>JAWNOV010000011.1:10652500-13052500 GCA_035045575.1 Drosophila falleni
TCAATACAATCACCTAAAAGTATGCAGTATTTATTTTTTTTTGTATAGTAATTTCTTTAAAATACTAGTATATATATTGAAGTAAGTAACGAGTATTCTCTGGTCGGGATCTCGACTACAGCCTTTCCCAGTTGTTTTTTTCTTTTTTTTTTGTTGGTATTACGAGTATTTGTGTTGCCACTGAGACTGCAACTGAAACTGAGTCATGCGCCTGCTTATTGATCGCTGCTGCAGCATCATTAACATCATCATCGTCATAATGATGACCATGGTCATCATCATCAGTGGCAACTGGTTCAACTTTCGGCTGTCTGCCTGTACAGGTAATTAGGCGCATTACATGTGCTTGGGCGCTTCAAAAAATATTTTCGATTTTTGGCCAGGCCAACATTTATGTAAATGAGTTTTGTTTCGTTTCGTTTCGCAACTGTTTTTCTTATTTTTTTCTTTATTAAGACAAATGACAGTCACGCCCAGCTCTAAGCGCAAAGTAAACACTTGCCAAATGACCATAATTATGGCCAACGAGACTCCCTCCAGTTGGAATTTATTAATGTACACACACACACACACACACACACACACACACACACACACACACAGACATATATTGTAGTCGAACTTTAACAAGACGAACTTGAGCTTAGAATAAATTATGAATAATCCATGATTATAACAGACAATTAATTTTTAACGCTGATTTGTGCGAGTTTTATGCCTCGCAATAACCAAAAAAACAGAAACGAGAAAATTAAAAAACCTGAATATCAATTTAGCGCATTTAAAGAGCAACAACTTGCAACAAGAACAACTGTGGCACAGGCTACAGAGTCAAAAGCATGCAGCAGCCAGTGTTGTTAAAATATTGTAGCCTAAAATTGCTAAATAAAAAAAAAAAAAACTAAAAGCAGTTCAAAAAAAAAAATTATATAAACTTATAAAAATTCATAATTTTTTGAACAGATTTAGGACTAAGGATAAATTACGTATATTAAGCAAAAAATAGTTTTTTAACTTATTTTGTTGACAGCAATGATATTTTGACAGTGTCGATGATATTCTCGACAATATATTTAAATATTTTTAGATCAGAAATCTTAAATTCAACATCTTTGTTCTGCTATTTGACTAAATGGATTTTCTCATAGCATTTTATTCAATTTCCCAGCTTTTGTCATTATACAAATTCTAAATCTAGCAATAAAAAGAAAAAAGAAGAATTTTCTAAAATTGCTAGATTTGTAGCTAAAAGCAATTCAACAATTTTTCTAGCTCTTGCAATTAAAAAAGT
Organism: Drosophila falleni; assembly: GCA_035045575.1. Taxonomy (NCBI): domain Eukaryota; kingdom Metazoa; phylum Arthropoda; class Insecta; order Diptera; family Drosophilidae; genus Drosophila; species Drosophila falleni. Next base: position 10,653,792 of record JAWNOV010000011.1, read on the forward strand.
GCTAAATCTAGCAATAAAATTGCTAGAATGACAACACTGGCAGCAACATCAGTCTGGTGACAGGCTCTTCTTGGTCAACTGCTGCTCTTAATGCATTCGCATCCAATGGAATTGCAGCGCCAACACATCGTATGTCATTTAAGCGAAGCGACAACAACAACAGCAACAACAACAACAACAACAATAACAACAACACTGAAGACAATTTTGAAAGTATGCAAAGCGTATTTTGAATTTTGGGCAGTTGAAGTTGAATTTGGCAGTGCCAAGTGCAGTCTTATCGCACTTATTTATGCATATGCTGGCATATATGGCCCAAAAAATCACATGGCAAAACAAAAGACTTAAGACACGAACTTGCTGTGTGCAGACTTGTGCAGTGTGCAGTGTTGTAGGGCATATAGGTGCAGTCGACAAAGTAGCACACGCAAAACACACACACACAAACACACACACACACACACACACACATACATACAGAGATATATATGTGTGTGTATGGGTAGAAGGAGCAACGCTGGCGATGCATCACCCAATGCCAAGGCAGGCACGCTTATCAGTAACCTACACTTAAAGTTAATGCATGCCCGGCAGGACCAACCAAGAGTTGCGCAGGCGCAACCAGAGATCGTCGTCAGCAACAGCAACAACAACAGCAACAACAACAGCAACAACTGAAGAGAACCCGCACGTTGCTGTGGCTGTTGTTGCTGTTGTTGTTGTTGCTGTTGTTGTTGTTGTTATCAATGCGGCTGAAGCCTTTTAGCAACGCCGACGCAGCAGCCGCATCAACCGCAGCTTTTGAGTCTGTTGCCGTCAAAAGGCAGGCAAAATAAAATCGAAAATGAATGCGACTGCAGATAAGCAGCGAACGCATTTTGAAATGACACACGGACAGTTGACAAACGCAAGCAGAGAGACTGAAAGAGAGAAAGGGAAAGAAAAAGAGAGAGAGAGAGACTGAGAGAGACAACTGGCGGGTGGAGGAAGTAAACAGTGTTGCCATTTAAGCAATTTCATAGCTAGATTTAGCACTTTTTTAATTGCAATAGCTAGAAAAATTGTTGAATTGCTATTAGCTATAAATCTAGCAATTTTCGAAAATGATTTAGAATTTGTATTATTACAAAAGAAATTTAATGAAATGCTATGAGAAAATCCGTTTTGTCGAACGACAGAACAAAGATGTCGGATTTTAGATTTCAGAGCTCGAAATATTTGAATATATTGTGGAGGATATCGTCGACATTGTCAAAATATCATTGCTGTTGATATAAAATAAGTTAAAAAACTTTTTTTTGTTCAATTTACGTAGTTTATCCTTAGTCCTAAATCTGTTTAAAAAATTATGCACTTTTAAAAGTATTTTTTTTTTTTTTTGCTATCTGTTTTTGCAATTTTTTTTTAATTTAGCAATTTTAGCGCACAATATTCTGGCAACACTGTTAGTAAAATAGCAGCCTGCTTAGGAAGGGAATCGAGCATGCGAAATTCATGTCAGTGCCCATGATTTGTGACCGTTGATCGGGTCAGATCTGTTGTTGCTGCTGCTGCTGCTGCTGCCGGCAACAACAACTACATTCCAGCTGCAACAACAGCAGCAGCAACAACTTGGTCCAAACTTGAATGCAAATCGATGGGGCAATAAAACTATTAAGCCATTAGTAAGCCAAACACGAGTACAATGCCAAAAACAAACACGTGCAGTTCAGCAGCAACAACAGCAACAGCAGCAGGCAGGACAACACTGGCAACAGACAACAGGCAACATACAACAGCAACAAGCAATTAATGCAAATGTGCAGCCGGCAGCCAAATCGAGGCAAAAGGCAAAAAGGCAGAAGCAAAACACATCGAGATTGCAGACAGAAAGAGAGAGAGAGAAAGAGAGAGAGAGAGAGAGAGAGAGAGACAGAGAGAGAGAGAGAGAGAGAGAGAGAGAGAGAGAGACAGAGAGGAAGCAACATTGCAATGCCAATGCAGACACAGTTCAAGAGTCTGCTAATGTTGCTGTTGGCAATGGCAGCAACATTGCAACATTGTCGGCGACTCGCCTTGCCTTGCCACTCACAATACTACTATATATATGTACATGTGCGAGGTGCAAACTAATTGAAATCATTACACTAGTAAAAATGTTAATTCAATTAAAATGCGCGCAACAACAGCAACCAGTTGCTGACCCACAACACTGTAGCAACCATAACAGCAACAGCAGCAACAGCAACAAGAACAACTGCAATATATAGTCTAAGAGAGATATCATCGCAACATGCTGCCTCCTCTGCTGGCAACAGCAACATCGCCAACATGTTGTTAGGTCAGGCAATGCGAGCAACTCTAGGCCAGCAGCAACAGCAGCAGCAACAGCAACAACAACTGCAGCAACAACAACAACTTGTATGCCGCATGCAAATGTAGACTCGTCTGTGGCATGCCACAAGTCTGTTGCATTTGTTGATTTTATTTTGGGAGCTGCTGTTGCTGTTGTTGTTGCAACAGTTGCTGCTGTTGCTGTTGTTGTTGCAATTGTTGCTGCTGCCAAGGGCGCCAATGTGCATTGCATTTCCGGTTGGGCAAGTAGCACCATAATAAATGCAACGATCGTTGCAACTTGGCCAAGTTGAAGTTGCTGCCAATAAAAGGCAATAAGTTAATTTCACACACACATAACTTGCAACAAGCAACTAGCAACTTGCAACTTGCAACTTCCACTTGATGCAGCAACAAGCGGCAAGCGGCTTTCTACTGCCAACAGTTGCTGTCGGTGTGTGTTGGCCATAAATGAAATCGAGTCCATAAGCAGTCAGGCAGTCTGAAAGTCAGCACTATCAACTTGGCCAACAGCCAACTGTCGTTTCGAGGTGTGAAAATGTTTGGCCATATTAGGGCACACGTTAACACATTCGATATTATTGTTATGAATGTGTATTTGCATTTTTATGGCAACGCATAACCCCAAAAAAAGACACAACAAGAGTGAGAAAGAGAGAGAGAGAGAGCAATCTGAAAGAGACAGTTGCTTAAATGTCATCCATTGAGCAACGGAAGCTGGCGGATAAGAAAACCTCCATCGAAGAGTGCTTGTAGAATCAAAGTTAGTGCCACATAGAGCCACAGGAAGCTGCCGCACATATTCCATCAAGAATCACATCGTAAATGGAGCCATTAACGATAAACAAATTCTACGAGCTGCTTTTTCGAAAACGAAACCAAACGAAGCGAGTACTACAACACATAAAAGATGACCATATCCCAGGCCCATAAAATGACATATAAAAAAACACTTAAAATATTTTCAATGAGCGATTTTAATGGGCCCCAAAACCAATACCAATATCAATACCAATACCAAGTCGAATCGAGTTGAGATGTACCTTTTTTGGTGGTCTTCGTTCACATTTTGGCGGCATTTGTGCTGGAAAAGGCTCTACACTGTTAAAAAAAATTTTCTAAATTCAAATGTTCTAAAATCAAGTCTCAAAACTAAGAAACAAAAAATAAAAAATTCTTGAATAAAGAAAGTTCATCTTGGTTTTAAGAAAATTTCAAATAAGACTAAGTTCTTATTTAAAGAATAAATGTTTTTCAAATATATATAAAAAAATAAAAAAAATTAAAAATGATTTTTAAATTTATTTTATTTTAATTTTGTTTTATATTTATTTTATTTTGTGTTTTAAAATTTTATAAATGTTATTTTAATTTGTTACTAGTGAGATTTGAACCGGCGCATTTGTTTCATTTAAAATAGTAAATATTTGAACTTTCCTAACAATTTAAAAGTTTTATTCTTGTATTAGAAACTTTGATTTTTTAGATAAATATTCTTAGTATTAGTGAAATTATCTTAAAATGTTCCTATTTTAAGAATAAAATATATAAGGTAAATGTAGTTGATTTTAGAAGTTGGTCCTGTTTTTTTTTGAGTGTGAGAATGTCTCTTCTGCTTAGTTCTCTCTACGCTAATGCAAATGACGCGCAACTTGCACACAAACTACTGGTGTCGATATAACAATAAAACGCCCCATGCAACGCCCTTGCAAATCTTGCCAGTTGCCAATGGAAGCTGCTGCAAAAGTCGGATTAAATAAATGCCAGTCTCAGCCTCAGCCGCGAATGAGCAAAACAAAACAAAACTGCCCAAAATAAGAAAAAAAAAGAGAAGAATATGCGAGGCAGCCAAGGAGGAAACTGATCTGACAGATCTGATTGTAAGCATGCAACAAAAATGCGTTGCATACAACTGAAATCGCGAAAAATCCCAAAAACCAAAAATACAAACAGACAAACAGACAAAATACAAACAGACAAAAGCAATGCGAAGCATCAAAGCAAAAGGCGCAGCTCAGGCAACTTGCAACTTGCCACTGTCGCTCTGTTGCACTGTCTCTCTGTCTCTCTCTGTCTCTCTGTCTTCTGCCCCTTCCTCATGAGTCTCTCTTAGCTGCTTCTCATGCTCATCTCATCTCATCTGCAGACGCGTCTTGGACTTGCGCCGCTTAAGCTTGTGCAATTTAGTGATCAATCATAGCGGGAGCAGCGCCTTGGCCCGCACAACACACACAACACACAACACACACAACGCAGCGCAGAATTCAATTTTAGTGCGAATGGCAGTTTATTGTTGTTGTTGTTTGAGTTTGAGTTGTTGTTGTTGCTGTTGTTGCTGTACAGCAGCGCATCACAAGCGGCTGCTGCTGCTGCTGCTGCTGCTGGCATTGGCTTCCACATGCGACGAGAAGGTGGAAGCCATAAATCTTGGCAACATGAGAAATGACTTTAGCAGTCGAAATGATGAGCTGCAAGCAGCAAATGCCAACATACACGTACATACAACACACAACAGATACACACACACACACACATGCATTCTCACACATATCTGCAGCTCACATTTTCTATAGAAATTATAAATATCTATAGCTATCTATGACTATCTTTATCATTTTATATTTTCCACTAATTTAAGCATATTTCGAATTCAAGTCAATCATAAATTTATCTTGGAAACTTCATAAATGCCAATACAATAATTAATATTTATTTATTTTTTGTCTAGTCTATAATAACATAAGGATTATTTCTTGAGTTTTATTATAAATAACAATCAAAAAAAAAGGATTATTTCTTGAGTTTTACTATAAATAACAATCATAAAATATGGTTTATTCATTGATCTTTATTATTTCCTAAAAAAAAGATATTTTAAGCTGAAAATAAAATTTAAGTTGAGATTTTGACTGTTCCATAAATTTTATTAACTTAAAAAGTAATTATATACGTTCTTGGTTTACTAAGTAAGAATATATATAAATTTTGCTCATGAAAAGCCAAAATAATCCATTAAGCAAAAATAACCAATTTCCTTAGAGATAAAATAAAACTGAAGAAAAAAGCTATTACTTATCAATTTTATTTTTATTATTAAAAAACAATTATATAGATTACATTTAAAAAAGAGTATTGAAATATTTTACGCTGTTTTAAATTTACTGAAAGTTAATGATTTTTATTAAATTAAAAAACAAAATAATGATTTAATGTAGTCCCTGTTAAATATGCGTATTTTCGCAACTATTCGTATAAACTCGCAGCTTTAACTACTCATATTTATCTGTCAATATTTTCGACTAATTCACGCATATTTCAAATTAAAGTCAATTAAAGATTGTCACTCATTTAGACGCAGTTCAGCTAAGAATGCGTAAGTGCATAGTTAGCATATGATTATGTATATGTATCGGTATATGTATCTGTATTAAACTGTGTGTATATATATCTGTGTGCATATATCTGTCTATATTCATATGGTTTCGGGTTCGTGGCAACCGTTCAATCGGTGCACACAGGTCATTGTAGTGTCCACCCCGCTGCGAATTAATCGTTTTTAGTGCCAGAGCATAACTGGCAAACCTGGCTAACTGGCAACCGTCTCACCTTGCACCGTCTCGACCATGGCTGATTAATATTTTAGCCAGAGTTAGTACGTTTTGCTGGATCGCCTTGTCTTGTTAGCATATCTCGCCTCGCATGCACTTTTGCATATTTCGTTTGTTTGTTATCTGCTCTTACTCTTCATCTTGTTGTTGTTGTTGTTGTTGCAAGTTGCTGTTGCAAGTTGTTGTTGCAACTTTAGCCTGCCTGCTGTGTGAGTGTATTATTGGCGCAAAAGTCCAAGTTCAAAGCCATATTTGACTTGGGAAAAATCAATAAAACGATCGCTTGCTGCGGCACATGCGTGTGTGTATTGGTTGTGTGTGTGTGTGTGTGCCTTTCTCATAATGAAATTATTGCCCAGTGATTGAAATCTATTTATGCTAATTTACGTGTGCATTCGCAGTGCCAGAGACCGAAGCAACCAAACAACCGCCATCTGCCACACGTTGTTGCAGCTAAAAGAATTGTTCCAAACTGCCTTGCAACATTTCCGCATTTGTTGCTGTTGCTGTTGTTGTTGTTGTTGCCGCTGCAGCTGTGCCTCTGATCATGGGCATTTGGAATCGGACGACGCCCACCAAAAAAAGCGTATCAAACTTGCAGCTTACACTCGGAAAATTTTTTTCTAAATTCAAAATCGCCATAAAATTAAAATCGCCCTTCAATTAATAAAAATTTTCTATTTATGAGAAATATTTTTCTTTAAAATAGAAAAACACCACCCAAATATTAGGGTGGTATTAGGGTTAACTTTTCTAAAAACCCAAAAGCTTTCTAGAAAAAAAACTTCTAGAGTTTTCGAAAACTCGCTAAAATTTTATGAAAAATAAATCCTATATTAAGGGGGCTTTGCCTTAAAATGTAGAAAGACTTTTATAGTTTCAAAAATATATCACCCAATTTCAAAAAATGATTTCTATATATTTGGAAAATTTTTTTTAAAATATAGTTTTGAATTTTTTTAAAAACAAAAGTTTTCTAGAAAAGAACTTCTATAATTTTAGAAAAATTGTTTCAATTTTATGAAATATATAAATAAATCCTAAATACTTAGGGGGCAGGTTCAAAATTTAGAAAATTTTTTATTATTTTAGAAAATTATCTCCCAATTTTAAAAAATTATTTCTATTTATTTAGTTATTTTCTTTTCTTAAATTGACGCCTTTTCTAGCTCGATTTTCTATATTTTAGTGTGAAAATCGACTGTTTTAGGGCGATTTTACGGTAAGATTTTTATGAGTGTAGTGAGGGGAATGGGGAGGGGCAGGGGAAAGGGGGAACTTGATCTGGGATCTTGATTAGAAGTGTTTTGGGGCAGACTGCGGCATTTTGAAGTTGCGGCTCCAAACTGTTGACAATTTTCAATTAAAATGAATTGAGCTGCCCGCTAAGAGTGTGTGAGTGTTTGTGTGTGTGTGTGTGTTAATCCGCCCACGCAACACACACCACACACATACACACACACTCAAAGAGACAACGCCTTTGCCCCACAACATGACTGACAATTCCAATTTCAATACGGATTTAAGTTGTTTGTGAATACTGTGAGTACTCCATTTGAATGTGAATAGTTTTTGATATTTTTTAAGCTGCCAAATCAAGTCGCACTTGGTACCTAAAAATTGTCATGTGCAGCTTATGTAAAGTTCGTTTGCTCTTGACATTTATTTGCCCGGCTTTCAACATTTGACGTTTAATTATAAATGGCCTGCAAAGTCAGTAAGTGTGTGTGTGTGTGTGTTTGTGTGTGTGTGTGTGTCTCCATTGTGCCTTAATTTTTGATCTCTGACTCTTTTTTTCTTTCTGGCTCTGAAGTGCGTCATAAAATCCGCGCACTTCTAACTTCCAACTTGGCCATATCGAACAAGCGATTTCATATTTTGCTGTTGGGATTACCTTATCCAATTAGTCCCGGCCATGGCAACAACTACAACTACAACTACAACAACTACAACGGCAGCAAATCCCCACAACAATCGACGACACATAAAATGCTAAAATAACTATGTATACATGTTGTTTGCCGAACGGGAAAGGGGGAATGGAAAGACAGGCTGTCCAGAATATACAACGGGAATACGTCTGAGAAATCGGAATCTTTTTAGCCATATCCCTGACACTGCACAGTGGTCGGTCTTGTATAAAATCAGAGGCTAAAAATACTTCTATCGCTAACAAACTTTTATCAAAAATATAGAAAAATATTATAAATGTATAATAAAAAAAGTGGGCGCATCGTAGCACTATAATCTATAGCTTTTATAGCAACGATAGATCGAAAATGAAGTTTTAGTATGAAAAACTTTTTGGTTTTTTGAGATATCTTAATCAATCTCACACAATGTACAGCTGGGCTCTTACTATAATTTCTGACCAAATTTGGTTAAAATCGGTCGACTATATCACATAGCTGTCATAGAAACGATGCATCGAAAATGAAGTTCCAATATGAAAAAGATTTTTGTTTATTGAGATATCTTAACCAAAATGATAGAATATACATCTGGGGTGGTATTATACATTCTGACCAAATTTGGTTAAAATCGGTCCACTATATCACATAGCTGTCATAGAAACGATGCATCGAAAATGAAGTTTCAATATGAAAAAGTTTTTTGTTTTTTGAGATATCTGAATCATTATTAATATTTATGAAAAATAAATTGTATTAATATGATTATGATGATAGCAAATTATTATTTATTAAATTAATTTAAAACCTAGAAAACCTATGAAGTTGACCACTGTGCACTGGCTGGATGGCTGGCTGACTGGCATCAAGAGTGCAGTTAAGTTTTGTCGCTCTGTTGCACTTGGCTTAAACAGGTTCCTAAAACATCGTCGTATTTGTGATATATTTTATTGTCTTTTGATGTGTTTTAAAATCCCACAGCAAGGAATCGATAAAATTTATCGATGCTGTCTGCTCAGTCGCCTAGAGACGACAACGCACACACACACACACACACACCACTCATACACACACTCTGAGGGGGGAACAGGTTCTCAGAGAAGACTGTAGACTGTAGACTGTAGATTGTGATAGTCCTCTAGCTGCGCATGGCGACAATTTTAAGTGCGAAATTAAAAGTAAAACAAGCGATTAACATAAATTTTAAGCAAAGCGCAGTTAATGCTCGCCTCGCTGCACGCGTCTCCTTCTATATATCTATATCTATATATACCTGTATCGACTGCAGACTCTAAAAACTTGCTCATGTTTTTTCGAGAATTTGCATGCGAGAGGATGCTGACAACGGATATGGATATGGATATGGAATGCTAGATGATTAAGACATTGCCATGACTTTTTTTTAATGAAAACTAATGCAATTTATTGTTTATTGTTATTTAATAATGTGCGAGCCGTTATCTCAAGCTGGTTTCATTTGGCTGACAACACAATCAGGCGTCTAAATGAACTGTCAAGAACTTTGACTCGATTTCAATTTGGAGCAAAAGTCTCTCAGCCAATGGAGTTGTGGCCAAGCAACGGAAGCCACCACTGACCCAAATACCGCAGAGTGTCAGTCTCCGTCTCCGTCTCAGTCTCAGTTCTTCTCAGTGTCTTCTTCTTCTTCTCCTCTCTCTTTTCCCCTGTTTAGTGTTGCAAGCTCACTATGTGGTCTTCTCTCTTGGTCAACAAAATGCATTATTTATGTAGGATTTGACCAAGTACAACTGCAACTTTAGCTTGTACGCATGTTCTTGGCCAAGACAACATTGCGACTGGATTGCACTGATAATAAAAAATGTTCTAAAAGCAATATCTTGGTCTTAAAACTCAGAATTTTTTCAAAAAAGCGTTGAAAATGATTTTGAAAATTTAATTTCCTTTTCCTCTTTTAATTTATATTGGATTTTATTCTGTTTTGGTAATTTTATTAATGTTATTTTAGTTTGATACGGAGTGGGATTCGAACCGGCGCCTACTGCTTTACAACTAAAGCGGTTTCTCTAACCAGAGCGCCATTTATTTCATGTGAATTAGTATATATTAATACTTTCTTAAAAATTAAAGATTTTTATTCTTGTATTAAGAACTTTGATTTTTTAGATAAATACTCTTAGTATTTGTAACAAAATATTTAAGATGAATATTCTTGATTTTAGAAGTTCATTTTTTTTTCAATATTTAAGATGAATATTCTTGATTTTAGAAGTTGGTCTTTTTTTTTCAGTGTGCGGCCAAAACTGAACAATTTGGCATCATGACAAGACCGCACTTGCAACGATGATGCACGCTTGTCAGCCAACTGACACAGCCCAGTTTCAGTTTCAGTTCCACGCACACTTCCAGTTTCAGTTCCCGATCCCGATCCCGATCTCATTCCCAATCCAGTCAGAGTCTCAGTGAAATGAGAAAGGGCTGCGACTCAGACTCTGATTCTGACTGAGTCTGTAGATGTTATTGCTCTGCCTGGTTAGCGTTCAACTGGCTGTTCACTGGTTATAGCCTGGTTAGTTGGTTAGCTGGTTAGCGTTTTATATATATATTTTTTTGTTGTTGCCTTCAGTCCAGGCCTGTTTGTTTTAGCGCCTGTTGTGACAGCCGTCTGCCACGTTTTTGGCACTTGAAACGGGGCAAAAGAGTAACTGCCACACCACAACGTTTGCTGGGGGGGATTGGACGCCAAACCCAACTCAATTGGCGAGTCCAACAAGTGCCTGAGATAAAGCGAACACTCATTACGCACTGATCATGATCACAAGCTGTCAATAAAACATAATGTGATTTTCCTGTTACGCGCAGATAGCATTTAAGATACTCTACTAATCTACTAACAATTTATATTTTACGGCGAGTTTAATTATTGAAATACTTATACAAATAAATAAATAAATAAATTTATATTTGTTTACAGCTTAGCCCGCTAAAAAAACTAAAAAGTGTTTTTCACAAAAAAATAAATAAATTTAAATGCAAAATGAATTTAGAGGCCAAATCATGATCAAAATGACATTCCGCTTGAAAATCGGTTAATTTTTGATGAAGTTATGAGAGGTCAAAGTTTTTGAAAAAATATCAAGGGGCTAGTATAGAAAATTTGACAAAAATCGAAATTATATCAAATTTTCTAGATGATAAAAATTTAAATGCAGAATCAATTAAGAGACCAAAACATGAACTAAATGACATTCCGCGTGAAAATTGGTGAATTTTTGATAAAGTTATGAGAGATCAAAGTTTTTGAAAAAACGTCAAGGGGTTAGTATAGAAAATTTGACAAAACTCGAAATTATATCAAATTTTCTAGATGATAAAAATTTAAATGCAGAATCAATTAAGAGACCAAAACATGAACTAAATGACATTCCGCGTGAAAATTGGTGAATTTTTGATGAAGTTATGAGAGATCAAAGTTTTTGACAAAACTCGAAAAATTAAAAAATTTTTTATATGATAAAAATTTAAATGCAGAATCAATTTAGAGACCAAAAAATATGAACAAAATGAAATTCCGTTCGAAAATCGGTTCATTTTTGATGAAGTTATGAGAGATCAAAGTTTTTGAAAAAATGTCAAGGGGTCAGTATAGAAAATTTGACAAAAATCGAAAATATATCAAATTTTTTAAATGATAAAAATTTTAATGCAGAATCAATTTAGAGACCAAATCATGATCAAAATGACATTCCGCTTAAAAATTGATTCAGTTTTGACAAAGTTATGAATGTTTGAAGTTGGTTTGAAGTTGGCAGTGTTTTGAGTAGAGTATAAAAGCTTGCCACTTGCAGCAGTTGTTGCTACAAACTAGCGACGTGTTGCAAGCTCACGCGTCAGCAATTGTTGCCGTTTGTTGTCGAGTTGTCGAGTCAGTTGCAAGTGCAATGCACTGTCAAAGGATGCACCACATAATGGGGCCAATGGGGCCGCAACAACAACAACAACGACAACAACGACAACTGTAACTGTTTGGTTTGGCGACAGTTCGATTAGAGAGACCAAACTTGGGAATTGAATCTTCACTTCCTAGTGTGTTCGGGTCTAGGCCAAGTGCGTAGCTGAGGAACAGTAAATGTTGTAGTTAAGGCCCAGATACTTTTACGATAACTAATACTTTGTTGTTGTTGTTGACAGTCGACGAGTTGAGTTAAAGTGATGTGGTGTTGGATTGAGCCAAGTTTCTCACAGACCCAAGTTGATACATTGGAGAATTGGCCGCCTAATTATGTGATTTTTTTAGCTGGCAGCTAAATTTTGTGGCACGGATGTTGCGGGTGTGGTGGCAACAATCTTAACAATTGTTGCAATTGAAACCATGAATTCATAATTTAATTCCTTGCAGCCATTTGTGCAATCTCGTTGCAATTTATTGCCGCCTTTGTGCCGCATTTTGCGGCATTGCGGCAACGTCTCTTTGCTAATGAAGCCATTTGCCACAAAGGCCGCAGGTTCAACGTGATTTGCCTTTGATTAACATTCGGAATTATAAATTGTCTGTCAATCCATTTCTGGCCACAGTCGTTCTTAGTCCATTTGCAACATCTCAGCAACAACAACAACTATTGTATTTTACGCCGAGGCGCATATCAGCCAAGTTTAATCAGCCAACAGCCTGAAAAGGACTGTTGTCTCTTTCTTTCTACACGCCTCTCTCTCTGTCTTTCTATCTCTTTATCTCTTTGTTTCTCTGTCTTTTCTTCTGATGACGCACAAAACCAAAATTTTGGCTAGACAATGGCAGACTTTAGACTTCGGGGTGCTTTGGGCAAATTTGATAAGTGGGTCGACAGTCCGATGAGAGGGAAAGAGAGAGGGAGACAGAAAGAGGGAGAGGAAGAAAGAGACGGAGACTGTGTGTACTTTTGCATTAGCGATGAGTGCGTGACACGAATTTTTGTAAGAGTGTTAGGGAGAAAGAGAGGGAGAGGGAAAGAGAGAAAAAAAGATAGAGAGAGAGAGTAAGAGAGGGAGAGGGGGGAGAGAGGAAGAAAGAGAGAGATACAGATACCGATACAGATACAGATACGGATGCAGATACAGATACAGATACAAATACAGATACAGATACAGATACAGATACAAATACAGATACAGATACGGATGCAGATACAGATACAGATACAAATACAGATACAGATACGGATAGAGAGAGAGAGAGAGAGAGAGAGATAGAGAGAGAGTGGGAGGAAAAGATAGAGAGAGAGGGAGATAGAAAGAAAGAGAGAGAGGGAGATAGAAAGAAAGAGTGATCGAGATGGATAGAGAGAGAGAGAGAGAGAGAGAGAGAGAGAGAGAGAGAGAGAGAAAGAGGGAAACATAGGGGTAGAGTTAAGGAAATAGGTAAGGAAATGGAGAAATTGTGTAAGTATACTATATAATCGTGACAAGATCTCTTGTTCAATTAAAAATTAGATGCAAGTGAGAGCGAGAGTAAGAAACAGACTTTAAAAAAGGAAGAGAGAGAATGTCATGTGTCTAGTTCAACTCGTGTCATACCATGTCACATTTAAACGCCCCTCTCACGCTCACATCTCTAGTTCGTATCGTTATTTGGTATCTGTATCTGTAGGATTATATAAAACTTGCTCTGTATGATGTATCTTACGGTTGTCTGTTAGCAAAAGCAAAGCTCAGACACACATTGTTTTCTGTTGCTGTTGCTGCTGCTGCCCACGCAATTGATTTGATTTTTGTGACACAATTGAATTATTTATTGGATTAAAGCCCAAATGGAAATCGAGACAGGGCAGCAGGCGGAAATGGTTCCACATTTCCATGTAGCTGCAGACAGCTTCAGACTTTGAATCCGATTTTGACTCTGGCTACAACTACAGTGATGTCTTCTAGCCAAACGTCTAAGCAAAACAAAGGCCTAAGAATGTTATTCATGGCCTCGAAGACAATGCCATATTCAAACATTCATAAAGCCATATGGATGAAAGTTATGCACATCTGAGCGAACCGTTAATGCTCTAACTCTCCCGTCTCTACATCGTGTCACTTTATAAGCACTTGGCAATTTGTTAAGATAAGACAAAAACAAAAACTGAAACAGAAACCGAAACAAATTCAAAGGAAAAGTGTCAAAGTTACGCGCTCGAACAAGATTCCAAAATAAACGAGATGAAGATGACGCGGAAATCGTATTTAAATCTAAGAAAGAAATTTCAACTTTTTTTGATTTAAAGAAAACAAGCATAAAAGACTAAGTTTACATAGTTCAACCTTTTTTTTTTTATTTCACAAATAGCTCCAAAAATGTGTAAAAAAAACAAAAATTTTTCAAGCGATTAAATTTTTAATGTAGAATTAATTTCAATGATCAAATTGGCATTTCACATAGTTTTTTTTTTTTTTTTTTTTTTGGATTAGACTATAATTTGAATTCGGAACAGATACAATAAATTTGAATACTTTCAAAATTATAAATTGTTTAGCATACATACGATAAACTATTTATGTTTGTATAATTGGTAAACAATTATCAAAAATGTAACCTTTTCTATATAAAGTTGCCAAACCGATCGCTAGATGTCGCTGCTGCATGAGTAGACGAATTTTTTGGAATTCTATTGCAAAATTGCTTAATAATTTAATGTTTATGTTATATTTGATTTGATTTGCGTTTCTCATTTTTTAAATAATTTGATTATGGGCACTCCCCGATTGTCTATTGTTAGAAAATGAAGGAGAAAGAGAGAGGGAGACAGCACGAAAGAGGGCAGAGTTGAGGCAGCTGGCAGCTGTCTTTATCACGCCTGCAGATCTTGACTGTGACTCCACAATTGATTAAAAATGTAAATTGTTTATTTATTTTAAACGATTTTTTCCACGTCTGATTTCAAGAGAGTCGTCGATGTCCGTTGTCCGATTTTGGCCATTGTTATGCTAACAGAAATATGAATGACTCTACGAAATGATTGTTTATGACACTGAGACACCCTAACAATGTTTCAGACCGAAAAGCCTCACATATCTGTTGTTATTGTTGCTGCTGTTGTTGTTGTATTGATTGTAGCCTTTCGGTATGGATTAAGTCATAAAAAGACCGTAAAACTTGTCGAAAAATGCGCGCACTTGGATCTTAGCCTAGCTTCCAAATGGTCAATGCCATAAGGTATAGTAATAGTACTATGGATATGCCATATGGATATGGATATGGGCATTAAAATATGGGCCCAATCTCAGCCAGCCTCTGTCGGCCCACATAAAAGACATTCTGTTCTTTTGGCCCATTAAAAAAGCTGCCTCCGTAAATGCCATAAAGTCTCTTCCAAATCTCACAGTTATGTTACATTTTAACGACTCTGCACAGTTTTGTGGCCAACACAAGTTCGATATAAATTTGATTACATATCTCAGTCAGCGAAGAGCTCTGATGTTAGCTACTGTTGACAATACATCGTAAATGATTTAAAATCACCGAGTTATGAAGAGGAATTTGTCCTGGTAGATGAGAATACTATAAGTTCTTATTTGAGATGTTCAGATATTCATCCAGGGATTTTTAAATTTCATTTAAGGCATTCTATATTTTCTTAAAATTTTATATTTTTTTAAAAATGTAACGCTTTGTCGAGTCGTAATGTTCAAAAGTCCCCAACTCAAGACTTCAAATCAATTCAAATTTAACGCCTTTCAAGCTAGACAAATATCAAGTACAGATCGTTGGCTGCCACAAGTGGCACCAAAATAAGGGGCAAGAAAAATAGATCAAGCGACGACAGTTGAACATTATTTTTGAGCAGCCCCAAAAACGAGGTGTGTGGCAGTCAATCGCAGTCAAGTGGCAACTGCAATTCAACTGAAATATGATGAGGCAATTTTAATAACAAGAAAATATATCTAAAAATGTTAAAATTAAAGTAAACAATGTGCTGCGGTGCATTTAATTAAAACGATTGTGAGGCAATGAAATGAAGTGAAATTCAATTTGAAATGCGTGCCACATGTGGATGCCGCGTGCGTCAGAAGCGTTTAAAAGTCCCACAATTTGCAAGCTGATGCGTTGCGACAAATGCATTTCTGTTGTGGTTGACGGTTGTTGGTTGTTGTTGTTGTTGGTTGGAGTTGTTGGTTGCACTATGGGGAAAAAGTCCGATATTTTGGCATAAACTGTACATGTAGAGCTAGAGACTTGAAATTTGGCATGGAGCTAACTTAGGCTAATGTAGAATTTCAATTTTTTGTTTTTTTTTAATTTTTAACCAAATTTAACTATAAAGGAATTTGTAATGTATTAACAACATATCCTATTATAAAGGTTGAAACTTAACATAAACCTTAGTTGGACTAAAGTAGATATTAAGATTTTTTTGGTTATTAAGTTGGATCTTATCTTTAATTTTTATTGAAAAAAAATCTAAATGTAAAGCTAAATACTTAAAATTTTTGTTGGTTAAACCAAAGTACAATTTATCTTTTTTTAGTATTTTTTATTTGACCATGTCTTCACCCTTCTTCCATACTGACTATAAGAAAAATCCGATTTTTTTTTATCATAAATGTACAAAAACAGGCAAGAGTTATAAATGATATCTGATTCTATAATGTTTAGTAAAAATATCGAACTTTTTTACCATAGTGGGTTGGTGGTTGTGGTTTAGGTTTGGGCCAACACCTTGAGCCAGAAGTGCCACCACATGCCGTGCAGCTGAGAGCTGAGGAAGGGGTATGTGGCAAATCTCTCACTCTCAACTCTCAACTCTCACTGTCTGTCGCTATGTTTGCCAACTAAGTTTCAATATATTTTTTTTTTTTGCTGCCGTGCTGCGCACTTCTTGGTATTTTTTGGGTACGTTCTCATCCTCTTTCTATAATATGTTTTTTTTTGACGGTGTTTGGTTACAAAGCAGTCATCAAATTTCATTGAGAATGCAGCAAGTCGTTTCTTACCGACTAAGCTAGGGTATATAGAAATTAACATTTATATTTAATCGAGAGACAACATCATCAGCATCGACAGCGACATCAACTTGATCAACATGAAGATGATTTTTTTTTACCTAAAATGCGCATAAATTAATACAGTTTATTTATCGGGCATATTAATGGCCGCAGATTAAGACATCAGAATGCTCATATGATTATTTTTTAAACAAATGATATAAAATGCAGACATGAAAGTTTTCTCCCTACAAGCCATCACAACAAATGACTGAATTTTTCGAGACGTCTACAAAAAAAAAAAAAAACAAAACAGAAACTAAAAACTGTATAAAAAATAAATTCAATCGCATATGAGGGGGGAACTCCTGCTGTGAATTTATGCGAAAAGAGCCGAGCTGAACGCGCTGTCGCCTCCGCAGGGGTTGGGCCAGAAACTGAGACGGAGACAGAGAGGGAGACAGAGAGGGAGAAAGAGAGGGAGACTAAGACTGAGAATGTCTCAGAGACTAGTCTCTGAGTTTAAGTTTGACTCTGGCTGCTCAATTTCACACAGCTACATATCCATCTACGTCTCCGCCTTTGTTGCTTTGTTGCACTCAAGTGTCATGTGTCATAATGGCACCAGCAGTATAGTCACCAGCATGAGAACAGTTAGGTCACTCTTCTCTTCTCTGCTTGGCTTCTCCACAAAATGGTCGCTTGTCTCTGGCGCCATTTTGTGCCACAACAACAAGTGCCAATTACTTTCTCTGACTAAAAACAGCAAAAAAATTAAGAATATATATATAAGATAAAGAAAAAAAAAACCAAAATTGTGGTAAGCAAAAAAAAGTAAGAAGAGTTAATGATGTTGCCACATGCTTTTCATTGGCGGCCTCAATGATGATGGCCGACTGGCTGCCGTCTGCGGTTCTGTGGTGGTTCCCATTGCCATTTCCCCTGCACTTGCCTTGCCTACCCCTTACCCTTTCCTTTCCCCTCCCCATTCCCCGTCAGCACCTGTTAACCCTCTGTGCTGTGGCAGCTACTGCAGCAACTGTTCCCATAAACGACTTCAATTACATGCGAATGAGCTGAGTGTTTTGCAGTTGTGTGTGTGACAGAATGTGTGTGTGTGTGTGCATGCTTGTATATGTGATTATGAGTATCTTTGCTCTTCACTAAGGCGGAGCACCGGCAAAATGGCGGCAGCTGCCTTGACCAGATCTCTGTCTCTGTTGTGTTTTGCCGACGGTAAAACGACATTGTCATTCAGCAAAAAGGAAAAGCCAACTAGTCGGAAAGGCTATAGTCAAGATCCCGACTATAGCATACCCGTTACTTATACCAATATATATTAGAGATGATCTACAAATCTCTAACAGCGCCAAAACAACCCAAAAGCAATTGTTGGGGTTCCTGAAAACAATCAAGCATTCCGCAAAATGAAATAATTATTGAATTTAACTAAATTAATTTTTAAATTGAATAACAAATTCATAAAATACATTTTTCATAATTTAGTAAATTATATAAAATATTTTTCAATCTAATAATGTTGTTGAAACTGGAAGATATCTGATTTTTTTGACTTCGAAAATAAGTTTGAAAGAACTAAATCTCTGACATTAGAGGAACACCGTCATTTTGAACGGTTCTCTTCAAAAACTCTAGAGATTTCTAGAACACGAAAAGTATTTTATAGAAATAACTACATAATAAAAACTACTGCATACTTTTAGGTAATTGTATTGAAATTATAGCTTTATTAATTATTTTGGTTAGCTATTACTCCCGTTCTACTTGTTCGATCTTGATGCGGTTAAGTGAGACTCTAGATAATATTAATAAATAACTTTATTTACTATAAAAACTGTATTATCTTTAAAACTGTGGGTGGCGGACGGACAGACGGACGGACAGATGAACACATGGCTATATCGACTCGGCTGTTTATGCTGATCAAGAATATATATATATACTTTATGGGGTCGGAGATGCCTCCTTCTCCTTGTTACATACATTTCAATGAACACAATACACCCTTTTGCTTATTTTTTAAGTAACGGGTATAAAAATAAGCAAAATCAAAAGCTGATGAGGCAGATGCAACAGGCAGCACTTTCTACTTGACTATCGGAGAGATGACGGATCGGGCTACCAGCAAAGTTGTCCGTCTGCAACTAACGAGCGATTCCGCTGCGCTGACAATGTCGCTGTGCTGTTATCTCTCTGTCCGGCTACACTCACTTCCCTCCCTCTCTCTCTACACTCTCCATCTCTCTACACTCTCCTTCTCTCTCATCATCTCTCTCATCATCCCTCTTCTACTTCATCCTGCTGCTTGCCACGATCGGTGGCCTCGTCCAGCCTACATTGTGTTTTTCGGTGCTTGGCATTTGCGTTGCTTGCAGCAATTGCCTCTCCTGCTTCCCCCCTTTCCCCCTTCCCACCACCTGCCCCTTCTTCTCCTCCTTCTCCTGCCCCTTCCACAGCTGCAATACCAATAGCAATGCGCGGATTGAACGCTGATCGCAATCGCGAATGCTGCCAAAACGCTTCTATGCAAAGTGCCGCGCTTCGATCATGTTGCCTCCTCCTCCATCTCCTCTTTCTCCTCCATCTCCTTCATCTGCTGCTTCTGCAACAACTGTTGCTGCTTCTCCATCTTCTCCTTCTTGTTGTTGTTGTTGTCTTCTTGTTCTTGCAGCAGTTTAACAAACTGCGTCTGCAGAGGAACCTGTTGCCACTGCCTCACGGCTGCTGTGGCAAGTTGCAAGTTGAGTGAGTTGGTTTGGGTTGGTCCGAGCTCGCAAGTCCGCCAAGTCAGACGCGCCTATCAAGATGACCAAGGGGTGAACAAATTCATTCAGTCATTCATCGAAACAAATTGGTTGACTGATGATGACGATGACGATGACGATGAGAGCGAGACAGACAGACAGCAGCAACAGCAACACACAGCAGCAACACACAGCAGCAACAGTTGCAACTGGCAACTTGCAACATCCGCAGCTTGTCAATCTGGTTACCAATCCGTGTGCTTCAAGTGCATCATTCAATTTGGATTCCCAATACTGCGTGTGGGCAGGCCCCTCCCTCTTCCCCCTCCCCTCTATCTGTGGCATGCCTCCCCCCTTCCCCCTTCCCCTTCTCAGTTGCGTGTCAAGCGTTTACAACAATTTTATTTATTTGTCATTAGACTTTGAACGCATTTGGAATGCAAATGTGTGGCCTGTCCAGATCACACTCCGGTCATCTGATATCGGGGCAAAGTATAACAATTACGGCGCATAAATAAATGTTTAGAAACTAAAACAGAAACAGAAACCAAAAGAAATCCAACAATCTACGATTGCCACACACGCGCGGCGGCGACATTACAGAGGAAATGAAATCAATTTGTATGCGGACACTTTTTGTGTGGCATGCAACGCTATCAGTTCGACTAGCCAGATACTCTTTAGACTATTTTAGCTAAAAAACTTGTAGTACACTAAATTTTAGCTAAATTGACCATTGAATTCAAGAATCAAATTTAAATGCAGAATCAATTTAGAGCCCAAGTTATGAACAAATTGACATTCCGCTTGAAAATCGGTAAATTTTTGATGAAGTTATGAGAGGTCAAAGTTTTTGAAAAAACGTCAAGGGGTTAGTATAGAAAATTTGACAAAAATCGAAAATATATCAAATTTTTAAAATGATAAAAATTTAAATGCAGAATCAATTTAGAGCCCAAGTTATGAAAAAATTGACATTCCGATTGAAAATCGGTTAATTTTTGATGAAGTTATGAGAGGTCAAAGTTTTTGAAAAAACGTCAAGGGGTAAGTATAGAAAATTTGACAAAAATCTAAAATATATTAAATTTTTTAAATGATAAAAATTTAAATGCAGAATCAATTTGGTGCCCAAAATTTAAACAAATTGACATTCCGCTTGAAAATCGGTTAATTTTTGATGAAGTTATGAGAGATCAAAGTTTTTGAAAAAACGTCAAGGGGTTAGTATAGAAAATTTGACAAAAATCGAAAATATATCAAATTTTTAAAATGATAAAAATTTAAATGCAGAATCAATTTAGAGCCCAAGTTATGAAAAAATTGACATTCCGATTGAAAATCGGTTAATTTTTGATGAAGTTATGAAAGATCAAAGTTTTTGAAAATGGTCTTTTTGCTATATTCAAGACATTATTAGATTGGTAATACCCTTTCAGAGCCTTGGCATGCGGGGTATACGAAATGTGTATCGCTGGCAGGCAAATCGAGGCGGTAAACGAGTTGGCGACGCGACTGTTGAGGCCTTTAGGGAGTGAGGGGGTGGGCAGAGTGTGGGAGGGTAAAGGGGAGGGGGCAACGCTTGACTGCAGTCCGAAAAAGCTGAGACCAATTTACGCGCAAAACGCATGCGCGTCCCGTGCGCTGCTAGCGTCAATATCACAGCCCGATTTGCTGCTGGGGGGCAAGAAGAGAGGGAGGGAGGGAAGGGGAAGAGAGGGAACTAGTGTATTGTGTGGCAGGGGCAACAGTCGCGGTGGGTGTGCGCCAGTTGTTGTTGCTGTTGTTGTTGTTGTTGAGCACGCCATGCGGGAATCAGCAATCATTTCAGCTGCAGCAATTGCATAAATTGCGCATTTTTATGACTGATAGTGTAAGAAATGGGCGTGGCACATGTGAGATGGCAACTATTTGAGCTGCTTAACCTGAGAGCAGCTTCATGCGGCGCAATTGAATTTCGCCCTGTCAGGCATAAATTGCAATAGAGCTGGCAATGTGGAGAGACAGCGAGAGAGAAAGAGAGAGAGGAGAAGAGATCGCTGTTGTTGGAATTTGTATCTGGTATCTGGGTCTCTGTCGCTGTCGCTGTCTCCGTCTCTGTCTCCAATTCAGTCGCTGTCTCGCTTGCTGGCTATCACCACGCATTGATCAATTGGGCGTTGCCGGATTGCTGCGACTGAGTAATGGCCAGCAAGCGCCCGCGGACATCATTTCCATAATGTCCTTCAGAGGGCAGCTTCTTGGCTCAGTCTCCGACTCAGGTGCAGGTCCATGTACCCTGAATGAAGTGGTGAACTATGCAGCAGACGTTGTTGCACTCAGAAAAATATACCATCCTAAAATTAGATACGACCGTACTTGAATTTATATTATTTCGTTCTTAAAATTTGTAGATTGCTGCGAACTAAAAATCATGAATTAAGTATAAATCGATCTTAAATTAAAAATTCTGACTTTACATTCCTATGGCAGCTTTCCGAAATAGTAGTCTGATTTTAACCAAACTTAGTTAGAGCATATAAGATCATGGCATATATATAATCCGTGGGTCTCGTAAAATTACCTCCAGAAACAACTGAGATATTTGTTCTAAACAAGTTTAAGATTTTTTTGCATTAAAAAAGCTTTTTTTCAAGATTTAAAGGAAGTTAAAAAAAGGAACTAAAAACAAGTACTTTTTGAGATGTCTCATTTTAAGTTTTCCGTACTTTCGAAAGCCGAACTTGTAGTAAGATTTTTGTTTTCAACTTTAGAAATTCCAAACTTAGACAGCTTTTGAAAATGCCCTGTTTAAGTATGGAAATCTTCATTTTTTTTCTAAGTGTGCCAGCTCGCTTGTAACCCGATTTGTATCGCATTTTATGCCACAATTTTCGTTTGATATTTATGTCGATAATAAAATTAAGATGATGAGCGAAATTGCACTCAGAGCGGTGCATGAAAGGGGCGGAATCACTTCCGCAAGGGCAACAGGGTAACAACAAACTTAAATTGGTCA
The DNA here is from genome assembly GCA_035045575.1 of Drosophila falleni. Classification (NCBI taxonomy): domain Eukaryota; kingdom Metazoa; phylum Arthropoda; class Insecta; order Diptera; family Drosophilidae; genus Drosophila; species Drosophila falleni. The sequence goes on from JAWNOV010000011.1 coordinate 10,676,329, forward strand.
CTAACTTGGCCAATCAAACCGAACGCAGCTGTCGAGCCGGCCAGATCAATCTTCCATCATTTTATTTGTGGCAGCTGTGAAAGTCAAAAAAAAAAAAACAGAGAGAACAACAAAAGGTTCAGCTAACTGTTATCGCAGCCATTTTCGAGATCAACATATGTAAATTGGTCAACAAGTCTTAATGGCTTTTATGACAGTGTATTGTGTATAGAATTGTGAGCTTTTACGCATTGATGGTGCCGCAGAAAAACGAGTCTAGAAACAAAGCTTCATCAAAATGTAATCACATGCGACTCGTTTTCGTTTTTATTTTTATTTATATTTTTATATTTTAAAGTGTCTTCTCGCTGTGAATATCAGTTCACTCAGGCAGCAAGTGGCATGTAGCAAGCAACAAGTCTGCTGCACAATCGATTTTGATGCAAGATTAGCAAAACGCTTGCAGCCAAATAAGCAGGCACTGGATGAATATCTATACGGGCTAATAATAATAATCAGCCAGCAAGTACACGATGTCGATGCGACCAGAAACTCTGTACAAAATAAGGGGCAAAAAAGTTCTAAATAATAAAAAACGACACATCCGGATAATGGTCGAATTGTTGGGCAGAGGGAGGAGGGGTAAAATAATGGGGTGGAAGAAGGAGCAGCAGGCGAAGTAACTGCAACAGCTGTCAAAGCCAAAGATGAAGATGATGAACAACTGCGACAGCGACAGCGACTGAGGCAGCTTACAAGAACAGCAGCAGCAAAGAGGAAGAAGAAGAACAAGTGGACGGCTACAGTCGAGCACGCTCGACAGTAGGATACCCTGTGCCCAGGTACTCTGTACTAAAAGTTGATTTTCGAGAGAGCGTCTCTATGGCAGCTATATGATATAGTGGTCCGATTTTAACCAAATTTGGTCAGGATATATAATACTAGCCTAGATACATATTAGATTAGTTTGGTTCTGATATCTCAACAAATAAAAAACTTTTTCATACTAAAACTTTACTTTCGATGTATCGTTTCTATGGCAGCTATATCATATAGTAGACCGATTTTAACTAAATTTGGTCAGGATGTATAATACCAGGCCAGATGCATGTTCTATAATTTTGGTTTTGATATCTTAACAAACAAAAAACTTTTTCATACTAAAACTTCATTTTCGATTTATCGTTCGTATGACAGCTATATGATATAGTGGTCTGATCCAAAAATATAAACAAACTTAAATTGCATATGGTATCCAGGAACCTACATACCAAGTTTGAAGTCTCTAGCTCTTATAGTTTCTGAGATCGATGCGATCAAGCAGACGGACAGACAGTTGGACTGTTGGATCCTGATCAAGAATATATATACTCTGCCTGTTACATACATGTTGCCAAACGCATTATACCCTTTTTAGCCCATTTTCAATGGGCTCAGGGTATAAAAAGAAGAAGCAGGGAACTTGCCTCGTCCAACGTCCTCGGCGTCGCTTTAGTTCTAGCAAATGCGGCAAGACAAGGAATTTAAATCGCCTCGGGTGCAAATTACCACGAAAACAATTTCAGCCTTGCTGCATGCTGCATGCTGTTTTGTTGCTTGTTGCAAGTGCATTCGAGCACAAAAATGGCAGCAGATTGCCAGGATAAAGTCTGTTGAAAGCATGCGTCACAAAGGATGAGAGCCATATGAAAGAGAGAAAGAGAGAGAGATAGAGAGAGAGGGGGCTGCCACATTGCCACAAACTGATTGCCACTGCAGTGGCTGCCACCGCTGCGGCAGCGGCTTCTGTTAGCTTGTTGTCTAGCTACTCAGCAGCTTGCCACAGACACATCAGACACAACTGTTGCAGCTGTTGTTGTTGTTGCAGTTGTTGTTGTTGCAGTTGTTGTTGCTGTTACCGCACTGTCATTGATGAGGCATAAAATTATGGGAGGCAACATGATGGCGCACATAAAAATGGCCGCACGTTGGATTAAAGTTGTTGATGTTGAGCGTTGGTTGGTTGGCTGTGCAACTTGCCACCAGCTGCTGTTCTAAGTATGGCGGCTGTTGCAGCAAGTGCATCTGCCACTGCCACAGCAACAACAGCAACAACGAACTGCAACACTGTGAGCGCATAATTAAGTCTTGGTCAGCATGTTTTGCATGGCCGCGATTTTGTACACTTGCAACGGCGATTGGCTGCCGTGATTGGTGGCAGCAACAACAACTACCAACTGGCAACTGGCAACTGACCACTAAGCCTGGCTCATAGATCATTGCACTTGTTGTGCCGCATTCCAGTTGCAAAGTAAATTATTTGCTATTTTATAATTTTTTTTGTGTAATTTCTTTTCTTCGCAAACGAAAGACTTAGGCAACAAACTTGGCAAACGAAAGACTTAGGCAACAAACTTGACGCAGTTAGCGTCAGAGCGCATCAAATGTCAGGCAATGCATTGTTCAATGAATTTTCGAAATCTTGCTCAGGGCAACAACAGCAACAACAACAACAATTGCAACAATTTCGATAACTGTTGCAACACCTTGACACAAACACGCAACGGCAACAGCAACAATCAATACCGAACTCAATTCCCTTGCGCTGTGTGTGGCTTAAAGCGACTTGCAACAAAACGAGAACAGAACTTGACAACTGCTTGGCAAGCAAAGTGACTGAGAATTAGCAACAAAAAAATCTCTAGAGATACACACACACAAATATAAATGCACTGCAATGTCCTGCCACTTTATTTGTATTTGTGAGAGTATTTGTTGTTCGGTATTGTTGTCTGCACTTTGTGTTTGCAAATTGCTGTCGCATTGCGTGCACATTTTGGCCACAATCCTCTCTCTCTCTGTCGGCTTCGTATCCTGCGGACGTTCATAAACATGACAGTTTGAGCAATTTCCATCAATCACTTTTTTGCCTTTTTTTTTGGGTACTTTTTCTTTATTTTTGTGCTGAGATTTCGTGACTTTTCGGGGCACGAAATTGGCATGTGTTTTGGCATTTTACTGTTTTGCCGTTTGCTGTTTGATGTGGTTGTGTTGGAGTTGAAGTTAAGTTTAGTTTTGAAAATTTGCAAGTTAAACATTTTAACTTTATTACACCAGTTTGTTTTTGGGGCTGCAATCAAACAACAAAGCGGTTCCGCATGCTAATGAATGCGCTAATACAACAAAAGTAATTTAAACGATTCTTAAAACGCAATCAAGGCGTAACCGCCGCTCTCATCTAGAGAATTGAGCTCCCTTCTCAGGTGATGTTCCAATTTTTATACAACTTTGGCACCAATCAATTAGCACAATAAGCAAAAAAGGCGATGCCGCCTCTAAAACACACACGCACAGTGAGAGAGAGAGAGAGAGAAAAAAGAGAGAGAGAGAGCATGACAAAGTTCGCACCTTGAGATGAAAATGAGATGTCTTGAGAAGCTGTAGTTGCTTAGAGTTGCCAACGTTCGTTAGGTTTTCACACGACGCCGCTAAGTGCAACACACTGCGCCCCAAAAATGTCGCTGTGTGTACACTGACAAAAAAAAAAGTTCTAAAATGAAGATTTTGTTCTCAAAACTAAGATTTTTGGTCTAAAAAATGCGTTGAAATTAAGAGAAAATATCTTGATTTTAAGAACCTTTTAAATAAGACCAAGTTTAAGAATAAGTGATCTTAAAATTAAAATCAAAAATTCAAAAAAATAAAAAAAAATTTTATATTCATACCTCTTTTTATTTTAAATTTTTTTAATAATTTACATTTTATTCTGTTTTAGTAATTTTTTAAATGTAATTTTAATTTAGATAGTACCAATTTATACTTTCCTATAAATTTAAGATTTTTATTCTTATATTAAGATATTAATATTTTTTAGTTAAATAATCTTAGTTTTACTAATTTTTTCTTCAAATAATCTTATTTCTAAAAGAAAAATATTTTAGATAAATATTCTTGATTTTAGATGTTGGTCTTTTTTTTCAGTGTACTAATGTGTGTGCGTACAACTTTATTTCCGTGGAAAAGCGAACCGAAACATCAAATTGCAATTAGGAGAAGCCCAAAAAATATTACAAGTGGCTGCTAAGCAGATTCAAACCAAAGTCACAAACTTCCCATTCGAAAGCGTCTAAAACTGGTTTCCCTGCTTGAATTAAGATTTGGTTATTTTTGGTGTTCGGTGTTTTGGGTCTTTTGGGTCTTTTGGCTCCATTCGTCGGCATTCGTCTAATCAACATTGCAATCGATGTTCATAAATTTATTTCATTTGGACACAAATTACCAGAGTCTAGGGTGTTTAACATGGCATTCAACTTGTAGGATCAATTGCCGGACACGAGAGGCGTGAGCCATGATCACTGACTGGTAGCCAAACATATTTGTTGAATTTTTAATAGGGAACCAACTGCATTATGTTGTCATAAATAAATATATATATCTTACGACATACGTATTCGTAACTTATTGTGCTGGAAGCAACGTAACTTTATGTTCACTTGTAAAATACTAGTTTATATTCTGCGCTATAAATGTAGTTATTTGCCGCTGGCAAAAATTCGTCAGATCACAGCCATTCAGGCTGGGAAAGTCATTAAGCAATGTTTTTGCGCTTAAACAACAATATGAATAACAATTTAAAGAGCTTTCAGTTATTGTTAGCAGAGCTGTGCCTGTAAACATAACTGTTGAGTATTTGAAAAGGTGGCTTTCATAAAACTTTAAAAATTTGTAAACCATTTTGTGTTGAAAGTCGAAGTATGTGTTATGATATATTAAAGTAGTTTGGATATAAAAGTTTTGACAAAGTTATGGTAGATTGAAGCTACTGATAAAATGTCAAGGGGGGTATAGAAAAACATGTCAGTGATGAAAATATTAAAATTTCTAAGAAATTAATATTTTGATGCAGAATGAATATAGAGGCTAAATAATGATCAAAATGGTATTTCACATGAAAATCGGTTAAGTTTTGGCAAAGTTATGGTAGATTGAAGTTTTTGATAAAATGTCTATTTTGTAAGTAATTAAAATTTCGATGCAGAATCAATATAGAGGCCAAAAAATGATCAAAATGGAATTTCGCATGAAAACCGGTTAAGTTTTGGCAAAGTTATGGTAGATTGAAGTTTTTGATAAAATGTCAAGGGGAGGGTATAGAAAAATATGACAGTGATGACAAAAATATGAAATTTTCGAAGTAATTAATATTTCGATGTAGAATCAGTATATAAGCCTAATAATGATCAAAATGGTATTCCGCATGAAAATTGGCTCAGTTTTGGCAAAGTTATGGTAGATTGAAGTTTTTGATAAAATGTCAATTTCTAAGTAATTAAAATTTCGATGCAGAATCAATATATAGGCCAAATAATTTTTATCTCTTTCAGGCTCTCCATATTTTATTTGTTTTCCTTGTTTGCCATCCATAATTAATACTTCTATTTGACTTGCTTAATCATGCTTTCATTTGGCAATTCCTAACGATCACAACCTTGCCACATCAACTGGTTCAACATAGAAACTCGTGTCACTTGCCAACATTTCATGTTGTATTCCAAAATATTTTCCCAATAAATAATGTGGCGCCTTGGCGCGTTGCAATATCACGGCATACCAATTTAGGAAATTAGCTAAATCTAACATATGAGATAGCAGCCTGGCGAGTCTATCTATCGTCAGTTGCGCCTACTTGCCACTTGCCACTTGCCCCAGAAACTGCCAACTGCTGACTGCAAACTGCAACTTCAACTGGCGGCGGCAAACTTGTACAATAATTATCAGTGTCTAATTAAATCGTTGCTTTATGCGATATCTTAGCCACTTGTCGCTCGCTTTTGCCTTGTTTTTTTTTCGCTTACCAAGCTTGGCCAAGTTGACACAGTTTCTATTCGCTGCATTTTATAATAATTTTATAGTTATTTTTTATTTGATATTTTTTTTTAGTTTTTATGTTTTCAAATTTTTTGATTGTGCGATTTTCACACTTGGCAAATTTGTCGCAGCGGCTTAATTAGATAGATGCAAAGGCCGTTGATAAATGGCTGTGGGTTATGAAATGTTCCGGATTTATGGCCGGACGGACAGCGACATGGGCCTGTCCCACAAATCAGTGGCTTTCATCGCCGTTTGCCACTGCCACAAGGATCTGGCTGCGTTTAAGCCAACACATAATTTAAGCTTAAGCATGGCTTTTGACCAAAATCAATAAATCCACACGGCATTCGCACAACAAAAGAAAATGTACTCCATGCTTCGACTAGTAAAAGAAAAAAGACCGAAAGTTGCCTCAAGTCGAACTGAGGCTATCCTATCACGATAGTGCTGACAACGTGTCGTGACACGACTAAAGAGAATAGAGAAACTGAATATCTACACTCAGAAAAAAATGCCTAAAATTCTAAAAATCCTAAATTTTGATACGACCCTAACTGAATTTATACCGTTGTGTTCTTAAAATATTTATATTACTGTGTACTAAAAATATTAAATTAAGTATGAATTGATCATTAATTTAGAATTCTGACTGTGCCTTTATATGCCAGCTATCTGAACAATACCTCGACTTATTTTAATAAAACTTAGTCAGAATAAAAAAAAATTAATAAAACAAAGTAAATAAATTTAAATTTAAATATATTTAATACTCAATATTTCTAATAACATGTCTTATTTTTTTACAATCTTATTTAAAAATTTCCGGACTTGCGAAAACAGAACTTGAGATAAGATTTTTGTTTTTATTTTTAGAAATTCCTAACTTAGGCAGCTTTTGAGAACGTTTGTACTTGTTTTCTAAGTTTTCCTTATCAACAACATATTGGGGTCTAGTTTGGTAGAATCTTTGGGTCTGTCATCTCTATATTAGACTAAGCTACGCACTGACTACCAAAAAGAGGGCCCACTTAGCCACTCTAACTTAGACTTAGACTGCAACATTGGCAATATCATCAACACCGTTGCTGCTGCTGCCGTCGATTCTGCTGCTGCTGTCGATGCTGCTGCTAACCTAATATCGTTTGAAATTTATGATTTTGAACTTTTTAGCCAGGTCTTTTTTTGGCCTGGCTGCAACAGAGCTAACCATAAGTATTTCGTGTTTAAAATATTTGCGCGCCGCTCGAAAAAATTCTTAGGCTTTTTGATGAACTGAAACTGGGCATGCCGCATGTTGCATGCCACAAGCACAAGCAAAAGCAAGTCAACCGCCGGGTGGGCGTTGCAGCACTTCAACTGGAAACTGAACTTGTTGTTACTGTTGCTGTTGTTGTTACTGTTGTTGTTGTTGTTGCTCTGGCCACTTGTGTGTCTAGCAAAATATTGGCTTAACCTAATTTGTGTGTTTGCCAGGCATTGACGTTTTTGTGTTGGCCACTAATCACAAGTTGGTTTAGATTTATAGTTAGTAGGAGTCGTCGCACAGTCTCACAGTCTTACAGTTTACTTTCCGAGTTTCAGAGCAGTGCGTGTGAGTCGCCAAGTCTCAGATTCGTAGAGTCTCAAACCGGCTTCAGTTTTAGCCAAGTTACTGAGCTATCGCCAAGAGCTGTGCGCGCTCATCTTAGAATGCCGTCGCTTATCTAATCGTCTGACATTTTAGGTTTAATTTGGCCAGCCAGGCCCCAGCCACCGCCCCAAGGCAAGCACACAATCACAGTCACAGTCAGAGTCACAGACAGCGAGGCAAGTTGCAAGTTGTAAGTTGCAACGTTGCAACTAAGCATTGCCAACTAAGTCAAGGCCTTTTGGCGATTCCCGCGCATACACATGCGTAGACATGTCAGACAGTCGGACAGTCCGACAGTCAGACAATCCAAGTGACAGGTTAACCCACTTTCCCAATACCGCCTCACGCAAAAATACCCATTAAATTAGTGGCATTTTGTGGGCATTTTGTGGTCAACTATGCCAAAATATTTCCACACACATAAGCTCACTCTTTCTCTCTCTTCCTCTCTCTCCCTCAACATCCCCCTCGTTTTTCCTCACTCAGTTAAAGTTTCTATATTTTATTTGCAGCTGAAATGAATATGCATGACCCACTTGCTACAGTGTGTGTGTCCACTGGGGAATTGTCATCGCTTTGGGGTTCCACAAAAACCAATCTCAAATCAAAGTGATGAATAGAAAACGATCTTTTAAAAGCCAGATAACTGGCTATTCGCAATGTGAAAGTTTGCCTAGGCCAAGATCCTAATAGACTTGAACTTCTTCAACTTAGAAGATTATTCAGGAAAATCATGTAAAATAGTTTTTCATTTTTGGAAAAGAAAATTTTTTTTTAATACGTATTAGATTTTTTTTTAATATTAAATATTAAAATATTTAGGAAAACCAGGGGCTTAGAATCGAAAAATTATAAAATTTTTTAGATGTTAAAAATTTAAATGCAGAATAAATTAATAGGCCAAATTAAGTCCAAAATGACATTCCACTTGAAAATCGGTTAATTTTTGATGGAGTTATGAGCGATCAAAGTTTTTGAAAAAATGTCAAGGGGTTAGTATAGAAAATTTAACAAAAATCGAAAAATTAAAAAATTTTTTATATGATAAAAATTTAAATGCAGAATCAATTTAAATATTACAATATTTTTTTTTATTATTCTAACGTACTCGTATATCAATATTTATATTATTTTCTTAAGCAAATTTAACAAATTTCAAGAAGTTATTTTTATGTTTTCATTAATTTTGATGTTATAACATTTCAACTATCTGCAACTCTAACAATTCTCTTTACCAAATTGTTAACAATTTAATGGTTGTTCAGGCTGCCGTTGTATTTTTAAGTTGATTGATTGCCACAATTGCATTGCAAGTGGTGCCCAAAAAAAGCGTGAAAATGCAAATGTTTTGACAGCCTTCACTTGTAGTTGCTATTGGCATAAGAAGGTGATTTTAACGATTTTTTGGAATGGCTTTTTGGAATGGTTTTTTAGCAAGAATTGCGAGATATTTAGCATTTTCTTTGAGCTTAAGTGCTTTTCCATTGAGAAGTGCTTTAATTCATTATGTTATTATTATTAATAATCTCGACTTGTGCTTAGCATATTCAAGTTAATTCCCACAGTGGCAACATGACATGCCAAATGTGCCTGGGGGCATGCCCCAACCAAAGTCACAGCAAAATCCCCCCACAACGTAAGCTGTAATTATGCATAAAGAAATAATTTAAAGAAGCCGCTTTAGACAGTTCCGATGCCAGATTAAGACAACTCAAGTGCTTTTACTATTGTTGTAGTTGTTGCTATTATTTATTTATTTATTTATTTTATAGTTTTCATAGGATGGCGGAAAAATGCATTTAATACGCCGAGGCAGCAACAAATTCGCGAAATGTTTGCTTAAATGCACATAAATCAATGCCATATGTTAGCTTGGATTTTGTCTAAAAAACTAACTAAAGCCATAAAAAGTCTTGCCAGAAACAGAAATGACAACAACAATAACCAAAAAAAAATAAAAATAATACAAAAATCAATTACAAAAATGTTTCAACAGCCGCAGTGCTACAACAAAATGAAAAGTGAACTAAAAATGTTTATTGCTATTGCGATGGAATTTTTAAATCAAATCAAAAATCGAATTCGCGTTATTTGTCATACACTTTTATAAAGGGTATTTAAATAATGTGATGCGGCTTGAGAACACATTAAAAAGAGAGTGAAATTATCAATTGATTAAATATGTATGATCTTGAACAGATTAATTGATCAGATGATATAAAAAATTAGGACATGAAAGTTGCCAGGAATATTAATGTAAGTGGTAAAAAAATAAATAAATAATAAATAAAATTGTAAATAATTAAACAAATTAATTAATTTTGAAATATATAATCTATTAGACATTATTAATAAAATAAATACACATAAGTATATTTTATTACCCTTTTATATGTAATATTCTATAAAATATATAAAAAAAAATTGTAAATAAATAAATTAACTAATTAAGTTTTAACTATATTCTATTAGACATTTTTAATAAAATAAATATACATTAGTATATTTTATAACATTCTTAGGTTTACTATTTTATATTAAATCTAATTTAATACAATAAAAATAATGTAATAATTTGATTTTTAAGACATCATTCTCATTTGTGGAGAGTATTAACACTTCGACTTAACAAAGTTGACTTTCCTTTTCTTGTTACTTTTTTTGCAGTAACCTGTCAGCTTGGACGCTGGCAACTATCAAGCAAACAGAGCAATTGCAATACACAACAAAATGCCGGCGTTTGAAGTAGCAACGGCTTTCATTGTCAATATGATCTGAAGTCAGGCAGCAGGCGGTGGCACGCAGTGTGGTCGGCAATGAGCAACAGCTACAAATGTTGTTAACAATTTCATGCTGGCAAGCAGCCAACGGCAACAACAACAATTGCAACAACAAACATTGACAGTTGTGCATGAAATAGAAACATTGCCAAAGCTCAACAAAATGCAGCTGGCGCTGGGCGGCGCTTGTTGTTGTTGTTGCTGTTTGTTGCTGTTGCTGTTGTTGCTGTTGTTGTTGCTGTTGTTGTTGCTGTTGTTGTTGTTACTGTTTGCTGTGGTCCACAGTGAGGAAATGTACAATTGGCTCAAAAGGCTAGACAGACAAGCGACAGTTGGACAGTCTGACAAACAGACACAACAGACAGAGAGACACAACAGACAGACAGACAGAGAGACAGACAATACTGAGACAGTTGTCGAGCAGTTCAAGCTGAAACGTGTGTCGTGTGCGCTGTGGCTCCAAAAGTGCAATTGAAAAGAAAAATTGTGAGCCGAACAATAAATTCCTTCTGTGTGGGATTGCGAAATGTTTGAGCTTGATTGAATTATGAAGTGCGTAAGTTTTTGCCAGTGCCTAGGCAAGGGGGGACGAGGGGAAGGCTGGCTGGCTGTCTGTCACAGTGACACACAGGCATAGACACAGGCACAGTTCCAGGCGCAGGCAATGCGGCAACAAAACAAAAGACTTAGGCAACGAACGCGACGCATGAGTCACTTTCCATGTCGGTTTTCTTCCAGTTAACTTATTTCTTTATTTTTTACAACTTTTCGCAACAAATGCAAATCATGCTGAGACGTACAAGTATTACGCATTTGTTAACAGCAGCAACAGCAACAACAGCAACAATGCTGGTTTTCTTGGCCTGTACTGACAATCAAAGATTTTGGCTCATAATTTCAGCTAAAATGCATTAACCGTTAAGCGCGTCTAGAGAGCAAGACGGGTTATGACATTGTCAATTTCCCGCCAGTCGCCAACGTCACACTCTTAGCCGGGCTACCGTTGATGACTTGCCTCGATACCTAGCTCAAAAAAGCTGCAGCTGTTGCTGCTGTTGCTGTTGTTGTTGCTGCCACAGCAACATTTGCATATTGCCAACTTAAAGTTGGCAGACATCTCAATATGCTGCAGTGGGAGCATGAATGCAGCGCGTGTCAAGTAAGTGGGAAAAGCAGCCCTCGTAATGCATTTGCCGTTTGCCATTTTCTCTTTCAATTTTCGATTAAGGTTTTTCCATTTTACGATAGGCGAGTTAACGGCTTGCAACAACAACAGCAGCAGCAACAACAACTAGTCCCAATCATAGCATACCCGTTACATATTTCAATATATATAAAAGTACTTTAAAGAAATTACTGCCCAATAAAAATTACTGCATACTTTTAGGTGCTTGTATTGAAATTATAACTTTATTAATTACTTTGGTTAGCTATTACTGCCGTTCTACTTGTCCGATATTGCTGCGGTTGTGTGAGATTATAGATTATATTACTAGATAACGTTATTTACTATAAAAACTGTTATATCTTAAAAACTCGGCTGTTGATGCTGATCAAGAATATATATACTTTATAGTGTCGAAAATGCTTCCTTCTCCGTAACTGGGATCCAATGAACACAATACACCCTTTTACTTATTTTTTATTTTTTAAGTACCGGGTATAACAATTCGACAAGCGGCGTCAATTATTGCGCCTGCCACAAATGTCAACTGGTGACGTTTTTTGTGTCTTGCCGTTTTTCATTTCGGCTTTTTCAGGCTGCCTCACTTACAACTAGATTTCCATTTTCATTTCCATTTCCATTTCCATTACCCTGCCATAACCTATATCGCAATCTTTGCGTGGGCATCACACAGTCCCAGACAAGCTAGAAAATCGCTTTTGTCTAGGCCCCTCCCCTCTCCACTTCTTCACCTCTCCTCTCTCCCATCTTCCAGCGTCTTAACCCGTCGATGCATGTGATAAATCAGCGTCAGGGCATTATATTTCATTGCTTAATAAGCCCAGGTCGCTGAAATTGACGCCCGCTTGCAGTACTTTTTTTTTTGGCCATTATTATTTGCCAGCTACTGCGCGCTCTTAGCCTGGCCAGTAATAACTGCAGCAACAACAATAGCAATAACAATAACAACAACAGCAACTGGATTGTCTGGTCCTAATGCCAAACGGGTCAACATTATGTTTTATTTTTATCTATTTCATTTGGCTTCAAAACGCGAAAAAAATGCCACAAAATTCGTGACTATTTCAGCGCTTTTGCTGCATTTTTCAAAGGTATTTTTCTTCATTTTATTTGGCCGTCTTTCAGCTGCTGCAGTAAAGTGATCTTTATGTTTAGGGCAAGGTTCAATGTCGTTGCAAATTAAATTAGCAATAGCTGCAGTGCTTAAAGTGAACTAATTTAAAATAAGCTTATTAATTAAAAATGTTTTTAGAATTGGTAATGTTAAAGATGAAGAAGAAACAATGAAAGATTCAGGTATTAAGCAGTTGAATGCTAGTTCAGTTACGCTGAAGCTAAGATTTGCTTTATAAAAAATTTTTCTTGTATGTATATACAAGTCAAGGAATTTTTTATTATATAAAGTGATTAATAATTTTATAAGCTGATTAAAATTTCTGTTAAAAATGTAATTTTCTATTTAAACCAAAAAAAATAAATTTTGAATTGAAAATCTTAAAATTAAATTAAATAAGTAACACAAATCAAACAAATTTAACATAACATATTGCAAAAAAATGTGTTTACTTTCACGTTTATATTAATATGCAAATCTGTCTTCGATTTACTTTTGCCTTTTATGACTAGAAGAGGTTGCACTACATTAGAGGTATTACTGCTTTTAGAATGGGCATATACGCTGATCAAATCTCTGCAGATTCCTATGACCATCGATAGCATTTTACACGTTTCAAATGCTAATCGAGTAGCAAACATGTTGCTACTGCGTTTACACGCGTTCACCTCAAAAAAAAAAAAAGAAAAAAAAAAAGATTGAAACGAAACGAAACGGAGTCAAAGTTGGCGCTGTAGTTGAAGTGAGGGGCGTGGCTGGGGGCAGGAGAGGGGAGGGGGTGGGAGGTGAGGGGCTGAGGTTCGTGTCGGGGCATGTTCACGCAAGTGTAAGACAAGTCGACGTGACCATAAGAACCGCCACAAGATCCAAACGCCAGACAAAATTGTTGGTAAATTTTTTTATTTTTTATTTTTTTTATTTTTATTTTTGCGATCAGTGCGCAAATTGTAATCAAACACCAACAACAACAACAGCAACAATAACAACAAATAATAGTGTACAAGTAACAGCAGCAACAGTAACAACAACAACAGCAACAGCAACAACAACAGCAACAACAACTCTAGCCTTGCTTAGCTACTGTTTGACTAGACGTTGTCGATGCTGCAATTTGTTGCTGTTGCTGTTGTTGCTGTTGCTGTTGTTGCTGTTGTGCTGAGTTGCTGGCAAGAGGCGTGCGTTGCTGTTAGTATGACCACGCCCCATGGGCAATAAGTTAGTGTTGTTGCTGTTGTTGCTTTAGCAGTTGTTAGCCAGTTGACCCGCATGTTAATTATAAACACATTAGGCCGCTAAAAGAATTAGAATTAGCTTATCTCACACACACCAACAAACACAACAATTTTCTCACTCTCTATCTCTAACTCACTCTCTCTCTCTCTCTCTCTCTCTCTCTCTCTCCCTCTCTCTCTCACACACGCCTAAATAAAATGCTAACAAGACAACGAAATAAATTTGGAAATTTGGTAAATAGAACACAGACTTTTATCTATGCAGCTCTGACGCCTTTGCCACATGAAATAACAACAACAACATCAACAATCACAACAACAACATATGTAGACTGCTGATGCAATTAATCAAAGTAACCAAAAAGCAATACTAAAACCCAAAACCTAAAGCTGATTAGCATAATTTGATGAAGAAGAACAAACTGTTGGCTGCGATATTTTTTTGGGATTCTTTTCTTGAACTTGGAGTTGATATTGAAGCTGGTTTTGGTAACCGTCTGACTTTGGGTAAAGGTAGATTTTTGATTTGGCTGCGCAAGATTAGACACGCGTTGCACTTCGTCGTCGTCGTCTGCTCTGCTTTTACAATTTTACAATTCTAATGAACTGCCAAAGTCAAAGTCAAAGTCAATGCAGCAAGTGGCAAGCACCAAAAAAAAAAAAAACGAAGAATAGGATGAACTGTCGTTAAAAGATTTATTGCAGTCACTGTTAACTGAGATTGGAATACATTTGCTTTATTTTTAGTTTTGTTGGGGGTCGCACTTTGGCCATAAATAATATACAGAATACAAGAAAAAAATGCAGCTGTTGTTGCTTTGAACTTTCGACACCTTTTGGCCAGGTGTGTGTGTGTGTGAGTGTGTGTGTGTGTGTGGTGTTTAATTGCTCAACGCTAAGCTAAAGTTAGCAATTTTATGACTTCACAGCGCATTTTGGAATGTTCACTCAGTTCAGTTCTCTCACTTGTCTTAGGCCTCATAAATAAATTGAACCGAGTTCAGTTGAGTTGAGTTTTGCAAAGTTCTCCTTTTTTTTTAATAGTTTACATTTTCGATATTATCAACAACTGTGCTGGCGTTAGTTTTATCGCGGCATTAATTAAGTAATTAAATGGGCTGCACCCACGATTGGATTGCAATTGCAATCGGCAGAGATTAGACAACTAATTGGGCAAGTCACAAACAAAAGACTTAAGACACGAACGCGACTTTGGCCCTCCCATTTGGCCAGAAAAAAAGATGGCTACCAAAAGCCATTAGCAAAACCAACAACAAAGCGAAACAACATGAGAAGCAAATACAACAGCAAACACAACAACAGCAACAACAATAACAATGAAGAGACCCAGACACGTTTCAGCACGTTTGTCAAATAGACCAATCAGCCTCGCGTAATTTTGGGCTTATTACCATTAAACAAGCCTTAAAAGAGGCAGAGACGTAAGAGAAGAGAGCGAGTCAGTCAGTTTGGCAGTAGCGAATAATTTGCTGTTGATTTGTTGGTAATTGGTTGTGGCCCAAAACGCCTGGCGCCTCTCTTTCAGGCCTAATGATGGCTCTTAGTTGGCCGAAATTGAGCCACGTTCACATGAATAACATTTTAATTGAGTTGCCAAGTGGGCACTGAGTGTGTAAGGGAGAGAGAGCGAAAGAGAGAGGGAGAGAGATGGAGAGGGAGAGGAAGACATGAGCAAACATTTGGCTGTAATTTGACAGCTCAGTGATATTAATGCGATTTGACAGCGACAATGACAGTTGTGTGTGCACTCAAATCAAACAAGACAAATAAACAGGCAGACGAGCGACAAACAGACAGACGGACAGACAAACAGACGGACAGACAGACACACATGGCGTATGCTTGATCGAGTCGAGTTGGGAACGCTCTGCTCTGCCTTTGTCAGTCATCCATCAAACCGAAACCAACAGAAAAACACCAAAAAAAAAGATACACACATACACTGTTAAAAAAAAATATTTGAAAATCCAGATTTTGGTCTCAGAACTAAGATTTTTGGTCTAAAAAAGGAGACGAGAACATAAAATTCTTAAATTAAGAGAACACATCTTGATTTTAAGAACATTTTAAATAAGACCAAGTTCCGATTTTTAAAATAAATACTTCTTAAAATTCAAATCAAAAAATAAAATAAATAATAATTATTATTTTTTTAAATTTATAATTTTTTTTATAACTTCCTAGCAACTTAAGATTTTTATGCTTATGTTAAGGGATTAAGATTTCTTAGATTAATAATCTTAGTTTTAGTAATTTGGTCTCAAAAATAATTTTATTTTAAATTTAAAATATTTAAGATGAATGTTTTTTAATTTTAGATGTTTGTCTTTTTTTTTCAGTGTACACAGTGAGAAGAAGCCGACGTCAAAGTTGTTGTTGTTGTTGCTGCAAGAGTTTGATCAACGAGCGCGACACTGGCATAATGAGTGTGTGTGATTGTGTGTGCAGTTCGAACTGCAGTGTGTGTGTGTGTGTGTGTGTTAGTGTATAATTGTCAATGAAACTGGTTTTGGGTAACATCATTCCGTCACTCACGCGCCCAGTCAACTGGCCAAATACGCACAGGCGACAACGAAGACGATGAAAACAACAACAACAACAGCAGAAACAACAGCAACAACAACAACACCAAGAAGAACATTTGAGGACGGAGGCATCGGTAAACGCAGCAAAGCCGATGCGCTTCAAAGATAATAACCAATATATGCCAAACAGCAAAGAAGCACAGTAAACAACAACAACAGCAGCAACAACAACAACAACAGCAACATCAACAACAACAACGTTAAGAACAACCTGTGTAACGACCACGCCAACACCAAACAACAGCCAAAAGACAACAACAACAAACAGGCAATCGGAGAATGTAACAAACGAGTGAAAACTAATGGAAAATAATGGAAAAATATTTACAATAGCCAATAGGTTAGAAAAGGCGAGTGGGGGGAGTGAGAGAGAGTGCGAGAGTGCGAGGAGAGGGAGTAGAAAAAACAACCGTAAGCAGAACGCTAGACATCTAAGCCCAAGCGAGAAAATTAAAGAGAAAGAAAACTTATAAAGATTTGAGTGACAGTAAAATGAAATGACGATTGGCAGGCGGCAAGAGACCAAAACCCGAAACCAAAGACACAGCGAGGTCCCCCCTCTCCCACAAATTCAGCGAGTCCCCAAAGATACACAGAAAAAAAATCCATTCTAAAAATCAAGTTTAAAAAAGCTTGAATTTTTTAAGTAAGTTTTCGGAATATAATTCCTAAATTAAGAGATTACATAGATAAAATGACAACGACATTAAGAAATCCACTTTAAAAAAGTGAAAGAAACCATAATTATTTGATATAACTCAAAAAAAATATTACAGAGCCGCAAAAAAATTAAAATATTGTTGAGAAAAAGCGAGCTTTATTTCAGTTTTTCATAATTGGTTAATAAGAATCCGAGATTACCGTACTTCTGACACCGCTGGGATTAATTTTAGCCCGAAATCCCGGTTTTTTTTTCTATGTAGCAACAGCAACAACAACCACAGCAACAACAACAAACATTAGAAAGCTAATGAAAGTTAACACAATGACAACAGATCAGCCATCAGCACTTGGAGGCGTCTATTCAATATAAACTCGTAGAATGAAGCTGCATTCAAAGAACCTACCAATAACCAGAAATAGATACAGCCACAATGAGATACACTCTCACACACACACACACACACACACACACACATCTTAAGTTATTGCTTTGGTTGTAGTTGGCATTGCGAGCATTAGATCTGGCAGTTGATAATTATAAACATCGTTTGAAGGTTGTTATATTCAACAGTTTTAGACATTTGCATGCAATATTACAACAACAACAATGAGATTAACAAGAACAACAATTAGAATATATATTGTCTATGTAACAAATGCAACGACGACAGCAAACTGCAACATCGCCCACGCAAATGCAAGAATGAGAACATGATTTGAGAACAAGAATAAATTAGCCTATGCTCGACAACGAGATACCCTGCAGACAGGTCAAAATGAGAAAGAAATCAAGAGTTCTCTATTCGCACAAATAATACTCTTCAAACACTCAGAAAAAAAAAAAATAAAATAATGAAATAAATTTAAATTTTTTTTAGATTTAATGCAAATAAAAAATTTGTTTAAATTTCAGAGTATTTTTTATTAATGTTTAGAAACGATTTCTATTATTTAGGACGAATCATCTTAATATCTAGAAAGAAAAACTTCTATAATTTTAGAAAATTTGCTCCGATTTTATATAAAATTAATTCAATATTAAGGAGGCATCGCCTTAAAATGTAAAAAAACTTATATAATTTCAGAAAATTATCACCCAATTTCAGAAAATTATTTCTAGATATTTAGAAAAATTTTTCTAAAATTGACGCCCAGTCGCCTATGCCGATTTTCTATATTTTAGTCTTAAAATTGACTGTTTCAGGGCGATTTTACGTTAAGATTTTTATTAGTGTATGATAAAAAAGGAAATTTCTTAGAGTAGGATAAAAACCTATATAAATCTCTTATACCCTGTTCTAGCAATTGACAAACTACAGGGTATGCTGAGAATGGCGCCAAACGACATTGAACAGAGTTCGTTTGAGTTCGGTAAAACGGGGCAAAACGCAAGTTGTACACGTACTTATCTACATAACTGTGAGAACGCGACTTTAAAGTGTTTTAAATATGCTGTTGAATAACAAGCGCTAACAGGCATTAGAAAACGCAAACTTGGCCAACAGAAACCGACGTCGGCAGCAATTAAATGGCATTTGTCGCCCTGGCGCCGCAAAAAATCGCACAATTGTCGCAATTGCACTGCAAACTGTATTTAGTTTCAAGTAAAAATCTATCATAAGCAATCATAAATTTTCATTATGCAGATTAGGGGGCACTTGAGTTTGGTTTTGGAGTGTAATTTGCTTGTTTTTGAACTCAGCATTGAAGGTCAACAGGTTCTGGTTGGATTGGATTGATTGGGGTGCGACCCCAAAGTAAGCTAATTAAACTGATGCTAATACTGATCCATGATCAATGATTACAATAGCAAAGCACTTACATTAAACACCTGCGGGGGGTCTTAACTTCCAACGCAAGTTCTGTTAATTTTCAACTAATAAATAAGACTCAAACAGCGGCATATGAGTTCTGAAATTATATCAATAATTACAGCGATATGAAAAAATATGAACAGAAATCAAAATATAAAAAACACTTGATTGAGGTATATTAACATGACTTTTATCAATTAAGTTTTAAAAGAAAAAAATGTTTAACAAGTATAAATTATGCTAGTTCTAAGACATTTCCTCTTTTTTTTATCTTTTTTTCTTTTTATTTTTATATTAAACACTTTTAAACTTAAATTAATAATTTCTGTGACCAATGCAACTATAACCTATAAGTCTTATTTGTAAAAAAAAATAAATAAATTAAAATTAATATTAACTAAATAATAAGATTGTATATATTTAAGATTTCTATCATTATTTATATAAGACTTAAAATTCTCTGAGCATTCACACATACACTTGGGATTATTTAAACATGCCCTCAATGAACTCTGAAACTCTATTTGGAATCAGCATGATCTATTCTTGAACCCTTTTCACGATATGCTCTTCTTTTAAATGATTTGGACCACAGTGCACTATGGGCAGGCTTTGGCCACGCCTTGCTACAACTAATTCGAGCTGGATTTTAAAGTCAATCTGTTGCCCTTTCTGTTCTGCGTGTTGTTGTTATTGTTGTTCATTTGATGGCTGCAGCTTTTAATTATTGGAAAATGGGTTCGACAGCCCGCATGAGAGTTGTGAGTTGATTCGGTTTGGGTTTCAGGTGTTTGTTAATTTGTTGTTGCTCTGACTATTGTTGTTGTTTGTTTGTTGTTGGTTGTTGTTTTCCCCTTTGTTTATATAGACGAAAGTAACAGAGTGACTGAAACTTGTCTTGAACAAATGTTTGACTTTTGGTGTGCCAAGGTGTTAAAGCTTGTCCAAGTCAAGTTTTTTGGTCTCTTCTTAAACTATTTCTATACGTTGGTTTTACTGCATGTGTGTGTGTGTGTGTGTGTGTTTGTGATCTCTGTCTAAGCACTCGGACTAGCTAAGCTTGTAGGCTTATAATTTATTATTTGAATCTCTCTTCTATAGATCTCCGTCCACTCCGTGAATTGTATTCAGATTTGGGCCAACTTGGGATATGTCTGATTATGTGGCACATTAGTTGGATGCAGGGCAACAGTTGCAGCTGATGCTGGTGTATTTATAATTCAATCATAAGCAATTAACCAGGCAGCTGCCATGGGTAACTCTCAACTCAGCTGCTCTCAGCGCAAGGTCAACAAAAGTAAGAGAGAAACAAAAGACTTAGGCAACAAACTTGCATTTAATTAGTTTTGCATAGGGTATTTGAGTCTCTCTCTCCCTCCACACACACACACACACGCAACTCTCTTGACGCTCTTTCTTCAGCGGGTTTTGACAAATTCGTTTAAGAAATTTCAGAAATTGAAAAGATTCATTCATCAGTGTGCGCATCATCATCATCAGCAACAGCCACAACTGAAGAAGAAGGCACAGCAAAGGCGGTGTTTAATGGATGCCAACAACAAAGTCAGGCAGTCTGTTTGTCCGTCAGTCAGTCAGTCCGTCAGTCAGTCAGTCCGTCAGTTAGTCAACCAAAAGAGGCAGACAGTAACAACAGGGCAAGCTCAAAGGTCCATGTGCGATCTGACCCATTGTCGTTATAAATTAGCGCAATCAATCAACTCACTTCACCTGATTCGGCCAAAAAGATTTCAAACAATGTGAATAGACAGCCAGAAAAGAACAGAACAGGTTCGGTTTCGACTTCGACTTCAGCTTAGGCAGCTGAGAAAGGCTAAAACTGGGAATTGTATCTCATACGTATGTGAAGAGATATATTCTTTTTTTTGGGGGAAAGCCGAAAAAAAAGTAAAAATGTAATACTAGCAAGCGTATTTTAATACCATGCTCGAAGATCGAACAAAAAGTTCTGCACTTCGTCAATGTCAACGGAACAGAATTGGAATCAGTATCCGAATTAGAGTCACAATCATTGACCAGTTTGTTAAATTAATCAGTAAATCGTTAAATGAATTATTGATAATACTGCCGCTAGCTATATATGCTCTTTCAGAAATTTTCGCCTGATCTTTAGTTCCCAGCGTGCTTATCAAATTTTTGTTGAGACTGCGTCAAGCTCGTTGCCTAAGTCTTCTGTTTATTTCTAACTTTTTTTCTCTGTTTTTGTTTTTGTATCTGTTTCGTCTGCATTTCAGTATCTTTTGGCGTATCAACATTTTATCTCTTTCTTCTTTTCCGAGCATATGTTAACAAGCCCCGTCTTGAGTCTTTGAGTCTTTGAGTTGTTGGCCTCCCGAGAAACGGCAGTTAAGCATCTCTGGAAAACTTTTCAGGTGTAAAAAATAGAAAGAAGGTTTTTCATAAATTCAAATCCAAATGCCGATCGTAAATATCTTGTTGAGCCTTCAGAGCTGCCCTTCCAAGAAATTTTGAATTTCTGTTAGCGCCCAAAGGGACGAGCACTTAAAAAATGAGTAGAGAAATTGGAAATGAAAAACCAAATGAGGGGAAAATGCTAAGAAATAGGTGTGTATAATATTGCTTTGTGTGTGTTATGGTCTCTTTCCATGTTGTTGCTGCTCATTTGGTCGCACTTACCCTTTCTATTGTAAATATTAGTCGAGTTTCGTAGGGGGGCCATTGTCAGGATTATGATATGATATGATATGCTGGACCTATTCTTCTATTCAACCACTTTCTTTGGCCCTGGGAAATGCTTTATTTTGATGGGATTTGTGGAGTGTAAGGAACGCTTGTAAGGAACTTTCCCCATGTGGCACAATGCATTTTATTATGTCCATACAAAGAGATCAACTATATAGTTGCTGTTGTTCTGAGTTCCAATTCGAAGTCGGAGTCGCTGTCTCGACTGTTGCATTGATTTTCTTAGCTGCAGGTGCGGAAGCAATTTGTTTAGAATTTTGCTGTAAACGCAACAAGCAAAAGCTGCCACACCAACAGCAATAACAACCACAACAACAACCACAACAACAGCAACAACAACAAGTGCTACAAGAACCTCGACCGGCCAACATGGACATTAAATAAAAGCGAAAAGAGTAAACACACAACACGAGAAAATATTGCATGCACAGCTCGCCAAAAGGCAAATGCTCTCTGTCTGTATGTGTGTGTGTGTGTGAGAGTGTGTATGCAAATTATTGTGCACACAGAGAGGACGCCACAACAACACAACAACAGCAACAACAACAACGTTGTATCCAAACACTTGAAGTCGCGTTTTTTAGCTAAAGGAATCGTTTCAACTGCTTTGCAACTTCATTGCCCCCGACTAAAAAGACTTGCCAAATCAATGTTAACTAACCGAAAATAACTCAAGTAACTGCTTATACGAGGGCAGTTTGATTGTTATAGCTGTGGGAAAAATATCTCTGATAATTTACTGGTTCAAATTATCTTTAAGCAGAGAAAGCTGCAAATGCATGAGAAACGAAAAACGATTAAATATTATTATTATACGTTAATACATGTTTAAGATAGATTAATATGTTTTGCTGTATAGATTATAATTAGTCCAACTATAGTAACATTTCCCATTCACATGATACAATTTCTCTTGATTATAATTTTTCTTACAAAAGGAAAATTTTTCTAATAAGAAATACTAGAAGACTATTGTAATTGCTTCGAATTAAAGTAAGTTAAGTAAATCTTTAAAATAATGCTTTATTGAACATATTTCTATAAAGGAGGCCTTTTTTATTTTCTCTGTAAATTTAACTTTTGATGTTCTTATTTTAAAAAATTTAGGCCTTAATCCCAATAATCAAATTCTGCTAAAAATAATAAAGAGTTGTCATTCATTCTTTTAATTTAATGTCTCTATCATTCGAGAATGTTAAGTATATCTTCCTTTATATTTGGTTTGTCTAAAACATATTTGGTTAGGGGTATTCACTAAGCCGCTCTCGTGTATAACATCGAGAGAGACACATTATGTTTTATTATTGGTTGAACCTTATGGCACATGGCCATAAACTTTTATTAATAACCCCATAAGAAATTCTCATAAAAAGTGTACTCTTGTTCAGTTTGTTGTTGTTTGTTACGGTAATTTTAAGCATATGTGTGGAGTGGTTTGCAATTTGTTTCTATGTGTATGTGAGTGTGTTTAAACAATAGCACCGTTGGTGGGGTCAATTTTCCTCCTCTTTTCATCAATTTAAACGAATTGTATTTTGTATTTTTATGTGCATTTTTCTCTAGAGAGTATGATCTCTATTATACTGTTATATGGTTTCCCGTCGCTTAGCTTAAGGGAAAATCTCTTTGATTTGAGAGCTAAAAATTGCTATTGCCCAAATGTAAAATGATATGCTTAACGAGTTAAAGAGTTTGTAGCAAGTTCTGAACGTGTTAAAGTCACAAGTTCCCTAACACGTCTTTAGGTTATTTGATATATTTATTAAACTAGCATAACGATTTTTTATTAAGCACACACACATATGCTGAGAGATGCAAAGAATGACAGAGAGAGACAGAGAGAGAGGGAGAGAGAGAGAAGCGAAACGGGTTATCTAAACATTGTGTGTGCTCTGCAGTTTGTAAAGTCTAACGAATATTTGATGAGATTTGTAGCTGAAACTTAGCTGAAAACTGTGGCACATGTTGCGATAGAGCAACCTTACTTTGTGGCACATACAAGTACTCGGTATACTTACATATATATAAATACATATATTTCAATCTCGTTGCAGTCGCCGTCGCTTGCCTTATTTCATTTCATTTTATTTACGTGAACTACTCTGGTGTCCAATAAAATATACGCAACGAAATCAGATGCAAAACTTCCAGCTTCAAACTGCAGACAAGTTGAAAGAGAGAGAAAGATAAATATTGTGAGTGAGTGTGAGTGAGAGAGCACGCAAAGATTCTCATTCTTAGCATCTCTCTTGTCGTTGAGACACGCGGACGCACTTAATGAGCAGCGATCTTAAATCTTAAAGCAGACGGACGGACGGACGGACGGAGAGACGACTGAGATGGTTCGGTCTTTGGGTCTGGCTTGGCCATAGTGATATCTCAGCAGCGAGCAGAGCACACATGTGAGTAAGTGTGTGTGTGTGTGTGTGTATGGGTGTGTGTGTGTGTGCAACGAAAGTATCTTGAACTGCGCTTTGCCTCATTCCGGCTCAGCTTCATCTTTCTGCTGGCTTCAACGACGTCGCTGCACTTGAATTTCAAACAGACAGAGAGAGAGAGAGAGAGAGAGAAGCAGAGAGAGAGAGAGAGGAAGATAGACAGAAAGAGGGGAGGGAGGGAACAACACTTCAAATGCTTATGAAGATATTATGAAAAGCAAGCCGAGACTGTTGCTGAGACTGAGGCCGAGTCTGCGGACTGCGTGACAACCGTGCCACTTGAGAGGCAGAGAGAGAGAGAGAGAGGTGGAGAAAGAGACAGCGACCAGGTTGTGGCAAGTTACTTCGCTGCTGGCAAGTTGACAAATGCAGCGCAGCAGACAGACAGCCATGGGAGTAAGTTGCCGAGTAGTATGCAACTCTCTGAGTAACCAAGAGTACTTGGCACAGCTGCTGCCACAGTTGCCACAGTTGCCACAGTTGCTCATCTCTCTTGCTTCACCTGCGAAAAAAGATCAATGACAATTTATTGTCATGACTATGTAAGTTCTCACTGGGCGCAGGCGTGCTCATTTCCATTCCCATTCTCATCTCCATTCCCAACTCCATCTGTATCTGTATCTGCATCTGCATCTGCATTTGTATCTACACTTGTAGCTGTATCTGTATCTGTAAGCAATTGAACTGCGATTTGATTTTGTTTTGTTTGTGTGTGTTTTTTATTTGTTTCACTTAAGGAAAATGGCCCATAAATTATATAAAAAAATGATAGCTACTTATTGATTAGAAATTAGTTTTTTTTCACTAATGCTTAAACAAAATATCACAAAATAGTATCTCAAAACTACAAACTAAGAAAATACAATACAGAATTGAACAATTTGTAAGGCTAGACTTAAGCTTAAACTTAATACTCGCTTTTGATAATGTTAATAATGATTCGATGTCGATATTGACCTGCTAATACTCGTACTTGGCCCGATTGTTACATATATATATAAATATATGTATGTATATTATGTTGATCTATATATTGACTGTTGAAGCTGTTGGGCCAGTTGTGAACATTTTGGCATTTGATTAAGTTTATAGCCTATTTCCACGAGAGCACATTTGGCACATTCGACGTCATTTTCAACATTCGTCGCGAATGTGGACATTATTTTAGTATAAAGTCCGAATGATCATTAGGCTCATTCATAATGAATGTTTAGATTTTTTGCCATGCGCATCGGCGAATTTCAGTATTTTTTTATCGAGCATGCGTTTTTGTATCGATAAATGCAATTATCAATTAACCAGTTGTTTTGTTTGATAAAAACGGTAGGCATTAAATATACAAAATTATAGTATCAAAATAAATATTGAAATGTTGTTACTGTCAGCTTTATTGGGTGAATGACAAATGTTTTAAATGTGGCAAGCCAAAAATGTGTCACATTCAAATGTGAACAAATGTGAACGAATGTGACAAATGTGAGTGTTCGTGGAAATAGCCTATAAGTTTTCTTATATTATTTATAATTAAGATTAGATTACATAATTAAATAGAATGTTTAACAAAAGCGAACATTTAAATGTTGTCTTTTAGGTATTTTTGTTTTAACAATATTTACAGCTTATCAGTCAATGTCTGGCGACAATTCCCAATCGATTCCCTGATTGGTATCATTTCATTAGCTGCTCTTGTTGCTGTCGCTGCACTTTTGGACTTGGGCCAGCACGCGATCGATGCGTTCCGCCAGAATCTTGATTGATTTATCCGGCAGCGAGGGCAGCACATCACGCACATTTGAGCTCGTTGTGCGCTCAAAGAGTTCGCGCAGTTGTTGTCCCGCTCCTCCGCCTCCCACTCCTCCTCCTTCTGTGGCACGCAAACGTTGTAGCGCCTCGATGGTGGGACGACGAAAGATGCACAGATTGTCGAGCAGCAGACTGTGATAGGCCTCATACTTTTTGAGCAGCCGATAGCCATGCAAGAGACCAGATTCGTTGTCCAGAAACACGAGCAGCTGCGTCTCCCTTTGGCGGGCAAGATTGTGTGCTGGGGCAGCCATAATGTCGGCATTCCATTGAAAGTTGTACAAGTTATTAACGACACGATCGAGGTTCGCGATCAGGTAATCGAAGACGATTAAATCGGACCATTGTGCCAATTCAATTAGTCGCTGCAGCAGCGCTGAGGATGAAGATGAGGTGGACATTGTTGTTGAGGATGCAGTTGGAATTGGAATTGGAACTGTGCTTGACTCCTCAAGCATGCGTGATTGATGATCTACAGTTTGCAGTCGCTTCAGTAATCCACCTCCCCTCCCGTTGTACCTGTTACCTCCCGAGTTATATTCCAGACATCGTACTTGTTCAGATGTCGTTCCAGTGGCTGAAACGGTTGCGGTATACCCGCTGGCTCCAGTTCAGCCAGCCATTTAGTTAGCACCACTGGACGACGTTCCTTCCACTGCGCTTGGGTGATGTCCCCTAAAGCACTGGACCAACTGGACGTCGTTGTGTCAATGACTGTCGCCGCACTCGGCGCCAGATTGCTAATGTTGAGCAACTGTCCCAGATAATAGCTAAAGATCTCGCCTTGGATTTGATCCGTATTCTGGCGATATCTTGCACAGGCGCGTGTGCCATCCGCGAAGATCACCAGACGATTCTGCATGCGTCCACATCCTTGTTCCAGGCGTATCACCTGTCCTTGTCCCGCTACATAGCGCTCCCAGCTGTGCTGATCCTCGGAGCTAAAGCCCTTAGGCAGCGCACGCTCTACAAGAGGACCCCAGTAGATGCTCGACTCAATGATACCCTCGGCTTCCAGTTGACTCTCGTGTGGTTCAAGCTGTGGCTTGGAGAGAACTTTGCTTCGTGCTTCTTTGGAGAGTCTTCTTTCGGGTCCTTTGCGATAGCGTCCATTGGCAATGCGCTGCACATGGAACTCCTTGATGCTGCCATCGTTAGTGTCCAGCTTCTTGACCACCATGGAGTCGGGTGAGTTCTTGTCCTGCTCCAAGTGGAAAGCATTGCGAAAGACTTGCTCCGCGCTGAGTTCAAGATTCGCTGTTTGCTCAGACTCTTCACGTATGAAGGCGACGCTGTAGGGCAAAGGTGAAGGCTCCTCGCTGAGATTGAAGGATGGAACCAGGGAGTCATCACTATCTCTGTTACCAAAGTAATCCGGCAATCCCAACATGGGCACTATTACGCCCAAAGCCATGCCGAAGACAAAGGCGGCCAGAATGCTGAGCAGGCAGGCGCGACGCTGAAAGGCGCGACGTCGACGCAGCGTCAATAGCGTCATGTGTGTTGTGTTGGCTTCTAAGGCACTGTTACCGTTAGCTTTGACGCTGCAGTTGCTCCCTGGCAGGTGCGTGGGCGTTATAACGCTGCAGGTGAGCTGTTGGAGTTGTTGTTGTTGCAACTGTGCCGCTGTGCCGCACAGACGATCGCTGAGACACTTTTCAATTGGTTGTTGTTGTTGATATGGTTGTTGTTGTAGTTGTAGTTGTTGTTGTAGTTGTTGCTGTTGCTGTAGTTGCTGCTGTTGTAGGGCTTCTAGGCGCTTGATGTCGTACATTTTGCTGCTGCAGTCACCGCACTTCTCTCGCTCTCTCTGCCTCTCTCTCTCTCTCTCTCTCTCTCTCTCTCTTTCACTCACTCCCTCTCTCTCACTCTCTACTTCTTTCCTTGTCACTCGCTCAAATGCAGCGCAAGTTCAAGCTGCGCATAAAGCAGCCGGCAAGTATGGGTTAAAGGGCTTAACCAGCTCAAAACTTCAGCTGCAACTCGTCGTCGTCGTCGTCGAAAGTCGTGAAATTAATTTCTGGCTTTGTTTAATAAATATTGCGCCTGATCCAGTGCCTATTTTTTTTATCAGTTGCTCGGCTTGCGGATTCCTTTGCCAGTTCTATCAGCAACTGTCTCCTTCTCCCTCCCACTCTCTCTTTTTCTCTCTCTCCCGCTGACCGGTTCGCTTTATTACGCTTAAGCTTTTGGCTTTTGGGCGATTTTTCTTCGATTTCCACAATTGAAATTGAAACAGCAGAGAAAAAAACGTGCCCAACGCCGCTTTATTTATTTTTTTACTTTTTTTGCTCGTTCAGTTCGTTTTATATTTGTAGTTTTTCTTTTTTTTTTTTTTTTTTATTATTTGGTCGTTTTATCGATCTATTTTCTGCACGATCACTTGTTGTAATTTTTTATTATACATTTTTGCTGCGACGTTGCTTTAGCTATTGTTGTTGTTGTCTCTTGTTGTTGTTGTTGTTGTCGCTTGTTGTTGTTGTTGTCGTACTCTTTGTTGTTATTGTCTGTAGCTGTGGCTGTTGCACACGTATGTACATAGCGAATATGCCTTTCGGGGTAATATTTTAGCAATTTCCTCGTTCTCTAGCCGCAGTTTTTGGCGTTTTATCGCTGACTCCACGCGATGCGCTTGTTGTTGTTGTTCTTGTTGTTGTTGTTTCGACTTTTTTTTGTTAAGTTTATTTTTTGTTGTTGTGGTTTTAGTTTAGGCCAGGCCCTTAGCAGTTAGCTTAACAGTTTGTTGTTTTGTTTTCAATTTTTGCAATTGGCGATTTTGGCGCGCCGATAAAAGCAATTTCGTGGCTTTGAGCTATTTACCACACACACACACACATAGACACAGTCACATATACACACTGAAACAGAACAACGCACACACACACACACACACTTGCAGGCAGGCTGACTTGTCTGGCATTCCCAGCCTGATGCAGTGCGCTTGATAATTGCCACAGCAGCGCGACAAGTCCAAGTTTAAGTCCAAGACCAAGTTTAAGTCCAAGTCCAAGTCCTGCCCAGGCTCTGAGACTAGGCACGGTCAAGGGTTTCGTAGTCGTTGCTGTTGTTGTTTGCTTTTGCTTTTAGGTTTATCAATTTAATTTCTTGTCTCGCACCTTTGCTTGATTTTATTTCTTATTTTTATTTTTATTTTATTTTTAGGGCTTTTTGTCCGCACAAGCTTCACGTTGCTCGCTGTTCGCCGCACACCGAACGATCTGAGGAATTTTTATGCTTTTTTATTCTCCTTTTTATTTTATTATTTTTGCCGTTCGCTGTCTGCGCGTTTTGCACTGTTGTTGTCTTTCGCATATAAAGTCATAGGTATTAATATTTTGTAGTATTTATAACTTAATATTTTTTTATATATATATGCACATGATATTCTGTCACTTTTGTGGTATTTGTGAATTTGACCGCAGCTTTGTATCTTTGTATCTGACGGATGCACAACGTGCGCGCATGCGTACCGCTTCGTTCGAGTTTGGATCGCAGACTGACGGCTGGAGAGCTATCGCCAGGTTTAGTTAAAGACCGGACAGGCAGCTCAATTCAGACCTGACCAGACCCGGTAAATACTCAATGCGCTCTCTCTCTCTCTCGCTCTCTCATAACTGTCTTTCACTCAATCTCTCTCTCTCTCACTGTCTCTCTCTCTCTCTCTCTCTGAAATGAATGCCGGTTTTTGAGTGAGAATCAGTAGCTTAGCGATTGACACTCTTTATACTTACACATGTCTATATTTCTCAGCTAAACATGCTCATGCATGTCGCTTGATTGTCAGCAAGATCCTGTGTCCTTGCAGTTCTTATTGATTTGACAAAATGATTCCCACAAAATGATTCACCTGAAAAAATCCAGCATCCGACAGATATGATTCGTATCGAACTTCATGTGTGTTAAGGTATAGCAGTTATTCAATGATCAAGTATGTTTATTTTTACTTTAAGTGTTTAATGTTACATTACATTACAATACTGATTTTTAATTTGGATGACAAACAATAAAAAAAATTACCCTTTCACGTTTTTTCAAAAACTTTGATCTTTCATAACTTCATCGAAAATTAACCGATTTTCGAACGGAATGTCATTTTGTTCATAATTTGGTCTCTAAATTGATTCTGCATTTAAATTTTTATCATATAAAAATTTTTTTCATTTTTCGATTTTTGTCAAATTTTCTATACTAACCCCTTGACGTTTTTTCAAAAACTTAGATCTCTCATAACTTCATCAAAAATTAACCGATTTTCGAACGGAATGTCATTTTGTTCATAATTTGGTCTCTAAATTGATTCTGCATTTAAATTTTTATCACATAAAAAATTTTTTCATTTTTCGATTTTTGTCAAATTTTCTGTTAAAAATATAAGGAAACACTTAGCTTTATAAAGACCGTCGGCAAAACGTCAAATATTAAATGCTTATCCATTGCAGAAATCTTTCAAAGAAGCTTAAATAATTTTAAGCATTATTATCGCTTAGTATTTAAAAATAAATAGGTATAAATATTTAAATAATAATTTTATTGCAACACATCAATTTATTAGATCTAAGTTGTATGCCTCAAGATGCATAGTAAAGAGCAGCTCTTAAGAGCAAAGAGCACACTCACTCATAGCTCACACATTTCACTCAATGAATCACGAGAGTTGAAGAGAGAGAGGGAGATGCAGAGCGACTGAGAGAGTGAGAGATTGCTCTCTGAGTTGAGAACAAACACACAAACTGTGCACATTTTAATGCCCATTTGAAGCTCTTGAAGCGTTCGTGTTGTTGATTTTTATGCTCAGCTCGGCACATTTGCTGCGCCACATTAAGAAACTAGTATCTGGTGCTCTGAGCGGGAGCGAGCTAAAGGAAGGAACAAAAAATAAAAACAAAGTTGGAAAAAATATGATCAAGGAATGTAGACATAACTTGACAGCATGTTTAGAGAATTTTTACTCGAGGACAGAGCGCGAATGTGCGTTGGAAACGGAATGAGTCGAGCTCGAGAGCTGCTCCGATCCAGACTCAGAGACAGAGGTAGAACAGGCAACGACGACAACAACAGCAACAGCAACAACAACGAGACTAAAGCTGGCGCATTCTTTTGGCCAGGCTACTGCTGAGTGTGCCTCTGTCTCTGTCTCAGGGTGTGTGTGTGTGTGTGTGTGTGTGTTGTGGGGACTCTCGAACTTGGGAACTGGCGAGTCAGACTCACGATTTGCCTAATTGAATTTGCACTAACAATTAAAAGTTGCTCAGCATCGAATGACAGGCATAAACATAATTTATGAGCAGCTCATTTTTACTGTTATTAACTTAACACAATTCCCAATCCAAATCCAAATCTAAATAACATTGCTAGTTTCCCCCCGCATTAAAATGCTAATATCGGTTAATCAAATAATCAAGTGAATGAACATTAAATATCAAATCAAATCGATTCGTATCGATTCATGCATAGATAACGAGTGAAAGATCAAAACTGGGAAATGACACAAAAAACATTTGCAATAAATATACATAAAATTCAATAAAATAAAGTTTAAAGTGTCAGCTGTCCGATTGGTCACTTTAGCTGCTATTCATTATCAATCGATCTGAAACTGTATCAGACTTTAAATCGAGCGACATCCCATCAGCTAAACACAAAATTCATTTCAATTCAAATTGTTGACCACACAGATATTCATAATAAAATTTGTGTTCATTCGTATTTTGATTTGATTTTGTTAAGGTTTTCGCTTTTGATATTTACATCTTTCTGTTTTTTCTGTAGGTTTATTTTGCTATTATTATTTTTTTTTGCCATATGCCCCGCAGTAATGTAGCCGTTGAAATCGTCAGTTTAAGTCAAATTAATTAACATTAATTTTTGTAGCTTGTTGCGAGGCATAAAATCAGCCGGGTGGCTTTTTTTTTCGGCCGTGTAAATGTGAATGATAAATTGTAACCAGGTTGGTTACGTTTGCGACTTTGGAATTGGAATTGGAGTTGGCATTGCGTCTTCTTTTATAGGCTGTTCACATTGCCAATATGGTGGGAAAGCAAGCTGGTGGTAGCAGTAAACTTGTTATATTTAAGCTAACAGCTAACAGCCAGCAGCGAGGTCCATGTCCCGGCCCAAAGTTAATCGAATTAAACAAATATACCAAGACGAAGAAAAGTTAACAGTTGACCAGCATTTGACAAATGATGTTTGGCCTTTTCCATGTCATAGTTTTAACGATAGATCGATTGTATAAATGTGCGCAGGTCTTGTCAAGTTCGTTGCCTAAGTCTTTTGTATAAATGTGCGCAGGTCTTGTCAAGTTCGTTGCCTAAGTCTTTTGTTTTGTGGGAACAGTTTTTCGATGCGCGTTTTAATTATTGCCAAAGTCTTGGACTGCGTATAACTTTCAGTCGCTGCACTGACAAACAAAGAAAAGAAAAAACTTGACACACACACACACACACGCACACACACTTGAAAGGAAGCATTTTTTCGAAGTTTGTTAAGCGCAAATTCTTGAAATGTTTGCAGTGCGCAACAATTTGGAACATTTTGTTGAACACAAGAGGAGCAAACACAGATGAACAACAAAAAATATAAAGAGCAGAGAAAGAAAAGGGGGTAAAAAGATACAAAATACAGACGAGTACAAGTAAATGTATCTTCGGCATGGTCAACGAAAGTGAACGGCGAAGGACACACAAAGTCAACTTGAAGCGAAACTGGAACTGGAACTGGAGCTAGCTATGGTTATAGTCATAGCTATAGCTAGATCAAGAGCTGCCATTGTTTGCATTGCTAGATTCCAGACCACTCCAGCTAGACGCTGGCGTCGCTGATGATGACGACTTTGGACGAAAGTGCCACAAGCTGAAGCCGACTGAAGAGGCAGGAACTCACTCCTTGCATGCAGCTCCAGCTCGTCGACGTCGACATCGTCACGGGCCGTCAGCGCTTGCAACCACAAATCCACAGAGTCCACAAAACGTCTGCAGACATCTACTCATAACACATAACACATCCACATCCTAGCCAGGCTGCACTTCAAACAGGGTATGGGGCACTTGCTTCTGCTTGGCTCTGGCTTTGGCTCTTCAAGACTCCAAGACTCCAGACTGTGGCTGTCTCTCTGGCTGCCATGGCCTGACCTGAGTTAAACAAATTCATTAAAAACTCGTCACTTTGCGCGCATCACGCTGACTTGGCATAACTGCCGCTGCCGCTGCTGCAGCTGTTGTTGTTGTTGTTGTTGTTGTTGTTGTTGTTGTTGTTGCCAGTCCTTCTTCGACTGCGCTGGCGTCGTCAAGCATTGCCACTTGCCACAATACTAACTTCGTAGTCGCATTCGCATTCGCATTTGCACTCACATACTTATACTCCTTTTGGCCCTGCGGCCAATGAAGTGCCTGGTTGTATAGTCTTAAGCCGTTGGCAGGATACCTTTGTACTTTATACCTTTTTTTTGAGGCAAGAGCAACCTCTGCATTATAACAATATTTTTATTGCATGTCCCTTCACATTGTTTGTTTACTTCCTACAATACCAAGGCAAATAGTGTGCCTTGAATTCTGTATTTGTATTCTATTTTTGAAAGGCCCTTCAATCAACTTGATCTTGGCAGCTGCCTGGGATTCAGTCTTTCAGTCTTACAGCCACCATCATCGCCATCATCGCCAACATCGCCAACGCCGCCAGCTTCTCCATTGGCATTTCTCCTGAGAAAGCTGCCAGGCGATAAGCAACCCGCTCTCTCAACTCTCGTCTTCCATTTCCAATGATGTCTTCTAACGCCTGGTTGTACGTATGTGAGTGTGTGTGTGTTGGTGTTGGTTTGTGTGCGATAAGTTTCCAGGAAACGCGTTTGCCGTCGGGCTTCTGGCCAAAAACTGATGCCGCCAGTTGATGTCGCATTGCTACTGCCAAGTGAAGCCAACTGCGAACCGCCTGTAATATGCGCTAACTAACACGCATAACCAACAACTATTTGATGTCCAATTATTGTTAGCTCTTAACAACTGAACAACCATAAACTGCTAAAGAAAACTAAGCAACGTTTAAATTTCTAACAAACAGACTGAGCTTAAAAATCTATTGCAAAAATTTCTTAAAATTCAAAATATTGTTTAAAGTTTTGTTTTAGCGGTTCGAACCATAAAGGAAGACATCGTTGCGGTTTGCGAATTGGTTTATTTAACCCTGAAACCAAGGTTTGGGTTCGAGCCTTGGTTCAATATCATACAAATAAATTTTGGTATTGAAAATTTTTCTCTAAATAATTACTTTTTTTTGTTTTGAAATCTAATATTGGTGACAAATTAAATTTATATGAAGATTTAAATATGACTTATTTTAATCCGAAGTTTCAAATAATTGTGTAATATTAGAAAACGATAAATTTGATGTAATTATTTTTCGTTCGAGCCTAACCTTTTATTTTAGAAAGCGATTCGGATTAGGTTCGGGTTCGCAAAGTAAATAATTTCAAAGGTTCAGTTTCCATGAGGTTCGGTTCAGAACCGGTTTCCCGCCTTGTTTAAGATTAAGAAGAATATGTGTAGCCTAGTCTCAGTATTTAGAGATTGTCCAGCTTTTTGAAATATTAAGTAACAATATTATGGTTTATTTTGCATTAAGCTTTCAATCAATTTATTTCTTAGTGTCAATTGAATCTATATAAATCTTTTAAGTTTTGCCAACATCGACATAAATCCGAGCATGTTAAGACCCTACCTTAAATGATCCTCGTCAGATCATGCTTCGAATCATGTTTAAGCTTGAACGTCTGTCTGCTTTCGCTTTCGTTGCATTATGAATATGCTTTTGGCACAACTGAGAGAAGGTATTACTCTTTCGATATGTATATGTATGTCATACAGGTATAATATGCTGCAGACTCTTTTAAAAGAGATCGATGCGTTTGCTTGCACACCTTTTATGGGATATAGAGAGGCAGCCAACCTGCATATTATGCGTTAAAACTTTGAGACAAAACTGAACTACAACAAAAACAAAAATCAACAGCAGAGGAGAAGAGAGGAGAGAGTGAGGAGAAAGAGGAAGAAGTCAGATCGCTGCCGCCATACAAACGCGCCTGTAATTTTAAGACGCAGCCCCAAGTATCCAAGTATGACGATGATGACAAACAAGGATACCAAACTCAGAATACCACTGAATTCTTTTGGATAATTAAAAGCACTTAAGTCGGAATTTTTTGGAGCGCGTTTTCTGTTTTTCTTTTTATTTTTTTTTTAGTATATATTTCTTTATGTTCAACTCATGTTTGTTATATCATATGATTGTTGTGTTTTGTAGAGCGGGGGAAGGGGTAAAGGATTTTGCCTTGAAGTTGACTAATTAGTGAATAGCTAAGGGAACATTGTAAGTGCATCTCTCGTATGAATGGGAATGGGGATCTGAAATCGAGAAGCATCAAGAACTGCGATTGGATCATCATATCATGCATATGTATCATCTGCTGGAATTACAACGTGAATGTAACTTACATGCATATTCCGCGTATTGCAAACATACATTCGAAATGAAAATGTATAATAAAATCAACTGACAGTTCTTAACATAACTTATAAGAGTTAGATGGGTCACAGAAAATAACCCAATTTCTCAGATTTGTTAGAAAAGATACAATTAGCAACATTTCTCTCGCTCGCATAAGTTTAACACTTGTAGAAGTCGAATTTAATATATAAATATAGAGTAATAAAATTAAATTTATTATATATCACTATCTAGAATTAAATTAGTATAATAAACAAACTCAAAACAGTGATAAAATTAGATAAAATTCAAAAAAAAATTAAAATTAAAATTTAAAACAGCTTACAAAATTTAAAGATATGTTTTGGAAGTTTTTAAAAACTGGAAACTTAATAATATGATATACATTTTATGGAGATATATAATTTCCTCACATAAACTAACTATAGCTTAAATATAGTTTTATTTTATCTGATACCTATCAATGTTATTTCCAGAGTCTATTTCAGTCTATTTTCAAAACTGCTCGAATGTTATTAACAGTGCCATGTAATTAACAGCTGTTAATGGCAAGATTTTAAGCATAATTTGTATTGCAATTAAAAAATACGAAAATTAGACATTTTTGAATTAAACTGTACCGAATTCGCAGCAAAAGATATAAACTTATAAAGAGTTGATTCGTTTTCCGATATGATTCATATATTATGCGTTGTTTTTGCCATTTTAGCACTCCGAATGCATGTTTTCTCGCATATTGTGAAATGCTTTTAGCTGATATTCAATATTTTTGCTGGCATGGCGAACTTGAACTTCACAGCGACTACGACAACAGCAACAACAACAATATGTTACCTGGTCCTGGCCTACCTTTGATTTGTGGCTATTTCGCGCGGAGACACTTCATTTATCACGTTCATTCGGCGTCGGCGTCGTCGTCGTCGTCGTCGTCGTCGGCGACACAAGCACTGACCTTGAAAACGTTTTAGCCGAACCCAAAACCCAGTCACACTCTTATTCGCAATCCCCTCCCGTTTCAGTCCTCTTCGCAGGTCCACATCCAAGTCCAAGTCCAAGTTGCCTGTGCATATAAACATTTTGTAAAAGGAGCCATACATATTTTTGTCGGTTTCATTTTAACGTTGCGTTTTCTTTTGGCCCGTTTTGTGTTTTTATTTTTATTTTTATTTGTATGGCTTTATTAATGATGCGATGCGAGATAATGACGCATGCATACCAGATACGCCATGTCCAAAATCCCAACGAGAAGACTCTAAGAATCGAAGGATTCTCAATGGAACTAAGCTAAGTGCTTCCGCTCTAAATTCGTATTCAAATCCGCATTGGAGTCTATTGCCAAGCATTGCCAGAATATGCCAAGAATGGTGTTAAGCACGATTAATTCATGCCCATTCCCAGCTGTCCCAGCTCCCCCATTACCCCATCATCCCATCACCGCATCACCTAAACTCCCCTAAACACACCCCTCCCTGGTGGATGTCGTTGGCAGCGCAGCGCTAAATAAATAAATGAATTAATGGCCAGTGCGAGTGCGGTGCAAAAAAATCAATTAAATAAAATGCGAAACGTAGAACATGCATAAAAAAAACAAAGAAATGTGAATGCTTGACCAAGAAATACCCTGTGAAAAAAATTATATATAGTATCTAAACTTTGTGTAATATAAATAAAAGAATATTGTGCATAAAATAATAAAATATAAACAAATTTAATATTCATAAGGTAAAAGATAAAATTTAATAAAGAAAAAATAATCCAAGATGCGACTCTCTGATAAGACTTGTATACTCGTATCAATTTATGACTATAGGAAATAAAGAAGAGGAATATAAAAAAATTAGTTAGTATCTAAATTTTGGGTAAAAAATAAAAATAATAAAAATATTGTACATTTGATTAAAAAGATACATCTGATAACACTTGTATACTCTTATCAATTTATGACTATTAAATTTAGTATCTAAATTTTGGGTAAAAAATAAAAATAATAAAAAAATATTGTACTTCAAATGGTTGATTATAATAAAATTTAGTATTGAAAAGATAAATAATAATCCAAGATGCGACTACCTGATAAGACTTGTATACTCTTATCAATTTATGAATACAGGGTATCTGAAAAAGGCCAGCACAGAGACTCTGTTGCAGTTGCAGGCGCAGGCACATGTTGCCACCGTTGGCAGACGAAGTTGCCACAGCTATGCAGATGCAACCTCTGCCTGTATGGTTGCTCTGACTGTCTGTCTGTCTGTCTGTCTGTCTGTCTGTCTGGATGTCTCGTTGTCTGGCTGTTTGGCTGTTTGGCTGCCAGTCGCATCGATATTAAATTGTTACGCTTTGGACAATTTGAACACGCGCAGGCGCAAAAACAAGACTCGAAACAGGGAAAAGCCAAACGCAATCGCAGATCGTTTGCTCGATCAATGCAGCAGATTGGGCCCAACTTGCAGCACAGTCCAACTGCCAGACAGACCAGACAGACTGCCAGACAGACTCTGAGAGAGACACACTTGTGGCCGAGTCCGTTGCAGTTGCAGTTGCAAGTGGCTCTATAAGGTCGAGGCATGTGTTGAGCCGCCGTCGTGGTAATTAACTCGTTTGCTATTGTAAATGCCTCATTGCAACACTTTTGATGCCGATTGCTGCTCGATGTTGCTGCTGTTGCACTCGATGTTGCACTCAATGTTGCTGCTGCTGTTGATCTGGCCAGTGGGTGGTCCAAGGCTGGCGGTCTGTTTGATGCCCATTGCTGTCATTGCGGCCATAAATGTGATCCGTTGCCAGCTTTGGCAATTATGAATGGAGACGCGCCAAACTGGTTTCTTCATTATTCCAGGAATCAGCGACACCCACACAAACAAACACACAGAAAGACAGAGAGAGAGTGAGAGAGAGACAGTACACTTAAAAAAAGACTCAAGATTTCCATTTTTAAGTACAAACGATCTCAGAAGCTGTCTAAGTTCGGAATTTATAAAGTTGAGAGCAAAAAAAAAAGTCTTAAATTTAGATTTTTTGATACTTTAAGTACGTTTTGAACTAAACCAAAAAATTTACTTGTTTCTAGTACACAACACTGTCGTTATTAATTAATTTTAATCCTAAAGCATACACTAGTATGTGTATTAAAATTAAGCAAAATGCTAAAAATAAATATCATTAAATTATGGTGTATTTTCTTGGTTAACGACCTTTAGAAATAGGTGGTAATTTTACCAGCGAATTAAGCTTAACGTCATATTTGCGTCGCTAGAATCAGTTGAGAATTCTAAGGATCGACAATGAAAAAGGAACATCCCAAAACCTACTAGTTTTTAGTACAAAACGTTCTTATTTTTAACTTTCTTTAAATCTTGAAAACAACTGGCATATTTTTTTGAGTGTACCCATCCTATTGGTATTGTGGGTGCCAAAACATGAGACTTACGCCGATCTGATGGTCACTTCGTTTGAATAACCGCAGCATTCGAGAAATTAAGAACCCGTCTAACAATGACAAATCTTCATGCCAAACCAACAAAAAAAAATAAGCGAAAAGAAACCAAAATGAACCACAACAGATTCCCAGACCATGATGTTGCTAGCCAGGCAGACAGTCAGCTCTCACGACATCGCAGTTGTCGCAGTCGCAGTCGCAGTCGTTGTCCTCCCTCCTCTCCCCCTCCTCCTCCCCTCTGTTCCTCACTTTAGCTATTCGTGTGGTACCTACACCTAATGGATTTTATTTGTGCTGTTCCTCTGATTTAATTTCGTTATTTGGTGTCTCTTTTTTTATTTTGTTTGGCATTTCGTTTTGTTGCGCCCAAAATCAGCGGCGCATCTGTGACCGTCTGAAAGCTAGAACCACCGCATCACCGCACCACCTTGCACCATCTTGCTAATGCGAATGCGATATACACAATTTTATTGTGCTTAATTCGTGTTTGTCGTTCCTGCTGACTCGAACCACTCCGGCTCCGACTATGACTCAATTAGGCGCTGACCCAGCAGGCTGCCCATTGCCATTGTATTGGCCAACTTTACTGAGGGGGAAGCTGAGTGTAAGGAGTGGCATTGGATCATGTGACTAAGCAGCCAAGTTCGATTGATCCAAAACAAACTATGCAATCATAAAGAAACTCAAGTAATAAAATGTTTGTTAAAGCATAAGTATCTCATTTATTTAATCTCACATTTTTTATTATTCGAGTATTTATCTTTTTCTCCTTATAAACATCCTTAACTTAACGATTAATTTAATTTTAATTAAGCACGTTGTGGGAATCAAATTGGCAGCGATAATAAAGTAGAATTCATAAAATAAATATGAATAAGGTCTTTTGGGTATTTTTTAGTTTAAAAAAAATTATTATTTCTTTTAATAAAATGCATATTTATTTGTTCTAATTAATATTTTTCGCAGTAAAATTTTAGCTTCATTGTGGTAAACAAATTAACAAGGAGTTAAGCAGAATCCATAAGAAATAAATTTGCGAAACATAAATATGGTTAATGTTTGATGTATTTTAAGTATTTATCAATATTTTTTAATAACAAAAATAAAATCTTTAGGTATTTTTAAATTTAAAAAAAAAATTTGTATTTCATTTAATAAAATGCATATTTCTCCATCTTTATTAATATTATCTGCAGTAAAATTTGAGCTCCATTGTGGGAAGCAAATTAACAAGAAGTTAAGGAGAATTCAAAAGAAATATTTTTGTAAAATATAAATAAGATTATTGTTCGATGTATTTTATGTATTTATCAATATTATTTTATGACAAAATATTATTTGTTAAATTAACTGCATGCTTGGTGTAGTATAAGCATCTATCAATGCTATTTTACCATCAAATTTAATCCAATTCTCTACTACTCTATATATCTCCCCCCGTTCAACTCTTTCAGTCAAAAACTGAGCACATAAATGTAATGAGTTGTTAAGCGAGTGTCATAAGTGATTTCACTTTTATTTTGTCGTAGCTGTGCAGACGTTTCCTTTGGTCCAAAAGCTGAGCCAAAACCCGCCAAGGTAAAGCAAACAAAACGAAAGACTTAAGCAACGAACTTTGTCGCAGCCAAACGATGCAAGAAAAAAAAACTTATGCAAATAAGATCGTTGTTGTTGTGTTGTTGTTGTTGCTGTTATGGTTGTTGTTGTTGTTGTTGCTGTCGCATTTGGAGTGTTGGAGGCGCTTCCCTTTTGCCGCGCTGCCAGGATAAACAAAGACCTTAAGCAGACAGCAGGATGTGTCAGACATAATTTTCATAATTTTACGCCACAAATCTGCAAGATTTCTGGGCATTACTTACGCCAGCCCGCACCGGCCGTACCCCCCTCTCTCTTTTCACCCCCGTCTACCCCTTTTTCAGCAGGCTGTGCGGTTGGAAATTTAATACCGCAACAGCAGCAACAACAACAACAACAACAGCAGCAACGGCAAAAGCAAAGGCAGCGGCAAATGCAATTTAGCAAAACTCGTCGGTTGGTTTTGGACTTGAGCTGTGGCGTCGTTGTACTTGGGGCACGGCTGAGGTGTGAATATTTAACCGGATATGAGTGAAACGCATCTCTCAGGCGCGAAAGGACGACGCCTTCGCCTTCTGCCTTCTGCTTCTGCTTCTCATTCGCCTGCGTCGCGACACAATTCAAGCTAAACACGAAGACCACAAAGACAGGCACAAAGATGAAGACGACGACGACGACGATGAATATTCGAGACGATGACGAGAACTGAGAACCAACAATGAGACTGACAAACCAGTGTGTGCCTGTATGTGTGTGTGTGTGTGTGTGTGTGTGTGTGTGTATGAGAAACGTCAGGCGGGTACGCATTTAATAAAATGATAGACTGACAGTGCGGGAGACAGCTCGGCGCTGGCAGCGCAGCGACACCCCCAATACGTACCCAGCAGATCCCAGCAGATCCACAGAGTGAGAGAACCACACCATCCACCATCCAGACTGAACCCAATAAATTGCGCCTCCTGCTGCGCCAGTGTCCAAGAGCTTCAAGGCGTAACCTGCGCTTCAATGAGCTCCAACGTGATCTGAGAGATCTGCCAGTTTGGTTTCGTTTTGATATATTTAATACGCTTGCCGTCGCAGCACTTCGATTTCATTATTTCTTTCTTTTTTTTTTGTACACTGATAAAAAAAATGTTCTAAAATCAAGATTTTGGTCTCAGAACTAAGAACTATCATTTTTAAAATAATAATAATAATAATAATAAAATAAGAGAATACATCTTGATTTTAAAAACATTTTAAATAAGATCAAGTTATTATTTTAAGAATAAATGTTCTTAAAATTAAAATAAAAAAAAAATAAAAATTATTATTTATATTTATAAAATTTAAAAATTAAATTAATACTTTTTATATTTATAATTTCTTTCATTTTCAATTTGGATTTTATACATTTTATGATGTTTTAGTAATTTTATAAATTCTATTTTAATTTTTTAGGGGTGGGATTTGAACCGCCGCCTACTCCTTCAGAGCTGAAACGCCTTGTCTAAAGGCCAGCAGTACCTATTTTTACTTTCCTATTTATACTCTCCTATCAATTTAAGATTTTTATTCATATATTATCACTTTTAGATTTTTAGATTAATAATCTTAGTTTTAGTAATTTGGTCATCAAATAATCTTATTTTAAGAACAAAATATTTAAGATGAATGTTCTTGAATTTAGAAGTTGGTCCTTTTTTTTCAGTGTATTTTTGTGGCCCCGTTTTGCTGTCATTTTGCAAGAATTTTGCTTGAGAAACCATTCGCATGTAAACAATCGAATTACACATGCTTCTTTGGACTTAACACCAAACAGATTAGATGAACAGCAGTGGCAGCGATTGAAACAGCGACTTCATACACTCTCAGTTCTCAACCAACTTGCAGCTTGGGAATGCAAACGTTTTTTGAATTTTGTTAAATTTTCAAGTTATTGTTGGTTTGATTCGTGCTTAGTCTACAGCGATGGCGATAGGTCTTCACGACGACCTTTTCACACCTTCCTCTTATTATTTGACTATAACAAAAGGCGCTCGTATCAATTTCACTTGCATCCGCTTTTGACAAATTCCCCTGAAATCTACGTTTGACAAATTTCGACTCTGGGAAACTGAAACCGAACTCGTGCAGTCGTGCACAGCACTTTGGAAAGCCAAGACAAAAAACAAAGTAAAACAAACAAAAAGCTCAAAACGAATGGCGCCACATTTCTATGAACTATTTATAACTTTATTCATTTCTAAATCCAATTTAATAAGTTTTCTATATACATTAAGTGGTAATGAAAGCGAAATGTCGCCATTGAACGCCTACGAGCGTCTGCTTGAGAAATGGCCAAGGCAAATGCCAAGTCGATAACTTGTCATAACTTTCAGTCGATGTCCGTTGAGTGCATGTAAATTTGCAACTACATTTACCACATTTGCAGTTCCAGTTGCAAATAATCGTTGTTGTTGTTGTTGCCATCATTTTTATGGCAAACGCCTGTCAAATGCAATTGAATGAATGCGGTCTGCCAACAACAACTCGATCGCCGGCCATAAACAGCACAGCACCAACAGCAATAGCAACAGTAACTCAGGCATTTAGTTAAACAAGTAAATTTACAAGCCAATTTGAAGCTAACTTGGCTCAATACCTCACTACCTCAATAACTGACCAAATGAAGGTTTTTCATGATATTAAATATGTCTTAACAAGTTTGTTAAAAGTAAGAAAATAAATGTAGAAAGCTGTAAAAGTTGTCAAATATTTTTAATTACTTCAGTAATTACTTATAATTATATTTGTAATTACTTAGAAGTATTGCTTAGAATAAAAGTACCAACAATTACTTAAGTAATTACAAATATAATTGTGAGTAATTAATCAACAATTACATAAGTAATTACAAATATAATTGGGAGTAATTACTTAAGTAATTGAAAGTAATTACTTAAGTAATTGAAAGTAATTACTTAAGTAATTGAAAGTAATTACTTAAGTAATTGTAATTACTTAAGAAATTGTTAGTATTTATTCACATATAATATCAATAATCTTAGTCATTATGATAAAAAATGCTTAATATTTATAATATGAAATTTAATATGAAAAGGGTATCAAAACTTCGATTCTTGTAAGAATGATCTTAGCTCTGTGGTTCCGACTGTTCTCTAGGTTGGTTGAGGTTCGATTCAGTCGCTCGTAAATTCAATTGGTTGCTTTAAGCATTGTAAGTGATTTACGCCAAATGTTTAAGAGCAAATGCTGATCAGTTGTATAGCTGCTGTGGGCTTATTTGTCTTATGGAATGCTGGGCTAATCAGTGCATAATTAATATTTATTTATATGTAAGCTAAGTGCACTTATCTGCGGCTCAAGTGGCTTTTATATCAAATTTGCATGGCAATGCTTTAATTTATGGGCCAATTGTCGCAAAAGGGGCGCCTATTAACACAATCCAACACATTCTCGCCTCATTAATTTGTAGCCAAATGAAAGCAAATACAACAACAACAAAAAGAAGGAGAAGAATGAGTAGAAGAACGAGAAACGAGGCGTAGAAAGCGGGAATAGATGGAAATGAAATTGTAACAAGTTCAGGCCAACTCAACAAGCACTTGGCACATTTTGTGGCCATTTCACAGAAGTTGGGCACAGCCTCAGACTCTGCCCCTTCCCCTGCCCCTAAAATGAGTTCAGTTCAGACACACACAAATGCACACACACACAGATACACACAACAAACAAGTGAAAGACACAAACTGGCCACAAAGACAACTGAAAAATGTTTCGTTTGGCTTGGTTGCCCGTTCTTAAGTTTGTTTCGAGTTTATTTTGTTTTTTCTTAACGAGGCGCTGCCAAGTCACTGTCAAAATATTGAAATAAAGGAATTTTCAATTTTAATTTCTTTAGCGCGCATCGTGGCTCAAAAAAGGGGTTCAAAGAAAGGGGGCGGGGTCAGGGGCAGGGGGCAACCAAAACGTTACGCTAACGTTCCAAGGAAGTGACTCTGTTCTTATGTTAATGATTGTTATTCTAAGCGTTAAATGAGCGTGGGTAAATAAAAGCCTAAGAAAAATGTTGAAAATAACATTTACTATTCTTTTTTTTTTTTTTTTTGAACTAAAATTGACACATGCAACAAATTTTTCTTATTTTCAATTTAAAAAAGCGAAACTAAACTGAGAGTTCTATGGAATGGTTGAAGTTGAAGAGGATTGCTTCTAAGTGAGTGATGATTGAAAGAGCAATCAATAGAAGATCATTTTAAATTTATTGGAGATCTTTGCTAAATGAGTCGGAGACAAAATGATATGACATAAATTAAATAAATATCTTTCTATTTGCTAAAAGTTGAAAAAAGAAATTCATTTAAAAGTAAATATATTTATATCGTTTAAAATTATTTAATATTTCACAATATTTTCTAAGGAAACTTAAAAAATACAGATATTTATTTAATTTTATTTAAAGCCTACTTATTTTATTTTAGCTTGAAGGGCCGTTTATTCAC
This sequence comes from Drosophila falleni, assembly GCA_035045575.1. NCBI lineage: Eukaryota > Metazoa > Arthropoda > Insecta > Diptera > Drosophilidae > Drosophila > Drosophila falleni. The sequence continues at coordinate 10,721,138 of JAWNOV010000011.1, forward strand.
TTTCCACAGAAGATTACTTCCAGAGACCTTGGCAATATTATTCAATCTGAGCGTATCTTCTAACTGAATCCGCCCACTTTAATAGGAAATCACTGGGCCCATAATTTGTGCAGTTAACGCAATCAAATATTATGATAATGTGTTTTTTTCGACTTTTTTTTTTTGATATGAGATTGCTTTTGTTATACTTTTAAATCCGTGGCGTGGTGTTGTTGTTTTTCTTAGGCTTAGCCCAATGATTGCAACATTTTGCAGCTTTCTCATTTATGCAAATTTCACTCAATATGCAAAACATAATCATTTTGTTATAAGAACCACAAGAAGAACGCACAATGTGGTGCGAGTTAAAGTTGAAGTTGGAGTTGGAGTCGGAGTTGGAGTCTCAGACACGCCCCGAACTGCAGTTTGCCTGGGCAATAAAGCAGCCAACTAAATAACTCAAACTATCACGAGAGAGAGAAAGAGTCTAAGGATGAGCACAGAAGGGGAAAGGGAAGAGGCAAAGGTGGAGCTACAGGAGGCAGGAAGCATGCACAGAGGGCGGAGGACGATCAATCGTTTAAAAATTTAAATAATATATATGTTTGCCAGTCGGCGGGCAAAGCGAAAACTGTAACAGCCGATGTCGGAGTTGAAGTAGGTGGAGCAGCAGCCACAGCAGCAACAACCACAGCAACAACAACAACAGCCACATCTCTCTCTCTACCGAAGGGAGTCAAGAACGAGAGTCGTGGCAAGTTCAGTGAGTTGAACGCATATCGGCGCATGGCCAGCGGCGATTTATGCTTAAAACGGTGTAGATTTTTATGCTGTTGCCGGTGCCAAGTCAAAGGAGCTGCCACAAACACAGACACAACCACAGACATGGACTTGCCACAGACCTGTACCAGTCTGCAACACAACAACAACAACAACAACACAACCAACAGACAGCTAGGCTGCTTATTAAGCGATCTAGTGATTTTAGAACTTGGTCGGATCCATGCTAAGGTTAAGGAACTTTTTTTGGGAACGTGTCGCCATGCAAGCAGCCTTGGCTCTAAACTTTAACAACAACAACAACAACAACCTGAAGCTAGCCAAGTTATTGGACTTCTTCCATAACAGTGTTGGCATTTCAGCAATTTTATTGCTAGATTAAGCACTTTTTTAATTGCAAAAGCTAGAAAAAATGTTGAATTGCTATTAGCTATAAATTTAGGAATTTTAGAAAATAATTTAGAATTTGTATAATTACAAAAGCTGGTAAATTGAATGAAATTCCATGTGAAAATCCATTTTGTCGAATGGGAGAACAAAGATGTCGAATTTCAGAGCATGAAATATTTGAATATACTGTCGAGGATGTCGTGGACATTGTCAAAATATCATTGCTGTTAAAATAAAATAACTTAAGAAAACTTTTTTTTTTAATTTACGTAATTTATTCTTAGTTCTAAATCTGTTCAAAAAATTATGCATTTTTTATAGGAATAATTTTTTTTTTTTAAACTATTTTTAGCTAATTTTTTTTCCAACTTAGTAATTCCAGTCCACAAGATTCTGGCAACACTGTTCCATAACAAATTAAACAGGCAACACACACACAATACAAAAGTCGCGCTCATCTGACACTTGGAATGAGGCAATGGAGGCGTTTAATTGATTCAAATCGAATTCATTGGAAGCTGCGTCGCGTTAATCCCTTGAAAAAATATGAGATCTTACGCTGAGTTTGCCCTGCCCTGAATTGAACTGAATTGAACTGAACTGAATTGAACTGAACCTAAGCCAGCAGCTAATGCAGAATCATTGAGGCAAATTAATGAAGCTGCCGCAAGTCGAAAATTGTAAATCGAAATTGAAATCGACTCACAATCAGTCATAAGTCCCACAGGAATTACACACACACACACACACACATTAAGAGAGCTGAAATCCAAAACCCAATGAATCAGCCGGAAAGCGCTTCACATTGATTATTTCAATTCAGATTGTCGCAGCTCTTCCCACTCCCTCACCCCGCTGACGAAGGTGTGACAGCTTCAACGAAGGCTTGGTCTCTGTTATCACACCCCCCTTCTCCTCTTTCCCCTCCTTTCTATCTGCTTTTATCCCACCACGCTCGTAATGTAGCTCAATTAATTGTAGCGTAATTTCCAGTAGCCGGATTATGTCTTAGCTTTGACTTCGCCTGCACTTAGATACAACTGTCAGCAAGCTGTCAAAGCTCCAACTGCAGCTGCAACAACAACAAATTAGAGTGAGCTATACGACTAACAAATTCCCTAAATTATACTCTCTTTTTATACCCGTTACTTAAAAGATAAGTAAAAGTGTATATTGTATTCGTTGGAATTTATGTAACAGGGAGAAGGAGGCATCTCTGACCTTAAAAAGTATATATATTCTTGATCAGCATCAACAGCCGAGTCGATATAGCCATGTCCGAGATCTCAGAGACTATAAGAGCTAGAGCAATCAACTCGACAATTAATGGCGTTCGAGCAGGTCAAGTTTGCCTCTTCCGCCCCCCACCACACCCACAATTTTTAAAATAATACGTTTTTACGGTAATTCCCGTTATCTATTAATATTACCTATTATCCCACTTAGCCCCAGCAAGATCGGACAAGTAGAAAGGGAGTAATAGCTAACCAAAGTTATTCAAAATCAAGATAATACAAGCACCCAAAAGTATGCAATATTTTTTTTAGGTAATTATTTCCATGAAGTACTCTAATATAAAATATATTAAAATAAGTAACGGGTATTCCTTGGTCGGGATCTCGACTATAGCCCTTCCGACTAGTTTTAATTGAGTTTCCTGTCTTGAAATTGACTTAAAGCTTAATTTATTTAAAACATATTTTGTGACCAAGCGGAAGTTTTTTTGCTGCACCGCAGAAACCACAGTAAATATGAAAGAACCACAAAAGCGATTGCGTTTTGTGTCACCATTCGCGCAATTTTCTTAATGAAATTCAAAATGTTGCCATTCGTTTTGATTGCTTTTTGTGCAGAGGAGCAGGAAATCACAATAGCACTCGAGTCGGGTTGTAAGGTTGAAAGGTGTGCCCCAGTGGTGTACCCAGTTGTGTGCCACCGATTGTGGTTGCCACCACCACCACCAACACCACCGCAGTGTCAACGGCGGTTGCCTTGTTTTATCTGAGCAATCTTGAAATGAGAGGCGACGTTGCCATCACCGCCGACGCCTCTGCCTGTCATTTCAGTAAAGATCGGATTCGGGATCGGAATCGGGGTCGAAGTTGGTCTGAAAGTTGAGCTTAAGCCACAGGCGCAATTGCTTGACGGAGTGTAAACATGCCATAAAATAAAGAAACATATATAAATGACTTTAAATATATAATTGTAAAAAATGAATTTAACAATATTCAAATTAGACATTCAAGTGAGTAGATAAGCAGCAATGTCAGCTCTTAACTTGAGAATCTGGCAAAGGCAAACGGCTTCATTAGGCCCACAAAAGTATTCACACATCGCGGCTATTCATCATACTTGCAACGAGGGTGTTGCCTCAAGGTCTCTCCCAGCATTTTGCAAATGTCATAATTGCATACATTTTGATTATGGCGAAAAAAGTGAATGTCATTTGCGAATCAAATGCCGACAATCTTTTTTTTCTTATTTTTTTTTGGCGACACACACAGATTTATACACTCAGTATTCACATTCTCAATCACATTTATATGCAATCTGCTGACGAAATCGACACAAATGACTCGCTGCTTGGCCTGCCACCTGTTGCTGTGATTATGTCGAGACTCTAGTATCCATTTTGCAGCACACAACGTGTACACATGTTAAAATTTGCACCACGCTGCGTATGATTAATGTGGCAGTTGCAATTTGTGATCTCCTCCTTTCCGTCCCCCTTTTATTCACTGTCAATCAATGCTCACTGAAATTGAAATCTGTGCCACATTCTGAATTGTTTAATATTTTATAGTATTCATTATACCAGATATGTCAAAACAAACAAATTTTACAACGAATTGATTGATTAATGGAGTGCACTTTAAGAAGTTCTACTTTAAGATGAACTCTAGGCTTAAGGACTGGTTCAGAATATAATAAAATATGAAAAAGTAGCTTATATGATATTCCGCTTGAAAATCAAAACTATATCAAATTTTCTAGATGATAAAAATTTAAATGCAGAATCAATTTAGAGACCAAATTATGAACAAAATGACATTCCGTTCGAAAATCGGTTAATTTTTGATGAAGTTATGAGAGATCAAAGTTTTTGAAAAAATGTCAAGGGGTCATTATGAAAAATTTGATAAAAATCGAAAATATATCAAATTTTCTAGATGACAAAAATTTAAATGCAGAACCAATTTAGAGGCAAAATAATGGTTAAAATGACATTCCGCTTGAAAATCGGTTAATTTTTGATGAAGTTATGAGAGATCAAAGTTTTTGAAAAAATGTCAAGGGGTCAGTATGAAAAATTTGATAAAAATCGAAAATATATCAAATTTTCTAGATGATAAAAATTTAAATGCAGAACCAATTTAGAGGCAAAATAATTGTTAAAATGACATTCCGCTTGAAAATCGGTTGGTTTTTGATGAAGTTATGACAGTTTGAAGTTGCATGAAAGATTATATACTTATAAGGAAAATCTCTAACTTAATTTCACAACAGTCACAGCACAAGAAATAAATAAAGAAAACATAATTGGTACCCAATTAACTTGGACTTAAAGCTAATTTAAGTTAGGAAACTTCGAATTGAAGCAATTCATTTGTATTACTAAAAAAAGGTATACAAAGCTCTAATAAAAATTAACTTTTACTTTTGTTAAGCTGCCTCTGCTACAAATAACATTTTCAATCCAATTTCTAATCAATTTTTCATTTAGCTTTACAAAGCGGCTTTCGTAAGCTGCTTAACTAAATTATAGAGTCAAAGCAGAGCATTATCTAAATTACTAATTGCTAAATCTGTAGTTTAAGCAATCGGCAGATTATGGAATTATCGCTGTCCGGTTATGCGGAAGTAACAGGAGGGTGGCCGGGTGGTCACATCAGGCCTTACATTGGTTTTGTCAGCTATTTAACATGGTGGAACATGGTAGAGCAGTCTTTGCTCTAATCAGCGGATGCCAAAGCAGCCGACGTCTACAGGCATCGGCTGGACTGAGTTTCCGGGAAGAAATATGTACTCCTATTGGCTGGCATGCAAAACAAGCAAACTGACAGACAGCCAGAGACTGAGTCCGAGTCAGAGTCACAGTCCGAGTCCGAGCAAGAGTCAAAGTTATAGTCAGAGGAGGCGAGGAGGAGGCAATCGGGTTGGAAGTCAGCGACATGCAAAGTCGACAACAAGAACAAATTGCTGCCGCTCTGCAAAGACAACAACGACAGCGGCAACGACAACTACAACAACAATACCAATAACAACAACAGCGACAACCAACTTGACCATGGCCAAGACGGCAGCTCAGTCATAACTCAGCCTATTGGCTTGTTAAGCGATTTTCCAATATCGCTGAGCTCTCAGCTCGACTTCAGCTACAGCTTCAGCATCAGCTACAGTTTCCCTTGGGTTCCGTTTGAGTACGAGTATAGCATTTTTATACCCGTTACCTAAAAAAATAAGTAAAGAGTATATTATGTTCATTGGAATGTATGTAACATTGAGAAGGAGGCATCTTGGACCCTATTAAATATATATATTCTTGATCAGCATTAAGAGCTGAGTTGATATAGCCATATCCGTCTGGTCTACTAGATCTCAGAGACTTTAAGAAATAGAGTAACCAAATTTGGCACAGAGACTTCAATGGCGTCCCCTGCCGCACCCAACCACACCCACAATTTTAAAGATAATACGTTCTTTGTGGTAATTAACGTTATCTATTAATATTATCTACTATCTCACTTAACCGCAGCAAGATCGGACAAGTAGAACGGGAGTAATAGCTAACCAAAGTTAATAAAAATGAAGACAATACAAGCACCCAAAAGTATGCAGTAGTTTTTTTTTTTTTTTTTTTTTGATTAGGTAGTTATTTCTATCAAGTACTTTAATATATATAAAATTAAGTAACGGGTATTCCATGGTCGGGATCTCGCCTGTAGCCTTTCCGACTAGTTTTGTAATTACGTGTAGTATGTAGTCTGTAGAACCCTGTCTAGGGCGCGTGCGTGCCCAGCCATATGGATATTTATTTTTGCGTACGAGTTTTTTCGGCCTTTGGCGCTTTTAACTATAAATATACATAGTCTAACCGCATTGCAACAGACTGTGGCATGGTTATCGCTGCAACAGCAACAACTAAAACAGCAGCTTCAGCAGCAGCTGTTGGCGCATATTAAGCTATTTTCCTTGCCATTGGCCAATGCCAATGCTTATCAAACGCATGCAAAGACACGTGTATGAGTGCACCCTGCACAGAATCCATGTCTATATCCACATCCACATGCACATTCATGTCCTGCCACTGGCATCTCACAAATGATTTATAGAAAGCTCGCATTATTTATAGTTGCCTCAGCTCAGCGCTGTCAAATAAGTTGAGGCAATTAATTAAGCGCCTGCAACATCATCTCAGCCTCAATTCAAGTGCCGAAAGCAAATATTGATGTGCTTGATCGGCTCCTGACTCTGAACTGAAGCTGCAGCTGAGTCTATAGATAGATTAGAAAGTTGGACAGAGAGAGGAGGAGAGTGGCACTCTCTTAAGATATAATGCAGAAATGAGCATAAATGAATCGCAAAAAAAAACGATTGATTTAAATTTAAGTTTGTATGAATGATTAAAAGATAGTATCTATATCTAGTATCTATAACGTACTTAGACTTCCTAAAAGATACTAAATATATGTATTTATTAGATACAATATATGTATCTATCTAAATATATGTATCTAATAGATATATGTATCTAATAGATACATATATTGTATCTAATAAATACATATATTTAGTATCTTTTGGGAAGTCTAAGTACGTTAAGTCTGTTCTACATTCTTGGTTTAAGATACAAAATGCAAATCGACTTTAAAAAAATTTTAAAAAAATTACTTATAAGAAATTATTAATGTGATTTTTCGTCATATTGAACCACGCATATTTATAAAGGAGATGTCTTTAAAAAAAAACTAAAAAGGGATATAGAGCTAGTATAGAAGAAGAAAGTCCGCAACAAATCATCATCAGACCAAGTTGTTTATTTTGGTATAAACTGAAACTTAACCAACATATTTCTGGCCAATATATTCGAATTGAAAATCACACACTAACAACACTTACAATACCCTGGGAAGCTGGCTGAGATCATATTGCTGGCGTGCAGCTAATTGGAGCTGTGTGTGTATGGCTTTTAAATGCCCAGTCATTAGGGTTAAACAAGCAATTCATTTTGGGCCACAACAAGCAGCAGCAGCTCATTTGAAACGCCTCATTTAAGTGAAATGGAAATGCCAATTTTCGACTCACGGCAATAAAAAAAAAAACACGTGCTACAAAACAATCGGCAGCTCAAATCACAACAACACAACAACACAACAACAATACGAATCCAAATTCTGGCAATTCACAAATCGCAAAGCAGATGCAGAAACAGAAAGAAACCTTTTCTTATGTGTGTCATTAACTGATGCGCGTGTTCAACTTTTTCTGCCTCCTCCCAATTCGAGTTAAAGTTGAAGTTGAAGTTGGACTTGGCAATAAAAATACGCTGCCGACAAATTAGAGGTTAGCATTGGCAAACAAAAGTTGGAGGCGTGTTTTTGGGACAGACACTTGTTCACAATTGTGGCTAAATCGTTAGCGGGTGTTAATTGTATTGAAAAAGAAAACAACTGAGATAAAAGAAAAAATATAATCATATTTGAACTCTAAATAATATTAAAATTGTTGTTATTTTTTATTAAAATTGTAATGAAAATGAAAACAACTGACATAACATGAACAAAACTAATCATAATTTGAATTCTAAATAATATTAAAATGTTGTTAATTTTTATTAAAATATAACATCCGATTTCTTAACAATTTAATGCCAATTTGAAGGCAATTAATAAACTAGTTAACTTAGCTGCAAACTCTAATTGAAATAAATCAGTTTCGTGCCTCAGCTAACTTTAAGTCAGGTCGTCTCTAATGATGCCAAATAGAAGAGAAAAAAAATAAAGGGCAGAACCCATTCATTAATAATTAATCGTGTCGAAGCGATTTGATGATTTCACGATATTGCCCAAAAACGTTGATTGGGCCATAATAATTGTTGAAATGTGCCTCGAATTTCTTGTGTTATAATTGAGTTCTCGATCATAATCATAATCGGAAGTGGAACAGCAAACTGAGACTAAGACTGACGAGGCAAGAAAAAAAAACCAATAAGCACGATTTCTATTATATAATTGAGAAGAACAAGTGAATTAAATAGAGGCATGATTTTTTTACCCTCTGACTCTCTCTTTCCAGCTGACTCTCTCTTTCCCTCTTTCTCTCTTTCTCTCTCTCTCTCTGTCTTTTTCTCTCTCTTTTGTGTCTTTGATTTGTGGCACGTACTTGGAGCAACTGGCACCTGTTTTTCCAACTGGCGTGGTCTGCTAACAAATTAATAAATGATTATTATATTACGCAGGCCGTTAAGTAATGCGATTATGACATAACGAGCACACACACACATACACACACTCATACACACACACACTCAGGCAATTGTTGTTAGTCTCTGACTGAGAACTGAGAGTTGAGAACTGTTAGCCTGAGTCTCTGTCTGGATACGGATGCCAGGCTGGTTTTGCCTCAATAATTTATCCATTAAGATTGCACGCGCCTGATTGTGTGCTACGTGGCTCGGTTTTGGCCTTTAGACGGTAGCCTAGCCACAGTTAATAAGGGGCGGCTGACAAGGGGGGAGTGAGTAGAGAGTATACGGCTTTAGGGGGGGCATGGCTTTGGGCGCTGCCCACAGTTGATTTAATGCGCCAAATTATAAAATTGTTGTTGATTTAATTTTATGAGTGTAAAACGGGCCCAACTCTCATTCAACTACCAACAACTCCAACAACTGTCGGTCCGATCACTCAGAACTCAGAACGCAGCTACTCGTCTTTGTTGCTGCTCTTAATGCCGTTGTTGTTACTGTTGTTGTTGTTGTTGTTGCTGTTGTTGTTGTTGCTGTTGTTATTGCTGTTGTTGTGGAGAAGAAGAGCTTCGCCAGCTTGTAACCATGTTTCGCAGTTTATCGCAATCTTAGTCGCAACCGAAAACCGCAGCCAACAGAACCGAACGTGACATGTGAATTAGGCAGGCTAAAAGACATGGAGTTGGAGTTAAACCTGGAGCTCGACTTGGACTTGGTCTTGGTCTTGGTCTTGGAATTGGGTGCGGAAAAGAGCAGGTGTCTCTCGACTTTGTCCCGATGCTTTTATCGTGCTTTATTAATAAATTAATTGACGCAAATGTGGTGCTGGCGTTAGACATGATCTTGGGCTACCCAGCTGACATATCTTTAATATATATATTTTCAATCTATTTATTTATTTACGATATGATTTTTAACGCTACAAGACAAAGCTTAGAAATTAAGGCGCCAGTCACTAATATTTAAGTTTAAATTTATATGTTAGATTAACATTGAATTATAATTATTTATATTATTGTATTGTCTTTTATATTATTTAAAATATTGCGTATTAAATAAATTAAATTTAAGATTTATTTATTTATTTATATTAATTTTTTTAACTATACTTTAATTTATTTAAATTAATGATATATTATTTTTACATTTATTAGTTAACTTTTTATTTAATTTGGTTTAGTTTCTAAGATGTGTAGTATTTTGTTAACATTTAAGTTGCTATAAAATGAACATTCATTTATTGATTGTTATTTATGTTAGTAATAATATTATCTAAACTACTATAATATGCATACATTTATTATATGCTTTATGCCGATTAAGTTTAAATAATTGCCCAAATATTGGGTCAGCAGCGTTACTGAAAAACTGTTCAAGTTTATGGCAAGCACTTACCCTTACAGCCATAAAAGATCACAGCGAATTTAAATGTAATTTTATTCATTTATTTTTATACGAGAGTCGGAAATTTTTTTAGTTAGGTAGATGCATTAACGCTTTCCCATCTGCTTTAGCCTTTGTACTTTTGGGGCCTCAATTAAGGCAAAAGAGTTTTCCCCATTGAGGCAACCAGCAGAATTATTGGACAATGCCACACCACCCGCTGCTGCATGTTGAATGTTGAATGTGGCTTGGAAAGGATGGAAGTCAATAATCGAAATACTAAACCCGTCTTAATGCGTCGGGGCAACCCGCAGGCCAGCAACGTGCACAATTTGGCGCCCTACTTCGGAGCTGCTCCTACGCAGCCCAAAAGGAGAAGGAGACAGAGATGGAGATGGAGTTGGAGAATGAGTTGGAATCGAAATCAAAGACAGGCACTGTGTCTGTGTAGTTGGGTACCATGTTAAGTGTTAATAAATCGCTGTAGCCCAATGAAGATCACGGGAATTTGTTTCAAACTGTTTTTATATTATTTTTACAACTTCGTTTTCGGACAACCCTTTTTCTTGCTCTTTTATTACTTAACAAATTAGCCCAAATTAATCAGAAACGAAAGTAACGCCACATGCAGCACTTAGGCAGCCAAGATAAATGCATCTCTGTCGCAGTGTGAGGGCTTCCAAAACTATCCCAACTATCGATTCTAAAACTAAGAAACAGAATAAATGACAAACGACAAACTTAACATTTACGAGGCGACATTAAGCAGAAGATCTTGGCTTCAAACATGACACATTCCCATCAAGCATTGACGATGCGTAAGTGCAGCATTTTCTTAAACAATTTGCAAGCTTTCAATCAAGTAAGCCTGCGACTGAGACTGAGACTGGGATACGCAGATTGAGACTAAGACTGAGACTGAGCAAAAAAAAACTGGGCTCTAATCGATCAAAACCCGTATGGCAGGCGCATGTTGTGGCAGCCGCGTTCGATTCCATCATTCATGCGATCAACATTATCTGCCGTCAGGCATCAGAGTCGATGCTTAAGGAGTCAAACTTACCAACAATGTGCATCCCAATACTCCTCTCTCTTCCCCCCCACTCCCCACTACACAGAGAGAAAAAATCAAGTATTTCGTACTTAAAACGACACTTTTCGAACTAGATTTCTCACTAAGAATGAAAAAAATGAAATCAAGGATTTCGATCTAAATTCAAGTATGATATTTTTAGAATGAAATTGAAGTATTTTAAAACAAATTATAACTTTTAAACCTACTTGTTTTAAGCACATTTCAAACTTGATTCTAGTTCTGAATATTCTGAAACTGAGCTTAAAAATATGTTATAATATGAACATGATACTTGATTTAAGTATATTGCAAATTTAAATCAAAATTGTGTATACTTAAATAATATGTATATATGAGATTTTCTTTAAATAGGTATTACCCTACGCTACCTGATTATATTACTAGTCCTAGTCGTCATTGCAGCAAAGCAAGAACCAGTTGAGAATTCTAAGCAAGCGAACTCAAAAATGAAGTCGGAATTAATGTACTTCATTCAAGATTTGACGAACCTGATCTGTGAGTTAAGCCTGGGTTGCGATCTTAAATTAACAATTTTTTTACTTATATCTACTAATTTAGAAGTTTTACTTGATTCAAGATTCTTTATAGAATCTTTATAGAATCTTTGTACTTATTTTTAATAATTCGTACTTATATCAAGTATTAAATACTTAATTCGAGCTCATTCGAACTTAATTTTAGTAGGGCGTTTTTTTTCTCTGTGTACCTTCTCAGCTCCTCTCAGTCAGTCTGTCTGTCTGTCTGTTTCTCTGTCTGCCTGTCTGTTGGTAAAACGTTCTCGAAAGCGTAATTAACGTTCGCATATTTTGCTGTCGGATTATCGCCCGTACCGCGTTCATCAGCGACAAAAGCTTCCTGTGTAAATTGAACGAATAATTGCGCGACTAACTGTAAAAAGCACGGCTGCAAAGAGAGAGAGAATTTCACTTTGACTTTGGACTCGAACTGAGTTTCAGTTAATGTTTGTGAACCTGCAACCCAATTAACTAATAACAAATGCCCGGCAATTAATAATCGCTTGACAATCACTTTTTCTCTTTACGAGGGTGGTCCCAGGGAAATTTACTTTTTACTTTTCCCAGACACAGTCCCCCTACCTTTCTCCCTTAACCTCTCTAGACACAGCAGGCTCATAAAAAAAACTAAAACTCTGTCCAGTCAGTGTCAATTCTCGAGTGGCCTGACTTGTGTTTGTAAAATGATATGAGCACTTTTATTTAACAATCTCAATATGCCTCTCTCTCACTCTCTGTCTCTCTGTCTCTTTCGCTTTACCCATCAATGGGCACTTGGTAATTTCTCAAACGCTAATCCTTCGGGTTACTGCTTATCGCCCGCGCTCTGTAGACGCTAATTTGATGAGTCATCTGTGCCGACTTTTGTCGTCGTCCAGTTGCGATAGTCATCAGCGTATCGTTGAAGGGCTATATATGAACCCCGACCCCAAAACAACGACCTCTACCTATACTATACTATACTTCTTTTATTTCTTACCTGTTTCAGCTATTGTCGTAAATTTAAGGCTTGTCATTGAATGGGAGTGCTGAGCATCATCTAGGGACAACTGCAATATGTTTGTATTGAGTTTTCGTAGAAAATGTCACTAAAAAAAAAAAAGGAATGTCAACACACACAGACAAACACCTATAGAAAGAAGAAGTGGAAGTGAAAGAAGAAAACTATGTACACAGTTAGATGATAATCGGATCGTTGCTCTGAGCATATAAGCATATAACCATTGGGTATCTCATTTCTAAATAAAAGGCCGCAAATGAAAATGGTAACAATAGAAAATATCTGGCGTTGTTGTTATTGTTGTTGTTGTTGCCGGCTGTTCAATAATAACGTTGATATGCGAGAACCAAACGCATTTAAAAACTTATCGACTCTGAAACGAAACCGTGCCGCATTTATGCGCTTCATTAACTTCCTTTCTTCGCTTCAAGGATCTACAAAATTCTAATCTAAGAAAGTCCTAAGGCATACAATTTCACCGAGAAACAGCTGCGAGAGTTTCCCAATTTCTTACATTCTTTCAACATTTTTAATTAAATTTTCAAATACGAATTATTTTTTCTTTTTTTTCAAATAAGTTAAAATATCGATATTAAAATCGAAGAAACATAATCAAATATTTTCTAAAAGTAATGAAATTTTAAAAATAAAAACCTCGATTTATTTTCAAAGTTATATTCACAAAAAAAAAATCAATATAATCTTTAACGTAGCCATAACGAAATTAATTCAGTTTTGACTAAGATTTAAATGTGTAAATAAAAACTTGTTATAATCTCACTGGAATTCACGTTGTTTTAATTTTTAGTCATTTTAATAAAATGATTTTATTAATATTTTTTAATTATTGATATTTTTGATTGCAGCACATAAAAACTAAGCATCATTCGAAAATTTCTGCGAAATATCAAAGATAAAATTACCAATGCTTAATCCTTAACTTAATGTTTGTGAATGAAGCAAAAGCTTAAAGTTTTTTATGATAAATTTATATAAATTTTAAAGCTATAAACACTTCGACAGTTTGAGAGAATCATGAATGGAAATCAAATGTCGGCTTTATGTGTTTGATTTCCCAAATATTAAATGAGAATAAAAAAAAAAAGATTTAATTACGTTCGCGTCTGGCGATCACTCTAATGCAGAGACTGATCTTTTTTGGGGAGCGTCCAGTGTCTGAGTCATAGGCAAAAGATTCCGTGGCCATGTTCAAGTCGAACTCACGGATACAAAGATCCCCCCCGTGGCTATCATAAAAACAAACACAAAACCAAACGACGATGGCGGCGCTGGTTTTTTGCCAAAAGGAAGTGAACGCTGAAGATTCGGTCGCCTACTCCGGAGCTGTCAGCTTATCAATTCGCTTTTAGCGCAACCTCTCACAAAGTGTGTCCTGTTGTGTGTGTGTGCGAGTGTGCTGTATGTGTGTGCTGTATGTGTGTGCTATATGTGAGTGTGTCTGGCTCATTATCAGAGCGCGCTCAATGGAATGCAATGGTAACATCTTCAGAGCCCATTACACATCGCTCTTGTTCTCTCTCTCTCTCTAGAGTTGCGTGTTGAGTCTCTAAAACTGGCAGAGGTTCTGTTTCTCGACTCTCGACTCTCCATTCTCCATTCTCGACTTTGGCATGCAGTGTTGCCAGAATATTGTAGGCTAAACTTGATAAATTGAAAAAAAAAATTGCTAAAAAAAAATAATAAAAAAAAAACTATTATAAAAATGCATAATATTTTGAAAAGATTTAGGACTAAGGAAAAATTACGTAAATTAAACAATAAAATGTTTTTTAACTTACTTTTTTTTGACAATGTCGACCACATCCTCGATAATATAATCAAATATTTCAAGCTCTGAAATCCGACATCTTTGTTTTTCCAATTCCATTTCATTTAATTTCCCAGCTTTTGTAATTATACGAACTCTAAATCTAGCAATAAAAAGAAAAAATTGTTGCAGCTTATTCATTTTCTAAAATTGCCAGATTTATAGCTAATAGCAATTCAACAATTTTTCTATCGTTTGTAATTAAAAAAGTGCTAAATCTAGCTATAAAATTGCTAAAATGGCAACACTGTTGGCATTTCATGTTATCCTTGTGCTCTTGTGCTCAATTTCGGCTACTTTTGGGCGCAACAACGACCTTACTACTTAGCTCTGTGTGTGTGCGTGTGTATGTGCGTGTGTGTGTGTGTATGCGTGTGTGTGCTGTGTCGTGTGTTCGTGTCGCATGTCGCCCGGGATTCTCGCTGTGTCGCCTGTGTCCGTCTGCCGCGGCGCTGGCGATAAGGTTTTAAGTTATGACCTTTTAAAATGTCCAAATGCGACGATAACGCGTGATTACTACAAATGTATTCGAGAGTGCAGCGACCAGGTTATGCCCAGTCCAACTAAAGCCAGTTCAATCCAAGCCAGGACGCACTCTTGCTGCCACTTGATCTGTGGGTGACAGGTCGGTGGCAGGGGCAGGGGGCAAGGGACAGGGGCAAGCAACATGCGCTTGTCGTGCAACAGTAACAAATTGTTTTGGCCCCCAACTAACAAATGAAATCTTAAATCACAACAGTTCCGCCCCTTTTGCGTTTTGGGCCAAGCTTCTGTCTAAGATCATCATCGATTGCCAACACTGCAGGACATTCTGGAGCAACTGTAATGATCAAGTGGTCAGTTAACAGTCATCATAATCATCAACATCATCATCATCATCATCATCTTCATAGCTATACCATGTGAACCAACAATAAATATCGATCAAAACGTCAACTTTTATCTATTCCACCAAATCGATCGCACAGTGTGAACTACACAACAGATTCTTAACTCAATTTCAGTTGAAAATAAAGTGGCACAAAAAAGAAAATTTTTTAATATTTAAAGTCGGCAAAAAAAAATTACTAAGTATTAAAATTTACTTAAGAATTAAAAATAAAATTAATATTTAATATAAACTATAAACAGTAAAGAAAACATTTTTAGAATTAATACATGTGTTTTTAAAAAAATATTTGTAAGCTGTCAGTATGTTATTTTAAAAATAAGTAAGATTGTAAGTAGAAGAATGATAAGAAAATCTACAATATTTTGGTCGACCTGAGAAAAGTGTAAATTATTTGATAATAATATTTAGATAGCCAAATATTATCTGGATGATTATAAATTTAATTTCAAGCTATACTTTAAGATCATTTTTAATTTTATTTAAATTATAAATGTAGTATATAATTTGGCGTTTTCAAAGATATTCAAAAATGCTCTTTTCGAGCATTCGAACAGTATAATTATAATAATCATATTTTTGTTATTATCATAAATTGTAACTTGCACTTTATTTGACCTTCGTACCACTGTGCAACTGATCGGGCACTTTGTAAATTGTTGCGCCTTGCATAATTTTTGCATAATTCTTGTTTTATTCAGCTCTCCTTGCTGCTGCTTCAGGAATTTTCATTTTTCTTTTTATTTTTATTTTATATATATATATATTTTTTTTTTTTTTTAGTTGTTTTGTTTTGTTTCTTTTTGCATATGTCGATTGTTGCCTGATATCCGTGGCGGACGTTGAGATGCAACGAAATGCTCGAAGGGATTCTGCGCTCTTTGCTGCTTATTATAAGTGCTGCTTCCCTGCTGCGGAGAGAGAGAGAGAGAGGGGGGAACTGGACTGAGACTGAGACAGAGAATGGGAATGGGAGTGAGACTGAGACTGGACCTGCAGCATGCGAGTATATTGCTAATAATAACAATAATAATATGCGTTCGCTTATCAAAATTGACGTCAGATCTTATTGATATGCATCTGGCAGAGCAGTTTTTGAGTTTTTTTGTTCGCTGTTGTATTTTTTGGTTGCACAAAAGAAAATCGTGTCAAAGGACTGAAGCGAACCCGAAGTCAAGTCAAGTCAAGTCGAGTCGAGTGGAGTGGAGCTTAATTGAAGCGTTATTATGCGAGTGTCACATATGCAAAGTATTTTTAAAATATTTGAACACCAATTCACTCTTCGGTGGGTCTGCAGCCAATGCGAATGAGTTCAGGCCAAGAACGATCAAGTCCGATCAGACCAGGACTATGCCATGGACTTGTCCCGGCTTCAAGCTGTGCATACAAAACGTGCACCTTCGCTCAGTTTGACAGATGCCTCAGAATTTAAGCACCGCAGGCCATCGAAGCGCTGCTGCCACAGCAGCCACGGCAGCTCGTCTTTTATTAATCAGCAGCCGCAGCAGCAACGATTGGGAGGGACGAGGAGAAGGGGCAACGCTTGAAAATATTATTTATATCGAATTTAATAATAATTCTTGAGCCTTCTGCGCGCTGCGCGTAGGTTGTTGGCCAGTTTTGATCGGTGCAAAAATTTGCATTGATCGACGTTGAAGATATGGTGGCAGGCAAACTGCCAAATGCCTCTTGCCTCTTGCCTCTTACCTCATACCTCTTACCAGCTGCCTGTTGCCTTTATATGCCTGTCTTGATGCGGCTGCCGATCGCTTACCGCGTTTATGATGAATGATTGCGGGCGTCGGCCAGGATGGGGGGCCATTCAACTTTGACTACTTTCGCCCGGGTGAAAAGTTGCCGCCGTCGTCGTCGCCGTTGCCGCAACCGTCGCCCTTATTAGCATGCCAGCAACGTTTCAGCAATCCTCCAGCCGCATCCTTGGCTTCCAGAAATTAGGTTATCCCCTCTTCATACACTAATAAATAAATTGTTCTAAAATCAAGATTTTGGTTTCAGAACTAAGATTTTTGGAATAAAAAATGCGTCGAGAACATAAAGTTCTTAAATTAAGGGAGCACATCTTGATTTTAAGAAAATTTAAAATAAGAACAGGTTCTTAAAATTCAAATTAAAAAATATATAAATTATTTTTTATACTTATAATTTTTGTTTTTTTTTTTTTTTTTTGTAATTTTGATTTATTTACACTTTATTCTGTTTTAGTAATTTAATAAATGGTATTTTTATTTACGAGTGGAACTCGAACCGCCGCCTACTGCTTTCACACAGCTGAAGCGGCTTTTTTAACCAGAGCGCCAGTTTGCCACCATTTGTTTGATGCGAAATAGTACCTATTTATACTTTCCTAACAATTTAAGATTTTTATTCATATAATAATATTTTAAGATTTTTTAGTTTTAGTAATTTGGTCTTAAAATATTCTTATTTGAAGAACAACATATTTAAGATGAATCAATGTTCTTGATTTTAAAAGTCGGTCTTTTTTTTCAGTGTACACTTACATACACTTCCACTTCCTCTGCTTCCTTCACTGCCACTTTGTCGTCGTCGTCTTCTTCTTATTCTTAATGTGCCGTTTTGTTAAATTGCAGCGTTAAGAATTGCGCACATAAAGCATTTTGTTGTCAAACTGATTTTTGATCATACATAATTTTTATCTTGATCCAAATAAGGCTTACAAACTTCAGCTTCAACTGCAACAACAGCTTCGACTTTGGCTTCGGCCTAGGGCCAAGAAAAAAACCAGCTTGCATTGGGGATCGTTAAAATATTTAAGCATGCGTGGTCAGCTGAGATATTTGACTGAGTATTCGTAAGTATTCATGACTGTTCCTTTTTTTTACATTTTTTTTATGATTTTATTACAAATATGTTGAGCAACAAATGAGTTTCCGCCATATACAAGCATATCATAATATTTTTGAAATCGATTTCTTTTTGGGCGTTTCAAATCTCACGCCTTATTTGTCGCCCCAATCCGAGACTAATAATTTGCGATCCAAAAATGGCTAAGTGGCCAGCTCTTAAGTGCACCATAAAAAACTGAGCGCATAAATCTTTCAAAATCACATATACAACATATATATGTATATACATATGCGATAATATGTGCATGATATGGAATGTATTGCGAGCTTTGAATTAGCCTCTGATTTCGTTTGAACTTTATGAGTTTCTTATAATAATAAAAGCATGCACATTTAAGGTGAATATTTATAGCAAATGTGTCAAGTTGTAAAAACTAATGTAAAGAACTAAATACGGAAACAAAAGAATTATAAATAGAAATGGGTAAAAACAATACTAAAAACATATCAAAATGGAAAAAGCAAGAATATAATCCGTTAAAATATTGATTTTTTTTAATTTAAAGTTATGATAAAAATAGGAATGTAGAATCTTTTTCTTACAAATTTGTAAAGAGTAAATATTTGTATGCAGAGACTGTAATCATTATTAGGTTATTCCAAATTTATGATATACAAAGCGAAAAGAATTTTAAAATCGGTTCAGGCAAACCTATAAAACAAAAAAAATTAATTTCAAGAATTAAAAAAAAAATTCTTTACTGAAAAATATTTTTTCGTTACTCTCGATAAAAATTAAAAAAATAATTGCTAGATTTCAATTTGATAGACACTAAAATTGTCTCCCACTATAGCTCGTAAAATAATTTGAATATCTGTTGATAGTACCTTGACACAAAACAGAACGAACATTTTTATTTATTTATTTCTCATTTCTGTGCTTTTTTTTCGTATATTCCCTTGACCCAGTTAAAGCCCAGTTAAGTCGCAACGGTAACGTCTGTAACGTCGGCTAACTCCCTCGCTCTGTGGCTCTGTTGGTATGCACAGACGTGTACCACATAAATTGGGCCTCAATATCCACAAAACGACAGTAAACGGTCATTTTTATCGAAATAATTGCTTTTCTTCGTTTGGCAGCGAAAGTTTTGATTGCGTTTCGCGTGGCGTTAGCAGCGAGTACACACACACACACACACACAAATATACACAAGTGAATTGTATGACATACACATAAGCATATAATCCAGCACTCACATAGATACACTAATACACATGCAGCATTTCATTACGCTGACTGCGCCTGAGGCCGTCAGCCAATCGTTTGGCCCAAACGAGCATTCTGACAATTGTAAGCACGTTGCAACAGCGGACGTTGTTGATGCCACTGACCAAGGAATCGGATGCAACACAGCAACAACAGCAACACAGCAACAACTGCAGTTAGTCTTGCGCCGTGTGCTGATTGTGCATACGCACGAAATCAATAAATAAAAGCAACAAGAAATTGTGCAAGGCATCGCAATGGTAGCCCACGCCGGTCAGCCACAGTTCCCTCAATTCCCCTAAATTCCCCCCCAGTTCCCCTCAGTTGCCTCCAATTGCTGCCCCAACTGCCGTCGCTGCTGATGTGCGCTCATAATTCATTTCATTATTGTTTTGACATTTTATTTATTGAATGCGAACAGGCGTGCGTTGTCCAACCGTCCGCCCCCTCCAACCCTTCGCCCTCCCACTCCTCCTTCTCCTCCATCTCCTCCCCAACCTCCTCCTCCTTCTCCTCCTCCTCCTCCTTCTACTTTTGTGGAACTCCCAAGAACCTGAACCTTGGCTTTGTATATATTTCTTCCCCTTTTTTTATTTTTACTTTTTTTTGGGGCTGGGCAAATGTTTTGCGCAAATTGTTAACGGGCTTGTTTCGTTTTGCTCAAATAAGTGAAATCAATTCCCCCCCTGCAACCGCCTACCCCCTCTGCCGTCCTCCTCAAACGTTTCCAGTTGCTTAGCGCGTCTGTGTGTGGTCTGCAAACAAAAGACTTAGGCAACGAACTCGCGTGAAAAGCAGATGAACAAAAGCCAAACTTCAAAATTTGTGACTATTGTTATTGGCCAAAAGCAAACAAATGAAATACTTATGATAATGTACTTGCCACCTAATTTACATAAAATACAACAACAAGAAATTAAAAATAAAATTTGTAAGTGTTTTCAATAGTTTGCCTTGTGTATCTGGTTTAATTTGGGTCAAAACAATTTCATTAAGTGTTTTATAATTAAGACTGCTTTGAAGTAATCTGCAGATCTTGTTGAATCATTTTAGAACATACTACAAATGCTTAAAAGTGTTGTATATTTTAAAAACTAAACAAACACACAAATTATTATTTAGTAAATGTATTAAGTTATTAAATAATTAAATGTATTATCAGGTTATTAAATGTAACTTGCTTAGAGATTTACTTTCAAATATTTTTAATGTTTAATCGAAATTCTTTCAGAAGTAAATACTTTAAAGTATTCTCGTTAAATTATGTTACTTTATTAAACTGCAATTTAAATAAGTTTCTAAATTTTAAAAACTCTAGTTAATAATTACACTTACTATCGCCTTGCGAAGTTTTTAATCTATAATCAAATTGTTTTATATATTTTGTTGAATTGTAAAAAAAAATAATTGAAAAGAGTTTCAACTTCATTAGCCAGACTTGACTTTCAGGTGACTTTCAGGCTTCTTTTGGCCAGGTTTCAGCTGCCATTGAGCTGTGAGAATGCATTAAATACATTCCAATTGGCATTATTAATGCAGGCAATGCTCCTTGAAATGCTTATGGCTTATATGATACTGCACACGCCCACGTCTACGCCCACGCCTACTGAAGATGCAATGGATGCGATTGCCAAATGCCAAATGGTTAACAATTAATACACACCTCAGTCGACAGTCCGACAGTCCGACAGTCGACAGAACGTGCCACATGATAAATGCATTCGTTGCGGCATTGGCATCGGCAAATGGCAAATAATTTGGAGCAAAAGTTATGAAAATTACTCGATAGTACCCAAAGAACTGATACCCATTTGCGATGTGATGCAGCTGTGTGAGTTAATGGAATCAAAACGCTTATAAAAATGCAACTTGCAACTTGCAACAACAACAACTAAAGTGACGCATGCGACAGCAAAATATGACAATATGGTTGAAAATTAATCTTGCATAGTCAAGCGGGAGGAGAACTGAGAACTGAGAAGTGAGAACTGAGAAGTGAGAACTGAGAAGTGAGAAGTGGAGACTTGAGTCTAGGCAGGATGCGAATGCCATTGTCGCCCGACTTGTGGCGACTGGTGAATGTGAACTTGATTATGTTTTATGAGATGTGCTGCACTGTGTTGCATGCAACGTTGGCTGCGTTGGCTGCCCCAGCCACAAATCCGCCAACACTGTTGCAACAACTCCTCGATGTGGCATAAGGGGCATATGAAGTGAACGCCATTAGATGTCGTCCATAAATTGTAGTATCATTTTTTATATGCACTTATGTATGTATGTATGTATGTATGTATATGTTGCATGTGGCAACTGGCAACACTCGTGGCGACTTAACCTAGCAAATGACCCAAGAAAGGGCCCACCACAATACCTATGATCTCCCTGGTCTACCTATAAAGGTGGGCGCTAATCTCTCTGCCCATTTCAGACACTGATTATCTGCATCTGTGTGTGTGTGTATCTGTGTGTGTGTGTGTGTGCGGGACATTTAAAGCATTGTTGTGCTCATTACGAACAGCCAATCGGATGATGTATGGATAATGCTCGGTACCTTAATTGAAAACCCATTTTGAGTACAAACATCATGCAGTTGCACCACTGTGCCGCCTACGCACACACACTGTGCCGCTCTGTGCCGCACTGTGCCGCATCCGTATCATTGTTGACGACATTTATGTCTTAATATTTTTGCCAGCTCCGCTGCAAATGCAGTGGCACTCAAATGGTACCGTTACGGGGCCAGAGCCATTAGCCTGTCCAGGCTCCAGCAGCGTCTTCCTCCTCCTTCAGTCACCCGCCCCCTCTATGTCACCGTCTCTGTACACTCAGAAAAATATGCTATCCTAAAATAAGGTATGACCGTACTTAAGTTTCTACCGTTTCGTTCTTAAAATTTTAAAATTGCTGTGTACTTAAAATCTTAAATTAAGTATGAAACTATCTTAAATTTACAATTCTGACTTCACATTCCTACGGCAGCTATCCGAAATAGTAGTCCGATTTTAAACCAAACTTAGTCAGAACATATAAGACCACGGCAGAAATATAAAATCCGTGAGTTTCGTAAAGTTACCTCCAAAAAGAACTGAGTTTTTTGTACTAAACGAGCTTAAAATTTTTTTGTACTTAAAATAGTTTTTTTTCACGATTTAAAGGAAGTTAAAAATAAAAACGTTTCGTACTAAAATCAAGTACTTTTTGGGATATTTCTTTTTCACTGTCGCAATTATCTCATTTTAAGTTATCCGTACTTTCGAAAACCGAACTTGAAATGCGATTTTTGTCCTTAACTTTAGAAATTTCGAACTAAGACAGCTTTTGAGATCGTTTGTACTTGAAAAAGGATTTTTTTTTCTGAGTGTACTCTCTCAGGCGGTAACACATGGCCGTCGAATACATTCGTATTTAAACCATTAATTTCCATTTATGGATTAAGCATGTGAGAGACGTACACAGAGTGAGAGAGTGGAGCCTTAGTCTGAGCCGGAGTTGGAGTTGGAGTTGGAATTGAAGCTGTAGTTGAAGCTGGAGCCATGCTTTGAGTCTCAGTCTCAGTCTCAGTCTCAGTCTGAGCCTGGGCCGCACGCACAAAAGCCTTTAATAAATGCAACACCATTACGTGCAGCACATGCTTAGAGAGGAGAGAGAACAACAGCAGCAGGAATGGAGCCAACCAGTTGGCCAGGGGAACAACTCAATTGCCTGGCTTACTGCTTACTGCCAACTTGCAACTGGCAACTTGCAACTGCCTCTGCAGTAAGTTTTTCCGAGCTGCTTATCGACGCTCTGTCGTTTCGTGTTGTTGCTGTTGCTTTTCCCGCTCGTCGCCCCAAATCTTTAAATGCTGCGCATGTGATTTTTCTTTTTGGCTGTGCCTTCAACTTTCCAGCTGGCAAATGGAGTCGCTGGGATTAGCACGCGTGAGTAATGATTGCATTGGCTGCGATGCCAACTCGCAACGCGCAACGCGCAACTTGCAGCTTGCAACGCGCCAAACCCGCAACTGCTGACTACTCAGGAAGCCTCGCCAAATGGAGCTGTAGTTGTACCCAAGAAGCGCCAATAAAATGCTGCATACTCTACACTTTTTTATATAATATTAATATTAGTGGGTTAAAAATACATCAAATAATCGAAAATTCAATTTTTTCCAACACTGTACATTTTTTCAAACTATCATAACTTTGTCAAATTTTGTCCTATTTTCATCCGGATTGTCAATTTTATCATTATTTGACCTCTATTTTTATTCTGCATCAAAATTGAAAAATTCAATTTTTCGTCCTTTACTGTCAATTTTTTCCATACTCTTCCCTTGGCACTTTTTCAAAAACTTCAAACTGTCATAACTTTTTCAAATTTTATCCGATTTTCTTTCGGATTGTCAATTTTATCATTATTTGACCTCTATTATCGTTCTGCATCAAAATTAGAAAATTCAATATTTCTTCCTTTCTGTCAATTTTTTCCATACTCTTCCCTTGGCACTTTTTCAAAAACTTCAAACTGTCATAACTTTGTCAAATTTCAACCGATTTCCTTCCGGAATATCAATTTCATCATTATTTCGCCTCTATTTTCATTCTGCATTAAAATTGAAAAACTCAATTTTTCTTCCTCTACTGTCAAATTTTTCCTTACTGTCGTTGCTTTTACTGTTGCTTCTAAAGACATTGTTAAAACGGCCCTAAGAATATTAATTAGAATTAAATTTCAAAACTGTGGCAATTTTAAAGCCTTAGCAGATATACCACCGATCAGTAAGAGTACAAACAAACAGTGACTACAACTAAATAGAAGAACTCATAAATTTAACACGGCCCAGAACGATTATGCTTGCATGTGTACCTAATGGAAAGTGGATTTGTGGATTTGTGGATCTCTCGAATATCTCTCAGTGGATGTGGATTGTGGATGGTTGTGCAAACACTCGGCAATGCAATAGTCAAACATTGTCCATAAAATGCCACAAATTCCTGGGTGTTCTCAGCGCAATTGTGACGCCCCGAAAGCAGAGAGGACGCCTTCGCCTTCGCCTTCGCCTGATGATGATGCTCCCTCCAGGTTTTGGGGAGAACAAACGCTGATGAGCACTGGAGGGGTTCACTGTAGATGTAGCTATAGGACGCTGTTGTTGATATTAATGTAGCGCTGTCCGAATGGCAAATGAAAGTCATCAATCAGCGGTGCCATCATTTGAGTTCGAGGGTCTGTTAAGGGGGACCAAATACAAACATACAACTACAAATACAAATACGAGTTGAAGTTGAAGTTTAAGTATGTGTGCAGAGTGCGCATGCGCGGAACGTTATGAGTTTTGCTTATGGCCTTTAGATTATGGCCAAGACTATGCAGCCAAACACTGTCAAGCTGGGGCGGATCAAGGGCGCGCCTTTTGTGTCCACTTGTGTGAATAATGTGAGAGTGCGAAAAGCGCCAACTAAAGCGCCATTTATTGTGCACATGAACATGGAATCTTAACTTAACACAATCCACCATTTTGTCAACCAACTGAAAGTTGTGCTCCTCACTCTTTCTTTATAGATACTCTATCTTTCTTTCTCTCTGATGTCTTAATTGTTATGCTAAGCGGTAAGCTAGACTCTGTCGTTCTGGGGCGTTAAAAATTAAATTTATGTTTCTATGCAATTTATTATATCAAAATTGTTGGGCCACTAACCAATGCACAAGCACACACAAAAAGGGGCATGGCCGTGCTGATAGTCGTGCCACGCCCCTTTTGTCGGCTTTTTGATGATGCCCAAGCAACCAGACTGCCAGACTGCCAGACTGCCAGACAGTCAGCCAGCCAGGCAGTCAAACAACCAAGCAGTTGATTTTGCTTTTATTAAGTTTATTTTATGATCTAGCATCAGGCTAATCATATATGTATCTATGTATCTTTGTATCTATGAGTAGTATGAAAGTTGAGGGCGGAATTAGAGAGAGAGGGGAGAGGGGAGAGGGAACTGTTATCCAGCCAAGTTCGATTGAAGAAAAAGATAAGCAACTGGCAAGCTTCCTGCTCAGCTGCTGTTGTGACTTATTAAGTCCATGTTGCAGCTGAGATTTACTTTACATTACTTTACTTTATTGTGGCCAAAAAAAAGGTCACACAAAGTTCACCTCAACAAATGTCCCAAATTTGTACAGTTTTTTTTTTTTGCTGTTGTTGTTTGTTAACTGATTTGCCTTTGTCAATTTATTGCCAGCGATTTGCCGATCAAAACATGACGTGGGTTGTTCCAACAGTTTGCTGATTTACAGTCTGCAAAACAAATGATATTAGTATTTTATTACTTATGAATATTTTAAAAGATTTTAGGTCTCTTCAAAAAAATAAAATAAATAATTTAACTTATTGAAATTCTACATATAAAAAATTTGATTCGATAAACTACAGACTCGCATACCTTAAACTGTCTTTCAGCAACTATTAAAACCGGACAATTAAGAGCATACAATTGTCTGCAAATATAACCGATTTATTTTGAGGTTTTTGCTATTTTTTTATCTTATTTTGTGCATCTTATTACTCTCATTTTTCGTGCCGAACATGACAAATAAATAATAAAAACAAGCGAAACAATGAAAACAACAACAAGCTCTGGTTTTTTTTCTCATTGTTGCAAGTCAGCAGGAGATCTTTCACTTTTAACCTTTCAAAAAAAATAATAATAAAAATAATAATAATAAAATTAAAGCAAAAAAGCGAACGATTTGTGATTTCCTATATTATTTTATTGACAATTAAAAAGATCGGCAAAGCAATTGAAGCAGCAGATGAGTTGTTGGTGTCCCGTGGGCAGTTGCAAGTTGAAGTTGCAACTATGTTGTGTGTAATTGTGTGTGTGTGACTGTGTTTGATTTATAGATGCAACGCGTGGTTGTAGCATGTGAAAAATGAATGCGAGATTTATAACATCAGCCTAATTGAATGTTTGATCCTGTGCATAAATAACCAAATTAATGAAAATGATTTTTAATAAATTTCTCAATTGCATGTTTAACTCGAACGCACACTGAGCAGACACACACAGCGAGAGAAGAGAGAGAGGAGAGTGGAAAGAGGAGAGCAGTGTTGCTATACTCGCTTTTTCCCGACAAATCTGGCTTTTTTCAAAGGCTAGAAAAGTATCCAAACAGCGGGCAACGGGAATTCTGGCTTTTTTTCAGACTTTTTTTGTATATTCCCAAGGTATGAAACATTTACTGCTGACACTAAGCAAATAACCTATATAGAAATCATTTCATACAACGAAAGTGTCCACAAAAATAGCACTATTACTTTTTATTGCCGAGCATACATCGTTTGCTCTAGTTGATCCTTTGGGGAACCTATGCGTCAAATGCTTTGAATGTGAAGGTGATGAAATTTTGCATATTTTATGGATAAAAGAGCAGTTGCTGCTCAAGTTCTTCAGTTTATTTCCGAGCAACTAATTTTTCGAGTTTCTCGTTAGAAAATACAGAAAATAATTGAATTGAAAACTAGCTTTTTTTATGTCTTATTTTTAATTTTTCAGCTTTTTTCCTTCCGTCAAAAACAGCTTTTTTTCTCAAACAAAAGTTGTCAACACTGGTGGAGAGCTAAGCGAATCCCGGCTAGACACGCGGCCATAACGATGTCCTGCTGAGCATGAGTAATGCTTCTCTATTAGGCGCTGCATCACTCCTGCTAATGGAGCCCATGGAGATGCTGCAGATGCAGATGCAGGAGAACTGGCAACTGGCAACTGGAAGCTGCAACTTGGTACTTGCAACTTGCAACCGAGCAGCTGCAATTGTGCAGCGAGTCGGAAGCGATGTTGTCATTAGGACGGTCACCTTTGGATGTGGCATGGATCTGTGGCATGAATATGTGGCATGGATCTGTTGCATGGTACATACTACGTACGCATGTCATTCAACCGCTTTAATTATATAAAGAAATGTATCCGTTTTTGTGATAATTAATGGCGCCATTGCATCCATCTCTCTTTCATGCATCTCTTTCTTAGTTCAATTCACAGATAATTGGGCGCGGCAAAACATTGTCCATGTTCGGAGCGAAAACAGACTCTTTGATTTACTCCGTAAAACCCTCAAAAACCCGACAAAA
This sequence comes from Drosophila falleni, assembly GCA_035045575.1. NCBI lineage: Eukaryota > Metazoa > Arthropoda > Insecta > Diptera > Drosophilidae > Drosophila > Drosophila falleni. The sequence continues at coordinate 10,748,659 of JAWNOV010000011.1, forward strand.
CATCGCATTTTTCGACATGCTCGTTGACAACTTCAATTAACCCGAGTGCGTGTAATTAGCGCATTTTTGCTCATATGCCCTTACCGAAAATGAAACAAAATACACGATCACTGCAATTTTCGCATACCCCAAAACAAAGTGAGTAGTATCCCCAACGACTCGAATCTCTTACCACTTTTTGCTTATTTTTTTTGGTCATCGCAAATATCAACTGATATCGGCATCGATCAACTGAAAGGAAATGGAAGCCATTTGTCATATATAACAACGACAACAACAACACAAAACAACTGCAACAGTCGCAGTGCATTCGTATGAGGCACTTCCTCTGGCCCCTCCTCCTCCAGTGGCATCAGTGGCAAGTTGTCAATACTCACGTCAATGGTTCAATGTTCAATGGGTAGGCAAGTTCTATGCCTGGAATTTCTAATAATAACGAAGCGTGCTTGGGACGAAAACGCTTGGAATTTGTAAATGAATGCCCTATATATTTAAAATGGGAAAGGGTATATTTAAATTAAACTATAAGGTTAGAAAAACTTCATTAAAATCTTTAGAAATATCTATGGCTCACAAATATATCCGATTTCGACTGCAGTTTTTATAAGAGAGATCTAAATATGAGTTATATATTGCCAGCAATAATTAGAGAACTCTGTATAGTATATTATTTTTATTAATTTCAGATCTTAGGGTAATTAGATATCTTTGTATATTATTTAATATTATTTTTATTAATTTCAGATCCTAGTGTAATTAGATATCTTTGTATATTATGTTATATTATGTTTACTAATTACAGATCTCACTATAAAACAGCTTAATAGATCAAAAGAAACAATATTAAATCCTCAGGAATAGAAAAATGTGATCCATTTTTTTAGAAATGTGCGCAAAATAAATTTTTTAAATAAAGCTTAGGCTATTTTAAGATACAATTAATCGGAACATAATTTTTATAAATTTTAAGATTTAAATTTTGTAGTTTTATACTAAAAGTACAGGATATACGTACAGTCTATCACACTAAACGCACTTAACTCACGCATCTGTCATTTGTTTAGGTTTCTGACAAGTATTGAAGTGTTGAATTTTGACTTTTTGAATAGTCGCATAAATCAGACATACAAATAAAAAAGGTAAAATGGGAGAAAAAAGAAAAACTCTAGAGAGCCGCATTGTATGGCACCTGCCACACTTTGGTTATACGTGTATCTCTACGTTTGGGTCAATTGAAATGCAGAAGACAACACACAGACATGACGACAATTTGTCTACGATTAATCTATGCTCCCAGACAGTAATGATATGACCAATGGATTTATAGTTCCGGGTTTAGAAAAGGGAGAAAAGATTAAGGCAATTGGGAAAACAATGCCGCAAATCTTGAAAGTAAAAGTGTGCAGAAATATGGCTTAAACTAAAGTTTGGTTGGTTGTTTTAACTGTTGCCCCGCCTCTGCGTCATGCAACATGCAACCAGAACAAAAAACTTGGCAACAATGTTGGCAGCGGAAAGAGGAGAAGGGGAAGGGGAAGGGGGAAAGGCAAATGCTGGCGGCAATCAAAATCACGTCACGATTGAAATTGAAGCTGCAACCGAAACGAAGCCGAGTTTGAATCTGAGGCGTCTCGCAGTTTTGTTGCGCATTTTCACACCAATAAACTCTGCTCATAACGAAAGCAACAACAACCACAACAACAACAACAGTCACAACAACAACAACTTGGCACACTATGTTGCAAGCATTACGACATAGTCGAACAAAAGTTAATTGAATAAAGTTTTGTAAACTTTTGTAATTGCTCGATTGCTGATTTACAAAACGAACGCATTTAAATTCGCCAAAGATACGCTAAAGATACAATCCACAGATTTGTTGTGGCGTTGGAGTTGGCTTTTGGGTTTCATGTCTGCCAGGAGCCATAATTGAGATGCCTTTGAAGCGATAATAAATTATGAAGCCAAAAAAAAACTGAAACGAAAACGAAAAGCGCACAAAACACAAGAAAGTAAAATACCAGAGAAACGTGCTCACTTCGCGAAGGTGACTGACTTCCCTCTCACTCTCTCTCACTCACTCTCTCCCTCTCTCTCTTACTCTCTCTCTCTTCATCTCTATCTCTGTCACTCTCTTTTGTGGCATGCAGCAGCTCAGCTGCCCAGACGATTAGGCCAGGGATTAGGCAAAGTTTACCAACCATAAATTATTAGTTTTTTTGGGCAAATGCTAACGGGAATTCACACGGGCTAACTAAAAAACAGTTAGACAAACGGCTTAACGAAAAAAGGGAAACTAAAAGCATTTGATGGGTGCTTTGAACTCAGCAAAGGATGTCGACGCATTCCCTTTAATAAAACTAATAAGTAAACTCATAAACTGAACCAATTACTCTCCAAATTACTTGGTTGCAAAAAACCTAAACCGTAGCCAATTCACTGCTCACATAGAGGTTAATTAACCCCAGACAGACCCAATGGAGCCAAGCGCCTAATCTACAAAATTTATTACGCTATATTTCAGGGCTTAAACTCGTATTAATCGATTGAAATTGGTAACCGTAGCTGAAACCTTAACCGAAACAAGAGTTTTTTTATAAGAACGAAGCCAAAAAACCGAAATTATTCTAACCGAAAAACCGAATTTATTTTAACCGTAAAGTACTCGATTCATATTAAACGGTTAATATCGGTTCAATCTAGTAGTAAATTCAATTATGTTGCTTACATATTTTTAACACTTTTATAATTACTTTTAAGTATAAGATTTGATAAACTTATTGTAAGTCTCCCTTTGAAATTTCATAGCTTTGTCAAATTTTAACCGATTTCCTTCCAGATTGTCCATTTTATAATTATTTTGTCTCTATTTTCATTCTGCATCAAAATTGGAAAATTCAATTTTTCTTCCTTTACTGTCAATTTTTTCCATACTCTTCCCTTGACACTTTTTCAAAAACTTCAAAATGTCATAACTTTGTCAAGCTTTGTCGCCCCATCAAAAGATACACGTACAAACGAATATTTCATGCAAATGTCAAAATTTGTTAATATTTCGTTCAATTTGGCAATGGGGACAAAATGCAATTTTGTAAATGTCGAAAGAGAGAAAAAAAAAGAAAAAGTAATTGAGAACTGTCATGCAATCAGATATGATGCGAATGTCTTTCCTCTTGTTGTTTGGCAGTTGCATTTCAGCTGGACATTTGTTGCTGTTGTTGTTGTTGTTGTTGTTGTTGTTTCTGCTGAACAATTAGCCAGCGCCATTGCGTGTTGCAACGTGCAACGTGCAACAGGAACACATCTTGGATTGGAATGAGCGACTCGTGATCTGCCCTTATGGCTTTTGTGCATTCCTAATGCAACGCGTTTTTGCAGGTCAAAGTTTTATTTGAATTTGTGTACAAATGTTTTTTTTTTGTCTATAGACTCTGACAACTTCCTGGTTCATCTCAAACGAACGTCACTATCGATTTGAGCCAAAGGCAATGCACGTCCCCGCGTGCTACATAAAAACTAGCTAAAAAACAAAAAAAAATATATAAAAACAAATATAAAAAAACAGACACTCATAAGGAAAAAAAAGAGAACATCGATTTGTAGCAGCGCCTGCGCAAAGCGTGAAATTTATGCGACCCACACGCAGCGCCACTCACACGACCACGACCCAACAAAACCAACAATAACAACAACAAAAGCAACAACAACAACAACAAAGCCAACAGAAGATGCTTCACCTTCACCGAAGCCAAGTTGTAGTTGCAAGTTGGCAGACGCAGCCGGCAAATTTCATTTCTCGCAATAAATCCATGACTGATTTATGTACTGCACAATCGTTACAAATCACAAACGTTTACTGAATGAACGTCCAACTGTCTGTCTCTCTGTCTGTTTGTCTGTCTGTCCCTCCGTCTGCAGAAGATGTTGGCTGTAGAAAGAAAGAAGAGAAAAAAAGTGACAGTGGCTGCTGTCTGACTGTTTTACTGTCTTCTGTCTTCTGCTCACTCACGTGCTGGCTTTCAGCTTCAATCAGCGCGTCTTCACTCGCCTCAACAGCAGGAGCAACAACAGCAACAGCAGCAGCTGAATTGCATTTGAATTAATTAAATAATGCTGCACTTACTCATAGAGGGAGTGAAGGAGAGGGAGAGAGAGAGAGAAAAAGAGAGATCTCAGTCAGCTTCATGACAAAATTTGTCAAATAAATGTGGAGAACAATCGAGTGCAACGGACAATGTCTCCATTATGTCCACAGATGGAAATCTTTTGTGGGTCCCAAAACACATGTATCCATGTACACACTGAAAAAAAGACCAACTTCTAAAATCAAAAACATTCATCTTAAATATCATCAATTTACTAAAAATAACATTATTAATCTAAAAAATCTTGATATAAGAATAAAAGTCTTAAAAATCTCGAAATAAAGAAAAATAATATTTATAAAGTTACTAAAACTTAAACAGAATAAAATATAAATAAATCAAAATTTAAAAATAATAAAAATTATAAATTTGATAAATAATTTTTATTTATTTTACATTTTGATTTTAATTTTAAGAACATTTATTCTTAAAAAAAGAACTTGGTCCTATTTAAAATGTTCTTAAAATCAAGATGTGTTCTCTAAATTTAAGAGTTTTAGGTTCTCAACGCATTTTTTAGACCAAAAATCTTAGTACAGAGACCAAAAATTTGATTTTAAAACATTTTTTTTTATCAGTGTACACAGTTGTATCCTTTTGTCCAGGCTAACAACTCAAGTGCACAAAATCGATCAGGCAAGAGACAACTGCCAAACAAAGCAAGGAAATACTCGTAAGAATGTTCACATTCACAGTCACATTAACATTCACATTCACATTCACATTCACATTGACATTGGCAATGCCAAACGATTTACATACTCTCGACACTTGGAGAGGACGCGTTGTCCATGGCTGGCCACTTAAGTTGATGTCGCGACGTCAGCAATGCCTCCCTCTCTCTCTCTCTATCTCTCTCTCTGTCTGCCTCCAAGACCACAACAATAACAACAGCAACAACAACAGCAGCGACTGTCTCCGACTACGTCTGCGTCCAAGTTGGGACAAAAAGGATGACTAAATGCATGCAAGTTATTTAAATGAGACATTTTAAGAGTCAAGTCCATGGCGAGGCAACAGAATGTGGACAGCTCTTGGTTCCGGCTCTTGCGTAGCCTGTCAATGTGTATACTTACAGGGTATATTTACTAACCACTAGGCTTTAACTCTATAAAGTTTGACTTTGTTATTTATTTGATGATATATATTAGAGACTGTAATCATTAATTTAACAATTTTTCAAAAACTTTGATCTCTCATAACTTCATCAAAAATAAGCCGATTTTCGAACGGAATGTCATTTTGGTCATAATTTGGTCTCTAAATTGATTCTGCATTTAAATTTTTATCATATAAAAAATTTTTTAACTTTTCGATTTTTGTCAAATTTTCTATACTAACCCCTTGACATTTTTTCAAAAACTTTGATCTCTCATAACTTCACCAAAAATTTACCGATTTTGAAGCAGAATGTCATTTTGTTCATAATTTGGTCTCTAAATTGATTCTGCATTTAAATTTTTATCATCTAGAAAATTTGATCAAAATCGAAAAAAAATCAAACTTTCTATACTAACCCCTTGACATTTTTTCAAAAACTTTGATCTCTCATAACTTTATAAAAAATTAACCGATTTTCAAGCGAAATGTCATTTTGTTCATGATTTGGTCTCTTAATTGATTCTGCATTTAAATTTTCATCATCTAAAAAATTTTATATTTTTTCGATTCTAAGGTCTTTATATTTTTCATCCTTTATTCCAAATTATCCTGCTCAGCTTATTTCATTTCATTAAAACAAGAGTATTGCTGATTCGAATTGCTTTTGATTAATCTCTGGGTTTACATTTATGTTTATCTTTCAGCTGTTGGCCAGAAGTGAGCAATGCCGACTATTTATGTACACACACATATTGTTAAAACTGGCTGCAAGACTGACTGCCTCACTGACTACTTGGACGCCCGGTCGCCGGATCGACTATCCGCCCGATCGCCCGGGTTGCTGTCAATTTTGGGTGGCGGCTTTGGTCAGTTGGTTGGTGCTGCTAATTGTGTCGCAGCTGCCAGATTTATGTGGCCCGATCAATTCGTTAATGTATGCATATGCGTTTGGGCAACGGGCATCAAATTATAATTCAATTTCTCGAATAGAAAACGATCGACCACCGGGGCGGACCAAACCGGACCGTAGTGTGAAAAGCCCCAGCTGAGGCAAACATTCCCATTCCCATTCCCATTGCCAGCTATTTCTGGGCAGTTGTCAGTCGCGAGATTGGCTCATAAATTGTCCAAATTAATTCATTGTGGCAACGATGGCGACACCTACTCGTGTTGTCGTTGTCGTCTTTTGGATCCGTAAAAGAGTTAAAGACTTGCGGGAATTTCTTTGGCGTCCACTTGATGCGTTAGTCATAAATTTATAGTCTTTATTGAAACATCAATTTGGACACTACATACACTCGCAGCCAACACCTCTAGCCAACACCAACCGCCCAGTTCAAAGTTACCCGATCCAATTGTGTGTATATACTCCATGGCTGGAAGGGAAGACGAGATCAAGGTGGTCCCAATGATGGTCTCATCGTCTCATCGCTCCATCGTCCAATCATCCCGACCAACAGCAGCGTTGCTAATGTATCTGTGTGTGTGTTTTAGCTTTTTTTGCTCTTTCTACTGTTTAGAACTGGTTTCTAGTTACCATTATCTTTTTGTATATAATTTTGTTGGTTTGTTTTTTGGTTTCAAATATCATTTCGTTTTGCGGATTCGAATTCAGCCAATCGCTGCCGATTGTTGTTGTTGTTGCTAATGTCTTAAACACTTTTACAGCTAGTTATGCAAATGGCCGATTTGGAAAGTCTAATTCGCTTTAGGCGCTCTTTTAAGGCGACAATGGAGTGTGTTTATCGCATGATGATCTCATGCTAAGCCACAACATGAAAAAAAAGGCGTGACAATGGTTGTCGATTTGAATTACATAGACCAAGTCGTACGTTTTGTATAATAACTCAATTTAATAGCCCGATATTAATCATACGACGCGTTGATCAAGTTAACTATTGGAATTTGCATTGTTTAGCAACAATAACAAAATCACAGCATCCTCGTGGTAGCAAACAGCGTTGTGCAAGCAGTTGAATTTCCATCGTAGCAGGCAGCTTAAGAATGGCCAGCAACAGTTAACAAAGCAGTTAAACAAGCAGTTCCGTCCAAGCAAGAGGTTTACGGTGTTAACATAGTGCAACAAGTAGTTGAGCAAGCAGTTCACACTGTTAACTTTAAACGTCTAGCCGTTACATTTAAGCGCAATTCATAATTAAATGAATAAATTAATATATTTAATCATTTTTAAATAAATAGTGCATCTCAAAGCAAATGCTTTCTATAATTACAGTAACACTCTACAGTTTTAGCTCATAAGTATCTAAAATACAGTTGTAACAGTTAACAGCAGTCTAACATTTGTGGGTGGGAACTGGATGTTAGTTGACCTAGCGCCCCAAAGGACATATGGAAAAGCGACTATAAACGGACGAAACTCAACAGGTTTAAGTTCAGTTGCTTTTGTGAGCTCCTCGCGGGAATTTGTGCAATATTTCTAACGGAGCACGCGACACTTGAGGCAGTATTAACGGTATTTAAGTGCTTGCCCAAAATAGATAATTGAATTTGTGCTCTGTTCGACATTTAATGTGGTAATAAAAATAATAATATTTATTGTTAATGTGCATGCTGCTGATGCGGCAAATGATACAATGATTTTCATGTTGCTTATGCAGTTAAAATTGATCGAAAAAGAAGTACATATTGCCTTAAATATGACTTTTATAATGAATTTGAGCTTACGATTCTATTAAAGCATATTTTTAACAATTTTGGTTTTTTTACGACTCTTGACATTAATTTGATAATTTGCACTCACTTAATGACAATTTGTCAACGTAATTAAAAGTTTAATCAATAAATGCGTCCGATGAGAGTGTGAAAAGTAAACAAGTGAAGCGAAAGCCAGTAAAAAGGATACAGTGTGTGTGCTGAAAGACCATTGCGGAAATTGTTTGTCCAACGCTACACTGGCCGAAACAGTTGAGATACTTGTGCTTAGTAGAATAATCCTTTATTTACTTGGCATTGTTTTACGCGACCAAAGCATGCCTTCAATTACAACACAATGGCAAATCCATGGACAGTGCAGCTCAGCCGTCAACCAGCAAACCCTTAACCCCCTCACTCCCTCTTACACTATGTAAGACACTTAACCCTAACCAGTGCTTCGGCTGTTCATCCATCAAATTTGTTGTGCTGACATGACGCGCGGAATGTGGGTTCAGGAAGGGGGATTGGAGGGGTTTACTGAGCGCGCGGGTTTCCCATATGTGTTTATTTATCCATTTTTGCAATTATTTTATGCGCCTTTCTCATTACTGCAGGGACCGGGGACCCGGGAAACTCCACAAGTGTCACAAGTGCCCATCAAATTGAAACTGCTCAGAAATTGAACCACCCCGAAAACCACCCAATAACCACCCGATTCACTCGAACCACACACAATTATGTATCGCACTTTATGCAGTCATAAACGTTTGAGTTTATGAAGCGTTCCCGATGTGCTCAATATGCTAAATGGTCGAGCAGCTCGCCAATTGAATAGAACCTATAGACAGCACACAATGCAAAGGACCAAGGACTCATCGGCAATGGATGCAACTGCCTCGGCATCTGCCTCAGCCTCTGCCTCAGCCTCTGCCACGGCAGCCGCATCCACATGCATTAAGATCAACATTAGCAACTGCAAATCGAATCATCCTGCTGCTCGCAGCGGTGGCAATGGCGGTGGTTCGAGTGGATTACTCCTCGTTCCCTCACACACACATCATAATCTGCAGCTCGATAAAATATCCGTGCGCTCGATTAGTTCCGAGGATATATCCAATGGCGGCAGCGGCAGATGCTGCAGCGCCGCTGCACGAAATCCGGCTATAAAAACCGGACGACGATTGCAGCTGATGCAGGTGAGTACGAAAAGTGGGTAGCAGGCACTGTAAAGGTGTTGAGAGGTGTAGCAAAGCATAAATTAACAAAGCGTATGCATCTTAATTAGCTCACGATCTCCGTGTAGTCAGAGAAATCCGTGTGTCACGTGCGTCTCCTAATGAAGTGTCGCGATTAGCGACCACCGACCACGATAAAGACTAATCACAATTCGACACACACACATACAGACACACACACAAATGAGAATTGAGTGCGAGAGTTGAAACTGGGTATACACTCAGAAAATTTATTTTCTATACTTTTAACTTTTATCTCTCATAACTTCATCAAAAACTAACCGATTTTCAAGCGGAATGTCATTTTGTTCATGATTTGGTCTCTAAATTGATTCTGCATTCAAATTTTTATCATCTAGAAAATTTGATCAAAATCGAAAAAATATCAAATTTTCTATACTAACCCCTTAACATTTTTTCAAAAACTTTGATCGCTCATAACTTCATAAAAAATTGACCGATTTTCAAGCGGAATATCATTTTGTTCATGATTTGGTCTCTTAAATAATTCTGCATTTAAATTTTTATCATCTAGAAAATTTTATATTTTTTCGATTTTTATCAAATTGGATTATATATTTTCAATTTTGAATTTTTCTAAAAAAAAAAGTTTTCTAAAATTTAAGCTAGGTATGGCGCCTTTTCTAAGCCGATTTTCTATATTTTAGTGTGAAAATCGACTGTCTTAGGGCGATTTTACGGTAAGATTTTGATGAGTGTACATTTTGCAGATGATAATTCTACCATTTATACCAATATTGGCATTGATTGTGCAAACATCGCTAACACTGCAGGAGATACTGGAGTACAGGGCCGATGTGGCCGACATTGAGACGCAGGTATGTAACAAAGCAGAACAAACAACAAGTAACAAACACACACAGACGGACTTTAATGTCGCTTTTGAAGCGTAATTAAAATTTATTGCTGAAATTCAATCATACGCCAAGTACAAACACTCGCACAAGTTTCCATGTTGAATGCTCACTTGACCAGCAAACAGTTGTAGCCATGGGAATGGGAATGGGATCGGAAAGCGTACTGAGGCCAATTGCCAATATGTATTTTTGTTTGCCAAGGTAAGTGGCCAACGCAGTGAGAAGCCTCTCGACAAACGCACTCAAGGAACTCAGTCTGGGAAAAGCAACAGTCGCTGACCCATTGCCAACCCTCGTTTCATTCCCCACAACCGACCAACCCCCCAACAACCCTCCCTTCAAGGCCATGCCTGTCCACGCTTAATATAAATAAGACGTACGCAAAATATAAAAGATAGAAAATATTCAAATGAAAATGGAAATGAAAATATTGCTTGATGCCAAAGTGAATTGATAAGCAAAATATATAAGCAATGGCACACAGTTACAGCGCTGTTTGTGGGCGTGGCAAACAGGAAATGCAAACTTAAGGGCGGCCCTCTGAACTGGGTCACGTACTTAAGAATGCAAAACATTGCAAATCGCGTTGACGCTTCTCGAAAACCGCATACTCTAGCAAAATAAACAGGAATTAGGGTGAGAAAAGCTTAAAAGGAATGCTGTTATTAGTTTTTTTTAAGGGTTAGTGTCAAGATCAAATTATACTGAAAATAATGGAGAATCAAGGCTAAGATATACACTGGAAATATTTATATACATAAAATACTATAGATCTTATTTTTAAAAAACTTTGTTAAAGTAATTTATTGATTTATCAAGCTCAGTTTATACACCCTTTAGAGACACAATATCACAGGGTATATAACAGTGCTTAAATGAATTTTATTACATGATAAACAATAGATTCATTTCCCGCCGGGAAAAAAGTTTGATGAATTATTCAATGCGTTACCAAAGTAAACGACGAACTAATCAAGACCACTCCTAAACCAAGGAAAATCTTGATGGAAAAACTGCGCAAAATGGACACATATACACACACACCCACATACATGTTGACATTGTGATAATCTTATGCATTTCACCCACGCCAGGTGACGATTGCAACGGACTTGGGCAAAGTTGTCACACGACTGCAGCTAGAACGTTCCGAGGTGGCCTTCTATATCTTTACCAATGGCAGCAAGCAGCGGTGAGTTGACTTCCCAGCACTTCACTTGACTCAACGTCGAGCAGTTTCTTTCACGGTGCAACCACAATGAATAACAAGAAGGAAAAGTTTTCTTTTAGCATGCCGAAGATTTCATACCCTTACCCAGAGTCTTAAAAATTAAAAAACAATTTTAATATGAAGTTACATTAAATAACTAACTTATGCAAAACCGATTTTATTTAAAATGAAAAAGCCCAGCCTTGTATCCCGATTAAATTATCTTAAGTATATTGTGACCAAAATTCAAGGTCGCACGTCAAGCCGTTTGGGCTGTACAATGCTCAGTCAAACAGTGAGATATCAACAAACATAAAAGTATCTTATACTATAGATTGATTTTTGACCGATCTTATGGAGAAACAAAATACTGGAGTCTATAAAACAGATATATCGAATCAGCTGATTTTCCTGAACAAGAGAATATCCTTTTTTCATACTCCATGGAATAAGTTTTAGACATTACACGATTTCTGAACTAACATTCATATCCTCTGCAAGGGTATAACAATGGGCAAATGCATTATGTCTTCCTCAGTGCCAATCTGACACAGCGCTTTGCCAACACGGATTATGCGTTGAACAACATGACCACTTGGAGCGAGATTAGTGTGCCGACGGCGCCCGATGAGGATGAGGATGATAGAGAGGTGATGTTGAATCGCAACGAGTTTCAGAGTCGTCTAAATGAATTTAGAGAGCGTGTGCGCTTGGAGCCAGAGGACAGTTCCATAACGGAAGTCATGAATTGGTATACATCCATTAATCGCGGCCTGTTGCATCATCTGAATGAACAGATTAAGGAAACGGACAACAGCGGTGTTTGGCGGTCTGTATTCTCTCATTTTATTTGATTTACTTTCTATTTCTTTAACTAACAATTATTCTGCAGCTATCTGGTTGGTTTTAAGAATCTACTGAAGAGCATTGAATGCCAAAACATTGCCACATCCTTTGGCATACGATATTATGGTCGAGGTTCCTTGACTGCTGAAAACTTTGTGTCCTATGTGCGTTACGAGTTCATGGCCCGCGAAATGATCAACTCTACATTGAACTATGCCCCCATGCTAAAGCCCATGTACACTAACATCACCAATACCAAGAAGTTTCATCGTGTTAAGCTCATGTGAGAAATCAAAAGTTATTTAATATTATTTGAAATTTGACTTTTTCTTTCTTTCCATTTTTTCTCTCACCATCTCTTTCTGCAGGAGCAATATGGTGCTTAAGAACAAGCCAAATATTTCGGATGAACGTAGTGCCATTGAGTACAATGAATTTATGCATAATTACACGGATGATTTGAGAATTTTACAAAAAGCACTGCGACGTCTAATTAAGTAAGTTCCAAAACAAAAATTAAGAATAGGATAGATATCAGGGTAGTTATGGTTGTTTTAAAAAATATCAGCGCCTAAAAGTATGCAGTAACTTTTTTTCACTTTACCAATCTTTACCAATCCCACAGTTTTTAAGATAGAGATTTCTATCTGATGATAAACACTTACTTAAGTTATTGTGAGTTAGTCCAATTAATCGCATTAATATCGGATAGATATCAGGGTAGTTATGGTTGTTTTAAGAAATATCAGCGCCAATAAGTATGCAGTAATTTTTTTAAAAAAATTTTTTTCACTTGCAGGGAGTATGTGGACAAAACGCTCGTCGAGGCAGACCGCAAGGAGGCAATTGGCATAGCTATACTTGTTGTTGTACTCCTAGTGTCTCCGATTATAATTATACTAGTCAAGAATGCCGCTGCAACTATACAGGTAAGCAATGACGCCACAAATATTGTACATAAAATAAACTATCTTCACCTTCTCACAGCTATACGCCATGAATCTGTCCCTGAAAGCAAAAGAATTGAAGCGTGAGAAGCGCAAAAGTGATTCGCTGCTCTTTCAGATGCTGCCACCCAGTGTGGCAATGCAATTGAAGCAGACGCAACAGGTGAGTGCAGGTGTACTTATTGTCAAATTAACCACACGTAACGGTCTCACTTGGGAACAGGTGCCCGCCGAGTTATACGAGGCTGTGACTGTTTACTTCAGCGACATTGTTGGCTTCACTGAAATCGCGGCAGAATGTACCCCCTTGGAGGTAAGAATGGGGGAAGAGGGATGGGAACTGATGGCTATTAAGGCCCATTAACTTTAACTGAAATGTTGAAACATATTTGGCAGGTGGTGACCTTTCTCAATTCAATCTATCGCGTGTTTGACGAACGCATCGAATGCTACGATGTGTATAAGGTGGAAACAATTGGGGACTCCTATATGGTTGCCTCTGGGCTGCCAGTGAAAAACGGTAATTTATGCAAATATCCCTGTCAGTCAAACAGGCATTGACCCTCCTCATCATCATCCTCATCCTTATTCTCATTACACGGTGTATAGTCTCCTCTCTGTCTATGTATTTTCCTCCTCGCAGTTTTTACGCTAATTTGAGTTTCGGATGCCCAGGCGCCTTAATTAGACCCTGTGCTTTAAAAGTATAAAGGGTCTATTCAGTTAGTAAAAAGGTCGAAATAAATAAGTAAAATTAATGAAGAAGTTCTCAGAGATCACAAGACTTTCAAACATCTAATAATAACTAAAAGTTTAGATAACTAAAATCAGATCTAAGAATACAGTATTGCTGAAAATTTCAATCTTAAAATATAATGATAGTGAAATTCTTAACTAAAAATTTAATCAACAAATTTTTTAATTTCGAACATTTAGTTGAAAAATTAAACGAATTTCAACTGCCCGGCTAGCTCAGTCGGTAGAGCATGAGACTCTTAATCTCAGGGTCGTGGGTTCGAGCCCCACGTTGGGCGAAATCAATTTTTTGTGTTATTACTTTTTTAATTTTATAACAGGCAGATGGATTATATAGCTGTTATAGGAACAATCGGTAGAAAATCTGACCTCAGAATAGAACCATTTTTGTTAGTTTTGTTGTAGATATCTCAAACAAATTCACGGGGTATCAGATGTTTTATCATAAGTACAGGGTCTCTCACAGTCAGACACGCTCTTAGCTTAAACCGTGGAGTATTTAAACATATGTTTATCTATTTTTGCCCTAGGCAACAAGCACATCAGCGAGATTGCAACCATGGCCCTTGATTTGTTAGACGCCTCGACCGTATTCCGAATTCCCCGCGCCGGCGATGAGTTTATCCAAATACGCTGCGGTGTACACACTGGACCCGTTGTTGCCGGCATTGTTGGCACTAAAATGCCACGTTATTGTCTATTTGGTGACACGGTAAACACGGCGTCACGCATGGAGAGCACGGGCGAAGCACTAAAGATACATATCACCGAGGAAATGCACGAGGCGTTGCAGCAGGTGGGCGGATTTAAGACCGAGCATCGTGGCCTCATCGATGTCAAGGTGCGTACTTATAGAATAATCCATGAGTTCTTTTTCATTTTATCTATATCTTTAATTTTTACAGGGCAAGGGACTCATGAGCACTTATTGGCTGACCTGCAAAGATGGACCGGTTCGGGTGCGTGAGGAGATATCCTGGTGTGCCGATATGCAGCCTGTTTTTCTGGATCATCTGAAGCTGCATCCACCCACAAACTACAAGTTGCCAAAACGAAAATAGAGCCCAAAAGGTTCAAGCTACAAGCATCAATTTCCAAATGAGCAAATTACTATTGTTATTCCCACTCTAGATGTGTATTAATAATCGTTTGTATGTGTATCTAACTATGTTATATATGTCTCTTTGTGCCAGTTCTATCCACATATATTATTGTCTGTGTGTTCCACGCCCAGTGGGCGTAATTAGCCCAACCATGTAATCTGCTGCATGGACAAAAATACATTGCTTAACGAATCTCTAACTATACTATATATAACAACCCTCCCTCAAACAGTTCCAAAAATCTCTGACGAATTTTAATCTTGCTAAATTTAATCGAATAAATTTCTGAGCCAGTTGCTCTAATAAATGTTATACTACTTTAACTCAATCCAAGTATGCTAACCATGAATAGTCGCAAGTTTTTTTGTTTCTGGCTATTTCTTCGGCTTGTATCTTTTGTGTATGGATCTCGGGGAACCTTTGGTAAGCCCACTGATGATAAGTTTCAGATGTTGATTGCCGGTGGCATAATACCGGATAATGCCAAATTTGTGAGGAATTTGGTATCGGTTCGGACGATGGAATTCATTGAATACGCTGGTGACAATCACTTCTGCACTGGCGTTATTATTAGCAGTAAAACAATTCTTACGGCGGCTCATTGTGTTACGGAGTAAGTTAGAAATATTATCCATTAACTGTATTTGTATTTTTTCCTTTTGCAGTAATCACAATTCGGTTATGCATCCACGAGGATTGCTGATTGTGTTTGGGAACTTATTCCGGCTTGGAAAGTACGAAAGAAGTGACACCCGGCGTGTTGAAAAGATTGTGGTCCATCCACAATATAGCCGATTCAAGAAGTACGATGTCGCTATACTAAAACTGGCCCTTCGCATTCCCTCAAATTTGCGTAATGTCAAGCCAGTTGTAAAACGAAAGCGGTTAGTTGTTACGTTTGGGTTGCAATGCGTCACACTTGGCTGGGGACAAGTCTATCCGGTAATTATCTTCGTAAACCAATATTATTTCTGTTGATCCGGTAACTAAGCTAGTGACAGTGTAGTTTACAGACAGCCGAAGAAATCACTGATCAGTACAGTATACAGTTAGTCATGTAATTGATTCATTCAAATTTTTGTTCTATAAAAAGAACTTACATATGATTTACATATGATTTAATGGTCTTAAGTATAATTAAAAAAGGCACACAGTATAAATATCATAGCCCCGAAAAATGGATCACGATTGATTATAAGCTAACTAAACTAAAGGTTTGGGTACCGAGTCTTTTACAGTCGAGCACACTCGATTGTAGAGCCCTGACTTCTTTTTGTAATTACTCTGCTCCCTTAGCACGGTCCCTATGCCAACGAGATCATGTACCTGGACGTTATTATTCGTCCTCCTGAGCACTGTTCCGATCTCAAGTTTTTCACAAAGGAGGGCAACATTTGTGCGGAACCACATGCAGAAGGAGAACTCTGTCCCGGAGATTTGGGTGGCCCATTGATGTGCTCGGACTATCTGGCTGGCATTATTGGAGGCTCAGAGGGATGCCAGGGCAAAAGATCGATAAAGTTTACAAATTTCACCCATGTCGAAGGTTGGGTTGAGACAACAGTTCGCCGTCTTAGCGGAAATCGATGCACGCTCTCGTTATTTCTTTACATTTTATGTCAATTGCATTTAGTTTTAAATTTATAGTGCGTTGTCTGACCAGTGGTGGAAAACACTAAAAGCTTGCTGTCCAATAATTATTAATCTGTTATTATTTTTATGATAACTATACAATTATTAATGTGCTTAAAAATATATATATAACAAAAATAGACGTAGCAATTTTGCAGTCAAACTTGAAAATAACCTGCACTAGCTATAAAATAGCTAAATGAGCAACAGTGGTTTCGGTTGCCAAATTCCGTTGCTGTTCAACACTGGCAAAGAGAGAGGCAATTGCATATTTACACTCTCTCTCTCGCTTTTCAAAACAGCTGATTGGATGGGCACTGCGACTATGTAACATTCGGCGTAACAACTGAAATAAACAATTAAGACAATAACAATGCTACAAATAAGCCGAAATGCAACAAATGCTGTGCTGCAACGTTGGCGTCAAGGAAAACTGGTTTCCACCTGGTCGCCACTGGCCACCGCCTTCAATGCGCCTCCGGCAAAGCGAATGAATTTCACCCGTGATGATGTGGTCAGTAGAGAGAAACAACCAAACAAAGTGGGATATACTTATGGTTAACCAAATGTGTTTAACGTTTCTACATTGCCAGGGTCTGTTCCGAATGCAGGAGCTGCGTTCCGCCGACGGCTTCTATTTGCTGCGCGAGAATGTGGAGAACTCCACGCAGGAACTCATTGCGGAGGCCACGTCCAGCCAAAGGCAGCGTAAGATGGTGGACATCTTCGATGAGCTCTCCGACTCGCTGTGCAAGGTCGCCGACCTGGCGGAGTTTGTGCGCATTGCCCATCCCAAGAACAAATACATGCAGGCGGCGGAGCAGGCGTGCATCAGCATCTGTGGAGTAGTGGAGAGTCTGAACACCCACAAGCCGCTCTATCAGGCACTTAGTCAGGTGGTGCGAGATGGTGACATGATGCCCACCAGCGAGGTGGATCGCCATGTGGCCAGACTGTTCCTCTTCGACTTTGAGCAGTGCGGGATTCATTTGCCGGAGGAGGAGCGTCTGCGGGTGGTGCGTCTCAATGATTATATACTGCAGCTGGGCCAGAAGTTCATGAATGGTGCAGTGCAGCCAACGGTGCTGCCACGTGGTGCTGTTCCCGATCACATACGTCACTAGTAAGCCGTAATCCTCTATAGTAAAGGCTAATCCTCAGCTGATTCCTCTATAGCTTTCCCACAGCGGGTGATAACATTATCATTACGGGTCTGTGCACCAATGCCTCCAATGTCCAGATGCGTGAGGCTGCCTATCGCTTGTACCTGCAACCCTCCGATAGCCAGGAGGAGCTGCTCAAGGATCTGCTCATCTGCCGGAATGAGCTGGCCCGCAGCTGTGGCTTCGAGACTTATGCACATCGTGCCCTCAACGGCAGCACCATGGAGCGACCAGAGCTGGTGCGGGAGTTCATTGACGAGCTGTCGGAGCAGCTGCGTCCACGTGCGGATGCGGACTTTGCGCTGATGAGCCAAATGAAGCGCAAGGAGAGCGGACAGGCAAAATCGCTGGCCGAGATCTGGGACACGCCCTATTTTACAACCCAACTAAAGCGTCAATCCCTGGAGGAGCAGGCCAATGAGTTCCTGCCCTACTTCTCACTTGGCGGCTGCATGGAGGGACTGGACAACCTGCTCCACTCGCTGTACGGCGTGCGCCTGCAAACTGCGGAGATGGAGCCGGGCGAGAGCTGGCACAGTGACATCTACAAGCTGGCCGTGGTGCACGAGAGCGAAGGATTACTGGGCTACATCTACTGTGACTTCTTCGAGCGCAGTGGGAAGCCCAATCAGGACTGCCACTTCACCATACAGGGCGGGAAACGGTTGCCCGATGGCTCCTATCAGCTGCCCATTGTGGTGGTCATGCTGGGATTGGCACAGCCTCGTTGGACTGGACCGACGCTGTTGTCGCCGGCTCGCCTCGACAATCTGTTCCATGAGATGGGCCATGCCATGCACTCGATGCTGGCGCGGACGGAGCACCAGCATGTGACGGGCACTCGGTGTGCCACCGACTTTGCCGAGGTGCCCAGCGTGCTCATGGAGTACTTTGCCAGCGATCCTCGCGTGCTGCGCACCTTTGCCCGCCACTTCCAGACCCACAAGCCCATCTCGGAGGACATGCTGCAGCGACTGTGCGCCTCCAAGCATCTGTTTGCGGCCAGCGAGACGCAGCTCCAGGTATTCTACTCCGCCCTGGATCAGGTCTACCACGGCGACATGGCGCAGCAGGGTGCCAGCACCACGGACACACTGCGCGCCGTACAGAACCGCTACTACGGACTGCCGTATGTGGAGAATACGGCGTGGCAGCTGCGCTTCTCCCACCTGGTGGGTTACGGTGCCAAATACTACGCCTATCTTATATCCAAGACTATCGCCTCCTGGATCTGGCAGACGTACTTCGAGGCGAATCCCTTCAATCGCCAGGCGGGCGAAAAGTACCGCACGGAGATCCTCGCACACGGCGGAGCAGTTCCCGGCCGGAAACTGGTGGCCAACTTCCTGCAACGCGAGATGACGCCTCGCATCCTGGCGGACAGTCTTATACACGAGATCGACATGGACGAGTCGAAGATCAAGGAATTAATCGTCAGCAGAAATTAGTTGATAGTAAACAATAACAAACAATTTTGTACATAATTTGTCGTTTAAATTATAATTAGTTAACTGCCCTATTTTTTGTACATGGCGAATTTGGTTTTATTATTCATTCTATATACTAGGCCGGCATCACGCTGGGCATCAACTCCACGCCCACGAACTCCTTGGCAATTCGAACTCCCAGAAAGAACATGCCGAAGCTTTTCACCAACATCCTATATAGAGAGAGAGACATATGATAAGTTTGGTTATGTAAACAGAAGTGCGGCTTCCAAAAAGGTGTCTTCAATTAAATGCGCTTTCCACACTTACCACTGAAACTCATTGTGGTATATATTACGCAAAATATTAAACGGATTTCCAGCTTTCGCCATTTTAATAACAAAATTTTTGTATTTTACTTAAATCAACGGAAGAGTTCAGCTTTAGCTTTTTTCTGTTTTTGCTGTCGCAATACATACATACAATACAAGTATACAAATGCACACTAGATTTACTAAAAGACGTTGCCACCTGGCTGACAAAAAGCTATCGTTTATTCGGACGTTGCCAGACCTAAGGAATTCTTAATAGAACTTGAACATTTGTGCTAATTTTCCAAAAAAAAAAACATTTTGCCTGGAATGCAACCTTAATAAAAATTATCACCTTTTTTTATCTTACTTCGTATTAAACATTTTTATCAACTTTAATAGTATATTGCTAAATAATCTAAAATTAATTCTCATTCAAACTGCGCGTCTGGCCTTTTTAGATATGATCAATTTCTGATTTTTTTTAGTGTTGTAGACTCCAATTTGTTTTCAGCTTTTGTATCTATACAACACTGGCAGCCAATTGCACGTGCAGCGCCAAAACAAGAGATTTTGCGAGTTCAATTGGAATCAATAAAATAGCCATGGATAACGCAAACGATGAAATTGATATGGAGGTCGTGGAGCCAGAGGATGCAGAAAGCGACATGGAGTCCGGCAGCGACAACGAAGAAGACGCTGATGGTGAGACGCCAAAAGAGCCAAAGCAAGTCTATTTGCCGGGCCAACAGCTGGCCGAGGATGAGGAGCTGGTGTGCGATGAGAGTGCCTACGTCATGCTGCATCAGGCTTCCACAGGTGCGCCCTGTCTGAGCTTTGACATACTGCCCGATGAACTGGGCACGGGCCGGGAGACTTTCCCGATGACAGCCTATTTAGTAGCTGGAACTCAGGCAGCTCGCACACATGTCAACAATTTGATAGTGATGAAGATGAGTAATCTGCACAAGACCCAAGACGATGACGATGCTGACGAGGATGATGAGGAGCTGGAGGATGACCAGGACGAGGTGGCCGACAAGAGTGAGCTGAAGAAACCACAAATGACCTGTGCGCTCATCAAGCATCAGGGATGCGTGAATCGTGTGCGTTCCAGACGCCTGGGAAATACGGTGTATGCGGCTTCCTGGAGTGAACTGGGACGCGTGAACATCTGGAATCTGTCACAGCAGCTGCAAGCTGTCGAGGATGCCCAGCTGCTCAAGCAGTACGAGCAGCAAAGCGCCAGCAATGATTCCACACTGTCTCGTCCTGCCTTCACGTTTAGTGGACATCAGCAGGAGGGATTCGCCATTGACTGGAGTGCTAGTGCTGAAGGTGTGCTGGCCACGGGAGATTGTCGACGTGATATACACATTTGGAGTCCGCTCGAGGACGGCACCTGGAAGGTGGATCAACGTCCGCTGCTGGGTCACACCGCTTCTGTGGAGGATTTACAGTGGAGTCCCAACGAACGCAGCGTGCTGGCCTCCTGCTCCGTGGACAAAACCATTCGCATTTGGGACTGCCGTGCTGCTCCACAGAAGGCGTGCATGCTCACCTGCGAGAATGCGCACGAAAGCGACATCAATGTCATCTCCTGGAACCACACGGAACCCTTCATCGCCAGCGGCGGTGACGATGGATTCCTGCACATCTGGGACTTGCGTCAGTTTAAGACACAGAAGCCAATTGCCACATTCAAGCATCATACGGATCACATAACGACTGTCGAATGGAATCCCAATGAGGCAACAGTTCTCGCCTCAGGCGGCGATGATGATCAGATTGCTTTGTGGGATCTGGCCGTCGAGAAAGATGCGGATCAAGCGCAGGCGCCGGCTCAGAACGAGGAGGAGATCAGCAAACTGCCGCCTCAGTTGCTCTTCATCCATCAGGGCCAGAAGGAGATCAAGGAACTGCACTGGCATCCCCAGCTGCCAGGTGTGATGCTATCAACGGCGCACAGCGGCTTCAACATCTTCCGCACGATAAGCGTGTGAATTGTCACGTGATGTCCATGATGTAAACCAGATAACCAGATAACCCAATGACCACATAACCAGATAATTCACTAGCTACTAGACAACAATAAACATAAACCTTTATAATTGTTTGGCACTTTTTATTGTGGCTTCTGTTTTAATCGGGGATCGCAAATAAGAAGTTAGCAGTTTGAAAAAAATCAAAACTGATAAAAATTATCTGAAAAAGTGGGAAATTATACCCTTTCAGAATGGGCATCTCAAAAAAAGGGAACACCTTTAGATTTAAATTTTTATCGTTTAAATTAATGAAGTTCAACTATGAATTCATATAAATTAAAAAAGATGATATAAATATAATACAAATTAAATAAAAATTAAAAATAAACGGTCTCCTAAAAAAAAATCCCTTACAATTATTTTGCAAAAAAAGGTCGTAATAATTTACATGATCCGCAAGTCGTAAAAATAATTTAAGTTATAATTTACGATGTAGAATAATATTGTTATGTAATAACTATAAATATTAAAGATATGAATTTATTCAGATGAAGAGTTTACGATTTAATTAATATTTATGATTAAAATCAACAAATAAAATTTATTTTATAATATAGATTTTAATAACTACCCCTGATTTGAATTCGAGTTTGTAACGGTTGTCATTCGCTGACATTCCCATCATTATCCGCCTCCTCATCCATCAGCATCGTGACATTGATTAGATGACGCATGGTCGGACGACCGTGGGGGCAGTTCTGTAATGTGAAGTAAATAAATCTTGTTTAACTAATGCTATCTCTTGATAAACGTGAGCTAATCTCAATGCGGCAGGCTTTCTTCCCAATGAAATACAACCTGCCAGTGGACAGTTGACATTAGACTTGGAAGCAATCATGAAGCATGAACCAAAAGGAGACGATGCACTTGGTGGCAACTCATTGACATTTCTGGAGGCACCGCTAATGGCGACTGAAAGCGGCAAGCGATTGGTAAGACAAGGACATGGTCGTAGCTATCAGACAATCCCAACACTTGCATTACAGGATCGGGAGGAGCAGCCCCAATGGAGCTGGCGACTTAATCTGGCTGGCTTTGGTGCCACAATCGGAGCAGCTGTGCCCGTGGGCTACTGCATTGGCGTGGTCAACAGTCCCGCCGTGGTAAGATTGTGATCCTCTAGAGCAGCTATCGATTACTCTTATTTGCCTTAATCCTTGCAGCACATACGCGCCTGGTGCAATACCACGCTTGAGGCACGCTATGATCTGCAGCTAAGTGAATCCAGCTTGGAGCTGCTCTGGTCCATGGTGGTGTCCATTTTTCTAGTGGGCGGCGCAGTGGGTTCCTTGTCGGGTGCCGCTATTGCCAACAGATTTGGACGCCGGGGCAGTTTCTACATCTGTGGTGTGTTGTTGTTTCTCGGCTCCATTTGCTTCGGCATCTGTCGTTGTTTGAGCTCCGTGGAACTCTTGCTCCTTGGCCGTTTACTGGTGGGTCTTGCCGGTGGCTTGATCACCGCCAACCTGTCCATGTATCACAGTGAATTGGCGGCCTTGTCACAGCGGAGCAAGCTGTCGCCACTTTGTCCCATTGGTCTCAGTGCAGGCGTCGTCATTGCCCAAATGTGCAGCCTGCAATCCGTGCTGGGCAATGAACCAAATTGGCACATTGCTTTGGCCTTTTATGGCGTATTCGTGGTGATCTTTTATACGCCCTTCCACTGGTATCCGGAGAGTCCCAAGTGGCTGTACATTGTAAAGGGACGCAAACAGCAGGCGTCACAACAGTTGCAACTTCTTCGTGGTTATGCCGCAGACAGCGAAGCTCTCCGGGCGGAACTCAACGACATGGAGCAGGAGGTGAAGGTGGACAGCAAGCCGAGCTCATTTCTCCAAGTGCTGTGCAATCCTAAGCTGCGTCTGCCTCTAATCATTGTCTGCGCCTATTTGGGCGGTCAACAGTTCTCCGGCATCAATGCGGTTTGTAGCGGTCATCAAGTTCCATTATAGTTGGTTTCATTTATGTTCCCTTGCAGATCTTCTACTACTCCGTGTCCATCTTTCGCAAGGCGGGCTTTACGGCTCAGGTTGCGGAGTGGGCTAATCTGGGCGCCGGATCCCTCAACTTGGCCACCTCCTTGCTGGGTCCCATGCTAATGGAGCGCTTTAATCGTCGTCCGCTGATGGCCTTCTCCACTCTCTTCTGTGCCGTCTTTCTGTTTCTCTTTGCCATGTTTCTGCAGTTTATTGTGAGTCAACCATAGCATCTTATTCTCTTCCTTAGCTAATCCTTCATGCCATTTCTAGGAGAGCTTCAGCTGGTTTGCCATGGGCTGCGTCACCTGCATCTTTCTGTACATCTTTGTCTTTCAATTTGGCCTCGGTCCCTTGCCCTTCTTCATTGGCGCAGGTAAGTTTAAAGTCTATCAATTGCTTTCCCGTTGTTTTCAATTGATCTCTCTCTTCCAGAGCTCTTTGAGGTGGCTCCTCGTCCAGCTGCCATGTCACTGGGCAGCGTCGTCTATTGGCTGTGCAATCTGTGCATTGGCATGACCTTTCCCACTCTCCAGAATGCCTGGGGTGCTCTCGTCTTCCTGCCCTTCTCCATGAACTGCCTGCTGCTCTTTCTGCTCACCGTACGCTATTTGCCGGAGACTCGTGGTCGAGATCCCAGCGATGTGGCTCCTCTGGTTGCCGACGGCTTTAAATCAAAGCGCATCACACACTAATTATTGCCCTAGCTTTAGCAACTAAGTCTAGCATAATAAATTCCAAAAGGGATTAGTAGTTTAAACTGATTAAAAGTCAAGACGCTTCGCTTCTGTATTTTGACAAACATTTCACCATGGAGCATAGAAGAGAACGCACGAACTCGGAGCCGTCCAAGCTGAAGCCTCAGTGGACGCGAGTGCTTGTGTGGAGTACTCTGGGCAGCACCATTGGCGCCGCCATGCCCTGTGGCTACTGCATGGGCGTCATCAACAGTCCCGCCGTGGTAAGCCCAATCTCTCCGGCTCTTTCCGAGTCTCTTCGCCTCTCTCTTTCTCTCTCCACACGCCTCACTCCTCCTCACTCTCTCTCTTTCTCTTCCCGCCTCACTCCTTTCTCTTGCAGCACATGCGCTCCTGGTGTGCAGACACTCTCCTTCAAAACTATGGCATCAGCTTAACTTCTGCTGCTCTGGACACACTTTGGGCATTGATTGTGTCCATCTTCTTGATTGGCGGCGTCTTGGGCTCCGCCTGCGCTGGTTGGGCAGCGAATCGCTTTGGACGACGTGGTTGCATCCTGTTGAGTGGATCTCTGCTGTGCCTGGCGGGCATTGGCTTCCTCAGCTGCCGCTTGTTGGAGTCTGTAGAGCTGTTGCTTCTCAGTCGCTTGGTGGTTGGCTTTGGCGCTGGCCTTATTAGCACCAGTCTGCCCATGTATCACAGTGAGATTGCCGCCTTGCCACAGCGTGGCACCTTGGGCGTAGGCTGTTCCGTGGGCTTCTCCGTTGGCATGGTGGTGGCACAGATATTCACGCTGGAATCGCTCTTTGGCGGCGAGCAGCATTGGCACATTGCACTTGGATTCTATTTGGTATTTATGGCCATCTGCTATGCCGCCTTTCCCTACTATGCGGAGAGTCCCAAGTGGTTGTATATAGTGAAGCAACGTCGCGATGAAGCGATCCATACGTTAATCCGCTTGAGAGGAACTGATGTTGGCCTGGAGCAGGAGATACTCGCCATGGAGCAGGAATCAGACAGCAAATGTCGCACTCGTGGTCTCCTTGAAGTGCTCAGGGATTCCAAAATGTTGCTGCCACTAATCCTGCTGTGTGCCTATCAGGGAGGACAACAGCTCACGGGTTGCTCCTCGGTAAGCTGATGCTGGAGAAGATTAAGTTGTTATGCTAAGTGAATTCTTTTCTTTTCACAGATCTTCTACTACTCTGTCTCCATATTCAGAGGCAGCGGACTTTCTCCTCGTACTGCCGAATTGTTGAACCTTGCTGCGGGAAATATTAATCTTGCCACTTCTCTTTTGGGTCCCATTATTATGGCCAAGTTTAATAGACGCACTCTGATGCTACTCTCCACTTCCTTCTGTGGACTGCTCATGTTCGCCTTTGGCTGGCTGGTGGAATACAGCGTGAGTTATGCATTAAATTCCAATCAATCTTTGTTTAACATCTGATATCTTTATTCTCCATCAGGTGCTGATTCCCTGGTTATCCTTTGGCACCATTGCCAGCGTTTTCCTTTATCTCTTTTTCTTTCAACTGGCTCTGGGTCCCATGCCTTCCTTTATTGGCGCAGGTATACTCATTATTTGATTGATCAATAGATCCTATACATATATTGCTTAACTTTTTATATTTTCTATTTAGAACTCTTCGAGGTGCCCTCCCGCTCTGTGGCCCTCTCCATGGGCAATCAAGTTGGTTGGAGCTGCAATTTTCTGGTCGGATTTCTATTTCCCACCATGCATTCGTTGCTTGGCTTCTGGATCTTCATTATCTTCTCCGTTTTTAGCTGTCTGCTTTTTCTGCTCACCAAGTTTTATCTACCCGAAACACGAAATCGTGAGGTTTCCCTTGTGGCCGAACTTGTTTCTCGAGGTTTCCGCAGCAAAGTACTTTAGATGTTCTGCCGTTATTGCAATCGTTACGAAATTCCGTTTGAGCCGCTTACTTAATCTTTAGTACACATTATTTTAGAGCTTTAGCAAACAAATTGTATTTTATTTTGTAAATAGCTGAGGGAATCTCTTTATCTGATTTAATTCTAAAGTGAAGTTTGTCGGTCTTTATTAGAGGAGATCACTTTATAAATAAATTCTGCTGTAAAAATTCCCTAAGTTGTTTTAGAAAGCTTACATCAATTTTGGAATAATAAATTATTTTCCATCACTACCAATTTATTATCCCTTCTTCACCAAGTTCAAACTTCCATAACTTTGTCAATTTTTATCCGATTTTCTTTGGGATTATCAATTTTGTCATTGTTTGACCTCTTTTTTCATTCTGCATCAAAATTGGAAAACTCAATTTTTCTTCCTTTACTGACTATTTTGTCCTTACTTTCGATCACTGTCTATTTTCTCCATTATCTTCCCTCGACTCTTTTTCACACTGTTTCTCCACTTACCCAAGGCTGTTCGATCTCCCCCATTTGGGTGATGAGTCTGCGCATTGTGGTGTTTCTGTTAAGGGCTCTGCCAATCATGACGGATTTGCGGCAGGCGCGGGAGGCGAACATGGAGCGTATGCGGGAGGGTCGACAGATGGTGCCCTCGGGTGCATCCTGCAGCATAAAGATGAGCTCATCGATGTCCTCCTTGCCAAACTCCCAGTTCTTGCTGAATGGTTTGCCCAGCAGACGCACTTTCTTCGTCGCAGGCGCTAAAAATAAATTCAAATTATTAAAGTACGTTCTAAGGAATAGCTGGAGAGGCTTACCCTGCTCGTTAATCTCGAATTTGAAGCCATTCTTTTCAAAAACCGACAAATGATCTAATAATATCATCTCATTGACCGCAGTCAGCTCCAGATTTTGTGGCACCGTCAGACGTTGATGCTCCAACTGCGTGGTTCGTTGCAGCGTTTCGAAATTGTATTTCTCATCAGCTGCATGCTGATCCACAATGAAGAGATCGTCCTCCAGCTTGACTATGATGAAGCCCAGATTAAATTGTCCAATTATTTGCATGCGTACAAAATCCGCTTTAGTTATTTCCTTTTGAAGTTCTGCTTCCGCGTTCTGATTCTGATTGGGATTTATTTCGCTTTTGAAGCGTAAACGTTGCAACTTGGCGCAACGCTTCCGCTCCGCTTGTTGCTGCTCCTGGGCCTGCAAACTGGCCGCAATCTCCTCCAGCGTGGTGCGCATTTCTCCGCTTGTAATGTTGCTGGGTGGATTTGTCTCTGAATCGTCTTCGTTGCCATCGAATTCAATGCGTGTTGGCATTTCAATTTCATCATCACTATACTCGGTGGCTGTCGGCGTAAATTCCGGCAGCTCCTCCTCTGCATCCTCCTCTATCTTCTTTTTAATACTGGAAATCTTTGGCTTAAGCTCTGCCATAATTTGCAGTGGTTTCAATGGCGTCAACGTTTTACAAACAATGTGAGTTTCCTTTGTGGGCTGAGTCAACGCATCGTAGGCTATAAAAGAGCAAGGATTAGAATTGGAGACAAAATTATGCCTATAATACTTACCGAGTGAATCCTCTTCAAGCTGCTTTAAACTTACAAAGCTGTTGTCGAGATTAACCTTGTCTTCCTTCTGTTTTGGAGTCTCATCTTCTTCTGTTTCCGACTCGCCTTTGAAACTACGTTCTGATGGTGACTCCTGGCTAAGGAAATCCTGTATCTTTTGCAGCTTCATGGCACGTGCTGTAATCTCTTCGGTTTCCCCGCAACGTCGTTTAGCTGGCGCTGCTGGAGCCACTCCTTTGGTGTCCCCCGTGCGACGCCATTGCGTGAGCACATCCATGAAACGCTGCGAAGAGCTCACAGGAACATCTTCCTCAAGTTCTTGTTCTTTGCCGACACTCTCATTGTCCATGGTTTCTTCCTTGATCACTTTGGGTTGCAGCATGCTGGCTATGGAAGTGTTGTGCATCTGAAAGGTCGAGGGTAAGCTGCCAAAGGTGTCCAGCATTGACTTCTTCAGTGCCAGCAGCAGAATCTTCTCATTGTTGAGCAGCAACTGGCGCTTGTCGGGCGTCAGATTCACGTCCACATCCGATCGAGCAGTGACAATATTCAGATAGATAAAAGGCTGTTGCTGCACATTATATCGATGGTATATATCGTTCATAACCTTGGCAATCTGAGAATTAGATGATCTGAGGATAACAATTGTTGTTTATATCTGAAGATAACAACTCACATTCTTCGGATCACAGGGACGAGAATTGACATAGAAGAACTGGCGATCCTTGGTGGATCTGCCTGCACCATGACGACAGCTAGATATGTAGCCTTCCAGTTGAAAGTCCGCCTGATTCAGACGCTCCACATCCTCGGCGTTAAACTGTGTGCAGTTGGCGTCAGCCACATCGCTGGAGGATTGCAGCTCGGCACGCAAACTCTCCTCGCTGAGTTGACCTGCCGCGAAGGGTGACTTCAGTGGCACCAATTCCGCCACCTGCCGTGCTCCAAACACTGCCGATATATTGGCCAGTTCATCCTGGGCACCGTGAGTTTGCACCACCACGGATTTGACGCCCTTGGGTGACTGATTACTACAAATGATGCGGACGCCTTTGGTGACCAGACAATAGGCCTGCAGTGTCTGGCACATTTTGGTGAATTCCTTCTTGATGTTGCGCGTAAAGTCCCGTCGACGCACGGGCAGCGTCACAAAGAGATTGCTCAGGGAGACAGTGGTGCCCACACCGCGAGCGCAGGGAGAACGCTTCTTTATCCTGCCCTCATGGTCCAGTTCAATTTTGATCGCTTTAAAAGATGTCGTCAGTTTAATAAGACTTCCACTTATATGGGCAACAACTTACCCACATCCGTGGACTTGTGCCGCGTCTGTATTGCCATGTCGGAGAGTGCACAAAGGGAACTCAATGCCTCGCCACGAAATCCAAAGGTCTCCACACCCAACAGATCCACAAATTCACGTATTTTCGAGGTATGATACTTGGCAGCTGCCAATGTAAAGAGAATTAACATTGAAATCTGTTAAGGCAACTTCTAACCTACTCATGCCCTCCAGATTGGCCTCCTCCACGCCGGAACCATTGTCGGAGACTTCGACGCCCTGCAGTCCCTGATCCTTGAGCTTAATCTCGATGAGCGTGGCACCCGCATCAATGGCATTTTCCACCAGCTCTTTCACAGCAACCGCCAAACTGAGCACCACCTAAACACGATAGAGCAACAAAATAGATTGTAACTTCTATTTGGAATTCCGCTTTAATTAGCAGTTTACCTGGCCCGAACAGATTTTGTGCACAGTGTCCTTGGCTATGGCCTTGATTTGACCGGAAGCAGCACTTGTAGGCTCTGGAATATCCGTATCTGCTTCATTTTCATTCATCTTTTTATCAACAAATTATCACAACAAATGTTAAGCCCGCGCAGCTGCATTGCCAATGTAACCACATTTACAAATACGAAACGGACTTCATGAACAATGTTGCCCTTACATCGAAATTGATAATAAAAATACCAAAATCCAGTAACGGCTTCTAGTATATACAAAAAAAAAAATAAACATTGTTAAAAATAAAACGGCTATAAAACTATTCTATATTAAATATTATATATAAAACAATTATGTATAAAACTTTATTATATATAAAACAAGTATATATAAAACTATATTATATATTAACAATTATGTATAAAACTTTATTATATATAAAACTACTCTTATTAAATAATTTTTAAAGTACAAAATAATGGTTAACAATTAGCTTATAACGATCTGCTTCTAATGCTACGAAGTTGCCCGCCATTGCTGATCCGTCTTCTGCGAGCGTCGAACACAGAGGGTTGCGATCCCGTCCACTACAATCACAAGGTCAGCAGTTCCACACCAAGAGTTGGTTCCACTTGACACTTCGCTTCACTTCACTTCACTTGATCCGCTTCCTTCGAGCGTCGAACACTGACTGCCTGCCTACTGTGAGATGGCCTCCTTTTATATGCTGCGTGGGTGGTCAGTTAGCAGAACTCTGTTATCTAAGCAGTGTTAATCGAGTTTAGCAGTCACTGTTAAACTCGATTAACACTGTTAAATTCGATAAACACTGTTAAGTTCGATAAACACTGTTAAACTCGATAACTGATAAGCTCGATTAATACTGTTAAGCTCGATTAACACTGTAAATCTCGTTTAACACTGTTAATTTCGATTAACACTGTTAAACTCGATTAATACTGTTAAACTCGATTAATACTGTTAATCTCGATAAACACTGTTAAATTCGATTAACACTGTTAAATTCGATAAACTCTGTTGATTTCGATTAATACTGTTAAACTCGATTAACACTGTTTAATTCGATTAAGACTGTTAAATTCGATAAACACTCTTAATTTCGATTAATACTGTTAATTTCGATTAACACTGTTAATTTCGATTAGCACTGTTAATCTCGATTAATACTGTTAATCTCGATTAACAATGTTAAACTCGATTAACACTGTTAAGCTCGATTAACACTGTTAAACTCGATTGTCACTGCTTAAATAACAGAGTTCTGCTAACTGACCACCCACGCAGCATATAAAAGGAGGCCATCTCACAGTAGGCAGGCAGTCAGTGTTCGACGCTCGAAGGAAGCGGATCAAGTGAAGTGAAGTGTCAAGTGGAACCAACTCTTGGTGTGGAACTGCTGATCTTGTGATTGTAGTGGACGGGATCGCATCCCTCTGTGTTCGACGCTCGCAGAAGACGGATCAGCAATGGCGGGCAACTTCGTAGCATTAGAAGCAGATCGTTATAAGCTAATTGTTAACCATTATTTTGTACTTTAAAAATTATTTAATAAGAATAGTTTTATATATAATAAAGTTTTATATATAATAAAGTTTTTATATATTATATAGTTTTTATATATTATATAGTTTTTATATATTATATAGTTTTTATATATTATATAGTTTTTATATATTATATAGTTTTATATATTTATAGTTTTATAAACTACCGATAACGATTTGATAAACATGTCCATTACTTATTTAAGGTATTGAAAATTGTAAAATGCATTAATTTTGCAAGCGAACTCTGAAAATAGCCAGAACTGGCTACCGAAAAGATTTGTATTATTTTCCAGAAAAACATTTATTTAATCAACGTAATACAACATGAAAATGATCTTAAAACTATAAATGTCTGCTGTAAATTAATAAATTGTGAAAAATTAAGGTCTACAAAAGTAATAGATAGTGTTTATATGAAATGTGATGAATATTGATATGGGATGCGTATTTTGTCAAAATATTTAATAATTATGTCAGTGTAGTTTGAATAACAATATAATTTCCCTAGTTTAATTGAGCCTAGGTAAGCGTTTACTTAATCATACATATAGCTGGATATAGCCACAGGGTCTAGGATTTGCAACAGATTGCTTTATCTCAATCTCCAGTTATTTGCTCTTTTCATTCGCGATTTCCTCCAGTTTTTCAATAATCTTATTCATATCCATATCCTTGGCGATCTTAACATACATTGTTTTCCGCACTTCATGGAATGATGCCCAGGATGGCAGCTCCTTGGCCAGTAGTTTCAGATGCGCTTCAATATCCTGTGGTGTTAGATTTGCCCGAAAACTGTTCTGTATCTTCTTGATGATGATCTCGAGGGTTAGCACGCTCTTGCGCTCCGTAACGTATACGTTGCGCAGATGACGCGCCAATTCCGGCAGGCGCGAATAATTGGTGGCCTCCTGATCCTGTGATGGACGACGCGTCATGGCATCCAGTGCTTTGGCCGCCTGCTTAGCCCGAATCTTCTCAATCAGGGATTTGGGCAAACCCTTCAGTAGATTGGATGTTGCATCGGAATTTGCTGTCGTACATTCCTTAACTGTGGGCTTGGCAGTTGTGGTTTCTGTTAACAATTTGGTGTCTTTTATTGCAGTTGAGGTGCTGGGAATCTCTTTGGGTTGCTTCACATCTTCCGGGATCTCTGCTTGGTTTCTATCCGCCTCCAACTTGGCCTCATACCGATCCATTGCTCGTTCCATGGGCGTGGCGCAATTAAACAGATTGCGCGCCGTGGAGAGAATATCCTTGGCCGAGGAGTACTTCTCCACATTGGGCGGTTGAGGCAACGCCGCCAGCTCAATCTCGGCACAGCTCTCCAGATCAAACTCAGGATGCCAGCGCGTTAGCATCTTATTAATGATGATAGGTGGATCCAAGGAGCGTACGAACTTATCATGCTCCTGCATGACACGTTGCAGCAAGAGATTCTGGAATTTCTGCATGCGTGCCGTCATCACGTGTGGATTCATGGACGTCGACTGTGCCGACGCGAGCACATCGTTCTCATCGATCTTGTTGAGTCGCTGCTGTTCCGGCACCTGCTCCACATTGGGACTGATGACCAGCTGGAAGTAATCTGCCTTCGACACTGAACCAAAGTTTCGCATCTTCATCTGGCTAAAGATAAATGCCTCTGGATATACGTGCTTAATCTGCGCCAGATGCGTTTCCGTAAAGTTCTTGCGCAACATGCGCTGCACCGCCGGCTTAAGCTTCTTAAATGTAATGCACTCCTTGCGATTGTGGAACATGGCCACCACCGAGTCCAGACCCTTGAATACGTCCAACAAATGGCGATACTTGTACGGCAAGGGCAGCTGACCCGCTTTGCTCGTCTCAACGAGACTGGCATAGCGTTTGTAAGCCGGCAGCTCCAGCAGCTTAACGGGAGAACCATTCTTGGCCGGACTGAAGAGCAGACGCTTCGATACGTCCGTGTGTCGCGGTGACATCAACTCATTTTTATCCGGTGTTGGAGGCGGCAGTTTTGTTGGTGTCTTGAATGTCTTTAGGGGGCTGTAACAGATTTAAGAAATACATAAGAATGATTAGAAAAATATTCTAAAATTCTATCAGTAATAGCTGTAATTTTTCTTATGTTATTATTGAAAATTATTTAAATTTTAATCTAAGTTTTGATTTTAATAGTTAAATTTCAAATGTGTATAATTCTTTATTTTACTCACTGAATTTAATATAATTTCTTGAGTCGTATGTTAAAATTAGTAAATAAATATTATACATATTTCTTAAGATCAGCTAAACAAAAAGAAACCAATCTAGACACAACCCCCAAAATAACCTCAATGCACTCATATTCCTATCAGAAAACTCGATCCCTTGTTTATAATTATAAAAAAAAATGCCTTGACAGTTAGAACTCATTTTAAGGATCTAACAACCCTCAAAAAGCGAAAAAACCGTTACAGCAAACCAAATGCCACCTGAGTTCAAGAGTCAAACATTCCCATGCAGGCAAACTAGTTAAATGCAGCTACAGATACAGATACAAATACATGTACAGATAAAGATACAGAACAACCCCCGAGAGTATGAGAAAGGTCAGGCAAGAATGTAACGTTTGTGAAGCGAAGGGTAAACATAGCTACACTCACACACACACATGCACACACAAATAGCTACACACAACAACAACAAGATGTGGATTGGTGTATGAGCAACTGCAGCATAAATTCAAGTACATACATGGACTGACCCAGCGCGCGTTTTACGTTTCATAGATCACAACGTCACGCTGCAACAACAACAACCACCAGTATAACAACAACAACAACAGCAACTTGGCCAAAGAAATGCAAATTCAGCAATTGCTCGCTTAAATATTAATAATAAAAACTACAGACCGAACACAATTGCCGAAAATAGTCTCAGCAACAGCAAGAGAGCAAGAGAGAGATAGAGACAGATAGTTAGAGAGAGAGAGAGAGAGAGGGAGAAAGCATTCTCAGCCCCAAAACGACCTCGATAGCTACTGCATAAAAAAACTTGGCTCTGTTAATTATGTTACCCGGTTTTTTGTTGACACTTACGTTTCTAGGCCAAAATTATTGTGGCAGGCGCAACTAACTCATGGCAATTATAGCGTATCTTACCTAGTCAGCACCTCCAGCTCAATGGTATCGAACTCCTTCAGCTGCACGGTCTTTGCCTTGGACGGAGATGGACCCGCTTCACGTAGACGACGATTGCGTTCCTCCTGCGCCTTGCGTTCCTGTTCCAATTTCGCTTTGCGGGCCAGCACAGCCTTCAGTTCCTGCATCTTGGCACTGCGCGATATCTTGGTCTTGACCTCGTCAAAGGTCAGGCCACGCTTGGCCATCTCCGTGTGCTTCATGGGCGAGGCATCCTTGAAGATCTGTTTGGTGGGCGTGCGCATTCCACGTTGCACATTCGCCGCATTCTGCTGGGCGGCGAAAGTAATGTGACCCTTGGGCGTCTGCTCATTGATGGCCTGTGCATCATCGCCAGCATTATTGGCATTAATTGGTGCCTGCTTCCGGGGCGATAGTGTACCCTTGCGTATGAACTGTACAAGCTTGGGTTGCTTGATGCTGGGCTTCTTTTTGGTATCCTGAGACGGTGTGGCTGGCTGTACGCCAATAAGCTTGACGGTGCGTCCGGAGCGGGTGCGAATGCCACCCTTAAGTGCATCAATGTCCACATCCTGATCCGTCGCTGCACCTGGAAGCGCTATATTCTGTGGAGCAGCAACCTCAGTGGGTTCAGCAAGACGCTGCAAGTACAAGCAAATTAAAGGAATTTAATTTTTATATCCCCTATTATTTCAATAGAAAATGGCCGCAGGACGCTGCATGCCACTTCACACACACACACAAGCACGCACGCTTGCACACATACACACACGCAGATACAAAAGTATCTGTAAAATGTTGTTGCACTTGGACTTGTGATTATCTTTTTCACTTGGGACACGTTTTAAGCACATTATCACATATTAATCCAACACCCACATGGTTACGCAGACTTACCCTGGTCTTAATTGTGGTGGCATCATCTACAGCGGCGCGTTTACGATTGCTAAAAAATGCAGCTACCGATGGCTGGGCCATGATTGCAATTTGAATTAAATGCTATGCTTATCAGTTTGTATTGCTTAACAAAATTCACTCTGCGGCACGTCTGGTTAATGGCTTTATATGATCTCAGTTTTTTCTTATTATTTCATACATATGCGTCTAGCCACTGTCACTGCTCAAATTACAACTGGGCCACGACGTTGCAGTTTCCCTCCAAATGTTCATCGACGCGCCAAATTACTTTCGCGCCATTTCCATTGCTCGTGTGTGTTGCAAAGTGACGTTGATCAGCTGTTAAGAACATTGCCGTTTTCTAACACTATTCGGGAGGGTAGCATTTTCCGTAGTAGAAATTAGGCACAGTTCGGTAATAAAAACGACAACTCATCAATCATATATTATGAACTCTTAATATAATAATAACACTTTTCACGATTTAATGAACAATAATTCAACGTTATTTACACATAATATACACAAACAGCTGTTTTACTCCCGACAATCAGCAACGATATTACGATATTAAATATCAGAGAGGAGACAAAGAATCGATAACTCGAGTTGTCAAATATCGATACTTATACATATCTTATCAGTGTGCCATGGAAATTACTTAAATATATTTTTTCGTTGAGTTAAGTAGGGTTTCTCATTTAAGTTTTTGATCCGCAAATTGTGAATCGAGTTTCTATAATGTCGTGCAAATCAGCTGATTAAGGATCTGCAATAACGTATATCAACTCTGGTCAGCAGTGTTGCATTTTGGGCAGTAGATTTTTCCACTCGCGAATCTTAGGTGCGCAGCAACGTTTTGGCTCTAATGTCCATACGTTTCCGCGACGAAATGTCTTTGGATTAGCATGCTGAATCGCTTAAAGTCATGTAAGTTGACTTAATAAATGAAACTGTCAGTTAGTTAGTTAGTTAACAAGGACCGCTTAGATGTGCGAAATCAAATGTGTGCTACTGCCACTGTGTAAGCAAGCAAGCAATAGGGTTGCGTGTGCAAATGTGTGTGTGCGTGTGAGAGAGAGAGCGTGTGAGTGAGCACACGCAAAGATAAAACTGGCGACAATTGCTGCCAACTTGATTTCAGTTAAACATCATATTTGCACACTTTTTCCAAAATACTAACTTATTAGACCATGTTTTTAAATGTAGTGTGATATTAGTTTATTTTAAATATGAAAAGCTAAAGTTATTAATTTTAAATTCTAGTGCTAAGTGGTTTAAGCATTACAACAAAAAACGTTTAAGTTGGCAGTCCCATTTGGCATATTTTTGCTCGCCCAACATTTGTTTGAGATTTTCTGCGAATAAAAAAGCCAATTTTCTGCGATTAATCGACCAGCGAGTTGTGTGCGCGTTTTGTTAAAAGTTTTTAAGTCATAATCGTTTGGATACTTAAAACAGCAATTCAAAGGAAAGTGACAGCAGCAGCTGCAGTGCCAATCGGAACAAGTGGGAGCCCTGAGGCAAGTAGACAGAAGAGAGGGGTTGAGGTTGAGGTTGACGAAGCCCCAGCATAGACAAGGCGTGCGCATACTAACAACAACAACAACAACAGCAACAAAAATACGAAGAAGAATAACAGCAAAAGCGATAGAATAGCAACAACAATAACAACAACAACAATAGAATACATTCAATACAAACGTAAACGTTTTTTTGCATTACCTTATTGAGATTTGAGAATATTTTTTGTTGTTGTTTCTTTAACAGCTGTTACACTTGGTGAAAATTAGCGGAGGCGAAAGCGAGGCAAGCAACAAAAGAATATACAAAAAAATAAGCGATTAACAATATAAGCGAATAGTAATCACAGCAGCAGCAACATGAATTCAAAAGCTGACGTCAACCGTCGCGTTCTAGCGATTCAGGCTAAGAAGAAGCGTCATAAGAACAACAAGAAACGCGGCAAGCAAAATGGAGCTGCTGCTCCCGTCCAAGAGAACCAGCAACAGCAGCAACAACAACAACAACCGCAGCAGCCGCAACAACAACAGCAGCAACAACAACAACATAGAATCGGTGACAACTGCACGATGCCAGCAGCACCAGAAATTGCTAATAATAGCCATATAGAGGGCAACAACAAGCTCCAATTGCACGCCAGCAGTGCTGGTGATGCAGCCGGAAACTCTAAAGTAGCTGGATCCTTGAGTAATGCCACGGCATCGACATCCAGCGGTTCGGGCCATACATCCGATGCCCAATCCCAATCGCAGTCACAGTCAAAGATGAAGAACAACATCTATAATCAACAGCCGCCACGCAGTTCATCCAATGAATCGGATGAATCGGAAATGAACAGCGAGAATGAGGAGCAGGAACTCAAGGAGGATTACTGCAAGGGTGGTTATCATCCGGTCAATATTGGTGACTTGTTTCAGGGTAAGTATCAATGCCATGGCGATGTCACCTGTTTGCACCTCATACCACACTAGAAAAGGAAAAAAACAGAACCGATTTTCAGCACGCCACTTGTTTTTTATATACCCTTTTAAAGACATCAAGTGGGTTTATCATTTATATTTTGTATACCCTTTTAAAGGTATCAAGTGAGCTCATCATTTTTTATATGCATCAGTTTTATAGAGTTTTATACATAGGGACTTTTATTAAAAACAGAGAAAAATTGCCTTATTTCATTCTAGGTTAGAATTGATCAGATTAAAGTATATTATTTGGAAACTTTAAACTTGTTTTAATATTGCTAATTTAGTGAAAATTATTCCAAAGTAGGGCATCCAATGATCTATTATACTAATGCAAATATATATATATTTAGTTTTTCAAGAAATTGTATTGTTTTTATATTGTGTTTTGTCCAAAGAATGACTTGACATACTG
Source organism: Drosophila falleni (assembly GCA_035045575.1). Lineage (NCBI taxonomy): Eukaryota > Metazoa > Arthropoda > Insecta > Diptera > Drosophilidae > Drosophila > Drosophila falleni. The sequence continues at coordinate 10,786,471 of JAWNOV010000011.1, forward strand.
TATCAGTAATATTAATATAATCTGTTCAAGATGGTTTTTGTAAGAGCATTTCAAGTTCGTTGCATCGAAATCAAGTGAGAGCTTTGATTATTCAGCTGACATTGTGTAATTGCTTTTGGGGCACAACAAGATCCATTTCGTGTTGCAGGAAACGAACCCAAAGCGCATTCCCTTTTGCAATCGACCCCGAAATGTTTGTGGACATGATTTTCGGTTCGGTTGTTGGCTTTGTGGGGCACACAACAACAACTCAACACAACAACAGGTTGTCAATGTGGAACGCCCCCTTCTGCCACTTGCCACATAGATACAGAATTATGTGTCCGTGTTGGATTTTCCTGCGCGCAAGGGTTGTTTGAGTAGTAGGGTAATGGTAGAAGGGGTTGGCAGTATTGAATTTGGCTGGTTTGTGGTTGCTGGTGGCGACATGGCATCCACCTCATGTCGATCCCCACCTGCCTACAAAGTCTGCACAGCTGGAGGTGGGTGGCAAATGCTTTTGTTTTACCAAGTGATGTGCATAAAGTGTTCATTTTGGGTATTTAATCAAAGGAAATGCCGCTAACCTTTTGCTGTGATAAGGAAAAGCCCCATGATAATAGTCGAACAGACATTGCAAAATGCTATTTGCTTATTAACTAAACTAGACTAGTATATGTACTTATATATACAATACTAATTGCACAATGGCAATTTGTTGTGAGAATGACCAGCTGACATTGCAGTCACAGCAATCGTCGCATTTAATTGAATATTTCCCCAAGAGCTCATCGTGTCAGTTATTTGCCAAGTGTCCAGAGTCGTGGTTCAGGGCGACAGTTGCTGAAAGCGATTTTAAATGGATTTATTGCCATCAAAGGCAAACATTTGTGATTTCTTGTTTCTGGATAATGGTGCACACTTTGACCTTTAACCTTTAACTCTTTGGTGTATACGATTATTTGATTATAAATGACGTTTTGTATTGACAGGTCGCTATCATGTTATCCGCAAATTGGGCTGGGGACACTTTTCGACTGTGTGGCTCTGCTGGGATCTGCAGGAGAAGCGTTATGTGGCCATCAAGATTGTTAAATCAGCGCAACATTTCGCTGAAACGGCCAAGGATGAAATCAAGATACTCAGAACAGTACGTGAAACGGATCCATTGAATCCACGTCGCCAGAAAACTGTTCAAATGTATGATGACTTCAAAATTACGGGTGTTAATGGCATACACATTTGCATGGTGTTTGAGGTGCTTGGCGATAATCTATTGAAGCTCATCCGCAAGTCCAATTATCGTGGCATTCCTCTAGAGAATGTCAAGAGCATTACACGCCAGATTCTTGAGGGTCTCGACTATCTGCACAGCTGCTGTAAAATCATTCACACAGACATCAAGCCAGAGAATGTTCTATTGTGTGTGGATGAACCCCATGTCCGTTCCCTGGCCGTTGAGGCCACCCAACTGTACTGCATGAACTCCAAGATGTATCCATCTCTGGTCAGTCGTGCGCCCAAGAAATATCGTGAACCCATCATCACCGGTAAAATGAGCCGCAACAAGAAGAAGAAGTTGAAGCGCAAGGCCAAAAAGCGCATGGAACTGTTTAAGAAGCAGCATGACTATTTGGAGCAAACTGGTGGCGAGGATCAGCCACAGCAGCCCACTGAGGAGCAGCCCAAGGAGCTGCCTCAGCAGCCTAAAGAAAAGCCACAACAACTGCCCGATGTTGCTAATGAAGCGAATGCTGTTGATGCGAGCCAACCTGCAACTGCTGTTGAGGGCACTGAGAAGGCCAAGAAGAAGAAGAAAAAGAAGAACAAGAGTAAGTAACAGTCGACAATATAACTGTTTTATACCCTTGCAGAGAGTCTTAAATTTTTTTTTTCACTTTCCATTAAGTTTTCCTGCGTACAGTCAGTTTTTTTTTAATTTTTTTTTTTAACGAAATGAATAAAATTTTAATGCAGAATAAATTTAGAGGTCAAATCATGATCAAAATGACATTCCGCTTAAAAATCGGTTAATTTTTGATGAAGTTATGAGAGATCAAAGTTTTTGAAAAAATGTCAATTTGACAAAAATCGAAAATATATCAAATTTTTAAGATGGGAAAAATTTAAATGCAGAATCAATTTAGAGACCAAACCATGAACAAAATGACATTCCGCTTGAAAATCGGTTAATTTTTGATGAAGTTATGAGAGATCAAAGTTTTTGAAAAAATGTCAAGGGGTTGATATAGAAAATTTGACAAAAATCAAAAATATATCAAATTTTTAAGATGGGAAAAATTTAAATGCAGAATCAATTAAGAGACCAAACCATGAACAAAATGACATTCCACTTAAAAATCGGTTAATTTTTAATGAAGTTATGAGAGATCAAAGTTTTTGAAAAAATGTCAAGGGGTCTATATAGAAAATTTGACAAAAATCGAAAAATGATCAAATTTTCTAGATGTTATAAATTTAAATGCAGAATGAATAAAGAGGACAAATAATGATAAAAATGACATTCCGCTTTAAAATCGGTACAATTTTGACAAAGTTATGAAAGATAGAAGTTGCTGAAGTCGAAAATTGTAAACAAATCGCTGCATGGGTATAAAATCTTCTTCTGCTTAACTGTCATTTTTAACATATATATTTTCCATTAGACAAATCCAATCAGCAGCAATCTCAGTCGCAACAGGAAGATCACCAGCAGCAGGAACAGCAGGTGGAAAACTCGAGCAGCGGAGACAGCAGCAGTGCGGCATTGAAGAGCTCCAACACAAATACCAATGGCAGCAACAGCAACAGTCATAGCAACACCAGCAACTCAACGAGCACGCTTAAAGGACAATCAAATGGTTCCGCCGGCAACAAGAAGCCACCGCGTCCCAAACAGGATAAGCAACAACAACTGAACAACAACAACTCCAATGCGAAGCAAAACTCGAATAGCACTTCGAAAATCTCAAACATCTCCGCTGAGCGATCCTCGTCGGGCAATTCAACCAACGGTGGTCCATACTCGGAGCCATTACTGCCGCCACCACCGCCGCCGCCAATGGCCAAGCATCGAGCCAACAAGCGAGATCCAGCGCTGGAGACATGCAATGTCCAGGTGAAGATTGCCGATCTGGGCAACGCATGTTGGGTGGATCGCCATTTCACCGAGGACATACAGACGCGTCAATATCGCTCGCTGGAGGTTATACTGGGCGCTGGCTATGATACTTCTGCGGACATTTGGAGCACCGCATGTATGGTCTTTGAGCTGGCCACAGGCGATTATCTGTTTGAGCCGCATTCGGGTGATACATATACGCGGGATGAGGATCACATAGCTCACATTATCGAGCTACTTGGACCGATACCACGTCAAATTGTGTTCCGTGGCACGTATGCACAGCAGACGTTCTATTTGAATGGAGAACTGCGCAACATAACCGGGCTAAAGCCATGGGGCTTGATGGATGTGCTGGTGGAGAAGTACGAATGGTCGAAGCGTGATGCAGAAGCGTTTGCAGCGTTCTTGAAACCGATGCTGGAATTTGATCCGGCCAAGCGAGCCACCGCTGCACAGTGTCTGCAGCATCCGTGGCTTAGATAAGATACGATGCAGCCTGGTTGTTGGCTGCAAGCCAGCCAGCCAGCAGGAGCAGAAGCAGCAGCAGCAGTAGCAGTAGTAGGATTAACAGAAGGAGCAGAAGCAGCAGCAGGAGGAGCAGCATCATCAGATTATATGCAGTCAACGGCATCAGTGGCCACATTGGCCTCCATTTCATCCATTGCATCCACATCGGCGTCAGCTATGGCAGCGCTGCGCGCACGTCCTTATTTGGTTGCACCCTACGTGGCCACTGCCTCAGCACCGCCCACGCCACAGCCACATGCTGTTTCCGTTGCTGTCAACCCAATGTCCAGTGCACGTACAGCGCCCGCAACGCCAACCAGACGACGAGAAGACAACCGCACAAGTGAGCCGGACGATAAGAAATACTATACACATGGAGAGGATGACGTACAGGAATTTGGACTCGCCGTTGCCTTGGATGAGCCGCATTACTGCAAGCCTAAATCGCAGCGATTCTTTTGGCGCAAGGCTTTGCGACGGGTCTTCCAGCGCAGGAAGTGACGTCAGCTGCGCCGTCGACGGCAAGATTTGCCCCGTTGGCGTCCACGTCGCTGCCGGCGGCGCACATTGGCGGAACGCTTACGTCGCATTTGCGCTTGCTGTGCCTACGGCCAAGTGCTGCTGCGCACGGCGCGTGTGGCGCTTCTCAGTTGTATCCGTTGGCGGACACGTGGCAACATACGCAACAACAATTTTCACTTTAGCAATCATTAACTGCAAAACGCTCTGCTCTGCTCTGCTCTGCTCTGCATAGGCCCAAACACACACACCCACACACACATACTCCCATTTATACACACACACAAATGTTAATCTAAAAATGTTTATGCGAGATCTGATTTAGTTGTTAAATCCAAGTTAATTTATTTCCTGTGTTTTACACCGATTAGACAATTCTCCTAAATACAATTTGGAATTATAAGCATTAAAATGTCTTAACTAGCTTATGCTCTACACTTGTACGATTATTATTATTATTATTGGAATTTTTTTTATTATTAATATTATTCAGTTTGGTTGCTTTTCTTAAACCCACAAACACAAACACCAGTTTTGACTCTGTAAATAGGGCAAAAATATTGTACGGCTTATTATATTTGTTTTAAACGATCTCCAAGAGAAATATGCTTATGTTATCAGCCGATCATTCAGTTAATCAACCAATCGATCAAGCGTCATATATAAATCGAACAGCCAGTTCATAATAGAATTTGTTATTGTACATTTATTGTCAAAGTGGCGAGATACAGACAGCTTACATAAACATAAACATAAACATACTTAGCATCTAGCGTATATAGTTAAATATCGTATGACATACATATACAAGATATATATATATATCTATATGGTACTGTGACCCAATGGTTTTTAGCATACGAACATAAATTATGAATACAAATTTGTCGAAAATGTATTCTTGAGCTGAACATAACAATAATGAGAGTAGTTAATTAGTTTATCCCTTCGTTTTAGTAAACAATAACAACAACAACCATAATTACAAAATCAAATATCATGGAAATTGTGCAAACAGCTAAACGAAAGTGAAAGAAAATCTATGAAATATTGTCACTTATTGTTCAATATTAATAAATATAAAATATTAAGAAATGCAGATAAAGCAAGCGATAAATGCTATAAAATTACAATTACAATACAAGTAGTAATATTTGTATTTAATTAGTAGCAGATGCAAAGGCAACACCAACAACCAAGACACACACCACACACACTCGCACACACACACACACACCATTCACTCTCTTATCCGTTAAATGGCACCCAATCCAGATGAAAAAAGGCCACTTTAGTTAAGGCTAAGTTAAGCGGCAAGTTAACAGTTATTGATGGCATTATAAACAATACAATACAGAAAACAAGAATAATAAATATTATAATATAGTGTACGCTATGCTTACATACGTCGTTGTTGTGTGTATGTGTGCATTATTGAACATTTACTATGATAAGTGGCCTTATTAATTCGATTCTCTGCACCTTCTAAACACACTCCACACACACACACACACAACCGAATACACACCCAAACCTTTAAGATAGTATACTTAGCTGCAAAATGCATTGCATGTGTCCAATAATGAAACAAAAACATTAGCTAAAGGATTAAACGATATCAAGCATAGACATTCACGATTAATACTTATAAAGAGAACACTGAAAGCAAATAAAGTTGATTGAAAGCAACTACACACCCACATATACACACACTTAGAACCCTATAGAATTATGATGTCACATTGTGGACAAAGTTCAATTCTTACCTTAAACTGTAACGAGCACACAAGTTCTCCTCCTGTCTTCGGCTGGCCGAAGTTAACAACAAACGACAAGAAAATTATAAAAAAATATAGAATACTCTTTGAAGCAACTAATTATCAAATGGATTACGTAGATATCAGAAAATGGGGCTATTATATTATATGATGATATGTATAACAACTTAATAGCTTTACAAATGAACCCTAGAAAAGTTGACTTGTGTTTAGAGCTTCAAGTGTTTTTCCCCCAAAAGAAAAAAATACAATTCCAAAATGCAAGAAATTAAAAAAATGTTTAATGAAACTATGCAACACAATGATAATCTATATCAGAGAACCACAATTCCAATAATATCCAATTTTCCTTTCAAAGAGTATATGAAGTATGAATTATACGATACATAATTTATTGATGTAGTTATAAACAAATAAACAAACAAGCAAAGCAAAACAAAAAATGCATAAATAAACAACAACAAAAAAATTACACAAATTGGAAAAACGACAAATATATCTTTTATTGCCTTCAATGTGAATGCGAATACGAATATGGTACTCATACTGTATGTCTTATTCAACGTGTAGCGTATAAATTTTCCATTTCTTTTATTGTACATCATGTGTTGCATTTCCGTCGCAACGGACAACTGGGACGAAGACGAGACACATTGGCATTCATTTGTAACCCATTCTCGTTGCGAATTGTATGCAATTACATATTGGGTCCCGGGTCCGGAAGCCTGGGTGGAGGAGATACGATGAGATGCTCGTGTCGGGAATTTATGGCCACATAAAAATCACAAAAGCAGCCAAGTTGAGATGTTGCCAGCTCAAAATTGAAAATGGGCTCAGGACATTTGCTCTACGCCGGACCTTGGCCATGTACTTTAAGGTGTGCATGGCGGGGATGAGTCGGAAGATGACCTTCGACACGGTACATGAAGTTTTCGGAATCACCCTTGGAATATATCACGTTTGTTTGGATATGGCTAAACTGGAAATTGAATTTTATGTCCTCTTGCCGTGTATAAATGTCCTGTCTCATCAAGTGCGAGGGCAGATTCAAAAATTATTATATATATTTTTCCATTTCTATATTTTAGAAATTAATTTAATATTTTAAATTGTATTTTACATGTTAAATGATTTTTATAAAACTGCTTTAGTTTTAGAAAAAATAAATATATAGAGATATTGATATATATTTAAAGTATATGGTATTAAACTGCTCGTTTTCTTAATTTTTCTTAAAGGATTTTTTAAATTCTGTTACAGAAATTGCCAACCTCGTTTTTCGCAAAGATTAAATTGTTGTGGTTTTCTGCTGGCTACACTTGGGTGGAATTTTCCAGGCTTAACAGGATACGCAAACTAGTCTCTATATGCTCAGTACCAAGAACTCTGAATGAGAATCGAATAAAAGTTAAACAAACGTGTCATTCAGTTCGTGGCTCTAATGTCAACAACTGAAGGTGCACTTGGCCAAGACAAACGCAAAGGAAATTGACGCGTGAATAACTTGGCCAAATGCCAAGTGGTCGTATTGCAAACAGAAAAGTTTTCAAAAGAAAAACAGCACAGCAGGTAATCGGATAGGAATATATTTCGAGAATGTTTATCAAGTATTAGCTGTAGATCAGATTTAGTTTAAGATACTCAATGGAATAAATAGATACTTTCTTGGAAGTAAGATATTTTATTTTTTTATTTCTATACTTTACTAGAGTTCATTAAGGTTCAATTAAAAGTGAAAATTAATTAATTGAGGCAAAAAAACAACGTACCTTTCAGTATTCTCTGTTCCTTTGACGCTTTCTTTATTTATTCCACTTGAGTTACCTGTATCTAAAGTCCAGTTCGTTTGGCTGCTTCAACAAATTTAAAACGGTTGTTAAATCAATTTAAAATTTCTTGGCCAGAGGTCCTGAAATTTATGAACTTGTTAATACTTTGAAAGCTTTTTCAGTTGAATTCGGTTGCCTGAGTTTATTGGGAGTGGCATTCATTCATTTTGATTTGCCTAAAAGTTTAACAACAAATACGAAACAGCTTGAACGTATGCTAACAAGACCCGGATTTGCTTATAAATGTCTAACAAATGACAACAAGAAGAAAAGAAACTTGCAAACTCACAAAAGGACCAAGTTTTTTTTTTTATTTTGCTGCATGCTCCCAAAAGGAATGTTTGGGAAACAGACAAACTGGGTGAAAAGTTGCATGTGGAAGAATAGACTAAACTGAGGAAAGTGTGTACAGATTCGTCAGACTGTCCGTCTGTCCATTCGTCTAGAGGGAATGATCGATAATACTCACATTTGTTGTGTGTTTCAAGCACAACACACACAATGAAACTTTTAAGAGGTCCTTTTAAATGCGACCAAGCGCAAACGATTATTCAATTTGCAGTCTGAGCTGAGAGTGAAACGACAGCACGTTAAACGTTGAGCCCGACCCGTAGGTTAGGGTCAAAACCCAACCAATCAACAGACAGGCAGACAAACAGATAGATAGAGAGAGAGAGAGGGAGAGAGGGGGAACTCTTCACAGTGTTGTGCACTTTAAAGCTCGTCCTAGTTGTAGTCCTTGTCATCGTGTCCTTGTCAACGCTCAAAATGCCAGCGAGTGCCACTGATGACATTAAGTAGCTGTCGGGTTGCTCAGGATTAGATAGCAAAAGTGCCTGATGTTAGTTTAAAGTAGATAAACAAAAGCGGATTCAGCCTTTGTCTCAGCCTTCCTCAGACAATCTTATCTCTCTCTCTCTCTCTTTCTTTCTTTCTCTCACTGTCTCTATTTCTCGGCGTCTGGATTTGAGTGTATTTGTTAGCTTTTGTCAACCGCACATCCGTTGCCAGAGTGCATGTCGGCATTTTAATCATTTAACTTAATCTATTCGCAATGCTTCTTCTATCTTCCATTTTCCCTTTTACTCTTAAGTTCGCTTTCGCTTTCACTTTCACCTTTTCGCCAAGTTGAGTTCGTTTGGAGTTCATCTTAATGCACAAGTTTTGTACAACTTGAAAAGTTTTTCGACTCATTAAAAGCATATTGAAATTGCAAATTAATTAGGGATTGCCTTTGATTGTAGCAAAAGAATTTATTACACTCGCCACTTAATACTTTTTATGCAGACGAGCCTTGACCTTTCACCTCTTTTATTATGATTTTTAAAAAGGGTTCTCAATTGCTATCCCTCTGTTTGGAACAGCTGGACAGCAACTTTAAGTCTTGTCATTTTAAATGACTTCAGTTACTTGAGCAGATTTTTAAGATTGAGTAACTCAAAGCAGCCCAGCCTCTTTTACTAATTTAATTTAAATCAATTCAGGGGTCAAACATTGATCACAAAATTATTTTATAGGAATATCTCTCGGATTTTGGCAGTTTTGTAATTCGCAGTCTGGGAATAACATAAGATATTTGTAAAATTTAGTCTTAAATATGTCAAGCATATATTTCAGAGTTTAGAAAGCAGTTTAAAAAACTTTAATGTTAATTAATTATTTTATTTTTCAAACTTTATCTATGAGCTTTTGGTAATCTTTTTTTGAAATACAGGGCATTAAATATCTAAACGCATTTCTATTTTCTGCCGTTCAGAATGACCTATTTTCTACCATATAGATAATATTCTTATTGTTGTCTTTTTGCGATTTACAAAATCTCTTGGCAAAATGTACATATAAAAATTTTATCGCTTTTTAACTAGTGTAAAAAATAATTCCAAAAAACTAAGCAACTCTAAATTACAATTTTCGTAACACTGTTTTGACCGCAGGGTATCTGAAGTTAAATATTTAAAATTGTACAAAACGTTTTTGAAATTTTTTTTAATATCTACAAGTGTTTGTAGCATTTTGAAGCTGGAAATTAACTTAAAAATGTTGAGAGGCTTTAATTGAAACGCTCGTCAGCAGCAGAACAAAAATTTTTGTATGTGTTTGTGAAAACAAAACTGAATTGCATTTTTGTTATGTTGAGAACGCAGCAAAACTTTTGGTATGCTTTGCCAGTTTTCTATTCAAATATGTTTGTTAACTGCAGTTGCAGTTCTTCCTCTCTCTCTCTCTCTCTCAATTTCTCCCCCTCTCTCTCTGCTACCTGTCAACCACTTGTGGGCTAACAAGGATTTTTGAATGCGCTTTCGGAGTCAGCTCAGCTGGTCTGGGGCCACTCCGAAATATGGGCCAAAAGAGAGAGCGAGACTCTCTTAAGTTGGCCAAGTTGTTATCGTTTTGAAACAAGGTCTAAAGTTGTTGCGACTTTGGTGTTATTTTAATGTCAAGTAAGTAGGCCCCTCTCTGAGACTGAAGCAAAGCAAAACAAACAACTTTCAAGTAGCTGAAACTTTATTCAGTACTTTAACTTTAAATGGGGACAGGACACACAAAAAGCTGGCAAGAGGGACAAAGTTTTGTTGTTTAACACCATCTATGTAAATATTAAATAAGAAAAACCAACTTAATTAAAATGTATGCCCCATGTTTATACTCAATTGTTGTTGTTGTTGGCTATTGCCCAAAGCAGCCGCAATGTTTTACTTTAACACTTCTGCAATGTGTGTATGTGATTGTGTTTTTGCTGGAATTTCCCCGAGCGTGTTCTAATAAACTGGAAACTTAAATAAAGCTCATCGAGCAATCGGTAAAAAGGAGAAAGAAAGGTGAGGGCAGGGCAAACAATGAAATGCCATAGAAAATTCCACTTTGAGAAAGACAAAAGCGGATAAAAGGTATGCGAGCAATGCGAAAAAAGATGAAATACTCTCGTATTTGCAATACTCATACAAAACAGAGCAAAACACCAGGACACCAAAAGGAAAACTCAATCGAAAAGAAAAGTAAAAGAAAAGCACAGAGGGACAAACACATATGTATGAGTGGTGATCCATATTTATTACTTTTTATGACAATCCCTTAGGAAATGTGCCATCGTAAATTGCGCAATATATATGTTTTTATAAGGCGTGTAATAATTGTAGAGCAGCAACAACAACAACATCGAATCAAATCGAAAGTCGAATAATAAAATTTACTCTCAATTGAATTTGTAGCTATGAAAAGCAAATAAATGTCGAGAATTGACCAGCTCCACTTGATTAGATTTATGCCACAACAGTGTTGTTGACCGAACTGAACACCAGTGTTAACTAACAACACTCAAGAGCTGTCAAAAACACACTGCACTTGACTGCTTTTTGTGTGTACAAATTGAAACGTTCAACTAGCTTTAATTTGCAGCCAAACCCAAAAGTAAACCCATAAAGCCATAACCGAACCCACAACCGATTCTAAACACAAGCATAAGCCCAAGCCCAAGACCAGAACTCAATATTTACACTTGAAAGCGACCACAAAGAGGCCACGAGACGGCAGTGTAGAAAGCTGAGCAAGGACATGGTCCTAAACAAATAAAATGGCCACAGGGAGCTGTGCATAAAGAATGCTTATACCCTGTAGCATAATGAATATTAGTGTATGATCATTACATACATTTTAATGCTAACAAATTAAAGTAAACATGGGTAGTATATATGTATATTAAAAGGTATATCCTTACTTTTAATTCTAAGGTTTTTTTTTAATTTAACTTTAAATTCAAATCTTGTTTCAGAAAATCTTTGTTGAAGGCCTGGCTCCAAATAAAAACTACTGTCAAACTTCATATAAAAAACAAGTGGGTGGTTACAGTTGAGCACGGTCGACAGTAGGATACCCTGACCCCAGGTACTCTTCAATAAAAGTTTATTTTCCACCAATAGTACATATGGCAGCTATATGATAAATTGTATATTTTTGTCCATATAAGTAGGCAACATTATTTTTTGCCCACAAGAGTAGGCAACACTATTTTTGCCCATATAAGTATGCAACACTATTTTGCCCGCATAAGTAGGCAACACTTTTTGCCCATATAAGTAGGCAACACTATTCATTGAACATATAAGTAGGCAACACTATTTTTGCCCATTTAAGTAGGCAACACTATTTTTTTGCTCATATAAATGGGCAACACTATTTTTGCCCACAAAAGTATGCATTACTATTTTGCCCACATAAGTAGGCAACACTATTTTTGCCCATGCGTATCCCTTATATCTTACCTTATGTATAAAAATTAAATTCAAATTCATAAATATCTGTTAGTAAATATCTGTTAGAGCTCGAGATTGAGATTAGGATATTTCGTAGCTGAGCAATAATGAGATCTTACGCATTTAGTTTTTAAAGTAATCGCCCTCAGTCACACAAACTCTATCCGGAAATGGAAAATTGCCTTTTAATTGCATGAAGTTTCGAAATATGTAACCCATTTAAACATACATACATAATACACACTATATATATGTTTATACTTGCACATTATTTACAGTTTGAAGTTTTATTAAATGACACCCACACACACGCACACACACACGCATATAATAAACGCCCACACACTCAATGCACAAACTAAGAGATAGAGAAAGATAGCGAGTATAAAGAGAGAGATAGCGAGAGACTCTGAGTTGGAGGGGCTGATAGAGAGAGCGATACTTGCAACACAGACGTGTCCTTGATTTCTGTTTATCTCCTGCACTTTGCTACGTGTGCCTAATCCCCGAGTGACCTTCAAACTGTAGTTTATATGTAGATAGTTCAACACACAACGACAACGGTTCAATGCGGTCGCCATCGTCTGTCTGTCTGTGCTCTGTTTTGTGCTCTACGAGTGGGTTTTGTATATTTGACAACCATCTGCCAGTTGAACTGTCTAACTGTCTGCCCATTCCACCCCTTTCCACTCCCTCCCCTCTTAATGTCTGTCTGTCTGCCCAATTGACTGTTTGCATTTGACATTTTCAATTTGCATGGCATCGCTCTCTATATACAGTCGGAGTGCTCCATTGAGATGGTCACGTATTCTATGGACCTAGTATCCTTTTTGTATGCATCTGGCAACGCATGTCGAACTGTCTGATGTCTAATTACTGGAGTGAGCGGAAAAACTTGTCTAATTAAGCTAATCAAACAAAATGTCCTTAAAATATTCTTACAGCCGGCGTTGCGCACTTAAAAACACGCAAACTAAATTCAAGCTTTGAGTTCCATCAACTTTGTCAATTTTAACTAATTGGGGAGAAGTTCTCCCCTAGATACTTATTTGTTTTCATTTCGGCGGTTCCTAATTCAATTTGTTGTTGAGACTTTAAATTTTTAAATCTTTTGTTAAACTTTTTGAGCTACTTTGCTGATTGATAGTTTAAGCTCTTAATGGAAGAAGCGTGTTTTTTTTGTGCGCTTTGCGGTGGTATCAGTAACGGTACATATATATATACTTTTATTTATAGTATTTTGTCTGTTAACAGCTTTTATGGCCACTGTTTTTTTGTGTTGGTAAATGGGGCCGCAATGGCCGGAAATTGCCGGAACTGAGCGGTTACACCTGACAATTATAGCCATAAATGTAACTCTATATAAGTACTAGCCAGGCTGTGTGGGTTTTAGCAAGTTTTTTCCAATTATTTATTACTGCAGCGGCGGCAAAGTGGCGGCTCTGAAAAGTAGGCTCTGTTCATGGCTAAAATTGGCTTGAAAATTGATACGAGCAAGGTCATAAATAATTGAAATCGCTCACTGAACAGAGCAAAGTGCAAAATAAAACCAACAACAGAATACCATTCGTATTAAAATAAACTTGTTAAGTACTCGTATTTTTTGCAAAAGTTTTTGTTCAACTTTTAAGTGAAGAAACTCATTCGATACTCTGGAGGATAAAGCAAATTGCAAGAAATATTTGCTGAAATAAAATGATGTTTGCTGCGAAACAGACACAGACTTGCTTTTCGTTGTTGTTGTTGAATTTCGGAATTGTAGATATATTAGGAAAAAATTTAAATTTTCTAAATAAAAAAAAAAAAAAATATAATAAATAATATTTAAGGGGTACCAAAAATTGTACATTATTTGGTCAAAGGTATATTTATTTATTCGCTTTTTTTTATCAAATTTTTTCAGAAGACATTCATGACTGTAACTTTGTCAAATGAAATTGTCAATTTAAAATGTACATAAAGTATTCTACATACTTTCACAACCACTTCGCACCATTTCAGTTTATTTTCAAGCATCTTTGCCTGACAATTGTAACCCTTTTTTTCTCACCTGTTGCCAGGCAGGAAGTGCCAGCCTTTGAGTGAATGCTTAAATTTCACATTGTTATTCACATTTCAAGTGATTTATACAACATTAAATTACTTAGCATATGTTACCATATCTACGGATTTCGACGACAATCCTCAATCCTTAACTTAGACCCTGGCAACCCTACCAAATCGCATACAGCCTGCGATTATTTGACAAATGTGCAGAGGCTTAGACTTTAGCTGGCTTTAATATAAGTGTGTGTTTAGTATGTGTGTGTGTATGAGTGTGTGTGTGTGATTGTAGGATTGTATGAGTGTCATAAAATTTTATTAGATTTTATTTGCACTGCAGCAACTGCGCCATAAGTCATTGCACCATTATAAATTCCTTTTGCCGTGCTCAATCGATTCCCATTGTGCCGAACGAAGCTCAGCTCAGCTCAGCTCAACTCGAGGCAAACCTCAATTCCAGCCACCTAGATTCTCTAGAGGGAAGTTGGAGCTGTGAAGGGGTTTGCTTTTTGTTTGTGTGTCGCGTGTATTTACACACATATTTTCTATACAAGTCAAGTGGATTTATGGTGAAATTTTCAAATGCTCCTGGCACGATTATAGCTCTTTTTTTTGTTGGGGGCGTGGCAGTTTCAACGAGTACGCCCAGCAAGTTGCACTTTTCGTGCCGGCAAGATGACAATGCTTTCCATTCCTTTCCTTTCATTTGGATAGCGTTTTTGTTCTGCACTTGTTGCACCCTCTTGTTTCTCTTGCAACCTTGCAACTTTTGTCGGCACCTCGGCTGCCTGAAAGCAGCGGCAATTAAGTTGACTCTTTTCTTATTTACCATGCAAATAGCAACAATTTCCGTTCTCTGTCCTGTCAGCCGACTAATTGAGATGGCAAAGTGCTGCCGGAAATGCCCGCACTTCACACCCCCCTCTTCCCACTTCGCGTTTCCACCCACAACACTCAATTCAACTGCTAAAAGTAGAGACATGGAATACATCCAAAAAAAGGAAGAGAGAATGTAAAAAATAAAAACATTTGCCAACCGCAGCGTTGCGAGGAAGACATCAAAAATGTAAATATGTAATATTCCAAGACTTTTACCAAGACCCAGTCGAAGCCCAAGTTAACTTTGTAGACAGCTCGACGTTGTCGTTGTTGTCGTTGTCTTTGCCGTGCCATGTCTAGGAAGTAGATAGTATGCTCTGCGGGGGTTACGGAAAAGTCGGGGGAGCAATGACGTTGAAGTAGAGCGTCAATGAATTAAATATAACCAAACCAAACCCAAAGCAACCCACCCTACCCAAACCGAACCATTCCCAAAACAACCCATTCTAAAATGTACACGCTGTAAGCTTTCCACTTGATTGCTGTCAGCCATCTCGCTTTATCTCCCTCTCTCTTTCTATCTCTATCTCTATCATGCTTTATCATTCTCTCTCTCTTTTTGCTGGTACTGCTCCTGGCTGTCCTGACGCTTGTCCTTGCCGAATGGTGGTTCGATTTACATTTCAACTGCAGCTACAAAGGAGATATATAGCGTGACGTAACTACCCGAATAGATAAAATGTATTGCCATATACACTATATGTAGCTTAAGCTACCTGTACAGGTAACACATGTATGTACAACAGCTACTACAGCTCACAGACATACATTTCAAGTGTGTTTGTATTGTTAATATGTAACTCACCAAACACGAAACGTAGTTAAAAAGCGCATTCCAGAATTCACATTCGCCAGAATTTCGCTCTGGACACTTGCAAAGATTTACCCCTTGACATTTTTTCAAAAACTTTGATCTCTCATAACTTCATCAAAACTTAGCCGATTTTTAAGCGGAATGTCATTTTGTTCATGATTTGGTCTCTAAATTGAATCTGCATTTAAATTTTTTTCATCTAGAAAATATGATCAAGATCGAAAAAATATCAAATTTTCTATACTTACCCCTTGACATTTTATCAAAAACTTTGATCTCTCATAACTTCAACAAAAATTAAACGATTTTCAAGCGGAATGTAATTTTGTTCATAATTTGGTCTCTAAATTGATTCTGCATTTAAATTTTTATCATCTAAAATTTTTTATATATTTTCGATTTTTGTCAAATTTTCTATACTTACCCCTTGACATTTTTTCAAAAACTTTGATCTCTCATAACTTCATCAAAACTTAACCGATTTTCAAGCGGAATGTCATTTTGTTTGGTCTCTTAATTCATTCTGCATTTAAATTTTTATCATCTAGAAATTTTGAGACTTTTTCGATTCTAAGCCTTTTAACATTCAATTATCCCTTGAGATTTTTTCAAAAGCTTTGATCTAACTATTTCACTTTATTCACCCTCTAATAGTTTAGCATACTGTGATTCCGTTTGGTGCAATTCAAGCGATTTTATAACAGGAAACAGTTCCAGAAATTTGATTATGTTTCATATTTAGGAAATTAGCTGGTAATGATATGAAACACGAAACAGTTTGACAACGAGCCCATTTTACTATCTGGTTATTTTGTTAATTGAACCAACAACTTAACATGCTTTGCCAGTGTCGTATGCATAATGTTTATGTAATCCGGTCTGTCTGTCAACGATCCAGAATTCGGAGTCCTCCTCTTCCAGCTATCTGTTTGTGCTATTCAATTCCATTGAAATGGCTGTGCTGCATATTAAAACAGTCGCATAAATAAATAAGCATATTCAATTTTGATGAAACGTGAATGGTATCGAAATGTTTAACAAAACGAAGAACGTGACCTTGCAGCATTTATATCGATACCCTAGAAAAGTTTCAGATAAAGGCAATATGTAGATATTAACAAAAATGATTGAACTTTCTTTCTTTATACTCTATAGTTAACAGAGCAACTTATAGTCTTGTATGCCCAACTTCCAACCTTGTGGCCTTCGACAGTTGAGTGCTGAGCTAAAGGCTGGTGTAGAGGATAAAGTTCTTGGGGTTATGGGGCTTAACTGCGAGCTGCAATGCAGCTTAGACAATTTAGAGATTACGCCAGAGTGTTGAACGAGTGGCATTATGACTTCGATTCGACTGTTGTCTGTTGAATAATTCACTTAATTGGCCTCCAAAGTTCCAAAAATATCAAATGCCAAAAGTGAAGGTAAGCACACACAACCGACACAACGAACATTGCAATCAAACTGTCAAACTAACAAATAGAAGAGATGAGATTCCTCGAAAGAAAACTGATCGAATACCATGGATAACAGAGAGATGTGTTCCCAAACTAACGTTCCTTTCTGTCAGACTCTACTGTAAATGAGTTGGCATTGAAATGCGTCAATCTGCATGAATCTGAAATGAATGTGCACTGAATATTGCATACGAATTTGTATGTCTACTTATGTGTGTATGTATTGTTGGATTGTTGTTGTCGTCCCGAATTGATTAGTGGGTGCAACAACAACAATTGTTGCAAATATAATTACGACACAGTTTCATCAGCATGCAAATTGCCAGCTTATGAATATCCCAATGAATCAGTCTGTTAAACAATATGTCCACCAATTTAATTTCATTTACTTCCATTTCATATGCAATATAAATGTATTATGAAACCATTCAATTAAAGTTTGGTTTATTCTCCTTTTGCCACATTGTAGAGCACTTTAAATCTAAAAGTTTCGATTTAAGCTGCCATTGTTGTTGACCCGTCCCAATTCCCCAGAGTACACGTACTTTCTTTTGACGTGCTTTCATTTAAGTTTTTTGGGCGCCATTTTCAGTTTTGCTTTAGACACGCATTCGCGTGTTTTATGCTTTTGTTTTTCCCCATTTTCTTTTCGCCTGGCATGCTTTTGAAACTTTACACTCCCGGCATCCGTAATTCTTACCATTCCAGCATTCAATTTTGAGTTAAAAAAGACTACTTAAGTCAACTTTAACCTTGAACCTGCCACATGCTGCATACAACATTTCTCGAGCATTTTGTACTTGTGTATTTCTATTCTCAGTTCATTAAGCGGGATTTTCAACACATTACTTACACACTCTCCTTTGGCTGCGTACTTTGCACGGATTTAGTTGGGATTGAAGAGCACGGAAAACGTGAAGCATTTATCTACGCAATACCGAAGTAATATTGCTCTATATAATGTAAAAATATTATGAAATGTATTGTAAAATTGAAATTAAAATGTATACATTTAAAAAATAATTAAATTTAAATTTCTGATGTACCATATTTAAGGATCCTTGAATTTTGCGGTTACATTCCATGGCTCTATCGATAATATTGATAACGGATAAAAGAAAAAAAAAATAATTTATGGCTTTGCAACACTGTTAGATAGTATTGAGAAACTTTGCTTTATGTTTAGCCAAAAGCTTACATATATTTCATATTATTAAAGACAGGATGGTAATGTTTCATTGGTTTGTTAAGGGTTACTAAATGTAAGGGTATAATGAACTCATACCTTTTGATAAGTGCTGTGCAGATGACGGCACGTGCCGCACGGAGACAGTTGCAGTAACAAGATGGAAGACACAATAGGAACAGACAAGGATGTGGCAAGAACAATGTGTTTTCCACATTTATCATGATTTAACTTTTGAGTAGTGGCAATGTGGCAATGTCAAGTTGTTGCATGTGTGGCAATTAGTTTGACTTTTGGCTGCTTGCAACATCTGTGCATAACTAATTGCACAACTTTTCGAATCTATCCGTTTGTCAATTTGCGTTAGTGTTTATAAACTTATTGAGGCTTGTTGTGCGTTTATCAACACTCAAATACAACGAAAATACAACTCTGTATTGAAAACTTAAGCACGCGTGAAATAAGAAAATATGAAAAATAAAAGTAAATCAAAAAATCATATTAATACGATTTTTACTAAACTTAAAAATAAAAAGGAAAACTGCAAGTTGTTGGATGTAGTTGAAGTTTGTTGGGTGCCTCTTGAAGTGTCCCTTGGTCACATGCTAAAAGGTAAAAAAAAACCTGAAAGAAAAGCGTAGCTCAAAATAAATGAATTTTTTTATTTACAGATAGATATTTTGTTCTGAAGAACTTGGAAAACGACATTTATTGGCTGTGCTGGGATCTGCAGAAAAAACGTAAGGTTACTGTTAAAGTAATCCAAAAACCTGCCACTTCTGAGACAATTTTGGAACCAAATGATTGCTTTCGAAATTCAAAAACCAACCTGAATGAAAGTATAGTGATTCAGCAGGAAAATCGTAATGTTCCTGTAAATGGTTTAAAGAACGGTATCCGGTTAGAATCGACTTTGGTAGTTCATAAAAGTTTTCAAAATTTCAATACCAACTTGGGTGAATTAACTCTGAGTAAGTTAAATAATCATCTCTAGTAAGATATTGTAGTTTAATTATCAATTTCAGAACGGATTCATGTGCTGGCTTCTGAAAACGATGGCCAAATGGCGAAAGAGAAAGAGGAGCTCTCTTGGGATTTGGAAGTAAAGAAAAGTGTTCTTAATAAGTCTCTGAAAGAACACAGAAGCAAAGATAGTAATTTCACAGATCCAAAATTCGATAAGTTAATGGATCAGCAGGAAGTACGCAATGTTACTGAAAATGCAATAGATAAACCTAATGATTCTCAGATGCATCCGGGATTATCTGAATGTCTGCGAAACTTGAATACCAATCTGGGTGAATTGCTGCAGGGTAAGTTAAAAAGATACTGATAATAAGATTTTATACTTTTATAACAACCTTTCAGAACGTTATTTTGTGCTTGACTTACTCTGTAATGGCTTAATGGCAAAAGTGTTACTCTGCTGGGATTTGCAAGTGAAGCGGGATGTTGTTATTAAGATACCCAAAGAACAGGAAGACGATGTGGATATGGTCGCCAACGAAGTCCGAATGCTACGAGCAGCACATAACTGTCAACCCACAGATCCTCGACGGGAAAGGATTATACAGATATTAGAAGATTTTAATCTACGATTTTCCGATGGTTCAGTATCTTGCGCTGTATTGGAGGTAATGGAGGGAACCGTGTTGGATCTCATAGAAGACTCAACACATCATAGTCTACCTCTGGCAATAGTCAAGAACATTGCACGACAATTACTGGAGGGCTTAGATTATCTGCATGGGTGTAAAATAATTCACACGGACATCAAACCGGAGAATGTATTGTATTTAAATGGCAAGAATTCTATTGATGATGTGCGCATAAAAATTGCCGACTTGGGTAATGCGTGTTATGAGCACAAGCATATTAGTTGGGAAATACAAACGCCTCCCTACCGATCCCTGGAGGCTATTCTGGACGCTGGCTATGACACCTCCGCGGATATTTGGAGCGCCGCTTGTGTGATCTATGAACTGGCCACAGGAGACTATTTGTTTGAGGTGAAACATGACAATTATGTTATACGGGATATGCTACACTTGGCTGCCATAATTGAACATTTGGGTCCCTTACCTCATCACATAATTTTGAGGGGCAGGAAATCTTCAACTATGTTTGATGAGTTCGGACAAATGCGCCACATGAACAAAATATATTCCAATAACATATTGAATATGCTACTGAATCGTTACTCCTGGTCTTTGGACGTTGCACAGCCGTTTGCTTCATTCCTTGAATTTATGCTGGAATTGGATCCGGACAATCGACCAAAAGCTGCAGAATGTCTACAGCATCCTTGGCTTAACTGAAATGGAAATCCAAACAACACAACATTTAATGTAAATGAGCTAAAACAAAAAGCATACAATGTCTAATGAAAACCCAATTATAGTCGAGGCAGAGCTTATGGCTTTAGTTCTGATTCGCTTCTGTGTTGTAATTTAATGAATTTGTAACAAAGGATACGGTTATTGTTGTCTTATCTCTGGCTAATCGAAAATTCACTGCCGCAGGAACAATAACTACACACAAACACGCAGAGGGTGTGTAGATGTGTGTGGGTGTGTGGCAGTAGTTGGAGATGGGCACGACATATAAATTAAACGAATTTTAATTAATGCACACGAATTTCAGATACCCTTCATACAATTTAAAAAGTACTTAAAATACTATAATTATTTATTTAATTTTTTGATATTTATATTGAACTTATAAAGAGTTGTTTTGTATTCCTGATAAGTATTTTTCTAGAGCTGTGCACAGCCAAATAATTTTTAGGGTATTCAGCAGTCGAATAATTTTAAACATTTTCAAATTTACACCTTTTCAACCACAAGTCTGCACCTTTAATTTATATTCAAATATAAATGTTTATTTAAATTAATTATACTAAAGTTATTTACAATAAAATGAATGTAGAATTTAATTAACAATATTAAAAAAATTATTTACAATTATATTTCCATTTTAAAGTATATTTAATGTTAATATTCACATGCCACACACAATGGCCAAAAGGCAACACATCAGTCAAACAAAGCACACACATGTGGCTGCCACTGTGTGTTCTGTGTGTGTGTGTGTGTGTGTGGACGTGTGTGCGAGTGTGTGTGTCGACAGTTAAATGGAGGCAGTTGAATGGAAGTTTGCCGCATAACATTAGCATGCAAATTGCTAAATTGAAATTGTCATTCACATTTACCGCCTCTTGACTTGATGTTGGCTGCTTCTGTTTGTTTTCAACCTGGCTAAAATCAATATATATGTACGTATCTAACACGGCTTAACATGACATTTGACTTGGTCTTGATGTTCGCACTGGTGTTACCTCTGTCAATTGGCTTGACTGCTTGAAATGGGTATTATACGCATCATAAATGGCCGCAATTAGAGTTGGCTAAGTAACTGGCCTAAACAGATCGATAAGCTGTCGCCACAGTTACCAAAAATAAATCCAAATTACCATACGCGCCTAATAACAAATGTCGAACAAATTGATTGACGAACTGATGGCGTGATTGAGAGACTGACAGCTTGAGAAACCAAGGCTCAAAATTCTTCTTGGCCTGGCTGATAAGCTAATGGTGCTTTAATTGAAGGTCTTAACGCTTTACATATTATACTTCATCAGAAAGTGCTCAAATAAGACACGTGGCATATTATTTACTCTCCTCATCTCATTCTTTCCCTATAGCTGTCTTTGTCTGGTTACGCTGGCAACACTAATTGGTTCCCTAATTAAACATTGGAGCTGCAAAAAATGTGGCCAACAGCGTGTAATACTCTTAGCTTTTAGCCGAGAAAGTCAGTTGAAAGTTGCCTGGCGCTTTGAAGTGGCCAACACTGCAGTTTTGGCCAATTATCGGGCAGGCATTTCATTTAGTTAGCACCGCACTTGGCCTTAATGGCCATGCTGCACTTTCAAAAGTGCCAATACGTGCCACAAATTTCAGTTAACTCCCCTTTCCGGCCAGCAACTTATTACTTTGACTTACATGCCGGCAATTAAAAGACAATTATGTGACCAAAACTTGTGCTGGCCAAGAACAAGTATTCCCTGAACTTTGTCCTGGTGACCATATCATATTTTTTTTTTGATTTTGTTATTCTTCTTGCAGGTAAAATCGAAACATGTTAAACAAACACAGATGACAACTTGATGGAAAATCTTTTAACTGCTTGCCAGGTGAGATGACAGCAATTTCACATCATCGGGGCCAAGTGTAATCCTCTGCAGCAATTGTAAATTTTATACGTTTTTCAAAGTTACGACCACATTGGAATCTCAACGCTTCAATTATTGAACAGCCCCAGTTAAGTCTTTAAGGCTAACTTTGTGTGTGGTAACAAAGCGTTGTGTTGGCCATCGACAATGATTTAGCCATAAGGACAGATGACCATATCATGAATGGGTAAACATGCACAGATGACCATGTTGAGCTTCTTTCTCTAAACAGCAACAAGTGCGCAATGCGTTTAATCATTCAAAAGACCTCATTTAGAGTGACCATACTTTATATTGAAAATTTATTCTAAAATTAAAAAATATAATTTCATAAAAATTTCATACTTTTTGATATTTTACTAACTATACTTTTATATATAGGTATTACTATTATTAATAATATCATTATCTTAGCTTAGATTTTAGTCAATGCCAAATCTCTACTAAATAATTTTATTGACTTCAAAAATTAAGAAAAAAATTGGTTTTTTCTCTTATATATCTGTTTACAAAATATATTGGTTTGATATACGCTTTTAAAATGCTCTGAAGCCTAGATTTTAAATTGTTGCTTCCTTTTGGCATATCTATTGTGTGAATCATTCCTTATGCCCCATATTATAATACTTACTTTAGCTGTTGTTGTCCCTGGAGTATAAGTTATAAAAGAGAGCACATAATAAAATAATTTTACAGTTTACCTTGTAGCTGTAAGACAAACTCCATTTACTTGATGAATGTACTACAAGAACTCGTTGAGTTCTCATATTTATATTACTATATAAAGAAAAGCGAGCGAAGCAGCGCGTCAAGTATGGTAGATTCATTTTGTTGGACACTTTGACTTCATTAATATTTATAAAAGCTGCTTGGGAAAGTGACAATGTTGGTCGTGGTAACGGCGACGGTGACGGTAACGGTGGCTTTGGCCAACAATAAGCTCAACTTTGGTTGTAATAATTTAATCGCCAGGTATTTAACAAGTTTTCTAATGCCAACTTAGAGGTTGCCTGGGCATGAACTAAGCTGGAACGCTTGAGTTGAGTTTGTAAATTGTTTGGTCACTGGGCGTGATTCTAGGTGACAAAACTTTGCCAGACAGCGAGAGAGATCGAAACACAGGAAGTGCGAGTGAAAGTGGGAGTGGGATAGGTACACTGACAAAAAAAAAATGTTCTAGAATCAATTTATTGGTCTCAAAACTAAGAATTTTGGTCTAAGTAATGCGTCGAGAACATAAAATTCGGGAATTAAGAAAACACATCTTGGCTTTAAAAAAAAGACTCATTCTTATTTTAGCAATAAATATTTTTAAACTTAAATCAAAACATAAAAAAATTAAAAAGGTTTGTTTTGATGTATTATTTTTACTTTTTCTTTTTTTGACTTTTATGCATTTTATTCTGTCTTGGTAATTTTTTAACGTGTTGGATTCGAACCGGCGCCTCCTGCTTCACAATCTACCATAACTTTGCCAAAACTAAACCGATTTTCATGCGAAATATCATTTTGATCAATACTTGGCCTATATATTGATTGATTTAATTATTTAGAAAATTTCATATACGTTCCACGTATACGTGGCGTACACGTAATATTAAGTATACGTGGCGTATACGCAATGTTAAGTACACGTAGCGTATACGCAATATTAAGTATACGTAGCGTATACGTCATATTATATATACTTTCCATTCCATTTGATCATTTCCATTTTGATCATTATTTGGCATATATATTGATTCTGCATCGAAATTTTAATTACTTAGAAATTTCCATGTTTTAGTCATCTTTGACATATTTTTCTATATTTGAGATGAATTTTTTTCTAAGAAGTTGTTCTTTTTTGCAGTGTAGAGAATAAAGAGGGGGAATTGACGGTGGCAGGTGGAAAGGTAAACCAAAGAACCGCAATCGCTTTACATTTTCAATTTCCATCTAATCTAAATTACATGATACGCGCACAATTTGAACGCTAATGAGCAAAGCGGAGCTTGAGCTCAGCTCGAATGTACAACGTTGCGTATGCGCAACATATTGCGTGTGAATTTTAATTAAAAAGTTTTGCTCACTTACCCAACCAAGATAATCGCTGGCCGGACGGACAGACAGACAGACGGACCGACAGACAGACAGACAGTGTGATAGACTCCCCTTAGCCATGGAAACAACGGATGTTGTTTCTTTGCCACAGTTGCTGTTGCTGCTCCTTCGATTGCATCGATTTTCTCATTGAGTTTGTAAGCAATTTTCCAGGAAGCAGCCAGAAGAAGAAGAAGAAGCAGAAGAAACAGAAGCTTAAGCATGTGCATTGTTGTCAAGTTGATTTTCATTTATATTTAATTATGTGTAACTGCACGACAGCAAATGGCAAACAGTAAACAGTAGATATAGTATCTAGATATATACTATATACACGTACTAACACCACAGGCAGTCAATTGATTTGCTACTGTTGCTGTTGCTGTTGTGGCACCTCACACCTGCACAACAACAACACAACCACCGCATGTTGCTAGGTAATTAAATGCTCACACATTAACTTATGCTGGCACACACCTGCTGCTGTTGTTGTTGTTGTTGTTGTTGCTATTGGCCAGGTCAGGCTGCCAATTGGCCTGGCTTATTAGCTGTCGATTATTGATTACCCAGTGTGTTTGATAATTTACGAAACAATTCATTTTGGACAGCTTATAATTTTCTTTAGTATTTGGCATTTGGCTTTTGTGGCCCATAATTAAGCATGCTTGATGTTTAGGGCCATTGGCCCAAATGCAAACCACTTGCTTGATTCTGTTTTTTGGCCAGCAAGCACGCTCTTTGGTCTTTGTTCTCTCTCGCTCTCTCTCATGGCGCAGGCGCCTTGCAGTTACTCCGAAAATAGCATGTTTGGCAGTCAACGTTGTTGCGTATACGCAGCGTTGTCTCAGTCGTTAGCTGGACGTGATGTTGGCCGCAAGGGCGCCACGGCATAAACGCAAGACCAGAGGACTAGATATTGGCCTAAAGGCAGCACTTTTTTGCCGCTGAAACAACAAGTACCTAACTGTGTGTGTGTGTACGTGTTTGTGTTTGCGTGCGTGTGTGTGAGTGTTGTTTGCTTGTGTTTGTGTTTGTGTACAAGTGCAATGTATAGATGCGTATCAAAAAAAAGTGCAGCATAGAGCTAAAAAGTATGCTTTAGAATTTTTATTATCGCGCGCGCTGCGTTTACAATTCGTTTGTGGAACTTGTAACTTTGTGAAGTTTGACACGCCTTCCGTGACCCCACCATACTATATATAATACAATATACACATATACTCCATACTCAATATATATATACAAACAAATATTCGTACTACCTTTCGAGCTGAATAATTAATGCAATCAAGCAATTTGAGCCCAGTTTTAAGTGTCGTGTGCGCGTTAAGTGTGTGTGCGTGTGTGTGTGTAAGTGTGTGTGCTCGGTTTCAAAGTGGCAATAATGAGTTACGTTCGCGTTTTCCTAACCTAAACACAAAAGCAAAATGAAGACATATAAATATTAACTTTGTAGCAAAAGGCTTTATACATAATATATATATATCAAAGGCGCAACGAATTTGGAAACTCAACTCAACTGAAACTCAACTTTAACTATAACTATAACTCTAACTATAAATCGTAACTCAACTGACCAAATTAATAACAGGAAACCTAGAATACTCCCAAAGGAACAAACACACACTATTTTTCGAGAAGTACGTACTATTAAAATATACAGCTGCTGAATAGAGTTAAAATATTTGCACATACTCGTACATGTTTATAAATCTAGAGCTAACTGGCAACAAATTCCAATCATAAATTAACGCTATAAAAACTGCGGCGCTTGACTTTTCGCCGAAAAAAAAACCTATTTCAATTTTCACCCCGAGCAGACAAAACGAAATAAATAAATAGAAGAAGCACACAGATAATATAAGTAAATAGAACAAAATGAAATGAAATAAAATGTGTCTGCAGACCAAGAAGCGCAAAAAGCAAGCAACAAATAACTAATAATAATTTTCAAATTTATACGAAAAAACATCCATATACATATTTACGACGAGTGTCTATATATATACAAATGATATGAGAGCAGAGCATCGGCTAAATGAGCAGACAGCTTGGCCAAAATATATTTCGATTAAAATCGAAATAAAATTGAACTGGACACAGCGCTGACACGAAAACCAAATAGCGTGCCAACTGTTTGAGTGGAATCTTGTATTGTCTGCCAATATTCATATACAAAACAACAGCTGACAGCAGCGTAAAACAACAAATACAACAACAACTACAACAGCTATCAGTTATTGCAACCAACAGGTTGCCAACAAAACAATAAATACAATTATCACTTTCCCCTCGAGGTAAGTCAATAAATTCACCAATTGCTATTAAAATAATTAACACACTTTCTTTGTTCTATGGAAAAGTTTTCTTTATGAACTTGAAATTGCTTCTGTCAAAACTTATTTGATATTAAATATAAATGTTTTTCTTTTGTACTTCAACTGTTTGTTGTAGGCAGCCGAAAATTGGGAGCTAAAAATAAATTAAAGTAGTTGGCATTCTTGAAGATTGAAAATAAATATTTATGTGACAAAAATTTGTTAAAACATAATCTCAAATATTAAAACAAGCATATTCATAGATTAGGATAGTAGGAAAAAACAAATGTTGCCAAGTTCCAGATAAAAAAACAAGAAGAAAATCAATTTGTAAATATTTTCAGCGCTTTATGATTTCTTAGAAATGTATCAATAAAAATAAGTTTTGTCTTTGCGTAGTGTGCTGACTTTTTATAAAAAATCTGGACGAGCGAGTTTCATTTTAATTTGAAAACTTAAGCAATATTAAATATAAACAGCTGAAAAGTTAGGTGTTAAAAATTTGTCAAGTGAATAAATATAATATACAGTTTCTTTTTTTTCAAAGAGAAATTATATTCGAAGTACTTATGCGGAAAATTATAGCAATATTGAAAAGGAATTGATAGAATGATTTTATTGAGTGTAAGTAGTAGAAAAAAGCTAATAAGCTGTTCATTTATTTGGTCTTAGAGTAAACTTTTCTGCTTTACTATTTTTTGAAAATATTTTTATATCTTTGCTTCTTAGAAATATCTCAATAAAAACAAGCTATTGTTTTTGTGTACTGAATTCGATGCTTATTATAAAACTGGACGAGAGAGTTTCATTTTAATTTGAAAACTTGAGGAATATTGAAAATCAAAAACTCAAAAGTTATTGAAGAAGGTTATAAATATTTTTCGAGTGAATAAATTTGATATACAGTTTTTTTTCAAAGAGAAATTATATTTAAAGTATTTATGCGGAAAATTAGGGCAATATTGAATGAATCCTTTTAGAAAGTAAATCATAGAATGATTCTATTGAGTTTAAGTAGTAGAAGTGAATGTCAGCAGTACTTCATTTACTTGGTATTCTCTGCTTAAGAGTTAACCTTAAGCATTTGCCTGATCTGATCACCTGACAGTTTCATTTGAATCCCATTGTTGAGACCCAAAAGCATATGTGCGAATAAATGTTGTTTTTATGAGTAGTATGCGTTGAAAAGTGGAAAACTGACCATGTCACAAAGTGCCATAAACAATTTTACAACATTTTGCCTGTCATAAGATTAAATGTCCATAAAATGCGATACAGGGGGAGAGAGGGGGGACATGGGAAACAGCTGGGAAACTGGAAAAACTGGGCGACTGTTGAAGGCGAAACAAAAGCAATAACTATAAAACAAACAGAATACAATGCGCTTGAATTGTGAAAGCGAAGGAGCACAACAGGAGCACAGAAAGAAGAAGAAAAAAAAAACAGGGCAGACTTTATCACACCAGCAACAGTAACATCAACAACAGCAACAGCAACAACAACAGCAACAACAACAACAACAATTGGGTGCGGTGGCAACAACAAAACATGCACACATACAATTTGAGCTTTGCTTTTTACGAACTTGAATTTCTTTCTTCATTTTTTTTTTGCTGTTGTTGTTTGCCTTTGGCGCGGATTGCAGAGTGCCACAATCCGTGTGTGTGTGTATTGGTGTGTGTGTGTTAGAGGATCTAAAGGTATGCACAGTCAGAGTCACAGACGACAGCATCCAATTACAAAAAAAAAGTGAATATTTGAAACTTGTTTGTTGACCTTAACATTTTATTTCGACTCTTGGCATTGCGAAGATTTTCAAGTACGCACGTTTAGCTGACCTAAATGGGAAACCTTTAAAGAAACTTTGATATGCGCTGCATTGCTGGCCAAAAAAATTGTACACAAAAGTTTATAATTCAGACATTTCTTTCATGCTGCTGATAATGAGCCGTTAGTGGTGGGATTGAGGTGGTGGTAAGGGAGGAGGGGTTGTTCAACGCGTTAGTTGGAGCCACTCACGCGATGTGGGCCACTTGAGCACGTTTTGCATAAATTGCTGGCCCCGTCTTTGTCGTCATCGTCATCCCTGATGGCATGCTAATAACGACAACCGCGCCCACCTTTATACAAACATAAAACCGCCTGAGGAGCAAGGAGAGGGGGTCAAAACAAAAGACCGCAATGCCACAAGCTTATAGCCTTGTTAAGCACATTTAAGCACAGCTGCCATTTGCACATTATTGCCGAAACAACAACAGCCGCAAACATCAATCTGATGCTGATGCTGATGATCTCCGTTGAGGCGCCACAGATGCCTATCAATGTCCTGACCGAGCACCGAGGCACCGACAAAGCACCGCAGGCCAACGCAGTAATCTGCTGCCAGCCTTGTTTTCACTTGGTAAGGCGGTAAATAAGCCAACAAGTGTCTGCTTGCACAGTTGCATGAACTGTAATTAGATTTACGTTGCGTATACGCAATGTTGCCCAGTCAACAAACAACAAAGCAACCAGACAAACACACACACATATACACTATGGAACAAGGACACGGAGCATATGCTGTCCTTACTCTGAAAATTTGTATGCAACCTCTGGTTGCGCATTTCCAAAATGGCAGCACGTCCTCTGTGGCAATCACTGGCGGCTCAATAAAGAAAAACTAATTTTTTAGTGCCAAAAGAGAAAAGGCCAAAAAAAAAAACAAGTGGAAAAGACTACAGTCGAGATCCCAACCATGGGATACCCGTTACTTATTTCAATTTCTTTATATAAGAGTACTTTAAAGAAATTTCTACCGAATAAAAACTACTGCATACTTTTGGGCGATTGCATAACTTTGCTTAGCTATTATTCCCATTCTACTTGTCCGATCTTACTGCGGGAAAAACTATAGTCAAGATCCCGACCATAGAATACCCGTTACTTATATTAATATATGTATATAAAATTACTTTAAAGAAATTTCTACAAAATAAAAACTACTGCATACTTTTAGGCAATTGTATTGAAATAATAACTTTATTAATAACTTTGGTTAGCTATTATTCCCATTCTACTTGTCCGATCTTACTGCGGGAAAGACTTTAGTCAAGATCCCGACCATAGGATACCCGTTACTTGTTTTAATATATGTATATAAAATTACTTTAAAGAAATTTCTACAGAATAAAAACTACTGCATACTTTTAGGCAATTGTATTAAATAATAACTTTGGTTAGCTATTATTCCCGTTCTACTTGTCCGATCTTACTGCGGGAAAGACTATAGTCGAGAACCCGACCATAGGATACCCGTTACTTATTTTAATATGTGTATATAAAATTACTTTAAAGAAATTTCCACCGAATAAAAAGTACTGCATACTTTTAGGCGCTTGCATTAAAATAATAACTTTGGTTAGCTATTATTCCCGTTCTACTTGTCCGATCTTACTGCGGGAAAGACTATAGTCGAAAACCCGACCATAGGATACCCGTTACTTATTTTAATATGTGTATATAAAATTACTTTAAAGAAATTTCTACCGAGAAAAAACTACTGCATACTTTTAGGCGATTGTATTGAAATAATAACTTTATTAATAACTTTGGTTAGCTACATTCCAACGAACACAATATACCCATTTACTTATTTTTTAAGTAACGGGTATAAAAAACAAATTGTGAGCCAGCCTCAAAGCAAATGTTGAAGCAGCATTTTGCAACTGACGTGTGTTTGTAGGTGTGTGTGTGTGCTTGTGTGTGTTTGTGTGCTGTAGGGCAGCTTTGTTATTGTGTGTGCTGATTAACTGTCAGGTGACCGAGAGCCTCAAATGATGGCCATGGCGATAGCGTTGACTGTCAGTCTCATTTTTCCAGCCGCCAGACTCATTTGGACAGTCATTTTCACTGTCGCTGTGACAACAGGCCCTAGACAAATGAGATATTCCCTTAGGTTGCATAAAACAGAAATAAACACATAAAAAAAACACCTGAAATATGCCCTACACAGAGTAAAATACTCTTGAAAACGGAATTTAACACGAAACTTGTATTATTCCGTTGAAAAATTTTCGAAATAAAAAAGTTTTATGTGATGTGTGAATGACATTTATATTACCACGATTTAATTAAGCTATATATAAAATGTAAGTTTACAAATTCTCGCAATAAAGCAATTTATTTATAGAAAATGCTTTAATTATAATTGTCAAGTGAAAATGATTTAATTTACTGTCACTAAACTAACTTAAATCAATTGGTATGTTAATATTTTTAAAATATTGTAAATATTAACATTAGATAAATATTATTTTATTATTATTTCTTGCAACTACTGAAAGTTTATTTATGACAAACAAATCATGATTTTTTTAATACTAAATTGACCTAAAGTGGAAATGGTTTAATTTTCTGTCATAAAAATTTAGTTAATTAAATTGGTATATTAATATTTTTGAAATATAGTAAATGTTCGCATTAGATAAATCTGTATTTTATTTTAATTTTTTGCAACTACAGAAAGTTTATTTATGTCAAACAAATCATGATTTTTTCAATACTGAATTGACCTAAAGTGCATAAATTTTTTATAGCCAGTTGTAGGGTATGAAAACAACAACAAAGCGTAAAAACAACAATAAAACAATGCTATGCATTATTCAGTCTTTTTGCATTGTGGCAAGAGAGTGTTGTTGCGGTTTGGCAGAGGCGACACAAAAAGTTCATAAAATAAATTGCAAAGTTAATAAACAAGTAGTCGAGGCTTTTGTGGCTGAGTCGAGGCCCAACAGTTGGCAACGCCAATTAGCTTTAAACACGCCATTAACTGCTTAAATGGCAACATGTGTGTAATGCCAGGACATTAGACAGCACAGTATTCTGGTCTCCAGGCTACCAGCAACCAACTTCCAGCTTCCAGCTACCAGCTAAGTGTGTTCATTATCACCTGTCCGTCCAGACAAGCATCTGATATTAGATATACATACATACATACATATATATACACACCCCAACCGACCCCAAAGCTGACATCGCACAACGCATTCTTAAGTGCTTCATCTTGTCTGAATAACATTAGAGGCAGTAACCTGCCACAACCCACAAAACTCCACATTCTGCCCCACCATGTTGTACAAAATGAGCTGGCACATTTATGGCAGCCATTTTGGGGCACAGGCAGCATGGCATTAAGTACCTTCTCCGGACTAGACTTCCCATACATACCTAATGAACTTGGTGTTGCCTTTCTAAGCAGCAGCAAATGACTCTTGTCTCTCTCTCTTACTCTCTCTCTATCTCTCTCTCTCTTTGCCAGCATCATCCTACAATTTGCTCTCTTATTTATGAACGCATGTAGAAAAATGCATATTTATGCCAGCCTTTGTTTTGGCCTGCCTATTTATTCACTTTTCGCTGGCATTTTTATTGGTCTGACTTCTCAAAATATATTCCCCATAAATATATTCATATATATCTGTATATATATATAAGTATTCCACTCACACCTCCGCGACTCAGGCACTCAAATTTCAAACTCGTTTGTGCGCGCAAAAACTTGTAAATTAGTTTTATGCCACCTGAGAGTTGAAGCATTTGAAGCGTCTTGTGGCACCTGCATCAGTGTTGTGTGTGTTGTTGTGTTGTGTGTTGCACGTGCAACACTCACTCTTAATTTGATTCCACTCGACTATTGCCAAAGTTTCGTTGCTTAAATATGTCTTATATAAGCTTATAAGTAGTCATATATCAATCAGGAAAAAGCATTAAATAATTGTTTGACATGATTATGACATCAATTCAATAAAGAAAATTTATGAGTTTCCATCAGGAATTATGCTGAAAAGTTTTTGGTTATTTATTTGCAAATTTTCGCATAACTTTGTATTATATTGCTAAAGTCCATTATTATTGAAAGCAAGATTTAAAGCTTAAGAAATAAATGCGATTATAATACTCATTTATAATATATTAAAAAGTAAAAAAGCAATTATAATTATTGAATTAGATTTATATTACGTATACGTAAATTAATTCGGTCTTTAAATAACTTTTAAATAACGTTCATTAGATACATATTACGTATACGTAATTATTGAATTAGATACATATTACGTATACGTAAATCTATTAAGTCATTTAATAAATTTTTAATGCATGCATAGATCATTAATTTTAATTTACACAATTTATTTTAATTGTATAAAATGTTTAAATAATTAAATACTATTAAATCGTATACGTAATATATATAAATTGATTCATTATCATATTCAATGCTAATGACACTCATAGTACTTATATGCGGCAAACAGATACTCAAGCTGATAGAACCTTTTCAGTTCGCATAGATTTTATTACAAAAAAAGAGCAACAACAATTTTTATGTATCAATTGAATTGCTGCTCGTTTTCCTTATCGCGTGGTTCAATTTTTCACTGACTGTGATTTGAGGGCCCAGTGAAATTTGACGGAATGCAGGAATGGGTGGAAAAGAAGACTTTCCAACTGGATTGTTTGCGTTGCTACGGGTCGTTAGCCTCGGGGCGGGTTTCTAGCCCAACAACAACAGCAACAACAACATCAGCAACAACATCAACATCAACAATTTACAGCAAATAATTCAAAATGTCAGCCGCAGCAATGAAGAAAATGCCAAGCTCAAGAAAAATGTCAAGGAATTTAAGTAAGTGCAGCAGCCTTGGCTCCCTCCCCCCGCCCCTCCCTCTAGTGCCAGCCCCCTTCCCTCCTCTCTCCTCACTCCCCTTTGTAAGCCTACTATTTGTATAGCACTTGATGTTATGTAAGTCTAAGAAAATGACGCAAGTTTATTTGACGAATTGCCAAATAGATAAATGGTCGATGGTTCTGAAGTCAATACTCGTAGTATATTTTTGTTTATAATTTTTGGAGGCAATTGTTTATCTCCGCAGTTGGTGTAAACAATAGTAGCCAATGTATTTTTTTATGCGTTAGCTATGAAAATCGATTAATGTATTCGAATATTTCGAATGGCCAACACATTTGTTTTGATTTATGGTTATAGGAAGCAATGGCCAACACATTTCGGCCAACAGCGGCTAACAGCGGCGGCAACAATAACAATACAATACATCCATCGATTGTTAAGTAAACATTATGCGTTTGTTTAGGTGCATAAAAGTTTCGCTTCTTTTTTTATTATTTCTTTTTGTTTAATTTTCGCTTTTAAATTGATGTTGTTGTTGTTTTTACTGGTTGATCTTGTGGCTTTGGCCCATTTGGTATTTATGTGGTGTGTTTAGACACACTTGATGTATGCTTTGTATATTTGATTAGCCCATAATTTAATTCTTTCATTTTATTGATTTTCCCATAGTTTGGTTTACAGTTTGCAGTTTTCAGTTTCCAGTTTGTTTAGCCTAATGAGGCATGCCTCATCTCCTCTAATTTAGGGCCAAAAGTAACCTCAAAGTGGGGAAATTGCTCAAAATGTCAGTTAGCCATTTAAAGGGTGCAAAAGTGAAGAGCTGTCAGTGCCAAAGATTGCAACCGCATCCCCTTTCGAAACTCTCCCCTTTGGTTGGTTGTAACTGAAGCTGCAGGAAAACTAACAAAGTGCTCTAATAGAGCCAAGGGGCAATATTGGAGGCAGCAACTGCAGTGGCAGCAACAGAAGCAACCGAAGCAGCACAAGGGCAAGAGTCTGTTTGTGGGCGTGGCATTGTCGTGGGCGTGGGCGTTGTGTTGACGCACGTTGACGTTGCCTTTTGAATGGCGTCGTTGTTGCTCGTAATTTGCAATGCAAAACAACAACATAAAGTGGCTGGCTACACTGTTACAAAAACTGTTCTAAAATCAAGATTTTGGTCTCAGAACTAAGATTTTGGGTCACATCATGATTTAAGGAACATTTTAAATAAGACCAAGTTCTTACTTTAGGAATGTATATTATTAAAATAAAATTAAAAAAATAAAATAAATAAAAATATTTTTTTTTTTATTTATAATTATTTTTATTTTTAAATTTTGATTTATTTACATTTTATTCTGTTTAAGTAAATTTATAAAGGTTATTTTAATTTGGTACGAGATTGGGATTCGAACCGGCGCCTTCTTTAAAGAACAAAATATTTAAGATGATTGTTTTCGATATTAGAAGTTTTTTTTTCAGTGTAGGCTGACAAAACAGGGCTCAATTGGGGGGCAGAGAAATGTGACGACCTTCTAGTAAACTTAAGTATTCCACAACAGATTTCGTATATCTTGGTTTTTTTTTGCGTTTTCGTTTCGTTTTCGGTTTTGCCCCTGCTGTGCTTCCCCGGCATCAGTTATCAGCATTTTTGCTTAGCCCCGCTGACATCTGTCTGTTTCTTATCAACAAAATCCCCGTCTCAACTAATATGAGCCGGCTTTTGCAATAAAAACGACGCGGCTTTGGCGCTGTGACATCAATCAACACTCGACACTCGACATTCGTACAAGATGCAACTCAATTTGGCAAGAATTTTGTGGCTGCCGCTCTTGCTGCTGTCTCTGGGCCTGGCTCTAACCGAAGCAAGTCCACGGACTCCAATTCTGGTCAACCGACCAGCTCCATCTCCCTACAATCCCAATCCACCAAGAGGCGGTCCAGCCGGAGGAATCTACTAGTTGAAACGCTGATGTCGTTAACACATTTGTTTTATTTAATATGATTAAAATCAACTGAAAATCAAAGGCGTAGTCATAATTCAATTATTGATATTGTGTTGGAATTTTGTGTTGTGTCTACCTGATTTCCCTACAGTAGAGTTACTGTATAGTAAAAGGGCTCTGGCAAAGGTATTTTCCATGAAACCAATTAGCAAAAGTTTGTATTTGCTGTTGCTGTGAAAATTTGCAAGTCATAACTGAAAATTTGCTTGTCAAAAGTTGACAGCTCTAGTTGAGTTTTTCTTTTTTTGGGGCGGTGAAAAATTGTTTCAGAGCGGGTTGAAGCAACTGGGAGATTGGGCAAATAATCTAGATTCGACGTGGTTTTTGTAGCATAAATTTTCCTAAACTTGGCAAATTATTCTCTGAAGCGGCTATTATGTTGCTGTTACTAACGTAATATCTATTAACATAGCTGAAGTTGTAGAGACTAAAAGTTTTGCAAATTGCTGGAGTTTTCAAAGTCTAAGAGTTAACAGTTTGCTTGCTAGCATTTAAATGGTTAATTTGAAAGTTTACCAGCGCATGTTAATGATAGTCTGAAATCGTAACTGATATGAATTCTCTTTCAAGAACCGAAAACCGAAACGCTTGTTCCTTTTGGCTGTTTTTCAAAAACTTTGATCTCTCATAACTTCATCAAAAATTAACTGATTTTCAAGCGGAATGTCATTTTGTTCATGATTTGGTCTCTAAATTGATTCTGCATTTAAATTTTTATCATATAGAAAATTTGATCAAAATCGAAAAAATAACAAATTTTCTATACTAACCCCTTGACGTTTTTTCAAAAACTTTGATCTCTCATAACTTCATCAAAAATTAACCGATTTTCAAGCGGAATGTCATTTTGTTCATGATTTGGTCTCTAAATTAATTCTGCATTTAAATTTTTATCATCTAGAAAATTTGATCAAAATCGAAAAAATATCAAATTATCTATACTAACCCCTGACATATTCTCAAAAACTTTGATCTCTCATAGCTTTATCAAAAATGTACTGATTTTCAGGCTATATTTCGCTTTAAAATGTAATTACAATATTCAATGAAATTGTTAAGAAAAAATGTATTTTCGTTGAAAACACCGAGATCAGCTTTCGCTGTGACTGCCGAAGCTGAAACGTGCTGACTACGAGTAGTTGCAAAATTTTGATGTGGAACAACGCTTTTACTTAATTGTGGTGGTTTTCTTTTGTTGCTATTGTTGTTGTTGTTGTGTCACGCCGTCGAATTTGCATGTCGTCATCATTCACATAAACATCTTCATATACCTGCTGACAGGCCTCATAAATAATAATTAGAAATTGGGCTAGCGAAGCCTTCAAATGGAGATGCATTCACCTGGTGTGCGGGTGTGTGTGTGTGCAGGTGTGTGTGTGTGTGTGGGCTGACACTCACGCATATTGAGAATTGCATGGAACGCGCGTGATGCCATTTATAATTTTAATGCAATTTAATTTGTGCGCCAACGGGACGTATGAGTAATCAGCTGCGGTTGCAACTGTTGCCAATTTTTATTTGCGTACGAGTATATTAAAATTGAGTACGCGCAAACATTTCAATGAGTTTCACACACAATTTCTGCTTTGCTTTTCTATTTTCAGACGCGTCCAAGATCCAAGAAAAGCGGCAAAAGAAAAACACTTGCGAAAATTAGCAGCAGCTTTGCTGATGCTGCGGCATCGGCATCGGCAGTGCCAACTATAAATAGTACCCAGTGTACTGTGCGCGTGACAGCTGTGACAGAACGGTGACGTCATTGACTGGATTGTCGAGCGACGCGCTGCTCACGACGTCATCAACAAACAAACAAACAACAAACAGTCAGCAGTTAAGCAAATACTGTATATCACGTATACGCCGCGTATACACACACATCGAGTGAGATTATCAACTCGTGTGTGGGTCAAAATGTGGCCATCAATTGTGAATTGATAAGATCAAGAGAAACTGTATAATGTATAACAATATCTAAATATATAAATAAATACATACATACATACAGATATACTTATAATAACAATATGCGAAGAGTAAACACACGAAGAGCCATGAGAATCGCACGAAAGCACAGCAAGAAGAAAGAAAAGCGGAACAAAAACAAAAATTGTCAAAATAGCATTTACAGCTGCTGAGCCTCAGTCTAAATTCATCGTCGATCGGCGTCGCGCTGTGTGTGCTGTGTGTGTTTGGTGTTGTGCCTCTCCACACTCTCTAAAGGTGTCGGTGCTGCTGCCGCTGTGTGTGCGTGTGTGTGTGTATGTGTGTGTGTTTGTGTGTGTCAAATTAATGCGATACACGTAGCTGTATCTGTATCTGTATCTGTTGCTGGCGCTAAATACGCCACTAAAAAAGTGATCGACTCGAAACGAGTAACGAAAAGCAAAAAAAACATTCAAAACAACCACAAAATTAAATAAACTACAAAAAACGAAAGCCAGTTTAATAACAATAACAAACAATACACAATAAATGCGTGTCATATAAATCATATAAAAATTGTGCAAAACTTAAAATGTCAGCCATAAATTCAAGCAAAGGATTTCATTTAATGCCATTGCAGCTGCTCTAAATGCGGTGAGTACTCGTATTCAAATAAGTACTTCAATACACTCATTAAATAATCTTTCCATCGAATGTCTAATTAGCCTAATGCGTTTACCGTTTACCATTTCTTCTCACTCTCTCTTTCTCTGGTAAAATTGCTGTCCATCTCCGTTTTCAGGCTAAAAGGCAAAAGAGACTTATTCACTTATTTATGTAGAACTTGTGATACCTAGCTTGGTTCTAGTCAGAATAGAGGGGGAAAGACAGGTAGAAAGACAGGTGGAAAGGGGGGCGTTTGGGAGGGTGGGCGTGGTTTAAGCTTATGTTGATTCAAAATGGGCCCACGCTGCGCATACGCAATTTGTGTGCGTGTTTTGTGCTGCATGAATGTTTTCATAAATTGAGTTTGCTTTTTCGACAGTTTCGAGGGGTTGTCAGTTCCCTATTTCCACCCACTTCCCTCTGCCTACATTTGCTGCATACGCTACCTGTCATTTTTCATTTGTATCTGTATCTGTATTTTGGTATCTGTATCTGTATCTGAATCTTGAAGCGACTCGAATGCCAACTCATTTCAATAGGGGAATTATGAGGTATTAGGCACACATTGCAGACGCAAAATGCCTATTATAAATGAGGGTAGGGTGGCTCATTATTATGCGAGCTAACATTTGTGGGCTTGAAGGCAGCTTACGCAATTGATTAGTCTTATATATATATATTTATATATATTTATCTTGTGCTCATTGTAATGGCATTTGCTATTGTTGTTAGGAATTTCGAGAATTTTGTACTGCAAATGCAATAAAATAAGAAGTAAAAAATAAGAAGAAGAAGCAAAATAAAACTAAGTTAATTTATGTGTGCACAAGTTCATCTAAATAAAAATAAATAAATAAATATGTATGCAATCAACTGCTGGGCATCATCTTCAGATACATGCAATTATGTATGTATCTATGCAGGCATGTGTGTATCTATGTTTCGGTGACTATAACTGTGTGTGTATGTGTGTGTGTGTGTGTGTGTGTGTGTGTGTGTGTGTGTATCTGTGTACCTTGACAATGCACTTGAGTCAAGTTGCTTCCTCTGCTCTGGGTCGAGTCGCTTCGCTGCCAATGTAGAGGCTGCCAAAATTGCATAGCAAGTGTTTGAAGGTAGGGGAAGAGGGGGGAAAGAGGGGAAAGGGGCTACGTTGCAAGGGTATTGGGGCAGACGCCAAGGCATGATACGAGAACACCGTGTAGCAGCTGTAGAAGCCAACGCGCTGCTTGTTTGTTTATTTATAACATTTTTGTTTGCTACTCGTTGCCGTTTGTCGTTTTGCCGTTTGCCGTTTGCTGTCGCGCTTCCTGATTATGATACCCACCACCCCAGCGTGTTTGGGGTATATTGGCTTTATCATTAAATATGCAACATCTCCCCAGTGGCATTAACATGTCCAGCTGTCAGTCAACTTGTGTGGCAGACAGCCACAATGCTCGCCTGCCATTAACTGATTTGTTCATAGTTGAATGTCTCATGCGGAATGAGTGTGCCATTTGAGAATTCTACATTCTACAATTCTAAAAGGTATGAATGCTTATAAAAAGAGTCACATTAATTTGATTAATAATAGTATTCATTTGCGGGGTATTTGCATATGCAAAACATGAATGATTCATTTAGTATTCATGCAAAAGCATATACATTTGTTGAATGTGCCAAATGATGTTTGGTTTTATGCAGCTTCTATAGTTGAATGTGTCATTCCTATGAATGTGAATAGTCAAGGAGATTTACATAGCTTGTGTAATAAATATGCTGAATATGTGCAGTGAAATTTGTCCTCAAAAGTGAATGAATACTTGAATATGGTGTTATTTTTTAAGTAAAAAATTTTAAAATTTTCTAAACGAATTACAAACAAACTATTGAGCCGCTATCGTTCTT
This sequence comes from Drosophila falleni, assembly GCA_035045575.1. Classification (NCBI taxonomy): domain Eukaryota; kingdom Metazoa; phylum Arthropoda; class Insecta; order Diptera; family Drosophilidae; genus Drosophila; species Drosophila falleni. The sequence continues at coordinate 10,826,604 of JAWNOV010000011.1, forward strand.
AAGTGTAGGGTATTCAAGTGTCATTGCTCAAGTGATTTGCCTCTTTTCTCATTGTGTTTTCGTATTCATTTTCATGCTGGGGTTGTCATGAATGATAAGCACAAGTACTTCAAAGTAGCAAACCGTCTGACTGACTGACTGAGCATTCCTCTCTGTCCCTTCTCTCTGCCTTCCTCTCTTCCGCCTTCGTTTTGTCCACCGCCGGCGCTGTCACAGCCATTGTGAGAGTCTGTGTCAGATTGGTTCATTGTTTTTTGTAGTTAATTAATTTTATATAGTTACCGTTGCACTTTTATGGCACAACAAATGTCGGCAAGTAGCCCAGGGCGATCATTGTTGCCGGGTTATTGCTGTTGTTGTTGTTATAAGTGTGTGTTTGTGCATTTTGCAAAATTGCTTTCACTTTGTGTTTTGCTTTATGGCATTGCTGCCGCCGAGAACAGTCTGACTGCCCCTCATCCCTTTCAGTTGCCATCCCTTCGACTGAAATTCATAGCGTATTTTCAATGTCATCCGGTGATGCAGGGTGCTTCTTTCCCTTCCCTTCTCTTCCCTCCTTTGCCTGTTCCCTTTTTTGCTAGGTATTCCATTCTCATTCTCATGCGAAGTCCTTTAAGCGCGTCGTCTGCTTGACTTTCTAGCTGTGGAAACTTTCACCGGATGATTGATCAATGTTGACAGATTTAACGAGCTGCTAAAGTGCTGCAAAACAATTCAATTATCGGGGGAGTAAATGTGTGTTATATGTGTGTGTGTGGAGTTTTTGTGTGTAGCTGCAGGGCAAATGGAAGTAAAATATTTGCATATACGAGCAATCGCTTGACAGCTGCAACGCATCATCAAACTTACAACTGAACACATCATCATCATTAACAGTTTTCCCAGTTTCCATTATCCAACATTTAGTTGCATTCAATCTTTCCCTTACAACTTATAAATAAATCAGATTGCAATAAAATTACAAGATTTGCCTTCAAATGTATTCATGATTTATATAGCACATTTGTTTATTTATTTATTTATCGATGCATTTTTATTTTACTATTGGGCTTAAGTCGCGGCATTTTGTTGCAAGGTCTGTCAGCTTATGACAATACGAATTTAATCGTAGATTTCAGCTCTTTCTGCTCGTCTGCGTAATGTGATTTCAATGCCGTGTAGATTTCAGCTGGCCAACAGCCAAGGAATGTCAATATTACTTAAGTTTTCAACTTTTGTTTATCTTCTAGCCAGGTTAGCAGGTCTTACCTATTAATCATTGAGCTAAGACACTTTTCTAGGGTTAAAAGACTTTTCGTTCTGTTAAGATTTAAATTCAATTGCATGTTCACTTAAAATACTTTGAAATTTTATTTCTATCTATTAAATTCATCGAATCTATTGTTAAACAGCTTGTGAATTATAATCATCAGTCAAGTGAATAAATGCAGCATGTTTTTCCTCTCATGATAAATCACAATGGAATGCAATGTTTGAACATGCAACATTTTTCATTCAATTTATTATTGCGCTTTGGTATTCAATCATTTATTAATACCCTGTACATACAGAATATATTGACTGGGTATGACTTTGTAGTTGTATATTTGTAAGAGGCAGAAAAAAACTGTTTCTGTTTGACTTGTCGATAACATAAAATTTAGGATAAGAGTTAGATAAAAAGATATGAAACTAAAGCAGAATAAGATAGAAGTATTAAAAAAAAAAAATGGCTAAATATAGAGATGGATACACAACTTAAGATAAAGATAGATTGAAATTGAGCAAGAGCTATATAGATAGAAATAAAGTCGATAAGCCAAAATCATAGAAAGTATTTTGAAAGTTTCATATCTATTGAAACGATTCTTCTATGCAGCCTAAGTAGGTTGAATAAAAGCTTTAAACATATAAAAGATTATTTCAATTCAGACAGAGCATCTTATTGTCGAGCACTCTTTGTTTCTATCAATCAAGGCACTGACAAGCACCCACATTTCAATTAATCCGGCTCATCAATTTCCTAATAAAACGGACAGGCTAATAATAATAATAATCCTTTTATGCGCATAATTTGAGTCGCCGCCTGTCAGAGCTAATTTGTGTGTTAATTTCTGTGTTCAGCACTTGTACAGTTCAGAGCCATTGAATACTCAATAAGGCTGCAAGTTGAACTCGCAACTCGCCCTTAACTAACTTGGCTAACTGCTCAACGGCAAATGGGAAATGGGCCGTCTTGGCCTTGGCTAAAAGACAACATGTGAAAAGTTTGGCCTAAACTTTGTTTTTGCTGACTGCCACAAAGTTTGTCCATCTGCTGTGTCGAATCCTGGTCGTAACTTTTGGCTAGAAACTTGCCACGCAATGAATTCAAATGGTAAACAATTTAATGAGCATCGAAATTTCTCGTATGTGAAATTGCTAAATAATTTAATGATTGTGTGTTCGAACTTCGAACTTCGAAGTTTGGTTTCATTCGCTTTTATTCTGCGCGTACACTGATAAAAATAATGTTCTAAAATGAAGATTTTGGTCTCAGAAGTAAGATAAGATAAGTAAGAAGTAAGAAAAATGCGTTGAATTATAAATTTCTTAAATTAAGAGAAGACATCTTGGTTTTTAGAACATTTAAAATAAGACCAAGATCTTATTTTTTACGAATACGCCACGTATACTTTATATGACGGATACGCTACGTATACTTAATATTGCGTATACGCTACGTAAACATGATATTGCGTATACGCCTCGTATACTAAATATTGCGTATACGCATCGTATACCTAATATTACGTATACGCCTCGTATGCATGCTTTTGGTTTTAGAAATTGGTCTTTTTTTCAGTGTAGACTGATAGATGTATTTTTAAATTAAGCCAACAAAGACACGCACAAAAAGAACAATCAATGCATTAATTAATGATTTTTTGTAATTAACAAAATTGCTTCTCTTTCTCACACATTCTCTCTCTCTTTTGTTTTATATCTTGCAGCTATTGTCAGGATGCAGCGCTCTAAATGACAACACGATACCAAAAAGTTCGAACTCGCTTTGTGATAAACCCAAGTTGAATAAAGTACGCGCCAATTAGTTAATATCATAATATAATATACTTTATTTAATTAATATTTATACGTAAATCTCTTTAGTTCAATTTAATTAAATTCAGTTAGTGAGACTTTGAGACATAAAAAAGCAAACATTATAAAAGACAAGACGACACTGCAACACTGTAACTGTAACTGTAACTGTAATTATAACTGTAGTAATAACTTTAATAGTACCCAAAAAGACAGACCTGCACCCTGATTAACATTTAGTTAGCGACTTGTACTTATTTTTGATAAGGAGAGAAGTGTTACATTCTTAGAGATGTGCCACCATGTCACATGGGGACATTGAGGAATGTACGTAATATATCCCGCCGATGAGCTCATCTTGATGACCTATGGTTTCTTTGCGCCGCGTGTGAAACCACGACCCTCACTCGACTGTCTGCCCGAGCCGCTCATACCTCTCGAGTATCCAGTTAGAGCCAACTCTAATAACAACAACAACGCCAAGAAAAACAACAAGAACAACAGCAGCAACTTTATAAGCGTCGCCGCCACCAGCGCCTTAAACGATTCATATCCAGCACAGTGGTCACCAGGTGTCACCACAGCAGCGTCCATTGTAATACCGCCCCGCATTCCTACCTCCTCCATTGCCGCGCCCACGCCGCCCAACTCGCCACACAAGCATCTAACACCGCCAGCTGTTACTTTGCCCCTGAGCAGCAGCAGCAACAACTTCTTTAGCTTCGAGGCAGTTCCAGTTCCAGTCGTTCCAGTTCCAGTTGTTCCAGTTCCAGTTGTCTCTCCGACACCTGTTCGTCGCACCTCGCGTGCCTCGCTGACTCACTCCAACTACAATCAGTCCAGCGGAAGTAAGCGTTCCAGCGTTAGGAGCAATCGTTCGAGGCCTTTGACCCCGTTACTGCCGCATCAGCGCACGCTGAGCACGTCCATGTATAATGACGCGAGCATGCAAGGCGGCAGCTCATCAGCATCTGGACGAGCACCATTCCAGCGCAGCAGCGCCTACAACGACGACGAGCAGCAGGAGCAGGGCGCTGATTTAACCGATTATGGAGCCACGGCATCGGGTGGATCGGCCAGTCCCAGCCTATTTTTGGAGCCACCCACGCCAGATCCCACGCATGCACACTTCGGACCCGGCTGGGGTCGACCCATGTCACCCATGGATCTGCCGCCGGATCTGCCCCGTTCCAGCAGCAGTAGTGTGGGCAACAAATCACCCACCACCAAGTCCCGACTGCGTCCCAAGCTGCACCTGCCGCTGGGTCGACTCGGACGCTCGATATCCTCGGAGAAGCGGGAAAAGGAGAGCAGCCGGCTGCGTGAGGATGTCCATGTGCAAGTGGAGAATCCGGTGTTCAGCAGCGAGAATCTGCGTCAGAACAACTTTGATGCATTCTTTGAGGCACGCGAACCGGTCATTAAATTACATCCACGTACGCCGGGTACGGCGCCAGCAGACGGTCGTGGCTATTCGCCACCCCTGGATAAGTATGCGGGTGTTTATGACTCCCCGCGGGCCAAGGGTCCCGCTGCCAGCTCCGGAGGTGGTCTCTTTGCGCGCTCGCCGCGGGAGGAACGCGGCGCACGCACCGCCGAGCAATGGGAGGAGGGGGCTGCGGGGTCGGGAACGGGAACGGGAAAGGGAACGGGCAAGGGTAGTGGAGGTGGAGGTGGCGGTGACAAGGGTGCTGGTGGCGGCGCGCACTCCAAAGGTGACAGGTGCCCCCAAAAACTACTTTTTCACAAGCTAATCAAATTGTTTACAGTTCTTTTTGCGCTGCTGCCGCCGCTGCTGCTGCGCCGCAAGCTGCCAAAAAAAAAAACACTCATTGAAAATGTTGCGTACAACATTTTATTGATTGATTGATTGATTGAATGAATGCACAGGCTGCATAAGTAGCCCAAAAGTTTTTGCTCGTTTTTAACTGCAGTTCTTAAGATGATTTTATAGCATTCTCTTATGACTTTGCAGAGGTTATTTTGCAACTTTGTTCAGCTGCCATCAAAAAGAAGAAAGCACGTACAGAAAGAAAGGATTTATAGCAACAAGTTTGTTAATCAGCGCAGCACAACTTGATTTATTACTCAGTTTGTGCAGTTAATGTGCCAATTTTAGCGACTTTACTTAGTTTAGTTTGGAATAAGGAATCACTTAAAATCAACGACAATCAAAGTCGAGTGAAGAGAACAGCTGATTGTGAAGTTCCTTTTAATTAAAAAAAAATAAATTAGGCAGTCTTTCATACGTATACGCTACGTATACTTAATATGACTCGTATACTTGATATTACGTATACGACTCGTATACTTGATATTACGCATACGACTCGTATACTTGATATTACGTATACGACTCGTATACTTGATATTGCGTATACGCTTCGCATACTTATTATTGCGTATACGCCTCGTATACTTAATATTGCGTATACGCCCCATATACTTAATACTGCGTATACGCGACGTAAACTTAATATTGCGTATACGCCTCGTATACTTAATATTGCGTATACGCGGCGTATACTTTATATTGCGTATACGCTGCGTATACTTAATATTGCGTATACGCTGCTTATACTTGATATTGCGTATACGCCTCGTATACTTAATACTTAATTAATATTAATTTTAAAATAAATAAGATTTTCATATCACAAACTTGTATAATTTGTTGACTTAAGACAAACTCCATATAAATGTCAAATATGAGCTCATTATTATGCAGAAATGCACTTATCTGAATAGTAATGGATAGTTTAACAAAGCATTCAAAATAATCTCTGCAGGGATATGCAAGCTTTCGCATGCCAAAGATGACTTCTCTTTCATGTTATGTCCTGCATAGTTAACTTGAATAAAAAAACACATATAAAACAACAACAACAGCAACATAAAGGCTTAGACGAGTGTTTAAGCTGCTTGAGTTTAAATGGAATTGTGAGAGCCTGACTGCCTGACTGACGTCTTATCCTAATTCTTATCACACATGCAATGATGTCGGTCTCTTGCTGAGTTGCTTGCATGCAAATAGGATTATGTGCATGCCTGCATATGCCCTGGACAACCTATACACACACACACACACACACACAATTCACGCTTATACACTCATACACACATAGACACTGGGATTTAACCTTGCATTGCGTGCATATGGAAGGGCCTCGGGGCAAGGAGATTGCAAAGGAAATGCGCGCACTCAGTTCGCGTTTTTCACACAGTGAAATGGGCACGAACATAATTCCTAGGATACGCTACGCAGTGCTTGGAAAAGCAGCAAAAAGAAAGGAGCAAGGAGCAAAAAGTCTGCATGCTGCACATCCTGCTGAGCACTGACGGACGCCTTCAGAAATGAATGCCAAGCTTAGCTGGGCGTGAAGTGTAATCAACAACGACAATAATAACAGCAACAGCAACAACAACAGCAACAAAAACAGCAGGAGCAACAGCACATCCTGCAGCATGTTGCACGTGAGGCATGCCTCAAGATGCCAACCGACTTGTCGCCCACTTGGAATTCATTTAAAAGTTCACAGCGCGGCAAATTTGATGACCAGCATCTCAACTCAACTCTACTCAACTCAACTCAACTAAAACTAAATCAACAGCGTGTCCTACGTGCTCCAGCTGCAACATGGAATATCCTTACTCCGTCTGGCTGGCTGGCTGGCAACAATCTCAGGCACGCCTTGTTTATTTGGTTTGAAATTGCAGTCGGAATATGTCTGGGATAAACTATAACCATGCCACACATGCCGTGCAGCTGTCGAGCAGCTACACTGAAAAAACAAATGTTTTCTAAAATCAAGATTTTGTTCTCGAAACTTAGAATTAAATCTTAAATTATAAAGATTAAATTATTAAGATTAAATTCTTATTTAAAATAATTAAAATGAATGTTCTTGATTTTAGAAGTTGTTCGTTTTTTTCAGTGTATGCTTCTGCGTCATTTAGCGACACTAAATAATCTCTATAGCATACTTTTGTGCTCAAGAGCAGCACTCATACGCCACGTGCGCCACACAAGCCACACAATCAGACAATGTGCTGGTCAGCTTAAAAAAAAGCAGTTGCCGCCCAATAAGCATTTTGAAAATAGTTCAAAAATCGTAAAGCCAATAGCATTACGCTTCATTTATCGATTGAATTTGAAATGAGGCACAAATGGAGGGAGAATATAGCTTCGACAATGTCTTGGGATCCAATTCCAATTCGTGTGCCGTTTGTTCTGTTGACTTTTGTAATGGGCGACCAAGCACTTGAAATTTCCGTTTGCTCAACTGAAAATACAAAGAATGGCAAACAAGAAAGCAAAACCCACCTCGTCTCATTATTTATGCATAAATATGAGAGGCAGCGATTTGTTTGATTGTTCGCTGCTCCAAATACTCCACCTACTCCCACAATACCCCCTGCTCGGATTGCTGGCGGGGAGCAAGGGGGCGTGGACAGCTTGTCTGGCACGTCAACCCAATATATTTTTGTATTTATCACGGAAAACGAAAAGAAGTGAATAAAAAGAATAAGAATTCCTGACATGCCTGCCATTATTGAAAGGCAACCCAAAAAAGGAAAATGGGTAACGGGAAAAGGGGGAAATGGTGGGAGACAAAATCGAACGCATTCCTCAGACTACGCCTACTGTTTAATTTGAGTTACTTTTGTTATTTACTTATTTTTCTTACAGCTTTTTGAATGCCGTTTATGCCGATTGAATTCGTTTCGGCCAAGATTTGATATGATTCAATCATATTTGATATGAAATTTAATTTGTTTGCATTTCATTTGGTTTGTTTATCGTTTGTTTGCGTTTTGGAATTTTCTTGCAATTTATTTCAGTTTTAATTGCTTCATTTGAATTAATTGTTAATTTTTTTACATTTTTCTTTTAATTTTCAATTGTTTGTTATGCTTTATTCTAATAAATGTGATTTTACTCCTACAGATTCTTTGGCAAAATCTTCAAGTGGTCCAAAAAATCGTAGTTTCTTCGGGTGGAGGGGACCACGGGGTGGTTCCCTTAGCCCACAGGGCAGCATGGCGTCCTATAATGGTGTACTAAAGGATTACAGTCACAGCAGTTTGAATGAGGCTTTCAAATCTCAAAACAATGTCAACTTTAAGTTAATTAAAACAGGTAAGCTTCACATATCTACATAATACATAAATCCGTATACATATATCATTTTAGCCAAGGGAGTTTTGTTTACACACACAAAGCCAAAAGTTTTTGTTTAGGTTCGGTGCTATTTTCATATCCAAAGCAACAATTTATTATGTGTGTCTGTGTGTAAGTGTGTTGTGTGTGTTTTATTTGATAACTTTCTCGAATGTTTTCCGTATATGAGTTTAGATGGCTTCGCTTTATGGCTTATTGATTTCAATCGCATTGCGCCTTTGTTTTGGCTATAAATCTATTCAATTGATGTGTACACGTTCAAATTCCCACTCTATATATTTGTAAGACACATTCTAACAGCTGAAGTCGTGACTCTAAGTCACACTTTAACTTTAAGTCCTCAACTATTTTTCTTCTTCTTTTTTTTTTTTGACTACTTTGCTTACTTTGCAGTTTGTTCAAAGTTTGAACACATGCTGTATTGACCTTTAGAACTTGTTGTCAATTTGTATACCCTGTAGATGTGTTAAGGGGTATCAAGTTTTCTACTTACTTCTTAGCTCGATTTATCGAACATCGAGTAGATAGTTTTCTTTACAGGGTAACAAGTAGTTGGCATCTTTTTATCACTGTCGCAAAGTTCTTGTTTGTTGATTTTGTTTGTTTGGTCGTCTGAAGGGAACACATGATCTCAAAGCAGAGGCATAACTTTGACTTGTGTCTTTGAAAGTTACACATCCTGTCAAAAGCAATACAAACTGAACCTGAAATTGCATTTGGGGTCCCCCGTTTGTAATTTCAGCACTCGGTTGCAAGTTGGGAAAACTTTTTAATAACATTTTTGTGGAGCAAAGAGACATGATTGCAGGCATAAGAAGTACAAGGAGCAGAGATATCGATGAAGCTGTTGCAATTCCTGCCAAAAATTTCAAATTCTAAATTCCAAATTCAAATTCCAGCAATTCCAAATGGAGCACTTCAATTAGCTGGCAGTTGACAGCTTAAATTCTTGACATTCTTGTTGGTTTTTGATAAAATGCAAATTTCGAATGGCACTTGAAGGCGACTTGTTGCTGCATTTCGCATTCTTGAGGCGATGTGTGTGTGTTTGTGTGTTTGCATCAGAGTCAATAAAATTGTTTATGGTCGGAGGTTGGCCCATAAAGTGGCAGGTGAATGCTCAAGTTAAAAGTTAAAAGTTAAAAGCCAGTGCAGATTCATATATATTTAAATAGTCGTAAATGTGATGGATTACAGCGATGACAGACAATTTTCTCATATGACTCAGCTATGCAGTGGGATTTACGAGGCAACCTTTCATATTACGTATACGCACTGAGAGCCAGCACATTGTGTGAGTAGCTTAGTTCAGTTTTAAGCCATCAGTTGGCATTTTTAAGCCACTTTTAAAGTGTTTTCATTTCAGTCAGGCTAAACAACACTCTCCAGCTGTGTGAGTGTGTGTTAGCCAACATTAATGCACTTTGCAGCCATGTACAATCAACACATTTCGTTTTTAAATTGAATACCATTTTGCTAAACAAGCCAAAACTTTTTATTTCTTTACTTCTTTGGTGTTCGTGCTAAAAACAAAAGTATCATAAACTAAAATAGTAAGACTTAAAACGCTTTCTTTAAATCTTGTTAGACAAAAGAGATTTTCAGCTCAAATGTTATAGAAATTTGTTAGAAATATAACAATTTTTTAGTTAGAAATTGAGTAGTATATAAAGTGTTTTAAGCTTTCAAATATTTTAAAGTTCAGTCGGAAAAAGCTGCCGGCTAAAGGTTGACCCACATAAAGTCCATTGGATGGAGACGGTCTCGTCACTCCGTAGAAAAGTTTCAATTTCACTTTGGTTCAGAGTTTTCCCTTTCACTTTTTGCTGTCCATTTTTGGCTTTGCAATTTCGTTTTTGGTCTTTCAGTTCATTTTTAGCGCGTTTTTAAAAGGTTTCGATGCATCGCAAATGCATATTTCGTACCATAATTTAAAATTCAAGAAAAAGTAGCATTACAAATGTGGCAGCTGTTGTTGATTTTGAATGATCTGGAAATATCGATCGGAAATAGATATGCAAATTACATCTAAGTTATCGATAAGCTAGTGTGATAACAATAAGTTTTGATTTATTTTATTTTTTTTCAGTGATTATAATAAAAAATACTGAATTTAAACTAATTATTCGTATTTCGATTGGCTTACAGTATCCGATTTCAACGAATCACTTGCCCAATTGTATGAGGAACATGCAACTGCCCTTCAAACTTTAGTGTCCAATTATCGCAAAAAGAATGCTGAGCTGCGCAAGGAAAGGTACAATATGGTTATATGCAATTCGATAAAGCACTTAATTAATCAAATATTTATAATTGTTCATTGCGGACAGACCCGCCTGCCATTTGGCCATCTTTCAGGCATGGGAAACATTCCTGCAGGAAGCGGAAACCGACTCACAGGCCTGCAACGATGTGGCAAGCGTACTCTCCCGCCAGGTGAGTAAAAATGCTGGCTGAATTGTTAAAAATGCCGATTATTTTCATGATTATTTCGTGTTGACAGTTAAATGGATAAGTTGTGTTGACCTATCATCCAAAAGGTAGTGGGGAAAAATAAGAGAGAGAGAATGAGATCTAAAATAGATTATGGTTGTCATATGCGCTAATTGAATAATGGGCATCCTTAAATCAATCGCTCGACTAACCAGACAATTATATACATACGTACAAAATGCACATGACCGCGGGCAGACACTGATTAATTATGGTTTAATGTACTCACAGTTAGTATGTATGTATTTGTGTGGGTGTCCATAGCTTTGAGACCTTGGGAAATCGCATGTGTAACTCGAATGACGCGTAATTTTAATTCTTTTTTCATTTATACACATACCCTGCAGTCAGTCAATATATAAAAGCAGTTGTTCTGACTGTCTAACAATTATTATTATTTTTTTTAAAAAGATTTTCACATTTCATTTTTTTATATTTTTTTTTCTAGAGTTTTAATATTTTTTATTAGTTGTGAATTTTTTCACAGACTATAGGGTATTTCTTATTCGCGCACTTTCAACTGAAGGCGCTTTAAATGCTGTACTTTTTCTTTTCTTTTTGAAGTTTGTTTTGTTTTCTGTTGTTTATTTGTTTTTCGCGTATTTCATTTGCATTTCACCAGATGATTTGCATTTTTTGTTGCCTCAAAAAAACAATGCCATCAACTGTAGCATACATCATCAAAAGAACATCATTAAGTGCCTTTAAATGTTGATTAAACTGAGCGCTCTTAAATTATTTGAAGCTCTTTATAAACTGTTATTTATTTGTTTTCTTGTTTTTTAAAATGTTGCAGGTGTCACGACCAATGCTGGATAAATCCTTTCATCGCAAAGTTCAAAGTCGCAAAATATTTACACACAGGGAGTCTTTTGAGACTATTATCGCAAAGACTGAAGAGAAGCTGTCAAAGGTGTGTATTTATGGAGCAAGTAGCGACATTATTAAGTGTTGACATTGGCTTTTTTAAGTACTTAATGCGCTGTACTATAAAGAAGCTGGCTTAAAGTCGCAGAAACAGAAATTTATATTAAGCATACGCAATGTTGCCACGCACATGGCACTTGATTATGTACGTGTACAGTATAACTCAACTGTTGTTCTCTCTCTTCCGTTTTATGTACGTGTGTGTGTGTGTGTGTGTGTGTGTGTGTGTGTGTGCAACAGTGTCGTTTGGACTACAAGCAATGCCACATGGCACACCGCCAGAATCCCAGTCAGCACTCGTTAACCGAATACATTGATGCGCATAATGCGTATGTGCAGCAGCTGCATGCAACGAATGGAATGCTCGAGGCCTACCACGGCGACACGCTGCCCCAATTGATGCAGGAGCTGGAGGAGATACACAACGACCTATGCAACATTGTGGCCGACTCACTGCAGCAGGGCGCCGATGTAATTGCCGCCAAGGTGAGTCACATTTTGAATGACCCAGCTGATTTATGACTTGAGATACGATTTACGCAATTTGTTGCTACTGTTATTGTAGTTGTATTTGCGGTTGCTGTTACTGCAGTGCAGCAGGTGGTTGTTGTTGTAGTTGCTCTGCATCAGGACACACTGCTGGGGCAGGAATTTCAGTTCCCTAAACTCCCTAACCTTTTGCATACAATTTGAGCATTATTATAATAATTGCCATAATTGCGACTCCAGGGGTCGCAATTTGCGCAGCTAATTTATTTAATGTTACGTAATGTGAAGTGCGTGCGAGTAGACATCAAACAAACAATTGCCAGAATATGCTTATGGCTATTAAATGTTTGTTTTATCATCGCCCTTTCAGACTACAACTAATACTCTAACCGTTTGGCAATGAAAACGTTTTGAACTTCTAACAAACGGCAATTAACATTCTTAAAATATTGCGTATACGCCTCGTAAACTTAATATGACGAATACGTTACGTATACTTTATATTGCGTATCCGCTACGTATTCTTAATATGACAAATACGCTACGTATTCTTGATATTGAGTATACGTAGCGTATACTTAATTTGACGAATGCGCTACGTATACTTATTATGACGAATACGCTGCGTATACTTGATATTGCGTATACGCCACGTATACTTAATATTTAGTATACGCCTCGTATACTTAATATTGCGTATACGCCTCGTATACTTAATTTGACGAATGCGCTACGTATACTTAATATGACGTATACGCTACGTATACTTAATATGACGAATACGCTGCGTATACTTGATATTGCGTATACGCCACGTATACTTAATATTACGTATACGCTGCATGTACTTCATATTGCGTATACGCCTCGTATACTTGATATTTCGTATACGCCTCATATACTTGATATTGCGTATACGCCTCGTACACTTAATATGACGAATACGCTACGTATACTTAATATGACGAATACGCTACGTATACTTAATATGACGTATACGCTACGTATACTTGATATTGCGTATACACCTCGTATGCTTGGTATTGCGTATACGCCTTGTTTTATTAATTTAATTCAAAATTAAATAAATCCCAGTTACACGTTTTCAAGTATTCTTAAGAAATACATACATATCTTTAATTCCTTACCCCATATCTTTTATTTTCTTATGCCACATTAAATTCTACTTCTTTTCATTTTTCACATTTAATGTTTAAGTGTTTATGGCATATTGGCGAATTCAGTTTCCAGAGAATCGTAATTGATGAAGCCCTTCTTTATGTTTTATATATGAGTATCAATAATCCTTGAGCAATAACTTCAGATTTCCAGAGAATCGTAATCAACGAAGCTTTTATATTATTTTACACAATATTTATATTTCACAATAATCCTTAAGTAGTAACTGTAATCTTTTTCCCTCTCTCTTGCATATAAAAGAAAATGATTTAAATTTTTATAAAATGCCAATTTTAAATTTGTTTTCTGTTATCTATTTTTTTTTTTTGTTTTTTTTTAAATTTGAGAAATAAGGAATTTAATATTGTAGCTATCAATTGCCAGAGAATCCCTAACACCGATCCCTAACACACATCCCTAAGTAATAACTCTAATCCCTGTGCATATATTTACAGGCAACAGAGCAGTCGAAGCGTTATGCGGGCCTGGCCAACCAATGCAGCAGCGTGTCGCCACAGCAGGATTTGGCCAACTTTGTGCGGTTGTTGGCGCAGCCATCGCAGGCACAGAAAGTGCCCAGACGAGTCTTTGCACCGCCGCAGGCACAGCAGCCGGGCGAGGCAGCTGAGGAAGCGGGCGACTATAACGTGAGTACACACACACTCACACACACATACAGAAACATAACACCTTCATGCATACAACTTGCAGGAGATGACGCCCATTTTGCGCAACGAGCTCGTCTTTGACCGCCACTCGACGTTGTCGCAGCGCTCGGCGTTGGAGTCACTAAAGCGTGAGGCCATTGAATTGGAATTGCAAATACGTCAGCTGCAGGTGTGTAACAAATTTATGTGTAAACACAACATACTGAGGCGATGTAAACTTATATATACGATATACAATGCATATGTTATGTAATTGCCTTACAGGACTCCATTGATGCACTGAATCGCACACAGACACGCGGCATTGAGGGCCAACTGTATAACAAGGTTAACGAGCTCCAAGAGGATTTGTCCATGAAGAAATTTGATTTACGCGCCAAGCAAATACACCTGGCTGCCATTCGTGCACAGGTGAGTTTAGTGCTTAATATATTTATACACATTTGGTGAAAAGCTTCGCTTAGCCAGTGCAAGCACCACAACTGAAAGCTGTCATCTTGGAAGCTTAAAGCTTTCACAAGTAATGGAAAGCTTTTTGTAAGTTCTGAGAGCACCTGTTGATGTCGAAGAGAGAGCTTTAATGTTTGACCTGAGAGAGTCGCTGATAGACTGTTATTACTTGGGTTATCCTGATAAAAACTTGATTAAAAATAACTATAATAGAATTTCTGAATTTATTATAAATGAAGCTGATTTCTTATCATATATTGTTCTATATTTTTGAGAGTGTGCTATTTAAAGTGCACATGTAATGAGTAGTTCTTGTGGATGTAGGTCAAACAGCTGTAGATTTTGACATTCTTTTTAAAATTTTCAACACTGCGCATGTGACCAATTGATTCCCTAAGTGCTGCCTGTCGTAGGAGCGAAACTCCGGAAGTGTTTGTCCTTCGTTTAGTTCTGCGGTAGATGAGCTTGCGTTTGGGTCTGTGTTACGACGGTTGTGACAAAAAGAACGACGAACACGACGACTACGAGCATTATAACCGATGTCAACTGCGTGCACGTGTTTGATTTTTAAACTTGTTTTATGCAATTAGTGCATAAATATTTAAAAGTGTCTGTGAGCGGTTTTTTTGCAATTTCTATTTTTGTATACAAACTGTCGAATTGTGTAGACTGTTGTTATTGTTAGATTTGTTGTTATTGGTGGGAAAAATCTAAGCCCTAAGCTCTAAAAACAGCTGTTCGCCTCGGTAAAACCAAACAGGACAAAGAGAGTGACAGAGCGTGAGAGAGAGAGAGTGAGAGAGTGTGTCGAATACGACGACGGGAGAACGAACACATGTGCATGGTCAGCGTTGCCAGATCTGTTTATAAAAGCAGCGTGCAAGTGTCGCTCCAAGTCAGTCACGTGCCTGCATCTCAACGTTGCTCACAGCGCGCGTCGTGTTCACGTTCACGTTCACGTTGTTGTTGTTGCCCCAGCTGAGTTGCTGAGTGATCCGCATCCGTTCGACAAAAATTAAATCGTCGCCGTCGCTGTCGCTGTCGTCGCGTCTGAGGTTTGATTGGCTGCAACTGTCAACTGTCAACTAACAACTGGCTAATAAAACAACAACAAAAATATATAAAAAAAAACTCAAAGCGGGAAAACGTCTACAAATTACATACTTGAGAAATGCATTGGCATTTGTTTTAGACTAAGGCGTTGTCTCAGTAGCAATTAACAATTTTGTTAATCACAGACAATAATAATAAATATTTAAACATATACTCGTACTTTGTAGAGCGCAGGACAGGCAGGCTTTTGTGTTCAGTTTACTCAAATCTATAAATCTGTCTAAATCTTGACTTGACCGTAAGTAAAGCCAACAAAAATGTCGTTGATCCACAAGAGCAGTGTAGTCTCGGCAGCATACATATTGTAAAATAATCATAGCTTTCCTTTTTCTTTAATCTAACTATATAAATATCAATAAATATCAAAAAAACACGCATACGCACCGTGCGCCAAAACGAATTAGCAAAATATTCAAAATGAAATACAATAAATAAAATAGTTTTTTACTATGTAGCACTGTCAGAATCGTTTTGCTTGCTTTAAGTACTCGTAACTCGTAATTTTAGTGCATTCGATTATATAGAAACCAAATCGGTTTGGTTGGCATAAATCAAACGAGCTAAAAAACAAACAACTAAACACACGCTTGTAACTAATTTTAGCAGCAAATAGCAAATAACAATAGCTATATAGATATAATCATCTCTTTTCGTATTTCTATCACACTTTCACCATCTACAATTACTACTACTACTACTAAATACATATTTTTAGAACCACTTAACTAACAAAAACGCTATAAATAGAAAGCAAAAAAAAAAAAAAAACAAAAAGCAAGCTACTTACTCGTATGTACTGTAAATAACAACTAATCCACTTTGCTAATCTATAGAAAGTAGTTATCTAACTAGCATTTACTATGTACTCGTAATGAACATCGCCTACTAGCGGCTCGCATTGCATTTATATATCCCTATATACTATATCGTGTGTCCTGAATGTGCAACTCCGTTTGTGAACGGCAACTCATTTGAGAGACCGACAAAAAACATTGCCACGTCACGTCACGTCACGTTACGTCGAATTTACTACACCCTACGATCTATATTCATACCATATATCTATATATATATAATTGTGCACCATGCGCGTTATCGTACTCAAAAAGAATCGACCTAATAAACGCGGCACGCCCACGGCAACATCCTCCTCGCGAGAGCCGCCCAAAAAATCGTATGCAAAAGTAAGAAATTCGTTTCAATTTATCAATTGGTTATTTCTATTTTCTTTTTTTTTATGCTCCACATCTAAATAAAAGAGTGTTTAGACTTCGTTCTAGCGAAGATAATATTTACGTTTACTCTGTTTTCTTTCGTTTCGCCCAAAAATTGCGAATGCAATCAATTTTTGAGAAATTAGAATTCCATAAAATGCAATTTGAAACACGTGAATTTCAAATGTAATTGAAAACAATAAATGCGCAATAATAACATTTATATTAGCAACCATAACTAGCATGTTTAAACTAGTACAATTTAACTATGATTTCGATATTGCATTTGTAAATATTAGAGATTTCAATCAATATCAATAGCAAATAAATGATAATTTAATAGCTCAAAAATTGGTTGTAGTTGTCGGAATTCTATGGCATGTTATGCATAGCATTTAAGCATTTTATTATAATATATATATTATTATCTATAAAATATCTTAATTTACTTTGCGAGCTGTGGTTGGCTTGCCTTCAAAAGTATCTCGAATTCTTCATTCGATTTCTCGGCCTTTCGTATCTGCAAATAATATGCCAGAATGATCACGAGAAAATATGATTCCATGGCTGAAATTTCGGTTCTAGAACTGTTAATTCTTTATATATATAATATTATACTTATACCTGCTGATATAGCGTCGAAGAAGAATAGATTGTTTATGTTGTAGATCATAAAGACAACTGTACTGATAGGTATCACAATTAGCCAAAACAGCAGACACGCCTTACGTTCCTAGTGGATAAAACTGAACGATAGATCTATATTAAACTGATTCTTTAGGTGTACTTACCATTATAACACCTGCCCATAAAACCTGAGCACTTATGCAGCCGATTAGACCCAAGATCATTGTCGAAATTGGATCGCGAAATATTATATCATATTCATGCTGTCTAAACGAAATTTGTTCATAAGTGCTGATCTGATGATAGGAAATGAAAGCCTCAATAAGACCAGAAAGACCATCAAGCACTGCGATTAGCTTGCAACCCGTTTTTAGATCACAAAAGTAGCAACAACTCTTTATGTTTTTAACACTTTCGGGTATAATTGATAAGAGTATATTCCATATTTGTAGAAAATTTGGAAAAGACATTGTGACGTTTGAATATGTTAACTTCTTAAGTTGGTTTTGCTAATGAAAATTGTTGAAGCTGTCCAGAAATTATAAAAGTCCCCCAAAACAGCCTACTTAGTGCTTTATACAATTGTTGCCTGCCGTTTTTTGATTAAGTTTTGTACAATTTCCTATTTGAAAATTAAGTGCACAAGAAAATCCAATTTGATTTATTTGTTTGCAGCAGCGAACGCGAAAAGCGCCGGAAAATGAGAAGAAAATCGAAAACAATTCAATTTTCTAAACGCTAAACGTGAGGTCTCTTCCATCTACATCTTCTCCTACATTTCTTTGTAAAAATCTCTAGGTTCTGTTTCTTTTCGACAGTTTGACTTTGGCACTGTCTCAAATTGTTCTGCCTCAATTTCAGAGTTGGCTACTGACATTACCTCTGCTGCCATTGGCACAATCAGTTGCCCATAAGCGAAATTCCTTTACTGATTTCCTTTTTAAAAGCATTTTTCGAATTGTCTTGACTTGGCCACTTGAACTGTCTCCCTCTCCTTCTCCTTCCCTTTTCCTTTCCTGTTCATTTTCCGATTGCCATTTCTACCATCAGCTTTTCAACTTCTTATTGCTGTGTGTGTGTTTGTGTGTGTTGCCACATTTTATTTATTGTTGTTTGGTTTCATTATTGTTCTTGTTGTTGTTGCTCAGACAATGACAACTTACTTCTGGGCTCAGCCAATGTTTACGTAGCATTTATTCAAGCCACGTCATCTTAATACCATAAGTGGCATATCATTTCGTTTGAATTAAGTTTGAGCACATTAAATTAATGCATAATAATATTATTAAACGGCACAAATTTAATTTGTAATATTGTTTATTTTATCAAATTAATGTTCAATTTGTCAGCAGCAGCAATCGATAATATTTATTGTATTTTTTATGTATTTAAATAACAATTGCGTTTAAATAATAAATATCAAATTAATTTATATTGCTTTAAAGACATTTTTTGTTAATAATATTGATGAGGTGCAAATTGAATTTTAATTCCTTATGCCATAAAATCAACTAATCTTGTCACACACACACACACTAGCACATGCTGCTGCCCCAAAATGTATGCTACAAAAAAAGTTGAAGACATGCAAATAAAATGAATTTCCGTTTCTAGCTGGAAATAGTTGACAACAGTGGGAGTATATGTGACATTTTTTGTAACTCTCTTACTATGCAGAATAGATTGATGCACGCCTTCCCGGAATCCTTTGTAGGATAGATACGCATATATGTAACTGTAGTCTGTCAGAGGGCTAAGGTCAAAAGCTGTGCTCCTAAAAGGGTTAATTTTAAATTTATTGCGACGGTCTTGTTACATATGCCCCCCAAATCCTTGCAAAGGGACGCAAAAGAAGCTCAGAGGCATTCAGTACAGTCAAACGGCGTAGGCGTTGTCATAGTCATAGTCCAAAATGGTGAAAACAACAATTTACACGCTGCCCTCGAAACACATACACACACACACTAACAGCAACACCAATACCTACAACTACACTGAAAAAAATGACTAATTTCTAAAATCAAGAACATTCATCCTGAATATTTTGTTCTTAAAATATAATTATTATTATTAATTATTAAATTATTAAATAAAATGTAAATAAATTTAAAAAAAAATTATAAATATAAAAAATAATTTTTATTATTCATTTCTTAATTTTAATTTTAAAAACATTTATTCTTAAAATTTAGGAATTTAATGTTCTCGACGCAGTTTTTAGACCAAAAATCTTAGTTCTGAGACCAAAATCTTAATTGTAGAACATTTTTTTTATCAGTGTACTCCTACACACACACACACACATAGAGTTGGAGGAGTTAAAGGGGACAAACTGCTGAATTTATGTACGTGAGTTGAGTGTTTGGGGAGCGACCTGCAATGACGGCTATGACATGGCGATATTTCTCTGCTCTCTGCTGTCGGCTGTCGGGAATACCGTTATCTGGGCAACTGGGTGGCCAGGTTGTACTTTATTTTATTGCTTTAATAAATATAAAATGCGTTTCGCTTTTCTCTTTTTTCCTCCTACTGTTGCTATCTTTTTCTCACTCTCTCTCACTCTTTCTCTCTTGCAACTATCGACATAGTTTGCCACAATCTCGGTCGCAATTAGTGTCTGTTGTGTGTGTGTGGGGACTACCCTTAATCTTAAACAGGGCCCGAACTTAATTGGCCGCCTAATGTGTCGCTGCTGAATTGCTTGTCATATTTATGTGTATGAGCATAAGCTACAGATAATTTCTTATTTTGCACGCTCATTTTTTCGCATAAATTTTAATTAATCATAAAAATGGTGTGCACATCAAAATGCCACAGGTTTGGGGGCAAGTATTGTGCTCGACCTTTGTTTCTGCTTCGCACTGCTGTTGTTGTTGGTGTTGCCTAGCTTGCTGTCCGGAGAAATTCATATTCGTGTTTAATAATAAATCACAAGATGCTGCCACGTGGAGGTCGCAACAGCAGCAGTTTCTGCCCCATTCATTCTGCTTAGCCACTGGGACAGTTGAATGTGGTGCAGCAACGTTTGATTTTCATTACACACACACACACACACACATACAGCGTGGGTGTAAGAGACACACACACACAGACAATAGCTTGTTAGTCTGTTGGCAGTGGAAATGCCAGCAAAATGGTGCCATAAAAGGATTGCTGGCCAAGCAAATTTAATTAAACTCATCATTCCATTGTATCGCAGTCTTTTCTTTCCCTCTCTCCTCTCTCTCTCTCTCTCTCACTCTCCTTCCCTCTGCTGCTCTCAATTAATCAGGCTGTTCGCGGCTGTTCCAACTTTATCAGACGGATGTTTGCATCAACTAATTTGCTGAGTTTTGCGGCCTGTAAATATATGCCTGCATTTCCCGTCTCTTTGCTGTTTAAGTTCGAAAAACTACCCAAAAACAAAGCGATGCATAAGAGATACCAATTTTTTATGCTCTTTTCTGTGGGCATTATCAATCCTGTTAAACAAAATTAATAAAAAGTCTTATAGTTTTAATAATATAACTTCTAATAAACTACAGCAAACAAATAATGATAGTTTAGAGAACTGTCAAAAAAATGCGAAACGAATTTTGCAAATTGTTAACTTTATGTCCTATTTCCGATTCTCTTATGAAATTTTTTGTATTGATCTAACTTTGCAGAAACTTGACAGATTTTCATGCGGGATATCGTTTTGATCATTATTTGGCCTATATATTGATTCTGCATCGAAATATTAATTACTTAGAAAATTACATATTTTTGTCATGACTGTCATATTTTCCTATACCCTCCCCTTGACATTTTATCAAAAACTTCAATCTACCATAACTTTGCCAAAACTTAACCGATTTTCATGCGAAATACCATTTTGATCATTATTTGGCCTCTATTTTGATTCTGCATCAAAATATTTTTCACTTAAAAAAATTCCCTCGCTGTCAATTTTTTGCGTATTTTGCATACTGACCCCTTGACAAATTTTCAAAAACTTCAAACGGTCATAACTTTGCCAAAATTCAACCGATTTTCATGCGGAATACCATTTTGATCATTACGTATACGTGGCGTATACGCAATATCAAGTATACGAGGCGTATACGCAATATTAAGTATACGCAGCGTATACGCAATATTAAGTATACGTAGCGTATACGTCATATTAAGTATACGTGGCGTATACGCAATATCAAGTATCTGATTAGTTGAATTATTTCTCCATTTTTTCATTAGTCAAACTGCAAGAGTATTAAATCGTCGACTCGTTAGCTACCCAATTTCATTTTTTCCGTGTCTTTACTTTGTTCTACTGCGACTGCTGTTCGAAACTGATAAATATTTAAGGGGAAATCTGAAGAGTGAACTACGGAGGAGCTTTTAGTGTAAAGCAGCTGCTTTTATGGTTATTTTGTTGTGCAATCCCTCCAACAGCAGTTGGCAGACAGATTTGAGTAGCTTGGATCAGCTAGAAGCAGTTTGGGAAGATTTACAAAAATGCGTTTCATTTTGCCACTGATTGCTAGTTGTTGTTTTTATTTTTATTATTCTTGTTGTTGTTGTAAAGCTTTCTGGGTGTTTTCATTCATTAAAATTTCATTTGAAAATCAGGGAAAATGCTGCCGTAATCTTTTCTAGCCATTTGTTTTGCCCAGCATTTGGCCCAAACTCATTGTCTTGGCCTCATCCTCGTCTATGTCTTTGTCTGTGTCTCTGTCCTGCCACTTGAACAAATATTTCTGTCAGCAAAGTCTCTTGACGGACAGTTGTTGTCATTGTTGTAGAAAAGTGCAAGGACATTCGACTCAGAGTTACAAATACAAATACTGGAGGCTTGTGGACTTACGACTTAGCCAAAAATTGCGAAGCCATATTTTTGTCTATTTAATTGCTGCTAGCTCTTATCTGAGTGCGTTTTATTTGACGTTCATAGTTTATGCTTCATGTTTTAGCCATCTTTTTATACCTTTTTCTCCTTTTTGGAGCTGTCGAGATAAAAACAACAACCCAAAACATAGCTTGAACAACGAGCAGGGATAAAAATAGTGAGGCATACAACAATGTTTGACTTTGTGGATTCCGTAGAACAGCAATTCATACACTGAAAAAAAGACCGTCTTCCTAATGAATAAAAATCTCCACTTGTAACAAATTAAAATAGCATTTATAAAAAATTATCAAGACAGAATAAAATGTAAAAAAGTCAAAATTAGAAGAAAATTTTAATTTAAAAAATCATTTTTAATTTTTGTATTTTTCGATTTAAATTTTTAAAATATTTAATTTTAAAATGAAAACTTGATTTTATTTGAAGTTTTCTCAAGACCAATAAGTTTTTTCTTAATCTAAGAGTTTTTTATACCTAAATTCTTAGTTTTGTGAACAAAATCTTGATTTTAGAACATTTTTTTAACAGTGTACCCACTTTCACCAACTTCCCATCTTCCCTCTTTCCCATTGGCCTTACCTCCTCTTTATGTTTGCTTTACTCTGCGCTCTGTTCTCTGTTCTGGTTTACACTTGGCTGGTTATCCCTTCAAAGCACTTTGGCAGTTAAACCGTAAAGATGATAAATGCGAATGTCTTTCAATTTGAGTTGCTGCTTGCCTCATGCCCCATGCCACATGCCCCATCTTTCTTTGCTGCTGCCGATTTCTGATTGCCTCTTGCACCTATTCGCATCTGAAAAAGGGGTCTGAATTTATGGTTATGCCGCTGACCCGAATTAGGCCAACATTTTGCATATTTCTTTTCTCAGCTTTTTTGGCCAACACTGATTGACAGTCCAGCTACACCTACTCAGGCATTTTGGCCAAGGCAACTGACTCGGGCTTAAAATACAGAAAAGTCACATTAATCAACACTTAAACGTTTAATTGCCGCTCATTAATCTTAACGTGGCCAAAACGAGAACAGCCGCATTGGCAACGTTCTTGCCCACTGACAATTGTCTCTCACTCTCTCTCTCTCTCACTCTCTCTCTCTGTCTCTCTCTCTCTCTTTGGCGTTTTTTCTCGAGTGGTTTGTCCTTCCGCACATTTTGTCATTTAGCAATTAACTTTACGCCCATAAACACGCCTTGTTTTTGGCTGCGCCAAAATTTGCGGCACGCCGCTTGTAAATATTGATGAGGCCAACGCCGTGGCAAGACGAGGAGACGCCTGTGGCAGCCACAGCACCGCACAGACACACACACACACACACACAGTCGCACACACACAGCCAAGTGAGTTGATGGACTCTTGCCAAAATTATGTTGCAGCTTATGCTGCTTTTGGCTCGCAGCTGTCGCCGTTTTTGATTGAAATATGAGCCTAAAATTTGCTCTGACCGCGACAGCAACCATCTCTCTCTCTCTCTCCTCATCTCTCTCTCTCCTGCTCCCGCAAAAGTCAAAGCTGCGCAATCGAGTTAATTAATTTTCACGTTGACATTTCATTCGTTGTATATTTAATGAGCGGGTGTCGCTTTTGGCCCAAAACTTCCCAAGCGATATATTTACATATTCACTCAATATACATATATCTTTGAGTATACATGTGTGTGTGTGTGTGTGTGTGTGTGTATTTTACACCCACAAATGGTTTGTCGTTGACATTGGCTTCGTTACGTCGCTGACTTTATGATATGTTGTTGACTCGTTTTTCACAATATTGTGACAAAGTTATGCCAAGCGAAAGTCACAGCGTGCAAAATATAATTTCATTCTCACATTCACATTGCATATCCAATAAGCAAAAACCAGGCGTTACTTCAAATGTCAAACTTATGGCAACAAGACAAAAATAAAATACAAAATACAAAATAAATATACATAAAAGTAGAACAAAAGCAACTGAGGTAATTTTTAAATATATTAAGATCGACTGGCAGATATCCTGTAAAGATTTTGGCAGCTTTCTAAGCTATTAATATTATTACTATTATGCCATAGTTTTATAGGGAAATCTTTAGCCAAGCATCGATCTGTCGATTTTGTGTCTTGTGTCTCACAATAAATTCCAATTCTTATTGCAAATTTAATAAAATCTCTGTAATCTATCCAGTCGATACATTCCTAAAATGCCAATAAATTGTTTCTCTATTTTATTAAAAAATCAACTTGATGCTGCTGAATAGTTGGCTATAAATATTTGCTAACCTGTTGGAATTTATTATGCAGAATTGTGTAAAATTTGTGTGATGCAATAAAACTAATTTTATAACAGTTTTTTTTAAATTGATTTTTTAATAGAGAAGAAATGTGAAGAAAATAATAAAATACATATATGGGCTGAATAATCTATGCCATGAACTGGCACTTTAGTTTTGTGTACTTTCTCTCAATTTCTCAAACATTTTTTACTGCGCTGTTTTCCTACTGTTTTCTACTTGTTGTATACTCGTATTTGAATGTTGCCTTCAAAGGGAAAACTTTCGACTATTTGCCTTGGCACTTGTCTTTTATTTTTGCCTTACACTTAACAACATAGCCTCAGTTGTTGGCTCAGTTCTCAGTTGTTGCTGTTGCATTTAGTTTTTTCTTTTTTATTTATTTTTTTTATTTTCCGCTCTTTCAATTTTTATTTATGCAAAATAAGTTTTGCTGGCGCGTTGGGTGCGCTGACTGTGGATCTGCCTCTTGTTATCGCATAAGGATGTTGTTACAACTTTTGTGTTGTTGTTGTTGTTGGGGAACTACAAGAATCTACATGTTGTCTGGCCACACAGGACACACAAGTGTTACGAGAATCGTGGTTAAAATAAGTAGGAAAAGTAAAGAGAAACCCCAAAACAGTCGCCAGTACAGTCCAGTTGAGGCCAGCAGGACACAAAGTAATAAAGCTCAAGTGACTTCTGTTGTTGCAGCAGTGGTTGCTGCTCTTGTTGTTGTTGCTGTTGCTGCTGTTGTCGAAACTTTAATTATCACTATGTTTGCAGTGTGTGCGGCCTCTCACTTGCACTCACTTCTCACTTATTCCACTGCGTGGGCGTGGCTGTGGGCGTAGTTGTTTGAATTTCACAAAAAACTTTTAGTCTGCATAGTTTTTTGGGCTATTGTTGTGGCTCAGTTCATCGCGCTCCCTCTCTCTTTTTTCCTCCGTCTCTCTCTCTTGCTGGCCTTTTTTTGTGGTTGAAACTTTATTTTTTTCTCTACAAAAAAAATCACGCATACGCCACAGCTGCCACATATGTGTGGTCAATAACTATTGCATACTTCACGGCGCTCGTATATATAGAACAGCAGCAATCACGCATACGCAGCGTACGCCGCGTACAACGTTGCATATGCAACGCGCTGTGTTAACACGATTCAAACAACGCAAGTCAACGAGTGCGGCGACTTGGACTCTCACCGCATTTCCATATTCATTTGCACATTAGGCAGCCAAATCACATACACTGATCAAAAAAAATGTTCTTAAATCAAGATTTTGGTCGCAGAACTAAGATTTTTGGTCTAAAAAATGCGTCGAGAACATAAAATTCTTAAACTAAGAGAACACATCTTGATTTTAAGAACATTTTAAGTAAGCCCTATTTCTTAACTTAAGAATAAATGTTCTTAAAATAAAAATTAAAAAATAATAAAAAAAATTATTATATATAAATTTAAGAATAATTTTAAAAATAAAAATTATTTTTTATATTAATAATGTCTTTTTGTAATTTAATTTATGATGAATTTTCTTGATTTTAGAAGTTGTTCTTTCAGTGTACACACACACACAGCCACACCCAAATTGTGTGGGCCAGACTCATGAATTTTTATCGGTGCTGTCGTTAGTGCTTTGCATACATTACTCTGCATTTTGTGAAGCAAGAGTCATGTGGCATGCAACTGTCCACGCAGCTGCAACATACGATTTCCAGTTGAGCAAAAGTGCAACTGAAATTTTTCATTGGACATGCGAAATCAATGAAAGAATTACGCTACAGTTCAGGTGCATTTTGGGTTGGGAGAGGGGTGAGAGGAGGGGGAGGGAAGGTGAGTTGCTGCGGGGTAAGTGCTAAATGATGCCACGTGCGCTGCATTGACAAGCAATTTTGCATTTGGGAGACAGAAGCACAAAAGCGACACCATCAATTTGCAATATATCAACTCGAAAAGTGTTTCGCTCTCTCTCTCCCTCTCTCTCTCTCTCTCTCTCCTCTCTCTCTCTCTCTCTCCCTCTCTCTCTCTCTTTCGCCCAGTTTCATTTAATCTTTGCCGTTAGCTGCCAATTGATGTGACAACTTGATTGCAAATCCAGCTACAACTAACCGTTGCAAGTTGCCAGCTGCCAAGTGGCAGGTGCATTTTGTGTGTGGGAGTTTTAGCCAGTTTCTTTTTTGGCACGTACAAAGAAGCAAGTTGCTTGCAGCTGCTACTGCAGCGTCCAAAATGTGGCACGGCACGTTTAGGTTTCAATTAAAGCATCGTTACCAGCCCGCAAATTCGGCAATGTTGGCAGCCTTAAGCCAAACGACACTGCAACTTGCAACTAGCAACTTGCAATTCGCGAAAGCACATGTTGAAAATACAATAAATACACTATATATACTATATATGCATATATGTATACATGTGTGCAAGTGTTACAAGGCCAAAAGTTTTGCAGCATTGGCACAAAACGCACAGCACGTGGCCTTTTCTTCTTTTATATATATTTGCAGGTTTTACTCTCATACATATCTTGCTGTAAGTGCTGTATGTTTATATGTATATGTATGTGTGTGTGTGTGTGTGTGCGTGGGCGTGTCGCATTTAAGCCTCAAATGCGCCTTAGGGTAACCATCTTATGGGCCAAGCCAAGAACGTGGCTGGCTTTAATGAAAACGCGAGCGGAAAATCGCCTTTAACGGCTTTTCCTTTTCTTTCTTGGGTTTTTATTTCCATTTTTATTTTAATGCCCTACAACCTATTGAGCACTGGAATGAATTCAACATTTGAAAATTATGTTAAAATATGCTAATGCAAAGGTATTTGATTATTTCTTAAGCATTAACATAACAATTATGGCTATAAATCTGTTCAACAGCTTGTTAACATTTAGATACAATGCTCTGTTAACTGCATGTTAATGCTGAGGGAGTAGTAATGTAAAGATACAGCGAAAAATTATTCAATGAATAAACTTACAAATAAATATTTGTGGCAGCATAGAACCAACAAAAATAGGTTCTGGAGCTTTAAGTTCCAATTAGAAAAATATAGCATGTATAATTTTAATGATACGAAAATTCCCAATTAAAATTTTACTTTTAGTTAAGTAATAAATAAATACATACTTGACCTGGAACGAACACCAGTTCAGTTACTATTTACTGCAAGCATGCTTTTTTAAGCATTTCCAAACTCTAGTGGAAACTTTTAACTATAATTACAATTTATCCGAGATGTAGTTCAGATTAAAATGAACCTAGTTTCAAATTTCATCTAATTTACTGTGAACTGAAACACTAAACTGAATTTATCCGAAAAAATTTTGCAAGTAAGATTTAATTAAGTACAAAAATTTATTAATCAGTTCTAATATTAATATACTTAAAAACAAATATAGAATTGAATGTACTCATTATTTTTTTTGCTATAGATAGAGTATCTAGCAGTCGTGTATTTAGTGAGCGGATCTAATATTCTGTTGGCGACAGCTGCATTAATTTGCCTGTCATGACTTTAGCTTGACTTATGCCATATTATAAACTCGTGTCCGGAGAAGCTGCAGTGTTGGATAATTGCTTCTTTTTTTTATTAACGGTCTGGCAACCCTTCAAATGCTTAAACATGCTGCAATCGATGTTGATTACACTCTGCGAGTCAATAGAATTCTTAACCTGGCTTAGAGAGTAACATAGAGAGTGGGAATAAGAGGAAGAGAGCTTTTGGTCCGAATGTGGCACGGCAATGGCCAATAGCTGCTAGCTGCTTTTAGTGGGTGGTGTTAACGCAAATATTTTCAAAGAAAACATTTTGCTTTTCATGCTCACTCGCTCTGTCGCTCTCTCTCTCGCTCTCCGTCTCTCTCCGTCTGCAAATTGTGGGAAGCATTTTTAAACGGTTCGTGTGTTAAATTCATTGGCATGGAATTTTAATTGGATGATTTTTAGTGCAGGCCACGTGCCAACTTGATGTGGCATGTTATGAATTCACAACTAAACAGAATGTAAGTGTGTAAGTGCGTATGTATGTGTGTGTGTGTGTTTGTATGTGGCATGTGCAAATTGCGAGGCATAGACAAATATTTCACTGTTGCCTCAAGTTGCTGCTTAGTCATAGATAAGCCACTAAGTGTAAGCGTGGGCGATAAGTTCAAGCAACATGCAACATACAACTTAACACAAGTAGAACTTGTAAAACAGTTGCGTGATACCGACTTTGGAAGACCCAGTACTTATTCTGCTTATAAACAAAAATTGGTTGGTCCATTTATTATAGTCCCTGAGTTCTAGAAGCAGAATATTTATACTTTATGGCAATTGTCATGACTGCAAACTTGATAAACCCTTTGTACTTTTCCGTATACTGGGTCTAACAAGAGCTCAGACATTGGCAGCCATTATGGGCAGTAGCTCCATCTTCTAGCTGAGCGTTGTGTACGTGTGTTCATATATAATGATGTGGTCTCCAGTCTCCTCCAGCTACAGCTTCAGCTTCAGTTTGCCCATTGTGCGCTCTCGAGCGTAAAATGTATGACAAAAAGAGCAGAAACTGAAGCTGAAACGGGAACCGAACTCAGCAAGCTTCAGTTGTTTGGGGGACTGAGCAGAAAATGTGAGCTAAAAATATACATGACAGCAAAGCAAAAAAAAAAAGGAAAAAAGAAACAGAAATAATAATAATAAAAAATAAAAGAAAAGAGCCGAGAAAATCAACGCGAAGGGAAGCAGCTGCCAGCCAGTCTCAAAATGCTTTTGCCAGTGGCAAGTGGCAAGTGGCAAGTGGCAAGTGTTGGCCAAAAGCTTTGGCTGACGACGGCTTTGAGACTCGAGCTGCGAGCAATCCAATAACAAATTATATGCACAAGACAATTGGGTCCTTTATTGCCGAACGACTTTTATGCGAAAAGTGCAAAATGATTTACGATTATGTTGATAAAATGGCTTAAATAGTATTTTCATTTCTTAACGCTCGAGTGCACTTTGGAGAGCCAACGAAAGACTCAAACGACAGCACAGATTCACACACACACACACACACACACGCACACACATACACACACATAGGGCAGTTTCAATTGTCTGCTGCCATATGATTTGTTTGCGTTTAAGCGTTGGCGACAGCAAAAAGACAACGACAAAGTTAGTATCTTTTTTTTTTGTAGCATGCTTTTGTGCGCACGCATGCTTAATATGCATATGTGTTAGTGCATGCAAGTGTGCGTGTGTGTGTGTGTGTGTGTGTAAAATATTCATGATGCTGTCTGACTGTGCCCCCTTTATTTTTATGCAATCGAGGGAATTTCTTAGTTTTCAACTTTCGCCTTCAACTCGGGCTACGTGTTTGCATATTAAATAAGTATCTTTTACTTTAGCCTAACAACTGACACGCACACACACACACACACACACACACACACACACACACACACTCAGAGAGACAGTTACATGTAGCAGCTGCTGTCGAAAGTGCTTGCAACTTGCCACATGCCACATGCAACTTGCAACTTGCACCTTTGCTGACTTAGACTCTGCACTCTGTCAGTTGCTCAATTATGGATACGCTGACAGAGTCTCTGTAACTGTAACTGTATCTGTAACTACAAAATGTATCTGTATCTTTTGAGCTGTAAAATGCAATTATTGATTTCGTAGACACAGCATTCAACATAGATAATTTATTAAAGGCATTTCTCTGGGCATAATTGAATGAAACCGCAAAGCATGCCACAAACATACGTGTTCACATCCATCGTCACGACTCTTGTAAATACCACAAAGACTGACAGTTTCCTTGACGTGTGCTCAGGTGAGCTCTCACATATTCGTAATGAGTGACAAGGCAACATTATCAGACTTTATTATAGGCTGCGGTCAGTCATGCTGAATGTTGAATGTTGAATGGCAAATGTTGAATGCTGAATGTTGAATGGCAAATGCTGAATGTTGTCCATGGAGCAGAAAATGCAATTACTTTTCCTACACACACAATTGATTTTCTATCGCAGCTCACGCCAAGCAAAAACAAATTGGCCGTAAAATAATTGCAAATACACCAGCTGAATAACTATTTTGTGCACAATATTCGTTTAAAGACTTGACTCGCACATAAATCACAGTTTCCTTAGGCAATCGATTGTTTTTCTCTCTTTAATCTCTTTTAGAAAGATTTGTGGCAAATTAAACTGAATTTATTAAATAGTCTTAGCAATATATAAATCATTGAGCAAATAGTCAAAGTAATTCTTTTCTTTAATTAAAAATCTTAATTAAAGCAAAACATTGTCATATTTGTCTTAACTTTTCATTATTTACGCAACTTAAATGCTATTTTAAATGCTTGACTTATTTTTGCTTCAAGTTTTGTCATTGATAGCATCATTTGAAATTTGTATTATTTATAAACTAGAGTAAGCCTAAAACTGTTGACAATTTTCTGCTTAAGATTTTGTGGCACTGTTTTTTTGGGGGCTAATTAATCGCGACCTTATTTAACATATGTTTACCTGAGGTAAACAGCCAAACATTGCGCCTTTAAGTATGCCATAAACTGTGCTTAAGCCAAGAACTGAGAAACCTCTTCGTAGGGTGGGTAGGTAGGGTGACCTAAATGATGTTTGCTTAACAGCATTTTGAATTAATGATGAATCTGGTTGCTTAGTCAGAGGCCAAAAGCCAAGAGCAGCACTTGCTGCTGACTTGCTGACTCACCTGACTAAAAGGACACCTTCGAATTAGGAGAACGCCTCTACGCCCACTGCCACGCCCTCGAAATGCGGCCGCGACTCTAATTTGTTTGAACAGCTTGTACTTGGAACTGAATTATGCATGGCAGCTGAGGCATGAGGCATGGGACATGAGATTGGGTATGGGGCATGCCACCGTTTGGGCTTTGGCGTGCTTGCAACGCAGTTGCTTAATTGGATTTCGATTTTCTACTTGTGACACGCACTGAAACAATAGACAACCTACAATCGACTCGTCACAGACAAACAACAATAACAATGGACATGCCGATTAACTTAATTAATGTCACACTAATGACAGCTCAATGCGATTATGTTGGCAACTGCAACAAAAAGTGGCAAACGAAATAAAATTCAACCAGAAATTAACTGTCACAAGGCAACGAAATAAATTGAAAATGTAATCAAATGCTATCGATAACTGATGCATTGCTAATGAGCCAGCTTTGAGCCAGATTGTTAACGGAATGAGAGCAGCTTTTGTGGCATTCATTTGGGGCAATAAGGCTGAGCTTTTAAGCCGCTAATTAGTTTGCGTTGCGCTCGTTATGAATTGCCGTGCATCGATTTCCTCAGTTATCAAGCAATCAACTCGTTAAGCACATCTATCTAGATTTGAGAAGCTGCAAAGTTGATCAACATTTGTGCCTCTTCCTTCATCTGCAACAAGAGGGGAAAACTGACTTCCAGTTGCCGTTAGACTGTCACGTCCTTCATGTGGCCAATTGAGAATGCAAATCTGTCGTTCGGCTCAAGCTCAGTCATCAGTTCAGTTCAGGATGAGTATGAGAAAGTGGTTGAGATGGAGAATGGGGCTTCAGTCTGTGACGTGTGCCCCTCATCGTCATCGTCAACGGCAGTTGCACTAACAGCTTATAATCGCAACTTAACATGCTTGCAACAGCTGCCGAAGCATCAGTGCAAACATCCTCTATGCCGGATATCACACAGTTTCTCTCACAAAAAATGGAGAAACAAAGAGAATTCTACTATTGACATACGAAAGATTTAATACTCTTGCCGAACATATTAAAAATAAAATAAAAAATAGTCAATCAAACTCTTACGTCTGAGTAAATCAGACTTGGATGTACATGTTTATAAAATTTTCCAATTTTGATTCAACATATATACCCTTTAAAAAAAAAAAAAAACAAAAAAAAAAAATTTGTTCCAAAAAATGTAATTTTTATTTTCCAAATATTTACAACAATGTTTGTAAAAAATTAAATTTATATATTTATAGTTTAATTTTCAATTGTATTCATTAAATGTTTTTATATTAATGACATTAGAAACTATTTTAATTTAGTTTAAAGGCAGGGATCGAAAATAACGAATTTTTTTTTAAACAAAAATTATTCGATAATCTTGAGCTTTAATCAAAAAAATATAAAACTCAAAAATAATGGTTTTTATTTTTGCTCACAAAAAACTTAACAATAGCTTATGGCTTCTGTGTTAAGCTTTTCGCTGGTATGATTTCATATTCTGGATCTATGATTTAACACTTTGGATATGATTGATCACATTTATACTAATCCTCAATTTTGGTTCGATCGTTTCTGTAATTTCTAGTAGAAGCAGACGGAAAGAGTAATATGTATGTCTCTATTGACTTGAAATATTTATGTAGTATATCTGTCACATCTAGTAGCATAACTATAAGACCTTTTATAAGGGTATAAAAAGAGCACCCTGTACGTCTCCTACTTGCTGTAACTGGATGCCAGGCATGCCCTGCTTTGCCCTACCCTGCTCTGCTCGACCTCAGCTCGTTGTTTACTGCACCTCAGCGCATCCGAGTAAGCTATGCTAAATGACTCACATACCAACACACACACACACACACACACACACACACACACACACACACACACACACACGCACACACACTCGCACATACGCTGCAACTAAGAGATTGCAACAAGCGTGCGGCGTATCGAGTGCGTTGCACTGAATTTTGCAGCTTTTGTTTTGCGGCTCAAGCCACTCAGCTTGTTTTATATGCGCTTATCTCTAGATACTACACACACACACACACACCCATACACACACCCACACACAAATGACACACCAGAAGAATATGGGCAAGCACAGCTGCCATTTTGTTGGCTTTCTTGGAAGAGGTCCTTGTGCCTGAGCAACGTTTACAAACATGTAGTTGAGTGGGCCGTGAGTGTCATTGTTGCTAGAAATTTGAGAGAGAGAGTGTGTGTGTGTTGCCTGCTTTTGAATACCAATACCTGTGTGGCAGTATCCTTGCTCTCTAACGTTACCTCTTCTCTTTCCTTCATACTCGACTGTGCACTAAAATATGCAGACCGCAATTTGCAAGAGACAAAGATGTAATTTGTGCGGCATTCTTCCACACATATGTTTCCAATTTTTACTCTCTCAGTCTCTCTATCTCTTTCTAAGCCTGAGTATGCTGCATAAATGCTGACCACGTCGCAAGTCCACTTTGTTGAATTTTAAGTTGCATACTCGCGGCATTTTCCTCTACGCTGCTCGCTTTCAATATCGCTGTGGCATGCAGGATTTCAATTCCAATTCTAATATCAGACTCAACTACAAATACCAACTGGCACTCTGTATTAGTGTATTAGTGAATGAAAAGAGCAGAAAGAAGTCAACATAAGTGTGGGCTCTGCAAGTGCAAAAGGCGAATGCGAAAAAATATTTGCCCTACCAGAAATTGACAACTGTTTGCTTAGCTGAGAGTGTTTGCTTGTCCCGGGTGTGGGCAAAGGAGATGGTTGAGGAAAGGGGGTAGGAGACTGCTGCTAGAAGCGGAAATTTGACACTCTCATTCTCAGTTGCACTTACCAAGTGGCTGCTGTTCTGTTCGGGTCTGGTCTATAGGGTGTTGACTGGTTGACTGACTGACTGGTTGACTAACTGACTGACTCAGTTAGTGTCCCTGCAGCCATAGCGCGTAATATCAGCTTACTTTTTAATGGCACTGCTGGCAGTCAATTATGTAGTCTCCTAAGCCAGAGATGCCAGCTAAAATATGCAATTAAAGCAACTAGACAACTCTGTATAAAAGAACGAAAACTATTTGATTACCAATTGATGTTTCCATTACAAACAATGAGAGAAGTGCTAAATGAATACATGGCTCACATTGCTACTCACAGCACATAAATAAATGTATTTATTTATTTTTATTCTTAGTCTTAAATCTTTTACTCTCCCTACGTTGGGCGCCATTTGTACCTCAAGCCAATTAAATACAACTTTTGGGAAAAAACCTTTTAGCTTTCATTTATTATGCGATTTCTATATATTTTTTAATATTTGAAAGCTTTTAAAAAGGCAAAGTGACGTAGCTAAAGTCCATAAGTGATGTTTAACATCGAGAAACTTCGCTTAAAAAAACTGCTGAGCCATGCCCATGCAATTTAAAGTAAATTTCGGGCAATGTAAAAATCTAGGCGAATATATTTGACTAGCTTACATTAATGTATTCCCTCTGCTAACTTTAAAAAGCTTTAAACAACTTGTAACAATGGTTTCCCTCTCACACACACTTTGGGCGCCAACAGATTGGAGCATATTTTAACTAAAATATGTAAGCTTTATATATAGTTTAATATATTCAGAAGCTATACGAAGAAATATTTATTATTTAGCTTAACTTGCAACAAGAGAACTTCGATCTGCCCGTTGTTATGCGCCAGCGAAAAATGAAATATTTTTACAAGCTAAACCTTTTTTAAAAGTGGGTTACAGTCATTTTGGGATTTACTGTGAAATTTTGCCAATAAGGTATTGGACTTACTATCTTTAGATCTATAAACTTTTCCATTTGGGCGTCATGAGTTTTACAACTTTAATCAAAAAATGGAAAAATTGAAAAATTGTATATTACTGTCAGCTCAAACTTTGGCCTGGCTTGGCACACATCATAAATATGTCAGAGGTATTTGAGAACTATGTGTCAACTATGCCACAGGCCTCCCCTCCTTCGGTATGTTGAACTTGCCAGCTAAAAGTTCCACAGTATTTTTTTTTTCCCCCAACTTTAATCGATAAATATAACTATTATTAAACTAGGAGCAGGAAAGAGGTGGAGACAGAGACAGACGTAAACGAATAGCTCATGATTTCGTAACGATGCCAAAAATATGAAAGTGTATGTTTGTATGTCATGTGATTTGTGTGTCTGCTCAAAGTATTATGTGTGTGTGTGTATTCATACTCGAAACTCTTGGTTGGGTGTGTGAGTCTTTTGAGGCAGCTGTACGTTACGCTAACAAGCTGCAGTCTCGGTGCACTACGCCTGGCCCATAACTAAGGGCCAAAAGCCAACTACAATATGTGAACTGCAAGCCTGTCTATTTTCTTGGCAGCAATTTGTAGCCAACTTCGTCGGAGACTTGCCTTGCAACGTTGCAACGTCAAGTCGCCCGCAACTTGCTTAATTTCATATCAAATTTATAACTGACTTATTGGCACTTGGCAGTAAGATTACGCCTGCCAGGCACTCAACCCAGTCAGAAGACCCGTATACCTTTTACACAACACACACAGCCGCATATCTTTCAAGTAAGTTATTACGTATACGCAGTGGGTGTTTGTGGGTCTGCAAACTTTTGAATGCCGCGGGCCGTTTTACGACTTAGGTATGTGCTTGTTATATGCCATGAGTGCTATATTCCAAGCAAGTGAATTTTTAACACGCCCATCTCACGCCCATCAAATTCAAATGATGTAATGTGATGTGATGTGAAGTTATGTGTCGTGGTGCTTGCTGCAACACGCAAAAACAACAATATAAAATTCCAGAAATACTTATATAACAGAAGGAAGAAATAAGAAAAAATTGAGGCATGCTACATTTATGCAATTTGCAATATTGACAGCTCAGCATTTTGCAGAGCGGACATTTAACAGCTGGCGGCTGTATTTATGCATAAGAAGCTGCCTTTTCAGATACCCTAACCTTGAGGTAGTCCAAATGTTTACAGAAACATGTACAGTGATAAAAAAGTAACATTTTCCAAAATCATGAATTGTTTACTTAAATATATATATATTTTTGATAAGACAACGAACAAATTTAAAATGATAAAAGCTTAAAATGTTATCAAGACGTTTTCCTCATTTTATGGATTTTTACTTAAGACGAATTAAATTAATTTTAATAATATTAAAAACTAAGAAAAACTTAAAATTTATTTGAAAATAAAAAGTGTTTTATTTTCAGTGTAATTTAAAGTCTTTTGACTGCTGATTTTCTGAATGAAATGTTGAGGTTGCTTTTCTGTTTTCGTCCACTCTTAATTAAAGAGCACCAACGGCTACATATTTTTTTTCCCGTGTCAAAAGCAATTTCTTAACATCGACCTCGGCGATTTAATAAATTCCGCAGAGCTTTGCATTTTCAGCAGTCTTCTGAACCATTTTTTTCTTGCAGTTGACTTTCCTTTGCTTTCTCTTCCTTTTTTTTCTTGTAACAATATTTTGCCTTAACACTTTATTAAATTTCCACAAGCATTCGTTTTGCTGTTGTTACTAGGAGTCTTAATGAAAATTTAAATAATTGAATGTGATGTTGCAGGTGGCAGGTGGCAAGTGGCAAGTGCCAGACTGACTCTGTTCCCTCTTACTCTCTTACTCTCGCTCTCTTTCTCTATCTCATAGTAAGTATTGCATATTAATGAGCCTAAGAGCTGGCAGTCAGCAGTTTTCAGCACTTGGCTCGTAGAATTAGTTACTGTGCAGCATTTAAGCGTTTTTCTTAAAGCATCTTTTTGGCCAAAAAACGAACACACAGACGCAGCCTGCATCCTGACAATGATAAATGAATACTTTTATGGCCGCGACCCGCAGCGGCAGCGGCATTAAAAGTTTCGTGTTAGCCAAAGTGACACCTCGGCCCGAACAGTGTGTTCATGTGTGTGTGTGTGTGTGTGTGTGTAGGTGTAAGCTAGCCAACTATGCGAGCCAAGTTGTAGTGTCAGTGGTGGTGTTAGTGGTGCTTGGTAGCTGGCAACGTGGCTTAGGCCATGACAGGAAGTGGTCTTTGCTTCAGTGTAGTCATGTCCCAACTGCCCGACTGCCTGAATCTGTACACTGAAAAAAATGACCAGCTTCTAAAATCAAAAATATTTATCATATTACGTATACGAGGCGTATACGCAATATCAAGTATACGCAGCGCATACGCATTATTAAGTATACGAGGCGTATATGCAATATTAAGTGTACGAGGCGTATACGTCATATTACGTATACGAGGCGTATACGCAATATCAAGTATTGCAGCGTATACGCAATATAAAGTATACGCAGCGTATACGCAATATCAAGCATACGCAGCGTATACGAATTAATAAGTATACGAGGCGTATATGCAATATTAAGTATACGAGGCGTATACGTCATATTACGTATACAAGGCGCATACGTAATATCAAGTATACGCAGCGTATACGCAATACGAGGCGTATACGTCATATTAAGTATATGAGGCGTATACGCAATATCAAGTATACGCAGCATATACGTCATATTAAGTATATGAGGCGTATACGCAATATCAAGTATACGCAGCGTATACGCAATATCAAGTATACGCAGCGTATACGCAATATCAAGTATACGAATTATTAAGTATACGAGGCGTATACACAATATTAAGTATACGCAGCGTATACGCAATATTAAGTATACGAGGCGTATACGCAATATTCTCAAAATCTTCAATCTACCATAACTTTGCCATAACTTAACAGATTTTCATGCGGAATACATTTTTGATCATTATTTAGCCTATATATTAATTCTGCATCGAAACTTTAATTAATTAAAAAATTTAATATTTTTGTCATCACTGTCATATTTTTCTAGAACACCTTTTTTTTATCAGTGTATGCCCTTCTACTACCCCTTTCCCCTTTCCGACTTTATCTTCCTCCCACTATTTTCAATCTCCTGCTATCTCTGTCGGCTAGTGAGTATTTATTCAGACTCTTTGCCACAGTCTGGCATCTCATTCACCCATTTTTGTTGCACGTTTCTGGTTCGTGTGCTGTTTACCAAACGAATTAAATTGTTCGCCTCAAGTGTATTTTGTGCTTTGACGCACAAACATTTCCACAACTGGCTATGAGTGTTGTTTTTCTGTTAGTGTTGTTGCCTGTAGGCTGAATTTGTTAATCTTTAGCACTCAATCAGTGAGCGTTTTGCCATGACAGCAACTGATTCTTTTCTCGCTAATTATGCACGTACGCGTGCGACAGAGATAGAGACAGAGACATGTGTGTGTGTGTGTGAGTGTGTATGAGTGTGTCTATTAAGTTCGTATTCGATTCGTGCTCGTACCTGAGCCGATATGATTAACGACTGCATTTGACATCAATTATCGCGCCTCGTGTAACATTCGTTGCCTCCTTTGGGAGTGTAAGTGTGTGTGTGTGTGTGTGTGAGTGTGTGTGTGTGTATGTGTGTGAGTACATAATTCCATTGGTTCCATCGATTTTGAGTCTACCGAATTTATGAGCTAGCACGAACATGACCAAGTTAATTGATTTTTTATTAGCCCAAAAACGAAGCCAAAACCTTGGACAGGTAACAGGAAAAGCGGCTAAAACGCTGTTCATGGCCAAAAGCGAGTTTCAATATACCGCTAAATGTAATTTTCATGTGACTGAAAGGCACACACACACACACATACACAATACATATGCGCATGAAAAGCAATTGACAGTTTTCAATTTAAGTTGCGGAAATATTTTGATTTCCGTGTGCAGTTGTTGTTGTTGTTGATGTGGGGGTAAAAAACGGCTCAAGCATCACCATACCACTTTGGCACTAGCATATTTTCCGCTCCATTTCCCAGGCATACACATACATACATATATAAATTTTATTTTATTTGCACAAAGCAAAGAAGAAAAACCGCAGCAAAACCATTTTGTCAGTGCAATAAAAGTTTGCGTGTGAAATGCCTGGCGGGCAGCAGAAGGTGCGAGAAAGAGAGGAGAGAAAGAGAGAGAGGGAGCAAGGATGCAAAAGAGTTGAGAGTTGAGAGTTGTCCTGTTGTCGACTTAATCAACTGGGAGCCTGCCATGTGGGGACATATGCACTTTAAATTATGCATATTATGCCCAAGCCTCTGTCTTCCACTAAGTAATTAAGCAGATAGCACACAGATTGCGTTGGCTTAAATAAGTATTTATGAGTCAGCCAGTGTGTGTGTGTTTGTGTGTGGGGAACTAACACACTTTAATTAGAAATGCATGTGATAAGCCCACAATCAAGAGGGAAACTTCTTATTCAACGCATGTTAAAATTATGTTGCCTACTTATTAGGGCAGCTTGATTGATAAGTCAGTTAGTTAAGGCATTCGATTAGGCCACAGACAGCAAAGAAAGAAGGCAAATTCAAGTTTGATAAATTACTTTTAAGCTGTCACGTATAAAAAAAAAAAACCTCACCATTGACCATTTATCAGAAAACCAGCCAAGTGACCTGGTCAAGTGGTTGGCCAATCGATTTGGCTATATCTATATTTATAGGCCCATCAATTATAGCGAGGTCACCTATTTTTTTTCTACAGTGTATATAAATAGCTAGGTAAACAGACTGAATTAGATTCGTATGAATTGAGTTGCGTAGTTGCAAAAGCAAAACAAATTCCAATGCCATTGGCAGACCCAAAAGATGCCACACACCACAAGCCACAGATTGTGGCAACACCCATAGATACACACACACATACTAACACACGTACGTAACTGGGTGGCCTTCTACTTCGTTGAGAGTCAACTGAGTATGTCATTTTATTGAATCAAAAACCACTCAGCTATTGAAAATCAATTTGCACTGCAGCAAAGCAGCAAACTCAGAGCAAACGTCGTCGCCAAACTGGACCAAAGAACACCTGGCAGTTATACACTGGAAAAAAGACCAACTTCTAAAATCAAGAACATTCATCTTAAATATGTTTTCTTACAATAAGAATTTTTTAAGACCAAATTACTAAAACTTAGATTATTAATCTAAAAAATCATAAAATCTTAATATAGGAATAAAAATCTTAAACTGTTATAAAAGTATAATTACGTACTATTTCGTATTAAGCAAACAGTTGTGATACTCTAAAATAACATTTATAAAATTACTAAAACTGATTAAAAAAATCAGAATTTAATAATAAAAAAATTAAAAATATTAAATATTTTTTTTTTTTAATTTTATTTTTTAATTTTAAGAATATTTATTCTTAAAATAAGAACTTGGTCTTATTAAAAATGTTCTTAAAATCGAGATGTGCTCTCTAGGCGTATACGCAATATCAAGTATACTAGGCGTATACGCAATATCAATTATACGCAGCGTATATGCAATATCAAGTATACTAGGCGTATACGCAATATCAGCATATATGCAATATGAAGTATACGCAGCGTAGTTTTTAATGTTCTCCACGCATTTTTAAGACCCAAAATCTTAGTTCTGAGATCAAAATCTTGAATTTAGAACATTTTTTTTATCAGTGTACGGACAGACAGACAGACGGAAGGATGGAAGGACATGCTGTGCAAGAAATAGGACAATAAATACTTACACACACACACACAGAGTCGCCTGAACACGCACACAATTTTCCACATTTACACTTGCCATAATAATAAAGCGACATAAAAACGCCCCCCACCACAGAGATGTGGGAAAAATGAGAGAAAAGAAAAGAAAAGCAGAGGAAATCAGCAGCAGGAACTGAATATAAAATTTGTTGGCAAGCAGCAAAGAAATTGCAATGCCATTTGAGGTATGCTGATCAGCAGTTGGCGCGCACGTTGCCTTTTTAAACCAATTCCAAATCGAGTTAAGAGCACAAGGACATGCCACACACACACACACACGCACGCAGAAGGGTAACCATTCACCTGTATGCAAAATGAAGCGGCAATGCCACTGAAAATTGATGGCAGTCACGTAGAATGTCAGGCAGCAAGAAGAAAATCCATAAAACACAAGTTGAAACTTGAGGACAGCATATGAGTTCTACTTCTTTCACTACACCTTGCTTTCCCTTTTCAACATTGCTGCTTTTTGTTCATGGCATGCCTGACAAAAAATAGAGAATATACAGAAAAAAAAGAACAAGCTAAAAATGCAAATTGCAAAAAAAAAGAAAACAGGTGACCAAAAGAGAGGCAGCATCAGCAGCAACAAGGTTGCACCTGCAACCAGTTAAAGTCTCATTAGAGACCAGTTTGCGGCAATGTGTGTGTGCGTGTGTGTGTGGGTGCGTGTGTGTGTGTGTATTCCCCACTTCTGCTCTTTAGTCTGGCTTTAGCATTTCACGCAGTTTAACCAACTTGCCCCAGGGACTGAACTGTACTCAACTGAACTGAACTGAACCGAACTGGCATGAAACTGATGCTGCCACAGTTGAAGCCAGCGCCTAATGAAAGCCATAACTGTGCATTAGCACGACTGGCAGTTAGTTCTCTCCCTGTTTTAGCCTTAAAGCGGCGGCGCCTTGCCAACCGTATATGTGTATATACAATAAAAGGCGGCTTCATATGAGTTTGACATGAAATTGCGGCACGCAGCCATAAAATACGCACGCCCAGCCGAATGCTGGGCCAAAATAATAATAAATAAAAGCCAACAACAAGCCATGCAAATGGCGCCGCTACGCATCCGTATCCGCATCCGGTTGTCGCTACCGGAGCCGGTTACGGTGTCGCTGTCGCTGTCAGAGTCGGTGCTGCTACACAGAAAAAAAATCCATTCTAAGAATCCAGTTTTTTAAACTTGCTTCTCAGACTTCAAATTTTCGGATTTTTAGCATTCTTCTTCTTTTGTTTGTCAAGCCCTCGTTTATCTATCGTCCATAGCATAATTATAAAAATGCAATAAAATAATTAGAATAAGATCAATTGTGGACCATAATATAAAAATAATATTTGGTATGTAATAAGATATTTAATAATAATTTTAACGTGCGCTCAAAAGTAGGCAATAATTTTTTAAATAAACATATTATAAAAGGATATTCTGTAGATATCTGCTTAATACCTTCTTACTCATCCATCTCTTTTTCTTTCATATATTATAGCATAGCTTAGTTAAAAAAATTTAATAATAATTAAATAATCTACATTTAAATAGTCAAAGAAGCCAAAATTATTTGATCTTACTGAAAACAAATATTACGGAACCCCAAAAATGAAAATATTGTTGATAAAAATCGGGCCTAATTTTAATATTTCATACTTGGCTTATCACAATTCGGGAGTACCGTACTTCTGACACCGCTGGTATTATTTTCAGCCCGGAGAACCGGATTTTTTTTTCTGTGTACCGATGCTGTTGCTGTTGCCGTTAGCATTGCCATTCCCGTTGCCATTCTATTCCCTTTCCCTCTTCCCTTTGCCACTGCCAACGACTTGGCCTGCTGCCTGCTCTGGGTTCGAACCCTGAACTGGGCTTCGAGCTTGGTCTGCCTGGCAAGGCGTTAAGCGTGAGCCGATTACGCGCACTTATCAGACTTGGCTGTCAGCCGAATGGAGCTGCTATTGCTACTTACAGTTACAGGCAGCCAGTTCCCTATTCTCTCCCTCTCCGCTTTAATTGTAGGCCATAAATTGTTACATATTTCTCAGTTCAACTCCGAAATGTGCCTTAGCATTTTAGTTCTATTCAGTTATTTTCCTCCTTAACTTCCTGCAACTTTACTAGTTGCAACTGAAGAATGCAACCTACTCTACCTTTCAGCAGTTGTTAAGTGTTGTAAAGTGTCAGCATATTAAAAGGAAATTTTTTTTAAGGCATTTCAACACTTTATAAATGGATTATTTTGCAACGCAAATATAATAAAATCATAGATTCTTATAGTTAAATATGTATAAACAGATTTATAAGCAGCCAAAAGCTTAAAGCTCTCGACTCAATTGACTTAATCCTGCAGTAAGCTCAAGCTTAAATCCATTCTCCAGTCAGTTGCATTTAGATATATCATAAGACTTCTGTTCGGTATAAATATTGCCACATCTACTTAAGTCGACACCATTTAGAAAACTTTGTTGAAAGCTTTGAGCTGCTAACTTAGTTAACTTATTCTCTCTGACTGAGGCTTGATAAGAGTAACTTCTGCATCTGAAGCTCGAGTTATGAAAAGATAATCCCTTTAGATGATGAGTTCTGTCCAGATTTGACTTAAGGAACCTTAAGGTCCAACACTTTAAAACAGTTCTTAAAGCCATATAACATCCAATTTTAAAAACTTACCCGTTGACATTTTTTCAAAAACTTTGACCTCTCATAACTTCATCAAAAATTAACCGATTTTCAAACGGAATGCCATTTTGTTCATAATTTGGTCTCTAAATTGATTCTGCATTTAAATTTTTATCATCTAGAAAATTTGATCAAAATCGAAAAAATTTCAAATTTTCTATACTGACCTCTTGACACTTTTTCAAAAACTTTGACCTCTCATAACTTCATCAAAAATTAACCGATTTTCAAGCGGAATGTCATTTTGTTCATGATTTGGTCTCTAAATTGATTCTGCATTTAAATTTTTATCATCTAGAAAATTTGATCAAAATCGAAAAAATTTCAAATTTTCTATACTGACCCCTTGACATTTTTTCAAAAACTTTGACCTCTCATAACTTCATCAAAAATCAACCGATTTTCAAGCGGAATGCCATTTTGTTCATAATTTGGTCTCTAAATTGATTCTGCATTTAAATTTTTATCACCTAGATAATTTGTTATTTTTTTTCAATTGTAAGCCATCTATCATTTCCATCTATCAGCCAGCATCTTTCAAAATTTTGCTTTAAAGTCTTGAATTCATTGATTGATATATACGTAAGCTAAGAGCTCAACTGACTGACATTATTTAAAATCCATTCCTCAGCCAGCTGCAGTTGAAATTTAAGATTTCTATTGCTTGTCACGAGATGTGGCACATTTAGAACTCGTGTCATTTGGGAATCTCGCATTGACAGCATGTGGCATGCTTTGTGTGGTCCAAAAAGTGCTCTTTAATTCAATGCATGAACAACGAATGCAAAACAGCACAAAGATGGAATAAAAAAGAAAGATGAGATGGGATTGAAAATGGAAATGGGGAAAAACTAATTGCTGCTTTTAGGCGTTAATGAAAATTACAAATTGCGCATACGCCGCATGGTGCACTCTATAGACGATGGTTATAAAGGGACCATAGGGGCGTGAGGGGGGAGTGCGGAGGAGGGCGTGGATCGATGTTGCATTGTCATTGCATGCGGTTGCATAATCGCTGCTCTACATTTCGCGCTTGGCTGCAGCGCGACAACAACAACAACAGCAACAACGATCTCAACAACAAGCAAAGCCATTAGAAGTTGCTACAATTTCTCTAAACATTAAGAGGGAGAAAGGGAGAGTGTGTGTGTGTGTGTGATGGGCGGAGAGAAAGGGACAGACAGACAGCCATATCACTCTCCTTTTTGTCTGCCTCGCTTTTTGCTGCAGTTTTTGTGTTGAGTCATTTTTGCGCTCAAAAGCACTCACTAAAACAAATAAACACTTTGCGCATTGTTTCGTTTTGACAAATGCGTGTAATTTACGGAAATGTTTGTTTGGGCATCCCATCAC
The DNA here is from genome assembly GCA_035045575.1 of Drosophila falleni. Taxonomy (NCBI): domain Eukaryota; kingdom Metazoa; phylum Arthropoda; class Insecta; order Diptera; family Drosophilidae; genus Drosophila; species Drosophila falleni. Next base: position 10,871,474 of record JAWNOV010000011.1, read on the forward strand.
CCATCTCTCTCTTTCACTCACTCTCTCTGTGTCTCTGTCTGCCTTTGTGTGTCGTTGCATGTTTGCTAAATTGTCTTAAGCATATTTGCACGGCACTCACATGAAACTCGAGCCGTGCTCGGCTCAGCAATTAGTTGGGGCTGCTCTAAAAGCCATGAAGTAAGCACCGCCTGCACACTCCACTAATGACTGCGCTCATGCAACTGCAACAGCAACAGCTGCTGTGGCAACATGCTGAGGGGCACAACAAAATCCCAGCCAAAGGCATTTGAAAAAAAAAAATGAAATATATGGGTTAACAATGGTTGCAGTCGCTGCTCATCAAAGTGGCAATAAAATATGCGCATTTCCACGCGCTCGAATAGCTCATTACAACCAGTTATAGTATGTGTGGCATGCCCCGCCACTCGTGTTGCAATATCAACTGACTGCCATCGGATCAGCAAAGAGAGGAAATGAGGCAAATGAAGCGAGATATAACTAACTGAGATTGCCTTTGTTTTTCTTCTTATACCCTGAGTCCATTGAAATTTTGCCAAAAAGGGTATAATGTGTTTGGCAGGAACAATCGGTCGAAAATCAACTTTTAGTGCAGGGTACCTGGGCACAGGGTATCCTACTGTCGAGCATGTCAGGCTGTAGCCGCTTACTTGTTTATTTTTATTGTAAATGACCAGCTTTTGTTGCGGTCTTAATGAGGCAAATTTTTAGTTGCGTTTCTCCATTTTACTTTGCTCTCTAGGCCAACTTGGAACATTTCTTGGCCGCCTTTTGTTGTCTGCCTTTATTTTCCCTATTTTAGTTGAGAGCAATTTATGATACCTTTGTGGTTTCAATATCGCAATGCAAAGAGTCGAGCAACATAATTAAAAATTGTGACAGCCATAAATTAAACGTAGGTCTTTTTTCTTGCCCAATTCCCAGGAGTCAAGCGATATCAGCCTCTGTCCTTTCTGCCTCATCATCATCATCATTAACATCAGCATGAAAAATCAGCTGAAAAAGTTGTGCCTTGCAGTGGCTTTTTAAAGTTGTTGTTGGACTAAAAAGCCACTTTTGCCAAGTTGCAAGGAAATCAATTAGAGCGCATTATATGCAGTTGAAGTTGCACTCAAAAGCATTTTAAAGTATGGCAAAGATAGAGACAGAGAGAGAGAGAGAAAGGGGGAGGGAGAGAGACAAGGGCAACATTTGATTCCTTTCATTGTGTTCCGTCACATGGCCACTGATTGCTGTGAAGGAAGACCAAGAGAGAGGACAACGTTGAGACGACGCACAGTGGGACAGTCATATTAAGTATACGAGGCGTATTCGCAGTATGAAATATACAAGGCGTATACGTCATATTACGTATACGAGGCGTATACGCATTATTAAGTTTACGTGTCGTATACGCAATATTAAGTATACGCAGCGTATACGCAATATCAAGTATACGCAACGAATACGCAATATCAAGTATACGCAGCGTATACGCAATATCAAGTATACGCAGCGTATACGCAATATTAAGTATACGTAGCGTATACGCAATATCAAGTATACGCAACGAATACGCAATATCAAGTATACGCAGCGTATACGCAATATCAAGTATACGCAGCGTATACGCAATATTAAGTATACGTAGCGTTCACGTCAAATTAAGTATACGAGGCGTATACGCAATATCAAGTATACGCAGCGTATACGCAATATTAAGTATACGTAGCGTAGTTTTTTATCAAATGCTTTTGAAATTCTTAAAATAAATTTATTGAATCAAATATATGATTTTTGTACAGCAAAATCAGAGATTGTCCCACTGTGCGACGCCCACATTGGTTTCCTATAGTATTTTAGCAGCTAGTTGGCCCTGACAGCAAACGGGGCGATAAAGCAGCCCAAAGAGAGTCAGCTGCGGGTTACAGTTGAGCCAACAGAATGAGGCAACTGGCGACTGGCGACTGGCGACAGGACAGGGCTGGCACACTAGTGTTGTAAAGTGTCAAAACGTGTACTTGTCGCTGGCAGGATGCGCGGCGGCTCCTTTAATTTGAATTTTATGCACTGCATGCATAAATTTATGGCACAGGACACGCCCTCAACGACAATGACAAAGGCAACATGACAGGCACATGTCCATTACCCACCCACACACACACACACACTCGCACACACACACATAGACTCTCACACACACTCACAGCGACAGAGAGACACTCTTAAATGTCCTGCTGCTGATGCTGGTGCTCAACGTCAGGCAACAGCTTCTTATCTTGGCCTCTTCCATGTCTTCCTCCTTTTGCCCCTATTTTCTCTCTTTAAATTGTGCTTTAGCTCTTTCACCAAGTTGAAATTAATTTAATCTTAATTTAAATGCTGGCTGGCATTTGTATAAATTAATTGTGTATTAAAAAAAAATGTGATTGCAAACGTTTGCTTTGTCATACATATTAAATGCATTATTAATTGCTGTAGGTCAGTTATGCGTTTATAAATGCATTTCTCGTTTATGCCAATAAAATGGCAATTCATTGTCATGGCCAACAGCATTGTTCAATTTATATCGATATGTGCACACACACACACACACACACACTCTCTCTCACACTCTCTCCCCGCACTGTCCTTTCAAAATAAAAAGAGCAGAGCTTAATATCCTGCTGTCAGGCATAAGGACGAACTCACGCCCTGCTGCCAATCTACTGTCACGTTCCTGTCAGTTGTAAAAAAAAAAAAAAAACAAAAAACAACAGAAAATATCATGTCGAAAATAGTACTCGCAACTTATATCAAAACGGCGAAAAACAGCAAGTTGCACGCGCCTCGTTGCATTATAAATGTTGCAATTGGGAGAGTGCCGAATTTTGGAGCTGTTATTTTGTGTTATTGTCAGGCCTGTCTGTCTATCCGCCTGTCTCCGAGCTGAAAACACGCGACGAGTCAATATCATTTCTCGCAATTGCACAGCACTTGCATCGATGCACAATGACACCAGCTGAAAGTGACACTGAAAAGTTCAATTATATTTCTCGAAGCGTATGAATTGAAAAAAAGGGGAAAGTTGTCAGGGCTGTCAAAATTTAGTCGATTTTATTGTATTGAAGACCTCTACATGCTTTTATGTGCATTGAAAGCTATATTTACCATTAAGAAGTGAAAAGAAGTGGAATGGGGAAAATGATAGAATCATATAGAATCAAGTTTAAAGTGTTGTTTTATACTAATATCAGAACATTAAGTATACGAGGCGTATACGCAATATCAAGTATACGAGGCGTATACGCAATATCAAGTATACGCAGCGTATATGTCATATTAAGTATACGAGGCGTATACGCAATATCAAGTATACGCAGCTTATACGCAATATCAAATAGGTAAAAATTTAAATGCAGAATCAATTTAGAGAGAGATCAAAGATGGTCAGAATTCAGATTTAACCCTTTTACGAAAAAATTAAGGTCTCAAAATCATTTTTAAAGAGATGGTGTTGGCAATATGATAAAAGGGGTTGGTTAGGTGATGAAGTCTCTCTTTTTAAATTCGCTCATACCCTTCCCTATTTAAAGATTAATCTTGAAAGTTTTTCAGCTAATGTCATGATGTTTAACAGCTGCTACAGCAGTGCTGTCAAACTGTCTGTTTGCTGGAAACACAAGTCAAAATCAGTTTTTAGCAGATGATTTATGCAGCATTTTGGGGGAATCCCAAATGTTGCCCCTTTTTGCCACATGCAACTAAATCGCATTTAATCGAAATTCTGTATGCCATTAAAAGAACCACAGAATAAACAATTTCAGTATTTATTGTTGAGGCCACTTAAGCACTGCACTCAAATAATAACAAGAGAGAGAAAGAAAGGCATAGAGTGAAAGTGAGAGTAATAGAGAAGGCAACAACAAATGATGGGCTAACTAAACTGTAACCAAATGTCACACGTGGTTTTAATTATCGTTACAAAGTGCCATGCATGTATATGTATGTGTGTGTGTGTGTGTGTGTGTGTGTCAGTGTCATAATTACATTTTGTGGAATTCAGCAAAGTGTTGATTATTAATTAAAATTGCTTTATTTAACACGACACGCACAGCACAAATGGCTGTCGAGCTGCAGAGTTGCCTATCAAAATATATATATATATATAAATTTCAAAATATCAGACTATCAGTTAAATATTTAGCATTTTGCCTCTAATTTGCGTATGCATGTAATTATGCAATAACGAACTTGTCTCTCTTACTCTGCCTGTCTGTTTGTCTCCTTCACTCTCTCTCTAACTCTCTCTTTCTCCGTTTTGTTTTAATTACTGTAATTAAAGTGCAATGTTAGGCGCTTAAATGTAAATTGCTCGCAAGTGAATTTCCGTGTCTGGTTTAAGCCAAGTCTCAAATGCATAAACTTAAATATTCTCTCTCTGTGTTTTTTTTACCATTTTGCAGAAGGAGTTATTCGTTAGCAAAGTTGAGCCAACTTCGCCGCGAAACGAACGCAAATTTTCCGCTGCCACAGCGCCATCGATGAAAACAAAGTGGCTGAAAGCATTTAAGAGCCTAAAGCCGGCGGGTTCTGGTTCAGCACAACAATCAGATAGGTGAGTTAACAACCGCTTCAATTCGCACTATCTATGTATCTAACCATATACGTATATATATATACAAATCTTATGTGCATTAGCCCCCATTTCCATTAAGCCAAATCCCACTCATATTATACAAGTGCTGTGCGCTGAAAAATTCTCGTCGGAAAAATGTTTTAAACTGCAAAATACAGCTACAAATGAAGCGCAGCAAGAGTCCTATATTCCCCGCCCCCCGCCCACCAACCACGCCCAGTTTAATATGGCTAAAAGCCGGCAAAAATCTACCATAAAGGAGTCAAAAAGTCTAACCGTCTGGCAAACAGAATAACAGAATTCAAATCCATTTTCTCGCTGTTTATGCAACAATTCAAATTTTTGGCTCCACTTTCTGTTAAGTAATTTAATCACTGCGAGCAAAAAAATAAAAAATAAATAGGAAAAAGCTGCAGCCTTTGAGTTGAATTTTGTGGTTACATAACCGCAACTGTGTTTCACCCCTCCTACCTAGAAAAAACTATCCTATCCATCCAGAACCTGAATGAAAATAAAGCTTAGTTAAGGTAACCTTTAGTTTAATATGCGTCTACTTTCGAGTGAGCTGTACTTACTAATGTTCTCTGTATACACTTACTTCTTTCCCATAACATCTTATGTTACATTTTTATAATTTAATTATATACGATTATTCGATACAATCAATTAAATATTTGTATTACAATCAATACAATCGATCAGCCAACAACAACCGCGACAAAATCAAATGTACCACGCTGTATCGACCGTTTTAACCTTGAGGTAATCAAAATTAATCAAGAAACTAACAAATTAACAAATTAACATTTTGTATAAATTAATGGTACAATATATACATATATACATTTCGATAAAACAAACGAAATTTCAATTAAAATTTAAAAATATCAAATTAAATATTTAAATTTTGCTTTTGCTTAGCGCTTGACAAAAATAAATTCGCTGTAAATGTTGCACGCCAATGTAGAATTAGCAGCTCCCCCAACACGAATAAATATCGAAAAAAAAATACAATAAATAAATATAGCTATGACAATTCGATTGTATAAAAACTGCACAAAAGCAGCATTTTTATCTGAATTTATTTTTATTTTTATTGATGCATTTATTTCTGTATTTTATTTTAATTTGTGCAAGCCATAAACTGCAGCTGTGTCCATGTTGACCATCAATCACATTTGTTCGTAAATCAATTAAAATTGTACCAAAACAACAACTAGAATAACACCTGGCAAACATACTTAGCCAAGTTCTATTTTTTACTGAAGTTGGCAACTTCTTGGCCGTGTCCATATGTGTCCAGTGTTTTCGGCCAGTAAATTCAACTTGGCGCCAAGTGAAACACATTGAAAAATATGCGAAAAATTGCAGGCAATAAATTTTGAGGTACGCCATAGACACCCGCACTTTGAACAGATAAATTGCATTGGCATTGGGCATTGGGTATTGGGTATTGAGTATTGGCCATTGCACTGACATTCCCATTCCCATTCCCATTCTCAATTCGCATCCGCATCCGCATCGAATTGGCTACCGTTTATGGTATTCCCATTGGCCCATTGCCGACATTTTTCTCTATTTTTCTCTGTTTTTTTTTCTGTTTTATTTTCTGTTTTTTTTTTTGGTAGCATTCGCCAACAATACTTAATACCATGCCGACAGCTTGCACTGCAAACGATGATAAATCGAAAATCTTCTCGGCTTAGAGCAAGATAGCGCTAGCTGAAGTGGGCTATAGAGCGAGATGGCTAATGATAACTCGTCAGCTTGGTATCTGGAATTATGGCCAGACGACACTTTATTTTTTTGCATTATTTGGTTGCAGCTTCTCTCTCATTCATCAACTCGATCTATCTGTTTATCTGGCTTTATAGAGTGCGATTTAAAGTAAACACACACACACACACACAACGGCAATGGCTAAACAATTTAATATAAACATTTGCAAACGTGACAAGAAAATCACATTTCAACTTTTCTTATATTGCAAAAGTTTTCGCATTGCGCTCGAAATTACTAATGCGCCCCGTTAACCCGTTAGCCCGGGAAAAACTCGTTCAGCCGGTTTATCCTTTCTTCACTCCTTTTTTTTTATCTGTTTTTGTATCTCTCTTGTGCAGCCAAAAAAGTTTCTCTTGTGCATTAATGAAAAATTTATAATTAATTTTATGACCCTTTTTTTGTGTTGATAAATAGAAATACATGCATTTTGCTAGTCCCTGCAACTTTTTCCCCTCACCATGTAACTCAAGCATAAATTACTCCCCAATGTACATTGATTCACATGAATAAAACTCTATATATATATACACTTAGAATTTAGTGTACCCTGTAAAAGTACGCATAATTCGTATAATGAAAATAACAAAAATAGTCCAAATCTGTAAGTGTATTTATTTGTATATATACTCGAATAAATTATATGTTACTAATTATAAGGTTTGCCAATTTAATAAATAATATCTGTGGAATGTGCTGTAGTCTAAATTAAATTACAAATCATACCCTTGGGTGGAAAGAGAATAGTCAAGGACTTATCGAAAAAAGTTTAAGTTTTTACTGCTCGAAATTTAATAAGTGACCTTTTAGAAAACTTCTAGGCTAATATTGCGTAGTGTAAAGTATACGGTATTAAGTAGTAATAATCATAATAATTTTATAAAGTCTACAAAAAATTAACGATTGTAGAAACTGATCTTTAGTTATTAAATACATTATTATTATAAATATTATTCTTTAGTAAATAAAAATAATTGATTAATGTGTAGCTTTCAGCATTTGATTAAAAATAATTTATATATAAATAAGGCAAAAATCTTTGCAAAAAGAGCCTTATTAACAACGGACTGCCGAGCTGAGATAACAATTAATAATTACTTATAGCTAGGCTAACGACTTGTTTAAAAGATTACCTACATTTAAAGCTAGACAAATTAAAAAATTATGCTTATGATTTGTAGCAAATGTTTCGCTTTTTTCCAACGCATTGTTTTTGGGTCTTACATGCAACAAACTGTAATTATTTGCACTTGAAGAGGTGAAAGTACAATACACCAATTTGTACAGTTTACACACATCTGTAACAACTTTATAAGCCAATGTGCTGAAATGAACTGAATTGTTGCTTGTTTGTCTGTCTGTCTGTTTGTATGTTGTGTGTTCGTTTGTTTGTTTGTTTGTTATTGTGCACAATATAAGCCACTTACAAACAATAAGCGTCGAGAGTTGGCCCACTTCCATTACCACTTGTCAAGGATGTTGGTCCTCCTCTGAATGTGCCTTAATCCCCCTCCTTCCCTCCTCCATTCGACTGCCCGCTGTGAACAATTGTAGTATTGTCTGTCAGCATTCATCTCCCTCTTTCTCCCTCTCTCTCGCTCTCTCTTTCCATTGGCTGTCTGTCTGTCGTTTCGTCCAGCCATTTGGCTGTATATTTTTCTGGTAAATAAAACAGAGCCAAAAAGGAAAGACCAGCAACATCAGCATCAGCATTGGCAACACAAAAACAACAAATTGGTTATATTCGAGGGCAAATGCTATGCATATAAATATGACATCAAATTATTGAGATACACGAGAAATGCATTTTATACCAAAATGGGAGTATGCATATTTCGATGATAATGAATATTTTCAGTTGCTCTTTTTAAAAGTTAAGTAAATGCTGCGACTGTAGAAAAAGTTTAAGAATTTTACACGAAGTTATATAAAGTTCTTTGTCCTGTACACTCACTCATTCATCTATATATTTAAACGTATCAAACTCTAGCTAATATTCCTAAGGACAAAAGTGTTAAAGTAAATAAACTTAATATAATTTTTCTCTTTAATGTTGAACACATGTTTATTGTATGGAATTTAAACAAGAGTCCTGTGATTAATGTTCATTTGGCATTGTGCGTTTCCATTGTTTGCTGTTGTCATTGTGCCATATTTATATTTAAGATATATATATTTATATATATTTTATATATGTGTGTGTGTGTATGAGTGTGGCCCGTAAATGCAAATTTACACTTTCGTATGTACATATGCTGTGATAACCAGATTTATATAGACATATATAAACATTATTGTATTGTGGTTGACACAATAATTACATTTAGTGAATGGAACAAAAGCGAAACATTTGACACAGTTTTTTTGATTGGATTGGTTTGAATACAAAGCGAGTACTCCTATACTATATAGTATAGTATATATACACTCGTATATTTTAGTGCTATCATTTTGTGTATTGTTTAGAGAGAGTAACAATGTAACACTGAGTGAGAGTGAGAGAGCGAGACAATGGTGTCTGATATTATGTCTATTGCACTCTTCACAGGCGTAATGGTGCCTCGAATGCCCCATCGGAGTCACTGCGTCCCAATCTGGATGGCAGCCATCATCTGCAGGAGTACACGTACAAGAAGATAACGGCCTGTGATGTCTGCTCTCAAATTCTGAGAGGTGCGTATTATATATTATTATATATACACTGATACAAAAAATGTTCTAAAATCGAGATTTAGGTGTTAAAACTAAGAATATTGGTCTCAAAAATGCGTCAATTACTTAAAGTTGTTAGCTTAAGAATATAGTTCTTGGTTTTAAAAACATTTAAAAAAAAAAAAAAATTAAAAATTAAAAATAAAAAATTAAAAATTAAAAATAAAAAATAAATAATAATAAATAAAAAATAAAAAATAAAAAACAAAATATAAAAAATTAAAAATTAAAAACTAAAAATTAAAAATTAAAAATTAAAAATTAAAAATTAAAAATTAAAAATAAAAACTAAAATATAAAAAATAAACAATTAAAAATAAAAAATTAAAAAATAAAAAAAAAAATTAAAAAATTATAAATAAACAACTTAAGATTGTATTATGAACTTTGATTTTTGAGATTAATATTCTTAGCATGATAAAATGTTCTTGATTTTAGCCGTGTATATAAGATGTTTAATTATGCCTTGACACTCTGATTATCATTTAACTGGTTACCTCTGCTTACCACCTGTACAGGTCACACACGTCAGGGTCTGCGGTGTCGCATCTGCAAGCTGAATGCCCATGGCGATTGTGCCCCAAATTTGCCACGTTGCCAGCCAAAACAAAAGCTGTTGCGTCGCCAGAAGAGCACTTCCGAGCTGGAGAATCGTGTTGATATCGAGGAAGAAAGTGAGTATTTTCCACGCATTTCTTGCTCTTTTTGTCTCTTTCTCTCTATCTCAAGCTCATCACGCGCTTTTCCCCCCCTTGAAAACCCCAACAACCAAAACAGAAACTAACTAACAACAATAACACTTGCAAATTCGCTTGGCATTACGTGAGAGCCAGCATTTTAGCCAGAATTATAACCATTGAGTCGGCGTACTGTACATTAATGATTTACCCAAAGGTGTCATGGGTTTTTAGTACCTATTTGTATGCTCTAACTTCCCCAACTCTTATTCTTATGCGTACATTAGAAAGCAGCTAAAGAAAAACCCTTTCGAGTGTTTTTTGCTAACAAAATTTTAAATTAAAATTGTTATTGAATTTACTTTATTTTATAATTTTATTGTTGTTTTAAATTGTTTTTTAATAATTGTGTAAAGTTTGTGTTTCGTTTGAATTGGACTAACTGCAAGCTGTTGTATTACCAAGAAATGCATTGGCATGACCTGGCCAAAAATAAACACACATTGTTGTTGTTGTTGTCCATGTCCAGCTCGAAGTGGTTCCTGTGTTCCATTCCTGCTGCTCCTGCTGTCAGTGGATATGTGCATTTGTGACCCTCCACAATGGGCATAACCTATTACCTGGTTATTTCCAATCGATTGCATGCCACATCCAGAGTCATAGCCAGAGCTAGATCCAGCCAGTAAACCGTAAACCAGTAAATCGTAAACCGTAAACCGTAAACCGTAACCAGTACATTTCAGTTAGTTAGAGTTGAGCTGGCAGCTGTCAAATTGTCGAGCAGCAGCAACGCATCCTGCGAATATTGATTTGACCGGGTTTTTCTGTGTTTTTTGCTGGAGGAGTTGATTTCACAATGGATTTATGGCACTCGTGGGACCAACTGATTGCGTCATTTTAGATTTCCGTCACAATTCGCAACATTTCCAATTTTTTTATATTATTATTTTTATTTTTTTTTCATTTTATCATTTTTTATTACCCCTTTTTTTTGGATGAGTTCTTTGTTGTCAAACGTTTCATTGTATTCAGTTTGTAGTAGATGATTTGTGATTTGTACGAGGACTCTTCGCTCTTAACTTCTAATTTAAACTGTAGCTAAATAGTCAACAGTACGTATTTATTTGTATTTTGTAGAAATACAAATCTTGGGGTATAGTCATACAAATTTCGTTGCAATCATATAAAAAAGTCAAGGGAGACAAGTACACAGTTTGAGAAAAATTTGTTTCATTAATAAGTGATAGTTGGAGTAATAAAAAAATAATACTGGAGTACATTTTACATAAAAAATGAATACTAGAATAAATTTGGTCATAAGAACAATGCATTTTTGAAAAAGTTCTTCATATTAAAAATAAACGTTTCAATAATTCAAACATAACATCAACAATTAACTAAATGATTTCCTAACAAATCTAAATCATAGTAAAAAAAATAATGAAATAATTATAATAATTAATTAATTAATTGTTGACGGTTTTCTTTATAATAATAATTAATTAACTAATTATCTCAAGCTGTGTACCCATTCTTCTGCATAAAAACAAAGACCTTAGTTTGACATCGACAACAACTACTCAATAAATGTTAAATTTAAAATCCTCTTCCACCCCCCAAAAACCACTGAAAAACGCAAACTGAAAACCAAAAAAAAAATAATCGAAAAACACATAAACACATAAAGCATCGCCACAGGAATCGGTGGTTAGTCCACAAACAGGTCAAACAGGTCAAACAGCCGGTGATGAGCAAAATCAAAGCGCAAATCTGTTGAATGTGCCCAATACGAAATTCCGTCAAAAGACGCCCCTCATCAATCGCATTGCGCAACTAGGTACCGAATGTATAATACTCTATATAGTATATTATCATACTTATATTGTATGCGCAAAAGATACTCAATTGCCATGCGCTTGAATTTTTTTGTGTTCTTATATTTTACTTACTTATTTACTTGATTTGAACGTTATCGTTATATTGAGCTTATTGTTTATTAATCGGTTATTGCAATGATTGATTGTTGCGCTTTGATTCACCTAAATAATTAGCGAGACAAGAATGAAAATTAATAACAAGAAACATAATTATTATTACCATACAATAAGTATAAAACAACTTAAAACATATGCCTAATCACAAAACACACACATTTTACAGCAGGGAGTCATATCGATTAATCAATCGATAGACACACATCAATTCATATTGAAATCTCGATTGATCTAATCAAAACAATAAGATTGCGTAGTGGAGCATGTTCTATAGCTGTCATTAAGTATATCTTATTGCTAAAAAAAAATACAATCAATATCTACAACAAAAATAACAAATTTCTCAATATTTAGTTATCGTTTTATATATCCAACAATTGTGGGTATATATACTGTAAAAATTGGGTCAATCGTCGACACTTTTAGCGTTTGATTCCATTTTAATGTCGCCCAATTTAGAGTTTCACTGTTACTCAGCTAGTTTTCAAACAATTTCTCATACACAACAACAACAACTATGGAAAAAAGCTGGCGTACTTTAAAAGTTAACTAATATACATACTTATATATTTAGTAGCGGTACATATTTAAGTATTATCAATCTTCGCACATACACGCACACACATACGCACATACATTCACATAGAGCATAATTACCCCAGACCACGCCCCCGCCCTCTGCCCCCTTTCACAACATGCAAAAACTATCGATTATAATCGATAATTATCGAAAGAATCGAATCAAACCGTTCAACCACTTGTTAAATTTAACTAATGCACTTCAAAAATGCACATCATCAAAAAATATCGAAAATCGTATATCGAAAATCGTTTTGAAATTGAAACAAAACCACCACGGCCAACCACTGTTCACGCCCACGACCACGACCACGCCCACCACCACCAAAAATGGCAACTAATCAACTGCTACGGCACCCAAAAAAAAAAAAAAAAACCAAATCAATCAATTTGAAATGTAAAACAGAAATTACCGAAATCGATCAAATTTATCGTGTGCTGAAACAAGCCGGCGAACTCAAATCCGGGCATCTTACAGCCGCCGACAAAGCCGTACACGTGCCGGGCAAAACGTTGGACGGCCTTGCAGCTGGAGCGGTAACAGGAGCAGGTACAGGAGCGGGAGTAGGAACAGGAGCTGGAACTGGAGCGGGAGCAGGAGTTCCTTCTCTCACAGCTTTGCCGCTGGTGGGAAATGAAAGGCCGCCGCCGCCCGATATACCCATTGTGAATGTGCCACCCGAGATGGCCATGCAGGAGCCGCATCAGCTACAATATCCGCATCAGCATCAGCATCCGCATCAACATCCGCTGCAGCATCCGCATCCGCATCAGCATCCGCATCAGCAGCAGCAGCATCAACGCAGCCTGGCATCGGTGGCCCAAGCGGCGGCGGTGCGAGCCGGCCGTGGTGTCCGCCCACCGCCGGTGGCCATGCCCATTTTGGGCGTGCAGCTGCAACAACAGGAGCTGCAACAGCAACGTGGCGGTCTGCCAGTGCCCACACAAGATATCTCTAGTAGTTCAGGTCCGCAAGAAATAATAAAAAACAGCAAACATTTAATTGCAACAAAGTAGCTCTCTCTTTCACTCTCTCTCTATCTCTCTCTGTTTTATAAATATATAAATCTCTAACTCTGTCTCTATCTGAATCTGAGTCTGCTCATCGTTTCATAAATTCTATTTCTTGTCTTCCATTTCGTTATTTGTTTTTCTGTTGCAAATTTCTTTTGACATTTTTATGGTTTGTAGCTTTCTCTCTCTTTCTCTCTCCCCAAGTCTCTGTCTTTCTCTATTCGTTTCTTACACAACATTCATCCAGTGCCGTAGTAGCATTCAATCAATCGATCAATCAATCAAGCCAACATTTCTATCATTTCGTTACGTTGAACTTCAAATTTCAACTTTTAAGTAAATACAAAGTTGAAAGTATGTTAACCAAACACACACACACACACACACTCACATACTTAGTCATACACACTCGTAAGTCACATACATAGTGAATAAATAAGCTCAAGTCGTTCCCCTTTAAGTCCTTTAATATGCTCCTCAATTTCACCTCTCAACTCTCTGCTAAATGCTGTTACTGCACTTGTAGCGCAATCCACACACACATTCACACACACTTACAGAATTATAAATATATATATATATACATATATATTCATTATATTTAATTGCATACAATTTCGATTGACATTGCCCAAAATATATTGCGCATACGACTCGTTGCTTCGCCTTGCCGTTGCTTCTTCAAATTTTGCCCAACAACAAAATAATCACTCACACACACACACACAGATATGTAGCCATATATGCATTTTGTGTATAAATTAAGCCAACAAATATAATCAAAGCTTTTGCATAGCGACTGTCAAACTGTAGCATTAGCTTAGTTTCTTTTAACTAGCGTTTTAGCAACAGCATTAACTTAGCCATAGTTCTAATCTATTATCTATTTTGGTATTTAATAGTTTGTATTTTGTATATGCTAATCATGCGTTTTCATTTTCCCACACACACACACACATAAACATACATCAATACTAAAATTAATAAATAACATAATAATTAATACTCTATTTTTAAGCTCTAATTAAAAGTAATTAAATGCTTAAATAGGTCATTTATTAAATATATACTCGTATCTACAATATTTAACTTCTTGCATATGTGTGAGTGTAAGTGAGTGTGTGCTTGTATTAGTATTGGTATTGGTATGTGTGTGAGCTGTGAACATTTTTAGCGTTCACAAAACAAATTTCTCTCGTTGAATTCTATTATTGTGACCCAAATAACAATTGAATTGAACTGCTGGCGGACACAACGAATATTGCATACACTTTTTGATAATTTTAAATTTGTTATTTTATAAAAGTTAAATAACTTTTATAAATTTATATTTATCATTAGAAGTGTATGTGACACAGCTGGCAGTGTATTAGTCTGTGTCGGTGTCTCCCTTGGATCCTTTATTGCATATACTCGTATGCATATTCATCGTGGACTCAAAGTTACAATATATATCAAAAGCAAGCATGCAAGACTGATTTTCAATTGAAAACCAACGCAGCGAGCTGGCAACACAATTTTCTCACACACACACACTTACACGCATACACTGAAAAAAAAGACCAACTTCTAAAATCGAGAACATTCATCTTAAATATTTTGTTCTTAAAATAGCATTTATAAAATTACCAAGACAGAATTAAAATTTATAAAGTCAACATTAGACTAAAAAATATAAACTTAAAAATTATTTTTTATTTATTTAACTAATTTAATAATTATTTTAATAAAAAAAAAAATTATTTTTAAAATGTGAACATTCTTTTATTTTAAATGTTCTTCATTCCAAGATTTTTAATTTAAGAGTTTTATATTTTCGACACCTATTTTAGAACATTTTTTTCAGTGTACATACATACATACATATCCTTGCCAGCGCCTTGGAGAGCGATCAGATTTAATGGCAATGCCTATTTGCAATCTGTCGCTTTGTTTAGTTGCAATCGAGTGCATTTCGCTTGCAACTTGCCACAAAACGTTGTCTCCTGATTAGCGACAATTTCGTCACTAGCAACTTGCAACTTGCCACTCCAACTGCAACTGCAACTGCAATTCCTTTGTGGCTGCTGCCAATTAGCCAAGTGTCTGCTTATTATTGCTGCTGATTTGTTGGTGGTTGCCACCACACACAATACATCCTGCCCCATGTTGCTGTCTCCTGTGTTGCACTATATTTTATGGTTTGTTCCAGTTTGGTTATTGACAATTGGATAATTTGCCAATATGTTTATAATTGTTTTGAGATTAGTATACGCTGACTTCCGTAGCCTGATTACAGATACTCATAATATGAGTATATGAATTTATGCTGCAATTTGTAAACCACACACAGACACACACGCACACACAGAGACACACACACACAGAGAGACATACACACGTATTTGATTTATTGATTGTGCAACAATTCGAAATTAATACACACCAAAATGTTTTCTCGTGTTATCTTTTTGCCAATTTTGTTTCGCTTGCCAAAAACTAAACCAAATATCCAACTAAAAACCCAAAAATAAATAATCAAAACACCACAACCAACAACCACCAATGACAACCAACAACAACTACAACTGCAATGAGAAAGATCAACGATATGTTGCTCCCTATGCGCCCGTCAGCAACATGTCCAGCTCGGCCTACATCAGCAGCGGCTTTGGTATTAACTACTACACGGCCAGCGCACTGCAGCAACAGCAATTGACGGCAGCAACATCATCCAGCTATCAGCAACAGCAGCAACAAATATCGCCAGCACATCAGCAACAGCAACAACAGCAGCAGCAGCAGCAACAAAGCAGCTATTTGCAGAATGATCCGGGAATGCGACGTCGCCTGTTTGCCGGATTTCGACCATTGTCCGGATTTGGACGCATGCGACAGCAACGTTCGTCACAGCAGCAACATCGTTCCATATCATTGCCAGAAAGTAATTACGTGACTTACAATCACCATCAACAGCAACAGCAACAACAGCCACAGCAACAACATCAGCAACAACAACAACAACACCATCACTTTTACAACCATCACTATCCACACTTTGAAACAACACCTTCTTCTGCTTGCAACCGCACGAAACGTGCAACACGTTCCGTCAACGATTTGTACGGCAACTATTCGTTTGATTCTGTTGCCAGCCATATTGCAACAGCAGCAATAACAGCAACAACAACTCTAACTACAAATATTTCTACTACTACAACAACAATTACAACTTCATCAACAACTACAACAACAACTACAACTACAACAATCAACCGTTCTTTTTGGAATTGTACTGCATTTTATTCCAATTGGATGTTTTTATTGCTGTTTAGTGTCGCATCTTTTACATGTTGTGTGTGTGTGTGTATGTGTGTGTGTGTGTGTGTGGTTAAATGTATAGCTTACTTAAGTGCACCTCTACCTCTCTCTCTTTATTCTACAAACCCAACACCATTACTTTAATTTCAACTTAGACAAACTTGGCTTAAACAATGCCCCAACACGCCAATTAGTCTTAACCCAGTTTACACTTCAGGCAAGCGGCTCATTTCCGGCTCAGCACTAACAACAGCAACAACAACAGCAGCTACAACAATTATAAGCCAAGGCACATTGCCATAATTTGTATACATGGCCGAGTTGCTTGCCGCTTCCAGTGATGTTGCAAGCAAATAACTAAAGCAGCAACTTGCAACGGCTGTGCCGTGTAAATTGCGCGCCATTGTCATCTTTTGTACAACAAAAAAATAAAAATAAAAAGAAAGAAAAAGAAAATATAAAAAAGAAAGATTTTATTAGACACACCAAAAATTTAATACCCTTGCAGAGTTCTCTATTTGATTTTTAACAGATCGTTATATAAGAGTGCAAAGTTTTCAAAAACTTTGATCTCTCATAACTTTGTCAAAACTCAACCGATTTTCAAGCGGAATGTCATTTTTTCCATGATTTGGTCCGAAAATTGATTCTGCATTTAAATTTTTTTCATCTAGAAAATTTGATCAAAATCGAAAAAATATCAAATTTTCTCTACCATACCCTTGACATTTTTTCAAAAACTTTGATCTCTCATAACTTCATCAAAAATTAACCGATTTTCAAGCGGAATGTCATTTTGTTCATGATTTGGTCTCTAAATTGATTCTGCATTTAAATTTTTATCATCTAGAAAATTTGATCAAAATCGAAAAAATATCAAATTTTCTATACCATACCCTTGACATTTTTTCAAAAACTTTGATCTCTCATAACTTCATTAAAAATGAACCGATTTTCACGCGAAATGTCATTTTGTTCATGATTTGGTCTCTTAATTGATTCTGCATTTAAATTTTTATCATCTAGAAAATTGGATCAAAATCGAAAAAATATCAAATTTTCTATACCATACCCTTGACATTTTTTCAAAAACTTTGATCTCTCATAACTTCATCAAAAATTAACCGATTTTCAAGCGGAATGTCATTTTGTTCATGATTTGGTCTCTAAATTCAAACTACATTGAAGTTTTGTTCATTTAGAAAATTTATTGGTTGAGATACCTCAAAAAGCCACAAAGTAGATTGTCCAGACGGACAAAGATTCATTAGGATCAAATTAGGCTGCTAGTATCCTGATCAAAAATATAGAAGTAATTAAAGGGATTTATAGATCTCATGACAAAATTAAGGTAACCTCTGCAAGGGTATAAAAAGAGAGAGTGAATAAAAGAAGGTGCACGCAAAATGTTGCACGCTTTCACAGTTGCCACGCCACAGCACAAGTTGCACAGTTGCAAGTTACTCGCTGACTGTACACAAAATTGAAGTTCTGCTCGAGTTTGAGCCGAGTTCATTTATGCTTAATGTCTGCCGCATTTTTAATGGTATTCTCAATCTTTGGCGGACTTTACAGTGCCATGTCCGAGCGGGAGAGGGAGAGTGAAAGAGAGAGAAAAGCTAACAAAGTTTTTTGTCTTTGCTTGCTCCTGCTCACAATCTCTCACTTTCTTTGCCCCCTCAACTCACTTCAGTTTTGCAGCTGCCTGCAACATAATTATGCTAAAATTTGTTGTGGCACACAATTTTTTTCCTCCTATTTTTCTCTTTCTTCTGCCCGTTGCTTTTTGGACTGGAACTGCGACTGGGATTTTCCGTTGTTTTTTTTTCAACATTTTACCATCGTTTTCCTGGTTGTTTTTGCTGTCTTCGTAGTTTGTACGTTTGCATGTTTTCTTTTGGCCAGTTGCGGAGGCTGAGCAGGCTCTGTGCACTTATTTTTTTTGGCCGGATTATTTTCTTTGGTCTATTACATTTTGGCCCCGGGATAAAGTCGAGGCGAGCTGCTTCTTTTATGCATGAACGCTGAACGTCTTAATGTTTAATACTTTTTGGTTTGTCTTCATTTAACTTAATTAGTTCTTAGTTTCCTTCGCATGCCTTCAGATCAATTCGACTCCAACTAAGCAGCATAACTAACTAAGCAGTCCAACTAACAAAACTCAGCTTAAATAATCAATTGACTATATACTATATAAATATATATATATATGTGTGTGTAGCAACAAATACAAAGACGGACACTATACGGCCTTTTGGAGAGCCGCTGATGTTGACCAGAAATATGCCAAAGAGTCCTGAGCCAAGTCAAGATGAGTCCAAAGGAAACAAGCGACGCTTCCGTTTGAATTGAATTGAAAACATCTACCCAACAACAACAACATCAACCACAACCACAACACCAACAACAATTGCTGCTTAGTTGACAACAGTTACCACATTGAATTCTTTATTTAATTTAATTAATTTAATCTCTATATATATTTTTGTTGCCCTCTTAAAAGTAGCTTTAAAATTAAAATTAGACTTAAAAATGAATGCGAAATGCAGCACAGTAATTATTATAAAATACTCAACTAATCTATCTATAACAATTATAAACATTAGTTAGTCTCAGTTCTAAATATGATTATTATAAATAATAAATAAGGTAGCCTGAATGTTCTTCGCTACAATTAAATGTATTTTAAAGTATTTTAGTACTCGTATTCTATTCATTATGCACATCTCTGTACGTTTCTATCAATGTTGTAAATACCACACGAAAAAGTAATTAAAATATAATAAAAATAAACAAAAATAAAATTCAATTACAATAAATATATTTTGGATGTGAGTCAAGAGAATCGCAAAAGAACACTTTCTATCAAATCAATTCTCAATATTCTCTCTCAGTGTGAGGAATGTTTCCAATATTTTGTCTACATTATCGCATCTACACTGAACTACACGCACATAGTTTATGCACGGGGCGCCTAAGAAACATACACTTGAACAAAAAACACCTGACAAACCAATTACAAAAGGATAAACACCTTTGCTGTGTGTCTTTGAAAACGTGTGTTGAATGTTGCTCTGTTGCAAATACGTACTCGTATATAGTACTATAATCATACTCGTATCTTTCTATATTCTAATTACAGTATATTTTCCAAATGTTATAGTTTTTAACTATTTTATAACTGTTTTCAGTTCTCTGGCTAAACAAAATGAAAACTTGAACTATTTTTTCCGTTTTCATTTTGAATTTTTTGTATTTTCTTTTTACATATTTTCTTAGTGCTGTAGCTACTTATTTAGATACATACATTTAATACTGAAATCTGAACAAACGAAATTAAATTGCAATTTTTTTATCATACATTTTATTGCTTTTTTCGTATACAAAAAAAAAAAAAAAAAAAAAAAAAATCAAATGAAACTTGTGATGCGTGTGTCTGTTGCGGTATTGTCCAACACTACAAATTTAACACATATTCAACACTACAACAATGAACGACAACAGCACCGCACTCACCGCGCCGACAAAAGTTGAACTTACGCATGAAATCCTTGAGCTTGGACTCACCCGAATCCTCGGAGCTGCACGGTCAGTTTAGGCGACGCCAGCATCTGCCGGTGACTGGCGCCTCCGCCTCCGCCTCCACATCCAGCGGCTACTATCATGGCGGCTCTGGAGGCCATCTGGAGCACAGTACTCCACCGTCGAACAACAGCCGGCTGCACTGTAAGTAGCTAACCAGTTCCCGCTCATCCCCGTTCCCGTTCACACCGTCTACACCACCGAACTAAGGGATTGCACCTTAATCTCCAATGAATTTAAACTAAAAAGATACTAAAAATTGCAGTAATTCCCATTAAATGGGATCAACTCAATATTTCACCTTGTACTCTTTTACCGCCACTCTCTTTTTTCTCTCTCTCTCTCTCTGCTATTCTTCTGATTCTGAAACTTGACTCGAATGACTTTAAAATGACCTAATACAAAAGTTAACACGCAGATGGAGCATTAGATACATAATATCATCCATCTTTTAGATACAAATGCTTAATCTATAGCTTAAACTTTTACAAGTAGTTAATTTTTATTAAATATCTTTAGTATGTTTCGTTTTGTAGCTTTAGCTAAAAGTAGAAAAAATTATTCAAATTAAATTTAAATTTACAGAAATGTTGAAAGTTTCACAATTTCACTTAACAGTCATACAACAAAAAAAAAAACTCATTTTTCAAGTAGTTTCCGAGAATATTTTCAACTTAAGACTTCATTTGAATTTCAGCCAACATCACAAGCTATTTTTGCAGCACAAAAACCAAAAAAAACGCCTCTATGAGTTTTTTTTACATTTTCTGCTACTTTCTGTATCTGTATCTGTAATTGTAACTCTAACTGTATCTGTATCTGTAACTATATCTTGTACTTTTCTATCATATGTATTCGTGCATTCAATTAATGGACAACAAGCATGTGTGTGTGCTTGTTGTGCATGTCCTTAATGCCATCACAGTTGGCCATTAACGATATATCTTTATATATCTCATCCGTATCCATTACAGCGCCTTCAAGTCCCTCGCATCCGGGCCGCAAGCTCCTCTATGCCACACGTGGCATGCGGGGAGGCAGCGTCGATTTACCCGACGACATGGAGAAGTCGCAGTCATCGGCCAGCACATCGCCTTGTTTATCTCCAGTAAGACATGCCCAGGTATTCCCCCTGTTTGCCTTCCAACTCCCTCTCTCTCTCTCTATCTTTTCTGTTTCCATGTCTCTTTATTATTTGTTCCAATTCGTTCGTTTTGTTCGTCCTGTTTTATGCCTGACTAAAGTGTGCTTCCAATTTCAAGAAATCACATCGTCTGCTGCCCACCAATCTTTATGTCATACTCTACAACTTTAAGGCGAGACACGCTGATGAGTTGGATCTGAAGGCTGGCTATAAGGTGAGCTATATACTTTGGGATCTCCATTAATTAAGAAAAAAAATAAAATTTGAAAGGAAAGTGGCGTTGATATTGTTAACCGATTTTTTGAAGCATTTTTATAGGTTGACCTTCACTCTTGCTTATTAGAATAGTTTTCAAAGGTTATATTATCAATATATATAGAACTATTTGTCCTGACTGACTGACAGATGACTGACTGACTTACTAACTGATATTCGTGGAGCCCAAACGATAAGGGCGAGAAGAATGAAATTTGGGCACAACATAGCTGAGAAAATCTTTTCGTACAATAAGAAGGCTTTTTGTGATATTCGCACTGCAGAGCTCCCTCGTAGATTATTGTTAATAGCTCGAAATATGAAATAAGGTATCCAGATTGTTTATTTATAGTACAGATATTTTAATGTAGAAAGTATAAAAATCACTGTCAAATTTAAATTTTTTTATTTTATAAAATGTAATGAAACATTGAAAAACCATCCTTAAGAAATATATTTAGACGTCTTGATTTGAAAAGCTTTTTTCCGAGCCAATCACATAAATATAAATGTTTGGATATTTGTTAAATATACCCTTAATAGAAACGAGATATTAATATGCTCCCCACATATTTTAGCAATGCAGTAAATAAATAAATAAATAAAACGCTTTGTTTAATCCGCTAAACTCTGCGTTTACCACACACACAAAACACAAAGAAAGAGAACAAGACACAAAGGGAGATGAGGCAGAAAACAAACAGCAAGGTAATTGGCCTACACAAAAGGAAAAAGAGAAAGGGATATAGCATATGGATATACGCTATATTTATAGAACAATATATTCAATATGGGCAAAAACAATCCTAGAAATAACTGGTTCATTTATAATGTACACATTGCATTTTTATTATGTACACACAGAAAATACAACGAAGCAAATGGAAAATAGGAAGCAAAAGAGAGAAGAGTGGGGAAATAAGAGAAGAAAGCAAAAGTAAAATAATATAGTAGTTAGGGGAATTGTGTGTACACATTGTGATTGCCAATGCCATTTCGATTCCGATTTGCGATTTGTGATTTGTGAATTGAGATTGCGTATACGCCTCCATGGCCGTGGGTAATATGTATCGAGTGATTTGCATGTGCATTAGCCGTAACCAGGCATTGTCCTTGGCCGGATAAGGAGCTCGGTTAATGGCTGTGGTTTAACCTCTTTCTGTCGCTGCACAGGTGACAGTTATCGATACCTCGGATCCGGATTGGTGGAAGGGCAAAGTACTCGGACGCGTTGGCTTCTTTCCATCCAAATACTGTGTGCGTCTCAATGCGAACGAGAAGCCGCTCCAGGTGACCCACAATCTGCAGGTGTCCGACGGTGAACGTGGCGAGAACATGACTCTGCTCCGAGATCAGATTGTCATCCAGGTAGGTAGCTCTAACTACCAGAGTTGTTCCTAATTAACTACTTTTTTAATGAAATAGTCATTTCACTAGCAATAAAAAAGTAGTGCCAATGAAATTTCATTTCACTATCATTGAATAAAGTAGTGCTAGTTAAAAATTATTTAATTTAATTATAATTTTTTCGTTGAAAACCCATTTTAATTAGCATTGAAAATAATTTTTTTGGAAATTAAAAAAAATTGAAAAATTTGGAAAATTGTTTTTTCTGATAGCTTTTCCGGTATTTATCCGATATTTTTATCCGAAATTTTTATCCGGAATTTTTATCCGATAGCGTTATCCGATATTTTTATCCGAAATTTTTATCCGATATTTTTATCCGAAATTCTTATCCGATAGTCTTATCCGATATTTTTATCCGATGTTTTTATCCGACAAAAAGCACTACTTTTATCAATGCTAGTGAAATGGAATTTCATTGTCACTACTTTTTTAATGCTAATTAAAATGTAATGATAATGCTTATGGACACAACTCTGCTATCTACACACTTTGTGGTAAATTCTATACTTGCTTTCTTTGCTTAGACCGGGGATGAGGTGAATGGCATGGTGATGGTACGCTCGGCGGACAATCGTCAGGGCTACTGTCCCATCAAGTATCTGCAGGAGGTGTGACAGCCAGAAGAGGAAGAGCCGCCAGCCAAGTCGCAACGTGACAAGACCAAGCGTAGAATTAGAATCGTAGTAGCCGACAACAACAATTTAGCAACACCCTCCGCACCAGCACCAACCACATCCACATCCACATCCCTGCATCATTCACCGAGTCATGAGAGAAAGCAACTCAACATCGAGTATGGAGATGCAGATGGCGGCCTCATTTGGGACAAGGACAAGGATGTCCTCATACTCTCCGGTCGCAATAAGAACGACAAGAACTGGGAGAACTGGGAACGCATACGCGAGCAGAAGCTGGAGAAGATGAAGAACATCTGCTTCGAGAGCTATCGCCAGTCCAAGCGGGACAAATTGCTGCTGGCCAAGCCACGGATAAAGCAGCTCGACTCCACCTGGTACACGGACAACATCTACTCGAATCGCTCCGACGATCTGGACGAGGATTATGTGCCCGATTGCCTCAAGTATTCAAGCAGCTATAGCAATAGGATACTACGTGATATTCGCGAGCAGGACGAGAAGTATGCGGAGGATACGTTGCCCATGCAGCGGGAAAGACGTGGCGAGGGCGAAGGTTCACCTGGCTATGGACTGCAGCGCTCCAAGAGCTGCAAGGAGTTCCAGTATCCCAAGTCCCAGAGCTGCTGCTTCGAGGGCAATGTCTACGAGGCGGGCGGAGGAGCTGGAGGCACTGGAGCCACCGGTACCACCTCGATACTGAAGAATCGTGCCGGCGTGCCCAAGTCGTACTCGTTCAGCGCCTCCACAAAGACTATGCCCTTCGATATCATTGACTACGAGCTGCCGCCCGCCTCGAATACGCGTCGGGAGAAGCGGGAGGCGTACAGGAGGAGCATGAACATGCTCTACAGCAATAGTCTGGATGAGAGGACGCTGGCGCATACCTGCTGTGCCCGGGAGCAGTGCACCAGTGCCAAGTGCCTGCTGGACGACATCTATGCCGGCTCCAGGAGGAGGCAGGATGTCTATGGTGCTGCCAGCGCTGGCAGCAACAGGAATCTGCATCGCAATCGCAGTTCGCCCGCCGATTGGCTGTTTGAGGAGCGCGCAGAGGCAGATCATCGTGCTGGCATGGGATTGGGATTGGGACTAAGTCGTAGTCAGCGTCTGGCTCCGCCTCCGCCGCCGATTCCCGCCCAGGCGCCCACGGTGATCTGCTGCTGTGCGACGGATGACTATTGCTGCCATCGCCAGGCACAGCATCGAGCGACCAGGACGACCAGGTCAAGCCGAGCCCACTGTCCGGGTCATCATCCGGCGGCCGAGGAGGAGGAGCACATGCATTGTCGCTACGACACTGATCTGGAGCACTTTATACGCGCCGAACGGGAGCGACTTTTGTTACAGGATAAATTCCTGGACGAGGATGAGCGTTATTTGGCCCAGGGTCATGGCATGCCCAGTCCGGGAAGACGTTACTATCAGCAGCGTCCCACGCGCAGCAAATCTCTGCTGGAAGTGCCGGCTCCAAGTCTCTTTGACGACGACAGCTGCTCCGATACGACGGAAATCGATCTGGAGGACTTCAACATCGATCTGGAAAAGTACTGGGAGCAGCTGGACAAACCGCCCAGTCCCATCAACATGGACATGCGACGCAACATGCACAGCAACTTAAAGGTCAAGAATGTCAATGTGCGTTGCTACAACAATGGACAACCCATCGACATGCATGATCGTGAGCACGAGCGGCTCATGATCAAGAAGTCGCTGCTGGAGGGGATGCCTTCACCGCCACAGATGGACTCCAATGGTTTTTTTGAGAATGTCGCTGGTCCGCTGCACCAGCAACATCCACACCAGCAACACCTTCAACAGCAGCAACACCTTCAACAGCAGCAACATCTCCAACAGCAGCAACATCTCCATCAGCAACGTCATCTTGCTGGAGTAGCTCCTCCAGTTCCAACCTATACTCATGGCTATGGGCATAAGGTATATCCGTCAGCAGATACTCTACCCTCGTATCAGTACAACAACTTTTATCCGGAGCATCATACCACGCTGGGCAGCGTGCTCACCCAACAGCCTACGGCGGGAATACATCACGCCTCCGCCGGAGGACATTCCGCCCTGAGTTTGATCAACAACATCTTCTCCATCTACAAGCCCAACAAATACTCGCCCGAGAACTGTCAACTGAACTACGAGAGCAAACCGGAGCCGTGCAAAAAGATGAATGTGCCGAGCACCCGACGACCTTTGGGAGCCGTCTCCAGCAATACCGGGCATGGTCACGACTATCTGCACTCGTCGATGAAGCGACCCTTGATGGTCAGTGGCGATCAGCCGCATTTTAAGATC
Organism: Drosophila falleni; assembly: GCA_035045575.1. Taxonomy (NCBI): domain Eukaryota; kingdom Metazoa; phylum Arthropoda; class Insecta; order Diptera; family Drosophilidae; genus Drosophila; species Drosophila falleni. The sequence continues at coordinate 10,897,459 of JAWNOV010000011.1, forward strand.
ATACCCGAGAAGACTGGGTTGAAGATATCGCCACTGTTGGCCTATGATGAGTATGGAGGCGGTGGTGATAAGTCCCATCACAGACTGAGCAGCACCGCGAGACCTTTGATGCTTCCGCACTGATGGTGCTGGACCTTTCCTTGGTATGGTAATGGTAATTATTGTTAGTTATGCCCAAAAGACTCGCTCGCTTTGAGAATTAACCCAAAACGCACAACTTGGCCCAGTGGCTCAACTAATGTTGTAGTGGCATCTATACTTCCCTTCGTCTTCTTCCTCTATCCTCTCTATATCCATCCTCAACAGTGACGCCAACTATATGCCGACAGGGAATATAAGATTTACTATGCGCAAAAAAGTAGACTACACTTTTTAAAAAAATAATGTCCGCCGCTTTCAAAATGGAAAATTTACTATGCGCGGAAAAGTAGACTACACTTTTTTTAAAATATTGTCATCCGCAAAGTATGCTACACAAATTAATCGTAAAGTTATTTGAATGTATCTGTAGTACAGATTCTGTACCAAATATACAGAAAAATAAGTAGTAAGAGAAAAATCTCAGCTACTTTACGATTGAATAAATGCTAACTTATGTTAGCTTTGTTGACAGAATAGATTCTGTATTGCATCGAAGAACACGATCTAAGAAAAAGCCAGATTTTTGATTTAAGATTTTTACCGGCTGAATCAGTTTATAATAGGTCAAATCTATGCGAAAAAACGGCTAAATTGGCATCACTGTTCCTCAACTCCCACTCTTCCTCTGTCTCCTCTTGTCGTCGTCGTCGGAAATGCTTTTGGTTTAGGTTGAAGCATCAGTTCATCGTTTTGTCTGACACAAATCCACAAAAAGCCACCACCACCACCAACAACAACAGCAACAACAACAACAACCACAACAACTAGAACAAGAAAACACCATCACCAAAAACAACAACTGCGCCATACCATTGGAAAAATGAAGAAGAAGTACACAGGACAAACGTCTTAGAGTATTAGGAATACCGAATGATTCTAGATGTAGAAATGCAAAGTAGCTGAAAGATTAAGAAAGAGCATATCTAGCTCGGCTTTAAAAACACATACAACAAACCCACATATACACTCACAAACTCACAAACACACACACACACACACATACAATCACAAGAAATGTGCTTTTAATCCGCTTGAGAAATCGTCGCATATAGTTGATAAATATATAGTTTAAATATACTATATACTTATATATACATATATATATACCACTAATTTTTCGAGCAACTTTTAAGCAATCAGCAGGCGTACTATATATATATAAATAGAGTCCTATTATATATATATAGAGAGTTAGTTAATAAGTCATTCATATCCGTGTTTCACATTGTATTTAGAAGAATCGTACCGAATCGAACAGAACACAACAGTATATAGAACGCATTGTATACCCTGTAAAATCTTGAGCCCTGTAGCAGCTAAGCGAATTTTTATTAAAATACTAAACTATTGTCGATAGCCATTATCGATAACGATTTATGATTAATGATTTGAGACAAACATCGTTTTTATTGCCACGAAATTTTTTCTATTTTTTATACCAAACAAACTTTGAAGAGAAAAAAAATATATATGTAACTAAAACTTAACCGAAGAAAATTTCGATATGGAACGTTTAAAAGGCTTGACTCAATTTGTTGCAGCTTCTAGTCTTATGTACTATATATGAAACAAAAGAACAACCACTAGATTTGTATGTATATAAGATGAATACTATGAATACTCGTATTTATGATTGTACTTTTATGATGTATGCGTATCCACTGGCCTTATTTATTAAAACAAAAGAAATGAAACAAACTAAAAACAACATGAACAAATGAGCTGAACTCACACACACACAGAGAGACACACATACAAACACATACTTGCACTTAATATGTGAATTTATTTGCGTTAAACTTTTGAGCGCACTTGAGAATAAATATTTAAGGCTTTGCGTTAATTTTGTTAATTGTTTTTTGGCGTCCAATTTTACATGAGCATAAGTATTATTAACTAGACGCTAGCGAGTAAAGAGTAGCGATTAAAATGTAACGAGTAACGAATAACGAGTAACGAGCATCATAATCGTATTTGTAGTCTGTAAGAAAAAGCAAACCAAACAGTTTTAGCACTTAATTGTGCAATCAATTTTGAATTTAAATTTATTTTTAAAGACTTTTGAAGAACGATAAAAAAATAAAACTAGAAACATTTTATTAGACAACGTTTTCTATCCACATTGTTGTTGAACTACAGACAAAAACACAGATTGTATGACGTGTATTATTAATCTAAGTGTAACCCTATGGCCTATTAGTCAATAAGTAATCCAATTTTCTACACAAACAACAAGTACAGACAAACCAAAAAATTAAAAAATAAAGAGATTAATGCACCAAAACATTGAACACATCGAGCACACATTTAATGATACGATCTATATAGATGATATTTAGATTAAATATAACATGAATTAGATATGTAAGCGAGGATGAGAAAGTCAAGTGTAAAATGAATGAAGTCGATGGACATGAAAACGCCCAAATCTTATGAGTATGTAATTAAATGAAATATATACAAATATATATATTGTATATATATAATACACAAATCTCAAAAAAAATTATATAATAAAAGAAAACAAAACCAGAACGTTTGCTCTGTCACAGGAGAAACGCAAAAATGCTGAAATTGGCAATTAAGTAAATTAGTAATTTAAAAACAATGCGAAACTTATACTTAGCTGGTAATGAAAACAGTTCCACTCCTTGGGATGATCAGATAATGCGGAAAGGATTGGGCTGTCAACTCTTACATAATGCTTCATTTTGTTTAGTGTGTAAAATTGTTATAGTTACGATTACGATTACGATTGAGATTGAGAATCACATAATATTGTATTTGTCTGTTATTGCTTAACTTGAATTGCATATAAATATATATAGAGTAATCGGTATTCGGTGTAGGTACGCGGGAAAAGACTCCTTAAATGCAGACATAGAACGATTGTAGGAAAAAAACAAATATACATTTAAAATACGATACGATACACATACGCATACAGCATATGGCATATAATATACATAGTTAAGAGAACCCGGCAAAAAGATATCAACGCAACTTACATATATCAACAAATAAAACTAATACTAATAAAAACAACTGCAAAAGCAAACAGTATAAACAAATTAAGCGCAACTAGAGCAACCAAAGCGTAAATAAACTTAGAATAAAAGCAAAAGAAATGACAAACTTAACTCATTTAGCACTACATGCAATTTAAATGTGAAATTTAATACCCTTCATCCGTCTCCCCTTTCCACCCTCATCATGCTCCTTTCCTGCTAACCCCTGACCAAAATCTTAATTTAAATGAAATAAAAAAACAAAAATGATGTTGAAATTCGATGTGAAAATATTAACTGACTTTTTATTACTGAGGGCAATTTTCAGCTGATTATTATTCGACAATATTTATTAAAAAATTATCAAACTATGCAAGTGTCCAAAATCTTCAAAAACTTATTGAATAGAGAAGATAATTCAATTCGACGCATAAAAGTAGACTACACATTTCAACAAAATAATTGCCGCATTCTTAATGGAATATAAGATTTACTGTGCGCAAAAAAGTAGACTACACTTTTTTACATAAAATTGTCAGCCGCTTTCAAAATGGAAGATTTAGTGTGCGCTGAAAAGTAGGCAACTTTTTTTTACAAAAATTGTCAGCCGCAAAGTATGCTACACAAATTAATCGTAAAGTTATTGGAATGTATCTGTAGTACAGATTCTGTACAAAATATACAAAAATAATAATTTAGGTAGTAAGAGAAAAATCTCAGCTTCTTTGCTAACTAGTGTTAGCCTTGTTTCTATTCAGTTGTCTAGAAAACATTTAAATTTGATTTTAAAGCTTTCGACCTTTCTGAGTAGATTCTCAAAATTCTTTTCGAATAAAAACCGATTAACAACTTATGTAAAGCCTTGAAAATGCCAGAACATCAAAGGTTACTTAAGTAAACCCAACCAGATATTCAATAAACTCGCTCAATTAAATAAACTTGTACAGATTTTGTTTTTTATTAAGATTTAAATTTATATCACATTAAATTTTACATTAACAAAGATACAAAAATATGCGACTTGTCGTTGTTGTCGTTTTTACAATCAATATATTGGTATTGGATTCGATTAAAATAGGATTGTCAGCTCGGCCGTCATGCTTGGCATGAATCTTTTGGACATTGGACGTATTTGTTTGTTTTTTTATCATTTCATTTGATTTTTGGGTAGTTTGGGTACATTGTGTTGACCAGCTAACATTAAGGCTAAACATTAAACATAGAGTTACACTTAGGAGCTATGTGAACTATATAACTAACGAATTATTGTTGCTAAACTAATTGCATCAGAGTCAGTCAAAGAAGTTGGAACCTAAACCTAAGCTACTTTGTCAGGATGCGCCAATTGTGTGGCGATCTTCTTGTCAGGCTTATAGCTAGTTCGTCGGTTGTTCTTCCTGCTGTGGTTGTTGTTCGGATGAGGTTGTTGCTGTTGCAACTACAGCTGCTGCTGCTGCCGCCGCTGCTGCTGCTGCTGCAGCTGCTGTTGTGCTTGCAACAGCGCCGTCCAAAGCATTAAGGGTATTCGTGCTGGCGGCCTTTTGATTGGGAAAAAGCACCGAATAGGCCGGCGGTGGATCCAGCTCCTCATAGTTGGGCGGCGAGTTGGCATTCGTCGAATCCTGGCCAGATCCATTGGCGGCGGCCAGCGCCGCCTCGCGCTCATTGTTGACCGCGTGCTGAGAAGCGGATGCTGCAAGTGAACGTATGGATTGAATGTGAGAGCTCAAGCGACAACAGGAAACTGTTGCAGGGTCATGACATGGCAATGGTTAATGGCGTCAGGCGAAAGTTAGACAAAGTTATAGACATAGACATTGACAAGGATTCAAGAGACAACAAAGTTGTGAGACATGCGCATTAAACAAATAAAAAAGTAAAAGAAAAAAGTAACAAAAAAACAAAAACGAAAACTCACATAAATATAAATGTCTATGTCTTACTTGGGCTACAAGAGTGTGCAATTGAACATACCCCAGAGGCCGCAGATGAGCAGCGCACCGCCGCAGAGGAGCATGCCGAGCATTAGATAACCCCACGGTCCGTACTTGGACAGATCCGAGTGTATGCCAGTCCGTGTCGAATTGCGACGCGTGAATCCGCTGCCACCCGTAATGCCATTCCCATTCCCACTCCCATTGCCACTTCCAGTGCTCTCCATGGTGGCATTATCTTGTGCCTTGCCATCCGACTCCGGCGTATTTGCCGCTCCAATGGCATTCGGAGAGCCATTGGCATCGCCGCTCGGCTTTTTCATATCTTTGGTATGCACTTTGTGTAGCTGTGTAGTCGAATTGAAGCTGCTGCTGCTGTTGTTGCTGTTGTTGTTGTTGTTGCTGTTTTTCTGTGGCAGATCCTCGGGCTCTGTTGGTGCATCGTGCATGAATAAATTACGCAGCACCTCGAGTGCAAATTGCTCAAACAGATCGTTTTCCTGGGACGAGGGATGTGGTATGGCGCCAGGACGACGCTGTTTATAGCATAGCTCATAGTCCTCATCGCTGTCATACTCATTGCTATAAGGACAATGCCGAATGCCATCGCAGGCCAGCTCCTTGGAGATGCACAAGATGGGTTCATCTCTGAAATGCAAACAAAATATAAGAAATGTGTATAATTTCTATTTATTTACTCTATTCTATATATTTTATTTATTTTTTTTATTTCATTTATTTTAATTTTTTATTTATTTTATTTAATTTCAAAATATTTGAACTACTGATTTAAATTAGGTATTTATTATGTATTTATATATGAGCTGTCCAATTTCAAACTGTCATAACTCGATCAAAACTGTCCCGATTTTCAAGCGGCATGTCATTTTGTTCATAATTTGGCCTCTAAATTGATTCTGCATTTAAATTTTTATCATCAAAACAAATTTGATATCTTTTCGATTTTTGTCAAATTTTCTATATAAACCCCTTAACATTTTTTCAAAAACTTTGATCGCTCATAACTTCATCAAAAATTAACAGATTTTCAAGCGGAATGTCATTTTGTTCATGATTTGGTCTCTAAATTGATTCTGCATTTAAATTTTAATCATCTAAAAAATTTTGTATATCTTCGATTTTTGTCAAATTTTCTATATCAACCCCTTGACATTTTTTCAAAAACTTTGATCTCTCATAACTTCTTCAAAAATAAACCGATTTTCAAGCGGAATGTCATTTTGATCATGATTTGGCGATACATTCTGCATTCAAATATTTTTAAATTCGATCAAAAAAATGTTTGTTGTCTTGTCGTACCCAATTTTGAGGCATTGATGCCTGCTCGCATCCTTGCACTGCTCTCCCTTGCCGAGTACCGTGATCATCAGCTTGGACTTCAGTGCATGGTGTCCATGTTCCCAGACAATTCGCACACGTCCATGGAACAAACGCACCGGATCCTCCATTTCTGAAGCCGTATCCTCCAGCTGGCAAGGATCAACGCGCCATTGCGGCGTGTGCGGATCCAAGGAGCTAAACTGCAACATAAAAAAAAACAAACAAATGAAATTCGCATTAGTTGAGGTTACTCGAATATTTGACAAACAATTTACGCGTTTGAAATACTTAAATAATAATAAATAAATAGATTAAAAGCCGAAGAAAAAGTAGTATAATAAAAAGCACTCAAATCTTTTCACGCTCTCAAACAAAAAGCACTGACGTGATATAAATTATTTAAATAAATAAAGATCAAAACGTGCACAATAAACGATCAACTGCGAATACATTTTGGATATTTCGCATGACATTTAAGAACAACAACAACAACATATAGAAGAATAATGCCAAATTAAATATTTACGCTGAAAAAATACGCCGCACAAAAAGCGGTTTTAGGTATAACATGCGAATACCCGTACCGAGGAAGAAAGAGGAAGACCCGACTATAGTGAGTACTACGCATAGTACTACGGCTAGTGAAATTCCACGCTATTCATAATTATAAATGCATATTATATTACGAGTATAATATGCAAAGCTAAAAGTAACAATTTGCTTAAAAACCAATTAAATATTCACAGCAAGTTCTTTATAGTTTGTTTCTATGGCTCGACTGGAAAATACTCTCTAGGAAGTTGTAGATTGTTATTTATTTTATTTTCTTTTATTCAGCATTCTAGCTTGACAAGTTTAACTTTTAATATATAATGTGATAATCTGATACTAACAGTTAATTTAAGTTTGACAATTTTCCAATTTTCGATTGAATTAATAAATAAATAATACCATTCTAAATCAACGGCAAGTATTAATAATAATTAATCGCCAAAACGGAACCTAACCGACATTCCGTAATTTGTAATTAAAATTGAATAATAGAAGTTCGATTAGCTTAGAATTGCTAATCGCTTTTCCTAATAACATTAAATAATTATTGATCGGCATTCTAAGAATATTATCGAAGCGTCGAGCCCTTGTAATTAATTGTGTTTAAAGAGCCCTAGATTAATAGCTTAAATAACGGAGCTTAAACATCATCAGCGTAAAATTGAGCAATAGTTAATTAAGAGTCGGATTTAATATCAGGTGTGTTGATTCAATTAAACTAGTTAGTTATCTGTTTACAACTTAGGTAAGCAATCATCAGTATTTATTTTATAAGTGCATCTCGTAATTGTGATATGCGATATGTGATTCTCGAATACGATAGTGTTTATCATTAACAAACTGTGACGTATATTAAATAGGTATTCAATTTGTATGTAGTCCAGTGTTGCATTTGCATATGCAGGTTCTGTGAATGGCGAACAAAGAAACCCATTTATATCCAGATACAGTTTCAGATGCCTATATAGCTATAGCTTTAGCTTTACCTATACCTGTGCACAGACAGATACAGATACAGAAACAGATAAAGATAAAGATACATATATACAGATACAGATACAGCTAAAAACAATCCCATCTCATATGCGACGCGCAGATAGTTTTTTATGGCCAGAGACTGTCCACGTTCGCATCAATCCGTCTGGCTGTCATTCATTCAGTCAGTTCCTCAGTCCGTCAGTCTGTCACTCTGTCCGTCAGTCAATTTGTCAGTTTGTCAGTCGCTGTAGTATTTATGGCATCGCATCGTCACAGCAGCAACTGAAAGTGTTGACTGTTTTGTGTTTTGTGCTTTGAATGTTGCGTCGCTTTTCGTTTTCCTGGCCAAATGAGACAAACGTGTTTCAAATACACAAAAAGCTCAGAACTCGCACCAAATGCAAAAATGGCTCGAATCGGGCGCGCTTATGCAAATCGCACGCGATTCGAATACCATATATGTATATATATATTCGTGTATGTGTATATGTACACTGATAAAACAGATGTTCTAAAATCAAGATTTTGGTCACAAAACTAAGAATTTTGGTCAAAAATTTAGTCGAAAAAATAAAATTCTTAAATTAAGAAAACACATCTTGGTTTTAAGAACATTTTTAAGTAAGACCAAGTTTTTATTTTTAAAATAAATGTTCTTTAAATTAAAATCAGAATGTAAAAAGTTAAAAAAAAATTTTTTTTGGGTGATATATATATATATTTTTTTTTCAACTTTTATTTTTATTCATTTTTTTCTGTTTTAAATTTTAGAAGTTTGTCTTTTTTTTCAGTGTATATGTATATGTATCTCTCTTTTTTCTATTGCGTCTAACCAAGTCCCGCATTCTATAACTGCCAACTGAGATGCGGGCCAAGTTATCTATAATTCAGTCTGAGTTCAATGTCAGTCTTAAAACCACACAAGTTGCAGTCTATTAAGCGATAAAGAGAACTTTTTCAATTGACATCGAAATTAACTGTAATTGGCGACAATTTCAAATGTCAAAATGCCATGTGAAAACCACAACTAAAACACAATGTCGTTGGCAAATTAAAAAACAAAATGAACCACAAAAAAACTATACTAATCACAATTAGCCAACTGACAATTGGCGAAAGTGTTCGACCATGGCATACCTTTCAAAATCAACTTATAGGCTGAACATGAATTAGAATTATAGCACGAATCTGTAATGAGCTCATGTTTTTGTTTCCCTCTCACTTTCCCCTTCTTGTTCTGTCTATCTTTTGAGCGAGTTCAATGCTAAATTCGTCTACAATCTACAATAATTCTCACAGTTTTCGGTGGTCACGCATGCGCAGCCAAGATACTAACACACACACACACAAACACACACACAATAATGGTAACACCCACACCCACACCCACCAGTCACTAGTCACCAGTCAAAGCAAAGTCAAAATCTAAATTATGAATTTGATGGTCAGCTAAAAGCAAATGGGAAGGTGCAACAAATGTCGAACCAACTCTAATTGCAACCTTCAGATGAACACCTTTGCCCAACCTGATAATAAACCATCAAATTTCTTATGTATAATCTAGCTTATAGATATATAGAACAAATATACTCTTTTAATTTTGTTTTTTCAATGCCAACAAAAAAAAGATTGAAATTTATATATTTAAAATTTTTATAAGTTTTAAAAGCTTGGATTCTATTTATTTCTTTTAAGTTTGATCCTATGTAAATAGCTTCCTTTTTCAGCTGATATTTATTTAACTGAACAGAAAGGTTGTGGATTGGAATACAAGATATCTTATTGTATTCAACTTAAATTAATATTCTTCTTCTACATCCCTTTCATATCACGAAAACTAATGAACTATCCTTTAGCTTGAAAATGATCTGCTTATACTTAATTCAGTAAATTAAATTTATTAAAATTTAATATTTCCCATGCTCTGTAGACTCTACAGTGTAGAAGTTATCATTAAAACGCAAATTATATTCTACTTTATGTTAATAAATAATTTATATTTAATAGTTGAAGTTATTAATTCATTCATTCAATCACTTTAATACTAATTATTTTCCACACGCAATATATTTAGCTATTTATAGAGCGTAAATATATATTACTTAACTTTAACTATACTTTTTTGTTGACAACTATTCATTAATTGAAGTACGACACATCATTGAAATTCAAATTGTTTACAGGGCATCTTAAAGCTGTTTATAAATGATGTCGTTCATTTAAATGTTAATCAATATTACCGAGGCCTCATTTTCAATCTGAATGTATAATGAATATTCCACTTACAATGTTCAGGGGACAGGTGCGTCCCACAATGGTTGCGGCTGAGGTTAATCCTGCTGTTCCTACCGTTCCACCTGGTCCACCTGTTCCACCTGTGGTATTCAGTCTCTCAATCAGCGTGGACATGCCTGTCAGTGCGGAGGAACCAGATGACTGTGATTGGGACTGGGATTGTGATTGTGGCCCCATCTTGTTGACAACAGAGGTGGATGTGGAGTGAGTGTTGCCATTGCCGTTATCAGTGTCTGTTGTGTGTGGATTGTGTCGCAACTTGGGCAGAATGAGACGCACTATGAATCCGTAGCTGGGCGGTGCACTCAAAATGCGGGTGCAGGTGTTATACTTTGCTCCATATGTGCCCGGCTTCAGTTCAATGATGAGACTAGACTCCTTGCCATCACTCTCCATGAAATGCTCATGCTGGGCACTGCACAGTGGCTTAAAAGTGGGATGCGACAATATGCCACCTGGAAAATCGAAAATCGAGAAACGAGAAACGTTAAAAGTGGAGCACAAAACTTGACAAAATGTTGCTAATTTGCAACACAAACTACAAACTACACACATTTACAATAATCAATAAGAGACAGACCCAACATCGCTTTTGTATTCACAAAAATAGTTCAAAAATAGAGTGTGAATTATTTGAGTTTTTAGCAGTCAGCGTTTACTCGTTTGAAATTCAATTAATTTGATATATTGTATAATTGAATAACTGGCAATACCTATCAAAAGCTCGCTGATGTTCAGTTTCAAGAGTCTCGGCTCAATTATTTTGCACTCGCAGTCGAACTTTGCGCAGCAGAGGTTAAAGATACAAGCGCACACAGTTGCAGATACATTTTACAGATACAGATACATATGCAGATACAGATACAGATACATATGCAGATACAGATACATTTACAGATACAGATACATTTACACATGCTAGTTAAATTAATAAAGCACACATGAGACAACACTTCATGGCTGTTGTTGCTATTGTAGTGTTTGCAATTGTTGTTGTTGTTGTTGTGGTTGTTGTTGTTGTTAAATATGAAATATTTATTTACAATGTGCCGCCAGTCGACAGTCGATGCCATATTCCGTAGGAAAACTACTTTTGCATTATATTCTGGGTCACTGACTCACACACACACACCCGTACACCCGCACACACACTCGCACACACACACACACACTTGTGGCTGCATTGTGGGCGCTTATTATTGCTGCAACATTTTATTATTAAGGCCTCCCCTCTCCTCCCTCCCCGCTCCCCTTGACCATGCCATTGCCATCTCTTCCCCTCTCTTGTCCTCTCTTGTCCTCTCTTTTCCTCTCTTGTCGTCTTATTGTGCAATTTTCACCGCTCTTTTTGGCCCATTACAATTTTATTCGCCTTCGCGACTGCAAAAACAATTTGCATTGGTATTAATCTCTTTGTGTGTGTGTGTTTGGTGTGTGTTTGTGTGTGTGTAATTTGCCAGCTAATTCTCATTTCGAACTTGACATTAATAGCCAAGTTGCTGACACGTGCTGCACTTTAATAAAGTGCCCAAAAGTTTGGAACAGCTCCTAAAAATGCACTTAAAAATGCATTTATGCTTTTAATTGTTCAACACATAACATAACATGATTAATAGCGCATAACATTTGTTACTGTGTGTATAATTTAAGTGTGTTGCAATTATGTTTAAGAGTGTAATTAGAAATATATGTCAATTCAAGCGAAAGCTACTTTATAAATATATAGTTATAATTGCAATAATTGTATATATATATTTACAGATTATCATTGGCAATTGTTCAATTAACAGTTTGCGATCAATTTTATTTGTAATTGCATAACTAATGATTGTTTAATTAAGAGCTTTAAAAAGCAGATGAAAGCGTCATTTAAGATAAAAACTCTTTATGTAAGATATATATAAATATAATTACATTACATCAATAGTTTGATAAATTTTTATAGAGAGCAATTAATAAAAATTAAAAAAATGTATTGAGCTCTTTCGGCAACCTGTTGACCTATTTTAATTAATGGAAAAAGTTCAAATAGTAATCTAATTGATGTATTATTTTTTTTTATTTTGTAATAACTATTTATACTGACATTTAATTGCTGTCTGACTGTTAAACTGACCTATAAGCCATAAGTTTAATCCATTAGCACCAAAAATAAAATGATACAATGCGGTTTAGTATCTTTTTTTGTGGCTGTTTGTGTGTGCTTGTCGGCTGACTGACGGACAGCTATAAAAGTCGAGGCTTATGCCACTGAACTCTAGCTTCAGTTACAGCTTTAGCTAATTGGGTTAAAGGCACACACACACATCTACACACACACACACACATTATATATGTATTTAAACGTATAACAAGTTAAATGAGTGTTGTGCTTGACTGCAGCAACAGACGAGAGATGCATTAAGGTTGATGAGACTGAGTGAGAAAGGGGAGAAGAAAGGGGAGAAGAGAAGGGTAAAAGGTGTAGAAGAGTAGGGTATTCCCAGCTGAGGTTAACAGTGGGTTGGGAGAGCAGCGAACCAAGCAAAGAAAGGGCTGTAATTTCACTTGATTTTTCAACATAAATGTGCCGTTCATAATTTGTCTCAATTTCTAGAGCATGAACATGAATTGTTAGTTTATATATGACTATGTCTATTTCTATATTTTTTTATTTTATTTATTTGGTGCTGCTTCGAAAGCAGAACGCAGCACAAGTGGAAAGTCAAAAAAAAAGTTGCAATTGCCAAACTATTAAATTCGGGAATAGAATTTCACATTTTCAGAGTTTCTCATTTCTGGTTTCTAATTTGCATGCGACGAGTATCTATGTAAATCTATGCAAATGCAAATGTAAATGTTGTAAATAAATAAACAAACTACAACATTTCAATTTGTTTTGGCGTATTTAGCTTTTAGCTTGTTTGTCTTGTTTGGAGAAGGTCAGAAACAGAAACAGGCAACAGCAGCATCCATATAACTTGATTACTGAGCCGCGTTTTCAGTAATTTCCAGCAATTGTCAAGTGTATGCGAGTGTGTGGGTGTGTGTGTGAGTGTGTGTGTATTCTGGCCGTAACAAAGTAAGTGTGTGTGTGTGACGGTCACTTGAAAAGGGCTCAAAACAAAACTGAGCTGAAGGGCAGTCAATGTTGATCTACAGGTGCCTATAATGAGTGCACACTCACACTCACACTCACACTCACACTTACACACACACACACACATACACACACAACTGAAGAGTGTACTCACACACACACGCATACACACAAAATGAGTGCACTTTAGTTGGGTGATAGAGGGAGGGAGAGGGGGCATTCAGTTCTTCTCTCTCTTGACCGTTGGCAGTTGCTTTGCTTTGTTTTGGTTTTGTTTGCGTTTTGAGTTTTGGGTTTCGGTTTTGGGTTTTGGGTATTTTTTGGGGTTTGCCTGTTCGCTCATGTGTTAAGCAGAGTCTCAGATTGTCAAGCATCTGTTTTGAGTGCCTGCGCCTGTGTTTTGAGCATTATACATGCTGTGGCATGTGGCATGTGCCATGTTGCAAGTTGCTGCGTGCAACTCACTCATCATAATTACGAACAGTTGCGTAGAAGCATAAAAAAAAACGCACTCGAAAATGAAAAAGTTGTTGTTAAAAAATTACACAACACAACACACACACACTTGCACTTGAGCAAAGAGAAAGATAGAAAGAGAGTGAGAGAGAGAAAGAGAGTGTGAGAGAGAGAGAGAGAAGTGTAGCACTTGACGCACAAAAAAGCGACAAGTGTAGTTTTGTTTTTGTTTTTATTTACCAACTGAAAAATAAGGTCAACTATCAAAGTCAGAACTGCAAGGGTTAAGTGGCATGCCCCCGCATCCCCCCTCTCCCGCAATCCCGCAGTCCCAACTCATCAGATGCTACAAACACACACACAAACACACACAACACACACTCGTTTACACTGGACAACAGCGCTAGAATTCCCGTTGGCCAATTTTGCTTATGGGTCAAGCGCATATGTTGTTGTTGTTGTTGTTGTTGTTGTTGTTGTCGTCTCTTTGTATGTCTGTTTGTTTTGCACAGCAGCAACTAACTAAATAAAATAAATTGTACTATAAACAAGACAACAGCAGCAACAGCAAAGAACTTGACATGCATTCAGCTTTAACTGATTCTAGTTTGCTGTTGTTATCGTTGTTGTTGCTGTTGTTGCTGCTGATGTTGATGTTGCAGTTGCTGCCATTGCTGCTTGCGTGCAACAGCAACAACATTATTGCAGACAGCCTAACGGCAACTGTTGCTGTTGCTGGTTGTAAGTCTCAGTTAGCCAACAGCAGCGTGACCGAGCCGGTTCAACATGACTCCACACACATATATATATACATATACACATACACACACACTCACACACACATAGATTTATAAGTGCACTCCAGTTGGACTCGCCTGCTGCCTTCTAACGGTCGCATACATAAATCAAGGCGGCCATTTTAGCAATTAGCAAAAAATTACCAACAAAGTAAGTGCTTGTATAAAACTTGTGTGTGTGAGTGTGTATATATCTGTTGGCCAAAATAGTTTGGACCAATTTAGTCGTAGATACTGTAGCTGGTAGGCGTTGGGCGTAGATACACAGAAAAAAAAAATCATTTTAAAATTAAAGTTTAAGATTCTTAACTTCAGCAGGTAATTTTTCAGTATGTTTTCAGAATATAAATCCAAAATTAAAACAAAATGAAGATAATATGCAGATCCCAAATTAAAACAAAATAAAGATAATATGCAGATCGTAAATTAAAGCAAAATGAAGATAATATGCGGATAAAATGGAAGCGATCTAAAATTAAAATAGTCATAAAAGTTGAAATTTTTATTTTTCTAAAAAAAAGTCTTACAAAATCGTATAAACCAAGATAATTACTTAGAGCCAAAGGAAATACCTTGCTTAATGAAGTATTTCGCACTCAGTTTTAAAAATTTCGATATTACCTAACTTTTAACACCGTTTGGAACTGATTTTATCCTAGAATACCTAGATTTCCTTTTTCTGTGTAGAACAACAACAACAACGGTAACAGCATCCTCAAGTGTCGCCATTTTTAGCACGAGAGCGAAAAAGAGCGTGAAAAAGAGAGCGGAGTGCCAAGTTAGATAACGGTCAATTTGCATTTTAATTGAGCGCTTGTTGACGCTCTGCACATCTTGATACAGGAGAGAGAGAAAAAAGCTATCGCCTATACATAAAGTTATCTCTGCCATCTCACTCTCGCAAACTCTTTTGTTTGTGTTTGTTTTTCGTTTTTTTTTTATTTTGGTGAGCAAAAAGTTTGAAACACTTTTGTCTGGTCATTGCATTGAGACGGAGAGTGGCAAAAAAGAAAAGGGGGCGGCAAACGGGTGGGCGTGGCGAACTCTAATTGAACTCTTATGACATCAACAGATCAAAAGCTTTTAGGCGTCCCCTGAGGTGCGACGACTTCTTCCAATTTTTTTGTTGCTCTCTTTGAGAGCAACAGCAACAAAAAAGTTCTAGCTGCTTGGCAACATATTGATGTTGTATATCAGTGTGTGTGTGTGTGTGTGTTGTTGTTGTTGTTGTTTTGTTCTTGTTTTTTTGAAACGCAAATTGATTCAGTAACCGGTTCGCATGTGTACACATGTATGTTATGTATGAATATTTATGCATGTTTTTCTTTTTTTTTGAAGAACTGTGTATCAAGCTATTTTTTGTTGGTTTTTAGCTACAATTTACATAGTGTGTAAAGCTTAACTTGGCTATCATAATTAAATTTCAGTTAATTGTAATGTAATTGTCATAGTTCCCAAATGGCACAATGAAATAATGTTAAAAGTTGAACGGAACAATGTTAAGAGCTTCGCTTGTTTAACAGACAGCGTTGCAATCGGTTAGGGAAATGAGAAATGGGAAATGGGTAAAGAAAGGGAAAAGGGAAAAGGGAAAAGGTGAAACGGTAACTCTGCCTCTGACTTTGCCTTTGTTCTGTGCGCGCCAACTTCGCGGCGTAACTGTATTTCAATGACAATGAGGTCGAGTTCGAGTTCGACTTCAAGTTCGTTCCCTGTGGCTGCCATAGCTTATTGTTCTCTTATTTCTTTAAATTCAGTTGCTTCAAGTTTCTTTATCTTATTATGTACAATATAAATAATTACTTTTTTCTTTAGCTATTCCAATTTTCACATGTCTTTATTCTTGTTGCTTCCGCATTTATTTACAATACCTTATTGTTATTATGTCTAGGCCTCTTTAAATGATTCACATTAATAAAATAAAGTTTAACAACAACTGCCAAAACATTAAGAACATTATTAATAACACGCTTGACCAAATGATAAAGAAAAAAAAACAAAATGAATAAGTAAATAAAGTATTTAAAAAACCATGTGCACAAATGAAAAGATTCGAGAGATTCGTAGAGAGCAACCGGTTTACGGTTCACGTTCCCAAACTGTCGCAATACAACAAATTCAAATAAAAAAAAAAAAAAACAAAATGACAGTGGTTCACATCATTCACAATAACTCGGTATAAATAAGCCAAAAGAGATTACCAAAAACAGCTAAGAATATAGTTTGAAAGACAATTTGAAATATAATATAATATAATTATATATATAAATATGATATAACAAATAAAAAACCAAATGACAGTGGTTCACATCATTCAGAATAGCTCGGTATAAATAAGCCAAAAGAGATTACCAGAAACCACTAAAACTATAGTTGAAAGATAACTTGAAATATAATAGTGAGATACAAAATTAAATTAAATAGAAGATTGTTAAATATTATTTTCAATGTTATTCAAAAAATTATAAGACGATTGTTAGGGAAGTATCCAAATACGGCGTGAAAGAGAGAGCTTAAGTAAATTAAAACTTATGCTTATTGATCGTCTTAAGTTAATAGCTTATCAATAAATCGACTAACCGAAAACCGTCGCACTCTCCACAATGACAACACTGGCGGACAGAAGGGCGATGAGCGCACAGGCGTAATAAATTTGCAAAATGACATTTTTGCCAATAATGCCTGTGGTTGTGGTTCTGCTGGCGCCGACGTCGACGCCAACGCAGCGTCGACGTTGCTGCTGGCGTACGCAGCAAAAGTTCGTCGCAGTCGCATTCGTACAAGCCGCCATTTTTTTGTCTAGATGTCTTAAGTTTCAGTTACTTTTTTATTTATTTGTTTTTTTTTGATTTATCTGTTTGTTGTTGTTTGTATTAAAACGGCTTTTTAGTGCCTTGGATTGTGGTTTCCTTGCAGCTTCGCTTTTATTTGAATTTTCGTTTTCTTTGGCGCATTACAAAACACAGTTTGACTTTTCACCAATTGCATAATCCGACTAGTTTGATTCCGCACACATAATTCTACACATTAATTCACACAAAACACATAGGGGGTTAAAATATTCAGTACAATTGCTTTATGCTTTAATGTTAATGCACTCGCGCGCCCTTTTCAGATCTGAGCTGGGACTGAGACTGGACTGAGACTGGGCCAAGCTCTGAGCCACCCTCGACTCTCGACTTCCAACTACGCTGTGTGGAGCCCGATGACGAAGTGAACTTGCTGCGGCGACTGATCGAATCGAACTGAGCGCAGCTTACAGCGATGCCAGACGACGATGCTTCACGAATCGCGATCGATTCGATTCGGCAGTGCTGGCAACTCGACTTCGCTCCCGCTAAAATCTAGCTCTTTTTTGCTGCTCAAGAGAGAGAGAGAGTTGAATGCTCTCTGCAAGTAAAAAGTCAGCTGCTTTACTTTTGGTTATTATTTTATATATATATCGAATTGATTCGCTGCAGCATTTTTACTACAATTTTGTAATTTTAAAACAACCAGAAAAAAGAGTTTTTAAATAACATTTAGCCATTTTAATTGCTCAAAAGCCGGTATCACTGTCGCCTTACTTCCGAAGACAAACACTAAGCTCAGTTGTAAAGTTTTAAGCTCGCTCTTCTCTTAAATGCGAGCTCTCTTAAATTAAGCAAAGCTGCTCGTAAATAACTCACATGCAACAACAATAACACTCTTGCACTGACAGACAACTGTAACGTTACAAATCAGCTAACAAAGCAGACGCAAGCAGAGAAGCAAAACAAAAAGGAGAAATCGAAATCTTTAGCACACAAATAAAGACCAGGCTGAATCTTTTCCATCTCCTTCTCCTTATCCACCTACGCCGTAGTGTACCACCTCCAGCAACAACAACAACACGACGACTTCTGCTTTAGCAATCAGTGCAACAATTCTGACTCATGGAGCTTACGGGCGTCAAACGGATTTTTGCATTTTTATTTATTTTTTGTTCTTCGTTTTTTTTTGCTCTGTTTCTGGTTTGGGGCTTTTGGTCTTGGGCTCTGTAACCCAATTTTAAAACGAGTCAAAAAAAAAGCTCAAGGAAACTGATGAAAAAAAGAGGAATGCATGGGAAGCAGAATACGAAAATTACAGCGAAAGGCGTTGTAAGAAATCGAAAACAGTTCAAACAACATGTGTACTATATGTATGTGCACACACACACATAGATAAGTCCATATGAGTGTATGTATGTAACTCCGTACAGTACAAACATATCGCATGTCTTGAGGGAATAGCAAGAGCTCGTATGGAATTAACTCACTTATTTTTATCAGAAGCTTTATCAAGTTTTTTATTACGAATATGCATTAATTGACGTGAAAGATTTAATTTCATGTAATTATTCAATTGATTGAAATTTCAATTACTCATTTACGTTCATTAAGCAAACACAACTGAAATAATTCATAGACTATCATGTGTAATACTATTTGACAAAAATAGACTCAACTGTTTATATATATAGTGATAATTTGTACTTTGATGTTGTCGCTAATTAAGCTTTTTAAAAATAGCCACAGACATAAAAATTCAAGTTGAAAAACGAGTTTGGAAACAAAATTCTACGAAATAGTAGTAAATTTGGTGCCAAAATTCAAAATTTAAAGTTTTTATTATTATTATTTACTTTTCTGATATTTTGAAGAAGCTATGATCAATTCAAAGTAAGCTTAACTAATTACTCCTGATATTTATATCTCTTCTTATGTGTCACTCTTCGAATTCTTCTTGCTTTATTTTGACTGCTTCAAATTGGCACCTGGCAACAGGCGAAAAAAATTAAAAGCGAAACTTGAAAACGATCGAACATTGCATAAGGGAGAAGACCTCAGTTTTACACTTGCATTCACACACATATGCACACACACACACTCAATTGCAATCGTGTGTGTATGCACGTATGTTTTTTTCATGTTGTTGCTGACTCGATCCGGCAACGACAACATCGCTCGTCACGGCAACAATAACAATGTTATAGCCGGTAAGTTCAGTTTGTGAACGGGCAATAAAGACAACAACTACAAAAAAAAAACAGGCCTCATTTATGCGCTGCATTTTTAAGTTGTTTGCTATCGACTTTTTTGGATGTTGTAGTTGTTGTTGTTGTCTAGCCACAAGCTGCCGTTGTTGTTGTCGCTAAAAATAAACATCAAGTAATTATAGACGCTAACTGCGACTTGTTGCACTTACACTTGCACACATACCCACATAATTACATACATACATTCATACATACATGCGTAAAGAGCCATGCCCAAAAGTGTAAACCGAACAAGTCAAGCAACTGCCAAAAGAGAGACTCAACTAAAGAGAGCGCGAGCGTAATTAAGTGAGAGAGCGCGAGCATAAGTAAGTGAGAGAGAGCAAGATGCGTCTTTAAAGAGCGCAATATTGATGCGTGCTCTTTGCATGGTCTGCAGTCACGTCGTCCAATCCAATGGACCAATCCGACCAACTTTGATAGGTCACGTATGCGCACATGATTAGTGAATGCCGTTGTTCAAAATCTTGTCCTGCTATCGACTCATAAACACACACACACACACACGCAAGTGTGGATTAATCTTCTTGTGGCAGCTAACCTTGGCCTAAATATGTCGTTGGCCCGATTGTGCTGAGTCTACAGACATTACAAGCAGAAACCAGCTCTTAGACTAAAGCTCAACTCGCGGTCAGAAGTTGTTATTACAAACTTCATGTAAAGCTTTAAGCTCAACTTAGCGCAGACACAAACCCACTGTTAACACAATGTTAAGTTTAACAGTTGACATTTGAATTTCATTTAAATTTGTTTTTATTGTTCACGTAAATTAACTTAAATTACAATAATCATCAGAATATTTACAACATTTGAAATACTACGCAAAGGAATACGATCAATGAAACCTTCCTTCCATATGTGTATGGTTTTTTTCTGCTTTTCCTTGTGATAAAGTGCGCTCAATGGGGGAAGGGGAAATGTGATAGAAGTAGATTTATAGCGCAGGAAAAACGTCTATAGGTCGAGTATCTAAATGGCATGTGGTGATTTAACGGCGATTACTTCATCTGCGACGCAAATGCATCATGGACTCCAGCGAACTGGGATCCAATGTGGCTGCATGCTCCAAATCCTCGCTGCTCGCATTCTCCTCAGCGACATTCACAAAGGTGCTGGACAGTTCTCCATTCAGTTTGTTGACGTTGCCCGTGGCAATGTCGTACATGAAGATTTCCTGCTCTGCCGTATCGCTGGATCTGTAAAGGATCAAAGATAAATTTGTTGTTATCATCGCACTAAACTCAAAAAATCTTTATATAAAATAGCAATATATTAAAAAAAAATTTTGATTATAATATTTTTCATCATTAAGAAATACTTTTAATAATACAATATAAGGAAGCTTTTCTCGATTTTGATTTAAGGGCTATTTTTATACCTGTTACATAAAAAATACCTGTTACTTAAAAAATAACCACCATACCCACAACTTTTAAGATAATTCGGTTTTTGTGGCAATTTACGTTATCTATTAATATTATCTATTATCCCACTTAATCACAGCAAGATCGGACAAGTAGAACGGCAGTAATAGGTAACCAAAGTTATTAATAATTAAGTCTATATAAGCACCCAAAAGTATGCAACAGTTTTTTTTTATAGTAATTTCTATAAATCACAATTATATTAATCGCAGCAAGTTTGGACATGTAGAATGGCAGTAACAGCTAATGAAAGTTATTAAAAATTAGGCAAACACAAGCACCTAAAAGTATGCAATATTTTTTATAAGATTGTAATTTCTATGAGTTACTTTTATATATATTGAGCTAGGTAACGGGTATGCTATGCTCGGGATCTCGACTATAGACTTTCCGACTTGTTTCAACAGATTTCTGAGTGCTTTGGAATGTTACTTACTTGGTCACCAGCAGCACCACCGACTGCAGCTCGATATCCGTGCGCGCTTCCTTCTCCAGCCAACGCTTGAAGTTGTCCTTGGTGGGCTTCTTGACCAGCGTCTTGACCAGCTCGCCACCCAGGAACTTGACCTCTCTGCTGTCGTCGCTGCTGCGTGCCTCAATCGACTGCGACTGCGACTGCGACTGTGTTTGAGTTTGTGCCTCGACTGGAGCCAAGACCACAACACTGACGATCTTCTTGCCCAGCAGCTCCTCAGTATCGGGTATGGGGAACTGTGCTCCGTTGATCTTCAGCGGCAGATAGCGATTGTATTGCTGGCGATCGGCCAATTCGACAGGTGTCACCACAGTGGCATCTGTGCGCACATATTTCTCACTCACACTCTGTCCCTGGGCCGCATCATAGCGCACCACTTTCACGTCCAGATTCTGTTTTTGGGGCAGGGAATTCGACTGCTTGACGCGATCAATTTGCTTCTCGCTGAGCGCCACTTTGTCCCCATTGGGTTTCACCACAGTCAGCACCTTGTTGGTCTCGGCAATTTGAGCTCCTCCGCCGGCTCCATAGAAATGCTGCAGATGCTCCGCTGGCAGATTCTCCAGTGCAATGTCACCCTGCTTGTCGTAGTCCAGAATGGAAATGTCTGCGTTGTTTAGAATGCCAGAGGAGAGCAGTTGCTGGCGGAGATCATCGGGTACTTCGTCGGGCAACTGTAGCAGTGTCTGAGATGCCTTGCCATTGGGCTTAGCAGCTGGAGTTGGCAATGGAGCTGGAGAGGATGGGGCAGAGGAAGAGGCTGGTTTATTGGGAGTAACATAGGAAGTTGGTAGCTGTTGCTGCTGTTGATGTTGCTGCTGTTGTTGCTGATGTTGCTGCTGTTGTTGCTGTTGATGTTGCTGTTGTTGCTGCTGGGGTTTCTCGTGTCGCTGTCGCTGCTGCAGCTCCTTGAACACATCCGAGTGAAAGGTGGACACACTAAAGGGTGAATTGTCACCAGGTGCAGCGGCATTGAACTGTGCTCCAGCTGCACTCTGTCTGGGTTGCTGCAGAGCAGCAGCTTGAGCCTGAGGATGCACCTGAATCACCTGCTCACTGTTGGCCTGGGGATATTGCTGGTAGCTGGCATAGCTGGCGGAAGGTGGCACCGGTGTGACCACCATTACCTTCTGTCCATGTGTGGACTCGGCATAAACAGGCGGCGAATCACTGGGATAATTGTTGTAGTGAGATTGCTGCTGTTGTTGCTGCTGTTGCTGCTGCTGTTGCTGGGGGATGTGGGATGAGCTGGCGGTGATGTAATGTCCAGTAATGGGCTGTGCTTGAGGTTGAGCTGGTGCTGGTGCCAGATTGGGAGCAGGTACATCATGTATCACCTCGTTGCGAGTGTTGCTGTAGGCATATTGCTGCAGTGACAGCTGATGTTGCTGCTGGGAAGGCTGATTCTGCACAGTCTCGGTGATATGTTGCTCATACTTGGGTATGGACTTGAGTAGCTCCGTCTCCTTGGAGGGTTTAATGTCAAAGTAGTTGAGTGCTGGCGAGGAATACTTGTGTTCCTGCTGTTGATGTTGCTGCTGCGATTGCTGATGTTGCTGGTGTTGCTGCTGTGCATAATAGTCGCTTGCTGGCGTCGGTGAGTGCACAATAAACTGCGGCTGTTGCACAAACTGTGGCTGTCTGATAAACTGATAAGGTTGTGGTTTTGAATGGGACTGAGTTGGACTTTGATATTGTTGTTGTTGCTGATGTTGCTGCGGCAGCTGCAATGGCTTCGTTTGTGCTGTTGGCGCGGGCGTTGGACGGAACTTAATGGGCTGATATGGCGCTAGACTTGGACGCGATGGCAACTCTTGAGATTTGGGGGGAATTGTGGGGAAGAATGGCACCTGCACCTGTTTATGAGGTGGTTTCTGATATTGCTGTTGCTGTGGTTGCTGCGGTTGCTGTGGCTGCGTCGGATATTGCTGATTGTGATTGACATAGAACTGCGATTGTTGCACCAACTTGTTGAAAATGGTCTGCGATGAAGTTGAAGGCAATTGTTGCTGTGTAATGCTGGGACGTGCAACATGTTGCTGCTGTGGTTGCTGTTGTTGCTGTGGTTGCTGCTGCGGTTTTTGATAGTACTGCAATTGTGGGTGCTGCTGCTGTGGTTGGGGTTGCTGTTGTGGTTTAGAGGCTGGCAGTCTGAAGTAGTTGCTGCTGTGCTGCGCTGGCAACTGTTGCTGGCTGGAAAAGTGTTGCTGCTGCTGTTGTTGTGACTGATAGGGGTTGCTGCTGTACAACAAGTTGTTGTTGGCGTGTCCACGAGCAAAGCTGCTCTCGCGTCCGTAGTCAGCACGTGTGTTGCTCAAAGGCAGAGCCACCACCTGACGTTGAATACTCTCCGCATCGTGCTCCTCCAGAATGTGTCCAGTTTGATGTTTGTTCTCGGCACCAAAGGACACATGGATGCCGCTGTTGCTGTGATACTTCTCCGAGTCGGGATGAATGATGGTGCGTAGAGTGGTGGATTTGAGTGGTGGCAATGGCGTCACTGGATACTGTACAATCTCCTCTTCCTCCTCCTCTTCGGGCTCCTCGTTGTCATCATTGTTTAAGGAGGCAATTGGCGACTCTAGATGCAACTTGTTGTTCTGATCCTTCTTGTAGTTCACATAGAATACATGCACCTTCTCCTTCTTCTTCTTCTGCTTCTTGGTCACTATGGGCTGAGTTGGCTCCTCGGCAAGTGTTTCATTCGCATCCTTAATGATGATCTCAATGATGGGCTCCGGCGCCTCCAGATACTGTGGATATCCATATGCATTGCCAAAGCTGCCCGGATATTGAGCTGTAATTGAAATTTAATAAGTCAAGAGTTGAGCAAGTGCATCCAAAACTTACCTATAGCCTGCTGACCATTGTAGTAACCCGGCTGTGTATAATAGTTATCCACGTAGCCGGCACGTCGACTTGCCACCTCCGGATACAGATAACCCGCATTGCCAAAGTCGTAGAGCGTCCGTTTGCCACGATTCTCGCCGGGCACCGATTTCAGAGCCTTCGACTGACGTGTTGTTGTCGTCGTTCCAGTTGTAGAACCGGAGGTTGTAGGTGTGGGCTTCTTGGTAGAGGATATTGCTGGTTCAGCTTTGGACTTGACATCGCTCTTTGGCTTTGTTGTGGCTGCTGCGGTGGCAGCAACTGTTGCTCCTCCAACTGCGAACAGCGCCAACTGCAATTTATGAATTATTCATTAACATGTGCAGAGATTTTCTTAATTAAATGTTGTTGCTCAGCAAGGTCGAGACCCGCAGCAAAATGTAATAATAAAATAAAATATATTATACAAAAAAATATATATATAGAAAATAAACAACCTAAAACCGCAAAATGACGAGCAAAATGGTGAATGCCCAAAAAGAAGCAAATTAAAAATATACAAAAGAAGCAATGAAAAGAAATATTTGCAACAACAAAAGCATTTCGAGTGTTTGGCAAATTAGCTGAGCAAAATGTTGCAGACGTGTGTGGAATCCGTCTTTGGCATTGGGTCAATGTCAAGTTGACTTCGATCTCCATTTTAACCAACCTGTTGGGTTCAACTTGAGGCAAAACTCTAGGAGCCAAAACGAGACTGAATTTACAATCGAACTCGAAACCAACTCGAAACCAAAATCATCAATCTTATGAATGTATCTTTGAGGTGCTCACTCGCATTTTTCTTATTATTATTACTATTATTGTTGTTAGTCTTGCTGGGGTTAAGTCTTAATCATGTCGAACTGTGTCAGCGACGCTGTGAGGAATCATTAACGATGCGACGATGTGACGGCCTACTTGCCACACGTAGCCGTGAAAGTTGCGTTTGGCCGGTGACTTGAATTTTAATTTCAACACTCTCGATTTGCCTTTTAACAACAAAAGCCAAAGGAATGAGTCAACAAAACAGCGAAATGTATATACCCTACATAGCGTATACGTAATTTAACGAACAAGATATCAATAATATGTATCGATTATTACAAATTGTATTTTATTTTATTTTAAATTAATTATTAATTTCAGATAAACTTAGACTGACACAAATTAAAAATAATTTTAATTATATGATTTTTAGTTTAAAGTTAAAAATTATGTTAAAAAAATAATTATAGTAAGTTATTTTCATTTTAACAACATAAGCAAAAGGAGTCCACAAAACAACGAAATATGTATACTCTACATTACGTATACGTAATATTTAACAAGATATCGATAGTATCGATTATTACAAATTGTAATAAGAAAAGTTTTTTTTTACATTAATATTTTATTTATGATAAAATTAAATTTTGAATTTATTAAAATAAATTTTTATAAGTTATAAATAAATTTATTTTACGACAAAAAAAAATTAATTTTATATGATATCAATATGAAATATTTAAATCGATAATTATGGAAATTTTCGATAGCTGCGTATTTTATCGTTAAATTTTATCAAATAATTAACAGCTTATCGAATTTTTAGACATTATTGCTCAAAATATAGAAATCAAGGAAACCGCAAGTAAATTTTATTTACAAATTGTACTATATATATTATGGCATATTCATGGCATGATTAACCCTTTGTCATTATATGGGGCCGTATAAGCTAACGATCAAATAAGAAATAATATTCAGTCGTGATTTCAGGCTGTGCAGTGCAGTTTATGTACTCCTTAAAAGATGTCAATTCTCGAGATTTCGGCGACCATCTTGTACTGGTTGGCGGCAACTCCATGTAGCGTTATATTTTGCAAGAATCAGGAATGGATTCCTTGGAATAAATTCAATCTTTGGGAATGCTTAGGAGTTATATTCCTATTTGCAGTCAGTTTGGCACTCATCTCCTGGGCTTTATTTATTATCCTTGTTTGGTTATATCGTAAAGTGAAAAGGTGCAATACAAATGAAACCTCAGGTGTCGTGACCGAGAGTATTCATATTCCACGGACAGCAAGTGAATGCGTTATTGATACACTTTTGGAAGAAGGTGCCGTCGGAGGAGAAGATGGTGAAGGAGGAGAAGGAGGAGGAGGAGGTGGTGAATCCCAGCGACCATCTCGATCCGCACCCAATTTGCCACCTAACAAAATTAAATGTGCAGTTGGAACAGAACCAAAGACATCAAAAGGTAAAGGATCTGAACCACCGCCTCCTAGCTACGAGGAAGTCTACAAAATGGATCAAGTTTAAGTAGCTTTCATCAAACAATAAGCTGTAATTACGAATCAGTGCTAATTATAATACTTCAATGCGCAAAAATAAAAGCAACAAAGAGATTAGTAAAATACAATTACTAATGAGCTGAGAGTGCTAGAAAGAATAAATACAGGCTTTCTTTAAATAATATAAAAACTTATAATTAAAATATTACTATAGCAATTTTTATGATCGAATTAATTTTCACATATGCTGTTCTTATATTATTTAGCGCATTATATTATTTAACCTACATTACATGTTCTATAAGTAATTTTTCTATATTGTTAGGAAATACTTTTTTTTAAGTAAATTTCTGCCTACCGATTGTTTAGATATTACATTTCAACATAAAGTAATCAGGAAACCGCAAGTGAAACTAATTATATATTACATTCATTATATCATATTCATGGCATGATTAAGACTTTCTTGACATATGGGAATCGTATGTAAACTTTTGATTAAATAATAAATTATACTTCTTCTCAGTCGTGATTCCAAGCTGAACTGTAGTTTACGTTCTCCTTACAAGATGTTAAAAAAAGTTGTCGAGTTTTTGGGGTTCATCGTCTACTGGATGGTGATAGCTCCAGCTTGCATTATCTTTTGCAAGAATCAGGGGTGGATTCCTTGGCAGAAATTTGTTTTTTGGGAACGCATAGGAATTACATTCCTGATTGCCGCCAATCTATTACTCTTCTATTGGCTGTTTTCTAAGATGTTCGCTTGGTCATATCATAAAGTGAAAATTCAAATTCAACGGCAAACAAGTGAATGCGGCTTAGAAGGAAACATTGGAGAAAGAGGAGGAGATGGTGGATCCTTGCGATTATCTATACCCGTACTAAGTTTTCCCCGCAGAAGAATTTCATATTTTAACACAGGCATATATCAAGATATGCCTCCAAGCTATGAGGAAATCTACATCTAATTGAATACAGTTTGAGCAGCTTTTAACATGGAATAAGCTGCAATTACGAATAAAGTTTACGATATACCTCAATGCCTAAAAGTAAAGGCAACAATGTGAGTTTTTAAAAATATAAATACTCATGGACTAAATCTGCCAGAAATATTTATTCAAAGCTTAATATGAATATGAACTGCAAAATACGCCAACAATTCTCAAATATAACAATAAATAATCAACCTTTTTAATTTGATGAAAAATAGAATAATAAATAGAATAATAAAGTTAAGTGACTTGACTCTACTTGGCTTTTTAATTGTCTTATAGAGATATTTTCAAATTGGCATAAATTTATATGCATTTTTCGCCAAAATATTTCTATGAATTTGAAATTATCTTTATATATAATATTTTTATAAGTATATTTTTAGAAGTAAATTTAAATAAACAAAGAATATTTTTAGTATGCTTCCAATATGGTATAATTTAATATTTTAATCTTTATGTTAAGAAATCAAGGAAACCGCAAGTGAGTATAAAATTAATTACAAGCTACTATTTATGGTATGAATAATTTTTTATCGTTATATGGGGGCCGTATTTAAAGTATTAATTAAATAAGAAATTATACTTCTACTCAGTCGTCGTTCCAAGCTGCAGTGTAGTTCACGTTTTTCTTGAAAAAAAAGTGGTCGAGTATTTAACAGTCATCTTGTACTTTTACACCTACTTCAAATTTAAAAATAAAAATGAATATTTTTTTAAAGCTATAATTTGTTCTGAATATAAACTACAAGCAAAACTTCATGTATACATCATAAAATGCCATCAGTAAGCGAAGTAAATAAATATACTGCTGACTTTTGTTGAACAAAAATAGAAATTAAAATAACATTGTTTGTCACACAAAAACCAACCTTCAATACAAATAAAAATAAAGCAATAAGGAGAATTTTTGTACAATTAAATTTTTTTATAGAGAACTCACTTTTATACCCATTATCTAAAATAAATACATACTTTCTTTATTCTTTAGATTTATTATACGTTATTAGATTTTTACAAACTTTCTTTGGCAATTCTTTAGTCAATTGTATTTGTACCCTCAATCTTTGCTTAATATTGTAGATCAAATTGTCCTATAATAGCTATTATACCCGACAAAAGTGTATACATCAAAGAAAACTCGATCAGTTAAGTTCAGTTTTGTGTTTTAACTTACATATGACATACATATATATGCTAAACTGCAACAACGCCCACGCAGCTAACTTGGCCAACTGCCAAATTGGCTCATGCAACTGGCAACTCAAATTGTGAAGTGAAGTGAAAATGTTGTGTGGCAGCAATTGTGACTGGCATTTGACATTTGGCATTGCCAACGCCCGTCATAAAATTAAATTTGCGATACTTTCTCAAAAAAAAAAATAATAGTAAAACTAAAAAAATATATATAAAAAAATATGAGTTGAGAGAAAAAGAAAATTTTTATCTAAATTTTTTATTGACTGCAAATGTCAGCATTGTGGGCGCTGAAATTTGAATTCAGTGTGTGTGTGTGTGTGTGTGTGTGTGTGTGTGTGTGTGTGTGTGTGTGTGTGTATCTCACAGAGTAAAAACTGACACACATAAACAAAGCGGCGAAATAATTAAAATTGATGTTGTAGCTGTAAATGCGTATAAAAAGACAGACGGACAAACTGACAGCTGGACAAACTGACAGTTGGACAGATGGACAGTTTTATAGTGTACGGTGACGTATGCGCAATATGTTGGTCACAGTGGGTTAATTGTGTGTGTGTGTGTGTGTGTGTATGTTGTGATTATGGCATCGTTGTCACATCGTTGCAACTGTCAAACACGCTTGTTCGTCAAAATCTTCAAAAAATAATAATAAAAAAAACGGAAGCTGTGCGAAGTCTTTTGACAGCACTTTTGGGGCCAAAAAGCTATTGTTTTAACACTTTATTTGTGTCTGTTGTTGCTATGGATGTTGTCACTGTTGCTGTTGTTATTGTTGTTGTCACTGTTGTTGCCTTACTTGTGATTGCTGACACACATTTTGACAGCTTTGATAGCTCGCAATGTCGCATCTTTCAATTGCAATAATTAAGTCAGTTCAACCAGCGAATGGAGTCAACTATAGTTAATAGTAATAAATGTAGTCATATTTAAATTGAGATCGTAGTTGAGTTTACTTTTTATAGAGTTTCTTTAAAGTATTACAACATAAAAACTAACCATAATATGCTAATTATGGAACATTGTCACAGGTCGAAGAAAACCCACACGAAAAAAAATAAAACAAATACAAGATTATTTAACACATTCAAAAGCTTAGAAATTGTCGCGAATTGAACAGAGTGAGGGAGAGAGAGAGGGGCATAAGAGAGGGGCAGAAGAGAGGGGCAGAAGAGAGGTGCAGAAGAGAGGGGCAGAAGAGAGTGGCAGAAGAGAGGAGCAAAAGGGAGGAGGGAGCAGAGATTAGCATAACGAACTGACCTATCAACCTAATGGTCGATGATGAGACTCGGTAGCCGGCAGTCGATAGACACCAGATTTATTAACACCTGAATGCCAACAAACAGTTGGCAGTGGAAACAGCAAGAGGGGAGGGTGGAAAGGGGGCAGGGGGCGTGGCTGGGGAGTCACAATGAAAGCGCACAATGCGCTAAGCTAAGCTAAGCGCAGACAATGGCCAAATGTCAAGACACACAACAGTTTTTAGCCAAAACAAAGCCAAAACATGCTCATTGATGGCTAAAAAGAAACTGGCGCATAACCAAAAAGAAAGATGCTAACAATGGGTGAAAGTTAACACACACCAAAAATACAAACACACACACACTTACACTCTGAGACTCAGACTGAGACTGTGTGGCAAGTTTGTATGTATGGTTTATAAGCTAATAAATAATATATGATGAGAAGCAGCTGTTTATGGCCCACAACAATTTGCAAAGAATTATGCAACATGTTTAGCCTGTTGGCCTGGCCAACAATAGTTAGAGCCCATTTTTTTTTTTTTTTTTTCTTTTAGTGCCCAAGTGTAAATCAAAGTGAGAAGCGCATCTTTTTTTTCTCTTGGCCCACAGCTGATTGTGTAATGCAAGTCGAAGTTAAGTTATGGCCAAAAGTGGAAATTTGTTTGGCCAAATTACTCAGCAGATGCTGCAACAGGATTGTCAAACAACAACTAACAAGTTAACAGCTCAACAGCTCAACAACTTGTGGCATGTGGCAGCTGGTCGCACTTTGTTGTTGTTGTAGTGAAATCGGCGACAAGTTGTTGCCACAACACCAGTTGCAGTTGCAGTTGCAATTGCAGTAAAAATTTAGTCGGACGGAGCTACTGTCGAGCATTCTCGACTGTCGGAGACCCCGTACTTACTATGGCAAAAGCTATGACTGCTAAAAATTCATACTTGATTTTCACCCGATCGGTCCTATGACAGCTATACGATATAGTGGTCCGATTTGAACTAATATTGGTCAGGATATATAAATCCAACTTAGATACATATTCTATCAGTTTGGTTATGATATCTCAAAAAACAAAAAAGTTTTTCATACTTAGACTTAATTTTCACCCGGTCGGTCCTATGACAGCTATAGGATATAGTGGTCCGATTTGAACCAAATTTGGACAGAATGTATAAAACCAAGTTATATGTTTATTGTATTAGTTTGATTACGATATCTTATAAAACAAAAAAGTTTTTCATACTACGACTTGATTTTCGACCGGTCGGTCCTATGACAGCTATAGGATATAGTGGTCCGATTTAAAAAAGAAACAATCTTTATCTGTCTGCAATATAAAAGAACCTGCATACCAAGTTTGATGTCTCTAGCTCTTATAGTCTCTGAGATCTAGGTGTTCATACAGACATATTCGGTAAAACAAACCCTGTACTTTTTTTAAGTACGGGGTCTAAAAATTGGCAACCGCATTTGGTTAGCATATCCAACTTGTAAACTGATGACAAATGGGCCTGTCTTTTGGGTTCTCATGTTGTCTAGCCAATTTGCAATTAGCCTTTTCGTACTTGTGCATTGTTATTGTTGTCTCTCTTTACAAATTTAACTGCTGATGGCAATCTCTCAGCAAACGCCTTGTCTTTAATGTTGTTGTTGTTGTTGCTGTGTCATGCACTTGATGATGAACAGTTATGATATGTGGCAGACGATCTGCCATTGTTATTGTCGGTCATGTGAATAGATTGCAACTGACACGGCACAATTATTCTGCCACAGTCTGATCTGAAAGTCATCTCAACTTTTAACTCACATGTATCTGTATCTCAGTCTCTTTATTTTTTTGAGTCACAGCCAATTATACAAGTGAACGGAAGATATTTGGCAATAGCTTTTAGCTTTAAAGTCATCATTGTCAGCACAGGAAATTGCTTATGCTCAAGTATTATAATTTTAATTCATTCAACCTGAGAACAAGCCACAATTTGCCAACATTTCTTAATTATAGCTGCAACAGTTGCAAGCATAATAAAAATAGATGCTTTAATCACTGGCAAATTACATGCTAAATATATGCTTTTATCTATGGCTTTCACTTCACAATTCGAGGCTAATGAGACGAGCTGTTGTTTTTTTAATAAGAATTCATACAGTTGAGCGTTCTTATTTGTTACAAACAAAGGCGCACTAATTATGCTTTAAGCACAAATTATAATTAATTAGGAATGTATCTCAAAGTCATCAAAATTTTATTTTTTTTTTTTGTTTTATTTTTCCTTTATTTATTGAATCTTCTCATCAAATTCGTATAAAACAGCTATTTGATGCCATAAACAAACATCCAATCATTTGAGTTTTTTTTTTTGTTAAAAATAATAAAATAAAATCAAAGCATTAACGTTTCTTAGAAATTGCATATTTTCAAGGCGCTTCAGTTTTTGAATCTAGTTTATGAAGTGTTATTTTGATGTCCTCAATCGATTCAAAGCGAATCATTAAATGCATATTTTATATTCAGCACAAAATCATTTTTTTGACTGAATTCCATGTCCATGAAAACCATAAAAAAAGTCAGAGAAGCATTGCGGATGTAAATAATGCGATTGCGGCTGTGAGTAAATGCGAAATTGCGAATAATCCTTATAATTAAAGAGATCACCCAGAGACGCTTATATAACGGACTCTCGCTTGTCTGCCGAAAGTGGACCAACAACAACAACAACAATAACAGGCATGAAAGGAAGTGAGTGTGCCAGTGTGAGTGTAAATAAGTGTGTCTGTGTGTATCTGTGTGAGTGTTAAACTGACAGCGTGCAAAATACGCGAAAACAAACGAAAGACTTAAGCGACAAACTTGGCGTGTGAGTCGCCGTCGTCTGCCGCGACTAAAAGGCGTAAAAATACGAAAAATACGAAAAAAATATGCACAGCAGAAACAATTAATCTTTTTTATGCTGTTAACTTGTTGTGAGAGTATGAGTTTGAGTGTGTGTGTGTGTGCTTTGGTGCTAGAAGTTGCACGGACTGACACCGAAACGGAAGTTGGCGACGCGCCAAGCGGCAAATTTTAGACCCAAATAAACACTTGGAGAGCAGACAATGACAACAACAACAACAGCGACATAAAGAGCGACAACAACAACAGCAGCTGAGAAACAATTGAAGCAGCAGCAGCAGCAGCAAAAGAAATATGAATTATTAAATGAAATGAAAAATGAAAGTGTTTTTCTGTCAGTCAAACGAATGATGATGCTGCTGTCGGACAGCCAGCTGAATCTACCTCAACGTGACATGAATTGGGCACAGATACAGATACAGATACAGATACATTGGCAGGCACAAGTATAGATACAGATACAGTCGCAGCAACAGGTACACGAAGATACAGAGACAGTGCGATGAGAAAGCGAACTTCAAGTCCAAGTTGAGGTTGAAGTCAAAGTATTTTTTTTTTTTTGGTGGCGGCAACGTGCCAACAAGTAGCAACACCCCCCTCCCCCTCTCCTCTTCCCCCTCCCACCAACGTCTGGGTGTGGGCAGCTGAAGATGCGACCAAAACTCATCTGCATAATAAACCAAAGCCGAGCGTTGCAGCTGTTTGGGGCATAATCATTTATAAGAGCCACAACAGCAAGAAAAAATACAAAATAAAAATATAAATACAAAAATATCACGATGCACGCTCTGACCAAGAAATGTAAAAGTTGTTCAACCAGTCAAAGAATGTCATTGAAATGAAATTCAGATAATTTTCTTCAAATGCAAATGGTTTGTTTTCCCTGTGGCATGAATGCAATGAATGCATTGAATGATAAATGTGCCAACATTTGGACAGCTTCATATCATTATGCATTTGACAATTGTTATTACTATTGTCATTTAATAGCACAACAACAACAGCAACAACACTGAGTAATTTACACCTGCCTCTCTCTCTTCTCTTCTCCTCTCTATCTCTCTCTGTCTTTAATTCGTTGAGCAACTTTGTCGCAGTTGCAGTTTTGCATGTGTCCATAGCAAATTACGCTAAGTAAATTGAAATGCAATTGAACGAAATGTTGCAGCAACAAGTTATGCAAAAATCTGAAAATGAGAAACCCAAAACAAACAGACAAACAGACAAACAAAGTGACCAAGCGACAAGTGACAATTACATGGCTTGAAGTGTGGAAGTGCTAAGAGGTAAGCGGGCGGATTTAGCAAGTGTGGCAACAAAAGACTTAGGCAACGAACCTAAGCAATGCCGATTGCGGGCGACACGCTTAAATTAATATGACTATATCTTTATGTTTATCTTTAATTAGTTTACGATTTTGGCATCGACCTGTTGAGCTGACTAAGCTAAACGATGTGCAAGGTCGTTGCATAAAATACATAAAAATCAAATAAATAAAAGCCTTAATAAATTCCAAACAAATGTTACTCTTGAGGTGAGAGTGAGAGTCGTCTGCTGCCACAGCCGGAACCGGCCCACGATTGTTTCTCTCTCTCTCTCTCTCTTACACTCTTTCTATTCTCTTCTCGCTCTGTTGGTATTTACATATGACGCATTGTGATTATGTAAGTTGTGCACTCCGAATTAATACATATGCTAAAGAGTCGGCTGACCAGACTAATTAAAATACCAACAACATCGAATAGGGGCAGCTAGTCACAAATTAGAGTTAAGTTAATCGCCGCATTTGGGTCATTAATATTCCAACACGATTTTATTTTTAAGTATACGAAGAAGATGCTGCCCCAGAAGCAGTTGAATCGGTGGCAACGTTTGAGTAACTTTTAATTAAAATAAATACGGGTCTATAGCCCCGTTTTTAAGAGATTTGCCGACTGTCAAACATAATCATTACACTAATGATCATTATGCTGATGATGAGCAGCCAAGTCTTTCAGTTGTAATTATTTTGTGGTCAAAAAAAACCGCATTCCAATTTCATGTAAAAATCCACAATTGAGCCGCGTATGTGTGTGTGTGTGTATAAAATTCATATTTCGTGTGTCGCCATTCACTCGAAAAAGGCTAGAAAAACCAGTAACTGTAACCTGGCAGGCAACTCGTCTTCAATTTTAAGTCTGAAGCTGCAGCAAACCAGCAAAGTTTCCTTTTCCTTTCGGCAGCCAATGCAGCCTCAGCGACAACCCTGTCCAGCGACAACTCTGGACAGTCGTGCCAAAGCGCATCTCTCAATCTTGTCGATGCCAGAAATAATTGCGCCTGCCAAGTGAAAGGCTAACAACTAGGAGTCATACTATGTTATGTACATAAGTATACACATTATTATTTTTATGTATTTTATACTTTTTTATTTGGCATGACTGTTGATGTAATAATTACAAATTGATAAAAAAAAAAGTTGCTTAAAGTTTCTCAAGTATTTTTAACGTAAATAAAAATATTAAATATTCAAATAGAAGCATTTCAAAATATTTTTAACTACATATATGACGTACATAATTCAGGTAGAGAAATTTAAAAAAATTTGACTCTTCAAGACATAGATAGAAAATAAGAGAAGTTTTAAAATTTTTATAAAATCTGAACAGTAATATAAATTAAATTTAATATATCATATTTTTGAACAGTAAACAAATTTAAATTAAATGTTTTAACTAAAAAAAATTAATGTTAGCTAAATGCTAGCTGTCCAAATAATTAATAAAAATCATCTAGCAAAATTATCATTAACAAAAAAATTTAAGTGTGTAAATTCTTCAACAAATTTGCTTGCAAAGTAATAAATTTCAAATAAAATTTAACTAGTCCATTAATATAGGTATTTTTATTTTTGGCTGTCTGAACTTGTCACAATTGTAACTTTTCATTTTCTTTTTGAATACATGAATAAAAATACTTACAAATATAAAACCAATCAACTTTCTACACTCCAAATTTACGGAGACACAAATTGTTGGTTTGCATGCGTGCAGCATATTAAAAAATGCTCAGCCTATTTGAGAGACACACACACACACTAACACACACACTCACATAGGTGAGTATGTGGAACAGGTGCTTGAAGTGCTTTTGTGTCTTCGTCAGTCTTCGTGGTCAGCCCTGGGCCAAGTACTATGGCTGGAAACGGAAAGCTGGCCATTTTGTCGACAATAACTTGGCCAATTCTACTCGCAATGACAATCAATTTGTTTGCTTAGCTTTTATTTGCTTTGGCAACTTGCAATTAGCCATGAAACGCATTTGGGCCACATGTCGGCGCGCATTATTGACAAACAAACAACTAAAATCAAACACAACACATCACATTTTGTGGGTCGATCATCTGCCAAATGAAGTTGCACAAAAAAGAGTTGCAAATCTTTTGTAAAGGTTACAGAAATAACGTACTGAGACAGAAAGACAGACAGTTGAAGTCATGAAGCAAATGGCCATTAATGTTTGGTATTGAATATTGGCCTAAAAATCATCAGCTGCCAAATGCTGATGGCCATTTGGCGTCTTCATTTGAAAGGCTGCTGCTGATGATGTTGCTGCCACAACAAACACAACAAAGAGCAACATCAACAACACACAAAAAATAAATAATAAAAATGGAAAGGAGGGCACGCTTGCAACAAGTTGCATGTTGATTTTGGTTAGGTGAAGATGTTAGAGACGTGCAGCTGCAACAGGTGTTGTCGCTTGGTCATTTTTGGTTGTATGCACTCACATTGCGCATACGCCGCATTGGCCAGGCTGCCACTGACAATGCAAATTTCATGCTCGAGATTACACAAGTTTTTTGGCTGATTGCAGCGAATGTGTGTATGAAGTGGTAAGCAGGCAGCACTAACAAGTTGCATGCAACAGCGAGACAGCGAGACAACCCATTAGGCAGACAATTAAGAGTCGCAAGTTGAAGACTGCGATGCGGCAACCAGTGTTGACAGAATCTCCAAAGCAAAGTTGCTAGATTTGCAAAAAAAAAAAACAGTTGCTAAAAATTGCTAGAAATGATGTGAAAATTGCCAGAAAAAAAAGCTAAACATTTAAATGTTCTCTTTTAAGAAATATATGTATTAATTTAAGAAAAAAAATCGAAATGTAATAGGAATATGATTTCATATCTTAAGCAATTATATTAACATTTAAAGAAAGAAATTCTTATAAAGCTATTTAGCTGGTCAGCTTCACTTAAATCAGCGTACTTCTCATTGCAGGTAATTTGTGTCAAGTAAAAAAGGACTTCTAAATTTTTGGCATTTTAATAAAATCACAAAATACAGCAAAAAAGATCTACTAAGTTAAATACAAGTTACGATATTTTTGTGAACTATTATAAATCGTAATTTGTGCTATCATTTTCAAAAATGTATAAAAAAAAAGTCAAAAATGCTGAAGAAAAATTAAAAAATGCTAGTTTTGCAATAAAGTTGCTGAAATTTGTTAAAAAAAAATTAAAAATTGCTAACAGCATTTTTGAAAAAAAAAGTTGCAAATTTTTTAAAAAGTTGCTAGATCTAGCAATTAAATTGCTAAGCTGACAGCACTGACTTCAACTCCTGCACTTCACTGGGTGTCTCGACTGCGTGTCTGCCACTTGGAGGCAACTACACAGAGATACCCAGCATTGTGCAGGCAGCCGGAAGACAGTTTACACCTGAGCTGTTTGCTTGTTGTTGCCGCATTTGTGACATAATTTATCAATGTCAACGAGCTTCAGTTGGAGTCACAACTTCGTGGCGGGTCAAGCGATCAAAGCTGCCCACAACAACTTGAACTTAATGCAAGAGTTATGTTATTTAATGTTAACAAACTTACCA
Organism: Drosophila falleni; assembly: GCA_035045575.1. Classification (NCBI taxonomy): domain Eukaryota; kingdom Metazoa; phylum Arthropoda; class Insecta; order Diptera; family Drosophilidae; genus Drosophila; species Drosophila falleni. Next base: position 10,935,322 of record JAWNOV010000011.1, read on the forward strand.
GCAATGGCAAATGTTGCAAGCGCATCTTGCAGCACAAGGATACGTTTGGTTTTTGTTGCTGTTAATCCGGTAAGTGCAACAACTTTTGGTTGTTAACAAAACAAAATTTAATATAGCATACACTACACTACACTGCACAGCAAAAACACTGTTACACTCTTTTTTTTTTTTGGTTATCCTGCCACTTGTTGCGTGCTAACAAAATACGTCAAAACCGGCGACTGAAAGCTGCAGTTGGTAAGAGAAACGCGTCCAAACCGAAACGCGGCCGTGTTATAACTGAAACTTGATGCAAAACGCAGCTCACGACTTGGAGCCAAAACTCGCCAAGTTGCCAACTCGCCCAGTCATGCCAGCGAAAGAGAGAGCGAGAGCGTGAGAGAGTGTGAAGAAGATACAATAACAAAGTGGTTTAACACTCACCTCGTGGTGAGTTGGCCAGCAATCCAAACTTTGGCCACAATTCCATCTGCAACTCAAGCATTCTCAATCAAATCGCACACTGAAAGTGAATCTGAAACACTCTCACACACACACACACACACGCACACACACACGCACATTACAGCTCATTTGGCTAAAAACAAAAGTACTTTATCATTATTACAATTACGATAAGCGCGTAGAGAGTAGCTACAATTGGGCCTCGGGCTAAGAAATAAATTTAAATATAAAGAAACAAAGTGGAAACATAAATAATAAAATGAAAAGTGTGCGCTTTTGGAGATCAAAGATCATAGATCACAATACCTTAGATAATGAGCAGTTATCGAATGGCGATTTGTTTCATTATGGATAATAAACATCAATCGATTGCCAAATGAGCGGTCAAATAGTAAAAGATACTCGTAATGGAAGTTGCCAAAAATACAAAAAACCCAAATTATTAATAACATATTGATGAATGATTGATTTTTATACATCTTTGTGAGTGTTAAAGATTGCATTTAAGACTAATGAATTCTATGAAAAATTACAACTTTCATTTATCCTATAATTTCTTAAAAGTAAAATTTTCTAAATATATACTAAATATTTTTTCTTGCTAAAGTTGATGGGTCAAAAAGTTGACCAATTTCAAACTATCATAACTTCATTAAAAATTAACCGATTTTCAAGCGGAATGTCATTTTGTTCATGATTTGGTCCCTAAATTGCTTCTGCATTTAAATTTTTATCATCTAGAAAATTTAATCAAAATCCAAAAAATGTCAAATTTTCTATACTGACCCCTTGACATTTTTTCAAAAACTTTGATCTCTCATAACTTCATCAAAAATTAACCGATTTTCAAACGGAATGTCATTTTGTTCATGATTTGGTCCCTTTATTGATTCTGCATTTAAATTTTTATCATCTTGAAAAACTAATCAAAATCCAAAAAATGTCAAATTTTCTATACTGACCCCTTGACATTTTTTCAAAAACTTTGATCTCTCATAACTTCATCAAAAATTAACCGATTTTCAAACGGAATGTCATTTTGTTCATGATTTGGTCCCTTTATTGATTCTGCATTTAAATTTTTATCATCTTGAAAAACTAATCAAAATCCAAAAAATGTCAAATTTTCTATATCAACCCCTTGACATTTTTTCAAAAACTTTGATCTCTCATAACTTCATCAAAAATTAACCGATTTTCAAGCGGAATGTCATTTTGTTCATGATTTGGTCCCTTAATTGATTCTGCATTTAAATTTTTATCATCTAGAAAATTTGATCAAAATCGAAAAAATATCAAATTTTCTATACTAACCCCTTGACATTTTTTCAAAAACTTTGATCTCTCATAACTTCATCAAAAATTTCCCAATTTTCAAGCGGAATGTCATTTTGTTCATGATTTAGCTAAATTGATTCTGCATTCAAATTTTTATCATCTAGAAAATTTTTAATTTTTTCGATTCTAAACCATCTATCATATAGCAACATTTGCAAATTAAAAGATTATTTATTTATTTCCGTTCATTTCTTGAAGGCTGCATAGATCAGAAAAAAAACGAAATTAATGTAACCGCAAAATCATCTGATTTAGTTATAAAACAACATTTAAGAGTGACATTCTTGAGAATTATTCGAATAAATCGCCGGTGCGACATTCCTGAGCTGTCTTCGTTTTCATTTTTTAGAGAGATTATTTTTGGTTGATTTTATTTGCTATAAATTGCAACTTGCTGTTGCTTAATTGTGTGCAGCTAAGATTGCTGTACAATTTGTTGCAATTAGCATGTCTGCAAGCTGACATACAAAGCTCATTGCGTACCTTCATAAATATCAAGTATACGCAGCGTGCGCCGCGACAACTGTCAAGCTTAGCGATGCATGGCGCTGAAGAGCTGGGGCAGATGAGCTGGCCGGACTGGCGGACTGGATGACTAGCTGGGTGACTGACTGGCTTGCAGTGACCATGGTCAGGCAATTTGCAGCCGCCAAAAATCAATGACCGACCGGTTTTGCATAGGCATTCAGTGTCGTCGTCGTTGTTGTTGTCGTGGATGGAGTTGGAGATGGCGATGTCGTTGTCGATGTAACGTAACAACTTTCGCTGAAACGTCATTCACAACAACAACAGCAACGACAACAAATATAGCTTAAAATGGCAAAAGCCAAAGAGATAAAGCGATAGCATCACCAAAGCCAAAAAGCCAAAAACCAACGATGAAGCAGAAGAAACTCAGTTGCCATTCGCCTTGTTTGTGGCCATTAACGCAGGTCTAGACCAGTTTTGGCAGCAACCGGAGCAGGAGCATTGTCAATAGCAACAACTACAACAACAACAACTACAAATATAAAACTACAAACACGCTATAATCAAGAGCAACTCTTGTACGAGTAGGCGAAAAATTGGGAAGAGTTTTTTTTTTATTTGAAGTGGCCTCGCAACTGGAAGAGACTCATTTGAATAATTGAAAACCACTTGCAGTGCAATTAAGAGCACAACATGAAATGTGTTTGATTTCTATACGTCGATCGCAATGCATTCGCTTTAATTGCCGGAAAATTTCGCTCGATTTCAGCTTCATCTTCAACTTCAACTGCAGCTCCAGCTTTAACTTGACTTCGTATTCGAATTGTTTGCTGTTGCTGCTACAAATGACTTTGCAACAGACACGCTACACACATCGCACCGGAAGTTGTTAAAATACTCGTACAATTGCCATGTGAGTGAGCTGTGAACTAAAAGAGAGAGAGAGAGCGAGAAAAGCTAAGCCAAATCCCAAATGGAACACACTCACTCCCCGATTACCATACCAAGCTAATGGCGACAACATTCTAACTATATAAATTACCTTAATGATGCCCAACACACACTCACAACACTTGATTACACCAATCTGCACAGATCTTAGGTGTAAAGGGTGCTCATTAAGTCTGCTCGACTAGCGAGTGTAGAAAACCAGTTTGTTAATCAAAGTTAAAGCTGTAGACCTTGATGAAGGTACCTCTTGCACTCTAATTAAATGTAAGGTGATATCTGTTACTGTAACCTGTTCTGTTAATTCTCGTAATTGCACTGAGAATGATTAAGTGGTAAGTAGGGTACTCATAGGGTAGGAGTAGGGTACTCATCATATTAAAAAAAAATAAAAAAATGATTTGAATTTGAAATGGAAAAGTAATTGTTTTGTTCCACAGTAACCGGCACAGTGGTTAATAGGTCGTAGGAATTGAAGCGTTTAGTTTTAGATAATTGTCCTGAACATGTGGGAAATCACTTGAAATGTGCGTAATTGTCCTGTTAGCCATGTTAACATGGTGCACAACATGCAAGGTGCATGCCACATGCCACTGGAGGCACTACAAAAGCCTGCCACTTCGTCAGGTCGAACCACAGTTGCGTGATGACCGTAGGACTTAAAGCAGAGAGTCATGCACATCGTTGTTATTGCTATCGTTGCTATCATCCTGGGTTGTCAGTGCCTGCACTGCATCCACTTAAGTGAGTTAAGTGAGTTACCACATCAGCCAGAGCCAGAGCTGCAGTTGCAACAACAGTTGCTCTTACTATTGGAGAGAATACGCCTCGAGCGAGAATTTGATACGGTTCTCATATACGGAAGAGCGCCATGTGTGTTCCACACGGTGTTGCAGCAACTGGAGTTGCCCACAGTGCTGCTTACAGAAGGAAGCAGCCACAACGATTGGGACTTCAACAGTGAGCCTCTGTTGCTGAGCTGTGACGCCACCGCCGAGCAGGAGAGGAACTCGCGCACCTTGCTGAAGTTGCAACAAGCGAGGCGTCTAGTTTACCTGGAGGAAGTGCAACCTCAATGGCTCTGCGAGGATTACTTTGGACGGGAACAGCACAATGTGGCAATGTTGGATGCACAGTTTGCCACCTCGGGCATCTTTTATAGTTGCCGCTGCTTCCAGCAGGTGAACCATGTGCAACTCATGTTGCAGGACTCCAACTCGATCTATGTGCAACAATTTAGAAATATGAAGGGAGCAATCATTCGGAGCGAGGCAGATCAGTTGTCTCCACGCGCCATGATCTATCGTGATAAGAAAAGTGGCAAGATTAGAATGTTGGGCCATGTTGCAAATCTTGTAAATACTTTCGTGCAACGCGTAAATGCCACACTGCATCTGAGAGATGACTACGTGATCGGAAAAGCTACCTACCCTGGCGATATCGTGAATCGGATAAAACACAATCAACTGGACGTGGCTGCCACCATGGATTCCACCATGCTGGAAGAGAATTTTGATATTCTCAGTTATCCGTATGTGCTAACTTCCTACTGCGCCATGATTCCAATGCCGGCCTCAATGCCGTACAGAGAGATCTACACCGCCATTGTGCATCCTTGGGCGTTGGGTCTTCTGCTCCTCTTCTTTCTCATCTTCTCTCTGCTGCTCATTTATAGTGAGAAACTATCTTGGCGAAAACTTAGCTTCTCCAATGTTCTGCTCAACGATCGCTGTCTTCGTGGACTGCTTGGACAGTCGTTTCCTTTGCCAGAGAATCCCAGTCGATATCTGAAGACCATTATCCTTCTTATATGCTTCGCTAGCATCATGACGACCACCATGTATAATTCCTATTTGCAAGCATACTTCACTCATCCGCCTCTAGAGCCTATTCTGCGCAGTTTTCATGATATTCGTCAATCTCCCTATAGGATTGCCGTTCATCGTTATGAGGTGAATGCGCTTCTTAAGAGTCGCAACCTGACCACGGATAATGGAACGAATCTGCACATCCTAGAAACCTGGAATGAGTTTATCCAACTACGTGACAACTTTAATACCAGCTACGTTTATCTGGTAAGCGATTCCCGTTGGCGAACCTTCGTCGAGCAGCAGCGTTTCTTCAAGCGCCCAATCTACTTTTACTCCGATGACATTTGTATCTATCGCTTCGCCTATTTGTGCGTTCCACTTCGTCGCCATTTGCCATATCGCCAGCTCTTCGAGGAGCACATGCTACTTATGCAGGAGTTTGGCATGGTGCAGTTTTGGATGAGCAGAAGCTTCTTTGACATGGTCCAGTTAGGCCTATCTCCTCTCGTGGACTACAGCGTACCCAAGCCAAAGGAGGAAGCTCTTTATCTAAGAGATCTCACCTGGATTCTTTGCTTCTACTTGGCTGGACATCTCTTGGCTTGCTTCTGCTTTGCCATCGAGTTATACAGGGGAAGGAAGAGAGAGCGCAGGGTAATTTTACCACTCCGAATGACATAGGCTTTAAAGGGAGGTACACTCCTTTCTACCCTGTACTCAACTTATCATGAGTGTATAGCCGCTAATCGACAGAAAGAGGCATCTCTATCTCCGAGATATTTTAACTTTAGCTTACTCTATCTTGAATCTCAAATCTAGTCTGCTCAATAAGAATCGGCTTTTTTAATGTAATTTATTAATACTAACGTTCAAAGTAAAGTAAACAGAAAAAAGAAGACCTAGAAAGCGTGTTGTCAATTAGCAAGATAGAAGAAGATAGCCTTTTCGGCCTAAACGCTTAAGTAAAGGTGCGAAGGCCAAGACTCTATACAAAGCAAGCTCCCGGATAAGGTTGATCTCTCTTAAGAAGAGTAATTAAAACTGGCCTGGGCTAAGCAGAAAATCAAAAAGGGCCGCCAGCATTTTGTTAAGATGCCGATAATTCAGGTAATACTGTAAGAAGTTCTCACAGCTGGGAGAGATGGAGAAGAGGGCCAAGCTGAAGGTTGTAGACAGGGGGCTAGATCTCTTCTCTCTTCTTTCTTCTCTCTTCTTTCTTCTCTCTTCTCTCTTCTTTCTTCTCTCTTCTTTCTTCTCTTTTCTCTCTTTTCTTTTCTCTCTTCTCTCTTCTCTTTTGTCTCTTCTCTCTTCTTTCTTCTCTCTTCTCTCTTCTTTCTTCTCTCTTCTTTTTTCTCTCTTTTCTTTTCTCTCTTTTCTTTTCTCTCTTCTCACTTCTCTTTTGTCTCTTCTTTCTTCTCTCTTCTTTCTTCTCTCTTCTCTCTTCTTTCTTCTCTCTTCTTTCTTCTCTTTTCTCTCTTTTCTTTTCTCTCTTCTCTTTTGTCTCTTCTCTCTTCTTTCTTCTCTCTCCTTTCTTCTCTCTTCTTTCTTCTCTCTTCTTTCTTCTCTCTTTTCTTTTCTCTCTTTTCTTTTCTCTCTTCTCACTTCTCTTTTGTCTCTTCTCTCTTCTTTCTTCTCTTTTCTCTCTTCATTCTTCTCTCTCCTCTCTTCTTTCTTCTCTCTTATTTCTTCTCTCTTCTTTCTTCTCTCTTCTTTCTTCTCTCTTCTCTCTTCTCTCTTCTCTCTTCTCTCTTCTCTCTTCTCTCTTCTCTTTTCTCTTCTCTAGACACAAAATACACTGGTACTCCCTAACCCAAGGAGGAAGGCCAGAATGATATCCTCCAGATGAACAAGGAAGCAGCGAATATACATTACCCAAGATTCGGGAAGATGGCGTGGGGCATAGATAGCGTCTACCTTCGTTAATGGCACAGTGGTTAATGGGTTGTAAAAAATACAGCGCTAGGTTGTAGATAATTGTCCTGAACATGTGGGAAATCACTTGAAATGTGCGTAATTGTCCTGTTAGCCATGTTAACATGGTGCACAATATGCAAGGTGCATGCCACATGCCACCAAAGGCACTACAAAAGCCTGACACTTTGCCAGGTCGGACCACAGTTGCGTGATGACCGTAGGGCTTAAAACAGAGTCATGCACCTTGTTGCCATTGCTATCATCCTGGGTTGTCAGTGCCTGCGTCTGCACTGCTTAAGCATCCACTTAAGTGAGTTACCACACCAGCCAGAGTCAGAGTTCCAACATCAATTGCTGTTACTATTGGAGAGAATTCGCCTGGAGCGACAGTTTGATACAGTACTTGTGTACGGAAGAGCGCCATGTGTGTTCCACACGGTGTTGCAGCAACTGGAGTTGCCCACAGTGCTGCTTACAGAAGGAAGCAGCCACAACGATTGGGACTTCAACAGTGAGCCTCTGTTGCTGAGCTGTGACGCCACCGCCGAGCAGGAGAGGAACTCGCGCACCTTGCTGAAGTTGCAACAAGCGAGGCGTCTAGTTTACCTGGAGGAAGTGCAACCTCAATGGCTCTGCGAGGATTACTTTGGACGGGAACAGCACAATGTGGCAATGTTGGATGCACAGTTTGCCACCTCGGGCATCTTTTATAGTTGCCGCTGCTTCCAGCAGGAGAACCATGTGCAACTCATGTTGCAGGACTCCAACTCGATCTATGTGCAACAATTTAGAAATATGAAGGGAGCTATCATTCGGAGCGAGGCAGATCAGTTGTCTCCACGCGCCATGATTTATCGGGATAAGAAAAGTGGAAAGATTCGTATGCTAGGCTTTGTGGCAAATCTGGTGAACACTTTCGTCCAACGCGTGAATGCCACATTGCATCTGAGAGATGACTACGTGATCGGAAAGACTACCTACCCTGGTGATATCGTGAATTGGACGCGACACAATCAACTGGACGTGGCTGCTACTCTAGGTACCACCTTGCTGGAAAAGAACTTTGAAATTTTGAGCTATCCTTACGTGGCAAGCTCCTACTGCGCCATGATTCCCATGCCGGACTCAATGCCGTACAGAGAGATCTACACCGCCATTGTACATCCTATAGCGCTCAGTCTTCTGGTCCTCTTCTTTCTCATCTTCTCTCTGCTGCTCATCTACAGTGAGAAACTATCCTGGCGAAAACTAAGCCTGGCCAATGTTCTACTCAACGATCGCTGTTTACGTGGACTGCTTGGACAGTCGTTTCCATTGCCAGAGAATCCCAGTCGATATCTGAAGTCGATTATCCTTCTTATATGCTTCGCTAGCATCATGACGACCACCATGTATGAATCCTATTTGCAAGCATACTTCATTAATCCGCCGTCGGAGCCTTATTTGCGCAGCCTCGCGGAAGTGCGAGCTTCCCCCTACAAGATTGCGGCTCATCGTCGTGAGGCGAATGCACTCCTCAAAAGTAGCAACCTGTCCACGGCTAATGGCACCAATCTCTACATCCTAGATAACTGGCAGAAATTTGTCCAATTACGTGACACTTTCAATGCCAGCTACGTCTATATTGTACCCGAAGTTCGCTGGAGAACCTTCGCGGAGCAACAGCGTTTCTTCGAGCATCCAGTCTTTTTTTACTCCGATGACATTTGTATGTATCGTTACTTTTTTTTGTGCGTTCCACTTCGTCGTCATTTACCTTATCGCGAGCTCTTTGAGGAGCACATTCTTCGCATGCAGGAGTTTGGCATGTTGAACTTTTGGATGAGCAGAAGCTTCTTTGACATGGTCCAGTTGGGTCAAAGTGCTCTTAAGGACTACAGCATACCCAAACCAGTGGAAGAAGCTCTTTATCTAAGAGATCTCACTTGGATTCTTTGCTTCTACTTGGCAGGACATCTCTTGGCTTGCATCTGCTTTGCCAACGAGTTATACAGGGGAAGAAAGAGAGAGCGCAGGGTAATTCTTCGGCCCCAAGTGACATAAGCTTCAAGTCTGTTACTCTTTTTTGTGATGATCAAGGGAAGTGGCCTCTAGCAGGCAGGAAGGAAACTACTAGATATTTTAACTTAATTAATCTCCGTTTTAAATTTAGTCCGCCCAGTAAATATTAGTTTTGTTTTATTCAATTAAATATCTTCCGCTAATTACAATAATAGTTATTAAGCCGTAATTCATATATCTTAATACAATTTATTTATAAATACTAACATTTATCTATTTATAATAAATTCTTAATGTTCTTTAATTATTAAATTGTTTATCATTGATTACATAATAATAAAGACAAAAAAAGCCTAATAATACAAAATAATATAATAGGCCCCGCTCCCACTCCCTCTCCCAGGCCCCGCTCCCACTCCCTCTCCCAGACCCCGCTCCCAGTCCCTCTACCAGGCCCCGCTCCCAGTCCCTTTGCCAGGCCCCGCTCCCAGGCCCGCCCCAGGGCCTCTCCCAGGCCCCGCTCCCAGTCCCTCTGCCAGGCCCCGCTCCCAGTCCCTCTCCTAGGCCCCGCTCCCAGTCCCTCTACCAGGCCCCGCTCCCAGTCCCTTTGCCAGGCCCCGCTCCCAGTCCCTCTCCTAGGCCCCGCTCCCAGGCCCCGCCCCAGTCCCTCTGCCAGGCCCCGCTCCCAGTCCCTCTGCCAGGCCCCGCTCCCAGTCCCTCTGCCAGACCCCTCTCCCAGTCCCTCTGCCAGGCCCCGCTCCCAGTCCCTCTGCCAGACCCCGCTCCCATGCCCTCTCCTAGGCCCCGCTCCCAGGCCCCGCCCCAGGGCCTCTCCCAGGCCCCGCTCCCAGGGCCTCTGCCAGGCCCTTTACTTTACTTTACTTTTTTAAATACGGGGTCTAAAAAAGAAATAATCGAAAAATAATTTCCTATTCAACAAAAAAAAATCACACCTTTTAAAAATATTTTCTCATTTAATTTACTACAATTATTTATTTAGTAATAGCAGTGCCTAAAGGGTATTTGGTAGTCGACATAGTTCGATTAGTGGGATTTTATTTGTTTTATAATCTAAACCGAGCGCTGAACTTTTGACTCCATTAGCTTTGTGAGACCTACATACGCCTTCGCCTCATAAATGCGGATATGTATAACCACGCATTTCTTTTTCTTTATTTTTTTTTCTATTTCTATTTATGTTTCCATTTTCATTCAAATGAAATCATAAAGAAACGGCAAACGTTGCGAACGTCCGCACAAAGATTTGTCTTTTTAGTTTTTTTATTTACCGGTGATGTTATTTTTTTTTTTTTTTTCTTTTTTATTATGATCAATCGAAGATATTGATTTCGATGCGGTTTTAAAAGGCACTCAATGTTATCTGTGAATCAATTTGCAGGGCGATTGTGAAAATCAAAATGGAAATGTTGTGCATTCGCATTCCGAGCGATGACAGCACACTCAGGTAGGTATCAGCCAAGTTAACCAAATGTATCGGTCAATTCGATGACATGCCACATGATGATCAGATTGGATGATTGCTTGATTGTATGTGTTGTTGCATCAATTTTGCCCATAAATGCCAAACAATGCGGGTGTCTGTGACGATTATGCAAAACTTTAAAACAACCTGAAATACCAAATTCAAATATGTCTGCGAACCAAATCATCAACGATTTAACCACATCATTTATTTTAATCATAATTTTAGTGACGGCTTTTTGGCGCCACTTCTTTGACGCGTGCTAACTGCCTTCCTCCGATTGAATAACCGAATAACCGAATAACCTTTGTGACGACCTTCAGATCGGATCAGTTCGTGCATGGCATGGTATTATTATCGCAGTGGGTGATGTCGATACAGATACGGCTTTAGACAATGGCAATCAATGGATTGTCTGTCTTGCTGAGGAGGATATCATAAAATCGCTTTCCATTTTTACAATCAATCTGTCAATTTCAATCCAACTTAATTGCTATACTTGTGCAGTTGTCTGTTGAACTCGGCTTAAATCGCCTTAAGGTAATATTTAAGACATAAAATTACTATTTTGCAATTTGAATTTATTTCAAAACTATTTCAAATTGAGTTTACAACTGAAATAAATAAATAAATTTTCAAATTGCATTACAAACTAGTTTGGTCGACTCTTTAGATTCTTAACTCAGTTAACAAAAACCAGTAGCAATTTAAGGCCTTTTGACCTTTTTTAATTTACTATGCATGTACAAGAGATTTTTGTAGACAGATCTTGATATGTTTTTTCGAACATATTTAACATGCTAATCTGATAGAAATGATAGACACGTCTATCAAGTTTTGTCAGCCAAAAATTTCAATTTTTTCCCTTTATAAATATTGACACTATGTAAATAAATAAATAAACAATTTCTGAAGACCATTTCAGCGATTGGACATGGGAATGTAAGCTTGCAATTGCAGTTCGTAACGGATTTCAGCTCCTTTTGTAAGTCGCAATCCCTTTAGTTAAAGTTACTCAACCTTTTGACAGTTTTCAGAGCAACTCATCACAACAGATTGCAGATCTTTCATCGTTCAGAAAACCATAACGAAACGAAACAAAAACACACAAAAAACAACTAAATAAATGTAAACTGTGGTAACAATTTTTCAATTGCAAACGCTTTTCGAATTCTATTATTAACTTTTGTCTGTTGTTGATAGATGATGATGAAGATGGTCGAGGATGACGATTATCCGAGAGCATTGCGTATATCGAGCAGCTTATCTGTAAGATGAAGACCACATGAATGGACACCCAGAGTAAACTCATGCTTCGACCCGGACTCAGGGTCATTTAGATTAAATAGGTTTTGCGGCTTATATCATTATGGTTAGCTCTTGAACAATACCTAAACTGTTTTCTTGTATTTGTTATTGTTATTGTTATTGTTATTGTTATGGTTTCTGTTTGTGCTTATTAATGAGGCCTCGCTTCGAAAGTCAATAATAGACACAAAGATGAGTTTATATTTTTATTTTTTAATTTACCAATCACACATCAACCGAGTTTTAAGCTGTAATTAAGTAGCAACTACTTAAATTATGCCTTGAGTTTATAGACAGCAACTATTTGATTTTTAATTTTATTTTAAGTTTTAATTTCCATTTTTACTTTTTTATGCCGCGCCTCATAAAACTTTACAATTACGAAGTTTACAAATTCGACCTTAAACAAATTAAATGTGCTAAAAATGCATTTATTAAATGGCAGGTGTTAATTATTTAACTTTTGGCTTATTAAAACCAAGAGGTTAATTTGATTTAATGTTCAAAGTTATGGTAGATTGAAGTTTTTGATAAAATGTCAAGGGGAGGGTATAGAAAAATATGACAGAGATGACATATTTTGAAATTTTCTAAGTAATATTAATATCGATGCAGAATCAAAATAGAGGCCAAATAGTGATCAAAACGGTATTCCGCTTAAAAATCGGTTGAATTTTGGCAAAGTTATGACCGTTTGAAGTTTTTGAAAATTTGTCAAGGGGTAAGTATGGAAATTACGCAAAAAATTGACAGTGAGGGAAATTTTTTAAGTGAAAAATATTTTGATGCATAATCAAAATAGAGGCAAAATAATGATCAAAACGGTATTCCGCATGAAAATCGGTTAAGATTTGATAAAATTTCAAGAGGGTATAGAAAATATGACAGTAATGACAAAAATATGAAATTTTTTTAAGTAATTTAAATTTCGATGCAGCATCAATATAGAGGCCAAATAATAATAAAAATGGTATTCCGCATGAAAATCGGTTCAGAAATGCCTGCCACAGCAAGGGGCAGAAAATATAATGAAGAGAAGTGGAAAAAGCTTTGGCAAACGGTGTGTGACCAACAAAGTAATTTATTTCCTTCCTAGTTTTTGTCGCTTGAAGCTATTAAAGAGCGTTAGCGAAGATCTGCAAATAAGACAGTTGCACCTTGCGGCGTCTCGGTGTCTCGGTGTCTCCATGTTTTTGGCGCTTTATCGTTGTCGCTGGATTCCCACAATGCTGACAACACGTTGTTGCGGCTTCCCCTCGCCCCTCCACACCACCTGAAACTCCAATTACCTGTGTTAGGGAGCACTTTGAACTCTTTTATGCCGCTTACCTGCGGCATCTCCCGCAGCGACACGCTTGCGTATACGTAACGTATTAATTATGGGATAACAACAACAACAATTGGCAATAAATGAAATACCTAAGCTAATTAACAAAATTAATCACAACGGCAATGGGGCCAAATATGGGATAAATTTGTTGACCCTGTTCAATTTTTCAAAATGAATGAAAGTCTGAAATTAAAATATTATTTCAATTAGTCGCAAATGAGTAACTGAAATATCAACATTAACATCAACAGCAGCAACAAGGTGTCATCGCATGTCAAATCATATGAAAGTAAAGACAACAACTCTAACAATGAATGTTGTATAGGAAATTCATTTTGTTTTCATTTTAACAACAAGCGAGCATGCAATTTGTGCATTAAGTGACAACAAAAGTGTCAAGTGTGACGGTTTTGAGTTGAATCTATGTAGTATGGGGAACATTCGGTAGTTGCCTTTCGTTTTCAGCCTCATTTTGAAGCAGCTCTTGAATGCACTTTGCTCTCAAATTATTATCATATAAATCATCATTTATGCCAACTACACTTCGTATGGAATCTGCTTGATAAATAATTATGTGGAACTGAAAACAAGTAAAAAATCTTTAAAATCATTAATTTGTTTGATGCACTTAGATCTTAAATTATTGTCATATAAATATATTGACCCACTATTATTAGTTTAAGCATTTATTTATATATTTCTAACTCTATAGTAACTTGAGTTTTATATTATCGCGATATACACAGTAAGTGTATGTAAAAAAAATCATAAATTTGTCCGCCGTTATTAAGTTTATTTGAACTTTTGCGCACAAAGTGCATTTTGCAGCACTGTTTTAACTGCGTGGCTCAGCACATCTCTAGTATAATGCTGCCAGACTGCAAGACGAATAAAAATAATAATAAATCACTGCAAATAACACACACACGTCAATCTGAAATTAAAACAACTGACTATAGTGATTGATATAATGACTTATTTATGTAATATGCTTACATTATGTAATTTGCAACGAAAATCTGTACATATTTTGCTGGACGCAACCATTTAAATTAGTTTGCAAAGGTGGCAACGCCGCATCACCTGCTAGCTGTCCGCAAGTGTTTTTATTTTCACAAAACCATATTTAATAAAATATTAAAAAATCCCCGCGATAAGCTGACGTAAAAAGACCACATGTAGAACGAGAGTGAAACGTGACGTGTTAAAAATAATCACAGACAGCGATGCGGAACACTGCCGCCGTCAAAAAGTTCGAACTGAGCAACAGAAGAAGAAGCAACAGTTAAACTATACAATATTTATATACATACATACAAACATAGTTAGTTAGGTGCGAGCAATGGGCGGTGCGGAGCAGAGCGGAGCGGACAACAAGAGCGACTGCGAGCGGAGCGACTAGAATTAACGTTTAGTCTAGTTTAAGCCACAGCCATAACATAAACACAAAGCGGCCAGTGGCGATTGGAGCTGCCCAAAAAAAAAGAGTTAAAAATAAACTGAAATTTATTTATTTGTGTATGAACAAGTGTGTGTATATATGTAAATATTTTAATATTGCGCTCGTCTGTTTGTTTGTTTGCTTGTGTGCACATATTGAAATTTTGCCAGCGGCGTCATGGCAAATAAAGCCAGCAGCTAGCAATTCAACGGGCCACGTCCACGCTGCAACATTGTAACTAAAAGTGAGCAGTTAGTCAGTTCGTCAGTTCATCAGTTAGACAGTTAGACAGAGCTACCTCAACAAATAACAAATAAGAAACCAACAACAACTGACAGAGACATCCTGCTGTCAACCACACACACACACACACAACCAATATGCTGCCTCGGTTTCGTTCCTTCTATGGCAAAGTCATAATATTTATACTCGTGGCACTGTGCTTCATACTCTACCTGAAGGTCCAGCCGGCCAGCGAAGAGTATCTGCAGTCGGGCAGACCCAGACCCGCAGCCCTGCATCATCGCTCGCACGATAAACGCAATCTGGATGACGTCGATGAGGCTGAAAATGAAATTCGACCTGCCACGCAATCGCCTTATGAGCATAGCATAAAATTGGATCTGCAAAAGCAACGATCGGGTTTGGGCAATGAAGGCGTGGCAGTTCACCTCAAAGGTGTTGCCAAGACGCGTGGCGAGAAGATCTACAAGAAGATCGCCCTGAACGAAGAGCTGAGCGAACAGCTGTCCTACAATCGCACAGTGGGCGATCATCGCAATCCACTGTGCCTGCAACAGCACTATGATGATCCCAGCACACTGCCCACCGCCAGTGTGGTCGTCATATTCTTCAACGAACCCTACTCCGTGCTCGTAAGGACAGTGCACAGCACTCTCAACACCTGCAATCACAAGGCACTCAAGGAGATCATCCTGGTGGACGATGGCAGCGACAATGCGGAACTGGCTGGGAAACTGGATCACTATGTGAGAACTCGTCTGCCCAGCGGCAAGGTGACAATACTCCGTCTCAAGAATCGGTGAGTCTTACGGGGATTGGGGCATCAGAGAAACGGGCATCAGGGAACGGGGAAAACGCCAACACAATCTCCATTAACTGGCACACTTTACAAATTTAGCTGGCTAGGAAAAGTTCCATTGAAGCTAATCGAATGCACATTCAACTGAAATTAACACGAACCAAACTCACGTTCGTGTGGATATCATTTTTGTTGTTGTTTGCCTCCATTTGAATAACTCGTTTGTGGCACAGACTCACAATTGGACAGGGACAGAGAGACGGATCGACGGACAGACGGGCAGACAAACTGTCTTGGAGCGTCTTCTTCACAGCTTAAAGTTGAAGAACTAAAAAACGTTCAAAAATTCAAAAGTCAAGTTAAACTTTGACGACAATTCGACTTTGAAATACCCCTTAACTATGGTATCCTATAAATACTGCAGATCTATATTAATCCCAAGTTTTGTATTATTTAATTTAAACTGGGAATAAAACACTTTGAAGACAGTTTTATACAAATAAGAAAGAGGGCTCGATATATAAATTATTAGTTAATCAATTAATTCCTGTTATCAATTGACTTGTGACATTTATTCAATGAAATCAAACAACCCGACGTGCCACATTGGGCCCCAGGGTATGTAATGAAACCGTAAAACCTGTTCGTCAACTTACGATTATGCTTTTGACTTTTATTTTGTATCTTTCGGATCTGGCCGTGCACTATTCGCTTAGCGAGCTTGTTCGCTGACCCAATAATATTCTTGTTGTTGTTATTTGTTTGGTCACAATTCCAAAAATATATACAATTTTACTAAAGGAAAGTTTGGATTGGTTTCGTTCTTTGTATATAGCTTGGGTCTGATACGTGCCCGTTTGGCTGGAGCTCGGATTGCCACCGGAGATGTGCTCATCTTCCTGGACGCCCACTGTGAGGCGAATGTGGGCTGGTGTGAGCCGCTGCTGCAGCGTATTAAGGATTCACGCACCAGCGTCCTGGTGCCCATCATCGATGTGATCGATGCCAATGACTTTCAGTACAGCACCAATGGCTATAAGTCATTCCAGGTTGGTGGCTTCCAGTGGAATGGTCACTTCGATTGGGTGAATCTGCCGGACCGCGAGAAACAGCGTCAGAGCAGGGAATGCAAAGATCCGCGCGAGATTTGTCCCGCCTACAGTCCAACAATGGCCGGAGGACTATTTGCCATGGATCGACGCTACTTCTGGGAAGTGGGCAGCTACGATGAACAGGTGAGCATAAGCAGTAAATCAGATGAAGCTTTAATATAACAAATAATTAATTTTGACAGATGGATGGCTGGGGTGGCGAGAACCTGGAGATGTCCTTCAGGATCTGGCAATGTGGCGGCACCATCGAGACAATACCTTGCTCCCGAGTGGGTCATATCTTCCGTGACTTCCATCCCTACAAGTGAGCATATATCTCCACTTAATCTGTACATTCACTAACTTAAATCTTCTGCTGCAGGTTCCCGAATGATCGTGACACTCATGGCATAAACACAGCTCGCATGGCGCTGGTGTGGATGGATGAATACATTAACATATTCTTCCTCAATCGGCCAGATCTTAAGTTCCATCCGGATATTGGCGACGTTACGCATAGAGTAATGCTGCGCAAGAAGCTGCGTTGCAAGAACTTTGACTGGTACCTGAAGAACATTTATCCGGAGAAGTTTGTGCCTAATAAGAACGTTAAGGCCTGGGGAAAAGTGAAAACGGTCAACGCCAATCTGTGCCTGGATGATCTACTGCAGAACAACGAGAAGCCCTTCAACCTGGGCTTGTATCCCTGCGGCAAAGCGATGCAAAAGTCGCAGCTCTTCTCGTTCACCAACAATCAAGTGCTCCGCAATGAACTGAGCTGTGCCACAGTGCAGCACAGCAGCTCACCGCCGTTCCGTGTGGTAATGGTGCCCTGCATGGAGAACGACGACTACAACGAACAGTGGAAATACCAGAACCATCAGCTTGTGCACAGCAACACGGGCATGTGCCTTGACTACGGCGGCCAAAAGAGCATGGATGATGCCCAAGTGGCGCCATGCAACCTTTC
Organism: Drosophila falleni; assembly: GCA_035045575.1. Taxonomy (NCBI): domain Eukaryota; kingdom Metazoa; phylum Arthropoda; class Insecta; order Diptera; family Drosophilidae; genus Drosophila; species Drosophila falleni. Next base: position 10,952,911 of record JAWNOV010000011.1, read on the forward strand.
CAGTGAGACGCAGCGTTGGACCATCGAACACGACTGAGGAACGACGGTGGGGGAAACGCCAGCGGACCAATTGCCAATTGCAACCGAGAGATACTGACTAAGCGAAACAAAACGCAACGTTTTCAACTAAACAGACTCGAATTAACGCAACAAAACAAAAATAAATAGAGAAGAACGTGTAAATACCAATTAAAATCGATAATAGAAATATATATCTATATATATATTTTCTAAATGATATACATATATATATACTATACCATATACTATATAGAATGTGTAAGTTGTAGTTAGCGAATATCAAAAATCAACACAAATCAAAATGAAAAAGTCAAATATGCTATAAAAATTTAAACAATTTATGTGTTGTGGATTTGTTTATAAACAAGATATGAAGAAAGGTAGAACCAGTTGTATAGATATATATATAAATATATATATGTGCTATATCGGATCATGTGCATAATATTCCTATGTAAATGCTTGATAAATAAATGTAATTATAATTGCTATGTGATCATTAAATGGAATACACACTTGCATTCCAATGCAGTCGAACTATATACTTGAAAAGTCTCAAAAATAATACTAATAATAATAAACCAACTAATCTTATATATGCAATGCGTTAATCAAACAAAGCGTTGTAAGCATTTACTAACTAACAAAACTTGCAACCTGCAACTATTTTTGCCATTTGTTTTACTTGAAAAATAAAAGGTTTCCAAATGGAAACACCAACAAAACACAGATCAAAAAGCTGTTGTCATTTTAGGTCTCTTTTTGATTGTCCCGAGGTTCAACGGAGCCAGCATAGCTTTAAGGCCCCAACGAAATAATATACCCAGACCTATTACAGGTATTTTAAAGGCATAGATCAAGGTCGAAATAAAATACTCACGTTTACTATAGGGATTCCCAGCTGAAATTGGTTCGATAAGCTAAACTCAAAGCAATTCATTGCACATTTGTTGTATATATTTATAGATTAAAGTACATAATTTTTGTCTTTGTTTAGTTTAAGTTTAAATTTCTGTTGAATACGTGTTTTTTTTTTCATTTTTCTTTTGTTTTTTTTTTTTGCTGACGTTCTTTTAAAGTTACTAAAAATTGTCGAGTAAAATAAGTAAGTATAAATTACAGAAATTGTTGTTGTTATTTTTCTTGTTTTTTGCAAGTTGTTCGATTGTAAATACACAAAAACTACAACTACAAGCAAAAGTGAACTTTACAATAAAATTAACAACTGTTATTATTGAAGAGTTCAAGTCTGTGAAGTGTGTGTGTGTGAGAGAGTGTGTGTGTGGATTGCACAATAAAAGCATTTTTTAGATATATTTTGTTTTGTTTGCTGTTCAACATTATTTTAATAGCAGTTTAACGTGGAATATCTTGTTTGCTGCTGTGTCTGTATTTATTATTAATAATTATTAGTTCATTTTGTAGTGTATTGCATGAATAACATTATCATTATTTCTTTATTTCGTTGACCGTGCTAAAAGCTCTAAAAGTGCGCAAGAATACGATTATTTTTGACTACCCACAACATCTATCAATATCGTTCTATAATAAATAGCAGAATATTTAAATATACCTCTATGTGTGGAATGTGTGTGTGTATGTGAATGGGTGTGTGTGTTAAAGTATGATTTGCAAATCATATCTGTATCTACAATAAAATGCTTGATAGCCCTGGGCAATAGCTCCTAAAACATAAAGATCCATAGATACAATATGCACTATTTAAGGTACCATTTCGATCGATTTCTACGCTCGTGCTCTATGCTGATGATCTATCCTATAGCTACGTATTTATTTATAAATAAGTATATATTGTGTCTTTCGGATATTTTTATGATGCAAGCAAGCATTTTCTAATCTCATTATCTCATCTATTTTACATACATTTAATTGCAAATTACGCGTGCTTTTAATTATTAATTTTCTTGTTGAATTTCTTTCATAATTTTCAATTTTCAAGCTCTATTTTGAATGTTATTTACGCTTATTAAATGCATTAAATTTCAGTAATTTTACGATAATACATAGTAGATTTTTACTTGATTTATTTAATTTTTTTAGGCGCCTTTATGTACATAGATACATGTACAAACAATTTGTTTTGTTGTGGGCGGGGTGTGATGAATTTTTATCAACATAAATAAGTATCTGGCATCTACTAGTGACTATTACTGTACTTCTGGGAATATTCTTCACTTTGGCTTGCCAAAGTATTGAATTGTTAATGTTTGGTTAATGCTATGTCATTTTGGTAAACTAATATTTATGTATAATTATTATGTAAGTGTAAATATTATTATTATATATATTATAGTAATTATCTTGCTTTTGAATTTCATTTAATTTTCAATTTTTGGACGTATTTTCAAGTATATTTGGTAGTAGATGCAAGTAGAAAACACAGTTCGAAAATATATATATGTATATATATATATTTATGTATGCATCGAAGTATATACTGGTTGACTGGTTATCCAGTAGGGATCTACTTCTTCAACTGTTTTGACTGTTTTTGGATTTCAGTTTCTAAGTGTAAATCGCTTCTTGTTGTTTGTAGTTTATTTTCTTATATTTTTGTTATTGTTTGTAAATTGCAATTTATCTCAGACTCAGTTTGGAGTGTCTTGGATGTCTTGGTATTTGGATGGATGGATACGTTTACGTACAAACGTCCGTCAGCCGATTTGATGGCTGACTTCCCCTAGAATCGAACTTGTTTATAATATTATAATTAAATACTCGCATGTTATAGATTATCTTAAAAGTAAAATTGAATATTCTTCGGAAATTATTGCTTCATTTGTTATCTTTCCCGTTATTCACATTTTGGATTAACGCAAGCCTTTCTTTCGGTTAATGGTTCACAAACATAGACGCACAACCTTTAACATTGATAAAAATATATAAAAGTCAAATGAAAAATAGATATACTAATCACTTTAAATTTAAAATAAATAAAATAAACATATATAAATATATATATAGCAAAATGAAGTTTATTTAATTATAAATGGAGAGAAATTATAAAATACATCACATCAAATAATACAATTAACATATATGCAACGTGAATGCAACGCTGTTATATGAAATATGTTATTATTAATATTATTATAAGTATACTAACATTGTAATTGTTTGTATTGTTGTAATTGAAATATATATATTTCAATTTATTTAGATACGTATAAATGCGCTAAACAGAATGGGAGATATATTTGAAAAAATATTGCATGTTTCGTAAAACTTATTGCGTTAATATTTATATACAACTGATTTCATATATTTGATATAGTCCATAACAATAATTAAAATAAGCTCATAGTTGATTAACCAAGTCACATTGATATACATAGATAATAAGTATAAGTAGATAAAGTAAAGTTCGTATATACCAAAAAACAATGTAATTAAACTAGGCAATTAATTAACCGGTACAAAAATATAATCAATTGTGCTTTATCGAAAAGCAAACATCAATTAACTACTAGAACTCAACCAATTGAATTAAGAATAATACAAAACCATTTTGGAAACATTCACGTACATACATACAGATAGATAGATACATACACGTTTAAACGATTTGATTAATTAGTTACTACTACTAAGTGTAATCAAAGTGTTTGTGGTATTGCACTTGGTGGATGCAACTACGCAAACGCTTCACTTAGCTTCACTATCTCTATCAATTAAGAGCGGGAGACGCGAGGGGAGCATTTAGTTAATTGCTAGTTGTTCAGTTAGTTTTGCTTAAGACACCGCCAAACAACAACAAGGGGCTAACTGTATGTGTGTGTGTTCGTGTGTCTTTGCGGCGGCATGCGTTGCGTATGTGTGTGTGTGTAAGTGAGAGTAAGTTAAGCTAGCGTGTGATTGGTTAATGCTCCGCATTGTTCGTTGCTGGACGATGTGCATCGTTGGCATGGCGACCTTCGACATTAGAAGGCCGTCGAGCGTCGATTGGCATAGCACTTTTTGCCATGAGTGTTCGCATCCGCAGCGCCACTGGTTGCACGCAATCTGTGGCAGGTCGGTGGAGTCGCAGTTGCTCCAACTCCACTGGTAACCAGCGTCGATTGCCTGCAATTAGTCCAACGCTGCAGTTGATGCGAACATTTTGGGTATAATCATTTGCGCGCCGACACATTCAGCGATTCGCCACGGCTCTTTGAGCGCGTCATGGAGCTGGTCATCTCTATAAAAGGAAACATAATCTGTTTAGTGACAATTGGGAATCAGTTTACATGTCAATTTCAATCACCTTTGCTGATGCTGTTGCTCTTCTCGGCCGCCTTGTAGGCACGCATCGCCTTACCCCGCTTGTCCAGCAGCAGTTTATCGGCACGCACAAAGATGCCATGCTTAGGCTTGCACTGGAAATACTGTATGCCCTGGACGGTGCCATCGTTCTTGCCCGTGGGCGTGTCCAGCGCAACGCCTATCCAGGCACCGGGCTGAAAGTGTGTGGTGCCCACGAAGCTAACAACGCCGCTGGTATTATAAGGACGTATAAGCACCGATTCGCCAACCACAATCCAATCGGGCAGCGTCACATCTAGCTCCTTACCTTCATCTATTCACAAAGAAGTTCAGTTAAAGCGACTGTAGTACAAATTTAAACTAATACACACCTTCTACTTCTGTGCTGCTTGACATAATGCTGGCATTGACATCTAAGTAGGCGCCTAGTCCTTCCATTTTGGCCACTGAAGCACGTTGGTTGTGGCGAGTCACTTGGCTTGAATTATTGCTGTTGTTGTTGCTGTTGGTGTTGCCATTGCTGTTGTTGTTGTTGTTGCTGTTATCGCAATTGTTGGGTGTTTGGGTTGTTGTCTTCTTGCGTCGCATCACTTTGCCCTCGGGCAGCTGCTCCCTAACAATGCCATCGCCCTCAAGCTGTTGTTCAGCTGACTCGTTTAGCTCGGAAGTGTCAAGTGCATTCTCCAGCGATTTATTTCCATTCTGATTGTCTGTCTGCTGTTGCACCTCCTTTTCCTCCTCCTCCTGCATCTGTTCCTGCTTCTCCTCCTGAGCTACTTCTGACATTTTTAACTTGTCGTTAACATCGTTATTGTTGTTGCTCTGCATTTGTTCGCACTCATCCTCGCTTTGTGAATTATCCTTGGACTCTGGCTGTGCCAGTGGATGTGTTAGGGTTTCTTGCAGCTTTTTTGTCTCGGCATCCAGCGTTTTGGACTTTGGCATGTCCTTAAGGAAGGGATTGACACGTGCCTGACGATTTGGCGGTGAGTTTGAGTTGATACGATCGAAATCTATAACAGAATCAATATGTAAGACATTTGTTTGAATAATTTCAGAGCGTTTTCATTTACCTGGCGTCTCATCAATGCTCATCGAACGCATTGATGTGATGTCCTCATTGCTTAGATTGTTGCAGGAAACCGCCTGGGAGCCGTAGCCGCTGCTGGTAGACGAGCTCATGCTAAGCGTGGCCAGTCCAGTCAGATGCTTCATGTTCGCATTGGCACTGGACGTGTAACTCAAATAACTTTGATTGGAATGACTGCTAACGTCCATGAAGGAGTCCATGGTCTTGGATGCAGTCAGACGCGATCGTGTGGCCAATCCTCTGTTCTGTTGACGCTCCTGCTCATACTCGGCGGCATATTCCGAGTCGCTGTAACTGTCCTCGGGCTCCTCGTCCAGTGATCGATGACCTCCAAGTGGCTCCTCGTGCAATGTCGTCATCCTCATGCCAAGCAACTTGCTGGTGGCCGGAGAAGCTATCGGAAATGACCAACAATTAATTTCAGTTACGGCTTAAATATGGGAAAAATAGAGCTTAGCAATTGGGATTTAGAGCTACACAAACCACATACGTTTTGTTGGCGCAATTCTCAATGTGTTCAAGTTCAAATTGAGATTCAAAAATGTTGGACGCGCTGCATTCCATGGATTCAAGGAAGACAATGATTTTGTTTAATGTTTAGTTACAATGATTTATACAAACATGTGATGAGAGCGATTCAATAAACGTAACTCTAGCGACTAATTCGCCAACAAACACACACAAAATGGAAACGGAAACTAGGGCTATAACTATAATAGAAACTAAAGCTATTAACTAGGTTATCAATTAATTAACTAAATGCGCTGCTCGTGCGGATCTCGTGCTGTGCGTGCCTGCTGTGAATGGTGCACCAAATTGGAATTATAAACTGTCTGTATATATTTAAATGTGGTGTACAATGAATGAACACATCGAATGGATTCACAATAATATCGGGGGAATCATTGATACAAAACAACTACAATGAATGATGGCAATTGTCAGGGTTTTGATATTGATTTTGATCATGATATCAGTATATGAGGATGACAGCTAACAGATCTAACACAAAACTACTTGCTAAGTTATTGATATATCTCCTAAGATGAGAAGACAATGGAGTTACATTGGATATACATTAATGGAATCAAGAGTTATTGAATGACACTGAGTGTATGTGTGTGTATGTCTTTGGGTGGGTATATGAACAACAGACAAACTTAAACTCCAACTAACATTTAATGAATTTCAATCAATTTATATTTATGCACTTTACAGAGCCAGCCTTTACCTGACAGTATAGAGCCTTTCAAATTTGAAATTGTTTATAAAGTTTTTTTCGTATTGTTTTTTTTTTGTGGTTGTTGAGAGAGCACAGAAAAGAGTACATTATGACATGTGAAATAAACCAGAGATATAATCAGAAGGATCATATGATAAATGCATTGCATGTCATTGACCAATGATGTATTTATGAGGTAAAGTATATGTATAGTATAGTCAATTTATATGATAAGCTCTGGTGTGATAACAAATAATTAATGTGCATTTCGACTCGAGTCATCAAGATCGAGTGAGTGTTGTTGTTGTTTTTGCTATTGTTGCTTTTGTTGTTAAATAAATTTGCTATATGTGTTGCATTGAAGCAAAGCAAGAAGTAAACTTTAAACTGTTAAGAAACAAGTTGAAGCGGCAGCCTTTTGTTATTTTTGTTTTTCTTTTGGCAGTTAAAAGCAGTTGGAAAGCATTGACAAAATGTGTGTGATAACACAGTTTGGAAAAGGATTTATCTTTTGTGTATAGACTGAAAGAGAATGTGATATTATACGCTACAAGTTAAGAATATAAAATAAATTACGCTAAATAAATTTAAGAATTAAACAAAGATAAATCCCTTGCTCTAGAGCATGACAGCAACTATGTCGTACAATTTGATTTTGATTTCAGATTTTAATATATAATTAAACAAGTTGCTGCGCATAAGCATTAATTAATTATTATATAAAGTATGTAGATAGATATATGTTTGTTGTGAATCAAAAAACTTTGGATATATGTTTGCAAATAGTTGCTCGAAAATTAATAGTGAGTATATATCAAATAAAAGATGTTTGTTCTCGCTGTTAGTTCCCTAGGGATATACACACCAATGCCAAAGGCTTTGCCTGGAGAATCGTCCGAGCTTCCCTTGCCACCAAAACTATGGCGATTACGTATAACGCCGCCACTTCCTGCTCCTGCCCCATTGAGAGCTGCAAACAAAAGGCGAAAAGACCATTATTAATGCAAACATGCTACAGTAAATAATGGTATTCAATTTCATACCTGGTGTAAACTTGTTGCCCAACGTCGTGTTGTTCAGATCCGCAAAGGACTCGGAGCGTCCCACATTCAGCAGCGACTCCATGGAGGCATCGAAGCGCATAATCTGCATAAGTTTATTTATGAGTTTCTAGTGTCATAAATTGCGTGTGCGTATTTACAACAAATGTTATAGTTAACATGAATGAAAAGAATACCGAAAATAAAAATATAAACATAATGAAAATAAAGAAAAACCAAAACAAACACACACGTAAACTGGCAAACTGAAAGCCGCACAAATACAACTGAATATATTTTTTTTGTTGGGTAGCGGGGGTGAGGTAACAAAACAAAATACATAGAGGCTAAAAAGTCAAAAGGCTAAAGTTGAAAGTGGCAAAAATATCTACAAAGCATAGATTACAGTACATTGCACACAAATTACTTACACTCCCGGTATTGGTGGTTTCTTTCACCGCCTTTATGTGTGCAGTGAAAAGCAGTTAACACACACACATATACATACACACACGCACACACACATACATTGATAAAAGATCAGAGGCCAATATACAGTTTGCAGTTTAAAAGGCGCACCGAATTTTATATCAAATTTTTTGTTAATTTTTTTTGTTAGTTTATTTTAGTTTAATTTTGTGTGCGTTGTGTGAAGAATATAATTTATTGTTGGAGTTTTTGTTAGATTTTAGTTTGGTGAAAGCGCATAGAAATATGTGAAAAGAGAAAGAATTGCGTTTTAGTCAAATATTTAAATTGTACAAGTTTAATTTGGCTGGCGGGTGAGAGGTGGGGGTGGCAAGGTGAAAGCAGCACTAGAAAGCATAGCATTCTTATCATATCGTTGACATCTGCACATACCTGCGAGAAGTTCGGCACACTGACGGTCTTGCGCATCGACAGCGGCTGACCGTGCGCTGTCTCCAACTCCTTGACAGCGACATTCTGACGCAGACGATCCAGTATCAAAATACTCTCCACAGCCGAAACACCACGTGTGTATTTCTCTGCAGCAGGAAAGAGAGAAATAAGTCAGTCAGTTTTATATATATATAAAATATGTCTTCCTTTCTTACCTATATAAGTTTCGCCATCGCAAGCGGAGCAATCATCACCACTGGCTGCCAGTTGGGCCAGCGATTCACGATCCTCCAGCTCCTCCGAAGCTTTGGGAATGTTCGAGACAACCTCGTAGGTGACGCCACTGTGCCAGATGGCATTCTCACCGCGCACCAGACGGAATTTCTTGAGTCGATCGGTTAATGTTTGACCCTTCTTGATGTTGATGCTGAGACGCTTGCGTAGCACTAAATCCATGGGCGCTGGATGTGATAGACGCACCGTGGTGCGTAGTATTAAATAAATGCGCTCATTGGCCTCGGTAACGCGATTCAGAGCCGTACTGTCGTGCATGGACGAGTCCCAGCTGGCCACACAGCACACATCCTTATCCAGATGCTGTAAGATTTGTAGCGTATAGAACTTGTGGCCATGCTCCTTGGATAAAATGGAATTGATGCCCGAAATGGACAACTCATCGTTGGTGTCCTGGGCGGAGAGATCATCGCCGTTTAGGTTGAGAAACAGCACGGGCACATGCGGTTCCATGCCAGACGGAGGCTCCCAGGAAGCGGGTGCACCCGGTATTCCCGAGCCTGGTGCCGGCACCAGCACCGCATTACGCTCCTCGGTTAACGAGACCCACTGATGCACCAGGCTCAGTTCACGTTCGCGCTCCTGTTCGTTCTTCTCCTCCTTCTTGATAAGCATCTGTATCTGCTGATCCAAATACTGGCGACGGCGACCCAGGGCCTCGCTCCATTTCTCGCGAAGCACAGTGAGATCTTCCTCCTGATAGGAATCCAGAGGACGCTGTAGACGCGACCGAACCGTCACACTGCCAATGGCCACGTTGACTATAGACTGACAGATGATGGGCAATGTTCCTGAATTCTGAACTGGCTTGACGCGCACATTGACGCGACGCTGTTGACCCTGTCGCAGCTGGTAGATGCCACCAGTAAGCACCTCATTGCGATTGGTGACCTCGACGGGCGAATACTCTCCGTTGTCGTTCAGCTCGTGTATCTCCACCCAAAGTTCGATTTTGCGCGACAGTTCCGCCCAACGATCGACCAGGGAACGAGCTTTAGCCTGCTGCTGCTCCACCTCCCAGCCCTTGGACTTGGAGAAGCCGGCGCTGCGATGACCCCACACCTCAATGGAAAGGGCGCCCTCGATGCAGTGCTCCAGGAACTCCTCATTGATGTTGACCGTAAAGTCTTGTGTATGCTCAAACTTGAAGACCATATTCTGATCCAGTGCTGTGGTTTCTGCATTAATCACCGGTACAACCATCTCCTGGTGGCCCCAGAACGTGTACTGGCAAAAGACAAAGTTGGACAAGGAAAGCGGCAAGCCGGAGGCGCATTTGATGGTGACGCGGCAGGTGATTTGATTTGCCATCGGATCCACGGGATCATCGTACTCATCCCGAGAGTCTGCCGACGAGGTCTCCGACACCGATTCGCACATGCGATCCTGCGGCATTTGTCCAGCAACGCGTTGAATCTCCACCTGCAGACGACCAGCGACTTCGCCCTGCTGACTAATGATGGGTGTGTGATAGTCGAGCTTGACATCGTGGAACAGCACCTCCAGATAAACGTTGGCGACGCCAATGAGATTGTGATTCTCCTGCGACTCATAGAATGGATCCTGTGGCTTCCCATTGTCCTCGTCCTGGAATTTGGCAGACAAATGAATTAATATCAAGTTTCATAACAGTCCGTTCCAGTAGTTGTTCTAGACATAAATGGTGTGGTTTTGTGGACGGTTTAGGGACTCATTAATTACCTTGTCGTCAAATTCATCGTCTGAGAATGTCTCAATAAGGGGCTGTTGCAGGGGTTAATTGAATGCGTGTACACATAAAGTTTTATGGTTAGTACATAAAGACAATGGAAATAAAAGGGTGATTCTGAAAATGAATTGACACGCACCAGGCCATTGAGTATGCGCTCCTTGTGCTCCTGATACATTTCCCGCATGTCTATCAGTTTATTTTCTAGCTTCTCCATGCTCCAGATTTGACTGCCCGAATTTGTGCGCTTCACTAAAATCGCAGGTTCGCTGACAAAAGCGCCACGCCTTCGATTGGGACTCAAGTTGGCTGGCGGTATTTGCAAGGTCACCGAAAACTTGGTCTTCTTTTCCATCTCCTCGGCCAGAAAGTTTGCCTCCTGCACCAGCGAATTGGCTCGCATTATGTCCGTTTTAAGCTGACCCAGAGAACGCCTAAACATTTCATCACGCTCCTGCAAAAAAATTGAGATATTTTAATGCTGTTGAAATTGTCTGGATTAATTTGCTAATTACCTGTGCCCATTTCTCTACACGCATCTGTGACGTGGGCGTATTGGGCGTTACTTTGCCCATACGCAAGGGATCGTAGGGTGCATAGGGTGCATACGGTGTGCTGGGTGATAGAATGTTGCGCAGTTGCTGGAATTGTCGCTCGTACTCCTGTCGTTGCTTCTCCAACGCCACCTGCTTGTCCTCCTCGTGCTGTCGTTCAAGTCGAGCAATCGCCGTCTGTATGGGATCATTGCTTAGCTCATTCTGCATGATCTCATCGCGTGCAAAGTTGTAGTCGATGAGCTGGGCGGGCGTTTGAGGCTCTGAGGCGCACATACTGGCGTTGTTGCCAACTCTGGGTGAGTTGACGCGGAAAAAATGATGATTACCCCAAAGAATACGATCGCCATTCTGCAGTGGCGTCTTCTCCGATGCCGCAGAGCCATTAACAAAGCAACGAGCACCCTGTACGGGCTCCATAAACAGGCCACTGTCCTCGATGGTGATTACACAGTGCTCCGGCTGTATGCCAAGACCCGATAGCTGAATATCCGGCTGCTGACCACTTATGCTGCGGCCGCCAATCAATGTGCGTTCCTAATAATGTATTATAAAGGTGAGTAATGTTTCCGAATATATTAAATAGGACATACCTTTAGGTAGTAGACCAACAGCTCATTGAGGGACGGATCTGCATTTAAATTGACCAAGTAGTACTTGTTCTTCTCCACCTTAATGCCACTGGCCTGCACACTGATTCCCATCTGTTCCAGCGCCTGCTGTCGCTCGTTTTGAATGCGTTCGGTCTTGACCAGTTTCTCCTCCCACGTTTGCGAGATTTGCTTCATCAGATTCTCGCTCTCGGCCAGCTTGTCCTGAACATCACCCACTGGCGATCCAGTGGCATGCTTCAACATGCTACGCAACGTTTCCACCTCATGACGCAGCTCGCGAATGATCCGGGCATTGGGATCTTCATTGACAACGGCATGGTTGACAATACGCTTGGCTCGATCCGCATAACGTAGCGTTGACAGCGTCTCCTCAAAATTGTCTGCCGATGGAGAAATGGTGGCCACCATCACTGTCTTGGAATTACCGCCGAGATTGTCCTTTAGCAGCCAAGTCAACACTGAATCGCGATAGGGCACAAATTTATCGTTGGCGCCCTTCTTGCCATTTGACTGATCGGCCAGCTTTGAGATGACCAGACCCAATGTAGTAAGTGATCTGAAAGCAAGGCAGGAGTATTAATAAAAGTATTACAGTATTGTACCTATATGACTGATAAGATTGTCTGTGTGTCAGATACATATGTATCTCTAGCATCACACTCAGTTTAAGTACTCACTTGTTAATATTGGAACCTTCCTTGAGGCGATCACCAACAGCGCCCGTTTTGACGGCACGCTCGGAGCCAGCTAAATCGACGAGGGACATACGTGAGACCTTTTCGCCACTAACGCCTGTTGCCTGATCGGTGAGAATCTGGGTGAGAACCACCGAGAAAACGGCATGGGAGCGCGAGGATTCGGCATTCATGTTTGTGGCGGCCACAGTACGCGATTTGTTGCCCTCGGTCATGAGGTTATCAATGTCCTCATACGCGCTGACAGCCAACTGGGACAAACCATCCACATATGGGCCAAGTACATTGTGTTCGCGCACTTTAAGCGACTGTTTGTTTGGCTTGGGATCGAGCAGATCGTGCACTTTCTCATTGTAGATCTCCATGTAGGACACCTCCACTTTGTACATCAACTCTGGTGTCGATTTGTTAGCTATCGCCAAGAATAGCTTGTCGCAGAGTCTCGGTATAATTCCCTTGTTCTCCTGCGATCCCATCATCGTATACGATTTGCCAGAGCCTATAAATAATTGAGTCACGATATTGTGTTGCTTGGTTTTTATAGTATGTATTGTTATAATGTCCGCTTACCCGTCTGGCCGTAGGCGAATATGCATGCATTATAGCCCTGAAATGCATTATCCAGTATATCACGTCCCACGCAATCGAAGACCGTCTCCTGTGATGCAAAGCTGTCATCCTCTGGGTTTAGCGAGTAGAAGCAATGATCGAATGCAAATGTCTTTGGTTGTTTTCTGCTTGAATCAAAGAAAGAGAAATCAGTGGGAGTTCTTAAAGATGAGCAATATATATAAAACTTCAGCTTACCTTTCCATTTTCTCCAGTGACGGTGGATTTTGGAGTATCGTTTGCTGCTTTTCCATTTCCACGATGCATTTTGTACCCAATTCGATTTCTGTAAATAGAATAAAGGATGCAAATATATATTAGTGTAAAGCATATGATATATAATTTGAGTTATTTCAGTCCAAGGTTGATAACAAGTTCACAGCAGCGCAAAACAAATACAAAATCATACATGTTATATATAGTATATAATAGATATGCGGGACAGTTGATTGTCAGTAGCTATGTTCGTATATGAGTGCGAAAATAACATACAATTGTTGTATATAGACCAATGTATTGTAGTACATACTGGTATATAGTACATTGTATAATCAAGGCGATAAATGAGTGTATATGTGTGAATATACGAAATGTAAGCAAGTCCAATGCTATAGCGCAATCTTAATGCATATAAATAAAAACGCGAACCTTTCAAATATTTGTTATTCGAAAAAATATAAAAAAATAAAACTAGAATTTTTGCCCAAAACGTGCAGCGTCATAAATATTCTGGCACACATATATTTATACTACTTACAGCTAAACGGACACGGACATTGCACTGCAATAAAACAAATGCGAAAAAGAATGGAAAAGAAACAGCCAAAAATTGTTGAAATATTTTAGACCTGCGGCCAATGTCCTTCGTGCGTCATGACAAAAAGAATGACAAAGGACAGTCAAACAGGCAAACAGGAACCAATGTTACAGTGAAACCCGTTGAGTGAATAACGACTTCGGCAAGTTAAGAAATATCCATAACAAAGAATGACCTTGTATATTTTAAAAATAACTGATTAAAGAATTATATAATTATATTTTATGTATTTGCATTTGTTTATAATTTTAATAACCGCAATGATGTAAGTATTTTTGTTTGTGGTTGTTCATTAACTAATTTTAAAGCCATTTTTTTGTTAGTTTGCAAGTTGCTAATGTAATAACATCAAGTAATTGTTTAAATATATATGTATATTTTTAAAAATAATTAAGCACAATTGTTATGTTTTGCTTTGCTGTTCTAAGAACTACCAGAAAAAAATCCATGAAAAGGTTTTTGATGCAAAATAAAATAGGGGAGTTTTTTGATAATTTAAAATATGTATTTTATTTCTACAAGTAAATTGAAATTTAATTAAATAGTTATGATAAGCCGAAATATTCCCATTCCCGTGATGCTTAATAGACTCTTTTTGGAATATTTATATCTTTCTTAATTTTCTTAGTATTTCAATGAACACAAAGCGACGAAACCAAGAAAATGCGTCAGTCAGCTTAGACCAGGCTTCACTGTACTTGTACACATGTTTGTTTTGTGGCCTACTCCTGTTGTCCGTTGGTCACTCCGTCCGTCCGTCACATCCGTTGTGCGTCGCATTGCAAAAATAAATCCGACGTGACATGGAAAATGGACAACATGGCGAAAGGGCAGAAAATACGAGAAATTCGAGAGAAAGCCGAGAAACCACAAAGGACGCACATCAACATTTGACCATCATTGACAGGCCTTTTATATACATATATATGTGTGTGTTTGTGTGTTGCTTGCAACAAAGGCGTGTCATAAATAATTTGATGAGTTGCCCCCAATTTGTGAGTGAATGAGTTCTGGTCAGTTGGTCAGCTCAAGCTGCTGATTTGGCCATTTCTCCGCTATAACCTTAAAGTCGTCTCGTTATGCGTTTGCCGTTTGCCATTGTCCGATGTTGAAATTAACATACAAACAGACACATAAACACACACACAGAGAGAGAGAGAGAGAGAGAGTGAGCGAGATAGACGTTTAATAATATCAGACAACAGACATCAAGTTGGTTAGAAGGCAGGCAAAACAGGTTAAGCTTTTTGGTAGTAGCTTTCGAGCTCTGACTTCATTTCGAACAACTAACTGCTCATTTGCTTGTTTGTGTTTATATTTGACTCTGTCTGTGTGTGTGTGTTTGTTGTTGTTTCAATATAGTTTTGATTTTACGCTTTGCTGCTTTGGATTGCGACTTGAAGAGGTCGACATCATCAGCAGCAACAGCAATATGGCCCAAATGCGGAACGATGCGTAAGATGTCACGAAAATTGATGAGGAAATTGTCCAAATGTATTTAATTCATGGGAATTGAGGAATGTGTAACAAATTAGTACTACAACTAATATCAGCACTGTATCAGTTGCATTATCAGAGCACTGATAACATTTCATTATATACATACGTAAGTATGTGTGTGCTTGATCTAGACAAGCTTATCATTTCAAACGGACACGCACACTGGCAAACTCTACACACCTGTCAGTGAATCAAGCGAATGAGGCGAATGAATAACAACAATCGAAACATGACACAAACCAGCCCCAAATAAAGAAGTGATTTGGCAACATGTGGAAGCAGCAGCAGATGGGAGCAGAGCTAAAGGAATATAACTATATATACATATATATCCATGTTTTTGTGTGTGTGATACAACACGAAACATATGCGAAAAAAAAGTAAATGGCAAATGACTTCCACTTGACGCCCCAGAGGGGCACAAATTGACTGTCCGTCCGTCTGACTCTCTGTCTCTCTTCTCTCCCTCTCTCTGTCTCTGTCTCTCTCCCTCTCTAGCCACATTTCCGTTGCACTCTGTTCGTGTGTGTGAGTCATGGATAAGCCAAATGAATGATCGTCGCTTGACATTGGAAGTGGAAACAGTGTTTCGCCTTTTTGCATTTACTTTGCACTTGCAACACTCAACAAAGACAAAGTCAACAACAACAACGATGGTTTCACCTCATGCCAACCGTCAATAGAAACGTAAAAATTAGCTGGAAATGAAAATCGTTGTCAGTCAGAGTGTCAGTTAGTCAACCAGTCAGTCAGTCACTCAGTCAGTATATTTGCTCTGCAAGGTGCTGGCGTTGCATTGAAAAACGAGGCGACCTTTTTACCAAAGCAAAAGGAAACACAATTTGCATGAGAAACAACCAAGAAACTCAACGTAACAACGTAACAACTATGCAAATTTCGTTATCCCGAAAATAGAGTATGAGTGTGAGTAAGAGTACCCGTAAAAGTACCCATTACATACAAGTACTGCTGACTAGTGCATTATTGATTGCAACTCAGACAAAGGAGCGTAAAACACTGCAGAGAATGTAGGCCCGTTGGGAGGAAATCATCTATCATTATACACGAGTCGATTACTTAACTTTAAAGACTACACTACACATTTATCTGTAATCTTGTTATATTATAAATAAATAAAAAAATTTAAAAAGAGTTCTATTAGTTATATATGTTGTTGTACTTACCACGGCGATTAAAGGGTCGCACCCTCACAGCAACTTTGATCTTATCACTTGACATCGTGAAGGCTTCGATGAACTCTCACTTTTACTTTAATTTTGAGTGTGTGTTGTGTGTATGTGTGTGTGTGTAGCGAGAGTGTGGGTGCGTCTGATTCATGCACCCAACTCACACACTGTTCGAATAATACTCAAAAGGGATATGACTGGGACGGTATTTGTTGTTGTTGTTGTTCTTGACTGATATACAGTCCGCCGAGAATTCTGTGTGTGGCACAGTGGCACGCAATTTAATTTTTGGGGGCAGGTGACTCACAAACAGGGACACAACTAGCTGCAGTAGTATTAGTATGTAGTTCCAAATTGAGTGAGCGATTCAATTAGCGCCACGCACACGCCTAACAGTTGTTGTTGTTGCAGTAACAGTAGTACGTCATGTGGGGCAGACTGAGACTGGACAAATATTTCCATTTCATTCTTGACTTTTGTTATTTATTACACACATGTACATTGCGTATTTGCATATGTATTGTACACACAGGTTTATTATTCTTTTCGCTTTGTATTTTGTTATTGTTGCTCCTCTTTATTTGCACAGAGTTCGTTTTTATTTGAGCAATGTATATTTGCCTCAAATTAGTTGTATTGTTGTCTAATTATAATAAGTTATTACGCGTTGTCCTGTCCGATTTTAGCTGGTTTCGCAAACAAACAACAATAGGCTCACACGCACATAGACACACACACAGGTAGCTAGACTTTTGGCAAGTAAGTAGGCAAAAAAAGTGTAAAGTGTAAGCACTGGGCGCTCCACCGACGCCCGCGCGAAAAGTCACCTCTTGGCCCGTATGACTTGACTGTGACTTCGTTGGAGAATCGATTTTTATGGCTCTTTTTTCTGAAGCTGGAATTATATGCTGCGCAATTTTCGTTTTCGTTTAAGCTGTGTATTAATTAACAATTGCACCTTTTAGTTATCGTTTGCGCGTCGTTTTGCACTTAAATTTACTATTTTTATTGCGATTGTAATTTTCGCGTCGTTTCACTTTAATTTTTGCTCTTTTATAATGGTTTCTCGACCAGCTATGACTGCCGATAACGATAAGAGTTGTAGAGTTGTATTTTTGCTTGTGGTATCTGTTTTTTTACAAGACGTTGCCACCTGGCAGAAAAATATTTTTATGTATATCGGCCGACCGCCACAATTTCAGTCTAGTTCACTTGCGAACAATTCGATCAACGCCAGTTACAGATCATACAGTGAGTTTATTATAACAATAAATTAATAATTTAATAAAAATTTTTACTTATAAATTTGATAGAAAAAGGGTGACAGTTATTATAAATAGACCCAAGTCTGCCACTCGTTTTTTGACCAAATGCCAGATTTGTCCCTTTAGCTATTTTGGAATTCGTATTTATGTTTGGCAACTATACAATAGGTGGCGCCACCTTTACCTTATGATTGTAACGGTCGCTTTAAATATATTTGTGTTTTAAATAATTCCTGAGAAGCTCTATGTGATAACTAAAGAACTGCTGCTGTGAACGACAATGGAGAGAAACGATATAATTCAAGAACAATAATAATTGACGATATGAATGTAAATTGTAGAGCACCCATCAACAGTTTTAATTGAATATATGATAAGAGATCAATTCAGTGCCCTTTTAGCAAGCTAAGTATTATTGGCCACACCTTTCAATTGCGGAAATGGCAGATACCGATTATCGAGACAGATCAATGAACGCATCTTTCAATGAGTAACAAGAACAGCAGGCTCACCTTGTGACGTACTTTTGAATTTTATCCAGAAATGCACGCCGGCGTAATTGTCAGAGAGGCGAGCGAAATGACAACAAACGGTTACGAAAAAGTCGCTAAGAAACCTGAAAACGTTTTGCTTACACTATCGCCTTTTGTTTTGATGGGCGCTGTTGATGAAGTGTTATGCTTGTTGTTGTCGCTCAATCTCTTGTAGCGACGACAAAGCGTCGGTTGATGCTGATGCTGATTTTGATGCTGCTACCTGTTCACGTGCTGCTGTTCGGTCGCCGAGTTTATAAATGATCAAGACGAGACGCAGGGCGCAACAGTTTCTCGGTAAACTTCAGACTCAGACGTGCGCAACCCAAGCAAAAATTAAGCGAATTTAGATTAAGCTTTAATGTGCGTTTTTTTGTGCGGTTGGTTTTTTATACGAACACTAACGATTGGTCCAGAAATAAAGCAAGACCTAATTAAGTACCAACAGCATAGAGGTGAAAACTTTAACTATATATAGTTAATCGAAAGTTGCGTACATATCGCCTTGGATTTAATTCGAAATAGTTGGTGTTTTAATTGATGTAAGTTAAATTAGTCTGATGACATAAAAACATAAATAAGTGATAGAATCTAATCATACCAAACAAAATGCATAGTATCTTAATTAAAGACGACCTTCATTGGAATATAATCTACATAAGTGTGCAATAAAGTGTGCCTAATTTTTGAATTATTAACGTCCATCACAAAACCTGCATCGATTGTGAATCGAAATGAAATGCCAATAAATATTACAAAACCTTTGTTTGTTTATTGAAGTTGCCAAAAATGGGCATTATTGAAACGGATGCCACTGAATGTGAAGGTGCCGGTTCATTTGCATGGAATATAACCATAAAAAAGAGATGCAAAACCCGAAGGCGGTTTGCCCTTGAAATGGTTTCAGTTTCATCGAAACAAACCAATTAACTAAGCAGCTATCGAAACGGGCCTGGGTATAAAACTTACAGCGAAACCATGTCAGAGTCCAAAAATATATATCTCTATATAGTTGTTAATAATAATATGGATTTTTTATGAATTCGATTTTGGTTTTTTTTGCACATGTCACACATGCGCGAATAAACTCATGAACCCCAGATGGTATTTATCTCATTTTTCATTTCTCATTCGAAGTCCCGCAGCACTTATCGAATCTTTGAACAATTGTGTAAATAATACTCATAATTGATGAATCGGGATAAATATTTGCCAATCATAAGAATATTTCAATTGTGTACACATACATTATATATATATATTGAATTGAAAGAAATTTATAATTAGCTTGAGATCTTATGCCTAATAATAATAAGTACTCGTTTGACAATGGGGATGGATAAACAAGCCCCTTAAGTTAATTAGTTTTGTTTATTGCCAAAAAAAATCTTAAGAGATTTTACGAATCAATTGTCGACAATTGGGTATTGAGGCTTAAATTGGCACTACGAAATTGATAGACACCCCAATTAACCTTCGAGTGACTTGTGATTTTATGTATGTATGTAGTTTGTTTTCAATTTTTTTTGGGCTATAAACTAATCCAATGCAATAGACATATGTACATATAAGTCGACATATATGTAAGTATATAGCTGACCTTGGAACGCACTTAAGTCCTAAAAATAAAAAAAAAACTGGGTAAGGGGGTAATTGATATTTGAACTTGATTTGTTTGCCTGAAATCTGAAACCCGTTCAATCTACTATATTGGTTATTGTGATGAACGATTTCGGGTGCGCGACACGTGCAACAGACCTTAATGAGCTGACATCTAACTGGACTTCGTTAACACTCAGTTCCGGTGGGAAATGCTCTAGCCGTAATTGTGTACTTATATCTACACTAATTGTATTTGCATACGCCCTGTAAGCCCGGTAAAAGCATTTGTTAGCATTTGTAATGGCACCTTATTGAGTACACTCGAATTTATTCATTTGAGTAAGAGTAAGAGTATGAGTATGTGTATGAGTATGAGTATAGGTATTACTACGAGTACTATCAGTTGCTTTTATTCATTGGCTTTCAGTTGAGCCGCTTGAACGCGGTCTTTGGCGCCATGAACAGACGCGGATATGGAACAGTAATAGCTCCTATGCTGAGCCTCCTCCTCCTCCTCTGGCAGCTCTGCAACTGTCAAGCTGAGCTTAACGACTCGACGCTGCGACTTCATCAATATAGACATAACATACTTAATGGCACAAGTGTCTGGTCCCTGCCACTGCCTTTATCTGTGCCTCTCCAGACAGACAAGGACTCTTTAGAGGATGTCACTGCAGCTGGCAGACATGGAGCACATCTGGCGCACAGCTCTGTCATCTACGGCCTGACAGAAGTGGCCAACACGAGCAACGTGAATGCGGTTTGTCATGCTCAGTTGAAGCACCTGCAACGGGGAATCCTCAACAAACAACCTTGGGCTATGAAAGGTTTGTATGATCCACAGCAATTACTCATCTTCATAAAAAAAATACCTTCCTTTTCTGTCAATCGATTATAATCTTAAAGTGACATTTTTTCAAAAACTTTGATCTCTCATAACTTCTTCAAAAATTAAGCGATTTTCAAGCGGAATGTCATTTTGTTCATGATTTGGTCCCTAAATTGATTCTGCATTCAAATTTTTATCATCTAGAAAATTTGATCATTTTTCGATTTTTGTCAAATTTTCTATATCAACCCCTTGACAATTTTTCAAAAACTTTGATCTCTCATAACTTCATCAAAAATTAACCGATTTCCAAGCGGAATGTCATTTTGTTCATGATTTGTTCTCTAAATTGATTCTGCATTTAAATTTTTAACATTTAGAAAATTTGATATATTTTCGAGTTTTGTCATTCACCGATTCAATATTCACTCTTGCAGTTCTTGATGCATCTGGCAGCAAATCGTCGGGCTTTATCTTTGGTCAAAACTACTGGCTGGGTAGTCGGGAGGCCTGTCAAAGTGTCCAGCGTCCGGTGGGCATCACGTTGTCCAGGAACTATGAGCGAGTGATGCACTATGGTCTGATAACTCAACAGGCGCCCTTTGACATGGACTATCGTGTTGTCTATCTGCGACACAGCTCACCGTGGCAGGTGGAGATAAAGCTCATGTCAGAGCAAGTCTTGCATATTGGATTATGCTTGCCCAGCTCTTGTCAGTCCAGGGAGATCGAGGGATTGACCAGTGATTATGTGACTGGCAGCTTTGCCGACAACGACATCTTTGAGCTGCAGCCTGAAGTGCTTTACATAAAGGATCTCAAACTAAGAGATGCATTCTATGATCGACTGAGCTTCAAACTTGTTATGGCTTCCATGTTGGCCACCTGTGCCTTCATGATGTGTGCCCAGCAACTCAGAGTTGGCAAACAGTTGCCTCCAGAGGGTCAAGAGGATGACGCTGGACTGGCGCCTGTTGAGTCGGAACTGTGGCGAGCATTGCACTCTCTGCTCAAGTGGAGTCCTCTCCAGAACTTTGTCAGCTGCTACGATGTGAGCAGCAATTGGCGAAAGATCTTCGCCATGCGGGAGAGCAACTCACGCGATATACCTTTAATCAATGGCCTAAGATCGGGCTGTGCTATCTTCATATTAATCTTCCATGTCTTCTGGTACATGTACTTTACGGTGCACAACAAAACGGTGCTCATTTCCTATGCAGAGCAGCTCTTCTTTCAGTATGTTTCATCCGCTCCATTGCTGGTGGATGTCTTCTTTACCATCAGGTAAGCTTAGCTCTCTCTCTCTTTAATTTAAAGAGTTAAATTACACAAGCTTAAATGTATGTATGCAAAATACGCAAAAAATTGACAGTGAGGGAATTTTTTTTAGTGAAAAATATTTTGATGCAGAATCAAAATAGAGGCCAAATAATGATCAAAACGGTATTCCGCTTGAAAATCGGTTGAGTTTTGTCAAAGTTATGACCGTTTGAAGTTTTTAACTTTATTCACTCTTCCCATCTTAAACTTCTTCTTCTAGTGGCTTTCTACAGACCTACAACTTTATGCGCAATACAAAGCAAATGGATGCAGTGCGTCAAAATGGTCTTCTGGCCAATGTTAAGCTGTATGGCAAGCTGCTTTTCCATCGCTACCTAAGACTGGGTCCACTTTATTTAATTGTCATGGGCAGCGTAGATTTGGTATTTGCTTATATTGGAGACACTTCGGTTTATCACATCAACGAGCGCTTCGATGAGCTGTGTACCCAGCATTGGTGGCGCAATCTGCTCTTCATACAGAATCTCTTTGACCATCGTGAAATGTGCCTCAATTGGAGCTGGAGTTTGGCCTGTGATATGCAGTTCTTTGTGCTGGCCAATGCGATGCTGTTTCTCTATGCCAAGTGAGTTATAGTGGACCATAATTCTAACAGTTACTTAATATAATACCATCTTTTCATAGACGTCCCAAATTCGCACAGTTGCTGACTGTTGGCGGATTATTGGCCACTATCATTTGGTCCTATGGCATTGGCATCTACCACAATTATGAGTTCTCCTTTGACTCGATGTATGCCACGGGTTCGCTGATCTACATAAGTTCCTTTGTCCGGATCTTACCCTATATAGTTGGCTCTATAGCTGCCTGGTGTCTTGTGGAAAATCGTCTGCAATACGAATTGAGTGATCTGCAGGAACGTGGTCTTTGGCATTTCTGTCTGTTCGCCTTCATCGTCTGTATCTATTCGACTGTCAAACGTGATTTGGGTTATCTGATAACAATCTCATTGTTTGTCCTTGGAAGAGTGATATTTTCGCTATGTGTTTGCTGGATGATTGCGGGAAGCGCCAGAGGACGAGGTGTCTGGTGGTCACGTCTCTTGGAGGCTCCTATATTTCAGCATATCAATCGGTTGTCTTATGCCATTTATCTGCTTAATCCTTTGGTAATTTCATTGGTCTATAGCCTCACAACTTCAAGCACTCATGTGGATCCTATCATGCTGGTATGTAAACAATTATTATTATATTGATTATAATTATTTTAAGTTTAATTCTTTTATATAATTTTAGAGTGTTGTCACTTGCGGCTTTACTATGATTGTCTACCTGTTGTCCATTGTGTACTCAATGGCATTTGAGGTGCCTTACAGCAATTTGTCCAGTTTGTTATTGAGGCGCAATTGTAAACCAAAAACTACGTAATTTGTGATCAAGTGTTCTGTGAACATTGCTTTATAACAAGCCTAGTGCATTTAGTTTATTGTTAAATATGTATATAATTGATTAACTGTATTAACTTTAACCAAATAAAAGTCGTTACGATTTTAAATTCACATTCAAATGTTATCGATAACTGCGACAAAGCTCCCGCGACGCAAATTTGCGTTTACAGAATTCTGTTAGTTACATTTTGCGTCGATTGAAGTTGGCTGCGCGATTTATTAAGAGTGCCCGCCAGTTAACAGAATTCTGTTATGTACATTTTGCGCCGAGTGAAGTTGGCTGCGAGATTTATTAAGAGTGCCCGCCAATTTCAAAGTCAATTCCAACAGATTTTACAAATAACCTAAACATTTATATTCAATAATATTTACAACACTAATTACATATATATGTAAATCGTAGAATCTATATGCTAGGAATGTGAGTGTGTATGTGTGGGGTGAGTGAGTGTGTGTATATGAGAGGTTGGATATATTCAAACTCCTCCACGCAACATGGCACGACATCTAATGAGTAGCAGCACAAATCAAGCATCATTCATCTTTAAGATATTGCTCCAGCGGATTGGATCCCTGGAGTCGGGACGTACTCATCTCGTCTAAAATAAAAAAAAAACAGGTAGTAAAAAGGTAAATTAATTTTTTGTTTAAGATTCTACTAACTTGACATTGGCGGCTTCACTGTAATTGAAATCTCCATTCGCTGAGGCTGGAGACAGTTGACCCACTCGGTCAACGAGATCTTCTTATCGCCATTCACATCACAATATCGAGGCATTTTCTTGCCACATTTATTCAAATTGCTGCAGATAAGGATCATATAATGTTAGTGATTGAGTATTGAATTAGTTGATTAAAATTAACTACCTTGCGCTCGTGACCAGATTACGGAAATCCTTCCACTCCTTGCGCTCCCAAAATTTATTTTTATTCTTATCCAGAAACACAAAACTCAATGTGGCAATGCGATCATCTTCTGACTTCCACACGGTCGAATCCCTGCTGAATAAATTAAATATGTCTGATGTACTCAAAGAGGGATACAATAAAGTATAGATTTTGTATTACCCAGTATTAATGCTGGGAAGCACTTTCGTGTTGAGGAACTCCTTCAGCTCCCTGAGGAACTGCGTCTTGCGTGGTCCCGTGCAACCCTTCATGGGTCGAACGGCGCTTACTTCATCGCATTGTGGTCGCTTCTTGCCAAAGGATGATGGAATATTTTTGCCGGTTTCTTCATTTACACACCAGCAGAAGGAACTGTAGCACTGGACACGCTTATAGCGTCCATCGGGCATGCACTCCGGCACATATAAAGAGCTATTGCCGCCGTGCTGTAGGAAGTATATGAATATCATTAGTGATAAGACGGAGAAGGCAGGAGGAAGAAGATTGGGAGAGGGACTTTTTGGTTGAAGAGTTCTCCAATCGAACTTACGCGCTGTTCCTCGCGAGCCGCTTCCTGATCCGTCCAACAGTTGGTCTCTCCTTCGCTCTCGTTGGTTGGCGTCTCAGCCCTAGGATTCAGAACTGTGGAGGAGAGGTCCATTAGAATGGATTCGATTTTGAGCTTTGAAAGCTTGCCAAGTGCTATTGGATGTTACTTAGGTATTACTCAAATTGATTATAGGTTAGTAAAATCGCCCGACATGTACGTACAATTAAATGACGAGGGTGACAATCGATGAGGCGTGCCATCTTCCTCATCCTCTCCAACATATTCATCCTCGTGCTCCTCACTCTCGTTGCCAAAGTCATTGGAATGAGCACTGGGATTGCTGATGCTGATGGTTCCAATGATATTGGTATTGGTATGATCATGGTTGGTGTTTGTGTGATGAATGTGGAGATTTGTATAGTGTGTGCGACGAGGTGGACTTGAGCTGAACGTAGAGCTGCTGTTCAATATATTAACGGCTGCTTTACCTGCATAGGAATGATGATAGACATGATAGACACACAAACTGAGGGATTTCCTACAAGGATTTTCGGCAAATAATACTAAGAACAGCAAAATTGTGGAAGGAAATTAAGAATTCCGGAAACCAAAATTGGGATAGTAAAATAAAGAAATGCCGAAATCAAAATATTACTTTTTTTTAATATTAATTAAAGGAACTAAATATTTCCTAACTTGGTTAAAATGAGAAAATGCCGCAATCAAAGTAATATTATATTTAAAAATATTTATTTACTATATTTTGCTTTAGTTGCTAAAAATAAGGAAAAGTCGAAATCAAAATAATATTATATTAAAAAATACATATTTTTTAAGTAGATTTTTTCAAATTTTCTTTACTTTTACTATCATTTTTAATAAAATTTTTCTTCAAATTTTTAAAATATTTTGATTTCTATAACTTTTATTCTTAGTTTAATTTTGTTTATGTTTTTTAAATTCCTACTTAATTAGGCAACATCAGAGGTTAACTTTAAGAAAGCGACCTTTCCACATGCAAATCCCATGCTTTTCCCATGTATTATTTCATGCATTCGCCCCTCTATGCGATTCTCATGCAAGTGTATGAGTATATGGGGTAACTACTTACGTTGGCTGGCATCTTTGGCGAGGCAGCTGCTCCACTCCATGCGCGACAGGCTATCGTCTCTGTTGACATCACAGTACTTGCCAAAGGCACGTCCACATCGTCTGGGCTTCAC
This sequence comes from Drosophila falleni, assembly GCA_035045575.1. Classification (NCBI taxonomy): domain Eukaryota; kingdom Metazoa; phylum Arthropoda; class Insecta; order Diptera; family Drosophilidae; genus Drosophila; species Drosophila falleni. The sequence goes on from JAWNOV010000011.1 coordinate 10,979,004, forward strand.
CGCCTGTGTGTGTCATGTGGTGTGATGGTTGTGTGTTGTGTGTTGTATGGTGTTGCATATAAAATACGAGCATAGAGAGCCAGTTAAATGGGCGCTGCTTTGGGGTACTGAGTGACGTCTACTTACGCGCTTCAATAGCTTCTTGAGCTCACGCACTTCTTGTCTGTCCAACAATTGATTGCCATTCACATCCAACTGGGCAAATTTCCAATTCAGCACATCGGAATCGCTAGCACTAGCGATTTGCCCAGAGCGCAAGAGTTCGCTGCGAAACACTTCGATTAGATGATTGTTAAATGCCATGCGATCTGGTTTGCTGCAGACACGATGTCCCGATCCACCTCCATCGCTGCTGTTGGCAGCATCCACCTCGAGGCTCAGCAGATACGGCGGTTCGCGACGGCGAGAGTTGCGTTTGTAGCGTCCACACTTGGCTCTGCCGCCACGGGTTGAGGTATTCCTGATGGGATTACCATTTCTATCGCTGCACCAGCATCCAGTTCCAGGCAGACACTGCATGGCCGCATAGTGTCCATCATTGCGGCATCGCGGCAGGAAGCGATTCGGCTGACGCTTTTTCTCCCTGATGGCATACTGACGGGCAGCCAGGCAACCTATAAGAAATACAGTTCAGAAACATTTGACATTTTTTCAAAAACTTTGATCTCTCATAACTTCATCAAAAATTAACCGATTTTCAAGCGAAATATCATTTTGTTCATGATTTGGCCTCTAAATTGATTCTGCATTTTAATTTTTATCATCTTAAAAATTTGATATATTTTCGATTTTTGTCAAATTTTCTATATTGACCCCTTGACATTTTTTCAAAAACTTTGATCTCTCATAACTTCATCAAAAATTATCCGATTTTCAAGCGAAATATCATTTTGTTCATGATTTGGCCTCTAAATTGATTCTGCATTTAAATTTTTATCAACAAAAAAATTTGATATATTTTCGATTTTTGTAAAATTTTCTATATTGACCCCTTGACATTTTTTCAAAAACTTTGATCTCTCATAACTTCATCAAAAACTAACCGATTTTCAAGCGGAATGTCATTTTGTTCATGATTTGGTCCCCAAATTGATTCAGCATTTAAATTTTTATCATCTAGAAAATTTGATGAAAATCGAAAAAATATCAAATTTTCTATATTGACCCCTTGACATTTTTTCAAAAACTTTGATCTCTCATAACTTCATCAAAAGCTAACCGATTTTCAAGCGGAATGTCATTTTGTTCATGATTTGGCCTCTAAATTGATTCTGCATTTAAATTTTTATCATCTAGAAAATTTGATGAAAATCGAAAAAATATCAAATTTTCTATATTGACCCCTTGATATTTTTTCAAAAACTTTGATCTCTCATAACTTCATCAAAAACTAACCGATTTTCAAGCGGAGTGTCATTTTGTTAATGATTTGGTCGCTAAATTGATTCTGCATTTCAATTTTTATCATCTAAAAAATTTAATACTTTTTCGATTCTCTGGTTAAATGGTTCTTTATCCTTCGGGACTTACCTTTGCAATTTCCGCGATGCTTGAAGCTGACCTGATGGCCGCTGCACTGAACCCGGACCAGGTGACAGCGCGTGGGATAAGTCTGATCATCGGTGCCGCAAACGGGACCCTCGCTTTCATCACAATCCCCCTGCTTGGCGGCGCATTCCGACAGCGACAGCGACGGCGACAGCTGTGGATGCAGTGAGAAGAGGGATGGGGAAGAAAGGTGTCAATTGGGCATGTGAGAAGTATTCGCTGTATGCGATTACACACCAAAATCGTAAATAATATCAAACACGCGTTAAATGATTTATTACATTTATGGTCGCCAAATTCAAGTCGCAGTCGTCGCGATCAACGACTTGAATACGAATCAGTTGCATTCACGACACCTAAACAGACACAGAGAGAGAGAGAGAGAGAGGGAGAGAGAGGGAGAGAGTGAGAGAGGGAGAGGGCAAGCGAATATGAAAATCAAAGTGGTCAGGCCATAACTTGAATAGCATCGCGTACTCAGATCTGTTACCATTTGAATGTCTGCCAATTCCCAGCCAAAAAGCCAGATCGAAATTGACCAAAAATTATGGCCAGTTGGCCAGTCTGTTGACTGTTGCCGCTGACTGTGCAGATTCTTGTTTAGTCCAAAATGTATTAAAACATTTTCGCGCTTTTCTCGTTTTTTTTTTCATTGCGTAGCACTTATGTTTTGCCATTACAGCGACTTTTGTCACCAGTTTGTGGCTCTTTAGATAAACTTTAAATTTTATGACATTAATTAGCCACAAGTTGTTCGAAGCAAAATTATGACATTGCAAATGACTCAGAAATGGTTACAAGATAACGAGCACATTACAAATTTGTAGTTGAATGTTTGAGTTTTTTATTATATCACCAGTATATGTTCCATTCCATATTCCTAACCTTATAATTTAAAAACAAATGCTTTTAAAACAGTTTTCACTCCTTATTCTTAGCATATGGAAAGTAAAATATAAGCAAGCCTTATTTTTAGTAGATTAAATAATATACTTTATATTTCAGCCTTAATAAATACAAAAGAGTTACTTTTAAGATGTTTCATTCCATATTCCTAACCTCACTATATGAGTAAAGGAGCTTTGAAAGCAGTTTTAAATCTTAACATTAAAATACAATTAATCTGTAAATTGTAGCTTTTCATACACTCAAGAAAGTTGATACTCCAGTTAGTTCATATATTCCATTTCTTATTGCTAATCCCAATATTGATAAAAGAAGATGTCATTTATTCTGAAAAACTGGAATTGGAAACCAGACACAGAAAAGGAAATGTTATTTGAGTGATATAGATAAATACGATTGATGTCTCACTCCTATCAGATTGCAATAGAAACATAGGTGAAGTCCAATTGTTGTATTGTATATATTGTTTATATTGTATATATTGACTTTGGAGCACGCGCTCTGTTTGTAATCGGATCGCTGGATCGGGAACAGTTAGCTGGTGACTCGTAACTTGTTGGGCAGACACTTACGACATGTGAATAAACATGAAAAAGACCCAAAAAATATTCAAACACAAATGTAGTTAATGCTTTGATAAGCAAATGTGTCTGCAATTGCAACTGGATGCCAAGTTCCAGGAATGATACCTGACCATGAGTAGGGCATCTAATTATATATATATACATATGGATAAGCTTATTATATTCCATCGATATGAAACTGAAAAAGCTTAAAGGGAAGGCGCCAATGAATCGTGTTATGTCTAATTGGCAATGCAAATGGCATTTTCAGTTTCGAAATAGGGCGTCATCCTAAAACGTGCCAGACATAATATGATATATGCATCTATACAAATATAGATACTATCCGCCTCGAGTCACCCTGTGCACACAAATGATGTATGTATGTGTATATGTATAAATTTAAAGAGTTCAAGGATTGTTACGACGATAACGACAAAATTATTGACTGACAGTTCTCACGCTCGTGGGGATTGGAGACTGGAGACTGGAGTTGTTTCATGGACAAAAAACGTAGAACCCAATCCAAACGAGAACAACAACAACAACAAGCTGAAAGAGCAACACTTAAAATACGGCTTCACACTTTGTCATCATCAGACAGCTTAGTGGCAATGGCAATGGCAATGGTATTGGATACTGGACATTGAACATTGGAAATGGCAAAACTCCGACCCGCTGTCCCTCTCTCTTTTTCTCTCTTTCTGTCTCTCTCTGTCTCTAGAGCCTACCTGCCCCCACAGCCAGAAAAAGCCCAAAACGCTTTTGACTTGTGACCACTTTTTTTACAACTCAGTTCTTTTAATTCTTTTTTTATTTGCTGCTTCTTCAAAACACGTTCGTCGGCAGATGAAATAAAAAAGGAAGATTGGGAATGGGAAATGGGGAATTGCGAACTTTGCCGGCAAGTCGAGATCGCAGCAGACAGCGCGGCGGCAACAACCGGCAAACTCATCGGCTAAAAGGTGCAGGTGAGAAAGGTGAGAGAAGAGCTGAGGAAAAAACAGAACTGACGCGAGTTGAAGAAGAAGAAGTCAGAGAAGTCACTAAGAGTTGCAGTTAAGACTGAACTGAAGGCTCAACCTTTTTTTTGTCTGTCGACAATTTGTAGTGGGCAACTTTTAATACTATACCTGGAATATTCAAGTGTTTTCTTGGGATTTACACGCTGATTTTGATTTGGCTGCAAGTCTTTTTCCCCTACCCCTCCACTCTGCAATCTTTTTTCCTTAAGTTATCGGCACTTACCTGTTGATTATCTCGGGATATACGTTCGCTGTTCCTGCCACCGGCTGCGAGATGAAGAAGCACCAGAAACAGTACAAATAAAAAGCATCCTCCAAACATTTTTCAGTTTGTCACTTTTTATACTTCAATTGTTGTTCTTTTTTTTGTCAATTTATGAATTTATCAGGTTTTTGCAAATTATTGGCATAACATTATTTAAGACTTTTCTCTAGAATTTTTCACAACGTCGCAATTACAAATTTTTATGAGATGTTGGGATTATGGATAAAAGTGTGGTGGGGAGAGGTGTCTTCTGAGGTGTGCTAGAAATTATACTCTTCTTTATTTATTTATCGATTTCCACGGCTATTTTTAGTGATTTTTGGCCAGTTGCGAGTATAGAGAGCTGATATTGTTTATAAGCAAGAATAATGGATATCTGCTTAATATGAACTTATGTTTATTGCTGTTGCTATTTGTTTGTTTGTTTGTTTATTCGCAACAAATTATATACTCGAACACACACACACACACGAACAGAAACACAGAACGGCTGTGTGAAAACTGAAAAGCTGAAAACTAAACCGTGCGTCGCCAAGTTTCAAATACGACTGAGACGCAAGCAGTTCAATAGGAGTAGTCGGGAACATATATATTATGGCCGAGAGTGTGGCCTAAAGTGGCTCGCGAGAGAGCGAAAACTGTGTGACTGTGTTTGTGAGCGAGCGAGTGAAACAGCAACAGACAGACTGAGAGACAGAGAGAGAGAGAGAGGTACCAAGGAGCGAGAGAGTGGGAGAGTGAGAGCTGATGATCGTGCAGAGCTCACTGTTGTTGGTCAGTTGTTGGGAATCCGACAATGCCGATGTCGCCACAATGTCTGGGGCTGTCTACTGCCATATCATATCTTTTTCTTCTTTTGCCTTCTTTTCAGGCAAACCTGGCACTTGGCACTGTCTGAGTGGCCTGGACAGCGGTCAGCATAAAGGTTCGACAGCGACCATCCTCAAACACATACACAAAACTTTTGATATGAGTGTGTGTATGTAAAAGTATATAAGTGTGAAATTTATCTTCCTTTGTATATCTCAAGAGGTTGCTTCACCAACACCATCAACAACAACAACAACAACAACAACAGACACGAACACGAACACCTAAAACAAAACAAGCCACTGGTAATGCCAGTTGGTGGGATCAGCGACGCGATCTGTGGCCCGGCCAGCTGTGGCTCTACCAAAGACCAAAGGCAAAGGCAAAACCAAAAAACAAAAAAAAATAATAAAAATTAAAACAAGTAGTCCTCTAGTGGAAAGAGTGCAGCTATAACATACCCTGGAAATAGTGGCGACAAGTTAAACTCAAAATTGGCCAGTTCTTAACTGCAGCAGTTTTGATTTGGTTGTTTTACCTAAACTAATTACTTGATTATCATGAAATTTTCAGGATTGAAAGATTACAGTTTAATATATATGTGTAAGAGAAATTATGGGAATATCTTCAAAGATGCGAATACAAATCGCTTCTTTCGATTTTAAGAATGCAGCCCTTATGGTCTAAAGGAATTAAGCTGTTGACAGAGAGAGAGAGAGAGGGAGAGAGAGAGAGAGACAGAATGAGAGAGAGAGAGAGAGACACAATGAGAGAGAGAGAGAGACAGAATGATCGATTTTTTAGCTGAAAAATATATGGTCGAAATACAATATCTTTCATTTTATAAGTTATATAAGTTGATACCGAAAGGTCGGTTTGGGTTTTTTCAAAAATAGAATGGAATAAAATCTCTAGAAATATAAGAAACACACCTGAAAGTTATATTTATTATACCCCTTTTTAATCATTTGACCATAGGGTATAATAAGGCAAGTAAAAGGAGAAAAGGAAAACGTGAGCTATGTACTCGCTCGTATAAGACGGGGACTACAACTCGAACTGCAAATGGGACTGGGCCTGAGACTGGGCCTGAGACTGGGACTGAGACAGGGAATGAGACTGAGACTGAGACTTGGACTGAGCCAACTCCTGCCTCTCGCCAGGCAGTCGCACGTCTGTGATTTATAGAGCTGCTGCCTGAACGGACCGGCCGGTTGATGTCGATGTCGGTGTTGATGCCGGTACCGGTGCCGAAGTCGAAGACGAAGCTAAAGCCAAAGCCGATGGTTGTTACCGGTATCGGTATCTGTGTGAAACCTGCCAGACAGTGTGACGGCAACTAACGATAGCGTCCCAAGCCCTCTTGCCTCTGTCCATCTGTCTGTCCATCTGTCTGTCTGTCTGTCTGTCTTTCAGCTCCAGCCCCAGACTGGCCCTTGTCTTCCATTGTTTTCGGTCGCTTGTTCAACGTGTATTTTTGTGGTCTTCTTTTATGGCCGAACATGCTATAGATATTAGGAGTTTCTGGATGGGGACCTGAGACTGAGACTGAGACTACCAGACAGTATGACGCCAAATTCAATACAACATCGACGATAACAAAGGTAAACAGCCCAGGCAAGGTAAGCAGCGAGAGAGAGAGGTAGAAAGCGAGAGAGAGTGAGAGGGAAAGAGGCCCTACAAGAAGGAACCACTTGAGGAGTGTCAATAATAATACCCATGGATGAAGACGCATTTGGTAGCCCCGTTGTTGTGCGATTGTGTTTGTGTGCTCAAAACAAAACAAAACAACAACAACAAAAAAGAACACATACACAAATACAGATACAAATACGTATGAATAGATACAGATACGGCTACAGATGCAGATATAGATACAAAGATACGAAGATACGAAGCACACACACGCCTCGCTCATGTACTTAACTAATCATTGTCCGATTCTTCTCTGTTTGTTTTTTGTACAGAAACTTTTCGGTTGAAATTATTTTTGTTGAAGTTGCAAGTGTGTATCTGTACCTGAATATGGATCTGTATCTCAATTTTTAAGATTAATCGCTTTTGCGCACTCGCAAAAAATTTCCACATTTACCAAGAAATCGAACGCATTGAACAATTAATCCAAACAAATGAACTGTTTCTCTTCGGCAAAAGAATAATATTTCTTTGGAGCTCTTAATATGTTCAAAAAAAATTAGGTCTATCTTAGAAGAACGCAAATTCTTCAAAAGCCCATGGTAAAAGGGAAAAACAGCATTCATTTTGTATTTTATTCATTATAATATACATACATCTAAAAAGTATTTTCATCTATTAAATTATTAGGGCATTGCGAAAATCATTTTGACTGTTAATATTCATTTTCCTTGACCTTGAATTTACCTCGACAAACTTAACTAAACTTAACTTTGAACTCTCATAACTTCATCAAAAATTACCCGATTTTCCAGCGGAATATCATTTTGTTCATGATTTGGTCCCTAAATTGATTCTGCATTCAAATTTTTATCATCTAGAAAATTTGATCATTTTTCGATATTTGTAAAATTTTCTATATCAACCCCTTGACAATTTTTCAAAAACTTTGATCTCTCATAACTTCATCAAAAATTACCCGATTTTCAAGCGGAATGTCATTTTGTTCATGATTTGGTCTCTACATTGATTCTGCATTTAAGTTTTTATCATCTAGAAAAATTGATACTTTTCGATTTTTATCAAATTTTCTATGCCTAAGAATTTTATTCATTATAATATACATACATCTAAAAATTATTCACATCTATTAAATTACTAGGGCATTTGCGAAAATCATTGTGACTATTAATATTAATCTAATCAAGAAATTCAAAAATAATGAAATGTTCTCAATTAATTACAGAAATAATTATCATCAAAATATTTATTTAAGTGGTTAAGTCTATAAAAAGAATTCATAAACAATAAGAAATGAGTCTTTAATATTTGTTTTTAAATATAATATTTAGTGAATCCCACCTACGTGACCCGGGATAACTGTAGCCGCACCCAAAAATCTAAATGGACACTTTTATGTACAAAAACACAGCAAGAAAATCACCATATAAAAGTCCCCTGAATTATCTCACGCAATGTCAATACAGACGAAGCTAAACTGTTGATATTTAAGAGCACGTCGAACAGCAGTTGGGCAATAGAAGCTTTCGAGTCTAGTACTAGCAATCAAGTCTTATTTTCTGCAAGAAATAATCTCATCTTCAAATAATTAAAATGAAGTTTTCCATTGTTCTGGTTGCTCTGGCCTTGCTGGTGGCTTTAAGCAAGGCACAACCCGTATTCCAAAACAGTCTAAAGGATGCAATACTTGCAGTGGATCGAAAGGAAGTGCATACGAAAATGTATCCAAGTGTTGCTGAGCCAGCAGAATTAAGCGATGCTATCGACGAACTCGTTCGCCGGGAGAAAGAGTCAGGCGATGTTGTGGAGACTGACGAATCGCACAGCCGTCAAAAACGCGCTGTCTGTCGTTGCACTAGGACTGGCCGCAGGATATTTTGCGTTTGCCGCCGCTAGATGGCGCCTCAAAATAAATACTTTAATATTGAGCTTGTATTACAATGATATATTTTCGATTTTTGTCAAATTTACTATATCTATTTTTTCGATACTAAGCCATCTATCATTTAAATTTCCATACCTACCCCTTGACATTTTTTCAAAAACTTTGATCTATCATAACTTAATCAAAAATTAATGAATTTTATTCATTATAATATATATACATCTAAGAATTATTCACATCTATTAAATTACTAGGGCATTTTGCGAAAATCATTTTGACTATTAATATTAATCTAATCAAGAAATTCAGAAATAATGAAATGTTCTCAATTAAATACAGAAATAATTATAATCGAAATATTCATTTAATGGGTTTAGTCTATAAAAAGAATTCATAAACAATAAGAAATGAGTCTTTAATATTTGTTTTTTAATATAATATTTAGTGAATCTCACCTACGTGACCCGAGATAACGGTAGCCGCACCAACCAATCTAAATGGACACATTTCTGTACAAAAACAAAACAAGAAAATCACCAGTTGGAAGTCCCCTGAATTATCTCACGCAATGTCAAGAAGCTAGATTTTTGATATTTAAGAGTACGTCGAACAGCAGTTGGGCAACAGAAGCTTTCAAGTCTAGTACCAGCAATCAAGTCTTATTTTCTGCAAGAAATAATCTCAATTTCAAAAAATTATAATGAAGTTTTCCATTGTGTTGGTTGCTCTGGCCTTGCTGGTGGCTTTAAGCAAGGCACAACCCGTATTCCAAAATAGTATAAAGGATGCAATACTTGCAGTGGATCGACAGGAAGTGCATCCGAAAATGTATAGACGTGTTGTTGAGCGACCAGTATTAAGCGATGCTATCGAACTCGTTCGCGGGGAGAATGTCGATATTTTAGAGACTAATCGACGAATCGACGAATCGCGCAGCCGTAATTTACTGAAGAATGCAATACTTGCAGTGGAGCGAGGAGAATTGCATCCGATAATGCATCCACTTGATGATGGGCCACCAGAATTACGCGATGCTATCGACGAGTTCATTCGCCGGGAGAAAGAGGGAGCCGATTTTGTGGAGACTGACGAATCGCGAAGCTGCCAAGAGCGCGCTGTCTGTCGTTGCAATAGGATTAGCCGCATGATATCTTGCAGCTGCTGCCGTAAGAAGGCGCCTTAAAAAAAACTACTTCAATATTGAGCTTGTACTACAATCCAATTATTGCACTTAAATATTAAATTTTCGCAGTTAACGATCAAAAAATGTTTTGACTTGAGATAATATTACAGAAGGTATTTCATTGGGAAAAATTGTGTCACCTTATCATTATCAGTGGATTTTGTTTTGAAATTATGTAGAACTCAAAATTGCAAAACAAATAAAATATCAAAGCATATTGTAAGAAGATTGATTTAGAAATATGGTACAAAGCTTATCCCTTGTAGGGGACCCAACGTAACTTTGGTCGCACCTTCCGGCTGTGAAATGTCCAGCATTACTAAGAACTCTGCACCTATTGGAAATCGCATGAATTACCACACGCAATGTACACACAGATAAAGATAGCTCTTGGATATATAAGAGCTCGTTTAACAGCAGATGGGCATTATAAGCTTTCGAGTTTAGTACCGACAATCAAGTCTTAACCTCTGCAAAAAATTGTATTTTTTTAAAAGTATAATGAAGTTGTCAATCTTTCTGGTTGCTTTCACTCTGTTGGTGTCTCTGGCCATGGCACAATCTGAATTCGGAGAGGATCTGGAGCTTAAGGAGTCACCGGATCAGCCGATTATCAAAGATGGAATTGGAGAAGAGTATCAGGAGGAGGCTATTGCCGTTAGAAAACGAGACTTGACTGATGAACTTAAGAAAATGTTTAGCCATGTGAAATGTAGCGAGAGGCAGATGGGTTACGAGAAAATTTTAATTTGCCGCTAGAAAGTGCCTTCAATTAACTAATTTGCATTATAAACTTAGCTATATACAAGCCTGTTTATTTTATGGAATTTAATAAAATGTAAATTTTCACTATCAACATTTCATTTTTCTTTTCGTTTTTCAATTTGTGGGACTTAAGTTCACCAACTCTACATAAATTCAATATGCAACAATATTCACTTCCAATACTTCCGAAAGTGAAACCCGGAATAGGTCTAAGCTTTTTTTAATACCTTTTGCAAAGCTACGATTGTAAAAAATGTTGACATGATAAATACTACAGAAGCTATTTCAGGGAGATAATTTAGAGTTCCAAAATTGTAATTATCAAAAAATGATCAATTTGGGATTTTTTTGTCCAGTATAAAATAAATATATATATTTTTTTAGAAACGTTTGGAAGTTGGTATTTCCAAGTTGACAGTTGATAAGCAATTTTAATATTAAATTATGCTCAGCTGCTAATTTTAATGTTCTTTTGAAATGTATAATATAATTATTTATAATAGTATTTAAATAATCAAGCTGACGATAAGCGCTCGTCGAACGCCAAAATTCTGAACGAACAGATACGGCTAAAAAAAGCACACTAGATGCTAACATCGCAATCTGTGGATCAGATCAAGAGGAGCAATTCTTTATTTCATTCACATGATGTGTGATGTATGTACATACAATAAATATGACTTAACATACAAAAAGAAAGCAAACATTCAACACTTTGCAGTAGATGTAAATACATACACAACGATCGCAACGTTTATTCTTATCAATTAAATGAACACATCAAAAAGAGTAAAGAGTGCACAGTCTGCAACAGAGACATAAATACAAACAGAAACATATACACACACTCAATTAGCGCCAATTATACGTGCTCTCAAAGCGAAAATTGTTAATAAAAATTATTGGAATTAATATAAAATTACGATTGTCGAGGGCTTTAATTTATTTATTAATTGCTCTGTTACAACTAACCAACTAAACCTTTATTATGTTTCTAGAACGCGCGAATTGTGATTTGCCAACGGAGCTTTAATATCGTCTCAGAGAACCGCACGCGAGACTTTCTCTATTTAGACTGAAACTTGAGTTATCAGTATTGCGCATTTCAAACGCATAGCAATCATCGTAATATCGTAGATATTAATCAAAAAATGCTCACACAACGATAGATGAACGTTAATTCTAGAGAATGGCAACTACATGTTCAACTAATTTGCTAAAAATTCAAAGTTGGCGCTAATTACTCAGAAAATATACCAGAAAATAAATCGATATATATCAATGCAAATTCAAAAACAATGACGGTCACACTTTGTTTGCAGGGTGCTGCCAGATTGGACAATTTTGCAGTGTGGCAACATTTGGACCGGGTGGCAACCTTCCATGCACCTTAAAATTAGGAATATTTTAATTGTTCTTATCTCTTTAGTTGGAAGCTTAGGTGGCCTACAAATAGACATAAGTGCTAACAAAAAGCTATTTGCAAGATAGACGCGCCTTAGCTGTCGTCATATTAAGTCCCAGTCAAACGGCTCCAGTAAATTTCAAATCGTTTGCGTTGCTGACGTGGTTTAAATAACTTGTTACCGCCGATTTTGTGTAATACTAATTTAATTATTGTTAACTAGATTTCTATTATGTCTGCAATAAAAGTGTTATTGTGCTGCACACTGCTTGTGGCATTGGCCATGAGTCAAGTGCAAGGTTACAGCTTCACATCTAAGGAGGTCAAATGCCATGGTAGGATGCCGTACAACTGACAACCTGTTGAAATACGCGACTTAATTTCGTTTTTTACAGTGTGCAAGGCAACGGTGCAGGAAATAGAGGAGGCCATTTCCAAGGAGGACGCTAAAAAGATGGTCGATGTCAGCGGTTTCCGGCTAGATGCCAGCGGAAATTCCGTTACCAAACGAGTTAGCTTCATTAAATCCGAAATGTACTTGACCGAACTCATGGAGAAGATTTGTAAGTGATTAACAGATTTATATATTGAACTCTATTAATGCTAACGAACCACTTTCTTAATTTACAGGTGACAAGATGGATGATTATCTTAAGGCCACGTACAAAAGCAATAACAAATTCACTTTATTAAAGATGATTGTCGACGGCAAAATGAATCCCGAGTCTTCGCTCGTTGATTTCGTACAGGATGGCGATTTAAATAAGAGCTTGGGTCACTTTTGTCTGGAGGTTCTCGAAGACAACGAGGAGACTTTCTTGAAGGCATTCCAAGCCGAAGAGCTGGGTAATGATTTGGATATTAAAATATGCTCCGAGCAGGCCAAATATTGTGATGAAGCACCTGTCCAGGACGAATATGATTTTGATGGCAAGGAAGAGCTGTAAATCTAGTCACATAGTCAATTCAAAATGAGCGAATTTCCATGAATGATCATCATTGTTACTATATATATCGTCTGCAACAGACTGACCTCCTAAACAAAATTTAATATATATTTTATATATGCAAGCATTAAAACGACAATAAATACGAGTGTGTGCCCAAGTTTCTATGGCATTTATTAAGAATTGTTACATTTATTGTATGTGTAAGCCCAAGTTTAATATCAAGTGTATGTTCACCAACTTAAAAACAATTATAGTGTGCTGTCAACTTAAATCCTTTAAGTCTAATATTACGTCTCGCTTTCGGGAGGTCTAAAATTAAATAGTTAGCTTTTTGTTTCATTCGATATATACTTTACTTTACGGAGGATCCGAGGCATTACGCAGCATTTGATGCCGCAGAACCAGACACGGAGCACCAAATCCTAAAGTTCCAAGGATCGTCCAGAAGATAGTGAACCGCAAGGGGCTATCCATCCCTTTACGAAAGGGCATGTTCTGTTCGATGTCCATATTTATTATTAACCTTACAAACTTTATGGATATACCTATAAAATACTTACCAATCCTGGAACTCCGCCAGGATATTCAGACATATGACGAACTATTGGCGAAAATATATTGCGGACCTCGCCGCGTGAACGAAACATTTTTAAATTTTTTACAATATCTTTTTAAAATATTGGAAGACTTTCAAAATACAATAATAAATTGTTTGCATACGAAATACTATTTGTGACTGACTTTCTCTGATCGTATCGTATGCTTATAGCCAGTAGAGAAGTTGGATTGGGTTTTCGAAGCCTACTTATGGGAAATGAAAACAACGCGCTTTATGTCTATAGTTTCAGGGGTAACTTTGATTTATTACATTTAAACTTTTGACTTAATGTTAATCTGTAACACAATTCACAACAACAAACAGCGAAATCTGCAAAAGATCATGGATTTATTTAATAATTATATATCAAATCATATATCAAGATATATGAACTAACCTTACATTTCTGTGTAGCTTTTGTTGTTGTTGTTGTTGTTTTGGGTGCTGCAACGATCACTTACTTCTTCAACAGCTGATGTCTGACGATCAGGAAGGGGGAGCCAAAGCCCAGAACACAGCCGATGGTGAACAAAGCGGTTACCCTATATTTGTTCTGGATGCTAAAGGGTAGATTCTGCAATTCAAGAATAGATTAGCAGGTGATATCATCGATTTTCTATCAGGATTATATGGCTAGGTGCAAATATACAAATTATGTAACCACAGTGCGACACATCCGTGCGCTGCTTACCTCGCCGGGAACACCACCATGGCCGCCACTGTAGCGCACCATCGATTGCGAAAAGTTACGTGCAATAACACTGCTGCGGCCCAACATCTTGTTAATTTTACTTAGTTTTTTTATGTAAAACTGCGAGCGCAGAATGTGTTGTTGGTTGGCTGAAGAAAAAGTGTGTACACAATCAAGAAATGCGTGACCGCATATATCGATATATCGAAAGAACTTCCTATGCGATATATCAAAAGAGCTACCTATGCTATATATCGATAGCGATTTCATAGCATATCTGTGATATAAGAATCGAATTCAAGAAGCGCCAGAATTTAAATTTTCGGTAATGAAAATTGATTTAGCTATTTTAATTTATAAAAAATATAGCTGAAAATCGACCAAAATCTAACAAAACTTCTGCAATAATTTAAAAATTCTAGCTTCGAAACTAATAAAAATTAAAAACAGGTATTCATTTTTTATGTTACTATTTTTAAATAAATTAATAACTCAGACGTAAAGTAAACAATGTTTTATTTGCTGAATTTCAAAACTTAGGACTAAATAATAACATAATCTTTATAAAAGCTAATCAGCACCAAGTAAAACTAATATACCTAAATACGTAATCAAATATATCTTGTGCGGCATAAAAAGCGGTTGGGGCAACTTTTGGTCTCAAGCACTTAACTAAACTTAAATTTATGCATGGTTTAGTTTAGCTAGCGAAAAAACATCTGTATAGCATGTACAAAATTCCAAACAACCAAATGCCCTTGTACACTTTATCCACGACCCACATTCTATAAAGAAAAGAAATAGTATTTATTATTATAGATATGAATTATCAGATGACTTAAATTAAGATTACTTACACTTTCATATGGCGTCTGGCTGATGGTATAGACTCATCTGATTCTTTTAGAATCAAACGACGAGCGCACAATACACTATTTGTGAAGTAATCTATCAGATCCAAATCAATCTTCTCAATGACATAGGTTTTTCGTTCCTTATTGTTCATTAGTTTGCGTAATTTAACGGCTTCAGAATTGTCAAAACTCCAGACATTATTGGCATAATATTCAAAGACTTCGAAACCTTTATAAATGCGATTCTGGACGCGACAGAGTCTGGAATGGTAGGAAAAGAAAGAGGAATCTTGTAGTGATCGGTTTATAAGTATATAAGATTTCTGACTTACACAGGAGGATAACGTAGGAGTATGAGAAGAGCGTCAACAAATAAGGCTGGTAGCCATTGGAAGAGTACCATGCAGATGAAGTGCACCCAATAGTTGGACTTCATGGAACCACCAGGATACCAGGCGACGCCATTGAGAGGCACCTTGTTCTCTATGACCCAACGACCCAACTCGATGATCTCCGCCCAGGAGACCTTGATGTCATTGGATGAGGTCATGTGCGCCACACGATTTGTGCTGTCCGTGCCCGCTGTGATGTTACGCCAACTGGCCACCAAAATACCATTCACCGCAATGTCCACGGGCAGGAAGTCACCGTATCCGGAAGAATTGCAGTACATGGTGCGTATGACACCTTTGCCGGCACCAATGAGCAAACCCGTGGGTCCATTAATGTTGTCCGTCCAGCCGGGAATGGGCTCCTTCCAAATGGGTATAACTATAGAGGGTCGCAATATAACCGCAGGCAACTCGTTGAACTTCTCCACAACCAAAGCCTCCGCCAGGGACTTGGTATACGCATAGGTATTCGGTATATCCCCCAGTATTTTACGCTCAATGAGGGAGACCTCTTCATCGCTTAGCCACTCGCAGGCCTGGATCACTTGATGTGGATTTGCTGGTGGATCGTAGGGCTTCTCGTAGAGCGTCTTCACATGCAGGTGGCAATAGGCCGTAGAACAGTAGGCAAAGAATTCCAAATGCTTCAGTGTGCCCGCCAATTTCAGCATATACATAGTGCCACGGGTATTCATGAATACGGCATTACGAAGTGGCTCATCGAAGCTGCATGAAATATATATAAAAATCAAGTTAATTAAAAGAAACAGCAGCCATACACAGAAAAAAATTCGGGATTCCGCGCTAAAATTAATCCCAGCGGTGTCAGAAGTACGGTTATCCCGAATTCTTATAACCCAAGTATGAAATACTTAAATCAAGCCCGATTATTTTAAACAATTTTTAAATTTTTGGGGCTCTATAAAATTTTTTTTCTTAATTAGAACAGCAATTTTTATAGGTCCTACATAGAAAAAAAATCCGGGACTCCGGGCTGAAATTAATCCTAGCGCTGTCAGAAGTAAGGTTATTCCGACTTCTCATAACCCAAGTATAAAATACCTTAATCAAGCCCGATTTTTCTCAATAATATCTTAATTTTTGGAGCTCTCTAATATTTGCTTTCAGTTAGATCAAATAATTTTGTCTTTTTTCACTTTTTTTTAAAATCGATTTTTTAATATTGTTGCCATTTTATCTACGTATTATCCTAATTTAGGAATTATATCCCGAATACATGCTTTAAAAATTTAAGCTAATATCCAGTTTTTTTAACTTGATTTTCAGAATGAATTTTTTTTCAGCGTACTCACCGAACTGTGGCAGCGCAGTGATACACAATAGAGACCTCATTGCGTAGCGTCTCCAGATCCTGCTCTGAGATGCCTAAACCCGGCAATAGGACATCCCCCGCAATGGCCACCACCTGCTCCAGGATTTGCTTCTCGCCACGCAGCTGTTTAACCTGGTCGAATAACTGCAAGCGGCATTTTATTAATAAATGTGCAAGGATTTTTCATAATTTTCGCATCGTGTGTTTACTTACCACATTCTGAAATATATCCTTAATGCGCTCCTGTGGATCCTTGCCCTTCTTGGGTCGTATGAGCAGATAAATACGCTTTAGTTCCCCACACGACCTGCGCAAATTAATAAACGCATAATCACAATTTATGTTGAATTATTGAGGTCACGTGTGCCAACAGCTGTTGGCCAACGCAATCAGCCACCCAACCAGCCAACCGTCCAAACACCCAACCATCTAACCACCAACCAAACCAACTCGCCCACCTTCTACTATAAGAATATCTTAAGAATGTGAAAAGACACGCAATGCAAATTCAAAGAGTTTAGATTCGAATTGCAAGTCTTGAAATCATAACATTTTATATCCCGCATTCGTGAGATTTTTAAAAAGGGTATACTAATTAGATAGAAGAAGGCATATCCGAATTAAATGAATCTTTCCACTACAAAGTTTATGTACATTTACTATGATTTTGCACTTTTTTATTATTAAAAAAAAATTTCAATTTCTTGACTGAGCAATTTCAACAAATTTTAGTTTATTAAATTGAGAAATAAAATTCTTAAACGCAGAAATGTATTTAAACTATTTATTGGAAGCAGGGTATTAAACCGAATCGAATATCGGTTTTAGTTAGAATTTAGGTTATGTCTGTATTTTGGTTATCGATTATCGTTTATGCAACATATTTATATAATATATCGATTTCGTTACGGTTAACGGTTTTTTGAATACTTCGCTTTGAAAAAACGGTATCATTAAGGTACACAATAAGAAAAAATTAATTCATGAGAATTAAAAATTTAAAACGTTAATATATAAATAAAAATGAATTGCTTTCAAAAGGGTTCTATCTATGAAATTGGTATTAAATTTTAAAATCAAATCTAATTTAAAAACGAAATTTATCGATATACATGCATAAATCGGTTTATAATCGGTTAATCGTATTCGATTACGATTTTAATTCCTGATTGTAAGAAATTATCAGACTCTGAATTCCCTTTACTCACCGCAGCAGCTTCTCTACGAGCACCTTGCCAAGAAATCCCGTTCCGCCCGTGATGAAGAGAGAGCGTCCCTTGAAACTAGCTGCAATGCGATCCACTTCATCCTCATCCACATGTCCAATGGTCAATGAGCCCTCCTTCTTAAAATCGAAATCGAAATTCGGTTTAGCTGTCATATTTTTTACAGCCGTTGCTGCAATATTTTAAAAGATAACACAAATGAAATTCTCATATCTTGAAAATGCCCTCGTAGTCGTTATAAATGGCGTTAATCAAGTGCACCATAATTTAGTTTGATCTTGGCTGAGTGATCAACTGGTTTTTTTTTTTTAGCTGTTTGGCTGTCCCCAATGTTAAGTGGTGTCCAAGATTTGTCACTATTTGGCAGCACGCTTCATGAACACCACGAAACCAGCGAACCGCTGAGCACTATAAAAAACAACAACAACAACAACAAAATTGACACCAAATCGCATATTGCGTATCCGCAGCGTGGCACATGTGGGCCAATTAAGTTGGCGATTGCGACATCTACCACTTCTCACTTGGCTAGCTGGTTCACTGGTTATGGCCAGCTTGTGTGCCATGATAGTGAGCTTGTAAGTGCAGTCGAGCAATTCCAGCCTCCCCCTCCTTTTTAGCCAATTAATTTGGGTGCGAACTAACTAAGTCCGTGTCCTCGTACCGAACCTTGTTGTAAAAATAAATTGTTTTTAACTGTCTGACACTTTGAACTTAAAATGCCAGAGTCTATAACGCAACACTATATACTTAAGTAATTAATAATTAATATACACAATTTATATATATTAACCCACAAAACTTGTACTTAAGTATGTATGCTATAAAGTACAGTTTTAGATATAGCCGACATTTACAACTACTACTAATCTACCGAAAATATGTTTTTTTTTCTCTTTTTAATTTACGAACGATAAACTATTTATGAGCAGATTTCAAAACTATTAAATGCCTTGTGTCCAATTGAAAGACCTGCTAAAAGCTTTAGCATTGGCCGACAAGAATCGAAAACCGGCGGCCAAGATCAAAATGATTAGCCAACTCAATAGCAGTTCCTTTCCAATAAAATTGTCTTGTAGGTCGAAAAACTAAAGATTTAGGCAACGAACTTCGGTTGGGCAAATTGAACTTAATTACCTCATGCAGGCGCCAAACAGAGCAGTTAAAAATCTAACATTTTATACGCTATGAGGGACTTATCTTTACCGTTAAATAGCTTTAGACTTGGAGTTTAAGCTAATGCAATTAAATGGGCATTTTAATGGTAGCACTTAAATGAAAAGAGCACTTTGGAAAAATCCGATTGTAAAATTAAATGATATCGTTACACATTATTACAACTACAATAACAACAAAAGTAACAACAACAACAACAACATCTTTCCACACATTTGTTGCAAACGTTTTGCACGTCATTCAAACACTTTGTGAGACATGTCGGGTCAGAACTGCCTCGAGGTTCACAGTGATCAAATACGCCTCGTTGATGTCTTTTCGGATCGGGGACTTACACGCCACAAATGTATTTATGTATGTGTGTGTATAGTATACTTGTTGACTGTCATTCCACAGCATTTCTGGTTGTTGTTTCTAATGCAAGTTGGAGTCTGTGCATCTGCACGATTCCCAGATAAAGATAAAAATAAACAAACTAAAATATGCAACAAACGAATTGACCACAGTCGATTACTTTTATACTCTCTTAAAATGTTACACTATATTAAATACCTTTCAATTTATTATATAATTTTCAAATTATATAAGCAAACAAAAAAATGACTTACTTTTTTTTAAAAAGTATTCAAGAATATTCCATATTCGTAAACAAGTGTTGACACATCAATACAAACGTGGATTAAATTACGTTTGAAAAGTCACGATTTAATTCCATAATTTATGATAATCTGATAATATAATATCTAATCTATAAATCTTTCAAAATAAAATCCATTTAAATTCAAGGACATTTAGTAAATAAATAAATATATTTTAATCACAGATTACTTCCAAACATACTTATTATTAGAGCTGGAATACTTAACGGATTAAAGAGTATCTATAAAAAAGGCTAAGACTGGAGCTGAAGCTGAACCTGGAACTGGGATTGAGCACATGGCACATGGAACAGTGACAACTTAAATATGGGTTTGGCAATTGCCCAAAAAAATGCGCTGTTCAATTGCAACTTTTTTTTTTTTTTTTTTTTTTTTTTGGATATTTGACCAAAAGTTGGGCAACCAGTTTTAGCCAAGTCAAAAATGTCATCGAAAATAAGGAGTAGGAGAAGATAAAATATGCATTTATGTAGCCTGAAATGTGCTCGATAGAAGCATTCGGCATTTTCCGGTTCAACAAAACGATGTCAAGGACTTGGGCCGTAAAAATGTAAAAATGTTGTTCCAGCAGCCTAATAAAATATGCCTAAAAAATTAACTTGGCAACCGAGCAACTATGTTAAACACACTAAACTCGTTAAAATCAAACAAAAATGCGCGTAAATTTAAATTCTATTGTTCGAACATTCACAATCATTCACAATAATGTGCGCATAAATTAAATAAATCAACAAATAATTATATGAGCACCTTTGATTATTTAAATTCACTTCCTTGTAGTATATGAAATGTTTGAATTTAACTGATATATTTAACACTAGGCTGCAGGATGCGGTGTTAATTCGTTTAATCGTACGCGCGCACTGAATGCTAAGCAACAACTGAACTAAACTCGGCTTCAAATTAGGAAAAAGAGTCTCACACACTCGAAACGAATCGAATAGAAAACAACAACAACAACAACAACAACAACAAAATATAGCTAAGTGAATACTATGAAATAGCTAAACTAAGCATCGGTAACGTATCGGCAAGTTTATAACACACACAGACACACTCACACACAGATACAATCGCAGTCAGAGGCTCTGATCTCTCGAAAACTAGCTAAGCTCACATATTCACACTCACACTCATATAGAGAGCCAAAGTGACACACACAGACACACACACACACACACATGCACACGTGAAAAGTCAGTTATATGCAAAGAGCAAACGAAAACCAATAACAACAGTTGCTGCTGCCGATTTTGCTGCTGCAGTCGCAGTCGCAGTCGCAGTCGCTGCTGCAGTCACTGCCCAAGCTCTCTCTCTCTCTCTCTCTCTCTCGCTCTCTCCGGTCAGAGGTTCAACTGCTTACTGTGTGACGCTTTCTCAGTTTTGTTTTTGTTGTTTTTAATGTAATTGGTTGCGTGCTCTCTAAGTAAACGATCGAAGCTGTTAACCGGCAAAGCTTCTTTCAATAACAACAACAACTGCCGTTATTGCATCACTATGTTGTTGTTGTTGTTGTTTATTACACATGCAGCTTAGAACATGACGCAACTGCAGCTAAGTTTTAAATTTATGTTTATATGTTTATGTTTATGTTTGCAGTACCAAATGCGGTTACAACTGCTTTGTGAATTGGTTTATAAATCTTTATTACCATGCATAAATAAAATTCCATTGTTTATCCACAAATTAAACCAAAAATTGACCATGGGCACAGCTGGCGATTGCCGATTGCAGTAATCATTACTAAAATAGTTATTTATAGTTAGTTACAGTTTTGTTAACTCACAAAAAAAAAACCAAAACAAAGTGTTTCGAAAATTCGACAATGGCATTGACATCGAATTCGATAATGCGCTCTCTTAAAGATAGCAGAGAGAGAGAGAGAGAGAGATAGAGAGAGATGGAAAGAGAGATAGAGAGGGGGAGAGAGAGAGAGAGATAGAGTGAGAGAGAGAGAGAGAGAGAGATAGAGAGAAAGAGAGCGGTAGTTAAGATACTTTGTTAAGCTGAGAATTCATGTGGCACATCAATAACGAGATATTTTGGTCAATTGGTCTGCTTGGTTGCCAAGTAGCGATCGTAACGGCCATTTGAATTATGACCGACAAATATATACTCTTTAAACTAGGAATTTAAGCTGTCTCAGTAAAAACGGAATTAACCGATTGAAAATGAAAAACCGTAACCCAAAAAAACGTTTACATTAAATCGATCAGTAAAAACGGAATTAACCGATTGAAAATGAAAAACCGTAACCCAAAAAAACGTTTACATTAAATCGATATTATTCAAATCCATCAAGCATTAAATTCAATTAAGATTTCAATTTTTTCAAACTAGATTTTATTTTTATTATTATTAAATTTTATTTTAATATATATGTCATTTAAAAAGTAGTGTTCAAAGTATGCAATAAAATACTTTTTCCTATCACATGTGCTACAAAAATGTGTTTTATATTTATATTCAACTTTTGAACATCACTGAATTAAACAGATATTTTTTTTAAGTTTAATAAATTTTGTTACCTAATTTACATTTTCTAAATTTGTTTATCTAATTTTTCTTTACTAGGAATTCATTCGATTCGGTATTTCAAAACCGAAACATACAAAGAATTCATCGTAACTGTAAGCGAAAATTCGAGAATAGCCAAAATCGTAACTGAAATCGATATCATTTTTGATTTGATACCCTGCTTTAAACATAAATACAAAAATTAACATATTAAAATTATTTTAAATGTTAAATAGTTAATAAAGTATCTTTTTTGGAAAGTGTATTCGAAGGTCGTTGAAAACAATTAGGTGAGTTTTTTTGAAAGTCTTACTCACCGGATTGGACTGGACTGGCACACGACCGTCGCTATGGGATCGTTGCTCTTGGTCAAGAAACGTCTGTGAACTTGAGCTTTTTCGGCATTAGTTGTAGACACTTTTGAATATGTTTGTATTATGTAAATGAGTATACACTTGTATTTGTATATGTATTAGTATTCGTATTTATCATGCATATTTATCAATGCAAATACGAGCATGTTGATTAGTATTGATTTTCGGTGATCGTTAGACAAACCTGCTAAACCATTGTCAGTTGACACATTTGTTGCCAGTCATTTTGGCCCGTTTCTGGGAGTGCTCTTCAAATTCAGCTACAACATAAATAAACGAAACAAAACGAGACAAAAAAAAAAAAACAAAGAACTTGGCCTTTCAAAGTGAGGCCGTAATTACAGACTTCCGCTTACGAAAATGAAGTGCCCACCCAGTAAAGCCAAATGGCCAAGAAGTGAATACGGCAAACAAACTGAGTTGGGCCCGAAAAGCGAGACGAAGACGTAGACAGAGACGGAGATAAAGGCAGAGACCGAGACAGAGATAGATAGACAGACAGACAGAATCGGGATGCTGAAGGCGCCACAATGTATCCCGTTACACGGCCATAAAACTCCATAAACGGCCGACGACGACACGAGGCCAAATTATACCGCATACGCACACGTAGCTCAAGTCCATGTCTATAGACCAGGCTAATTGGACCTTCAGCTAACACATTTGTTGCTCCCCAACTACAGTCAAAACTTAAAACTGGGCGGATTATAACAATTGTGGGCGATTTGCATACAATTTGGCGCTTGGATTACCAGA
Organism: Drosophila falleni; assembly: GCA_035045575.1. Classification (NCBI taxonomy): domain Eukaryota; kingdom Metazoa; phylum Arthropoda; class Insecta; order Diptera; family Drosophilidae; genus Drosophila; species Drosophila falleni. The sequence continues at coordinate 11,002,541 of JAWNOV010000011.1, forward strand.
AAAGCGGCGACAAAATGTTGCTGCGTCATTGTTGGCCACAAACAGAGACAAAAAACAGAGACAGCTACAAAAAACCAGAAAAAAATAGGAATCCAGATGACTTTATGACATATTAACAAATACATATAGCTAGTATATTTGTATAGCATACAGTTAATAAAGATAATAATAATAATGTGCAACACAATGGCATTCATTGTTTGCTGTCTGACAGTTTTTCTGTCACAACAAACATATCAGAGTGAGCAGCAAATGGCTGGGCAGAAGAGGGGCAGAAGAGGGAAAGAAGAGGGGAAGAAGAGTGAGAGAAGAGGGAAAGAAGAGGGGGCAGTTGCAAGCTGACATTGTCAAGGCTGTGGTGCAGCATATCGCTAGCTTGCAGCTTAGCATACACTGAAAAAAAAGACCAACTTCTAAAATCAAATACATTTATCTTAAATATTTTGTTCTTAACATAAGATTATTTTAAGAGCAAAACACTAAAACTAAGATTAATAATCTAAAAAATCTTAATATAAATCTTATAAAAATATTAAATTGTAAGGAAAGCATAAATAGGTACTATATCGTAACATACAAGTATTGGCACCGTGGCGCTCTGGTTAGAGAGACCGCTTCAATTGTGAAGCAGTAGGCGGCGGTTCAAATACCGCTAGTATCAACTTAAAATAAGATTTAAAAAATTACTTAAACAGAAAAAAATTAAAATTTAAAAATAAAAAAATTATTAATTATATTAAAAAATTATTATTATTATTATAAAAAAAAATTTATAATAATAATGTTATTTATTCTTAAAATAAGAACTTTGTCTTATTTAAAATGCTCCTAAAATCAAGATGTGTTCTCTTTATTTAAGAATTTTATTACCTCAACGCATTTTTTAGACCAAAAATCTTAGCTCTGAGATAAAAATCAAATTGGTTTTAGAACATTTTATTATCAGTGTAGCAAAATAATACAAATTTAGCTAATAAACAACAACACATGTATGCAAATGGAAGACGAGAGGACGAAACTTAGAAGTGTTGCCAACTTGCGTTGAAATATGTTGCACAGACACAAATTGTGGCAACACTTGTTGCTTGCCACAATAACAAACACAACAACAACAGAAACAACAACAATACCCCGCATTTTGGCAACCATTCTTGGCCTGTTGCCTGCTGCCTTCTGCCCATTATCCTTAACAAAGGACAACATCGCTCGTCGTTTGTCGTTTGTCGCTCGTCGTTTGTAGGTTGCAAGTTGTCGGCTGTCGGCTGTCGGTTGTTGTCTGTCGTTTGTCGCCTGTCGGCAACTCACACATATAAAACCGGATGTTGGGCTAAACATTTGCACAGAAGTGTTTCACATTTACGCGGTCAACAAGTGTCCTGCCAAAAGCATCCTTAAGCAGCTAATATTCCAGTGTAAAGTTAACTAAATTCCAACAACGATTTCATCCTGTGGCATGTCTATTTGATTGCAACAACAATTTCAATTAAACAATAACTGTCCAGCTCTTAAACAAAAGGTGAGTTCTATATGCAAATAATTTTAAAAGTTGACGGGCCGCATTAAAAAACAGGATTTTCCATAATATTGAATTTTATTTCGATATTATTTTTAAGTGTGCAGAATAATAAATAAACACGTCTTTGTTTTAAACATGTAAAACTGCTAGTACTCTATTAAAAATCGTAGATTTAAATGGTCTAAAACTAAGCCAATAATTTATTTTTATTTTTCATTTAATTGTGAAATAATTTATTGATTTATTTTTAAACCAAATTTATGCGAATTTCAGTTTTTTTACACTTCCAAGTAAAAATGCATAAATAGCTAACAAATGCCTTTCAGAACTTTATTAATTTGTTAACAGTATTTAGCCTGCTCAGACATTTGTCTATTTGTTTAGATTTAAGCTTATAAATTAATTAATACAGATTAGTAAAAAAACTTATTAGCTTTAATAAAAAAAGTATATAGTATGTTAGATATTTGTTTCAATGTCTAATTTCCTAATAAGAGAATTGTCCAGTCTCTTCCTTTAAAATTTTGAACTTCAATATCTATATCAGAACTTAACACAATTTTATGCGAATTATCAATTTTATCATATTTTTACCTTTCAATTAATTCTACATACAAACTTTAGGTCTTTCAAAAAATTAGAAATTTAGATATTTGATATTAGACATATAAATTTAGATATTTTCGTACTTATCTGCTATTTTATTTTTGAATTTTTTGAACTTCTATTACTTTGTTAAATATCAATTGATTTGAATGCGAAGTAACAATTATTCAATGTTAGGTGTTTAATTTAATCTAAATTTTTCCCATTTATGAAATTTAAATTTTGTTCAAAATTTTTTCGAAAAGTTTTTCTATACATAATACCAACTTTACTTCTTACTTATTAATATATTCTTTATAATACTTACTTCCTAATACTTACCATACTTTATAATTACCATTTTTTATCTCTATTAAAGCATATTTGATTTATTTAATTTTTACAAACAAAACAACAGTATTTTAAATAATAATAATTTTGTCATTTTCTGAACTTTCCAAAAATATGTATAGCATACCATAACTCCTTAAAAAAAACTATTTCCCTAAACTTTTCATTTAAAATGACTCTTATATGAAAAATGAGTTTTATAAAACATTAAATTGAATTACATTCACTTTAGAATTGTTGACTTGAGCAAAATGGCAACGACCTGAAACAATGCGCGTGCAATGCAAATACAGTTACAATTGAAGGTGGCAAATAGTTGCTGCCACAAGCACACACATATACACACACACAACTAGACTACACACACACACCAGGTCCGTTTTGGGTTAATGAAAGCAAATTGAAATATTTACGGCTACACTTTGGAGAGCAAACAGAAGTCGCGGAGCAACAAAGCGACTCTAGATTCTCATTTACCGTCGCAGTTTTCAGAATTTTTTTTATCATGCTCTGTTATGCTGTTTTAGTTTTTTTATTGTTGTTGTTTTAGTCGCATGTTGGTCAGGTGGCATTTGCAGCTCAAGAACTTGCTGCGAGGCGTGAACAATTTTTGATTTATCACTGACAATGTGAGGCACTGTTTCTAAGCTTGCAACATGGGGCAGGTGTCTCTGTTGCACATACCAGGCGACAATCATTTGTCTTATGCTGAGAGATGTTGAGCTGATGTCGCTGATAAATTATATTCAAATGTGCCGAATGATGTTTGCTTGCCTAAAAAAATAAACATAATTCCTAAGACATATATACACTCGATCTCGATGTCAGTCACTTCAAATGTATCGCATTGCGGAACATTCATAAGGTATGAAAATCTGATTAAAAGTGCTTTGTGCCCCCAAAAACAAAAAAACGAAGCAAAGTGTCAGCTTTCAAGCCAAGCTAAAAGGCTGAGAGCTTGTGCTAAACGAATTAACGAGTGTGTGTCATTGATACGCAGGCAACAACAGACATGAGACAACGGTGCGTATGCGTAATCTCGAGGTACTTACAAGAGACAACGGTGCGTATGCGTAATCTCGAGGTACTGCCCACAGTTGCGAAATTATTTGTGAATTTTAAGTACGCATCTCACTTTATTTTTTTGGTGGACGGGGAAATCAATCAGCCAGTTTGACAGTAGTCACTAGAAGTACCACTCCACTCTACTACATGCCACATGTTGCAACATCCTCGAGTGGCGGCACATCATAATACATTTGACAAACCCATAAATTTAGCAACTCCTCCACAATTTGACTTTTGAACGCTGTCATTTTTCGACTGCAACTACAATTTGTGCCCATAATTTTGTCGGCTTTTCGATGTTGCCGTCGTGTTGCAAGTGCCACTTGCAGTTTTGTTTTTATTTTTTGTTTAATTGCAAGCTCAACAAACATTGTATTGTGGCAATAGGGCACAGGAAACAGGCCACAAATTGCTGCGTCGTTGATTTGGCCAACAAATTGCCATTAACCTGGCCCATACTAACTGCCATCTCTTTCGAACACACTCATTTGCCACTTAAGTACAAAAATGAATGTAAACTGATTGCGTCTGCAACCAAATAAATATAAAAAAGAAAAATCATTTTCTTCTTCATACACATATATAATTTTTTTTTTTTCTTAAAAATTACGCTGCGACAGTTTGTGAAATTTGTAAATTTGTACATTAATGTTGAGTACTGAAAATGTATGTTAATGAGTTCAGTTCAGGTTGCCAACTCAACTCATCAGCCACTGTTAGTTGGGGTCAACTTATTGTCATTTTTTTTTGACTCTAGACTGACCAAGTTTTTGTTGTCATTTTTTTTGTAGTAGCTCTTCGCATAGCAGCGCCAATTTTAAATTAAGCGATAAGTTGGCCAACTTGCCAGAGATTAATGTCAAGTTTAGGCGCGTAAATCGACGTTAGCTTTATCATTAACACGTTTTCAGGGTCTGCTTTGAGTTTAGCCGACAGAGAACCGTTATTTTCAATAATATTTAAGCTATTTTTAGTTTTTTGAAGGCGTTTTTTCCTTATCAAGCTGTAAAAATAGATTTCTCAGTATTAAAATGTCTATATACTTAATTTTTTAATTGCTAATCACTATAAAATTAGGCCTATATTTATTTATTAATAATCATTTTTATTTTTTTAATAAAAATGTACTTTATTTTAAAGCGTATTTGTTCTGCTTATGAAAGTAGCATTTTAAAAAGCTTTTAGTAAGTTAAGCTCTCTTAGTATATAGATTTTTATTCACATAATAAATTAATTGCCAGTAGCAAATCAATTAGGCCTAGCTTAGTGTGTTAATAAACTAATTTTCTATTGTAAATACTTAATATATAATAAAAATAAAGTTGCCCTTTTGAAACAGCACTAAAAAAAAAATTTATAGTAGGCTGAGCTTTCGTAGAAAAAACTTTTACTACCCATACATTTTTAATTACTAATCACAATTTAATCTTAATTTATTGTTGAGAATTTTTCTATTTTTAACGATGAATTAGATTATTAATCTTATTGCTATTAATCTCTAAGCCTCAACTTTTAAAAAGGCTTTTAGCTGGGAAAAGTTTCTAAGAATAGGAATATTAAAAATCAATTTTCCCTTTTCAGACTGCATTTAAAATAAAAAATTATTAAGTTAAACTTTACTTTCCATGCATTTTTAATTACTTATCACAATTTAATCTTAATGTATTCTTGAGCATTTTTCTATTTTTAATAATAATTTAGTTTATTAATCTTATTATCATTAATCAATTATCTAAACCTCAACTTTTATAAAGGCTTTCAGTTGGATTAATTTCTAAGAATAGGACTTTAACTGCTTATAAGTACTTGTTTTTTAGCCACAATTCAATTAGGCTTAGCTGAATGCATTATTAGTAATTTTTCTAGTCTTGGCCAAAAGGGGTAACTTAGTCTTTAGCTGCATTACTTACCAACCTGATCCTAATGCAGTTGAAGTCCTCCATCCTCCATCGCTTTGAGTCCCACATCGCTTTCCTGGCCACATCCATAAGCCATAATCATTTGCATCTCTAATGGCCTGTTCTGTTCTCAACTGTTCTCTTCTCTTCTTCTCTCTTCTGACGGAGTCCGGACGTTCATACATCAACACCTACTCCAGCTTTTGTTCTGGCCTGGCCTTTAGCATGGCCAATGCCAGTTAACGCCTTCAACAAGTTGTTTCAAGCTGAGGAGGGAGGGGAACTTGGTTGTGTTGTTGTTGCTGTTGTTGTTGCTATTGTTATTGTTGCTGGTGTTGCCTTTAATGCGCTTGGTTAACTTTTTACGCGCACATTCATATTTCGCTCTTGGCCACGCAGATTATCACATAAATATTGTTATGGTTAATTAGCGGGACACTTTGTCTGGCCAAGAAGAACATGAAAAATAAAGGCGTTAAGACACTAGCTGGCTACCGGATAAGTTGTTACCAGGTTATTCCCGTTGTTCATTCTGACAGCTAAGTAAAATGAATAGGCGTTAATGTGATTAAAACTTGTAATAGATAATGCGTCAAATGATTTACTTAACACCTCATAATTATTTCTATCTCACTTTATCACTTACCTTCAGAAACCGAATCAAATATCGGTTTCAGGTATGATTTCGGTCAGGGAATCAAATCGAAACAAATTGAATGATGGATGACTTACAATCGAAAAATTATCAAACTTTGTAGATGATAAAAAATTTAAATGCAGAATCAATTAAGAGACCAAATCATGAACAAAATGACATTCGGATTGAAAATCGGTTAATTTTTGATGAAGTTATGAGAGATCAAAGTTTTGAATCCCTGCTTATCACTCCTTTTTTTTTGTTTCTTGCAGTTGTTGTCATGGGCATTGCGTTGATGTTTCTGCTGGCTTTGTACCAGATGCAATCGGCCATCCACAGCGAGATCATAGATACACCCAACTATGGTGACAATACTCTAATGGACACCACTCAGGACACCAACAACAACAACAATAACAACAACGAAAACGAATTGCTGGATGCGTTGATGGATGAGAAACCGGAACAAACTGAACTGGAATTCCGCTATCCGATCTCGGCCATTGGCATTGACTATGCCAAGAATTCGGTGGTGTTGCGTTTCCAGAAACATGCGCGCAAACAGCGCTATAAATACGATCCTGAATTTGAGATGAAGCGCAAGTCGCAGCAGGATAACTTCATGCACTTTGGCAAGCGGCAGGCGGAGCAGCTGCCTCCGGGAACCGGAACCGGAAATGGATACTACGAGACGGTGAAGCGGGCCGCCATGGACCGTTATGGACGCAATCCGAGTCAGGATTTTATGCGCTTTGGTCGTGCTCCGTCGGACTTTATGCGCTTTGGTCGCTCCGCTTCCGATTTCATGCGTTTTGGCCGTGATCCCAAGCAGGATTTTATGCGTTTTGGACGTAGTCCTCAACAGGATTTCATGCGTTTTGGACGTCCGGATAACTTTATGCGCTTCGGCAGGAGTTTGAATTCCCATGAGGAGCTGCGCAGTCCGAAACAGGATTTCATGCGCTTCGGTCGTCCGGATAATTTTATGCGCTTCGGTCGCTCTGTTCCCAAGGATTCGAATTTCATGCGTTTTGGCAAGAGTGTTCACGGCGAAGAGGCAGGATTAAGCAGCTCGGAGTCGAATCAAACCAAGGCAACTGAACAGCCAACTGAGGAGAGCAATCCCACTGACAAGGCCATAACCATGCTCTTTCAAAATCACCACCAGCAGCAGCCACAACAACAACAGCAACAACCACAGGAGGAGCAACAACTGAAAAGCAGCGAACAGACTGATCCACAAAATACCCTGGATGACAGCAGTGTGGAGCAATTCTTTGAGCCATAGATTTCTCTGACCATTTGCCCATTGTAAATATTTTAATTGGCCAAAGCTGAAACTATTTAAAACTATGTCATTTTATGAGAGATATTCTCGAAAACAAAAAACTTGTATTTCCATTGAATTTTTAATGGGGCTGGATTAAAAATTCACCACACAATTGATCTGATCAAAGCAAAATATCCCAAAAAAAAAACCCAAAAAAAAAATATAACTAATAACCAAAGGTTTACATACACTCGCATACACCCACACCATACTTATTAAGTGTAATATCAAATACAATATTGAAATGTTAAATGTACTTTCTTCAATGCATTGAAATGTTGTGAAAAATCTTTTAAATAAAGACAACTCGCTAACTATTGTGTTTCTATCTATTTGAACTGTTAAAATGTCGAAAACTATGCTGTCATTGGCATTGATCTGTTAAGGAAAAGGTTGTTAAACCTCGCATAATTTGAGAATTATCAAGTTATAAATTTAAATTTATCAACTTGGCGCCAGCTAAAAACTTGCCAGCACTGGAACTTTCAAGATAGCCAGAACTAGCCATAAAATAGCTGAATTGCCAACAGTGAGTGAATACGCTGGCGCCCTCTGTAGGTCGGTGGCAGTGCTAACAAAATCAAATGCATGAGGCGCGCAAGAAATTTACACAGTGTGGCAACGCTACAGTGCGTGCGACATCTATCGGCCTGCAAGGTGACCTAAAGTATTAACATTGCAATGTAAGATAACATTTTGATGTATTCAATGTAAATTTTACAAAACCATATATAAAATTGTAAACCATAAGTTAAATTCGTAATAAGACAGTTTTAATTAAATAATAGTTTAGGTAAGGCTCATTATTTTCAATGAATGTTAGCAGCGAAGACGGATAGCAACTGACAAACGGCGTAACGGACCTCTTCATTAAATTACAAGCGCCACCTTTTGTCTGTTTGCAAGACCTGTTTTGATTTCTAATCGAATCCGATACAACTCTATTTTGCAGCTCTTGTTTGCCAGCTGATCAGTTCAGTTCAGAGGCTCTCTCGTGTTTGTTTTATTTCTTAATTTGATTGCAGACAAAAGTTCTGCAGAACGTATTCGGCACTCAAATCTTTAAGTGCGAAGGACAAATCAACAAATAGGTAAAACACTTAAGGCGTCTGTCTATTGAAAAAAGAATTCGAACCTTAACCGCAGCATTGTCGCATTGTTTGGTCGAGTCTAAAGTCCAACTTGTTGCTCTGTTGGCGGCGGCAATATTTGTTTTTGTTATTGTTTGCTATCAATGTAAATACAAATAAATTTATTATTATATATTATACGCGATTTAGAACTTGCAATTAGCCAATCAATTGCTGGCAATATTATTATTTTCTGCGAAAATGTCGGCGCTCCTGAAAATGCATAGAGGTGAGTTTTGTTATCGATCAACTAAAATTAATAGAAATACAACAACAAACAAAATGTTGATTACATAATTTAAATCTTTTCTGGGATGGAGAGATCAAAAGAGACACAGAGATAATGAAATTGGACAATTTATATAACGATTAGCAGAGAATTTATAGAGCATTTGTTTTAATAATTCAATGCATTTCAAATTATGTTATTGCTCTTATCAGAGTTATTATCAATTATACAAGTAACTTTTGTTAATCATATCTAATACACTATGTACCCATTTAGTACATAAGCTGTTCACACCCGCCTTTGTGCGCAGTGTATCAGAGGCAGCCAAGTATCCAAAGATTACCACACATTACACCTTGAATCCCCGCGAGAAGGACGAGAGATGGAAGGAGGTGGACATGGAGCGTTGCATCGAGGAGGTGGACATTGTTATTGTGGGCGGTGGACCAGCTGGCATGTCAGCTGCCATTCGTGCCAAGCAACTCGCAGCAGAAAAGAATCAGGTGAGTCTACAATCTTCAGTTAATCTCCAAGTCAATCAATCTTTAATCTTCTTTATATTTCGCAGGAGGTTCGCGTTTGTGTTGTGGAAAAGTCTGCCGAGGTGGGCGGTCACATTTTATCCGGCGCAGTTATTGATCCAATCTCACTGAATGAACTAATCCCCGACTGGAAGGAGCAAGGTGCACCATTGAACACACCTGTGTCGAAAGATACCTTCTCCTTCCTCACGCCCACGGGACGCTTTTCGATACCCATCTTCAAAGGCTGGCCCATGGATAATCATGGCAATTATGTAGTGCGCCTGGGTCATTTGGTTAAATGGCTCGGGGATCAGGCAGAGGCCATGGGCGTAGAGATCTATCCAGGCTGTGCGGCCTCTGAGGTGCTGTTCCATGAGGATGGCAGTGTCAAGGGCATTGCCACGAATGATGTGGGTATTGCCAAGAGCGGAGCACCTAAAGAGACCTTTGCCCGTGGCATGGAGCTGCATGCAAAGACCACTATCTTTGCCGAGGGCTGTCGTGGTCATCTCTCCAAGCAGATCATGCAGAACTTTGGCCTCAACGTGGGCAGCGAACCGCAAGCCTACGGCATTGGACTTAAGGAAGTTTGGGAGATAGCTCCCGAACTGCATCAGTGAGTTACAGTGGCACTAAAAACCAAAGAAATCCATTCTTATATTAATTAACTATTCTCCTTTAGACCTGGTCTGGTGGAGCACTCAATTGGCTGGCCTCTGGATCGCTTCACATACGGCGGCTCCTTCCTGTATCATCTTAACGAACCCACGCCCACGATAGCTGTCGGCTTTGTTGTGGGACTAAACTATAGAAACCCCTGGATCAGTCCCTTCCAGGAGTTCCAACGCTTCAAGACGCATCCCAAGGTGCGTCATGTCTTCGAGGGCGCCACACGCATTGGCTATGGTGCTCGTGCCATCAACGAGGGCGGCTTCCAGAGCATACCAAAGAAGCTATCCTTCCCGGGCGGTTGTCTGGTCGGTTGCAGCGCCGGTTTCCTCAACGTGCCACGCATCAAGGGCTCCCACTACGCCATGAAGAGCGGCATGCTGGCCGCCGAGAGTGCATTGGAGGCCATTAATGCGGGTACGCAGACAACTGCCGGAGTGGAGCCCAGCAGCTATGCGGATAAGTAAGTCAAATACAAAGCTATACCAACTTCCAACTGTCATAACTTCATCAAAACTGATCTGATTTTCAAGCGGAATCTCATTTTGTTCATAATTCGGTCTCTAAATTGATTCTGCATTTAAATTTTTATCATCTAAAAATTTTTATATATTTTCGATTTTTGTCAAATTTTCTATACTGACCCCTTGACATTTTTTCAAAAACTTTGATCTCTCATAACTTCATCAAAAATTAACCGATTTTCATGCGGAATGTAATTTTGTTCATAATTTAGTATCTAAATTGATTCTGCATCTAAATTTTTATCATCTAAAAATTTTTTTATAATTTCAATTTTTGTCAAATTTTTCTATACTGACCCCTTGACATTTTTTCAAAAACTTTGATCTCTCATAACTTTATCAAAAATTAACCGATTTTCAAGCGGAATGTCATTTTGTTCATAATTTGGTCTCTAAATTGATTCTGCATTTAAGTTTTAATCGTCTAAAAATTTTTTATATATTTTCGATTTTTGACAAATTTTCTATACTGACCCCTTGACATTTTTTCAAAAACTTTGATCTCTCATAACTTCATCAAAAATTAACCGATTTTCATGCGGAATGTAATTTTGTTCATAATTTAGTATCTAAATTGATTCTGCATCTAAATTTTTATCATCTAAAAATTTTTTTATAATTTCAATTTTTGTCAAATTTTTCTATACTGACCCCTTGACATTTTTTCAAAAACTTTGATCTCTCATAACTTTATCAAAAATTAACCGATTTTCAAGCGGAATGTCATTTTGTTCATAATTTGGTCTCTAAATTGATTCTGCATTTAAGTTTTAATCGTCTAAAAATTTTTTATATATTTTCGATTTTTGACAAATTTTCTATACTGACCCCTTGACATTTTTTCAAAAACTTTGTTCTCTCATAACTTCATTAAAAATTAACCGATTTTCATGCGGAATGTAATTTTGTTCATAATTTAGTATCTAAATTGATTCTGCATCTAAATTTTTATCATCTAAAAATTTTTTTATAATTTCAATTTTTGTCAAATTTTTCTATACTGACCCCTTGACATTTTTTCAAAAACTTTGATCTCTCATAACTTTATCAAAAATTAACCGATTTTCAAGCGGAATGTCATTTTGTTCATGATTTGGTCTCTAAATTGATTCTGCATTTAAATTTTTACCATCTAAAAATTTATATATATATCTTCGATTCTAAGCTATCCTATATTTATTTCGATTTATATCGTTTTCTATTACAGAATTAAAGAATCCTTTGTATGGAAGGATTTGTACAAGGTGCGCAATGTGCATCCATCGTTCCACAATCCCTTGGGTCTCTATGGTGGATTAGTGCTCAGTGGTTTCTCCATTTTCATGGGAGGTCGCGAGCCCTGGACGTTGACCCATGGCCCTCAGGATCACGAATCGCTGAAGCCAGCCAATGTCAGTGAGCGCATCGTTTATCCCAAGCCGGATGGTAAAATCTCCTTTGACTTGCTTTCTTCGGTGGCGTTGACGGGCACCAATCACGAGGGCGATCAGCCAGCACATTTGACGCTCAAGGACGATCGCATTCCCGTCGATCACAATCTGGCCATCTATGAGGGACCTGAGCAGCGTTTCTGTCCTGCTGGCGTCTATGAGTATGTGCCCAACGAGGAGGGCGGCAACATGAAGCTGCAGATCAATGCTCAAAACTGCATTCACTGTAAAACCTGTGATATCAAGGATCCCAAGCAAAATATCAACTGGGTGGTTCCCGAGGGAGGCGGTGGCCCCGCCTACAATGGCATGTAAGCTACACTCCTTGTTAAGAACAACGGATTGTAACTGTTAATTATACCACAACTGCATTTGATTAGATTGTAATTACAAAAAAAAAGTAAACAAAATTTGCTATGAAATTATCTTAAAAATTTAAATTAAATGTTTAAGTCGAAAATCGAGAATTTAAAGCTGCAATAAAATGAAAACTATAGTTTGTGAAATTCAGTTGCCAAAAAGGTTTTTATTTAAAAGTTTCTACTTTCGGTTTTGTTTTTTTTGTTTTTTTTTTTTTTTGTTTAAAACATCAACTTAATAGGTAAATGTTTATTCCACAATCAATTTTCAAAACCTTTCATATTCAGTGCACGGATAAAACTTGTTTACAATTATTAACTAATAATTATACATATAATTATCGTTTATCTTTATATTTGTATCTTTTTTTTTGTTTGATGTTTTCCACCAAAACGGTAACTAATTGTCCTAAACATAATGCTTACGGTTTAGTTGTAAGTTATTTAAACAGAGATACATCGATGGTTATTACAATATAATATCTGTACTTGACTGTACAGTGTACACGTAAGTAATATCATTTTGGAGCGCCTTTATAAAGATAACTTAACTATATGCATATCACTTAATTTGTATATAATTATGTTCTTCCATATTTAACAGCGTTCTCAAAGTTTTAAAAACATTTAAACGCTTAACTTTGTTTAAGTACTCTCTATGTGGATTATATGCTATATTTGTGTCTTTTGTAGATCTTATGATGATTTTTTTGCATAACAGAAATACAACATTTAATATGATTGAACTAAAATGATAGAAAACGATATTTAAACTATGTGTTAGACAGGTGAAATATACATATATATTTTTATAATGAAGTATGTTTAATGCATAAAGTCTTTTGCCATTTTTAATTGGATTTTCATTAATTGGTAGGTGTGTCACATAGAGTATATCCATACAACAGTGCATTGTTTCAACATTTATACTATATATAGTTTTAAATCGAACCGGCTAGAAACAGTTAATTACCAATAAACATTGATTACGATATTCATATCATATATCATTTGTTGTGGTCCCTGTGACCATAAAACGCCTTGTAGACGGCCAGCTATACAGTGCACTGATCCAATCTAATCGTATATATACCTATATATATATATAATTTATTTATCTCTTAAAGTATTCAAACCCTTTTATGCCAATTGTAATTTAGCCTGTTCAATGATTTTGTACATTATGTGCTGCTCTACTTGAGTTATCCTTTTTTTATCCAAGTTTCGAAATTTTCATTTAAATTTTAAAGCTTAGTTTAATTACATTTGTTTTTTTGTATTTTCTTTTTTTTCGGTTGCATTAACTACATTCTTTAAATAGCACAAATAACACCTGTATTGTAATGTTTCACCATCAAGTTTGTTTTTCCATTTTATATATCATTTTCAGCAAGTGATCGCTGTTTAACATTTACTTATATGTTTTTTATGTTTATTTCATTTAAGAGGCACTGTTTTTAAGGCAACACTACAGAGTGAAGTTTCATTTACCAGGATTTATGTACACCAAACTGAGAATTGTAAGATAACCAAATATAGAGGAAATCTGGAAAAGTTCATTGCAAATAATATGAAAACTCATTTAAGGGCTTAACAAAACATTGTACACATAACAATTGTAACACTATATATTCAACATTCACTGTTTTATGTATATATAAGTTAATATTATAAATATTTTGTATATAGTATGTCTTGCTTAATCTTTTCTTGGAGGAGAAATTGTTTTAAATTAGTTATGATTAATTTGTCGGAGAATTTCGCAGATATTCATGATTATTTCTTTCCTTTGTTGAACTCTGACAAATGGGTTTCCGAATAATTTAAACTATTCATTGGGATTTTCTGCTAATGTTCAATGCTTGCCCTTAGATCAATCTGTGTCTTAATTCATCTCTATGTTCAGTATATTGCTAGAAAATATGTAGCGCTGGCTACTTTATAGTACATATATATATGTTTCTATATATGGTAGGTACATATATATTATATATAGATGTGTATATACTTGTTCTAAAGCTTGTTTGTTCTTCTTTTTGGGAAACCTGTAAAGTGTAAATGTTTATTGTTTTTGTGCATTGCGGATCGTACAATTCGGGCTATATGTATATATGCACAGCTGTTACAGTCTGCAGCATACGAATAGGTACAATGCGAAATGTACATAAATACATATGTAAATATTGTTGTATTTTTTTTGCGTATGTTCTGTTTCTTTTCCAGCTTTTTACAATATGCTGTGGAAAGTTCAACAGGTCATGTTTTGGTAGCGCAAATATTTACAGAGCGCGTTTACCTCTTAAGTGTGAATACGAGTACTTAAATAACTTGGGCAATTGACAAGTAGACAGCCACGCCCACCTCTATATATAGGTACTTATAGTCCATACATTATCTGTCTGTTTAAAAATTTGTAAAAAATAAAAATGAAACCATAATAAAATGAAATGAACTGAAAATAATTGTTTATAATAATTTTATTTAAATTATATTTTGTGTTTATGTTGTTTTTTTTGTTTTACAAACTGCATTTCAAATTGTAAATGGTAATATGTAAAAATACAAAACTTAAGGCGCAACATTTGAAACGCTTCAAATCGAACAGAAAATTTACTTTAAGTTTAATTACAAATTATGACTTCGTTTTGCTTAGAGAAGAAGAGAATAAAGTCTATAAAATAAGAGCTTAAATAAATTACAATTACTATTAAATCAAGTTTTGTTTTGTTTTTTTTTTTGTTTTTATTGATTTTGTTTGTTTTCTTCAAACTCGAAACTGTAGCAAACTAAAACTTAGGCATTATATTAAGTTTACAAATTAATATAAACTGAGTCGTTGAATAAAATAATTAATAATTTGTATTGTAAGCTGATAAACCGTATTGATAAATTGCACAATAATAATTAATAATGAAAGAAACCAAAAAGATAAAAAGTAAAACATTGCATAAATGTTTTTGAGTACATTCTTATGCATATGTGTGTGTGTGTGTATGTGTATAAGTGTGTGTGTGCTCACATTAACAGCTCATAATTATATGTATAATATATCATTCATAAAGTCTGACTTGCATGTTTTACGTATCTTGTAATTATATTTCTTTTTTTTGTATGTAGTTCTAGTTTCAGTGATCAATTTAGCCTAAAAAACCAAATAAAATATATACATCATGCTTGTGTGTGTGTGTGTGTGTGTGATATTGTTGACTTAAAGTTAACATTAAATTGAATTAAACTAAATCAGCTCAACACACTAACAACTAACTAATGCTCTTTTCGAGTCGCAAGTCGCTTTCAAAACTCACTTTTATCTCTTGCGCTTAAAGATTAATTTCAATTTATCATAGTATCATTATCATTATCATATGTAATTAACTAACTACGGCTTTCAACGGCTCTTGGGGGGCAAATATGACACACATATTCGTATATAGGTGTATATATCTGTTTAGATGTGTGTGTGTATATAATTTAAAATTATAACTATTATCATATATAATATATATGTTTTATATACTCATTAGCATAAGTTACACATTAGACAATAATTGTAGATATGACACTGTCACTTGTTTTTGCTTAAATTTAAATCCATAACAAAACCTTTCGCTTCCAGCTCGACTTTCCCCTTCTCATAACTATTGCACTGGTCTGGAAACTGTTCTTGTTCTTTTTAATATATATCTTCTTTATGTTGTTGTTGCTGTTGTTGTTGTTGTTGTTGCTACTGTTGCTGCGGTGCATAGCCAACAGCTAGATGTTGGCCATAGCAATCGTAGGTGCCACGCCCATAATTAACCGCATTTAGAAACGTGCGACTTGATGACGTTGCTGTTGTTGTTGTTGTCTCTTTACGCGGTGGCGGTGGCATCATGACCAGATCGTTGTCGCTCTCTCGCTCGCTCTCGCACTCTCTGTTGCTGCTGACTGGCTTCTTGTTGCTGTTGTGATGTTGCTGTTGCTGCTGTTGCTGTTGTAGCTTATAGTTGCTTAAAGCGGCGCCACGTGCCGGCTATGTGCCCCATCCGCCCGATATTCTCGGCCTTTTGTGATTGGGCGCATCATAATCACTTAATTGTTGCTGTTGTTGTTGATGTTGCTGCTGCTGTTGTTGTTGCTGCTGCTGCTGTTGTTGCTGCTGCTGCTGTTGTTGCACAGCAACGGCAGCCAGACGTACATCCTGTTCGCTGCTGGGCGCACCTGCGTTTAAGATAATAAAATCTGTTAAACTATTAGTTTTGAGATGCACTGATTTCAAATGTGTGTGACACGGGCAACAGGCGGGGGCATTTTTTTAGGGCCAGACGCAGTGGCATTCAACGCCTGGCAACGGATTAACAATGTATATGTGTGTGTGTATGTGTATGTGTATGAGTGTACTGTATGTGAATGTTTGTACAGTAGCTCACAGCTTATTTGACCCACTATTCTAACATGTTACAAATTATAAATGAGTTTATCTTTAAATCGAAATGTGGTTAAAACAAAATATATATTTTTGATAATTAGTTTATTAGCAATTCCTTTTTTTGTATATCTTAATTTTCTAATTTTTTGCAATCTTTTTAATTGTTGAACTGAATTTTCTATAATAAATTCATTGAAAAAATTCATATTATCAAAAATATTGTGGGTCGAATAAGCTGTGGGGGAACTGTAACTGTCTGTTTTGGTGTCATTATCTAGTTGAGTTAGTCAAGAAATTAATAATAAGTAAAAACGAAGTCAGGCAATTATAAGATTATGTTCTCAAGCAAAGAACAAAACTTGGAATTGAAAAAAATATATCATTTTTAGCAAAGAGAGAAAAGATTTAAAACGAGGCTGGTATTAAAATCAAAAGAGATTCGACGAATTTTGATGTGTAAAAAGAGCTGATAAGCAATCGATAAATTAACAAAACAGTTATCGATAATTGTCATAGAGTTGCCTATTTATTTTTATCAGCAACTCAATTAATTATTAATCGATACTGTCGATAGAGTTATCGCTAGTTTATCGGCTCTCGATAATATTCAAGTGCTGTGTTTCTCTGTGTGTGTATGTGTGTGTGAACAAGTATGTACATATGTTTGTATGCTATTGTTGTATGCGTTTTTGATTGTTTTTGGCCAATTTACCGGCAAAATTCCATCTAGGATTATGTCCCATAAGCGCGCGGTACGGATATCCTTCATACTTATCATGCCCTAAAAATTGTCATATATATTTTTGTTGGTTGTTATTGTTATTATTATTTTAATTATTATTAATTGTTGTTGTGGTTATAGTTAGGTTAATTAAACGAACAAAATTTTGGCAGCAACACGAAGAAAGAGAGAGAGAAAGTTTTGGTAAACAAATCAGCTGAATTTCTAATGCGGCAAACGCGGCGTATGCGTAATATGAGATATTACGTATACGCCGCTTGGGCCGCCTTAAGATTTTGTTTTTATCGTAGCATTAAAAAACATGCCGCAAATAAAACACACTTTTTTAATAAAATTAGTAAAAATATCCAAATTTCAAATTAGCAAGCGAAATTTTAATTCAGCGGGGAAAATTGAGAGAATTGAGAGTGAGAGTTGGACATACCTGGAGTCGGTGTTATGTGGCCGGTGGATGAGGGCCGTGAATTTGGCATGACCAGATGCTGTTGCGAATGACTTAGGACGCTCAAATTGGTGGCTTGCTCGTTGGCGCTGCCGTTGGTGCCACCTCCCCCGACTCCGCCAGGCGCTCCAGACAATATGCTGGCATTGTTCAAGTGTGTGATGACATTGGCTGCATTGATTGAACCACCACCACCACCAGGAACACCACCACCTGTGACACCACCATTGGCTGAGGCATTGCTGCTGGTGCTGCTGCTGCTGGAACCGCTGCCCGTTGAGCCATTGCTATTATGCTGATGTCCGCCGCTGGCGGAGAGATCGCGTGGCGGCGATTGTGGCTCCGCCTTGACCTTTATGGAGACGGGTGAGCTGGCGGGCGGCGGTGTGCTATTCGAGACAGCCAAGTGCGATAGACTGCAAGGCAGATTATTATGATGTTGGTCGCCGTTAAGTGTTTGCCTGCTGGGACTGCTGCTGCTGCTATTCGCCGGGCTCGGTGCCTGGACTACCCACCTAGTGTGCGGCTGCTGCACGAGACCCTGATGCCACGGCAGGCTCATTATGTCCGCACTCATCGCCCCCGACGATGAAAAGTCCTGCGCCCCAAAGGAGTAACTCGTCAGCGCGGGCATCGGTGTCTGCAGCGTCACCACCGGCGTATTCAGCGATGTCTGGCTCTGTCGCTGCTGCAATGATGTTGACAATTGATACAGCTTAAATAATTATTAATTATCATAATTAAAATAATAATAATTTATATAATATTTATTATAACCGCTGAAGCTACATGTTTGAACTTAAGACACAATATACCTAAGGTAATTTTATCAGGAGATAAGACAGCGTTTTGAAAAATTCGAAAATCAATGCCAAAGCTCGCATTTATTTTGATTGACATATATGAAAATTGACAATGCTTCAATTTTTAGAATTAAGAAGGTCTCTTCTAGAACTACAAAACTTTCTGTCTTACATATAAGTATAGACTTTATCATCTAATTTTTATCGAATTTTAAAAATTTTTTAAAGATTCTTAAATATGAAATGTTAACAATTTAACATTAAGTCCCACAAAATTCCCATCTAATCTTATAAATAGTAAAGAAAGAAAGTAAAGAAAGCTTTGGCATACTGAAAATAAACAAAACATTCTACAACTAAACTTGGTATAAAAATGTGTTGTCATTACATTAATGAAATAAGATAAAAAATTTAAAATTTAACATATACCCATTTTCCTTAGCCAAACCTAATTTAATTGCATTCATTTGATGCATGTTTTTAAATGTAAAAAAATGCTTCTGTAAAAAAATGTACTCATTTGAAATTCTCAGAAATCCTGCTTCAAATCTGAATGTATTTTCAAAACACTTTTCACAGTAAATAGTTAAAAATTCTAGGTAGCGTCAAAGTCGCTTTTAAACAGTATTATATGTATGTATGTTATCTATTATGTATTAAACTTACAGTTCTAGTTAGTTGATGGTATTGTTGTGAAATAGAACTTACATCTGCATAGGCCACATCCTCCGCTGTCGCCGACATATTCGGCGCTATAGTGGGCGGTATAACGACACGTAAATTGGAAGCTCTTCCATTCTGGCTGCCCGGTGATTGTTGTTTAATGGGCAAATGATGTGCTGCAAAAATAGGATTAATTGTTCAGTAGACTGGACAAATTGCAGGGTATCAAATGTATCTACGATGGATGGATGGGAGTAATCTAGTGGGCAGACAGTGGGCGTGTGTGTCAGTTAAATAATTTTGCTAACTAAACTTATTTGTTATATTAAACGTAAGTATTATCTAAGGGTGTGTGGGAGAAGGGGAATTCCATTGTAATATGATTATAGTCATTATGCCCACCTATGCCAGGACTGGGACCTGGACTGGGTGATCCCACAAGCGGCGAATGTGAATGTGGATAACCGTTTGACATCTCCAACATGGTACCCGATGGATAGACTGATGAATGAAATATATAAGAATATATATGCAATAGTTTAATAACTTGAGCACCATTTATAAATTGAAACCAAAACAAAAACTGCAGGCAATGTTAGAGATTAGATAAAGAAAACGTCCCAAAATACTTTTAATTTATTTATTATTAAATCTTAATTAGGTTCCTAAACGAGTTGTGCATGCATAAAACAAAACAAAAAAATTTCAAAATAGATTAAGAAATAAAAATAAAACAAGATACTGAATATATATAAAATAACGAGTAGCGAGTAACTGATAACGAGTAGCAAATAACGAGCAACTAAATAAGAATGTGTAGATAAAGAAAACGTCCCAAAATACTTAAAATTTATTTATTTTTAAATTTTAGTTAGATGCCTAAACGAGTTGTGCATGCATATAAGAAAGCAAAAAGTTTAAAAATAGATTGAGGTATAAAAATAAAATATATGTATAATAACGAGTAGCTAGTAACTGATAACGAGCAACTAAATAACGAGAATGTGCAACAGAAACAGAAACGATAACAGAAATAGAAATAAATGAAAATTGTGCACCCGGGACACTGTACTAACTTATTAAGGACATCCCACCTGAATCCGTCTCCGAACTCGATGGACGTGGACTGATGTTTGTGTGGGACATTTGTGGGCTGGCCTGCAGCAGATTCTCACCGTACGAACCCGGCACTGGCACCGATACTGGCAGCGTGTAACTCGTATTTGGCATTGGTCTATTCGGTCCACCACCACCGCCACCGCCTCCACCACCGCCTCCTCCGCCCGTGACACCGCCAATGCTCATTTGGTTGCGCTGCATCATATTTTGAAATTCCTCGTCGATCTTATTGTATTTGGCTTCTGTGCGCGGTGTGAGCGTGTAATCGGTCTCCGCTTCGGGTGAATCCGGTGACATGACGCCGTTTTTGTTCTCCTTCTGTAAATGAGAGACAAAACAAAGAGAGACAGAGAGAGTGAGAGAGAGAGAGAAATTGTTAAATTTTAGGTTTAAAAAGAGAACAAGTAAGCAGTTACAGTCGAGCACGCTCGACAGTAGGATCCCCTGAGCCCAGGTACTCTCACTGAGGTTAAATTTCGACCAATTGTTCCTATGACAGGTATATGATATATGCAACCGAATTAAACCAAATTTGGTCAGAGGGTGCAAAACTAAGTTAAATGCATATTCTATTAGTTTGATTAAGATATCTTAAAAAACAAAAAAGTTTTTTATACTAAGACTTGATTTTCACCCGATCGGTCCCATGACAGCTATATGATACAGTAGACCGATCTTAACCAAATTTGGTCAGGATGTATTATAACAGCCCAGATGCATATTCTATCAGTTTGATTAATATATCTTAAAAAACAAAAAACTTTTTTATACAAAGACTTGATTTTCACCCGATCGGTCCTATGACAGCTATATGATACAGTGGATCGATTGTAACCAAATTTGGTCAGGATGTATATTAACAGCCCAGATGCATATTCTATCAGTTCGGTTCTGATATTCCAACAAACAAAAAACTTTTCCATACTAAAACTATATGATATAATGATCCGATCTAAAAATAAAAACAAACTTGATCTGCGCCCGGTATCCAGGAACCTACATACCAAGTTTGAAGTCCCTAGCTCTTATGGTTTCTGAGATCGACGCGTTCAAACAGACGGACGGACGGACGGACAGATCAAGAATATATATACTATTGGGGGTCTGCTACGCCGCCTTCTGCCTGTTACATACATTCTGCCAAACACATTATACCCTTTTTTGCTCAGGGTATAAAAAGAGGTATGGGGCAGTTCAAGCACTCGTAATTGGCCGTAACAAGAGAGAGAGAGAGAGAGAGAGAGAGAGATGAGGGGGGTCTTGACAGGGGTAAGGAAGGAGAGCGCGGGGTTGCTTTTGGCACTTGACACGTCGCCACTCTGTTGATGTGCTAAATTATGTAAATCTTGTCTACGCTCTGCACGGCATTAACATTACAAAACAATTTAAAAGGCAGCAAACAAAAGACAGCAACAACAGCAACTACAACACAAGATACAACAACAGCGACAATGTCGCATTAGAAATGCTAAATACGTTGCCCCTTACTCCATCTCTCTCTCTCTCTCTCTCTTGCTCTTTCCTCTGCTTTTTTCCTTGGCCCTCTGCATATTCCCATTATTGTTAGAGCCCAAAACTAAACATTGTTGTTGCTGTTGTTGTTATTGCCATTATCTGTTTTGTTGCTTTGTTTGTTTTCCGCGTGGCTGCTGCGCTTTTTACAGCTCACTTGAGTGTTCATAATTTTATGCAACTGTCAAACGTTTAGAGACTCTAGATAAATACCGATAGCTTGGTTGAACAAGTAACGAGTGTAAAGCAACGAATTACAGTCAAAAAATTTAACATTTATATGTAGAAAGTAACGAGTGTGAAGCAGCGAGTAACGAGTCATCCTCTACTTAAGTGTTTCGCGGTAAGGAATCAAATAAAGATTGATTTAGTAACGAGTGTGATTTAACGAGAAATTGCCAAGCATTTAATTAACAAGTACTTCAGTATCTACGAGTCGAAAGTAACGAAAATAAAGTAGCGAGTGTCTTATTAAGGTTAAGAAAGTAACGAGTAACGCACTTAAAGTAACGAATAATTGTGAAACACTGCATCATTGAAAAATTGAATGTAACGAGTATAAAGCAGCGAGAGACTCTTAAACTTCTATAACGAGTAACGATTTTTTGGGAGCGACTACATTATTATCTACGAGTCGAAAGTAACGAGAATAAAATAGCGAGTGACTTATATCTGAAGTTATTTAGTCTTAATAAGTAATTAACGAGTAACGAGTGGCGAGTGTTAAGCAACGAGTGACTTACCTCAATTATATTCTTGTTGGTCAGCGATTCATGTGGTTCATTGTATTCGGTGTACTTCAACAATACCCGATCCATATCAGTGCTGGCATATTGATACAGCTTGTTGCTCGACGAGAAGATGATCAAGGCGATCTCACAGTCACAGAGCACTGACAGTTCATAGGCCTTCTTCATAACGCCGAACTTGCGTTTGTTGAAGGTCACCTGTGGGTGAAAATTGGACAAAAGGGGAAATTAAGAAAATGATAGGGAAGTTTACAAAACGGTTCCTCAATTGCCTGCTCAAATATTTATGTAATTAGACGCTAGCCCCTTGAACACTAACTGCGATTGGTAATGAATCGATTATGGCCAAGTCAAGGCCAGAGGACAAGTTATTGTTGTGAGCTGTTGTGTATGAGAGTGTGTGTGTGTGTTTGCGGGTGTTCATTTTGTTGTCGGTTATGACGCGTTTACGACTTGGTTAGGCATTAACCTTTACGATGCCACAAAATGTACTTAGCTTTGTGGCAAGTTGTTTCGCAGTCACGCACAGCAGGAACAAATTGTTCAAATGAACTAAAAGCAACAGTTGACATTTTGCACAAAGTTGAAAGACTTAAGAAAGTATAATATGAACTGCAGTGAAAATATTTGAAATTAAAGAAAGAAGATTAAAGAAATAAATAAGCTTAACTTCTGAATTTTTACATAAAATAAAAGTAGTTCACTTGAACTAGAAATAAGTGATAATGAACTGACTTTTTAAGGCTCTCAGCTAGTTCCATGCCACGTGGGTGCGACTGCATTTAATGCTGGCTATTTGTTCATTTTATAGGCTTCCTGGCAGTTTTTCCTCGACTTTTCATTACCTCCTTTCAAATCATGATACCATTTGAATTTGTTTTTTTTTTTGTAATTAATAAACTTTCAAGCATTTCTATGTTAGCAACGTGGAAATGTAAAAGCCAATAAATGAAAACGCTGATTAAATTAAGTATACGCAGCGTTAAACTCACCTGTCGATTGCGCTCGTCGGTGATGCGTGAAATTTGAATTTTTTTGCGACCCATGGCAACAGATTCCGATACAGATTTGATGCTCAAATATAATAATAATGATGTCTATTGCCCTTAGCACGTCTTCAGGTTTGAAGTTGCTGTGCTTCCTTGTGTGTTTGTGTTGATAGAAATGTAAGGAAGTAATATGCTTTACTTCTGCTTATTTTGGTTGCTGTTGTTGCTGTTGTTGTGGCAGACGTTGGGCATATTTAATATACATATACTTCTCTCTATTTTTATAGATATATATATAATGGCTCTGTATATAACTGCTGGACGGCTTTTCGACGGCTTTCTTCTTTATTATTATTGTTTGCAGTTGTGATTGTTGCTAGTTAAATAAATATGTTGCTGTATAAAGTGTTCTCAGGTATCTGCAAATATAAAGAATAAAAGAAATACATATAATAAAATAAATTGATATGAGTAACCATGTGAGCAACTTAAACAAAAGCATCCCATATTCCAAAGGGATGAGCAATCATCTAATAGAACCTATACAGAGAGAGAGAGAGAGAGAGAGAGAGAGAGATTGTGGGTTAACCCACTTAGCTGCTGACTTCAAAAGGATATTCAGAGGCAGCCATTGAGGCAACTTGGCAACTTGTTGACGCTTCATTGGCCACGTGCCGAAAGTTCAATGCACCTCCCAGTTTATATGGCACACACTGTGGTACAGGACATATCTGACCCACTGTGTGTCTGGCTTGGCCTATTAAGGACATTACTTGGGTTAATTTATGGGCTGACCATCATTGCAAATCCTTTCTATGTAGCCTACTTTTTACCTTGGCCCTTCAATGAACGCAGTTCGCTGGACACGCTCTCACGCGTGATTAGCGCCATTTCCTGCCTACGCTTTGATGTCCTTCAGGTGCCCACGCACACACGCACACACACAACACACACACACATACGCCACACGCACACGCACACGCACACTATCGAAATCAGTAGGCTCCAAAGAGCACTTCAAACTGCGCACTGGACACGTTGAGTACATTATTTATTCATCAAAGCAGCAAGAAATTACAAAAACAAAAAAAAAACTAAAGTTTCAGAGAGTCTTTAAAGCAGAAAAAATAACTTAGTTGTTTGCTTTTTTAAGAAAAACAATAACAGCATAAGATGAAAACAATTGTACACAAATTGAAGTAAATTTCAGAAACAAATTCTTTGGGTTTGCATATTTCTAACAAATATTTAGTAACTACATAATTGTTATGGAGAATTGAGGACCAGTTTTTTAATGTCCTGATAAGAGGTATGATAACTATATCAGAGATATTTTTATGTAAGACGTATAGAAATAAATTTAAAATTTCTCAAATATCTCTTTTATACTATTTAAAAAGAAATGTTATTAAACAGCAGCTGTTATTAACATTCAAATAGCATGATAAACTTCACTATGTTATTAACATTCTCTGTTCTCTGTAAATTTAACATACCCAGCGTATGTACTATAAAAATATGTTAACTATTTAAAGAGAAATGTTATTAAACAGCAGCTGTTATTAACATTCGAATTGTAAATAGCATGATAAATTTCACTATGTTTTTAACATTCTCTGTTCATGTTAAATCAAAATACCCAGCGTATGTATCTGAATTACAGGATATGGAATATAAAAGACGCCTGCGGTTATTGTCAAGGCACGTGGCTAAAAACGCGAGCAACTTTGCTCTGCAGACTATGTCTGTGTGCGAGTGTGTGTGTGAGAGTGTGTGTGTGTGTGTGTTTGGCTGTGTAAACATGGCAATTCTTGTTGCTCGCTAGGTCCAGGCACGGCGGGAAAGCGCAAATTTCCGAGTGCGAGTGCCGGAAATCGAGGCAGATGAATTTCAATTGCTTCACTCTCCGCGTCTGTCTGTCCGTATGTCTGTTTGTTCGTCTGTCAGTTTGTCCGCCTGTTCGTTTGTCTGTTTGTCGTTTTTGTCCTTTTTGTCGCCTTGCCTGTGAGCTGGCTGCTTGTTTGTCCTCCGGCCAGAACCAACTTTGCTGCCTTGGCAACGTTTGCTTAGAAATGAGTTCGGCTCACGCAGCAACAACAACAATAACAAATGCGACGACAACAATAACAACAACAACAAACAACCAAGACTCGTCGTCCTACGCAATATGTTTCAGCTTTCAACCCTGGACTGCCAGCTGGGGTGAAAATGGCTATTGGAATTGTGTGGATGGGAGTGAACTCCACGTGCGGGCAACCTTGACGCAAAGCCCTCGATTTCAAAAAAAAAAAAGAAAGGGAAAGGAAAGAAAACCCAAATAGGGGACAACAACCGAATTGCGGGACCCCCGAAATAAAAATTCGATACCAAAATGATTATCTGGAGCGTGCGTGCGTTTTGTACATGTCATTATTGAAATAAAAGATATTTCGAACAAGCCGGAAGACGGACTCTGAATCGATATCGTATCGATAATGTAACTGATAAAGAAAGTGTATTACAAATAGTTATGCTTAGTTGAAAGTGAGCAAAAGATTTGGTTAGTCATTGTCTATGAGTTATTTAAGCAGTTTACTGGTATGCAATTCGTCACTTTGCACATTACACATACGCAACGTTGTGCGGCACACAATTTATTTATTTATTTATTAATACTCGACTTAAAGCTGTTGCCAACAAAAAAAATATTTAAATAATAAAATAAGGCTAAAAATTATATTAAGAATTAACAATTAAAATTAATATTAAATTAAATTATGAACTGAAATGAGAATAAGAGTTATTTTTATTTATTTTATTTTATTTTATTTATCATGAACCTGTTAACTGACATAGAATCAATAATTATCTAACTGAAAGTAATTAAAACTCATAACAAAATAAAGACAATAATAAAGTTGCAAAGGGACATGTGATATCATCTTTATTGTGTTAGGAATTAAGTTTAAATAGTTGAGCAAACAGTTTAACTACCCTTAATTAAGCAATCAAAAAGTTGCCACCAATTAATTAATTGCCAATGCCGGATATATAATCCGGCAAAAAGGACACTCGACTAATATTTGACAATAATCGAAAGATTTTAGAGATTTGATTACTTGATTTTGGACAGTGTTTACTGTTTACTGTGTCATGCTGATCTCTTGACACAACACATCATTGACATCATTGATATGGGTACCTTTATAACGCATTAACCACGGGCCTTTGGTTTCCCAACGTGACCGCTGAGTAAGAAACTTCTCTGTTCATATATTTATAGTAAGAACAAAAAAAAAAGACGATAATTGTTGACCTCAAGTTATATACACACACTTGAATATAACCAGATGCACACGCACACGCACAACAAATCGAAGCTCAACCTATAATCGCGATAAGCACCCGCATTGAAGCCCAAACAACAACAGCAACAATAAGAAAAACAACGACAACAAGAGAAACAAAGAGAAATGCGTCATTGAACACAGCACGAAACATGAATAATTGAAGCTGCTTAGTGGTTAACACTTGGACCCAAGGAGGCAAGGGAGCGGAAAGGGGTGGGGAACACTGAGGTTGGTCTTAAGGCGTCGCTTAGCAGCTGCCAATTAAAGCATTGTACAATGTACATCATACAATTACGAATGTGTAAATCACACACACACACATAAATGAAAGACAACTCATTTTATGATTTAAATTCGTTAATTGCAACATTCGTAATTTGATAAACAATGCGAATGCAACTTAATGATTTACCAGACCAGAATAGAATTAAAATATTTAATATTCTAATAGTTACACACACGCATACACACATACACATGCAACTAAATAGCAGGAGTTTAAATTACAAAATTTGTAGCATACTTATAAGCGTAATTTAATTTGTGAATTAGGAAAATGCATTTATCTTGAATAATTAAGGCACATATGCAAATAAAATATATATATTTACTGTCTAAAATGTTTAAATTGTTCATTTTTTTTAATTATGCAAAGCTGAGTAAGAGAAGTATCCATTAACAAATAACTACGTATACTTAATATGCTTAAAATGACCTTATCTTTTTTATATGCATAGATATTTGCCTTAATTAACTTAAATAATTAAGGGAATTGTATAAATAAAATATATACAATGTTTAATTCTTCATTTTTTGTGTAATTATATAAAGCTAAGTAAAAGAAATGTTTATAAACAAATAACTACGTATACTTAATATAGTTAAAATGAGCTTAAATTCTTTATATGCATAGATATTTGCCTGTCTAAGTAGGTCCAGTTAATTTTATTATTTGTTGTAAATGTTGTGTTGTATAATAAGCACCCAAAAACTTTTGATAGATATAAAAGGATTAAAATTAAATTAATTTTGTTGTATAACTTGTTCGTTTATGATTTTAATTTGATTGCTGTTTAGCAAAAGGCTTTCATTAAGCTGAGATAACTATGTCTGCCCTTGGATTAATTATAATCTACACAGTTCATAATACTTATAAAATGGCAAACGTTTGCAAATTCGTAAACATAAATTTTGGCAAATGATGTATTTATTTTTTTTTTTTAATTGTTTAGCTTTTGCTGTGTTTGTTGTTTTTCATTCTTCGCTGTTTTGGCTACTTATCAATGCGGGAGTCTTATCGAAATCTGCATTTGTTGCTGCTACCACTTGCCATTGGCCTGGCCAAGCGATTAGATAGTCATTCAAAAGTTTCAAGTGGTTGAGCAGTCAAAAAAAAGGTAAAAGAATACATATCAAAAAGAAGCAATAAATCAAAATGACACGTCACAGGAATGTGCCTCTGTATACGAATGTGTGTGTATGTACACTGATAAATAAAATGTTCTTAAATTAAGATTTTGGTCTCAGAACAAAAATCGAAAATATATAAAAAATTTTAGATTATAAAAATTTGAATGCAGAATCAATTTAGAGACCAAATCATGACCAAAATGACATTCCGCTTAAAAATCGGTTAATTTTTGATGAAGTTATGAGCGATCAAAGTTTTCGAAAAAATGTTAAGGGGTAAGTATAGAAAATTTGACAAAAATCGAAAATATATCAAATTTTTTAGCTTACAAAAATTTAAATGCAGAATCAATTTAGAGACCAAATCATGACCAAAATGACATTCCGCTTAAAAATCGGTTAATTTTTGATGAAGTTATGAGCGATCAAAGTTTTCGAAAAAATGTTAAGGGGTAAGTATAGAAAATTTGACAAAAATCGAAAATATATCAAATTTTTTAGACGATAAAAATTTAAATGCAGAATCAATTAAGAGGCCAAATCATGATCAAAATGACATTCCGCTTGAAAATCGGTTAATTTTTGATGAAGTAATGAGAGATCAAAGTTATTTTTCTTCAGTGTATTGTTACCAAAAGTGTTAAGCACAAAGAGGGTCCAAAACTTGGCTGGCTAATTGCAAGTGACGTTGGCGGCGGCAGCTAATCAACCCGGACATGGACAGAATGGCCATGTTGCTGCACTTGCAACTTGCCATGTTGCAAGTGTTGCAAGTGTTGGAAAGTGTTGCAAGCCTGGGGTCAAAACTTAACACAGTTTGTTTACATAGACAGCGACAATTAAACATTTGCGGTTGCAGTTGCAAGTTGACTGGGTCAACACTTGAGCACACAGCACAAAGAACACAAAACAAAAGGCAGCAACGAAGGAAACAACAAACATGCCAGTAAGGAAGGAAGAAAGGAAATTAGCGACTACAAGAAGAGGAAGAAGAGCAAAAAAGAATTGCATGTGTGTCAAGACGACTTGTTATTACAGTTTGTTTGTTTTGTTGGCAATTAGAAGCTGGCTGGCCACAGCATTTGCGCCATTTTAATTGGCCAAAAGACACGGGCCAGAGAGTGCAGTTGAGCCAAAGCCATAACCAGAGATCTACAGATCTACAGATCATTAGGCAATTGGCCAAAAAATGTATGAGACGCATTTGCAAATGAATTTAATTGAGGAAGTTGTCGCCAAGTGAGTAAATTAATAATGTTTTAATTAAATTACACACTCACAACTCATTTGATTAGCAAGTAATTACAATTCTACGAATAACCGCAATATAAATGTAAATTTTTTATAATATAAAGCGAGGGTGGCAACAAAAGTTAGGCAGGAAGTTAGCTTAAATCTGAAACTGGTTTCGCTGCAGTGGCTTTATTTAATTT
The DNA here is from genome assembly GCA_035045575.1 of Drosophila falleni. Taxonomy (NCBI): domain Eukaryota; kingdom Metazoa; phylum Arthropoda; class Insecta; order Diptera; family Drosophilidae; genus Drosophila; species Drosophila falleni. The sequence goes on from JAWNOV010000011.1 coordinate 11,032,390, forward strand.
TGAATTGTTAACATTTCTAAATAAAATTTAGCGTTATAATAAAATGAAGACTTATTTATTTTAAGTATAGTTTACTTTTAGAGCAGCCCTTGCATAAGTAAGTACTATGTGCGCATAATACAATAAACTAAAAGTTTGCACCCAATTCATTAAGTGATTCATGTTGTTTGGGTTTCGTGGTTTTCTTTTGGTGAAACATCTTAAATTAATACCATTAAAATGTATTGCCTGCAATTAGCAGCAGTTTGTTATCGTTGTTGTTGTATTTGTAATTGTTGTTGTTACGATTTACTGCAAGTAATTTATGCAAATTTTAAACTTTTCCGTATTGTTTGGATGAATGAACTTTTGGCTGAGTTGGAAAACCAGTTCGTCTCAAAGTTGAAGCTGTTATTACTCTCATCCCAAATATTTGACATGAGATACACACACACACACAGACACACTCACTTACAGTCAGTGGAGAGACCTTTCATAAAATTCATTTTTATTGCAGCTACAAAATTAAATAAATAATTTTCGATTGCTTAAGTCACTTTAAAAACTCAAATTTATGAACACGTTTGCCACAAAAAATTTAATTCAATTCATTTCAATTATATATGTATTATAATTTATAAATTTGAGCCTTTAACTTTTTGCCTTTCGCTGCGTTTTGGCTGCAAAGTTGAAGCTTGAAGTTGCCACAAAATGTCGCCCACAAATTAATCAACTGCTTTGGGAACTGATCGGGTTTGTGTCTGGTTTTGTCAACTTTTCGGGGGTAGTGTTAATGTGAGATACTCAGCACGCATCTGCCGATTTGTTATACTCGTAAATCTCAATCTTAATTAACGCCACGCGTTTTAAAACGCGCCTGAAACGCCTCATTGCCGCTGCCATTGAGCCGCATCAAAGGCGGCAATACATTTCCTTTAGTTCCGCCAATTCTTGACATTTTTGGTATAGTTTTCAAATGAAACACTATCCTGAAACTTTAAATTATCTGTTGAAATTGTAGACTTAAAGTAATATGTATTTTGTGGACTTAAATTTTATATATTTAAATCGAGAAAATTCAATTGAAAAATCACTCTCAAAAAATTGGGGATAAAAGAACTTTAGGAAGATCTAATAGTTCTGTCTTTTACAGCTCCTATAATCATCTTTTACCCAAAAATACAATGTATCAATAAAGTTTCTATGTATGCTATTTTTATCATTTTTGCAATTGCAAACATTTTTCAATTGCATTAACAATGTTCGATAAGCAGAGTCAAGGTTCCTTTTGCCAAATTGGAAAACGCGTCCTATGCTCAAAGCAGAAACACGAGCACTATTCTGAAATGTAATCATATCTTATCTCTTTATGAAACTAAGAATGAGAGTGAGAAATAGAGAGGCGGAAGAATTCGGCAAAATAAACAAATGTATACAAAAAATCGAAATAAAATACAAAAACAATAAAGAAGAAATCATAATAATAATCATTAAAATGTGACACAATCGCACCAACAAAATACTTCATCAACTTCTCAAATCTTTTATATTATATATTATTTTTGATATACTATAAGTGAGCATATATTCGTATACTGTTTGCTTGGGTACCTTTTGCCATTATGATAAGGTCGAGCCGAAAACTCTCCCTCTCGTTTCAGATAGTGCGACAACAACAACAACAACAACAACAATCCTTATCTAAATAATTTGTAGAGCGCAAAAAATTCGATTGCAAATTTTGTTTGTTATCATAAAAACAAAAAAGCAGTAAAAACGCATGCACACTTCAAACTTTGTTGCCAAATTATTGATTGATAAGAAAAAGAACTTCACTTGGCTCGTTCTTAATTTTATTTATTTCTTTTTTTGGGTTTCTGTTTTCGCATTTCTTTTACGATTAACAGCCAGCTTGAGGCCTAGGGCAAAGGTTTTGCCTTTGTGCCCTGTGTGAGAAACCCCGCTGGCTGGTCAGCAGTCCTCCCCCCACCACCACCAGTGATTATTTGCTATCAGATGTTGGTTATCTATGAGATTACATGCTGAAAATGCAGAGAAATCGAAATCGAAGTCAGGTTCTTTTGAATGAAGGCTGAGTACACATTGAAAGGTACGGCCAAGTGCTTAACATTAACAGTGTGATTTTTCATTAACAGTGTGACGATAACAGAATAGTTAACAGAGCTCTGCTACATTTAACAGATAGTAGTTAACAGTTAAAGGAACTGATTTTGATGCTAAACTGTTAAGAAGCTAACATTATTGAAAATATATAGTTTTTCAATCTTATGAAATGTAATTATACACAGAAAAAAAATGCGGGCTAAAATTAATCCAATTCAGTGTCAGAAGAATGATAATTCCGAATTCTCATAAGCCAAGTGAAGTTCGATTTTTCTGAACAATATTTTTATTTTTGGGGTTCTGTAATATTATTTTTCAATTAAATCAAATAATTTTGGCTTTTTTGACTTTTTTAATGTCGATTTATTTATATCTAGGTATTTATTTAGGAAACTTATCCTGAATACATACTCAAAAAATTCAAGTTTTTTAAACTAGATTTATGGAATGATTTTTTTTTTTGCTGTGTAGTTTTGGGAGTTTTATTTCTTTACTATTCAATTAATTACCAGCAAGTATTAGATCATCTAAGTATTAAAGAGAGAACCTTTTATAGGTGTCCAATTGGTTGAAAAAAAAAGAAAACACTACTTGGAAGTGCAATGTCTCATGCTCAGACAGTTGATAAGGCAAACAAAGTGAGTGGCAGATTTTTGCATGGCATTTTAAAAGCCCTGCGAACTGCAGCAAAAAGCAAACACTGTCGGGACAATTATCAGAGACATTCAGTCAATAATTAATTCATTCAGTTTGTCAATCGTTCAGTTGGAGGAGCAACAAGAACTACATGCAAGAACTGATAACGTGTGAAGCAGTGGAAATGGATTTGAACTTCGCTGAAAGCATACATACAAACATGTTTTTATGTATGTTTCTATATGTAACTGTAATTGTATTGGCAGCTTATCAGTTTTGGCAAAAGTCTACACACACAAACACACACACTTGCTGGAAATGAGCAGATGTTTGTGTGTATCTGAGGTTTGAAACATTTGAACATTAAATGCAAAAAAAAGAAAATAAAAAAGAAGAGCACAAAATTAATAAAAAAAAAAAAGTAAAAGGCGCGATATAAAAATTGGCACGTTGTTGTGCGTGTGTGCGTGTGTGTGTGTGTGTGTGCGACTCTATCAATAAGAAATTTGATTGCAAATGTTAACTGATAGACATGATGACGTCAGTATGCGGCTAATAAATGAAGTAACTCGTTTAGCCAGAACGTCACCAAGTAACATAATTTAATTGCCAATATTTACATTTTTTTATTTAAATAAATATGAACTTACATGATTTACAATCTTTCAAATTCCACTTTAATTGAGCAAGGGCTTTGTTGTTTTTTATTTATTTTAAATGTCTCAAAAATTTGCATATAAAATAAATTTACTGTACAAATAAATCGTTGAATTTGTCTCTCAAAAATTTTGTACACGAGTTTTGTATTAATTTCTATTTACTTTCATTTTTTTCATGTTCAATAATTTTTATGCTTCTTTGGCAAATAAAAACACACAAATACAAAATTGTTTTTGTGTATATATTTTTTTTTTCTTATTTTGGTTTGTAAATTCAATTCAAATTGTTATATTTGTAAATATTTATAAACAGCACCCAAAACACAAGGGGGGAGGGTGTTGAGGAGCGACCGAACGTCTGGCGAAATAAAAGTTAAAAATAAAATGTTATAAGTGGCATACGCATTGTTTTTATTTTTATTTATATGTATATATTTTTAAATATTTTCGACTTTTGTTTTTCAAATTTATTTTTGGAAATAGAGACGTCAAATTGTTTATAGATTGGAGTATAAATAAATTATAGCGCGCAGCGGCATAAATTGCCTCATTTGCTTGCACCTTTTATTATTATTATGATTTGCGCTTTTTCCTTATTTTTATTTTTTTATTTTTAAGTATATTTTTTTGGTTGGGTATTTTTATTTATTTAGCATTTCATTGCTTGTATTTTAGTTGAAACAATCGCGCAAGAAAACGCGGCACAAACGCGAACGAAACGCGGAGATCGGAGAACTAATGAAGCGGCGTTGCGAACGCGTACGAACGTACTGACGGATACGGAGACCCGTTGACGTAGTCCGCACGGCCCACAGAGACACACACACGGATACGGCAGCGGTATCTATCGGTATCGGTATCGCTCGATGTGTGTGTGTGTGCGTGTGTGTGTAACCTCGCGAATGCAGTGAGGATGTCGAATGAATCTCGTAATGTTCAAGCGAACGAACGTAGCCAGCACACAGATACACACATACACTCACTCATTCTCACACTCACTCACTCACTCACACACACACAGAGAGCGCTGTGAGTGGGCAAAAAAGCTACACGGGCATTCTAACGGTGCCCTGTGCGCTTGTATTAGTGCAACAGATTTCTGTTTTGTGTAACAAAATATCGCACACACACAAGCGCACTTAACGTTTTGCGCTCTCTCTCTCCGCTCTCTCTCTCTTTCGCACACGCTCTGGCGCTCTCGCTTGCGCTTATGCTGTGTGTGTTGTTGTTTACACTCAGGAGCGCGCAGTCGCTTTACAATTGAGTGACGTTTTTTGAGTGAGTTGAGTTCTCACTCGAAACGAAAGCAAAAGCCTCAGAGTCAAACAAGAAACATATGGTTTTTGTTTGCGCTCACTCACTTACTCAGACACACACACACACACACACTCATACAGTCTGCGAACAGCCGTTCGTTGTTGTTGCTGTTGTTGTTTTTGTTGTTCATCTCCAGCAGCAACAGTTATTTTTCTGAAATTCCTTTTGCGGCTCACTTCGATTGCTACGCACCTGCCTCCCTCTCCCTCTCATGCTCTCATTCTCTCTCTTACTCTGTCGCTCTTGCTCTATTGCCTGCTCATAAATGTTAATTATCCATTTTGATGTACAGCTGCCCCTCCCCCTTCCAAAAGGGGAGCCCGCCCACTCTCCTCTCACCTCCCTCCTCCCGCCTGCTCCGTTGCTAACACGACGCCTTGGTTTTTTTTTCTGGTATCTGTATCCGTATTCATACTTTATCAAATTCGAGTGTGTGTGTCTGTTTATTTATTCGACTCTCGTTTCATTCAGTTTACCTTTCATTCTTTCAGTTTTTTCTTTCTTTCTGCTTTTTTTTCCCGTGCTATTTTCCTGTCATGTCACACAACGCATTGTCCTTGTTTTGGGCCCAGTTTCGAGTGCTTTAGGCTGCTTCCTGACGTTGCTCCTCATGAAAAACTTTGTTAACCTGCGTGTGGCAGCATAAAAACAATGAAATTACAATGTGGCCCATAAGCAATGAGAGTGCTTAAGTTTCATTCAAGAATTCATAAATTCAATTTACTTCATAAACGTTTTCTAAATACGTTAGTTTGGCCAAAAAGACAAAGACTAAACTGAGTTGTTACTTTCTTTGTTAAGTTTTTTACTGACATCAATATGTATAAGTAAACAAAAAAAATATTCAATGCTTTAATTAGCATTATTTTACAAGAACAATTCATGGTTGACTATTCATGATTTAGGCGTTAATATTAATCGAAAATTCGTAGAATAAGTACACAAGCATCGATAAATTTAAAGTCGAGTGATTAAGTAAAATGTTCAGAAAAATTTCATAAATAATCATTTCTTGGTTAAGGTAATAAGTATTCCAAAGAGCATTAATTCCAAAAGTTCTTAGAATAATATTTAAAACTGAGATTGAAATTTTGAAAATCTGTCTTAACAGAAATCTTAAAAGCACCAATCCAGTCCTGTTATTTCCTATTTAAAAGTTCTTAGAATAATATTTAAAACTAATATTGGAATTTCAAAGATCTATTTCAACAGAAATCTTAAAAACAGCAATACAGTCCAATTATTACTTATTTAAAGATATTGACATATCAAAAGCTTAACCTAACTATAATGTGAATATTTTTGTATGTAAAGCCTTAGAAACCCATTAACATAAAATGAATTAAAGATACAAATATTCTGACATGGGTTCAAGGAGCAACAACCATATAATTTAAAATTGTACAACCTGCTCACGTTACCAGCTAATGAGTAAGTGGAAATATTGATTGGTGGTTAAATATAAGACAAATAACTACCTCATTTGACCTCAAGCAAAGTAAAGAGCTCCCTAAATAGTTGATCAATATACAAAGTGTATTATTATTTTTAATTAACTTCCGCTTTTCCAAGACAATATGTATAGTATATCATTGTTTTATTAAAAAGGATTGAGAGTAGGACTTTATTAATGAAACTTGGTATAGACTGTTAGTTCTTTATAATTGATATTATAATCTCTAACAGTTAAATATAGAGTACTTATCTTTCGTATAAATCAGAGTCCTTTAGCTCAATGTCTGTACCTGATGTTCAGGACTTTATTAATGAAACTTGGTATAGACTGTTGGCTCTTTATAATTGATATTATAATCTCTAACAGTTAAATATAGAGTACTTATCTTTCGTATAAATCAGAGTCCTTTAGCTCAATGTCTGTACCTGATGTTCAGCAGAAGCTGTCTTTACGAAATTCTGTAAAAATCACGCATCGTCAGAAGCAAGTTAGCATTTACGACTTGAGGGGCGCCACACATTGTTGCAGGCTTGAATGTGGCAGGGAAGGGGAGAGAGGAGTTAGCATTAACAGTAGCATTGGCATATGGCAACATGGGAATGCAAATGTTGCATTTGACCTCGAGGCGGCATCTGCAACTGCAACGTGCGTGTGTCCTTGTGACTTTTAACACCCTTGCCTCCAGAGAGTTGCAGTTGCAGATGCAGTTGCAGATGAAGTTGATGATGATGCTGATGCTGGTGATGACGCTGGTGATGGCGACAACTGCCAGTCGAGTTTTCAACCAGAGAGTTGTGAGTCGTCGCCTTCTGCAGTTAATTCAATAAAACGCCGCTCGCATTTCGCGCATGTCCATGTCCAGAGTCAGTTCGCCGTAGCCGTTGTTGTTGTTGTTACTGTTGTTGTTGCTGTTGCCGTGCCACACATGTGCAACATGCGGCGACACATGCGCACTATTGTGGCAATGTGTTGAGTCCGACTTGAATGCATTGCCAGGCACTTAACCGCTATTCCTTAGTATTCTCTGGGTCTCTCTTTTCTTCTCTGTCTCTCTTTTTCTCTGTTTCTCGGTCTTGCCTTGCTGCATCGCATTTTGTGTTGTCTTTGCCACCACGCAGAGGGTTCTACAACGTGGCACCCCAACCAAGGCCAACAACTACAACTACAACAACAGCAATAGGAATAAGTGCAAGCCACGTGAAGCTGTTGTTGTTGTAACGCTGCGTAGGTAGTTTTTCATATATAGTGTTTCATTCTCAATTCAAGAGTAGTTGCAGTTGATAAATTTTGAATGTAGAATCAATTTAGAGGCCAAATCATGATCAAACTGACATTTCGCTGGAAAATCGGTTACTTTTTGATGATGTTATGAATTAAAGTTTTCGAAATAATGTCAAGGGGTAAGTATAGAAAATTTGATAAAAATCGAAAATATATAAAAATTTTTAGATGATAAAAATTTAAATGCAGAATCAATTTAGAGACCAAATCATGAACAAAATGACATTCCGCATGAAAATCGGTTAATTTTTGATGAAGTTATGAGCGATCAAAGTTTTCGAAAAAATGTCAAAATAAATCTAACTCCACTTTAATACAGGATTACATTTCACAAATTGCTATTTGAAATGCTTTTTTAACTTATGTGGCAAAGACAGGTATGTTTTCAGCCCAATATTTTGCTCATCAATGTGCAGAATATTTCCATAATAACATAATAAGAACAGAGCTTAAAATTCAATCTCTCAATTCCAATTGACCAACTTTTTGCCCAGCCACTTGACTAATTTAAATGCAAGCCAAGCCAAAAATAAGGCAGCAATGCCAGAAGCAATTAGGCCAGTAATTACTTGGCTGTGGCACAAATTGAATAAAAAGCTATAGGCGAGATCTCAGGACAGAGAGACATCCCAAAGGATCGAAACATTAACATGGCCTAATTGCATTTCAATCGCATGTCTTAAAAGGCGCTTAAACTCTCAATCGTTCATCAAAAAATATGACGACCGAGGGTGTGTGTATAATTTAAATGTGATTAGATATTAGCTCAAGGAACATCAAAAAAATGAAAGAAACGAAAAAGAGAAAAGCGTAATATAAAGAAAGAAAAAGTAAAAGTGAAACAGGAAAAAGTGTTTTCCTCCTGGCAGACAAAAAGTGTTGTTGTCAACTGAAGCATGCCTAAACGGGCAATGAGGGGAACCCCCCGCCTAAATACTCCCTGGTTTGGTTTGTCTCGCTTCTCGAGTTGCCTAATCTAATCAATTTTGTTGCTGCTCACCGCCCACACAATCGCACAGGAGCAAGAAGAGAGGCAAGAAGAGGCAAGAAGAGGGAACCTGAGGCAACAAGAGAGGCAGCCGCCTGTCAGCTTCAATAACGCTACCTTAACATGTGTGAGTGGCAAGCAGGGAAGGGGGAGAGTTTTGGGGTAGCTTTTGGGGAAGCAGCTGAGAGACGGCGGTGAAAGCATTTCACTGTTTGCATCAATGATGAGCAGATGAGAAGCACGGCTTTCTCTTTTCTCTGGCTGTTAAAGTGGCTAGAAAACGTGGCCATGACAGGCTGCCTTCTTTCCTCCCGTTGATATGCTATTATTTGGCCCATAGTTGTCAGTTGCATTGCCTTGCAACTGTTAACTCTTTTTATTAATACAGCTTAAAACATTTCATACTATGCATATTTTGTGCTTTAAATAAACCTTTCCCCTGCCGTTTGGCAACTTTTTTGACAAACTGACACATTTTCACTTTCATTTCGTATGTTGCGGGAATTTTCACAGGTCGGAAAAATACCCCAAATTCGACACTGTGACAGCGCTCAAATGGCAAATAAAAGTTGTAGCAAGCTGCCAGGACAAATATATTTCATGCAAATGCCTTGGCAAGGACACGTGCGGTAAAAGGTTTTTCCCACTGCCCACACAATGCCACACAAATTATAATTGAAATGGATGCTTTCAAAGTACACACACACACACATATATATCCGTATCTCTATCAACGTATATCTGCATCTACTTCAAGGTAAGCCTACAAAAGTGAGAGAGAATGGCATTAATTGATTTGAACAAGCGTATAAGTGATTTTCTTTACGGTCTTATGCCTAAATTTTATTCATGAAAAATTCATTGTTCAGTGAAATCTACTCAAGTTGCTAAACTAACTAAATATGCATGCAGAACTAATCAAATTGGAAAGACTAATAAAAGTATTTTCATGTTTATTGGCCAGTTCAAGGACGACTAGGACAACATTATATATTTAAAGATAGCTTTTAATTTCAGCAGAATTTCAGAAGAATTTTAAAAGAATTTAGTGGAATGGGGATAAAATATATTATGGCAATTTCAACAATTTTAGCTAATAGAATATGTGATAAAATATTTATGATAAGTTATTTATTGTCGATAAACATATGAAATAGTTTGTTTCATATTTCCATCAAAAATATACCACTCAGTCAAGGACGACTAGAACAACATTCTATATTTAAAGATAGCTTTTAATTTTGACAGAAATTCAGCAGAATTTTTAAAGTAGTTAATAAAGAGGGGAAGAGTATATTTAGGCAATTTCCACAGTAAAAATCCAGTGTAAAAAAAGCATGAAATTTTAGCTAGAATTTTGGGAAATGAAATAATTTTAATATTTGTAATTGTGGTAAAAACCAGAAACTTTTATATCTTACTAGCAACTAAATTATCTATCAAATAAAAATTATTTAAACAAAATTAACCAATTGGTTCAATAGATCTGGCCAATTTAATTTGAGGAAAGTCGTGAACCTTTTAAAATAGTAAAATAGTTATGTTTAATATTAATATTAATATTTATATTGTACTGTCAATAGATATATGAAATAAGTGGGAGTAAGTGTAGCAGGACTTTATGTTTCATATTTCTATCAAAAAAATATAGCACTCAGTCAATTGAATATATTGAATAATCGAATATTCCGTTCAGACTACGTGCACTGTCAGGTAATCATTTTGAAATCAGCATCACAATTCTGTAGCAGGCATATCAATCATTATGACTATGCTATTTTGCTTGACTGTCTGTCATAAGAGAAGACACACACACACAAACACACACACACACAAACACACACACACACAAACACACTCAGACACACACACCATTACTTTATGCGGTAAGTAAGGACCAGGGAAACTTTAACAACTGTTTGAAGTAGTAGTTGGGTGTTATGGTTCGTTGGGCAGGTGTAACATAGGACAACAACAGATAGACAAGTATTGGAAATTGACAGTTTGTGGGTGTGAGATAAATAAAAGTGTCCCACGCACACACACACACACACAATTGCAAACGCATCCTGTGGCGATGCCTTCACATAATATGATATATTTTTAATGTCTTTATTATGTTCCATTGAGTGTAAATATTTACCTTGTGCACAAACACTCGCACACACACACACATTTATACACACACCAACAGAAGATGCTCCATAATACGCGGCACGTGCTCTGCGTTTCAAGTTAAGCCATGAAGCAGATACAAAACTTTTCATTTCTTTCAGTTATCAAGAGCAAGTAAATGAGAGAGATAGATAGAGTGAGAGATAGAAAGAGAGAGAGAGAGAGAGGGAGTGTGGTATAACAGGGTGTCGCCGTAGGGCTCGAATCTGTGGCAGGGGCACGTGTAGATTGTGACCTGGGGATAACTTTCACACTCACCTTGTTAAAGTTTCCTTTTTGCGTGCGCAAACAACAGGTACAAAAAGTTTCGCTGCAAAGAGACAGAGAAAATATATAATAAAAATATGAGAATTTGTTACAAACAGTGTATCAAATAAATACAGTACTCAAAGTACACACAATTTTCTATTGGCATGACGACAACACTGCCAGCCAATTAATCTTGACTGTCGAAGGCGTAGTCGCGTCTCCGTCTCGCCTCTCTCAAGCATCAAAACACGCAATTTATGACGATCAGTTCAATGCACACGCGTTGCCTGTAACCTCCTGCAACGGAGACCCAAGCCAGGCAGTCGATACTACGACCAGATGAGACTAAGAACGCCAAAAGAGTTGGCCCCCCTGAGCTGGCTTAGGCTTGCATGCACTACTGAGACGGCTGTCGGTAGTACACTGATAAATACCCTGTAACTAGCACTGAAGTCAATCTGTATAAAACTCTTTGTCCTGACTTAATAACTCACTGACTGATCACTGCGCAGACCAAACCGCAAGACCTAGACGATTTGATCGTGTCATAAGACAGCTTTTTGAAAAATTCGACTAATACCCCATACCCTTCCTTTGACTCATTTCCAAAAACTTCAAAATTTCATAACTTTGTCAATTTTTATCCAATTTTCTTTCGGATTGTCAATTTTATCAATTTTTGACCTCTATTTTCGTTCTGCATCAAAATTGGAAAATTAAATTTTTCTTCCTTTACTGTCAATTTTTTCCATACTTCCGATCACTGTCCATTTTCCTCCATACTCTTTCCTTGACACATATTTAAAAACTTCAAAATGTCATAACTTTGTCAAATTTTATCCGATTTTCTTCTGGATTGTCAATTTTATCATTGTTTGACCTCTATTTTCATTCTGCATAAAAATTGAAAAACTCAATTTTTCTTCCTTTACTGTCAATTTTTTCCATACTCTTTCCTTGACTCATTTCTAAAAACTTCAAAATTTCATAACTTTGTCAAATTTTAGTCGATTTCCTTCCGGATTGTCAATTTTATCATTATTTAAAAATGCCAATAAAATGTAAAAAGATAGTTTGGGAAAAAAAATTAAAAACAGTTTTTAAAAAAATTAACAAAAATACTTTAAATATCCCAAATAAACATAATTTAAATCCAAATTAATTTAGGTCAGACGTCTTCCCCTTTTACAAAGCAGTCTTACCCCTTTATTTTATAGGGTATAACAATACGCACATGTGCCACACACATACACACAAATACACGCTACACAATCACACTTTGCATGAGTCCAACTTTGTGAGGGGCATTGTCTCTTTATGCAGTCAGAGCTAAAGCGAGTTTAAAGTTGAAAGGATACCATAAATCTTTAGAGGCTGATGCAAAGCGACAGGCACAACACTTGCACTCTCCTTCTCTCTCTCTCTCACTCCCACTGTCTCTCTCTCTCGCTCTTGCTCTACTTTTTATCTCGCTCAGAGTTGTCATGACGATTCAGGCTTGGCAGCAGAGCACATTGACAGCATTGGGTTTAGTGTGTCTCATATGGATAAAGAAAGCCTGGCAAGACATGTCTCTCGACTGTTCTGCATAACATCAAAAACTGCGCATGGTTTTGAATTAAGACTGATGTGGCATTAGGGAGTTACTGGAAGAGCTCTTTATGCGCTGAACGAATTGAAATTCAAATGACATGCAACTTGTGGCAGAGTTAAGAGTATGAAAAGTTAAGCCCAAGGCAATCAGACAATAATATGTTTACTTTTAAACGAGTTAAGACAAATAAAAAAAATTATTATATATTTAATGCTTACTCTCTACAATTTAATTATTATTATTACTTTATTTCGGCTTGATTTTTAATAAAATTATTTTTTTAAGATAGATATTTTTCTATCATAATTTTAAAGACTTTAAAAATGAGGAAATAATAAAAAAGTTGGAGAAAATACATTACAACTTGGGTATGTAACAATATAAAATAATACTAACAATAACTATTTGATAGTCTATTTATTTTTTATTTATTACTTTCGTTCTTTGCCCATTTCAATGCCACAATTTATATAGAAATGGATAAATGTTATAGTATCAATGGGAAGTAAACATCATACGTCACATTCCCTAAATAATTGCGTCCTCCAGCTAACTTTTAAAATTCACAAACAAACATACTAAAAAAAAACACAGAAAAAAAAACAAAAAAAGAAAAAATTATATTTAAATCAATTGCAAGTTGGTTCAACAATTGTGACGTCAGTTGCTCAGCTGTTGATGGATATTTTTATACAGGGAAATATATATTCAGATCCTGCACGCGATTTATATTTATAACTAAAGTGTGTATGCTCAATCAGCTGTTGATTTTATGTCGACCCCAAAAAACTGAAGAGCAAGAGGAGGACAAGGTAGAAGGGAAAAGGGAAGAACAGAAGGAACTACCGACTGTCTGCACAATAAGTATTATTATACATACTATACGATGCTGTAAAATGAACCAAACACCAAAAACATACGCAACATGTGTGCACAATTTGTTGTTGCCGTTGTTGTTCCTGTTGTTGTTGTTGTTGTTCCTGTTGTTCTTGTTGTTGTTATTATTATTATTGTTGGCGAGCAGCACATGGCATAAGATTCGGCTCATGAAATGAACCGTATATGTGCCAAAAAGTCAATGATAGACAAAACACAAATACACACAGACAGCGAGATACTCACACACACAAACACACACACTCACACTCTCGAAGTTGATACAAATATTTGGTTTTCAAGCAAGCGCATTTCCCGGGCTCATCTCTAGCCTATCTCATTCCCCTTCCCCTTCTCTGTCCTTGTTCTGAGTCTCAAGTACGCACATCCTTTGGCCTTAGCTTCCTTTAAAAGGCATTTAGCATACGAGTCGATCGCATAGCTGAAATGCATTGCAATGCCAACTCAAGTGGCTAACGGGCACCAACACAAAACTCTTCACTACATTTACATACCTTAAGCCCGTTAGAAAATGAATAAAAGGGGCTTATAAGTTTGTGGCAATGTATGTAACAGATAGAAGCAGGCATCTACGACCCTATAAAGTATATAGATTCTTGATCAGCATAAACAGTCGAGTCGATATCCTAGATCTCAGAGACTTAAGAGCTAGAGCAACCAAATCGGAAAAAAATATTCCTAAAGTGTGCAAATCTTAAAAAAAGGTTTAACAAAAGCAATTTTAAAGCTACAGTTTTGAAATTTGGTACACATTAAAATATTAATAATACCATGCTGAACTAAAAGTTTCATCATGATCGGATAATAAGAGCTAGAGTTACCAAGTTGGGAAAAATTATTCCTACAGTGTGAAAATCGAAAATATGTTTAAAAAGAGCAATCTAAGAGCTACGGTTTTGAATTTTGGTACAAGTAATAATAATACAAAGGTGGCCTCAAAATTTCATTATGATCGGATAATAAATTTTAAAGTTATTCTAGAAACAATTTTTGATCCTGTAGAAAATAAAACTAACTTTACAACGTATGTTTACGTATATGTTAACAAATACGTGTTCGATTTTCCAAGAGTCTAGCTACCGGGTATCTCACAGTGGAGCACACTCGACTGTAACATTCTTAGTTGTTGTGACCCGGGCCGAGCTGCTGTCTGTTTGTATATGTGTGTGTGTGTGTGTAGTTTCTCACCTAGAGCAATAGCAGCGCCAGACAACGTCCATTTCGAAACAGATCTCTAGTAGCAGGAAAATCTGTATATATGTAGGGTATGTTTCTAGATCTTATATATGTTTCCTTTGATTTTCTTTATACACAGACATACATATATATATATATATATATATCTGTATGTATGCAGACACAAATGTTATTGACGTCGCCGTCCGGGCACCGTCGATAGTGAAGAGCAGAGGGGAAGAGGGGAAAGACGTGCAGCGGCCATACGTTGACTCAGGGACTGTGATTGCGGCTGGGACTTGGACTGGGGCTGTTGGTTGTTGTTGTTGTTGTTGGGACTCTGGGTGATGTTACCGTTAAAAGAAATGCAATTAAAATGAATCTCTAGACCCCTAAAAACTTCATGCAGCCCGCAAAGCGTTGCAGTAGCGGAAGCAATTAGTAAACTGAGCAGTCTTCCCATATACACATGCATATATGTACATATAGAGAGATATACTCGTAATCCCCATAGCAAATCTCTGTCCGCCTCACGCGTGCTCTACGTGGCATTTTCAGCGATGCTGTGTTCTTGGGTAGGTAAAAACTACAACTGCATTGGGGAAACGCACTTAAGGAAGTACATAATGTGCAGACAAGAACACACTCATATATAGTGTACATATGTTATGTATTTAGCTGTCGGATCTGCTTAGTCGATTCTCTTCTCCCCCTTTTTGGATGCACGGAACACGTTTAATTTGTGGTGCAATCCTTTTGACAGTATCTTCCTCCATCCACTTTCCCCCATTCATAATATTTTTTATAATTTGTTGATGTGTCATATTGTATTTCCTAATTTGGATTATTATGTAGCAGCAACTAGAAATAAAATTTAAAATTTATCCCTTTCTTTGTTTTACGTGTTTCTTTACGTTCTTTCTTTGTAAAAAATTCTATAAATGAAGCATGAATTGAATTCTAATGTAAACCTATATGATTCTAGCTAATAATTGACAATTGGATCGAAATATAGAAATATAACGAAATTTAATGAAAAGTAATAAACAAATATGTTAATTTTAGGAAATGTAATTTCGCAAAACTTTATTTACACATATTCAGTGAAATATTCTATGCAAAGAAAACTCTAGAAGTTCCCTTCATCTAACTATATTTAATTACAAGAATTTTATCATCAAAATCATTGAAAAAACATAAAAACATGGGTTAATTCTAGGAAACGTAATTTTTCCAAACATGACATGTATTCTGTGAAATGTTCTAAGCTTTATCAAGATTGTCAATGCATAGAAAAGTCTAGATGTTATATTCCTTAGCTGTCATTTAACCGCATTTAATTATACCCATTTCTAATATCGTTTCTGCTACATTTGAGCTGTAGACAGATTGGTAAAATGGATTAAAAGGACAGGCCCTCTTTTTGGCTTAGTCTTTCGCATTTTATCTGGAAATATTGGACCACCCAGCCAGCAGCTGTTGTTGCATCAACAAATTGCGAAAAAAAAAAGACAACATGGATAATATAAGACAATAAAAATAAACAATAAAATTCTGTAGGAAAAAAATAACATTTAACGATGATGCAGGAGGCATCTATAAAGACAATTTAGCTGTATAGCAACACATATGTTTATAAAAGTATCTATGTATCTTTAGCTGTTTGTATCTGTATCTGTATCTGCGGCGCTGCATAAATAAAAGTTCAGATTTAGCTGTGGCACGTGCCAACTTGTTAAAAATATGTATCGCACATATATCTATAAAATAAAAATATATAAAAATAACTGCCAAAATGCTAAATACAATGCTGTAAAAATAAAATTAGCAAAAGTTCAATTGTTTATTTCAATTGAAAAAGTGCAAGAGCCAAAAACCAATTCAACACAATTGATAATTATTTTTTTACTATACTCTGGTGCGAGGGGAGTGTGTGTTTGTGTGTGTGTGTGTGTGTGTGTGTGTGTATGGCTGTAAGTATTTATAAGCTGCGACCTGTTGTCTGCCATTCATTCAGCAAGCATAACAACAACAAGTTGGCCAAAATAAGACGGGCAAAGTTAAATATAAAACAAAAACAAATGTTAAATTTAGTTATGGATATTTTTGTGTTGCAAACACACACACATATAAAAATACACACGCGACAGCAGCACACAGAAATAGAGCAACAGAAATCTATAAAAATTATCCTTTTTATTTTTATATACATATTTATAAAAGCGCACACAAAATTGATTGAAAACAAAACGCTAAAAACGTAAGAAAACAAAGGCGAAATGCTTGAAATGTCTTAAGCGTTAGTTAACGTACATTACGACTTTTCAAAATGGCTGCCACGGCGATCAGTTCACATTTTCTTTCCCCCATTTTTCATTTCCCCTTACCATTTACCTACGAGAGAATGTAAAACGCATGCGCCAAAAGCTGCCAAGCTCTGTCAATGTATTTGTGCATTCATGTGACTCGATCACTGACTCTCTCACTCTCTCTTTGCCCTGCTCTGGCTCTGGCTATCCTGCTCGCTCTTCTACTCACGCTCTCTGGCGGGCATTGTGTGCGTATGCCGCCATTTGCATTTGCTGTCTAAATATAGACAAAGCGTGTGATCGTCTCATAGGTGAGCGAGAGAGAGAGAGCGCGTACATCTGTGTATGGGTGAGTGTAAAGAGTAAAGAGTGAATGATGCTGACGCTGCTTTGGTCTCCTTCATGTACGTCACTCATTTGACTGTGTGTTTGTATGTGGGTGTGTGTGAGTATGTGTATATTTTCCCCCCCTGTGACCACACCGCGCTGTTTACTGATTAAATTACAGTGCTTTTGAAAAAACAACAACATTTTTTTTGGTTTTTTGAGTTGTTTTGAAATTCTTTTTTTTTTTTTTTTGAAATACCCCTACGAAGTGCTGCCTATTCGTTGCCCATTTGAATGACTCGCTGGTCGGTTTGGCCTCCAAGACAGGTGCGGCCGTAAGACGTTACGAAAACACCGTCTTCTATGCCTCATGTACAGTTGCAAAATCATGAGCATGCCCCTTCGTTGTTGCATCTGCTGTCTGTCGTCGCCATTTGCGCAGCTGCAGGCACAAACACGCACACTCAGGCATATTCATGCACAGATACCTCTGTATAGTATATACTATATGGGTACAACTACTCGACCAAAAGATATTTTTTTTTGTTTTGTTCTTATACTGACATTTCGTATAAACATTTCTGTATACAGTGTATTCGACAATTTGTTGTTCCCTTTTGTGCTGATACACACATGGGGAATACAGTAAATATACAGAAGAATCGTAGGAATGTTACATGTTCTTTGTAATACATATATGTATTAAAGTCTCTGCTGATATTCTATGTAAATATTGTTCATTTGATCTGATGCGATCGAAGAGTACTTAATTGTAATGCAGAGAAATGGATTGTAGTGTTTCTTGATCAGTTTATCAGATCAGTGAATGCATTAAAAGTAGCTAATTCATGGGACAAAAGCAGTTAGCTGTTAGCAAGCTAGCTGTTAGATCATGTTAGCTGATAAAAATCGAAAATATATAAAATGTTCTAGATGATAAAAATTTAAATGCAGAATCAATTTAGAGACCAAATCATGAACAAAATGACATTCGGATTGAAAATCGGTTAATTTTTGATGAAGTTATGAGAGATCAAAGTTTTGGAAAAAATTACTAACGGATTAACATAATATGTTAAAAATAACAGATGTTAATTGTTGTAACATATCCTTTCACAATTTAACAGTTTGTTAACATGATCAAAATAAAGCTATAACAGTAGGTGTTTTACTTACATTCTTTTAACCTAACATGTTAAGTATAACAGCTGTTAATCGTTTAATTGATAAATGTAAAGTCTGACTGTTAGGCATAGAAATATGTTAGCATTCAAATTATGACTTGTCAAAAAAAATGAAAAGTTGTCAATTGTAAAATTGTTGGGTACAGTATGCAAAACATGAAACAACTATTTTAATTTGCAAACGAAATCTGGCAAAAGCAACTGCAGCAACAACAAACGTACTAAGAAAAACATTTCTTAATTTGAAAAAAAAAAAAAAAGAAAAAAGGCAGAAGAACAAATAAACAAATAAATCTAGAAAGAATAACAACAAGATGAAAGTGTCGCCATTTTGCTTAGTCTTTTGGCGCTATGATTTTGCTTCATTTGTGTTGTTTTGTGTGTCTGTTTTTGCTTGAGTTCTTTAGCTCTTCCTTTGGGCTGTGTGTAGCGAGTAAGTTGCACTATGATGAGTCTGATATTTTCACGCTTAATCACTAACTGTCCCCATGGGCAGAGCCCCATTGGATGGATGTCGGCATCGTCTGCGGCGACACAGAAGACAGAAGACACAGAAGACAACAAGACACAAACATTTTGGAACAGGGCCAAAATACTTGATGCTCTGCAAATGAAATGGCAGAACGTCGAGTAAAATGCAAAATGCACAAATGTCAGGCATAAGAAAAAAAGGGGGAAACAAGACGAAAGGAGCAAACAAAGGGTGACAGCAGAGGGAAGGAGGCATAAGAATCAAGAGGAAATGTGGCAAGTGGGGAGTGTAAGACTAAATAAAAACTCGAGCCAAAAGATGCGACACGGACTGACAGCCAGAAAATTGAAAGAACGAACGATACGCTGGCAACAACAACAACAACTAACAGGGGGGAAAAACTTTAATTTTCTTTTATTGCGGTCGTCGCGGGCAATAATTGCACGTAAACAGCAACAACATGAAACAACAACAACAACAACAATATGAGCCACAATTTCGACTGCTCATTTGTTTTTTTGTTTTCACCAGATTTTATGAGATGTGGCTACAGGTATATAAACACAACAACAAATTAATACACACACATGCGTGTGAGTGTGTGTGAATATTACACAAGACGCGTGCTTGAATTCTTGATGATTTTCCGTTTCCCTCTCACCCTAATACACCCAAAACACACAAAAACACACACACATATGCATGAATATTTTATAATTTCCATAGAGCGTATGAAAAGGAAAGATACTGTCAGTTAGAGCGGGAAAAAGATACATTTCAACCAAATTGCCTGCAATGACGTTCAATATTTTATTTTTTTCAAATTTTTGTATGACGCACTTTCATTTGCCTCCTTTTTTCCACAAATTTCACAGTGAAAATGAAAGTCGATTTCTATGTACATATAAATAATTATTACTCTTAATTTTATTAACTAACTATATAAGTATTTGTTATTATTATAAGTACAATTTTATTGCAATTCCTATTTAATCGAACATTGACCCCTCGTGCAACATGTAACTATCTATCGAGTTGCTCTCATTAAAGGCTGTAATCTAACGCTTTATGTTTCGCATCGGTTCTTAGCCTTTTTGGCATTTGCTTTGTTGCCTTTCCGCTGTTGCCATGGCATTAAAGCCATCCAATGAAACGCGCCAACGAGCCAAAAAGACTCAAGAAATTTCTTGGCAAATGTTTTACGTTAATTGAACGCCAAGAAATACCATCGCCCAACATCGATGTGCGTGTGTAGTGTGTGTGCGTGTGTGAGTGTGTGTGTGTGTGTGTTCTGTGTGTGAGTGTGTGTGTGTTTGTCTGTCCATTGTGCACACACAATACATGCTCAGCTGTTGTTGTAGGTCTCGCCCCGCTAATACCAAAAGATACATTTGTGTAGATATATATATATATATATATATATATATATATATATATATATATATATATATATATATATATATATGTACGAATGGTATGCTCTACAATAAACTTACGGCTACAGTCAACACTCGAAAAAAAAGAATCAATCTAGGGATCACAGCAGAGATCAAAAAGTAACATGGTTATAAAAAAAGGGCACTGATTTTACTGAAAAACGGTTATTATTATTTATCTACATTTCTGTGCCTTCATTTTTTAAAAAACCACTACATCCACAGTTTTTAAGATAATACAGTTTTCATGGTAATTAACCTTATCTATTAATATTATCTGTAACATCACAGCAAGATCGGACAATTAGAACGGAAGTAATAGCTAACCAAAGTTATAACTAAAGTTACTATTTCAATACAATCGCCTAAAAGTATGCAGTAGTTTTTATTATGTAGTAATTTCTATAAAATACTTTAACATATATTGAAATAAGTAATGGGTATTCTATCTATTAATATTATCTAATATCTCACTTAACCGCAGCAAGATCGCACAAGTAGAACGGCAGTAATAGCTAACCAAAGTTATTATTTCAATACAATCCCCTAAAAGTATGCAGTAGTTTTTATTTTGTAGTAATTTCTATAAAATACTTTAATATATATTGAAATAAGTAATGGGTATTCTATCTATTAATATTATCTAATATCTCACTTAACCGCAGCAAGATCGGACAATTAGAACGAAAGAAATAGCTAACCAAAGTTATCCATAAATTATTTATTTCAATACAATTCCCTAAAAGTATGCAGTAGTTTTTATCATGTAGTCTATTTCGTAAAAAAGACTTTTCTAGTTCATACGTAAAATTAGAAACAGATAAATATATAGTAATAGAAAAATTATGATTACAAATTTAAGATAATTACCTGCCAAATGCCGCTGTTGAGCAACATGAAAAAAGTCCAACGTTTCAAGTGCCTCTAAAATGTCTAATGACAACTAGTTAACATCTTTTTAAATTTAATAAATATATGTTACGTATATATTTATTTAGTTGTTGTATATGGCAAAATTTGAATGATGTTAAGCCACTTGATCTGTGTACTTTTAGGTGTTTTATTTATTCCTGATTTCTGTTTGTTAGTTACTTTATTGTTGTTGCGCTTATCAATTGACTCTGACGTTGTAGTTGTTGCCGCTTCCACCTGTTTTCCTTATGCTGCAACCGAATTGTGCAACTGAAAATAGATAAATGACAGAAACAATAAGCAAATGTCATTCAAACATAAAGCGAGCAAGTATATCCCTATTTACGTCATGCCTCAGATAGAGCTTCCCGCAGGCTTTAAGCCTACGCCTGAGTGTGTTGCATATGCAACAAGTCTGATTTAGATATAATTTCTGAGAACATAACATTTGAGAGATATTGTGGTTAAGGTTTAGAAACTGGCAAAGGTGCAAATTTGCAGTTTAATTGACTGCCATAATACCCTTTTTTTTTATAATTTACTACACTTTTGACTATGCGTTTGGATTACCGCCTTATAAAAATTTTATATTAATAAAAAAAATACATGTAAAATATTAAACAAAAAAAAAAAAAAAATATTAAACAAAAAAAAAAAAATACTATACAAAAAATTAAAAAAAAATTAAAAAAAAATTAAAAAAAAATTAAATAAAAAATACGGTACAAAAAAATTAATAATAAATATTAAAAATACACATAACAAATGTAAAAAATGTTTAAAACATAAAAAAATAAACTAAAACATTCAAAAAAGAAAAAAAAAAAAACTAAAAATATTAAAATCAAATACATTTTTATTATTTTGTTTAAAAATTTTATACTTCTTGATCCGAATTAAAGTTAAAAGTTTAAAAATTTAATTAATAATAATGAAAAAGAGGTATGAACTCGGTTTACGGATTATTTAATAATTAGTTGTGGAAATGTAAAAGAACGTTAATATATTTATATATTCTTTAACTTCAAAAAAAAATGTATCCAACAGATCAAATTTTAATTTAAAACAAGCCTTAAAAATAATGATTACCTCTTCAAAACATTATTAAATGAATTCAAAAGTTACCCGTTTTACATTAATCAGTTACTAATCGGTTAATTACGGATTCGCTAACGTTAGTAATTACTGTTGCATACTCTAGAGAACATGATTTGCCTGTTACAGATGCAGCACATTAGGTATTTTTTTTACAGGGTATTTAGGAGAGACAAATGCGCGTGCTTGTCTCAACGCCCACATGCCAGGCGCAGTGCTCTCCTGTAGTGTTGTTGTGAGTGTGTGCGTGTGTGTGTGTGTGTTGTGTGAGTGTGTGTGTGTGTTTGTCAAGCGTGTGGGTGGCTAATGAAATGCTTCAACAGCAGCAGCGACATCAACCGCATCCATCTACATTCACATACACCTACGTTGATCAGTTCTGGCCCCGTGCCGTATATGTATCTTTGTATCTTTATATCTTTGTATCTATGTATCTCATGTGATGTGCGTGTGTGTGTGTTAGTGTGTGTGTTGTCATGACACCTCGGCAAGAGCAGGCAACAGAATACACAAACAGAGCTTTTCCAGCGGGTCCAAATTGTCTACAGTTTTTCCTTTTTTTTCACAGTCAGTGCGATTAAGAGTGAGACAGAGATAAAGAGTGTAAAAGGAAGATAGCAAATAAAACGGAATGCAGACTGAACAGCAGTTGTCTATAATAAATTTGTTGGGCTGCGACTTTTCGGCTCTTTGTCATGATTTTCGACATTTTTTGTCAATGTTTTTCGCTTGTGGCGCTTTATTTTTTCTCACTTGATTTTTATGACATTCCCTTTGAACACTTCTCGCCCACCTCTGGCCAAAACACTGAAAAACAACAACAAATTGGCTGAAAATCCCCTTTGTTCCTACCCGCTTTCCAACAACATTTTTATGAAATCATCATGTGAGGCCGAGACACAACAATTAATGAATAAGTTAACAAATATTCTTGTAAATATTTCCATAATAAACTCGTACAACAATTTTGCAGTTTTGTTGTTGTATTTCTAGTGTTATTGTTGTTGTTGTTGGGGTATTTGGCTGGCATTTGAAATGCTAGAAAAATGGCAGCCGCTGTGATGCTTTTGTAATTTTTGGCAGCCATCCAAAGTCTACACAAATTTGCGTAAATAAACAACAACATTTTGTTGCAATTTAGAAAGAGTCGTTAATGCTTCTAGTTGTTTCTTTTTTTTTTTTGTCGAACGAATTGCACGAAGTTTTTGCACAAAATATGCAAGACGAGTGCCAAAAAAAAGGGGACACAACCAACACACACAGACTGTACATAAAGATACATAAAGTAAACTGACTCAAGATACATAAGCATCAAGTGGATACATACATACTTGTCTATGAGAGCAGCAAAAGTATCCAAGTGGAGTCTGGCAAATGTGCGTATTGGATTACAACGGAAACGGAAGCGCTTATCGCATGTGATTGGCATGACAGACATGTCTCTAACCCTACATACTTCTCTAACAACCCCCTCGAAATGCTAAGCCTAGAAAAACTCACAGAATACCTAAACCAAAAGCCTGACCCAAGGCACCTTTCACACATTTGAAATTATTGTATAAAACATAGAATCTGAAATACACTTTCTTGTACTTTAGCGTCAAAAATTCGAAAAAAATAGTTATGATATGTTATGAAATGACATTTTTTCAAAAACTTTGATCTTTCATAACTTCGTCAAAAATTAACCGATTTTCAAGTGGAATGTCATTTTGTTCATGATTTGGTCTCTAAATTGATTCTGCATTTAAATTATTATCAATTAAAAAATTTTATATATTTTCGATTTTTGTCAAATTTTCTATCTGACCCCTTGACATTTTTTCAAAAACTTTGATCTCTCATAACTTCATCAAAAATTAGCCGATTTTCACGCCGAATGTCATTTTGTTCATAATTTGGTCTCTAAATTGATTCTGCATTTAAATTTTTAGCATTTAAAAATTTTTATATATTTTCGATTTTTGTCATATTTTCTATACTGACCCCTTGACATTTTTTTAAAAACTTTGATCTCTCATAACTTCATCAAAAATTAACCGATTTTCATGCGGAATGTCATTTTGTTCATAATTTGGTCTCTAAATTGATTCTGCATTTAAATTTTTAGCATTTAAAAATTTTTATATATTTTCGATTTTTGTCAAATTTTCTATACTGACCCCTTGACATTTTTTTAAAAACTTTGATCTCTCATAACTTCGTCAAAAATTAACCGATTTTCAAGTGAAATGTCATTTTGTTCATAATTTGGTCTCTAAATTGATTCTGCATTCAAATTTTATTCATTTTGAAAATTTCATACTTTTTCGATTTTAAGCCATTTAACATCTAATTTTCTAAACCTACCGCTTGACATTTTTTTATAAACTTTGTAACACTAAATTTAATATACATGCTATACATTCAACATACCTAACAACTCTACAATATTTCTCTTGTATTGAATTTAGCAATTTAAAATTAAAACCCTAACCGAACCTTTCAAAGGCTTATCGCATGTGTTTCCATTTCTATGAAAACACACTCAAAGTTCTTGTTGTTTGTTGTTGTAACACTCACTCATTGACACTCACTGTAAAACCGCTTAGTAATAGCCTTCAGCTGTAAAAAGCCACTTAGAAAACGAAAGCAAAGCACAATGAAAAACACTCTGCAGGTGGTTTGAAGGATTAGCTGGAAACTAAGAAGCTTTATAGCCATTGTTTAAGTGACAGGATGTACGCATTGAGAATATTTCCGATTGCGTATTGACAGTCTTCTTAAAATTAACATTAATTCTACACAATTTTAATTGTTTTGACACTGAAATATTTGTAAAGTTTATATCTACATTCCCCAGAAAATGATAGCTTACAATTGTGAGTGGCGCCATCTAGCAGCATTTATGCGCAGCTGATCATGTTGTCGCCATCTGTGAGCAGCGATCAAGTGCAGCGCCATCTGGCGGCTAGCAACATGTGTTGGCAACATTTGAGCTGCTGGCAACATTTTCAATTTAAATTTTAGCATTATGTTAATCAACATTGTTGTTGTTGCCGCTGTTATCGTTGACGTTGTTGTTATTGTAATTCACTTTGCGCGATTTTCGTAGGAAAACAACAAAAAACAGATGTTTTCTTTGACTTTATTTTGGGAAATTTTATTGCTTTGACAGAATTTCACTTTTCAACACAAAAAAGCACACACAGAAAACGAAGATCGATATTATTTCTGACCCCAACTGAATCACTTTAAAGCGAAAATAAAATGGCGAATTATTTAGCACATTGTTGTTAATTTATCTGT
Organism: Drosophila falleni; assembly: GCA_035045575.1. NCBI lineage: Eukaryota > Metazoa > Arthropoda > Insecta > Diptera > Drosophilidae > Drosophila > Drosophila falleni. The sequence continues at coordinate 11,057,944 of JAWNOV010000011.1, forward strand.
CAATTATTGCACAGTTAATTGAACTGCGCGGAGGGAGAGAGATGGAAGACGCAAGAAGAAGTGAGACGGAATGACGCGTCCTTCGAGACGAATATTGCAATTTGAATTTTGATTTTGCATATAATTTCAACAATTATGTATATTTAATCATTTATTATTATTCACTGATTCACTTGTTAATTGAACACACGCAAAGTATTGAGCATCGGTATCGTATCGTAACGGATCGGAATCGGATTGGGATCGAAATGAAAATATGTCTGTGCACGATATTTCCTACACTTCACTTTACTGGCGCAGAAAATCGCATATACAACGAGAATGTATAATTATAAATAAATGTTCTATAAAAAACGTTTTTTTGTTCGCTCTTGTTTGTTGTTGCTGTTGTTGTTGTTATTGTTGTGTGTGTGTGTTTGTGTTGGTCTTGTGTGTTTTTGAGCCATTTTAATTTTAGAGGTAACCCAAAATAAATAACCAACCATTCCGCAGGCAGAACGCGGCCAGAAGCACCTTTCGACAAAATACAAAATCAGAAAAAAAAATATATTTAAAAAAAATAAAACTGAAAAATAAAATCCTACCGAACAATTTAAAATGCTTGAAACCAAAATTGCAGGTGCCAAAACCCCAATTGCTAACTGATTATGTTCTTCTACTTCTTCTTCTTCTCCTACTTTTGATAAGCTTTTCGAGTTAAGCGTTTTCAAAGCGTTTTAATGGCGTTTTCATGCGAAATTCTTGTTTTCTTATTTCGAGTGTTTGTACAAAGGATTTGCGGCTTGGCTTTGGCCTAAAGCCAAAACGACGCTAAGCAACCCGTTCCAAGGATTGCATAAAGAAAAATTCAAGAAAATATTATCCACATAAAATAAGTATAAGAACCTAATGAGATTATAACGGACATAACATTATCAATGTCATTTAATAATCAATTACATTTCGGGCGGCCTTTTTATGTAAATACTTAATAGAAGAATTATTTTTTGGGTGCTTTTAATGGTTTGGTTATCAGTTCTGGAAATTTAATAATCAATTAATTGATGTAGTATCGATTAGGAACTCATATGATTTATATATCGTTATTCATATAAGTAACGGATGAAGAATATAAATAGATTGGCGACTTTAAGTCTATTACAGTTTCAATTGGAAGCTAAAACGATTTATCGAGAACGATATTTCGACAAGACAAAAAAATTATGTTGAACATATGTAATTGATTAATCGACAATATTGTATAACATTATCGATAATACATGAAATATCGATACATGATATTGTTATCGATGACATATGTAATGTTATCGATAAATTACTTTTTTATGTTACAAATTTGTTTATATAAATTATATTATTTTATTTGTACTTAAATTACTATGGTGTGCTATAAAGCAGTGTAATCTATATTATATTATTCATTTTTAAATCGATAAGACACTTTGATCGCACTCTTTGCAACACAACACAACTTGATAACAACATAAATAAGTCCGGCTTTTCTTAACGGCAATCGAAACGTCTATCGATACCGGCAAAACCCGCAACATACAAAGGAACCTGAGTAAGAATCGATTCCTTTTTCGCGTTTTGTTGAACGCGACGCGTTTGATTGCTCGGCCGATGCGCTAATAAAGCTCTTAATTCTGGCCGATCGGATCGCTCGAAATAAATCGAAAGGCCGAGGCGTACACACACACACACAAACATACACACACACACAGATGGATAGATAAACATACACTGAAATATTTTAAAATTAAAGCAATTTTTCGTATTATTTTTGGTTTTTCTTTGTTTTTGTTATTGTATAAGTATTTTGGTTGTCTGCCTCAGTTTTTCGGCCTCACAGTGTGTGTGTGTGCGAGTGTGTGTGTGTGTGGTGTGTGTTGTTGCTTTGACTACCGATCTCCTTCAACTAAATTAAAGAAAGGAAATCTGCTGCTTTTGCCTGAGCATCTGTTTCTGTTTTCTGTTTCGGTTTGTGGTTTCTTTTTCTGTTTCGGTTTCTGTTTCTTCGGTTTCGATAATTTTCTAGTGTTGCATTTGGAAATGGAAGTGGCGAGACGTGTGTGCGCGAGTTATTCAAATAAATATCACTTATTTTTATAATCACAGACGCCAACGCCAACAATTTCTGCACTTGCAACTGCATTTGGAAGAAGAAAAAACAATCTCTCAAGGCAAATGTCTGTCCTTTACACTCGCTCAGCATCTCCCTCTCTCACCCTCTCTCTCTCTCTCTCTGTCTCTCTCTCTCTGTCTCTCTCTGTTATGAACTTTCCTTGCTGCTGCTGCTGCCAATTTCAGTGTTTTCACATACAATTTTTAAAATTAGCACCAAAGTGAAAACATCAATATTTTTACATTTTTCAATATGCACGATTTCTATGGAAATTCCAACAAGGAGTTATTTTTAAACGACGAATCGCCCGCTGCTTTTGCTGTATATTTTGCTGTTACGCAGAAGGAGGAGGGAAGCGTAAGGCTAGCCAAAAAAAAATAATAATAAGAAAATGCGTCTGTTTATTGTCAAAATCCTTTTAGCAGTGCCTCAAGTAATTGGCAAATATAGCTTGCTTATAAAACGCATGTGAACTGTCTCACTCTCTCTCTCTCTCGCTCTCTCTCTCTCATTTTTGGCAGTCTACCTTATAGCTTATATAAGCCAAAGTCTATTGGTCACGTGTATTGGCAGCATGAATTTTGCTCAAGTTTTAAAGTCAGTGCAACTTTTGCGCCTCAAAGTATGCTACACATTTTGTCGCGTTGCTGACGCTGAATAAAAGTTAATGCATTAATGCGAAATTCAATGAATTTCACACACACACATACACTCACACTCACTCACTTTTACATCTAGAGGCCTGTGTTGCCATTTTAGCAATTTTATAGCTAGATTTAGCACTTTTTTTATTGTAAAAGCTAGAAAAATTGTTGAATTGCTTTTACCTATAAATCTAGCAATTTTAGAAAATGATTTAGCTACTACAATTTTCTTTTTATTGCTAGATTTAGAATTTGTATAAAAGCTGGAAAATTGAATTAAATGATATGAGAAAACCCATTAAGTCAAATGGAAAAACTATTTCGTCAGCACAAAGTTTTGGACAGAGCTCTTTTTTGTGTAAAATAAAAGCTCGAAATATTTGAATATATTGTCGAGGATGTCATCTACATTGTCAAAATTTAAATAAGTTAAAAAACTTGTTTTTATTTAATTAACGTAATTTATCCTTAGCACTAAATCTGTTCAAAATATTATTCAATTTTTTATAGGACTATATATATATATATATTTTTTTTTTAGCTATTTTTATTTTTTTAAGCTATTTTTTTTAAGCTATTTTTTTTTTTTTAGATATTTTTATTTATTTTTTTATTTGGCAATATTCGGACAACACTGTTGCACGCTTAATTAAAGCGCAAGAATTTACAGCTTTGCGGCATTACTGTCTCTCTAATGAAGCGACTCATGAATCCCGTTACTGTTACTACTTGAGGTTAATATCTAACGCACACACACACACACACCCATACACACTTGGCAGGTGTGTGCTCAAAATGTATGTAAGCGTAAAATTTTATTGAAAGTGATGAATTAATGAGGCGTTAAATGAATAAATGTGTATTCTCTTGCCGCCCTATTGAACCGGAAGTTACCGCCAACCACAACAACAACAACAAAATGGCGTAAAACAAAACTCCTTTCCTTTCACTCCTGCGTTATTCCACCTTGCGTGAAACTAACATAATTATTAGAATTGAGCATTTGATGAGCATCATTTTATCAGCATCATTAATTGTACTGCGTCCTGTGTTTATTTCGTACTCCCTTTATTCCGTATTCTGTTCACGTACTAAATTTCCAAATCAGCAATTTTATAACCCTACAATTTGTTTGATAATTACTTTCGCTGGAATTATTTTAACCATTTGCAACTAAATACCATACTTAACTTGAGCTATAATTAAGTGTTTATAGAATTTGCATAATATATTTACCTTTTTGGATTCTCGCAGTCGTCAATGAAACTGTCTCTTCATAAAGTTGTCAATCTGCAAAGGTGAATAAATAAAATTAGTATGCGATTATTAACTGGTTTTTGGTATTATATAACTTAATCAAATACATATATCAACTAAATTTATTATGCTTTTTCAATATCGATCTACAAATTATGAGAACCAATTGTTATGCAAATTATTCACTTTCTGCAAAGCTTTCTTAATATGTTAAATTTTGTATATAGAAATATTATGAAGATTTCTTGAATACACTTTGGGTTGAGAGTTTAAAAACTCATAAGAATGAAAAAGATTTTAAAATAAATTTTTATAAAACTTTAGAAAAGAACTTTTAATTTATCAGCATATTTTTAAAAAATTATAATAATAATATTTATAGTAACAATGACAAGTATGTAAAAATAGTTGTATTTTAAAAAGAAAGTTGAAAAGTTGAAAATTAGAAATATCAAATTTCTTGCAGCACTTTCCATTTTTTCACACTTAAAAAAATAATTAATTTGAGAAAGCTTGATATATTATTTATCGATTAATCGACAAATCGATTCTAATTTTTCTACTATAATATTTCAATTTAGAACTTGATACACAGTTTGGAATTACTATCACTAGTAACAATATTACTCTGTCATATTTTTTAAATAAATAAATAATAAAAATATATATGAAATTAATAAAGATTATACACTCTCATATATGATATACACACACTCTCACACACACACATTTGCATATGTATTTTAACAAACATATATTGATGGTTTTTTGTTTGTTTCTTTCTTCGTTTTTTTATTCAGTTCCTGCTGCCTCTGTTATTGATGATATGCCATCAAATCCATTTTCATATGCACGAAACGCGCTATTAAAAACCAATAGCTTATACAGCCTGTCAAATGCACACACACACAGAAACAGACACCCACACACACATACATATACACGCCTACACACACTTCAATAGCTCAGTTATGGGATAACACGATTTTATGCTAAATAACAAGCCATTAGTGCGAAGAGGGAAAAACCAAACGAGAACTAAATCCTAAAGTCGCACCATCAGGTGCCAGGCACGCAAAAGGATTTCCCTCAACACACACAAACACACACCGACACACACCTACACACTTGCAGATTGCACATTTATGCAAAAAAATGTTTGAAAAAATAAGCGAAAATCAAAGTAAAATGCAATTTAGTTTTATGAGTTCGAATCGCAAACTAAAATAAAGCCAAATAAATGTTATTATAGATACCAATTTGTTTGCCATTAGCTGCAGTAGAAACAGAGAGCAAGGGGCAAGGGGGAGGGGGAGAGGGGTAGGTCTATCAAAATGCAAGCTGCGTGCAACGCGGTGTCAATCATACGAGAGTCAGTTGCAAGTTGCAAGTGGCAAACAGTAAGTTGCACGTTACCACATAGTCAAATAAACACAGCCGCATTGCATTTCCGCTGCGGCAGATAACAACAAACTTATAACAACAACAACAACAATAGCAACAACAACAACAATTTGGTATGCAAATACCGGCTTCGACAAGGTTCTAAGAGAGAACCCAACCCAAAGGCGAAGTTCAATCCATTCACTTCGTGACTTTGGTCAGCTGCAACTTCAGTTTCAATTTCGCTTTCGCTTTTGTTTCTACTTCTGCCGGACGGACATCGACGGGGGGAGTGAGACGCAATGCTGTTACAGCAGCGAGGGTCATTTAAATAGTTGAGAAAATAAAATAATGACTACTTAAGACTCTGAAGAAATGCATAAGCAGTCTGACCAACTTCAAACTGCCATAACTTTATCGAAACTGACCCGATTTTCAAGCGGAATGTCATTTTGTTCATGATTTGGCCTCTAAATTGATTCTGCATTTAAATTTTCATCATCTAGAAAATTTGATCAAAATCGAAAAAATATCAAATTTTCTATACTAACCCCTTGACATTTATTCAAAAACTTTGATCTCGCATAACTCCATAAAAAATTACCCGATTTTCAAGCGGAATGTCAATTTGTTCATGATTTGGTCTCTAAATTGGTTCTGCATTTAAATTTTTATCATCTAGAAAATTTGATCAAAATCGAAAAAATATCAAATTTTCTATACTAACCCCTTGATATTTTTTCAAAAACTTTGATGTTTCATAACTTCATCAAAAATTAACCGATTTTCAAGCTGAATGTCATTTTGTTCATGATTTGGTCTCTAAATTGATTCTGCATTTAAATTTTTATCATCTAGAAAATTTGATCAAAATCGAAAAAATATCAAATTTTCTATACTAACCCCTTGACATTTTTTCAAAAACTTTGATCTCTCATAACTTCATCAAAAATTAACCGATTTTCAAGCGGAATGTCATTTTGTTCATGATTTGGTCTCTAAATTGATTCTGCATTTAAATTTTTATCATCTAGAAAATTTGATATTTTTTTATTGATTATTTCAAACTAATTATTATTATTTCCAACAATTATTGACCATGTTTGATAGCAGCCCTCGCATATTGCATATTAAATGCCAAGTCTATATTCACATTTTTGTCCTTGAAATGAACGTCACATCGACTTGTGGCAAGTGGCAAGTGACGTTGACTGTAAACTGTCTGCGACTTTGGCACTATGCCTGTAATTGATAAACCATGCAACATGCCCCCACCCCTCCCTTAATTGTACTTAAACCTACCAACTCAACGCTCTTTTTACCGCGTTTCCACCTCTAAAAGTCAAGTCTAAGCAAATGCAAGTGAATGCTATTTGCATTTCTAATCGACTTGTAAATGTCGCCGGAAATGACCGCAAACATAAAACCAAACACACACATACACACACACATTCAAGTTGCGACAGCTGTTTTAGTTGTTTTATAAGTATTTTGATTAGTAGAAGGCGCTAAATCTTGACAGCAAAAACAAACACAAAAATAAAACGCCACAAAGTATGCAACACTTTTTTTACTGCCACGGCAAAGCCAAAAGTCAACTGAGCTATAAATACAACAACTACTACAACAACGCCCACAAACTATATTTGTGCTTTGGTTTTGCTGCCTTCTGCTTTTAGGCATCTAATTTTAGGAGCAAAGTTTAAAGTTGAAAAGCATTTCCGTGTCGCTTATTCTTGTTGTTGTTGTTCTTGTTGTGTTGACGTCAGCAGCAATGGCGTTATTCAAATATTGTACAGTTAAATTATGCATTTCATTCAGTGGAGACGCAGTGGGAAATTCCCCAAAAGCTGTGACAGCTAATTGAAAATTCCATTGCATATTCAGAGGCGCACTTCGAGTGAAACTCAACACAACAACTTGAGTGAGTGAAGAGCGCATTAAACAGAGAAGAGAGCGCACGCAACGCATTGAGTGAGGACTGCAAGTGAACACGCCCCCTAGCGTCAGCTAACTGCAATTCACCAGTGCCAAAGCCAGCGCAGCCAACCCCCGTTCAAGTTCAATGCAATACGAAGAGGGCAGCGACGCTGTCCTTGACGACGGCGACGCTAACGACGACGCTGACGACGACGTCGCCCATGAGAATCGTGTGACAAGTTGCCAAGCGACGATGAATGCGGCAAGTGGAAGAATGCAAAAGCAGCGCCCGTTTTTGCGTAATGAAGGCGTAAAGCGAGGGCGTAACGGTCAGCATTTGCCGAGTCCAAGAGCGAGGTGAGAGGTGAGTAGTTCTTTGTGTTAGTGCGAGTGAGCATATATGTGTGTGTGTGTGTTTGGAAGGCGATTGCTTGAATAAATCTCAAAGGCAGTGCATTTCTCAATGCAGTGAAAAACTAAATTATGGACACTAAGATACGCTACAATAAATAAAATAATTAATATGCTAAGTTATTATTATTATTAATCGTTGTTATTATTAAAATAATATACAAATATTAATTATGTATTATTATTTATTATTATTATATACTTTTATTAATATTTAAATAATATTCAAATATTAAATCTGTATTTTTTTATTATATCATAAATTTTTATTATATATTATATTATTTTTTTTATTATTTACAATTTATTATTAATTCTAGCATGCTATTGTAAGCTAAAGAGGCTCTTACTTTCCAACATTTACAGAGTATAATTGTGAGTGAGTAGTTTAGTTAGTCTCTTCGACTAAGCCTTTCAGTTCTTTGGACTTTTGTTTGTTTGTTGTCTAATTAGTTTATGCGTAACGACAAAGAAATTGCACAACAAAATGCGATTATTTGTTTGAATGTCCAGCGTTATGATGAGAACCATAGCAATAAATGAAAATATACTAAAGAAGACTCAGAAATTCCCTTTATTACAAACCTTTAAAATTTAATACAAATTTAGTTGTTATGCTCATTTCGATTTAGTGATTTCTCTGTAAAATTCAGGCCCAAAATATTTAATTTTTATTTTGTTTTATCTGAAGACCCGTGAGCAAAATTCAATTTTGGTTTAATTAATTGTCACGTTCGCTGCAAATAATGTTTAATAACTCTGACGAATTTAAATACCTTTTGTGTTAAATAATTAAAATAAAATGCATTACATAGTTGCTATTCAATAATTGTAAACGCTGAAGTTTGCGACATCAACTGATAAATATAAACTTTCAGCAATAGATAAAGAAATATAAGATATGAAATATATTGACCTGTTTTAGATATATATTTTCTATGCAATTTCAATGAGTAGCAGACAACAGGACATATACTTAATATTACTAATATTACGTATACGAAATGTGCAAAAATTTATTGCCGTCACATGCAAAGCTCGTGGCAACCTCAGCAATTATATGTTTGCACACTTGCAACAATCATAAATGATACGCAAACAAACAAACAAACAAATAGCAAAAAGCACAAAGTCGTTTAATCAGCTCAACAAATAGGAATAGCGCTCAGATAAATGTCACCCATAATGGTAACATTGTGACTGTTGTTATTGTTGTTTGTTGTTGTTGTTGTTGTTTTTATTGTTGTAGGTTTGCTTTATGCGACACATGCTTATGGCACTCGGCACAGAATCAACAACTTAACTAAAGTCACGTGTAAACATTCGAAAATGCTGTAAATTGGTATTTATTGCAAGCGGAGAAGCAACATCAACAACAACAAGTGACAAAACGAAACTGTGCACACACAGATACAAACACACACACACGCACGCACTCACAAGAGAGCGAAATGAATAAAATATGATAAACACAAAGCGGCGAAAAGTCAACAAAATTGCGAGTTCAACTGAAAAGAAGCAACACAGATACAAATACAAGCATACATGAACTCATACACACACACACACACACACATGTACACGTAGTTGTTTGCATGTGGGAGCCGGAATCCAATTAGAATAAAGCTCTCTCAGCACGCAGCGAGCAGATTAAGAGAGAGAGAGAGAGAGAGAGAGCAGCTTTCTGCAATGCTGGCTGGCTGCTGCATAAAATGACATCACAACAACAGCAACAACAACAACCCACCAGACCAGACGCTGCGCAGTGCGATAACAGCGCACGAGAGCGAGCAAGAGTGAGTGAGAGAGGGAGGGAGCACGCAAGTGTAAGAGAGTGAGAAGTGAAGCATGTATGACATCAGCGTGTGCACGATTTGTTAACAGTTAATCGCACGATCGTTAGCTATGTCGGCAGCAAGAGGAGGGGAGAAGTTAGCTGGACTGTGTTGTGTAGTGTTGTTGCTCTTTTTTATTATTGAAATTCTTTTTTGCTTATTTTGAATTTGGAAATACTTGAAACACTGCTTCTAGATACTTTGAGATCGTGCTTTATTTTCGGTTTTTTGTTTTGGGCTTTGCTTCTGTTTACATTAGAGCTGAACTATTCCTCTTTAAAGTGATATTTACTCAGATTATTCTTCAATTCGTATTGTTATTGGCTAAAATGGAACACGTGCCCAAACATAGAATCAGCTAGTACCAACTCCTTGGGTACCTGTTGCGACAACAACAACATTAACAACAAATACACTCATTAAACTTTAATTGACGCTTCATTTGGGTTCGCTGAAATCGCGTGAAATCTCTTGAGAACCGGTTCGCTGGAGCGCTTGGCGTTTGACTTGCCAAAAAGGCAGCTTAACAACAATAAGAGAAGCGGAAAAAAAATCATACACCATACACACACACACACACATAAATGATTTGCTTAACTGTCGACTCTAATAATTTTTTCGTTATTGATTTATTTCTTTAGCTGCTTTATCAACTCACAACTTCTTACATATATTTATTTTATTTTATTTCTATTTTTTTGTTGCTATTTATTTTGTTTTTGTTCTTTTTTTCACACTTTGTCGTTTTGTTTAGTGTGCGTAACAATTTATTCGATGATTATTCATTGCTGTGCCACAAAAACTTTCGAAGGAATTTCAAAACATATTTTTCATTTCAATCTCTATGAATTGTCTTTGGCTTTGACATTGGCTTTGGCTTTTTGGCCAGCTAAGTTGACACCTTAATCACCTGGCCGCTTTTGAAGCAGACAATCCGCGTTGTCTTCATGCTGTCAAAGCAATGCAAAGAATTCACCTTAAATAATGTTGTCTAGTGACTCTTTAATGATCGCTGTCGATGAGCAAGATTAAAAAAACCATAGAACAATTGCCTCCAAGCGTTTTTCCAACTCTTTTCGAGTTGAGTCATTTAAAGAATACTGAAAACTTAAAAGTTGTATATTTATTTTTCAAGATATCTTTTAACCTACTTAGAAATAAGTTTCTTGCTTTATATTAGCATTATAATCAGCTGAATTAAATCAAACATTTGTATTTCCAAATATTGAATCACAATTAGCACATCATAAAATTCTTTTATTGAAACAGCTGCAAATCGTTTTGAAACTAAAGGAAATTCCCCAAAATTTTGTTCCAGACATAGATATTGTTGTAGTAGCATCTAAATAAACGAAATTATTTGATTATTTGAAGCTATAATAATATAGAACAAGCTGAAACTGAAGTACTTATTACAAACTTTCAACTGTCATAACTTGATGAAAACTGACCTGATTTTCAAGCGGAATGTCATTTTGTTCATGGGTTGGTCTCTAAATTGATTCTGCATTTTAATTTTTATCATCTAGAAAATTTTTTATATTTTCGATTTTTATCAAGTTTTCTATACTAACCCCTTGACATTTTTTCAAAAACTTTGATCTCTCATAACTTCATCAAAAATTAACCGATTTTCAAGCAGAATGTCATTTTGATCATGGTTTGGCATTTGAATTTGTTTTGCATACATTTTATTAAAGTCGTTCAAAAAATTTTATTCCTCTGAAAAATTAAGAATTTAAAATTTGAAATTTAGAATAATTTTTGTTTAGTGTATACATTAACTATAGAACGTATCTATTCACAATTGTTACTATTGATATCGAAAGTACGATCTATTTTACAATTTCAACTGTCCACATACACCAAATTTCTTTGTCTTTTTATTCTTCTCATTCTTCTTCCTCTTCTCGTTTGTTTTGCCAGTTAAGATCTGGTCCACACTCCATTTGTCTGCCTTCTAGTCGTTTTGTGTAAAAGCTGTTGATTTGCTCAATGAAAGCAATTAAATTAAGAGGACTGCAAAGTGGCCACGTCTGGAAATTGTTGGGTATCTCACAGATTTTGGAATAGGTCTTTAGCTTGAGCTAATGATCTCAAGGCACTTTTAAGCGTACATACATATATTGTAGTTGTTGCTATTGTTGATTAATAATTTATGCATACACACAAATAATTAAAAATCATGAATCTTAACATACAATTTGGCATGGCAAATATTTATTTATTCAATTTATATGAATTATACAAACAAAATCAAAAATCAATCCCAGCTACAACGAGTATACCCTGTAAAATTTCCACTTCATATCAGAGTCTATACAAATTAAATATTTTTGCAAAATTTTAACAAATAGATTCATATACTAATATCATAAACAGTCAAAAATTGTACAATATTTCTGATATTCTCTCTTTGTCTGTATAATTTATTACAGGGTATTTGCTAGTTATGCACATCTTAACAACTTGACTTTTTTCGAATTTTTTGCGTTGTACAAAAATGATTATTAAATACAAGTATTGAATATATTTGGCAGATGATTGTTCTGTTTTGGTCAAGTGTTTGTGCCATAAAAGGCTCAACACTTAAACAACAGCAACAAAAAAACACTATAATAAAATTATTTACGCTTTAATTAAATCGCAATTACTTTACTTAAATCGATTGCTGAATTTTTCTTGTGCACCGCTTTAACTAATTAAAAGTTTTTCTGGTTGACTTATAAAAAAACTTTCAATGCTTGTTCTCAATTTAATTAGTTGACAGCGCTAAAAGGCACAAACTTTGGTCGCACCAACTTCAAAGCAGCTTTTTCAAAAGGACTGCAAAGCAACAACAACAACAACAACTGATACACAATAACAACAAGTGTACAAGTTCCTCATTAAAAGTCCACTTAAAAGTCATGCGCAGGCCAACGTTGCGTATGAGCAATGTGACCCAGAGTTGAAGCGGAAGCAGCAGCAGCAGTGGGCGTAGGAGGCGTGGCATACTCTATGGGCGTACCACAATCACGCAGGTGCCGCAGTACATTATTTATTATGCCATTATTATAATAATGTATTGAAATTGACCCAATTTTTGAGAGGGAATTTGAAGGTTGACCAGTTAAACAGTTAATCAACCCTATTGATCAAGGTGGCTTTCCATCAATGTCAAATTAACTTTCATGAATGTATTACATTTATTCACTCTTTCAAATATCCTGCTCTCATTTGGCTAATACACTTCAAGCATTCAATATAATTTGACTATTATAGACGTCTAAAATAGTAAAGAATGGAATTTTAAAATCATAATTTTTATGGTTTTTATTATTACGCAATTACTTGAGATTTCGTAAGTCATATTAAAGTCATCAACAAAATTTAAACTATTATTAAAATTTGATTTATTAAAAAATTAAAATAAGTTCAAAATATAGATAAAAATAAATAATAATCAATAAAGTAAAATTAACCGCATTTATTATCTGTTAAATATGCAATCTATTTATATCTGAAACTTAAGCTTAAATACAAGACTTTCGAGGATCTTTAGAGATAAGGCTCTTACTTCCATTATCTCAAATGACAGCAGTTTAATATGCCCGTTTTAATACGATATGTGTGAGGGTATAACAAAATTGTCTGGAATTATATTTAAGCGGCTTAATGAAGCATTTGAAACTTTCACAGCCATCATTATGATGTCTGCGATTTTTGGCACTCAATGCCACAAGTGGAACCAATATGTGTTGACCGACAAAAAAAATTCGGCTAGTGAGAAATGTAAATGACCTACATGATAATTGGTTATAATTATGTATACGTAAGCTGCTTTATACCATATTCTATTCTTAGGTTTAAATGCAAGTTATTTGTGTCCATCTGTGATAAATACTTTGGCATAGTTGACATACTGATCAGTGATCACCCTAGGAAATTCACTCGCATACCCTACGATAACAACAATCGCGATTCGTTGAAAACCCGTTTCAACTGGTCAACTGGACAACTGGCCAATGCCATCAAAACACAATTACGAAGTACCCAAAACGAAACTGCAATATAGCCAAGAGGAGGCATACCAATGATAATGATCTTGCAAAAATGGTATAAAGATGGAAAACAACAACAACAACAAAACACATAACAGCAAAAGCGGACAAGTTTTAAGATAACTAACTGATGCGGTGATTTTTCAAGAGATTCAGCTCTCTTACGTACACACACACACACATACACACACACAAACACACACAGATACAGACGCACACACACACAGATTGAAAGAAGAGCTTGGCCTGCTGCACGGGACTCTAAAAATAGCGAGCGCTCATTAGAAAAGGCTAAAAATAGCCAGCAAGTTGAATCGCGTTCGCTTTAAGCAAATAAAAAAAAAAAAAAAATAGAGTAAAATAATCGTAATAAACGAGCAAGAGTAGCGTAAAATGTGATAGCTTGCATAAACATAAATAAAAATATAAATATAAAGGTAAAATGGGTACAGTGGGTGCAACAAAGTTTATCTTTTAAGATTCAAATATCTAAAGACTTTATAACCTTTAATTTAAGCTGTTGAAGAAGTGTTTAGTTTAACATAAACTTAAAATAGACGGTAAGTGAAATATTTAAAATTATGTCTATTGTTGGAGATTTATTTGCTCCTTTAGTCTTGACCTTATGACCAAGACAGCATATTTTAAGAAACAATTTACAGCTCCTTTTTTAGTTCACTTTGCTATTTTGCAGTCAAGCATTTCGTTGGCAACTATTTATTCTCAGCTGCTGAGCTAGTTAAGTGCGTCAAGGAACAGGTTGGACACTCGGTAAATTCATAATAGTTTTTGCACGGATTTTTTACCTTTATTAAAGAGAAGTTTATCCAATTAGTCATGTAAAAAGCCTGAAAAACTAAGCTCTGAATTAAATATAACCCTTTAACTATAGCTACTTGTAAAAGAAAAGTCAACAAAAAAACAGCCTAAAGTTCTTACTTGCTCTGACTATAAATATATTGTAATTTAGAATTAATTTCAGCATTTTACAATTACAATTATATGAACAAAAGCCTAAGAATTAAGTTAAGATAAAAAAGCTAGTTAAAAAAATAAACCACTAAAGTTTCAATGCATTTAAAATGCACTCGAAATGTAGTCATTTCTAAATAAATTCTTAAGTATTACGAGTTCTTATACACCCAAAAAAAAGTTTAAGAAAAAACAACAGAACGTTTACATAATTTCAAACAATTAAGTTAAATTCTTGTTGTTATTTTGGCAATGTTGACATGGCAAACATTTTGGCCCAGAACATAAAAAAAAACAGATACAAGAGGAAAAAAAACAGAAGACAAGATAAGACCTCGAGGGCAAAGAGTAGCAAGCAGACCAGACCAGTCCAGACAATACCAACAGCGGGTGCCAAGGTAAACCAAGTAAATCAAATAGTAGAGATAGGAGATGGGAGGGAGGGGCAGCTACGACTACAACAACAACTGTAGAACGCCACTTCAAACAGACAACAAACATACACATAGTAGCCAAAAGAGTAAAAGCAGCAACAACGACCAAGCAATGTGGTATGTAAGAAGGAAAGAAATAATAAAAAACGGAGGCAAAAGGCAAGAAACCCAATAACATAAAAGCTAAAGAATTTTTTTGCGCAAAAAGGATGAAGGCGACTCAAACAGCAGAGGGGGCTGTATGTGTGTGTGTGTGTGTTGCGAATGTGATGTGTGTAAGTAGAAAAACCCGCTTACAGCAGCAAAAAAAAAAACGCGGCAGCAACACACCAACTGACGACCTTGATAAGTTTCACATACACACACACAAACACAGAGTGAAACTGCCCACGAAAAAAGGAAGGGGCTGACCAAGGAGTGCACACATACAATTGCTGTTTACAAAAGGGGGAGCGAAAGAGGCGGCATGCCGTATCACACCACAATCGATGCCCAAAGAGAGCGCACCCATGGTGAGTTTTGCTCTCGCTCTCTGAACTTGGCGCTCTCTCAACTTGACGCTCTCTCGCTGCCATCAACAAGTGGCTGCTCCTAGCACAATTCGTATCTGTGTGTCTGAGTGTCTGTGCCTGTGTGTGTGTGTTGCTCTTTAGTAGCAGCAGCAGCAGCGCGTGGTGAGCTTATTGTTTTTGTTTTACTTCTGTTTGTTCGTTCTTGCTGTAATTGTACTTAATATACATGCTAATACATACATATGTACACATTATCATGCTCTGCGTTACATTATTGAATTTCTCAAGTCGTTGCCGCTGACGCATTTAAAAGAACGCCAAACAAATGCGACTGCTTGTCTGCCTCTGTTATGCTTACACTCTCACACTCTCACTGTCTCTCTCTCTCTCTCTTTTAGACTCTCTCTTGATTTCCGCCAATCAGCTGGCAATCAGCTTGAAATTCAAATTCAATTAATATTATTTAATAAATTCGCATTCAATATTGACATGACATGTACATACATACACAACTACATGAATATATGTCTGTGTTTAGTAAATGGAAAATTTCTGTTGCCCATTGATAGCTGCTGTGTATGTGGCTAAATAAATGCAAAAACAACAACAAGATTTAAACGATCGTGCAACGTGCCTGAAATTATAAAATACAAATCAACGCGGAACCCGCCGTATAAAGAAACCGGCGCTGCACTTGCAACAAACGTAGGCTGCAAAACTGACGTTGCCTGCCACACACACACACACACACACTCACACACACTCACACACACACAACCGGCTCAAATCAACCGACAAACAGACGAAGCAACGTCTAGTTTGAGTTTTGAACGACAGTCGAACACAAGCGACAACCCATAATTAATCAGACTACAGGCAACAACAACAACATTTTCCTTATTTTTTTTTTGTTTTTTACCAATTTACATTGAACGTGTACGGCCAACAAATTGCAAATTCCGTGCAGATCCTTTACAACATTAACAAGAATCAATAACTTGTTTGTTTCCCATGTTATTTGGGCTTATCAACTGGTTAGTTTGTCTGTTTTGTATACCCTGTAAAGTGTTTAGTGCTAGGGTATTATACATTTATTAAATAGAATATTTGAACTTACACATTCATTGTAAACATTTTTAAATGGTATTTTCTGCGCAACATTTGGTTAACTTTTTTCTATGCTTTATTTTCAATCAATACTACGTTTCCCCAATTCAATACACACATACTTATACACAATGCGAATTTACTACGATCGTAGTGTCCAAATCTATATGTCAAAACAAGTTTTCAAACATCAATTCGCATATTTTTACAAATTATATTAAAGCTCATACATAAAGACAGCTCAATAACAACAAAAACAACAACAAAAACAAACAAAAAATAGCAAACGATCAAATAACAACAAATAGTAACAACAAAAATAGGAACAATCATTTATTTTTCGTCTATGTACTGTGAAAACTAGTTTTGCTTGTAAAACTATTTAACAATTGTTATTCCAAATACAAACAGTAATTTACTTAGATTTAAGAACGAATCTTTGCTACCCTAGAAAACTTGAAAAATACTAGGACTATTAAACTCTCTTGAAATTACTTGTAGTCTTTTCCGTTTTCATTAAATTAAAATTAATCTAATTAATACATACTTAAACTATAATTGATGTGAACATTGAGCTTAGTTTATCCTTATCAATTTCATGACAACTCCATAAGGAAACTCTGAGTAATGCCTTTATAATTTACAAGACATTCATTCAGCTATAAATCGGTTGAAAATTCATTATGACTAATACACAAATATATGCATTTATATTTACTTATTATGCATGTAAAACAGCTTTTATCATCTTCTCTATTTCTCTCTCTCTCTTCCTATCTCTCTTTGCACAGACAGAAAACACAATCAATTTAATAATCTTTAGAATTATTACCTAATAAAAGATTTAAAAAACATAAAAAATAAATAAATTTATTTTAATATTCTATCATAAGTATGCAAATCTTAGTTTTTATTGATTGATTAGTTCCAGTTTTGCTTAGTGTACGCTAATCAAATGGAAAATTTGTATACTTTAGTGTGCAAATGAATAAATTACAATGTGTAATAGTTGAAAACCCCAACAACAGCAACAACTACAATAGTAACAACAAATTGAAGCTCCAACTTATAATTTAACTATAAGTATAGTCTAAATAATTTTGCCACTTTGGGTTTTACGCTTTACGAATAATAACACAAATGTAAATAGATAAAAAAAAAAAAATTCCCGACATCAACACTCTATTGTAACTATGAAGTACAATAAAAGTTAAGCTGCGTCTATCTTAGATGGACAAAGAGAAAGAGAGTGAGAGTGAGAACACTTACATATGCTTACAGATTTGTATCTTTGTATCTGTAACTGCATTTGTATTTGTATCTGTGTGTGTTTGCATGTGATTAGAATAAATCAGGAGTGCGTATCAAATGGCCATGAGAGTAAATTACAGTTTGCCGAAAGCAAACGAAGTTACTTGTGGATCACCAATACATGTGATTAAGAGTAAATGCTCTCTTTGTTCGCACTCCTGGCCAGTGTTGCCAGAATATTGTGGACTTAAATAGCTAAAAAAAATATAATTATACAATCCTATAAACAAAATGCAATATTTTTTAAACAGATCTAGGACCAAAGATAAATAACGTAAATTAAACAAATAAAAACTTTAGCTCTAAGCTCTGACTATCAACTAAACCACGTCTAAAATTGTTAGATTTATAGCTTAATAGCAATTCAACAAAAAGCTAAATCTAGCAATAAAATTGCTAAAATGGCAACACTGCTCCTGGCATACAATTGGGGAAATGTCGTTGATCTACCGTTTAGGCAATGATGATGCTCGCTCTCGCTCTCGCTATTGCTCTTGTCTGCTATCAGTCGCCGCTATCCGGCTGCTGTGCTTGCTCGCTGCATGTGTATGTGTGTGTGTGTGGGGAGCTTGTCACTTAATTTCATGTGCTGCAATCAAAACACACACAATGAAAGAGAAAGAAAGAGAGGGAACTGCGCGCGGTATGCAAAACAAAACTATTTAAGTGGATAGACAAGTTTTAACCAGCGCCAAGCGTGCTGATAAAGCGGTTTGCGCTGGTCAAGCACACAACACAAAGAGTGAGAGAGTTGCACAAAGAAAGCACAAAGTGTCACTTGCAACTTGCAACTGCAATAACTAAAACAATTCCCGACTCGACTCAGCCCAAATATCCATAAAGACGCGATAAAAATAACTCAACGTTGCCTGCAATCAATTTGAGCCTAAGCAACTATGGCTATGTATAGACTTGACTTGCAACAAAGCAAGAGAAGTAGAAGAAATGAACAACAGAAGAGAAGAAGAGCAGAAACTAGCTAAAAGGCTAAAGGCACAAGGCATTTTTTATTTCAACTTACCGCTGCGCTCCCGCGCCGCACAAGTTCAAGGCCAAGTGGCCACGGCGCCTCCTCTCTCTCTCTCTGTCTCTTTGCAGTTGTTGTTGTGTTTGGTGCTGCCAGTTTTCGCGCTCTTCTCTTCGTATCTGTGTGTGTGTGTTTAACTATGCGTGTGAGAGAGTATGCTTTGCATGCAAAAGAACTTTCGTTTTCAAGTACACGAAGCGCCAGGAGGAAGCTTTTACTACTGTTGTTGTTGTTGTTTTGGTTTTTATTATTGTTGTTGGCTGTTTTGTTTTAGCAGGTCGCGCGTGGTGAACAGCAACGAACTCGCACTTGTTTATGACACGCGCTCTGCCAGCGCAAGAAATCAAGAAATTTACAAATTTGTATATGTTATTTGAGCCTGAAGCTGTGCGGCTTTGTAAATTAATTAACAACACTCAAACGTACACATACACACTCACACACGCTCTCACACCACGCACACACATAGCGCATATCAAGCGAGCGCGCGCGCCGAGATAAGCAAAGCAATTTATTTGCACTAAAATTTACTTTTTGCACGCCGCTTGACTCGAGAGGGGGGAAAGGGGGAGGCGGAGGCGAATGTTAAGGGGGCTGAATTCACCACACACACAATCACACTGGAATTCGTCGCAACACACGCAATCCGACGTAAGCGCACGTTTCTGTTACAAATAATGGTCAAACTTGTAATTCTGTTCACTTTTTAAAACACAGCAGCAATTTGCGCCGCAATTGGTTTCAATATATTTAAATATTTTGTTTAGCAAAGTTATTGAATTTCAAAGAATTTAGAAACAACCAGAGACAACGGAAAACGACGACACCGCGATTACGAGGCGCAACAACAAATGGTGAGCGTAAAGAGAGTCACATGCCAGAGTTGCCAAGTGGATTGACTTTACTTACGCCAAAAAAAAGCTCCACAAAAGTGTTGGAAAACGTCAAGAAAACGGGCGCCCAAAGACAGCTGTCAACTTAGCTATTTTATAACTAGTTCTGGCTATTTGCCGAAAAATAGCTGCAATTGCGTTGGTACGTTGCCAGATTTGAACATTTTGCAGGGCGACAACCTTTCCACCCAATACAAAAATATGTTTAGAAATAAGCTTTATTACTATCTAAATTACAACATAGTTAAGTATTAATTAAAGCATAGGCAAATTGGCTTTTAAGGCGTCAAATTCCTTGCGTTCCAAGGGCTTTAAGTGTGTGCCCGAAAAAGGGGACCTGAATTCCACGTCGCGATGTCTGTTAACCAAAATCTTTTGCTCCGAATAAATCTTATTGATTTCTTGTTCTATTTGCTGCTGATCTGAAAATAGAATAAAGTATTAAACAACGTACATTTGGCCTATATTTAATTACCTTTCTTCAGCAGCTGCGTTGCTTTTTCCCGCTTCATCTTGACCAGCATGCTGCCTACGGTAATCCAAACTTTTGGCTCCTCAGACTTTTCCATTAAACGCAATGCCTCGCGATTCTCCTGGCGACGCTTGTCCATAACCGTCAGCTCCTGCTTGTTGGCCAAGATCTTATCGGCCAGCTCCTCGGTTTTGTTTATAATCTCGATACCTTTATTTAGGTCTGCTTGCGACATTTTGGCGTCGTTTTAAAAAATGAAATGTCAACAACGCCGACGAAACCACTGCTGCCAGCGTAGCTATTTTATAGCTAGATATAGCTGTAACAAAACGTAAACAAATCGTTAAGGTGACCAGACTTATGTAAATTTAGACAGCTGTGCTTTTATTTTTAAAAATGGTCAGCCTTTTTAACCGCTGTTGAAATTTGAAATTAAAAAGTGAGATATTTATTGACTTGAAAGAAAAGTAAGACTTATATAATATTTTAATTGAAAGTTAACCTATATAAAAGTATTGTTTTGATTGAAAATAAAGATTACATAAACCCTTTAACAGCCAATTTATTTCAAGTACAGATTTCCAACTTAAATATAATCGTAAATGAGCGTTTAACAAATATACAATTATTTGCTAATATCTAAAGTTTTTTTGATATTTGATAAGCATTTAGTGCTTGTAATGAGTCAGATGATTTATCATATTGTAGAGCCATTTGGGCTGATCATGTGGAGCCATGTGTCCAGCATTACGGATCATTATCTCAACCAAATGCCGAGCATGCTTGACGTAACCAGCCACCTCGCCATCAACCTTCCAGATTTCACGTGGAGCAATCTTATACTGATCGGAGCCCGGGAACTTGAGATGCTTCAGATAGTTGCGAGTTAATGGATAGGCAACAATAATATCCAGTTGACCACTGTAGATGCACACTGTGTAGAAGTTGAGGAGTTCAGCAATCCAAGGCGCCACAGTGTCCATAACATCTTTTTTCAAAAACTGCTCCACCTTGTTTTCTTTGTCTAGATCATGGAACGTCTTGTTGCCCACATGGATGGCACGACGGGTAACTCCCGATTGCAAGAATTCACCCATCTTGGCATCAGCGGCATCGGGATGAGTGTTTAGATAATTGTAGTACCAGCTGTAATCTGTGAGATTGCTAAAGATGGAACCGTTTGTCATGTCGCCATTGATGAGGGAATCGAAGATATCAAAGGCACATTCCATATCCCGCTTCTCAATGCATTCAGCGCCCTTCTTTTCAGCCTCATGGAACTGGTTTAAGCCATTGTCATCAATCAATCCCAGCTGATAGAGATAATCGCCGTATTTCAGTTGATGTATGGGATCAGACAGACCATTGCCAATGGCCACACCTTTAAGAGGTATATAGACGCGTGTCTCTATAGCATTCTGCACCTTGTGAATGTGATAAGCCAGAGCAGGCACATATTTCCCGGCATAGGATTCACCAGTGACCCAAAAGCCCGAGGAGTTGCTCCAGCCAAAGAGCTCATAGAGCTGCATCATTGCCTCATGTAAATTGCGTCCCACATCCCTTTCATTTGTGGCATAACCTTTGTCATTATCCGTAAAGCTAAAGCCAGTGCCCACTGGATTATCTATATATATCAGGTTGTGTGTCTTGCTCCAGGTGTAGTTTCTCTTCTGCAGTTTCCCTTGACCATCCAGCTGCAGTGGACCATTCTCCGTGAACAGACCAAAAAGGGAGGAGGCACCTGGTCCGCCCTGTAGCCACAATACAACGGGTGCATAGTCCGGATCCGTTTCCGATGGGAAATACCAGAAGAACATATTCGAATTGTAGCCCTTGTCAACGGTCAAATAACCCGCATAGCTTTCAACTCCATGGAACTGAGAGCCCGAAACACGAGCCAATTTCTGGACTTCCTCCTTGGGTAGCGATGCATTCTCGATCCAGGGCGTCAGGAAGAGCGGCTCTCCAGGATCCACGCCATCCTCGTAGAACTGAAAGCGTGGATATGGATTCACAAAGCTTCGTCTATAGGGACGATCCTCTGAAGCAACAACAACAACACTGCAGACAGTGGCTGCGATAATTAAAAGCGCGCAATGATTTGCGCTTTTCATTGTTTGGACTGCGCTTCAGCTGTGGGGCGGAATTTTATGATAATCAGTTCGTTATCTGACACTGCACTGCTCACTTACCGTTTATACAAACATATAAATATATGTATATATATATTTAGCGTATACTCCAACTTTATGAACTTTAGCTTGCGACAGCAAAAACTAATCTGAGCCGGCAAAATTGATGTTGCAACTTTAAGGTTGCTCAAAAAATATTCATATATCGATAAATAATCTTAGCGATAACATATTACTGGGCGATATATTCTGCTGATGATATTGTATGAATATCGATAAAATTGTGCAGCAATTAACAAACAAACGCAGTTGAATAAATTTAAATCAGTGATTTAAATATTATATGTAAAACAATTATATATAAAACTTTATTATATATAAGTCTTTATTATATATAAAACTATATTATATTATATATATTTATTATATATAAGACTTTATTATATATAAAACATTATTATATATAAAAACAATATTATATTTAAAACTCTATGATATATAAAACTATGTTATATAAAACTATTCTTATTAAATAATTTTTACGATTAACTTATAATTGTCACTTCACTTGCCACTTCCCATTGATCCGCCTCCTTTGAGCGCCGAACACTAACTGCCTGCCCACTGCGAGATGGCCTCCTTTTATATGCTGCGTGGGTGGTCAGTTAGCAGAACTCTGTTATCTCACATTGGCACTGTTAAACTCGATTGTCACTGTTAAACTCGATTGTCTCTGTTAAACTCACATTGGCACTGTTAAATTCGATTGACACTGTTAAGCTCACATTGTCACTGTTAAACTCACATTGGCAATGTTAAGCTCGATTGTCACTGTTAAACTCACATTGGCACTGTTAAATTCGATTGATACTGTTAAGCTTACATTGTCACTGTTAAACTCACATTGGCACTGCTTAGATAACAGAGTTCTGCTAACTGACCACCCTCGCAGCCTATAAAAAGCCGGCCTTTCTGGCGGTAGGCAGGACTCGGTGTTCGGCGCTCGCAGAGGACGGATCAGCAACGGCGGGCAACTTCGTGGGATTAGAAGCAGATAGTTATAAGCTTATTATAATATTATTAAGCATTATTTTGTAAGCTCAAAAAATTATTTAATAATATAGTTTTATATATTATATAGTTTTATATATAATAAAGTTTTATATATAATAAAATTTTATATATAATATAGTTTTATAAATAATTGTTTTATATATATAATAAAGTTGTATATATAATTGTTTTATATATATTATCTAATATAGAATAGTTTTATAGCTGGTTTATTTTAGTTGTTGAATCACAAACATTGCAAATTGTACATATTTTCTATGCAAATTATTCGCGCCAAAAATATCTAGTAAGAATAAAATAGTTTTGTTATCGAAGTGCTATCGATATTAATATAACACTTTTATCAATGTAAAGGGCAACCCTGCCTATGAAATCAGCTGTTGTTTTTAAACAAGCAATTACATATAAAATTGATATTAGAATGTTAATGAGGAAACTAATACTAAGTACTTATGATATCTAAGGCTAATGAATTTCAACTACTGACAACGATAATGCCATAAAAAATAGGTGTGAGTGTAGGTAAATCTATGAGGAAAGCGTAAACAATGTCACCACCTTCATTACCGCTGATAATGAGTCAGCAGCGTCGACGCAGGCAGCGCAGCGTCGCCAAAATGAAATAACGCTGCTTTCGCTTTTGTTGTGGTCTGGCCCCAAAACGGAATCGGCATTTAAAGTGTATTCATTCCAGTGTAGGCAGCTGAAAGTGTTGGACGTGCGTTCTCTCATACATACACGAAATTACTTTATTACGCATCTCACACAACAAACCCACAAATATCGACAATATGTTTGATTTCAATTTGGAATTCGCTCGTGGCGGCGCCTCCTTTACCACCGAACTGTTTCAGCTACTGGCCGCAGGTGGCGTTAAGCAGAACATTGTCTTCTCGCCCTTCTCCATCCAGGCGTGCATTGCCTTGGCCTTTGCCGGTGCCCAAGGTGACACGGCCGACGAGATCGCCAAGGGATTACGTTTCGCATCCAATTTCCCACCGGAAGTGGCACAGACCTTCCAGTTTGTGCTCGAGAAGTACAAGCACAGTGATATACTGAAGATCGCCAATAAGCTGTATGTACAACAGGGAAAACAGCTCAAGGCCAGCTATGAGCAGGAAATTAAGGAGCATTATCACTCGGAGGCGGAGTCCATTAACTTTGGACAGAGCGAGGCGGCTGCGCAGTCCATCAATGCCTGGGTTAATACCAAAACTGCAGGCAAAATCACGGAACTTGTCTCAGCCGATTCATTCAATGATAACACTCGTCTCGTCCTGCTGAATGCGCTCCACTTCAAGGGCAGCTGGGCCCACAAATTCCAGGAGGATCGCACCGAAGAGGATGATTTCTGGGTGGGCGCCGAACAGAGCGTCAAGGTTAATTATATGAACCAAAAGGCCAAATTCGGTTACGGTTACTTTGAGGATTTGAACTGCACCGCTCTGGACATGCCCTACAAGGATTCCGATCTCTCGATGTTTGTGCTGCTGCCTCAGGAACGAGATGGCCTCAAGGAGTTGGCCCAAAAACTGAAGACCGTCAATCTAGTCGATTTGGCGGACAAACTTTCCGAGGAAGAGGTTCACGTAAAGTTCCCCAAATTCAAGGTGGACTTCTCCCTTGAACTGGCCGATAAACTGAAGCAGGTGAGAAACAGAAGAAAGTACAATTCTTCAGGGACCGAATGGTTTCATTATAAAACTCAGGGAATCATCATTTTTTTTTATATTTATTATTTTACCTATGATAAAACTCAAGAAATAATCATTATTTTATATTTTTATAATTTTATTTATGATTAAACTCGAGAAATATTCATTATTTAATGAGTTTTAAATTTTGTTCTCAAAAATAATGTTTATTTCTTGATTTGTATTTTTTTTGCACAAAAATAATCATTATTTTATGAGTTGAATTTTTTATTTTATTGACACGTCCACAATCAGTAGAAAACTCTATCAAAAATATTTATTAGTTTCTTATCAATGTTTAAAGTACTTTCATTTGATGTTTTAACTATTTTGGTAGCTTATCATAGCGACTTGCTAGATAAAGTGTAGGGTATTATAAATGCGGTTTGCTGCATTTCTGACGCATTTTGCGGTTCGTGTTAAAGATCATGTATCACGAAAAATAATATAAGACTTGCTTATAGGGTGACAAAGCTTATCTACATACCTGTGCATAATATCTTATCGAGTACATCCTCTTGGGCTTGCAAATGACCTCATCGATAAAGTGTTTAATCATTGTTTATTTTTAATATTTGTATACATAATCTACAATAGCAATTGTTTTGTATTTTCTTTTTTTTAGTTGGGCATCACGAAAATGTTTGACGATAGCGCGGAATTCAACAATCTGTTGGAGTCCCCCGAAGGCGTTTATGTCTCCAAGGTGTTGCACAAAGCCACCATTGAGGTCAACGAGGAGGGCACCGAGGCGGCTGCTGCCACTGGCATGATTATGATGACGCGCATGATGCTGATGCCCGTGCAGTTCCAGGCCGATCGCCCCTTCCTCTACTGCATCTGGAACAAGAAGAATATTATGTTCGCTGGCGCTTTTGTCAATGCACCAAATGCTTAAACTCTGCAAAAACTCATTAATTTATTGTTATCATTTTTAAATTGGAAACTGCAAGCATTTTTATTTATCATTTTTAATTTCAATCGACTATCACTTTAAATGTTTTGATTAAATAACGTACACCAAAATAAATTGACAATCGTCCCTATTTTTATTGATTGGCAGCACTATGCAGTATTTGAATTCGCGCCAACTCAAGTGTGCTGCAAATTAAGACGGGGTGGCAGCCTTTGTAGCTTGCCAACGCTCTGGGGAAAAAAGTCTCAAATTAACAAAAAAAAAACTAAATTCGACAAAATTCTAACAAACAAGCTGTTAAAATTTTTATAATTCTAGCTTAAAATGATCAAAAAGACTATTTTTTAAAAAAGTCACTGAAATAGAAATCTAGATCATTTTTTACGTTTGCCAGACCTTCAAAATAACTGTAATTTTTTTCAGCCAGGTGGCAACGTCTTAAAACAAAAAAAACAGAAGGAAAAGCGCAAAAGAAAACAATTACATACTTACATATCTATGTATGCATATAAATGATGCGGTCTGAACAATAAAACAGTCATGTGGCAATAAATAAGCCAAGGAACTAAGATATTCAAACAAAGCAATGTCACTGCGTGCACTCAGGAAACGGGATACTCAACTTAGCCAAGGCGCAAGCAGCGCAAAAACAACGCTCTTCAAGAAGGCCAACAACAACAACAACACAACGCCAGCAACAGTAATAACAACAACTACGTCACCCAGACATTTACTGGCCAAAAAGTCTTCAACAGCGAGCATACAAAAGTTAATACGTCAACGCAAGTTGTTGGGACGTGCAACAAATTCCAATCCGGATCTCACGGAATTCCAAAGGGCAATTGGTGACAACCTGTTGCGCAGTAAATCGGAGGGTGATGTGAGTACAGTGAACCTGGCAGGTAAAACGATACGAGGTTTGACGGCAGCCAACGCCAAGTCTGAGGTGTGTCTGCAGCGCATTAGTTCGCACAGCTACGAGCCAGGTCAAATCAAAATGTTGACCGGAGCACAATCCCATCGCGATCTGTCCGGTAATCATCATAGTAATCTGGACTATGAGAATGGTCGAGCACCGCGGCGCATGAGCGAGTGCAGCCTGGGCTACAGTCAGGCCAGTGGTAGTGTTAGTGGCAGTGCCTATTCCCGACGCACCAGCTCCATGTTTGCCAGCCAAATGGCGCTGTCCAGTGCAGCACCTGTTGATCCCAATGCCGTGTTGCGTGTACCCATTATTGGCTATGAGGTGATGGAGGAACGTGCTCGCTTCACAGTTTACAAGCTGCGTGTGGAGAATCCGGATACCCGGGACTGCTGGCTGGTCATGCGACGCTATACGGACTTTGTGCGTCTCAATGGGAAACTGAAGCAAGTGTTTCCCCATGTCAATCTTATGCTGCCGCGCAAGAAACTCTTTGGCGACAATTTCAATGCTGTCTTCTTGGACAATCGTGTGCAGGGTCTTCAGATGTTTGTCAACTCCATTATGATCAAGGAGCAGCTGCGCAAACACAAATTGGTGCGGGAATTCTTTTGCCTGGACGAACCGCCCAGCTACTCGGAATCAATGGAGGAATGTCGTGTAAGAGAAATAACAATAAATCATTTGATATATTTATAGCAGGCACTTAATCTTTATAAGTATTATTATAAAACTCAAGAAATAATCATTATTTTCCGGGACTACTCATTATAAATTTTATTATGGAACTCAAGAAATAATCATTTATTTTGAGTTGTAATACGGGTATTTTACTTTTGAGCAAAAAAATAAATCTCAAAAATAAGGAGTGAGTTTAATTTTTTGGATAAAAAAAACTCAAGTTTGAGTAATTATCAAAATAATAAATCTCAAAAAATATTAATTATTTTTGAGTAAAAAAAAATAAACTCATAGAAAATTGATTATTTCTTGAGTTTTATTTTTTTGCTCAAAAATAAAACTCAAGTAATAATAAATATAATTAAACTCAAGAAATAATCATTATTTTATGAGTTTAATTTTTTTTTTGCTCAAAAATTATGATTACTTCTTAAATTTTATTTTTTGCTCAAATATTATCATTATTTTATGAGTAAAGTTTGATTTTTTTAATTGAAATAAACAAAATGATCATAATTTACCTTCTCTGATTTATAGGCAATATTCGAGGCTCAGGAGGAGACTATAGCACACCTGAAGCTGCAGATACAGACCAAAAACGATCACATACTCAGTTTGCAGCAGAAGTTACGCGAAGAAATGATCGAAAAGGAGCAGCTCAGAGAGGAAATAAAGTAAGTGAATCATTAAAGATGCTAAGAAATTACCATTTTAATAAATATTCACATACATTTACAGAAATATAAACCTGGATTGCTCACACTGCTCCTCGGCAAACGACAGCAATTCGCTCAAATAGTTTAAAGAATTAAGGATCAGCAATCGCTAGGATTCAACGTGTGCGTGTGTGTACAATATTATGCTGAGCATAACTCTATACACTCGCACGGCAAATAACACCAACTATATCTCCAAATCCAACAACTCCAAGTGCATATCAGGCGCTAAAAAGGCTCACTTATACAGTGCTTTAGTATTCAGATGATAATAATATAAGTCCAAATGAAATACAAGTATATATTTTATATATGCGAGTTTTTACTCGATGATAATTGATTTAGGCATAAGTACAATAATAAAATCTACAGTTTATTTACTAGACTTATCCGACAATAATTGGAATGAATTAGGCACATTAATAAGCCCAAATGCGATACAAATACATATACCTAATGAAAATTTCGAGTTTTTACCTGTTATTCAATTTAGAATAAGCGCAATAAAATTTACAATAAATGAAATCTATAGTATATTTACTAGAGTTAGCCAAAACTTACATATCTGATTGAATTAAGGGCCTTCGGTTAATATTAAGCGCTAAAAAGATATAAAATATAATTTATATATGCGAATTTTGTACTCTTTGAGAATTGAATTACAAGAAGTAAATAGACTTATCTAAAAATAATCTGAATACATTAAGGACATTGTAGGCCTTAGTATTCAGATAATAATAAGCTCAAAAATTATATAAAATATAATTCATATAGGCAAGTTTCTACCGTTCAGAATATACAATAATTAAAACTATATTTTATGTACTAGACTTATCAGAATGAATTATAGGCTCGTCATGGCCGGCGGACGTGCATATGCTTTGGGTATAAATCCGTATTTACGGGTTTTGGGAGCATACGCCCACAGCCAACCGTCCACGGTCTGATTGTTGAGGTCGGCATAGATCCAGTCACCACGACGCACGGACAGATCATCCGGAGCCTGAGCTTTGTAGTCATAGAGCATGACGAGCTCTGTGCCATGATAACGTAGGTCATCAGTGCCAATGCCTAATTGTTGTTGTTGTTGTTGCTGCTGTTGTTGTTGTTGTGCCTGTTGTCCCTGCTGTTGGAGGATGGTCTCCATGGTATTTAGGCCACCACCTGTGAGCGTGGCATGATGTTGCATGTTGCTCTCGTTGAGTGGCGCCGCTGCTGGCGTTGTTGTTGCCTTTTGTTGCTGCAGCACACGCACACTGTCCGCTGGATAAATGAAATTGGCTGGGACAAAACCCTCCTGGCCATCGCTGCGCATGATCCAAAACCAATCGGGATCCTCACGATTCAGAACGGTCACAAATTCGCCACGTTCCACCGACAGATCATTCTCATCGCGGGCAATGAAGGTATAAAGAACAATACAACGTCCCGATGGCTCCTTGATGAACGGCGTACACTCCGGCATAGACTGATGAAGATTGCTCTCCAGGTTATTCACTGTGGAGGTGTTGACCACAGTGATCGGTTCATCGCAGAGCACATCCAGTTTGTTGTCGACTCCCACGCCCAGCAATGGTTGATTCTCATCATGTGGCTGCTCCGGACACTGTTCCCGTGGCAGCTTCTTTTTAATGGCCAACTCGGCCAACTGTGTGTTGTACGGCGCACAGTAGGAGAACGGTATAAAGCCCTCCTGGCGCGAGTCCTGGCCAATGACATAGACCCAATCGTTCTCACGATATAAAATATTAACCAGCTGTCCGCGTTTCACCTCCAATTCATCGTCCACGCAGGGCGTAAAATCGTGCAGCACAACCATTTTTGAATCAGGACTGATTTTTAAATTAAAATTTAATTATTTATTGAATTGAATAATTATTAATTTAATTACTTACCTTAGTCCATGCTCCTTTTCAATGCCCACACGCACCAGTGTCTCAATGCTGGAGGAACCTGTAATCCGTCCCATTCCCACAGGCGCCAGATCTCGTTCAATGTTTGCATTTGTGGCTGTGGAAAACAAGTTTGTTGTTTAAGTCTTTTGTTAACTGATTGATGTTGTTGTTTTTGCGCATGCGCACCTTTCTTCTTATCGCGACGCATGCGCACTGGACACAGAAACGCCATTGTGAATATTTAATATTAAATTTAATTATTGTTCACTTAAAAATTAATAATATATTGTTATCTCTTTATCTTTTATGCTGCAGTTATGAATTTCCCATTGGAAAATGCATTTGCGTTAGAGTTGCGTCGTTTCGTTCACAATATGATCAAATGAACGAGTCACACAAATGAACGGGAGAAAAATTCCGATAGTTAAAACGTCTGCCAACCTTTCTGTTCAGTAAAAATTCAATACAGTTAAGTTTAAACAAAAATGTATCTTTTTTATATACAATTCTTAAATTGGAAATTTTTTTTTATAGAATTTTATCAAATTTTTGACATATTATTTAAATTCAAATTATACAACTTCTTTTTCCGTGGGGTGATAAATTTTAAATCTTCATAAAAATGATCACCTACATTTTAATAAATTTTGTTCTTTCTTATTTATAACTAAGTTATTGCTAAATGAAGTTCATATTTGAACTGTGCAATGTTCACAAAAAGATACAATATATCGAACATCATAATGCTTATCGATATTGCAGAGATTTCATTGTTATTGACATGCCTCCACACTAAATTAATCGAGAGCGCTTCAAAATTAATTCAGATATTGCCCTTTTGTTGTGTTTATGCTTTTTTTTTTACTGTATTATATGCTTGTTGTATTAATTAAATGCTACGTTTTGCTGTGCCATCAAGCGTGTAAGTATTGGAAAGCAATATTTGAATTGCACATACTATATGGTAATATATTTAGTAATTAATGACCTTCTATAAGCGGACACCTTGGCGCAGGTTCATTGATGTTTGTGGCCCGTTAGTCAAATAGTAAAGCAAATGATTAATTAAATAAATAAACTATTTAAATATAAGTATACTGTGTATAAAGTATAAAGAGCTAATTTACGTACAAATTAACTTCCTTCGAATTTGTACTATTCATTTTAAAAAGGGAGTCAAGGGATAATAGTATTCCCCAGAATATATCTTCTGTTTAACCTTGCAAAAATTCCTTTAAACTACGTTCTATGGTCGCGAAGTTTCAGGAAATTGGCTGACGCATCGCTGATATTGTGCAGGACACGCAAATTTGAGTTTCAAGGTTGCGTGTTTGTGTTTGACATCTATTATATGGCATGTACTTGCAATAGCAACAGCAACCAGTCACAGTTCGTGGCAGCATCCTGTCAGAAACGGGCAATGTACTATTTTGGTGCCAAGGATATTTGCTGCTTGCATGCCATTTTCGATTATTGTTGCTCCGCAGAAGCGAAAGTACACACAACTAACAAACTGACCTACACAGCAGCCCATTCCTGAACCCAGGTCCTTAGTTCTCAGTCCTTAGTCCCTCACTCGGTACCCAGAAACCGAGTTCGTTTTCATTGCCAAAAAAAAAAAAATTGAAACTGCGCATTACCATTTTCTGTGCTGCAGCTGGCTTACACCCCATACATACAGTGGGGAGCAAAACTGAGTACATGTTCACAAACTCTGTCTTTCGGCATCTACAATAACAAAACTATATTAGCAACGGGCCAAAAATGATTTTTTCCATATTTATTATATTATCTGTAAGAAATATTACTAACTAGCAAACAAAAAATAGTTATTTCAATGAAGTGGAAAATAAAAAACCAAAACAACTCGCATGTACTCACTTTTGCTCTTTTCGTGAAAACTGAAGATATTAAATAATTAATATTATTTCGACACAGAAAAAAAGTTTTGTTGACTTAATTTATAAACTTTAATATATTCTCTATCATATTCTAAAATATTTTTTTTGGAATTCGATTCCACTCCACTTGTACACTGCTCTAAAGATCGTCCTTGGCGGATGGGGCTATATCATACTATGCAAGTCGTTGTTCAACACTTGACCAAAGATTTTCAATCGGATGGGGCTCGGGACATTGTGCTCACTATTCTATTAATCTAAAATTTTACATTCAAAGTCATTTTTTAACTGTTTTGGCTTTTCACATTATGTGGCCACCTAGTTGAAAAGTAAGTAATTGTTCGAAATAATCACTTTTCTTGACTAATAAAGTCCAAAAAAATTTTTTTTGGATATTCGTCAGCAATATTACTTTAAATCCCACGGAAAATGGCTAAGTTCAGACTCCCAGTCCAGACAATACGTTTACAATCATCGTCGGTTCAATTTATATGCGTTTTTGCATATTCTAAGAGTACATTAATTATACCGACGATGATTGTAAACGTATTGTCTGGACTGAGAGTCTGAATTTAATATTTTCAGTAGGATTTAAAGTAATTTTGCTGACGAATATCCAAAAAAAATTTTTTTGGACTTTATTAGTCAAGAAAAGTGATTATTTCGAACAATTACTTACTTTTCAACTAGGTGGCCACATAATGTGAAAAGCCAAAACAGTTAAAAAATGACTTTGAATGTAAAATTTTAGATTAATAGAATAGTGAGCACAATGTCCCGAGCCCCATCCGATTGAAAATCTTTGGTCAAGTGTTGAACAACGACTTGCATAGTATGATATAGCCCCATCCGCCAAGGACGATCTTTAGAGCAGTGTACAAGTGGAGTGGAATCGAATTCCAAAAAAAATATTTTAGAATATGATAGAGAATATATTAAAGTTTATAAATTAAGTCAACAAAACTTTTTTTCTGTGTCGAAATAATATTAATTATTTAATATCTTCAGTTTTCACGAAAAGAGCAAAAGTGAGTACATGCGAGTTGTTTTGGTTTTTTATTTTCCACTTCATTGAAATAACTATTTTTTGTTTGCTAGTTAGTAATATTTCTTACAGATAATATAATAAATATGGAAAAAATCATTTTTGGCCCGTTGCTAATATAGTTTTGTTATTGTAGATGCCGAAAGACAGAGTTTGTGAACATGTACTCAGTTTTGCTCCCCACTGTATATCATACCATATTATATTATATTATAGACGCCCCTTTAACCCACCCCCTAAATGAGCACTTTGTCTCGTACTCGTCTCGCTGTTGACTTTTGCTTACTACGCAGTTGATTTTACATCCTGTGTTCTACGACACCTCTTCCCTTGCCCTTCTTCACCCCTTCTCCTTCGACTTGCAGCAAACAAACCACCTTTTTCCCATGCCCTATCCCAAGCATAAAACTGAGAGCACGCTCCGCTCCAAGCGAATCGATAGAAAGGCGTCTGCGCGTTGTTTCCACACGTGAAACCATTCACTAAAATTGCACAATGAAGACAAAGATGATGATGGACAATGCTGATGCTGTGTTCGTGTATACACTGATGGTTCTACTCGAAAACCTAATCCGTAACGCCGTCTGTCGAACAGACAGACAGATAGACCCCCAGTTGGATCAGTCGTACAGCAAAAAAGAAGCAACCCAGTCAGTGACTGTTAACTGGGTCAGTTATTTTTGGAGTCACGCATATTTATTTATAGCTCTCAGCTAGGATCTACCAACCAACAGTAACAGTAATGGACTTGTCATTCTGGGATTAGGTTTCCTTCAAGTGCTGTAATAAAACTGTCAGCGGCATTTACTGTTGCCTATGACTTGTGAAATTATTACATGTCGACGTCATTCGCACCCATTTCACCAGAACTCCCTCATATGTGCAATACACGTAAATCGATTTGCAGAGCTTTCAATTTTCATGAATGGCATTTCAATTTCCCGATGTAACGGACGTAAATCGTGACAGGTTAATTCTAATGAATGAAAATCGGTTGAGTTTTGAGAAAGTTATGAGAGATCAAAGTTATTGAACAAATGTTAATGAAAAATTGGATGATGTGGTTTTTAATCGAAAAAATATCAAATTTTCTAAGTGATTAAAAATTAAAAATTTAGAGGCCAAATCATGAACAAAATGACATTCCGCTTGAAAATCGGTTAGATTTTGATGAAGTTATGAGCGATCAAAGTTTTCGAAAAAATGTCAAGGGGTAGATATAGAAAACTTGATAAATATCGAAAATATATCAAATTTTTTAGATGATAAAAATTTAAATGCAGAACCAATTTAAAAACCAAATCATGAACAAAATGAAAATCGCTCGAAAATCGGGCAATTTTTGATGAAGTTATGAGAGATCAAAGTTTTTGAAAAAATGTCAAGGGGTCAGTATGGAAAATTTGATATTTTTTCGATTTTGATCAAATTTTCTAGATGATAAAAATTTAAATGCAGAATCAATTTAGAGACCAAATCATGAACAAAATGACATTCCGCTTGAAAATCAAGCAATTTTTGGTGAAGTTATGAGAGATCAAAGTTTTTGAAAAAATGTCAAGGGGTAGATATGGAAAATTATCTTAAAATTGAAAATATAAAAAATTTTCTAGATGATAAAAATTTAAATCCAGAATCAATTTAGAGACCAAATCATGAACAAAATGACATTTCGCATAAAAATCGGTTTAGATTTGGCAAAGTAAGGAGAGATCAAAGTTTTGAAAAAATGTCAAGGGGTAGTATTCAAATTATGAATAATGGACGTCAGTTTTTTAAATGTAAGCTCTATGAATCAAACTATAACTTGAAAACAAGTACTTTAAATTATTAGCTAAGCTTTTTCTTAACGTAAACATTTAAAACGAATATTTTATTGAACCTAACCTATCCTAAAATGCAAAGCTATTCTAAAAACAAGAGCTGTGTAAATATTGAGTTATTGTTTCTGTTCTGCCCATAAATTTGATTAATAAACCATAAAAAAATTGTAATTTCTCAAAAAAAGTTCATTCAATGTTTATTTAAACATATTCTGTTGTGAAATTTTAAAAATGTATTCTAAAATTGTTCCATATATGAACCTTACATCACTCTTATATAAACCTCTGGCCAAAATGTGCATTTATTATTAACAAAATTTATTATGATCTGCTTATAGCTAAAATTAATTCATTAAGATTATTTAAGATAGTTGCACTTATATATAGCGTGACATCAAATGATCATCTTGATTATTCGCATTCATTTTCTAATTCAGTATATGTTCATTTCCCACACGATTTGTTTTCCAATTGCAATCAATTTGGTTTTAATTTCCATTTGTGCAACAGAAATTTAACGATCGCTGCTAAAAATGCACCAACCATAAACAAAGTCAAAAAAAATAAATACGAAAATGCAGCTTGAAAAATGTAAAAATAAATAAATTTGATAGAAAATTTGGCAAGCTACCAAAATGCATTTCGGCAGCTGTAGTTTTCAAAAATCGCGTAAATAAGGGAACATGAAGAACGGAAAAATGTAATTCATAAAGTGAATAAATTTCAAATAAGTTTAAGCAAAACTGATGATTACATAAGCTGCTTTTTGAGCACTTGAGTGAAAAGAAAGAATGGAAATGTTTTAAGTGGATTGTCAAGATGTGCACAAGACTGTTGATTCATAACTAAGCACAAGGAAGGGAGAGGAAATGGGTATAAGGTTGACAAAGTATTCAAGGACATTTACTGGCAATTGTGAGGACATTACGCCGTTAAATGTGGCAACAATGACAGCAACCAAACCGATTTCGCAATTGCACGTCAACATTGCGTATGTGTTATATTTAATAGCCCCCCACCGAAACACTTTCATTGCTGGTCAATGTCAGTGGCAATCCTGTGGAGCCTTTTAAATGCAGCCACGTCCTTGCTAGCATTTTAGTCGGCTGCCAGAGTTAAACCAGCTCAGAGCTCAGCGTGTTAAGCTGCCAACTAAAGGTGCTGCTAATATTCCTGTTTCCTGCAGCCTGCATTCAATGCGTAGTTGCCTATTTGCGCTCTCTCTCTCTCTCACTCTCACTCTCTTTTTCTTCTCTTTCTTCTGCAAATTGTCGGATGCCACTTGGGGCACGTGCGCCAACGTGGAGCTCGTTTTTGTCGGTCGCCGTGCTCTCGATTCGATTTGTCGGCGCTCAGTTCATATTGGTTTTTCATACGGAGTGGTTCGCATTTTGATAAAGTTCGCTAGTTTCGCGCTTATTTCACTGTGGAGAAAACAACACACACCAGAAAATTTTCAATTTAGGTAAAGTCATACATAAGATATTGGCAAACTAAATGACAACTAAAGTCCCCCCACAAAACTGTAGTGTCACCTAAAGTGTCACAGCGCACACAGATTTATGTAGGTTCCAAATTGCCGCTTACATAAAGTGCACAGGTGCTCAAGTTGGCTTAGATGGACAGGTGACACTGTGTAAATTGTCATGCATTATTTAAGCCCTTTGCTGTGTGGCTTCTCTGGGCGACATTTCCGGTCCACACTCTCTATACATACATAGTATTATTACAAATACATACATATATATACGATTTTACATTCATTTTACATATCATTTTTTTTTATATTTTATTAATTTTGCATGATTTTTCGCTTTTGTTTTCACTTTGGACTTTTCAGACGCCATAAAAACAAAATACATATTTTTGGACTGTCTGCGACGTCAAAGTCAAAGGCATTTTTATGTGTGTATATATCTTTTAGATGTCTGTAGATACATTTATATATATGTAGTTCTATATGTATGTTGTTTTGGTAATAAATAATTATGAAAGTGGCGCATTGTTGACACGCGAAATTTCCATTCGGCAAATATTGTAGAACATCTTTTGTTAAGCAATCAATTTATGTCCAAATACCCTGTAATAATAAGTGTGTAGTTATATACATATTTATATTTATTTTATTTATTTAATTTAATTTTTTATTTATAAAATAAAATTGTTTACAAATTAATATGTTAACAATTTAAAATTTTGAGTTTCAAAGATGAAACTTCAAATAATATCTAAAAATTCAGCTTTTTAATTTTAGCTAAAAATTATTTAAAGGAATACTTATATTAATTGATAATAATTCTATGGTTTATTTAAGAGATGTTGTAGAAAATATTTTGATATGTTTTCAAAATATGTACAGGGTATGTTGAACTCAATTCAAAATAATTCTTGTTGCAAAAACGTCGCCAAATGCTATTTCGACATCAAGGTTAAAGACTAATGAGATCATTCACGTGTGAAAAATGAATGATATAGGGACTAGTCTGAGAGTCTTTAAAATACCGTAATGGTTTGTTTATATATTTTTAATTCTTTGCATGATGTAATCTTGTTTATCTATTAACCAAATGAACTACACGTCTGTTCTATATATGTAAGTATTCTGGAAAAAACTGCTTACTCAATTTGCTGCAATAATTGAAATATTTAGATGTATTTGTAAAAGTGTATATTTTCAATCGCAGTTGTTCATTTTGATTTGGTCAATTTGCTTTAATTTTTTTTTTTTTTTACTTTTTCAGTTCCATATCCCATTTCCAATTATCTATTTATATGGTATATATGTAGAATGCTAGAGAATTCTAGAACAATCTGGTTGGGCTCATCAACAAATAAGAACTTGACACATGTAATTGATTGCAGTCTTTTGCACCCTCTTGACTGTTGTCCTGTACCGTTACAATAAATACATGTATGTATATATGTAACTGGAGACTGTAAATTGAATGCGATTGGGTTTAATTGCTTAAGGGCGCGGAAATTTTTTACATCCAAATGGGGGCAGATTTAATTACATTACATATATAAAATAAATCAAATGAGTGGTTGGGTTCATAAATAGCTATGATTTTAAATGCCTATTCATAATTAAAACACTCTCTCACTCTCTCTTACTTACTCATTATAACTATTGCTATCTCTCTCCTCCTCTGTCTCTTTTCAGCTATGGAAATGCAAATGCGAATCGCCAAAATGAATTGTCTTAACCAAAACGAACGCATAAAAATGCATAATCATTAGAAACTTAATTAATGTGCATTAATAATAAAGAAAAGAATTACGCTCGCAGCTTTTTTTTAAGCAAAAGCCAAAAAGCAACAACCAAAAGCAAAGACACAGTCAACTCTTTGGCAAAGTAAACTCTTCGTGATTGTAATTGAAAAAAAGAGAGCGGTGGAAGAGAGCGCGCGAGCGCACATTGCTCTTGTTTACACGCCCATTTGTGCGACTAAGATGCGATTGCAACAAATGGCAACTACATAAACAAATATTTACCTTCGTTAAACAATGAATCAATTTGGCAATTAACTAAACAAATTTGAACAACTCAACGCAACGCAACGCAAACCGACAAAAAGAAGCGGCTGCAGTGGACACGCAATTTCAAAAGCAAAGAGTTTGCGCAAAAGCAAAGAGAGAGCGTTTGCATTGTATGTGAGAGAGGGAGAGTGAGTAAAAAAGGCAAAACTCGCTCGCTACTCGAAAATACAAATAAAAAAAGCAACAAACACGCAAACATAGCAAATTTCGTTGAGTGCTCCAAAGTCTCGTGCTGACGGACGCTGAGTCTGCCTCCCAGATAGAAATTGAGTCTCTCGCGTGACACAACGTGCGTCCAAACGAGCGGAAAGTTTTTCCCACTGTGTGTGTGAGTGTTTGTGTGTGAAGTTGACTCTGTTTTTCTTTCTTTGCTTTTGTGTTGCTCATTCGCTTGAGCAGCAGCTGCTGTGCCGCCCCCACAATAGCGGCAGTCGGTCATTGAAAACCCAAACGGCAAGAGTATAAATACAAATAGAAGTATAAAATATATATTTAGCAAGGAATTTGCAATGCAAATGTGTTTCGCATAAGAGTCAAAGTCAAAGCAAAAATAAAACTACGTAAAAATATCAATTGTGTTGAAATCATAAAAAACGTGTATTAAAAAACTAACGACAAAGCGAGTGCAAAATATCGATTTTTTATTTAAACCACGTCGATGACCTCGACGACAACAACTGTATAAAAGCAAAAGCTGAGTTGGCAACAGGGAGAGAGAGGCTAAGAAACGCTTTTGCCCAAAATCCAATTGAGCCACGTTTTACATAATTGCTCAAGCTCATAAAACAAAAGCAAACGTAAAAGCAACAGCAACAGCAAACGCAAAAGTAAAACCAAAACTAGCAAAAACACAAATTATAACGGCGTCCGCCAAACGAGTGCAAGTGGAAAATTTTGTTGCTGCTGCTGCAGCCGCAGGCAGAAGAAGGCGAGAAGAAGAAGAGAGCGGCCAAAGTAGCTGCAGTCGAAAATCACAGAGACACATGCTTAGATATCGGCTCGTATCCACACACTTCCTGAAGCAGCCGTAGTGGGAGAGACCGAAGCAGAGCAAAACGAAGAGAGTACGATATAAAGTTAGAGCGAAAACCAAGTGCAAACGCAATTGCAGCAACTGCAGCTAGCGCAGAGAGAGAGAGTGTGTGTGTGAGAGAGAGAGAGAGAGATTGACTGTGGACGTGTGACGTCAAACGAAGAGAGCGATCGCAGGATATACGAAGCCGAAGACGAAGACGAATACGAAGCAATACAATAAGTACATCAGGTGCGACGTCGTTGCGCATTCACGTCCCGACCGTTGCAGTGAGAGGAGGTGCAACGACAGTGCTGTCCAGCCGATTAACACCAATTGTGTGGGTCAGTTAAAGGCTATTTTCGACGATCGCTTGGAACCGCAACAGTTGCATCCGTTTGCAGCAGAGCGGCATTTAATTCGCATCTAAACGGGGCTATATAATTCAGTCACAACGTATTCGCTAGGAGTTCTACGCCTACTCGGTTTGAGCTGTTTTCAATTAAATAGCGAAAATGTGCAGAGATCGCGATATGAGTTTGTCATAGATCAGCGTAATCGTCAATATAAGGTTAAGAAAAAAATCAAACTGATGCTCAACTGAATGCCAAAAAACTTACAAGACGAACGTTGTGTGGGCGTTTATTGAGGGATAGAGCCTTGGACCAAGCAACAACAACAACAGCAACGATAACAACAGCCACAACAACAACATCAACCAGGACGTCGAATTACGATCCATGCTACAATACCAAAGTTAACAATTTAAGCCTACATCTGTCATCACTTAGCCAAATTTATTAAATCAGCAAACAACAACAACATAATAAACAAACAACATCAGCTATCAAGGATTCACTATTATTCGTAATGTGTGTGCGTGTGTGTGTATGAGTTTCCTTGCCGGAATCATCATCATAGCGTGAAATGTGACTATTTCCAACATCTCGTTAACAAGACCAAAAAAAATACTCGCGTCATTTGCCACCCTCCAACCCCCTGTCTAAGAATCTAATAAGGGGGCTCGATTCATCAAGCGGTTTCGATTCATCGCTGTTCAAATTCCAACCAAGCGATAATCTCTCTCCTTATCATTTGTGTTCTGTGTTTAAACAACAACAACAACGTGCAGCTGGCGAACGTACGTGGAAAAATCAGCAAAATTGAAGACTTTGCGAAAAATCTTTGGAAGTCCGTTAAGGCTTGCATTGTAAGTATTATTGGGTATATTATTATAACTTTTTTAACATATTCAAAAATATATATATATTATATTTATTTTCTAAACAAGCAAAAAAAAAATACATTCTAAAAAATTTTTGACACTGCATTGGATTACATTTGTTACGATTGTTAGTTTTAACTTAGTTTCGTTTTCCGTATATATCAGTTTCATCTGAATATCTTATTCATATGTTTTCTATAATTTACTTTAAGGCCAAGAGCTAATCTTCTACTCTATACTTGTCATCACTATCTCACTCGACAGTCTGTTATCTTATTTTACTACATTTCTAGGCATTAACAATCTGTTTACGACACTTTTAAGATAGTCGTATATTATAATAATATGTTTTAGTAACATTTAAGTGTTCTGCATAAATTAAATCAAAATTGAAACTTTTATGACATTTTAGTAGTTTAAAAAATATTATGAAGAATATCTAAAATTAACTTAAAATATATTTTGAGTAGCGCTATAATTAGAAGATTTATAGGACTATTTATTTCTTTTTTACTTTCTGTTTGTACTTCCAATTTTATCAATTAACAAATTTCCAAGCTCTTTGTTGACCGCCTCCTTCTCTTTTTCTCTCTAAGTCACTCTCATTCTCACTTAACTTAATTTATGAGCTTTGACGCATGTCTGTCTCAATTATCGTTAATCCATTTAACACATTTGCTCAGATTGTTGCTAATCGTGTTGAATTTCATATTGATATTGTTATAAAGAAATTAACACCTTTTGCTATTATTGCAAGTTGAGCGTTGCCAGGCACAAAATACTTGCAAGTAGAACATCATACAATACGTACTACCTGAACACTTTTATAGTTAATTTCGAAAAGAACTAATCCCCCTAGCCAGTTGTTGATAAACAAAAGTTGGACTTTGTTGGCATTTAGTCAAACATGATTGATATCCAATTTGTTCACAGTCTGTGTCGAAAGCAAATACAAACATTCACACATACATATAGTCATATATAGATGATGAGTACTACTTAGTACTTGAGTTTTGTTTGTTTATGACAGGCAGAAATTCTTACTCGTATCTTCATATCAAACATTCACTGGCTGATTTTTCCATTACATTTCCATTGAATCGATTAAATTATGTTCAATGTTTTTTGCTTTGTTTACGCGTTGAGTCATATTGTCTGTCATTTGCCACAGTGAACACTCTGCCACAGTGAAAATGTCAATAATAATCTATTGTCGTCTCTCTCTGTTTCTTTTCACATTGGAGTGGAAAATTTTTTGGATATTAACGACCTTACTTTGTTTGGATATAAATTTTCCCTGACGACAGCGACTGGTTATTGTTTGTTGTATCTATTTTCTTATGTGTTATTGTTATTGTTATTCTTGTTGCAAAGTGGAACAAACTGTTGCGTGCTTTTAGGCACGAAATCGTCTCATACTTAATATCAATTGTCATGTCTCGTTCTCACAATATATTCATGGCTGTTGACCCAAAACAAATGATTACCAAGCCCTTTGTTCTCTTTTCATATTAGACAAGTCAATAAACTGTTTGTTTTCATATTGTTTATAATTATAATATTACATATTAAACAGTTGCCTGGCAATCTGTTTAGGGCTCTATTTTGTGGGCCATCACTGTGCTTATTCAAATAACAAATCAGCCCAGAAATCAAGCAAACAAATAAGAAACAACAATTGATCAACAATCAAATTTGTGTGAATTTGCTAATGCGTGAATTTTCTAAATTTAGCTAATATGCAGAGTTCACATCTGTAAAAATATAGTTCATTGTTTATTTCGTTTAAAAATAAAATTTATAAAAAGAACAAATCTGCTTAAGAAATATTGAATGTGTAATACCCTATAATAGATCATTACCATTATATTTATTATTATTATTATTGTTTGTTGAGTGAGGTCATTTATCTGACCACAGATCGATCAGAATAGAATCTGATCTCTTATTCGTTGAGTTAAGATCAAATTAATTATATAGACTGTAACAATCCTTTGAAACAACAAGACCATCTCACATTCTTTGTTTTTCTACTACAATAAATATTATTTGTTATGATTAGCACTGATCGTTTAGCCTGTAGAGTCTCTCAAGTTGAAGATCTGCGACCTCAGTTTGTAGTGGTAAAACAACATGATTATGCAAAAGTTGAGTCAGTGTAATTAAAGATTTTATTTACGATTTGCATCTCAGTTGGTCACGAGGCCAAACATCTGGCAGTCATGTGATCTTGTGATTGAACTCGCAGCAGAGCCGGTAAACCAGTAGTATAGAGGTAGTCCCAGACCCAATGGCGGTACCAGTAACAGTACCAGTCTTCCATTGGCACGTGGTAACAGTCACCAACAGCAACGATATCCGTAGAATCAAAAAAATCAAAATAAAACAACCATTTATGATCACAAAAATAAAATGCAAAAAAATGAAATTCTTAAATATTTTTAAATTAAAAACCTGTTGGCAAGTCAACTGGACTCATAAATCAAGTCAATACGACTACGAGATTGTGACGTTCTTGCTGTTGTTGTGGTCTGTTCGGTTTAATCATTCATTTTCAATATGAGTACTTGGCAAAGTTCACGAAACTGGAAAATAAAATTTGTGGACTCTTTTTTTTTTTTTTTGCTGTATTTATGCCTTATACAACTGCGTGCCATATTCAATTGAACTTGATTGATTTTAACGAAACTCGAGTAAAAATACATGCATTGTCAAAGCGGAATTTGTAAATTAATTGAGATATGTCGAGCATCACAAAAACAACAACAATAACAACGACAAATCATCAATGAAATGCAACCGCTAATTGCGTCACGTGCTGTCAGCGATATAAAAAATCAGACAATCGACAATCGATTAGAAGACTTTGTAGGTGTAATCGTACTTTGCCCGATTCAATTCGTTTCCATTACCTATCCCATTGTTTCTTGTCATTTCCATTTCCAGTCACAAGCATAAATCAATAAACAATTTGCCCTTTTTGCTATGTATTTTTTTCTTGTCATTTATCATTTTACTCACTGATTTATTTTCTTTCAGTAGTCTCATTTCTGCTTGGCATCCCTTTGTATACAATACAAATAACAAAGCAATATATGAGCCATTTATTTTAGTATCTATTTTATCTATAAAATATTGTGTCCAGGTTAATAAATTTTTTTGTTACGACAATTTTTTTTATTACATTTTCATTTACTTCTTTTTACATAAGGTCTCAATTGCTAGATTCAGTACCTTTTTTTTTATTTCATATTAGAATAGTATCTAAAAGTTCTATATGTAGTAAGTTATCTAACTTGTATTTAAATGTAATTCTTTAGCTTAGTTTATCTTCAACTTTTCAAATATTTCTAATTATTTACCAAAGACTTTACCTATTAACATTTTTTACATTTAGGGTATTCACATAGCAAAGAATCGTTGTATTTGTGTAAATTTACTAGACCTGATACCAACAATTTGTACTGAAATAAGCTAGTCCCAGACCCTTGATTATGGAAATGTATTGTTAAGTTCTTGTGTTATAGTCAACCTAAAAATATTGTTACAATTGTAAAAATAATTACAAATATTGGACTGTATCTTCCACATTTTATTAGTGTATTAACTTTTTGTTGTATTTACCTTTACATTCCTTTCATATATCATTTTG
Organism: Drosophila falleni; assembly: GCA_035045575.1. Taxonomy (NCBI): domain Eukaryota; kingdom Metazoa; phylum Arthropoda; class Insecta; order Diptera; family Drosophilidae; genus Drosophila; species Drosophila falleni. Next base: position 11,102,521 of record JAWNOV010000011.1, read on the forward strand.
TTGCCAAGCTGTTTAATTCATTAAATTTTTATTTATTCCGCATTTGCATTTTATGTTGCTTGGTTAAATTCCGCTGACATTTGCAGACAATCGCACAACAATGATGACGTCAGCAGCAGAAGTAAAAGCAGTTTCTTGTCCTATTAGAACGTCTTTCCCTTTTTTAGATTATATAATTCTACCTTGCAACCAAAAAACATGGCGCACGTGACTGACATTAACCGCATTGTAAGGTGAATACGTTTAAGAAAAAGTGTAGGGGGAAAATTGGGTAATACATGTGGAACGTTTGTTTAGTCAATAGCAACGAAATATAAATTGATTGATTGTACAATTGATTAAGCCAGGCAAATGGAAAAGATTTCTAAAAATAAAGTACACCATAAAAATAGACATGTGATGGTTTTTAATCACTTGGTGTTGCAGTCTGACAGTCATACATATTATTTTTAGTCTGCTGCTATTTCTGCACAAAAGAAACTCAACAGTTGGACACTTAACAATTGCTGATCTGATCAAACCATCCTCAATCAATAACATACAATGTTATTGTTATCTTATCGAAGTCATTTTGATAAATCGTCAGACAGTTAACTATTTTGATATACAATACTTATATATATCCCACATTCATTAAGGAACACTGACAGCTCTAGGAATAAAAGATACAATGGACAATGGATGACTGCAGTCAACCTTTGTGAAGTGCACAACAGAGAGAGAATGAGATTACCTGTTGTCAGTTGAAGATTCCGATTCAGTCTATTTCTAAAAAAAGCATCACTTAGCCAATTTGTTAATAGGAGGCACTAATCTCACAATGATTTGGTAACTGATGATGCCCTAAATGATGATGATGCCTCTCTTTTTCTCTCTCAACCCAGCTATCACCGGTTTTAGCCAGTCCAGGCTGGCGCTGGGCAGTCTGTTGCCGGTTTAGTTAGACTTTAGCTCAAAATCTTATCAACAACAACGGAGGCGAATGTGAAAATGCCTTTTCAATATTTGCACGCCGGGCGATTGTGACGCTGAATTTACACGGATTTGTTAAAATGCGCACATCGCGCATACGCCGTGTGTTACACTTTTAGCAGCACCGTGCGAGTAACTTCCCCCCTCTCTGTGTGTGTAGGTGTGTGTTTGTGTGTATTTGTGATGCTGTTGTCGAGCGCAAAGCCTTCTTTTTGTGCTTATGACTTTGTTTTCGTGCCCTGAGCAACGGAGTAAACAATTTGATTAAAGCGCGTGTCGTACAATCAAATTGTGTAAAAAACTTGTTGTTGTTTTTCTTCTTGTTATTTTGTGTGGGCGTAGAACTTACGAAATTCAATAGCCTCTCAGCAAAAGTTCAACAACATTCGCCTATATCTCAATACTTACCAATGAATTTTGTCTTTCATACACAACAATTTTCTTTACTTTTGTTGACTTTATATTTTTGTTAAGTTAAAACGTTTTTCATACTCATATTACACTAAGTAAACAATTGTATGTGCCTCTTTTTCTGGTTTTGTTGTTGCCACAACTAAAAATAGGCCATGACGCATTTGGCTTATCAATATTTTCTGAAAGAATAACATTATTTTTTACTATGGATTCCAACTTTGTTACTGGCATATTGATTGGGTTTTTTTTGGAAGCGAGCCATTCGCTATTTGTTTATCATTTGTTTTGTTTCTTCTTATCAGTTGGAAAACTGAAACTGAATTTCATTTATCATTTACTTGGCTGCTGTTTATGATTCAGCGGTTTTTTATTTATTTGTTACACTTGCAACAATTGATCAGTCATCTAATGTGTCATTTTAACTAATTAGTTAATTGGCTTAGTGCATTTTGTTGACACTGCAATTGATATGCGATAAGTCTGCTTTTCATTTATTTAATCGATTGCGTCAGAAGCAGCCAATTTGGGGGGATAAGCATTTGTTTAGCTGGAAAATGTTTATCACAGAAATCGAACACACGGTAATGCGACTATTTATATAACTATAGATAAAAGAAAACAAGTTTTTCTATTACATAAGTATACGCAGAAATGTAACAAAAATAGCCAGTTTTGTTTAATCACAGCAAAATAAATATACCTAAGAATTACAGATCGCTGACAATTGGTTTATTATATCAAGTATTTCATGACATAAATATTGTTCGATATCGCAAATTAATATCTATCACACTTTCTTTGAATGCAACACAACACAATCTTTTGTTGATATTTGTATTATTTTAATTGCTGTTCATTCATTTTGTGCTGTCAACGCATACAAATCCCCCGTAAAGAAAATCCCACTTTCCTGTCGATATGAAAGCTTGAAAGTCTTCCAACTTTGTACAATTAATTTGATAAGCATTAATGCCTGACATAACAGAAAGGCTTCATTCTTTGCACGCGCCATAATTTCTACTTAAGTCTTAGTTTGGGTTTCCTTAAGTTAGTTAGATGGTTCAACTGTCAACGTTAATGTTGTCCCATATGAATGAAAATGATTCCATGATTCCCTTGCCACATTGACGTCAGCGACGCGTGGGCTTTAATTGAGATTCGTTGAGATTTTTCGTGGCATATACACACAAGTAATTGAATGTCTGTACAAGCCATAAACAGGGTGACTGACACAATTCTGCCAAGTACTATGGGCACATCAACATCTCTATGGCTGACGTGCTCGGAGACTCATCCCAAAAGCGCGTGATGTTCGCTCTACTTAATTAGTTAACAGTAGCATATATTTTTTTTTTATTTTTGGGTTGCTTGTTGTTTCAGTTAGACATTGAATAGACATTGCGTATACGTATTGGCGGCCTTTAACTGTGGCATTGCTCTTGAAATATTTGTTTTGTTTGCATTAAGGAAGTGTTGCCGTTTGCATATCAATATTTTGCTTCCAGTTTAAAATTTGTTTGTGCTATTTGAACATAAACAAGTGCATAAAGTTCAATTAAGGTGGTCATAAGCACTGGCAAATTAGCAAGATTTATTTTGAATTTATTTTGGATAAAAATATATCAACAAATCGCAATATCAATCATACGCCTCGTGTGTCTGCTGATAATATTGCAAATCTGCTGTCTGCAGTCTGGAAATCTCTCAAGTTTGCATAAGTTGAGGCCATACAAAAATTTCACACCTTTGCTCGTCCTCTCTCTCGCTCTCTCCCTCGCTATCTCTCTCGCTCTCTCTCTGGCAGCCTTATGCGCTCAACTCATGATCGATTGGTTAAACAATTATCAATGCGCATGCGCGTTCTCTCTCTCTCTCTCTCTCTCTCTCTCTTGTTGTTTATGTTCTCTGTGTGTCTCTGTCTGTGGGAGTCTCTCCAGATTTTCGCATATAATTGGCGAGGTCGGCGCTGAAATGAATTTAATAGTAATTTGGCGCGCGCAGAGAAAGCAACGTTCCCAGATTCTCGTTCTTCAACAGAACATCAACCAAAAAAAAAAACATTTGCAACAAAAAATGTGAAATTTTTGCAATGCAATTAAATTGTGATTAGACACAATTTTAATTTGCAGCAAATAATACAACAACAACAAAAGTGATATCTAAGAAGTTAAAAATACTAATAAATGTAAAAAGAAAAATAACAACCTTCAACTTCACCATTGTTAAATTGACCAAAGTGAAAATTTCAATTGATTTCGATTGATATTAATTACGTCAGATTTATATTTCGTATTATTAAACTGACTATATTTGTGCTAAACTGTAAAGTGATTTGCCAAATAAGCGACAATTTGTGATAAACATTTAAATTCAATTGTGATATTATATCTAAATAGACTGATCAAATTAGTGAACCAGCTAATTGAAATGACGCCCAAAATAATAACATATTTTCTGGTAAATTTTGCAATTTATTTTTTAAAAATAAGATAAGATTTTCTTTTATATATTTCAATACTTATTATTATTATTTGATTTTTGTTCTTAAATTAAAGTTGCTGAATTAATAATTAAAGCTGCTGAATTAATAATATTTTTCTTTTTAAAATAAATGTTACGGAATTAATGTTATTCAATACAATCTGATTAACTAATCTCAAAGATTTGTACGAAGGTCAAGATTAATTTTTAAATATAATAAAAAAAGTCTTCAATCAAATTTTCATAATTTTAATATAAGTTTTTTTTTTAACACAATTGGGTAGAAAAACTTAGTTAAGATATTTAACTTAAGGTCAACTTATTTTCAATTGATTTTTTAGTTTTTTTTCAATCATTAAAAATAATTTTTAAGTCGAGTATGACGTGTATAATAAATATTAATGATCAAATAGTTTTATCAAGTTCTTAGTTAATTTCTTTACTCAGCTACTATAAAAAAGTACAATACTTGTGCTCTTAGTCATAGGTCAGCATAGATTAAATGCGAACACAGATGCTTATCTGCTGCATCAGGGTGAATAATAACTATTACAAAACAATTTCAATGATTTCCCTTTATATGTGAGTTATTTAGACTTGAGCTACATATGTTCTTGTTAATGCATATGATGAATATGGTTTTGTAATGGTTATTAGTCATGTTAGGGGCTGGTATGAAAGTGAATTAGCCTACTTAATGCTTAATGGTTAACTCGTGCGATTGCAGTTCTGTCAACTCATGACGTTTTGCCAGTTTGTTGCTTAATTATTCATAATTAAGGGCTTGGCTTAAACACTCACACATGCACACTCATATGCACTGAAAAAAAAGACAAACTTCTAAAATCAAGAACATTAATCTTAATAATTTATAAGTATTCAGAATATTAATTTAAAAAATTAAATAAAAGAATAAAAATCTTAAATAGTTAGGAAATATGTAATATTTCATATAAAATGGTGTAAATTAAAATAACATTTATAAAATTACCAAGACAGAAAAAAATATATAAAAGTCAAAATTAAAAAAAAAAATATTATAAATTTTAAAAATTGTTTTTAATTTTTTTATTTTTTAATTTTAATCTTCAGAGCATTAATTCTTATAATAATAACTCGGTCTTGTTTGAAATGATGTGTTTTCTTAGTCCAAAAAACACATATTTTAAACCAAAATTTTAGTTTTGAGACCAAAATCTTGATTTTAGAACAATTTTTTTTATCAGTGTACTGACTCGCGTCATGTGTTTGGCAAAGTGTTGTTTAATTAAAAAACGCCGGCGACGCTGACTCGTGATGTGACAGTCTCGAGACTTTTTTGTAGGCGACCACGCGTCGTATGAGCAATATATCAATTTATATAAATTAATGTGTACGCTTCTCTGTTTTCTATCTCTCTTTTTCGAATGGAATTGGAATTGCAGTGCGGCATGCGCCATCCCACAACTGGCCTTAACGAAGACGACCTAAGTCGTCTCACTGGTTCATCCTCCTCATCATCGTCGTCGTCATCGTCGTCGTCGTCGTCGTCCTCAAACGCCTCATCAGCGTCCTCATCAACCGCAGCAGCGGCAACGCAGAAGCAGAAACAGCAGCAGCAACAACATACACAGGACATTTGTGATGTGGTTGCGGAACAGACGAAGCTGCCACGCTTCAATTCCACATATTTACCCGAAATCATAAACCCATCGGAATGGCAAAAGTCACGCAAACGCAAGGAGCGACTGGACAGCAACTCGGCCAGCAGCCAGGATCGCAAACTACAGCGCAGCAACAGCGAGGAGCTGCTCACCGAACCGGAAACACCTGCCGATCAGGTAAACCAAACAAATAATCGTCAAAGCCATTGCGAGGTGATTAGACGCGTCTCATCCGAGGATTTTAAGCGCACGGCCAGCTATGCCAGCTATTGCCAAGAGTTTGAGCGTGATTCCGGCGTAGATCTGCCGCCGGAGAATGGCGAACAGCAGGAGAATAATCCAGCGCTGGCCAATCTGCCACTGAGCGGGGAGGTAACCAAAGATCGTGCGCGTTATGAAACAAGTCCAGCGCGCTCACAGCAACACAATGGACGACAGCAACAGTTGCAGCGGGAGGCGAGCGATGACAGCGAGTGTGAGCATGAGCGTCGACGCAGCAGCGAACGTTTCTGCAAATCGCGACAGCCGCCGGTGCGCAAATCCGGCGTCAGTAAGAAACCAAGTGCGGGAGGGAAATACTTGCCCTCTAGGAGGGATGAGCAAAGCACTTACAAATACGATTTGTCAGCTTTAAAATACGAGCGTCGTGGTTTTATTAGCAGCAAGAAGCAGCAACAACAGCAGCAACAGCAGCAACAACAGCAACAACAACAGCAGCTACAGCAACAGTCAACAGCAGCAACTGTTGCCGATCACAACGACAACAATCTGATTGATTTCCATCAGCAGCAACAACAGCAACAACAAAACAAACGCAGCGCCAGCATCTCACCCACACCAACAACAAGCAGCTCCTGCAGCTCGGCAGGCAGCGATGATAGCACACCAAATGCCACCTGTGCTCATCCCATCAAAGCCAAGCCGCCGCAGCGACAGCAGCAGAGTCTGAACTTGACCTCTGCCCAGGAGTCGTTGCCCTGGGGGCGTGGCGATGAGCCGGCGCCCATGTTGAGTCGCCGTTACGCCCACTACAGACATCATGCGGGCGGCAACATTGATGCCGCTGCCAAGTTGTCCAAGGTGATGCCATATCCACAGCAGCAGCCCAAACAGTCGCCCAGTGTGCAGGATATGGATTGCCTGGAGCCCATGGATGCAGTGCGTGCGTTTAGTTCGTTGGAGAATATGCGCACACGGGATGTCATGCAGCAGGTGGTGCCGGCCATGATGGCCTTCCAGACGCCCGAGGAGCGGGTCAAGGCCATTAATCGACGCGTGACGGCGCTCAAAAAGAAGCTAGTGCAGCTGGAGGATTCGCTGGAGCAGCGTCTGGGCTATAGGCCATCGCAGGCAGAGCGACTCAATGATAAGTACATGAAGAACGCCCTCGCCGAGCTGAGCAAGCTGCGCAAGGAGCGACACGAGCTTAAGACTGATCCCATTGCGGCCCTGGGCATCAAAGTGGGTGGAGGACCCAATGCCATCGCTGCATCGCAGCAGGAGGCGGCCAAGAAGCTGGAGCGCATGAAGAACACACTCTGCGAAATCGAACAGGTAAGCCGACTACCTTATCCACTCACAATCTTTAATGTGGCCTACTTTTATGGCCAATGACGTCAACGGCTTTCAAATCTTTTCATCCAACGATCATTAGACGAAAGCAAAATGCCATTTGAATTATTAAATGACAGCAAAGTCATTTTGGGTGCCAAAAACGGAATTATTTATATAATACATGCAGCTTGTTGGCTTTTAGAATAATTATTTACATTATTATACTAAAGTTAGTTTATTTCTGATACAATTGCTCAAGATTCAAAATATATCTTTAATTATCTATAAAACTTCCTATTATATCTAAAATACTAGATGGCTTAGAATCGAAAAGTATCAAATTTTGTAGATAATTTAAATTTGAATGCAGAATCAAATTAGAGACCAAATAATGAACAAAATGATATTCCGCTTAAAAATCGGTTAATTTTTGATGAAGTTATGAGAGATCAAAGTTTTTGAAAAATGTCAAGGGGGTTAGTATGGAAAATTTGACAAAAATCGAGAATATATAAAAATTTTTAAATGATAACAATTTAAATGCAGAATCAAATTAGAGACCAAATCATGAACAAAATGACATTCCACTTGAAAATCGGTTAAGTTTTTACAAAGTTATGAAAGTTTAAAGTTAGCCCATTTTAACCTCGCAACCTTTGTTCAGGTTGACATGATTTTTAATCTTTTTATGTAACTAAACTATTTAAAAACGAACCTAACTTCAAAATTCAGTGTCTTTTATGTTTATTCAGACACATTTACAAGAATAAATCAATTGTTGTTTATTATTTGTCTCATTAAAATGCGGAAATTCATACCGCATTTTCAACACATTATCTTTCTTTATAGTACTGTTTATATGATATATGTTATTTTATTTTTAACAACTTGTTTTGGCTTGGGCCCATGTGTTTATATAAGTTTTGTTGTTTTCGGACAAGCCTCCTCAGCATGAGTTGTCTGTCAAAGAAAATTTAAAAACAAATGTGTTGAAAGTTTGCCAAAATAGAAATATTATTTCGTCCAATGGGATATACTCATATATGTAGATATGTAGTGGCTGCCTGTGATGATTTTCTAGTATTCTCGTAATTTCATTTGTTTTTCGCTTTCAACCACATTTGTCGAGCACTTTTCACCATTAAGTCGAGCAAATCGAATAATGCCTAATGCATGTCGCTGATTAATTGTCTTGTTTACCAATTGCCTGACACCGGGTACTTTATATCATTATTTTTATCAGTTTTGGGCATTAATTTTTGTCTTGTGGGGCTTTCATTTTGGGTACAAATGACATTTCGTTAATTACTCCAGGAATTTCCATTTTTGTTTTCGACTTAAAGTTGATTGATGGACTGTGAAAGGCGACAAATACCGTTGACCTTGGTCCTTATATGAGATCGTTTCTCTTAGAGACTGCAAATAATAGTTATGAATTTAAAATCATTGACAATTTAAAAATGTTTACAAGAAAATGAAATATATTGAAATATAATAGAAATTGACAAATTATTTTTATTTTTGATAATAAAAATTGAAATTCATAAATATTTTTAATTTTTATAAAAAGAAATTTAAATTAAAAAGCGTTTGTAATTTTTAAAATAAATATTAAAATTAATAGTTTTTTTTATTTTAAAAAACCAGCAAATAATTGTTATTTCATAATTTTAATTTTAAAAATTTTCTCTAATTCACTTTTTTATCCTTTTCTTGCAGAATCTCAGTGAGAAGAGAGCGCAGTGCCATCGACCGCAGCTGCTGGAGGAGCTGACATCCGATCAGTTGGTGCAGGAGAAGACCGCCGTACAGCATGGTTTGCTCTATTTTGAGAGCCTTTATGGCCATCCCATAACCAAAGAGGAGCGGGATGCAGCACGTCCGCTCTATGATCGTTATCGTCAGCTGAAGCGTTTGGTATCGCGCAGCATTATGTTTGGTGGGGGCAGCGGAGTGCCAGAGTTACCCACCATATTGGAGCACGAGGCTATGGTCTTTGAGGCAACATCGACACCGCTGCAGTATTCATCGAACAACAGCACTGAGACCACAAATTCACCCAGCGACTCAATGGCGCCAAATACATTAACGCAGAATGCTTCCTCCGATGAGTCGACTACGACAACCACAACAACAACAACAACAAACACCGCACCTGAGCAGACACAAGCGGAGAATATAGCGGCGCTCAGCTTGGATCAGCTGTGGGAACAGTTGGAGCGGGTGCGGGATGAGAAGACACTTCTCAAAGCCACCATACGCGAGTATGAGTCCATATTCGAGGAGCAGAACGGACGCAAGATGTTAAAGCTCGATCGCAAATCTCTCGAGACCGAAACCTATGCCCAGTATAAAGAGAAGAAGGCCAAGGTGAGTCTGCTGCAGGCTCTTATCAAGAAGCACATCGGACACTAGTTAGATCCAACATATTATTCACATTCATCCAAAACTATTTATTTCATCTTACGAGTAGACAAAGGAAACCAATCAGTTTTTATTTTCCCAAGAAACAAAGAAAATACAAAAATATTATATATATATACATACAATAATAATAATTATAAAAGAACATACATATATGTAGTTTTTAGATTTATATTTATCATATATTCTATAATGATACATTTTATGAATATTGTTGATTCCTTATTGTTTTTTGAAAACGTCTATACGATAGTATAAAACAAAAAAAAAAAAATAAAAAAATTATGATATGATATATTGAAGAAGTTGCAAGCAATTTGGTTCTGAAAGACAGACATGTTTTAATATTGGATCACACAAATCTATATACACATATATCAAGCAGACTTCCACCACGGAATTGATATCTACAGACAGACATACATACATATAGTATTTATTGTATTCGATTTGTGTAAACTCTTCGAGATGTAATAACAAATAGCTATCTGTCTATCGTCATTGATGTTAAAAAATGAAATGTTCGATTTTGGTTTATACATAGAACGCTCTATACTGAACCGACTGAACCGCTTTCAGACATTACGTAAAAAGAGTAAAACAAATTCATAATTTCAACATATTTTTGCACTTATTAATTAGTTATAGAGCTCTATGTTTGTTAAAGCATAAATCAAATATGAATATTTCAAAGAAAACTTTATAAATGTTGTCTATCCATTTGTAGTCACAAATTTTATATCGCTATCCGAATAGACTATCTATCTATCTCTCTCTTCATATGCATATATAGATACCATATTCTACGTAGATATATATGTATATTTGAAAACTAACATTTATCGTCGTGCTTTCAATCAACTGTTTCACTTTTTATCGGCAATTTGATATTTGTGTATCGAGCGGAAACGGAAGCAGCTTCTATCAGCGCGATAACAACCCAGTGGATATCGATATATATGTAGATCGAGGCCGATTGCCTCTTATCGATTAATGCTTAATGGTCTTGAATTCGTTTTCGGTTGTTGAGCAATAAAGCAATTGGATCTTTTGAGGGTAGCAAGCATATTTAACATATATATAGATATATTTGAATATTACGAGTATAAATTTACAAATACCAAACCAAAACATGCTACGAGTATACAAACATATTAATGTATTTGTAATAAAAGTTGACAGAATACAACATTTACAAGACAACAAAATATTCTTATATATTACGCAAAGGCGGCAAAAAGATAATATCCAACAACAAATGAATGTCTATAATATGAAATGCAAATAAAGTATATCACGTTAAAATACAATTAACAAAAAGGCGTTTTTATTCAAGTTTAGCTTGTACAATAAATGTTTATAGTCTACGATGACGACAGTTGGTTTGCCTGCAAATAGAAAATAAATTGATAAGTATTAATTAAGTGTTATTTACGTAGAGTAAAATAAGTAAAAGTTTCTTTATGAAAATCAGTCGTGTGTAATCAACAAAAATATTCAGGTATATGCTTGTCAGGGTTTTGTCATCAAATTGAAGTAATATTTTAAAAATATATAGAGTCGGCTGCATACCTATTTTGATATTTGAACAAAAGGCAAACGTAGTCCGGATTTAAAGATTATCTGCAAGTAAAAGAGAGATATAACATTAAATATTTGTGCAAAAATATCAATATGCAGAAATGGATTGCAAATTGTTTATCAGTAATTAAAAACCAATCGACATTATTAACTCCGACTGGGGCGGTATAGAAAGCATCATTAAACAACTTGCATATATAAAATAATATATATACTTTTCTTAGATAATTACCTTCTGCTGCTATCATTAAAAAGATAAGATTGGCGCTACTGCAACTGTTTCAGCAATCTGCAATAGATAATTTAATTTATTAATATAACTTTCTTAAACAATTAATCATAATAATGAACAAATTTTTAGTCAGTTTATTTTATCATCAATTATTCTTATGACAGGGATAACTGTTTGGCTTAAATAAGGTGTTCATCATTGTAATTTTAGTATTAACTTAATATAACAGTAGGAAAACTAACCTTTGACTTTTAATAAATGTTTGATAAGTTTGATAAGAATACGCTACGTCATCTGCAAGAGGAAAAGATACATTTTCATTAGAATGGAATTTAAAGATACAAAAACATACATATAAGAATCTCAAAGTATTTCAGACGAATCGGTATCAACACACATAAATTCAGTTATATGCTTGTCTACGGTTTTTATCATCAGATAAGATAGTTAAGATACATTTAAAACAAAGACGATGCTTACCATTAGTTATAGATCTTTAGCCAATTCAGTCAAAGAAAAGCAATACATTACTGAAAGGAAGAAAAATCAAAATTTAATACAGCGTTCATACATAATTATATTAATTTAATGTATAGAATTATCAGCAAGTAAAACCAATCGACATTATTAACTCCGACTGGGGCGGTATAGAAAACATCATGTTAAGATGATTAACATTAACATTAAATGTATAGAAATCTCACCTTATTCTCAGAATTGCATTCTTCTGTAGGAGGAGTCGTCTTCTGTTTCTCCAAAGACAACTGAAATGGAAAATAATTTCGATTAGTATTGCAAACTTATTATATGTAAAATATATATATATTCTATATATTTTGTCAGATATTTGCATCATCAATTATTCTTATGACAGGGATAACTGTTTTGGCTTAAATAAGTTGCTCATCACATTATTTTTTTAGTTATGCACATAATCAATTATTTTAAACTCACCTAAAGTTTTTGGCAGTGTATCAATTCATCAAGAAAAGTGGAACACGTGGCGATGCTGAAAATTAAAAAATAACTATATTTTAAATGCAGTCTTTTAAAAACTCAAATGCTTTTACAAGTTTTAAAATATCAGTAACTAAAAACCAATCGACATTATATTTCCGACTGGGGCGGTATAAAAAAGCATCATGAGAAATTTGCCGCCAAACTTGTTCGAGTTGCATCGGAACTAACCTTAATATTCTTCTGCCAACACGTGCGGCACATGAAGATTCCGATGGATTACATCTTTAATTTTATTCAGGCCATTGACGGTAATTTAACACGGCATCCGTTAGCTGCCCCAATGCATCCGAATCTGTAATTAGAACAGCATTTATGTAGTTCTTGCGTAAATTTACAATTATTTAGAATGCCAAGCATGTGGCAATTTTTTTATCAGCAGAAAATCGAATCAACACATCTTTTCAGACTGGGGCGATAAATAATAAAACATCATGGAAATAAACAGCGCACATGACTTAAACACATAAATATATTCAATTAAATTATTTACCATTTTGTTAATAGAAATATTAATTTTCGCGGCGACAAATTCAACCTCGCGCTTCAAGCGTTACGACGAAAGAGAAATGAAGTTTGGACTGCAACCAAAAGGTTGGAGGGTGCAAAGGTTGCCACCCTGCTGAATTTCCCGATCTGGTTTGATTTTTTGTACTTAAAAAACAAGGACATTTCCGAAATTGGGTGTTTTTTATTTTAATTCTTAATTTTGGATATTTATTTTCAAATATCTATAAATTTTTTTTTTTTATGAATAAAATTTTCTAAATATCCGACCCCTGTCGCACAGCTGATTTTAAATGAGCAGCACTATCAGTGGGCTGCCACCTTGTTTTAAAGCTTGGTTCGATATATTTGTATTTTGTGAATGGCAAAATCGACATCGGTAGTTAAACAAAACAAAATTAATCGATTAACCAGTAGCAAGAGGAAAATGGCGCGGTGTTTAGTATTTGTAAACAAATATTAAAAATAAATTATTGAACGTAAATAGCTGTCAATATGGAAAATATATTTGGCTTGGAAAAGGAACAGGCGGAAATGCAAGTCAGTATAACATTTGGTGAACTGCAATGTCTTGCTTGCGAAGATGTAGCTTCATGTGTTTCACAAGAAAAAGCATTAGAAATTTGCAAACGCAGTGTGACAGATTTAAGCGCTAAATCTGTAGAAGTGTTGAGTCTCTGGCTGCGAAAACTGCTGAGAGCCTATTTTAATGATGCCATATGCTGTATAGAGGTTTTCAAGTTTTTGTATGATTGTTTCATAAAATTGGTAAGCACTGTGCACAATATTCATTTTTGAACTGCCTGTAAATTTTGACTTACAATTTGCAGAAAGAAGATGTGAGTCCAGAGAATAAAACAGCATGCGGTGATTTCATCACATTGCTAAATGATGCAGTGAGCTTTGCTGAATGGGCCACGGAAAATCTGGTTAAAGCTGGCGAACGTTTAATGCACACAACAGCATTCTTTTTGTTTTCCATTGTGAATGGTTGTCTGCAGCAAAGGTGAGCTACTGTGAACCAAAAGCTGTTATATTTAAATCTTTATATTAATCTATTTAAATCATTGACAGCATTGAAAACAATGTGGATGCACTAAAGGAGCATGAACCGCTGGCAATCGAGCTGCATATGACTTTGCTTTTCCTGCTTCAAGAAATTACAGCCAATTCCAGCAAAGTACACGCTCGTATTACACCCTGTAAGTTATTAATTTTGAATCAATTATGTTATTTATAAATAAAACACTTTGTCTTTACAGTGCTGCGTCAACTGATTGAGATTGCGGACTTTCTCGGTGCTAAAATGTTACATTTGCGTGCATTTGTGAGAACCAGCAAGACAATGACAAACATTTGCACCCACTACGCCAGCAGTGTCGATCTGAACCAATCCCTGCCTGATTGGTTACAGGAAACCATATTGCATCTATGCGACACTGTTCTTAACAATCTGGAGATCGTTTATCAAAAGGTACTAATTATATAAGCAATGGAAATTATCTTAAAGCTTACTCATTTACAGGATGTCTCTTCAGTACCGCTGGATAAAAAGGAGGAATATTTGAAGATTGCACAGGCATATTTAATAATGCTACACAAACTGTTAAGTTGTGGTGTTAAACATATGGATAAAACCGTTTTGGATACCATCATATTGCTATTGATGGGCGGTGAATCGTAAGCTTGTAAATTAAATGTTTTATAAGCACTTTAAAATAATAGTTTTCTTTATTTATTTAGTCGATCAACCCAAAGTCTGTGCAAGGAAATTCCAATACTTGTATCCAAATATGTGCGACCCTATGTAATGGAACTTTTTGAGCTTATCTATCGGCTGGAAGACTTTCAAAACGTAAATCTATATTTGACAATCTTTAACTATCAATCAATTTACTAAGAAATTTACTTTGCAGTACCTTATGGCATTTTTGACAGATCCCGAACAAGCGGATGAGGATTACTATGAGCTTTGCTTGGATTATATTACTGTAGTCATTATGGATAACGCAGAAATTCTGCCACTCACCTGCAAAACAATACAGAAAATCTTTGAATATTTGGTCAAAGGTAAAGCTCTTTAGTCTTTTTATTGATTTATAAATTACTTATTGCTCTTGTCATTGCTTAGATGCTTCAAACTTTACAAATGCTGCACGTTATAATCGACTTTTGGAAGCATTTGGCAGCCTCTTGTACTTGGCAAACTCTGAAACGCTGTTTAAGGTCTTTAATAATGGACTATTTCAAGAGGATCTTATAAAGTCGCAAGTTTGTGCCGATGTGCTTATGATTTGCTTTCGGTAACCATGTCTGCTGATCTTCTCTTTCTGGTAATTTATTAATTTGTTCACTTTCTTGCAGTTTAAAAGATGCAAATGATGGCTGGAGTCAAACTGATGTCGAGCAGGCCACCGATTATTACATCAAATGCAATAATTTATATACTCTGTTCTCGCAGAATCCGAGTCAATGGCATATACAACGCATGCTCAGATATTTCCATAAATTGGGCAACAACGAGTTGCCACTATTCAATATGAGAAACTATCGTTATTTAAATTGTGTATCAGCCAGTACTGAGCAGGATCAGCGACTGTGGACAATGCGTCTTCAGCGCATATTGATAGCGCCTTTAAACGACTCGGAGCAGTATTACGAGATGGTAAGCCACAATTAAATATATCTGAATATGTAAATATACTTAAATTCTACTCTTGCAGTTGGCTTTGATGGAATTGCTGGCGAATAAACCATCCGATTGGCTGCATCTCTTAGCAGACCGCGTGAAGGAACTCTTTGATACCGACAAGTGTAAACTGCTGGCTAATATCTACTTTAAGCTGGGATTGCAATGTAATCGAGCCACACAGCTACGCATATTGCAGGGAGCAATGCCCAAACATGAGATTATTAAGAGCTGCTGGCATATTCAGAAATTCCTTCATGCCTGCAAGAATAGTGATGATGCACAGCTCGAATCCTTGGCTAATCTACACACAATTGACCCTGAATTACTGCCATTATTGAATGCATTGGAACCGCCGCTAAATTATAGACCCACTGCAGGCAACAGTAACAGCTTTAATTACCAACAATGGAATTATAAGCGTCTTCAACTCCATCGCTGTAATTTAAGCAGCCTGAAGCGCAAACGATCGGAGAACGAGCCCAAAGAATTAATACAACAACTTGAAAGTAACTCAAAGGAGTTGCTTCAGTACTCCGGCGAATTGGATGCATCCGATGTGATGCAGCTGAGAAATACCATTAAAAATTTAAAACAACTTTTACCAAGCTAGTTAATATACATTTTATTTATGTTTATACATTGTACATATATTGGCCAACACTCATATCGTCCACTTCCATAAAATATAAGAATTTCTGACCCAGCTGCTTCAATTCGGATTCTTGAATTAAGATACCTGAAAGCGACAGTTTGTACAGTTATAGAATAAGATACATATGCTTGTATAATATTTTATATACCAGCAAAGGACGCAGAGATGAAGCTAACAACGGTTCCAGCTAATAAGGCCCGAACTGCGACACTTGCTATATCGCTACGTCGACTTGGAGCCATGGCACTTAGTGATGCTATTATAATTCCCAAAGAACCTGGATTCGCAAAACCACAGAGCGCAAAAGTTGCAATGCCAGCGCTGCGTTCCTAAAAAAGTTAATGAATATAAGATAATTAAATATGTGTAATCTTGCTCTATGTTTGGAGTCAATGAACCGAAATGTATGTTATGAATAGAATCGAAAAAATATCAAATTTTCTAGATGATAAAGATTTAAATGCAGAATTAATTTAGATACCAAATCATGAACAAAATGACATTCCGCTTGAAAATCGGTTAATTTTTGATGAAGTTATGAGAGATCAAAGTTTTTGAAAAAATGTCAAGGGTATGGTATGAAAAATTTGATATTTTTTCGATTTTGATCAAATTTTCTAGATGATAAAAATTTAAATGCAGAATCAATTTAGAGACCAAATCATGAACAAAATGACATTCCGTTTGCAAATCGGTTGATTTTTGATGAAGTTATGAGAGATCAAAGTTTTTGAAAAAATGTCAAGGGTATGGTATGGAAAATTTGATATTATTTCGATTTTGATCAAATTTTCTAAATGATAAAAATTTAAATGCAGAATCAATTTAGGTGCCAAATCATGAACAAAATGACCATCCGCTTGAAAATCGGTTAATTTTTGATGAAGTTATGAGAGAACAAAGTTTTTAGGACTTGCCAAACTTACATCAATCTTATTTCCGACGATCAGTTCACCCAGTGATCTGTAACCAACAAACTCATTGATGAAAGTCTTTTCGGCCACTACCTTAGCAATATTTTCACAATCATATGTGGGCACTCCCATTACAAATACAACTGGTATAAAGAGCAGGGTAAGCAGATATGTAAATGTGATTCCATCCAGGCCCGCCAACTCGAAACACCATTCGGTGACAGCATTGAAGAAGTATATCAACGCTAGAAAGGCAATAATATTGGACACAATGCCCAAGACAATCATCAAAGCATTGGCAGCACCAGTTGATATGGCATCCATAAGAGATTTATCTGTGCTGTAATTGAAATTAAGAAATCGAGAATTAATGTGTTTTAATTTAAATTAAATAACTTACGATCTTTCCAGCTGAATATTATCGGTCCTTGTCTTGGACTCTTCAGTTTCCGGATAAAAGAGTTTGGATATAGCTAGACCTCCAGGTGCGGCCATAACACTGGCTGTGATTAGATAGGCCGGCGAGGCGCCAAAGGATATATAGGCTCCTAGGACAGTGCCAGCAACGGTAGCAAATCCCGATGTGCAAATGCAATGTAACTCGCTATTGGTCAGCAATTCAATATAGGGTCGTACCATCAATGGACTCTCTGACATGCCCAGAAATACATTACCACAGGCATTAACGCTCTCGCAGACCGTTGTGCCCACCGTCGACTGTAAGAGGAATCCAAAGGCGCCCAAAAAGAATTGCATAGCGCCCAGATAATACAGTATAGATGTGGCCACACTAAAGAAGAAGATGACAGCCAATATGGCAAATGCAAATACATATTCATCGCAGATTCGATCTCCATATACGAAACGAGCGCCATAATCTGTAAATCGTAGAAAACGGGCAACTTTTTCGCCGGCACAATTGAATATATCTCGACCGACTTGCAGACGTATGCACAATATACCCAAAATCAATTGGCCCAAGAGTCCGTGAACTACAATTCGCCAGGGAATCGCGCTGCGTTTCTTGGAGATTGCAAATCCCAGAAGCATAAAGAGAATGGGTCCAGACAATCCAATCAATTTCATGTAATCATCTCGACACTCAAATCCCAAATATGCGCCGACCAAAAGTATTACAATCACCAGCATTATAATGGATATAACACTGAGGGATTGTAATGAATATCAGCTGATTTAAATTCTATATACTTTAATATACTTACGTTTTGCGACTGAAAATAAGCCATTTGTCGATGACTGGCTCAATCTTGTCATCATATAGTTTCTGTCCCACATATGGCTTAAAGAGCCAATAA
The DNA here is from genome assembly GCA_035045575.1 of Drosophila falleni. Taxonomy (NCBI): domain Eukaryota; kingdom Metazoa; phylum Arthropoda; class Insecta; order Diptera; family Drosophilidae; genus Drosophila; species Drosophila falleni. Next base: position 11,120,920 of record JAWNOV010000011.1, read on the forward strand.
TATATCCAAAATATATAAAAGGTGACAAAGATGATAACAAAGAAACCATAGCCAGTACACCAGTTCATTTCGCACAGGATATGAGGACTCCATCCGTCATCCTTTGAAGGTGCTCCAGTTGTTGTTGTTGTTACCTCTAATATAGCCGTCGTTTTCTCTTCTTCTTTATTCTCATCTGGTTTAGTTTGTGCCGTTGGCTGTGCTGTAGTTTCGTCCTTCTCAGGCTCAGTGCATTGGGAACCATTTGTATCTAAGTTTTAATTTAGGAAAGCTTTTAAGCTGCTTTTGTAAGCTTCCAAACCATACTTACCGAACCTCACAAATACAATCGTGATCCATATAAAATAAGCAGTCAAAAGTATGTGAAATAGAATATGTAAAACTAATTTAATAATTTTTTTTGTCCTCGACTCCGGTTTATCTTCAGCATCATTACTTGGAGGAGCTTCGGCCATAGTTTTCTAATATATCTTATATTTATATTGATTTTATTTCGTGTTGTTAACTTTAACAACAAAAACTAGAATTAAGAATGAGGGAATAATTTATTTTGACAATCAGCTTGTAACTTGTTTATGTATCGAATATTAAACTCGGAATAGGTATGCATAAAAATTCCGGGTATAACTAATTCTATTTGGTTCAGTTTTCACTCAGAAATAATTGATATAATATAATAATTAATATAATTAAAAGACCAAGTTTATATTTTAGTTAAATAAATATATTTACTAACATGAGGAAGCTGTAATTCTGCCCCAATAAAGACTAGACCATTGTTAAATTTCTGCGTCCCAATTTTTCAAATATTTTATCATAGTGATATTGTTCCTCAGCATCTTGTATCAAAATGCCTGCAATAAGATGGAATTAGAAGAGTGTTAGTATAACTTTAAAGTGATATTTTTTTTAAGGTATTTCATACACACCTGCAAAACTGGCAGAGATGAAACAAACGATGCTGCCAACAATAAAAGCTCTAAAAGCGACCGTGGTAATTGTGGCACGTCTTTTAGGAGCCATAGCACTAAGCGATCCAATCAGAATGCCCAGGGAACTGGGATTGGCAAAGCCACAAATGGCAAATGTGGCAATGCCAGCACTGCGAGCCTGTAAAATAAATAAAATTTAACACTCTACATTATTTTAATAATATAAATTAGTGTTACTTACAGAAATATCACCATTTTCAATATATTGGCCAAGACGTTCGTAGGCCACAAACTCATTGATGATGGTCTTTGAGGCCACCACTTTGGCAATAATATCGCAATCATCCCATGGCACGCCCATTGCCCAGGCAAGCGGTATGAACAGCTTGGAGAACAGCCATTCAAAGTCAATCTCCTCGTGGCCAATGAGAAAGCCCAGCCAACTGACCAGGCCATTAAGGAATGCAACAAAGGCGACAAATGCCACAATGTTGGCAATAATACCAAGCACAATGGGCACAGCATTGGAGGCGCCACTGGAAGCTGCATCCAACAAGGAGGAGTCCTCGCTACAGATAAATAATAGAATTATTTATAGAAGGTATATAAGGTAAATAAGGGTGTATAATGGCGTAAATCAAAGTTTTTGCAAAAATGTCAAGGGAATCGGAAAAATATCAAATTATCTAGATGATGAAATTTAAATGCAGAATCAATTTAGAGACCAAATCATGAACAAAATGACATTCCGTTTGAAAATCGGTTAATTTTTGATGAAGTTATGAGAGATCAAAGTTTTTGAAAAAATGTCAAGGGGTCAGTATAGAAAATTTGATATTTTTTCGATTTTGATCAAATTTTCTAGATGATAAAAATTAAATGCGGAATCAATTTAGAGACCAAATCATGAACAAAATGACATTCCGCTTGAAAATCGGTTAATGTTTGATGAAGTTATGAGAGATCAAAGTTTTTGAAAAAATGTCAAGGGGTCAGTATAGAAAATTTGATATTTTTTCGATTTTGATCAAATTTTCTAGATGATAAAAATTAAATGCAGAATCAATTTAGAGACCAAATCATGAACAAAATGACATTCCGCTTGAAAATCGGTTAATGTTTGATGAAGTTATGGGAGATCAAAGTTTTTGAAAAAATGTCAAGGGGTCAGTATAGAAAATTTGATATTTTTTCGATTTTGATCAAATTTTCTAGATGATAAAAATTTAAATGCAGAATCAATTTAGAGACCAAATCATGTACAAAATGACATTCTGCTTGAAAATCGGTTAATTTTTGATGAAGTTATGGGAGATCAAAGTTTTTGAAAAAATGTCAAGTGCTAGGTATGGAAAATTGGATGATAGATGGCTTAGAATCAAAAAAATACAACAATCAGCCATTCGTATCTGTATCTTGAGCAAAATTAATCAACTTACGATTTCTCCAACTGTATGGTATCACTGGACGTTTGGCTAACTTCCGTTTCGGGCATGTACAATTTGGATATGGCCAATGTGGCTGGAGCTGCCATCACCGAGGATGTGATCAAATGAGCGGCTGAGGCACCAAAGGATAGATAAGCGGCCAGAACTGTACCGGAAACTGTGGCAAATCCAGATACCATAATGCTGTGTATTTCGCTCTTGGTCAGCTTATTGATATAGGGTCGAATGAGCATGGGACTCTCGGACATGCCCAGAAATATGTTTGCCGCTGCTGTAACACTTTCGCAGACCGTTGTGCCCAATATCTGTTGCAGTACCCAGCCCAGTTTGATGACCACCCACTGCATAGTGCCCAGATAGTAGAGGACCGATATGAAGAAACTAAAGAAAAAAATCACGGGCAATATGCCAAAGGCAAAGGTCTTCGTGTCAATCAAAAAGTCTCCAAACACAAAGCGTGCTCCATCTGTGGCATAGTCCAAAAAGGTGGCCACCTTGTTGCCCAGACACTCGAAGATCTGACGACCCACCGTCCAGCGTATGCAAAAGACTCCCAACAGAAATTGACAGGTGATTCCCGTAACCACAATGCGCCACTTGATGGCACTGCGTTTTGTGGAGAACAAGAATCCGCAGAATATAAAGAAACAGGGTGCCACCAAGGAGACCAATTTCTGCGGTTCATCCCTGGTCTCAAAGAACAGGAATATGCCCAAGATGATAAGCAATATGATTATCAAGACTGTTGATACCACGCTGTGATAAGAAGAGATTATTGTATGAGTACGACTCGAAGATACTCTACACTTACCGTGTTCTGCTAAAACGGTGCCACTTCACAGAAGCTGGATGCAGATACTTCTTGTGCAGATGTCTTCCTAACCTTGGCTTGAATATTTGGTAATAGAACAGACCCAAATAGATGAAACCCAGAAGCAGGACGAGCATGCCATATCCAGTACAGAAGCGTATGCCACACATCAGCGGATTTGTGGGTTGATAATAATGACAGTCATATTTATCTGTTGAATATTACAATGTTATACTTTAAAACTGACTGGGATGAATAGGATATCATCGATAGGATGCCTCGATTTTTTCAAAAAAAATGATACCTCATATTAGTTATCTACGATCATTTCTAAGATGTTTTTTACCAAGAAACCATAGTTCTTAAATCAATTTTTAGTCCCCGCTTTTTGAGTTGAAAAATTTTGCGTTTTTAAATTATGTTTTAAGGACAATTTGTCTTAGTATTCCTGGACCTAATACCAATCTTCTCAGGATCGAACTAAAAATACTAAAGATATGGTAATAATTCATGATAAAAATTAAAAAAAAAGCACGTTTTTCAACTCAAAATACGGGATCTAGAAATTAATTTTAGAACTATGGTTTCTTAGTAAAATCATCTAAGAATTCACCATTTGCACTCTATTAAACATACTTAAGTCATGATAGTAATAAGTGGCATAGCAGAAGTAGGCTATGATAAGTCCTTGTAGTACCAGATGAAGTCCAATTTTAACCCAGCGAGGAAGTTTGCTTTTGGGTTCTGCTGCAATGATCTCTCCATTCTCCACAGGATCATGATCATGTATGTTATCAACTTGAAAGTCAGTCTACCAAAAAAAAAGATTAGCATAATTCACAAGTCAAATAAATAATCGTAAATCTGTTTCTCACCTTATTAAAGTCAGTTTTGCTTACATCCATATCATTCTGTAATGAAGATAGTTCACTTTAGTTTACAGCTTAACAAATAAAAAGAGATTTGTGTGTGTACATACATGATCCAATTCATAGGAATTGTTAATGGCCCCCTCTTTTTCTTTATTGGCCATCTAAAATTATATAAATTTTTTCGTTATTTCAATGATAACGTGTATTTCTCCTAATCTCTATTTAAGTTCTCCTTTGGTATTAGACGTTAAAGTGCACTGAATAATGTTTTTCCTCATTCTTACAGATAAGTTTTGGTTGGGGGCCGATAAGCTGGACACAGCACGTGGATTCTATAGCCAGATTGGTCAAGTGCTGATTTCTGGAAATGCTCGTATATCAAGAGTAGTTAGCTTGATACAGCATTACATTTCGATCATAAACGTAAGGTGAAGTCCCCAATAAATGCGAGCTTATCAGAAATCTGAATGGACACCCACTAAATTCTTCATGAATTGACGTTAGTAATATAATTGTGGTATATATAATTCACATATTCCGTTAAACAGGCTGTATATAATCAGATAATACAACTATCGTAGCTCTTATCTGTTCAATCACATTGAAAGTTTCAAGGTGAATCATCAAGTCGACTGGAAATTAAGCTGAATTCCTTTCAGGTGAGAATGCTTATCCAGCAATTAAGCTGAATTCTTTTCAGGTGCAACTACTTATTTAGAATTTGATTATCCAGATATCCATATAATAAGACATTTGTTTTGTAATTCAATTTGAAAATGATTAAGCTGTTTTCAGCTTAACGGATTTTATGATTGTCATGGCATCTGTATAAATAAAATTGCACACAAAAGTATCTAGATACACGTAACTTGTTTATTATTATTTATTTTATTTTTTTATTTCTCCGCCATATATCACCGTGTGTTATTAAAATTACAGGTAATTCACCTTTTCGATATTTGTTGTTGTTTATGTCGCGGTAAACACAATTTCACAGTCGCAACCTTCGTGTGTGTATTTGAATTGTATATAAATGTATTTAACATATATATTTAAGCACGATTTTAACTGTAATTATTGTTTTCGGGGCAGTGGAATATCGGCTCTGCTAACTTCGTTGCTGCTTTGCCATTATAACTGATTGAATGCCGCGGAACGACTAAAACTGGAAACTGCCAAAAGCCGTTTAATATATGCCGTTTACTATTTGTTACTCTCTATACCCTGTAGCACTTGAAAATAGCCAAATACGGGTATGCCTACACTATGCAACAGCCTGAAGAATTTAATTGTGATCATTATACCATATGATGATTTTAAAATGATTATTTTTAATTATAATTTAATTTAATTTTAATTTGATTTCGACAAGAAAAATCCAAAGGTGTTATCAATTATATTAATTGTTAATTGTTATAAATATATATTCTCGATTAGCATCAATAGTCAAGACGATTCTCAAGCTCCTGTGAATTTTGCGATACTTATATACCATCCATTTTCATCGAAGCTATGAAAGATCAACTGTAACCAATAAATTATATTTTCATGCTACAAATTGAAATAATTCAATTAAATATTTTTTTCAGTAATTAGCAACGCATTCTTTCGCTAGCACTTAAAGTTAAGAAGTGCAGGGTATCTTGAAATTTAACCCTCCAAATTTTTGGCTACTTTAATCACACATATGATATTTATATCAGTTATTTAAGTGTAAATCATTTAGAAGTTGCTGTTCTTGCTGATTACAAATGGAGAGTGCAGGGTATTTCAATGTCGAACCCTATCGTATACCGTAATCTTACATGAGTGCTGTGGCCCATGATAATGAATTGCTACACGGTAAAAAATAATGCAGAACTTGGCATTGGTAATAGAAATCATTAAGAAGCGAATCAAGTTTGTATGGTAATTGTATATTTGAAGTGCATTTTCAAAGCGTTGTATATTATGTTAATATTTACCACTTTATCAGCTTCGAGAGCTTGTGTCGATATTTACCAAAGATAACTCCGAAATTGCGTGATAAAACCACCGAGAGAGCAACAGAATTCTCCCGAGCTAAATTAATTTAATTAGAGCAACATGGTACAATGTGGAATAGCGAATAGATTGAGAGATTGAGTATCATATCGGATACGAGCAGGTGATTTAATGTACTAATCTATTGACACTTTGATAATGCTGTTGATAATTTATTTCTGTATTTATTTGTCAATTCTGCCGTGTTCTGGTTAGTTTTTCTCTAAGGGGTAGATTATCACAATGATTTTGATTTCTTGACATCTTATCGAAACACTTACCTAAAGTGTTGCCAAGACAATAATCGGCTGAAATAAATATTAAAAAAAATAATACTTGAATAAAACGAAGTACGTATACTTGATATTTATAGTAGTCACGTGTTGTTTTTATTGCAGGTTGGTAATATAATAGTTATCGAATGTGTAATCGCATAAAATAGGCAAAGTTTCACAATTGTTATTCTAGATGCGATCTGATTTGATTTACAATCGGTTAGATTAAAAAAGGAGTTAAGTTTAATTAAGTAAAAAAAACATGAGTTTTTAACGGATTAAAAAAAATAGTTATGCACACAAACTTCTCAGTTCACACAGAGTTCACAGTTGAACAGTTATGAGATTAAAAAGTGTTGATATTAACATTCTGATATCCACTTGCATGACTTTTCACGTTTTGTAGCTACATACAATATATAAAAGGAAGGCACTTTTTAACCTAGTGACTTAATAACAAAACTATACACGTGTATGCGTGTATGTATGTATATGTTTTAGATGTGTACGTATATAAATTCAGTAGGCTTATGTGTGCGTATAAATACTCATGGGTTTATAGACTACTTGCCCTTGCCCTTATAAATATAATTCATGTTTAATTGTATTCAGGATTTGTGCCGTGGAAAATTTTCATTTTATTTGAGAGCAAGGGCAAAATGCTCCTATAATGTTATACATATTTAGATTAATGTTTATACGTTTTATTATTATTATAATAATTATTATAATATATAAGTATTTTTTATATATATTCGTATTGAAATTAGTTTTGAGGTTCCAACAATTCTATGATAATTTAAGCAAAAAATTCTCAAATTCAACCACATCTAAATCACAGACTCCTAATATAAGAGAGATTTAAAAATAATATTATATGTGTACATATAAAATACGTAAACATATGTAGACACTCTCAAATAAAATACAAATTTCGAGTAATTTGTCAAAAATTTGCAACTTACAAATCAAAGCACTAATAATATAAACAATATAAGATTATTAAAAAAAATTACAAAAAATTAAAAAAAAATATGAATGACATGAACTAAAAGCTATTTAAGTCAACTGGCCTTAAAGATACAAAAACAATAAACTAACACCAGCATATATGCATGTATGTGTAGTATGTATATGTGTGTGTGTGTGTGTGGAATGGAATTGTGTGCGTGTGTGTGTGTGTGTAAGTGTGTGTGTGATTCTGAGTTTACTCCTCGCTCTGTGAATTATGATGCTTATGATGATTGTGATGCTGATGATGATGACGATGATGATAGTTGGATTCACAGTCTGGCATTGAACGCTGTTGTTGGCTGTGATGATGATGCCGGCGATGGTGATGAACTGGCTCCAACTCCTGGCTCTCATTCTCGTTGTTCTCAAGCATATTGTCAATTGTGGGTGAATTTAATGTGGTTGATTCGGTGTTCAGGGTTTCCTTGCTTCGGTTTGGATTATATGGTTTATGCTTTAAGGCTTCAAGCTGACTTCTTTCGTAGTTGCTATGGTCAAAGTTCTTGACCGACAAATCTCCATTGCCCAATAATAGCACATCTAACCTTGGACATCTGTAAAAAATCATAAATAATTTTATTAATTATAATCAATCTAATTTATTTTCTTATTGTGCGCGTTTTCAGATTCTTATCTAAGACACAAACCATTAAAGCGACAGCCGAAAAGTATGCTACATTTTTTCTTTATTTGCTGAATTGTTAAAAAATGTAGCATACTTTTGTGCGACACAAAAAAGGAAATCGATGGAATTGATTTATTTTAAATTATGTTCAACTTACTTGGACAGGTTGTTGTCTTCCAAACTAGACACACTCGTCGCTGATCTGTAGACGGTCCAAGGGACTGCAAGATCTGTAAAATACATTTAAGAGGGTATATTAAACCAATTGCATTTAAATATAAGTTGCATGCAATATTCAACTGAACAAGGAAAGACTTCAAACAAGAAAGGCAACAAACATGCAAGATAATCGGGGATTTGCAATAACAATAATAAAAAAAATCAACAACAACGAGAATAATCAAACATAAAACAACAACAGAGGCAGAGCGGCAATAACAGCAGCAACTGAACAATGTACGCACAACGGTGCGTATGAGCAATTAGCATTAGTAGCATAAACGGCGTAAGCTAAGTGTGTACTGTGTGTGTGTATATCTTACCAACAAAACTTGCGACATGAAAACTATTGAATACTATGAATTAATTGTCAGATTTGTTACTTCCGCTAAACGGAATAAATCGCTTGTGGAAATTTGTGAATCTCTACACATAAATATCGAACGGAAGAAACTTTCGCATTTCGTAAGAGAGACAATTGACACCAAAAACATACCGAAATTCTTGAAAACAGACGCCAGCAAAAAAAAAAATTGGAAAACGTGCTTGTATTTTAATTGAATTGAATGCTTTACTTAGCATTTTACGAGTGGCATTTTTAATGCAGTCGCATTTTTTGGAGTCTCGCCAGAGTCGCGACAAACATTTGCTGAGCTCGTCGGAAAAGAATGTGCGACGTACTTTCCGGACGGGCTTTTTTTCGTTTTCGATATTACAGACACTGCAGAAATTTATTATTATTGTTTTTTTTTGCTTGTGATATTGTCTGGCTAGTGTCCGGCCCCCCAAAAAAAAATATGTGCTATAATAGACCTTTTTAGGGGAATGTAAATAAACGCTTAGAGTGCCATGAAGTGCAAAATGTGGGGGCTTGGCCTGAAGTTAGAAATCAAAGATTTGAATATGGAAACTCCCTCACTTTATTTTAATTTCATTTTAATTTGTACCCATGTCTGGCAGTTAGTTAAGCTTGGCAAACAACACGCTTACCTGCCTGATCACAAGTGGGTGGTCGAAAGTAGAGTCCCGGCAGCAACTGATTCTCCTCATCATCATGCACCTCAATCATCAGCTGGCCAACAACAATATGTGTATTACTATTGTTGTTGTTGTTAGTTTGTGCTCTTTGTGGTTGACACCAATAGTTAAGGGCACACTTCACATCGATGTCCACCCAGCCAGTTTTGGTGGAGCTTAGCATCATTGTGTTGCAGGTGCGTTTCTTAGTTTCTGTTCAAAAGACAAGGGAAAAAGTCATGATATAAGGCAACTGTTACACTGATAAAAAAAATGTAATGATGATTAAATTAAGAGAACATATCTTGAATTTAAGTGCATTTTAAATAAAACCAAGTTCATATTTAAAAAAAATGTACTTAAAATTAAAAAAAAAAAAAAAAAAATTATGTTTTTAAATTAATCATTTTTATCAATTTAAAAAAAATTATGTTTTTATATTTATAATTTTTTTAAAATTAAATTTTGAGTTATTTTCATTTTATTCTCTGTTTTAGTAATTTTATTAAAGTTATTTTAAATTCTTACGAGTGGGATTCGAGCCGCCACCTACTTTCCTAACAATTTAAGACTTTTATTCTTATTTTAAGAGTATACGATTTTTTTGATTAATAATCTTAATTTTTGTAATTTGGTCTTTAAATAATCTTATTTTCTTTTTTTTTTCAGTGTACTGGACAACAGATTGATTGTACTCAAAGACGCACCTAACTTACGTTTCTTCTTCTGCTGATAGACAATGGAGACTGTGACGCGTATCTGGGACTCGAGCATAGGTTCTGGACAAATAGCTTCGATTGGATTGCGTGTTGCCTCCTGACCCGGTGTTGCCCTTGGATTCACCTTGTAGAGCCGCAGAAAGGCGCTTGCCACATTGCTTACATTGTTATTGTGCTGGAAAATGCTGTCGGCAAACTGTAATGTGACATTATTTAAACGCTGCCAGTTGTGTTGCAGAGTCGTCTCGCCGTTGCACATAGGATAACCAGCCTTCTCATGGGTTGCCTTCGGTTGATCATCCACACTGGGAGACTCTTCGGCATTTTGTTTGTTGGACAGTGCAAATTGTATGCGTTGTTGTACCTCATTCATCCTGCAATTGTATGGTCAACAAGAATCTAGTTTAGTTCAAGTGTTTACGGCGATTATGACTATCTAACTAATTTAGTTCAAGTGTTTATGTAAAGCCTCACTTAATTGACATTTAAGCGTTGTCGTAACTGGTGCACAACAACAACAGCAACAACAACAACAACCCACAAATGAAAACGTGCCATTTAGCTCAGCTTTATAGCGCATTGATTCAATTTAGACAGACAAAACTGACAAACTGACAGGCTGACAGACAGACAAATAGACAGACAGACGTCTAGTTCTTTATAAGCTTATTTTTTTATTTTTGTGTGGAAATTGGGTTGTGTCTTTTACGCTGACATCTCAGGCAATAGAAACTGATGAGCCTCTATTTAGTGAGCCCAGAAATTGATGCTTCCGCGCCTTAACAACAGCCTACCAGTATTTTTCAATTAAATCTCACAATTTTGAAAAAGTTCTTAAGAATTGTTTACATTTCTTTTTTGCCATAATTAAGTGAAAATTAAATCAAACAATTTCGTAAAAATTTAACAACAAGTTTGTAAGAGCTTAAATAAAAAATGCAAATGACTTCCTGGAAAAAATAAAATAATAAAAAATTCAAAACTTAATGGACCTTAAGTATTTCAAAGAATAGTTTAATGTCTCATTTCTATTTTATAAGTTTATTTTATTATTTTTGTTCATAGTTATCTCATTATTTGATTAAAATAATTAAAAACTTTTAACTTTGTCTTAAAAAAATTTTAAGAGATCACAAGATTTAGAAGAACTTAATTTTTCAAAATATTTTTTTTATTGCATTAAATGCAGAAATATTAAAAATTTTCAACAAAAATTCATTTAAGAAAACTTCAATATGATATGTAAATAAATTAATTGTATTGAATTCCAAAATATTATAAAATTTCTCTAACAATACATTTAAAAGAACTTGAATATAATATGTAAATAAATAAGTCGTACACAAAAATACATAGTTCATTGCCTTACTGCCTAAACTAGAAGTAGTTTCAATTAACTAATTGTTTGTATCTGCCTAGCTTTAAGTGACTTTTCCTAAATATCTCGTAGATAGACATATGTATCTAATAAGTGACAGAGGCGGATAGGAAGATCAAAATGCCGTGTCACTTAAAAAGCCATCGAGACGGTAGAGAAATGTTTCGAAATCGTCTGGACGGACAACAATAGTTGTATCGCACATACATACATACATACAAACATACGTATACAGCAGTTATAGTTATGATCTAATCTGGCACAAACACACACATATACACAATTGGACAATTGTGTGTTATGTCTGTCTGGATCGGTAATTGAGACGCGCTTTTGCAAAAGTTGCTCATAAAATGTTGCGGCGAATGCCAGAAAAACAACAACAACAACAACAACTATATGAACTGAAGGAGACTGTAGTCAAAATAAAAAGCTGATTAATTGTTGACCAACAAATGGCCCAAAGAAAATATTTGAATTTGGCTTACAGTTTGGCTTATTATTGTTATTATTGTTATTGTTATTATTATTGTTATTGTTGAGCTGTCGCGGTTTTTGGCCTGCGGCGTTTTTTGTCTAGCCAAAATAATTATGGGAACATGCACTGAAAGTGAACCAAGTCAGGCCAAAAGCCTAGCCAAGTCAACTTTAGCCAAGCTGACTGAAGTGAAGTGGAGTCAACTTAACTCTAGTCGACTCAGGCCAAGTCAAGTTAACCCACTATTGACTAACTTTGAAAATAAGGAACAGAATTAGGTGAAATAATTTTGTATAAATGATTTTGGGCCTCTGAATTAAGAAATTTGTTTTTTATGTTTATAAAATATTTATAAAATAGTTATATTAAATATTTACATGTAAAGTTATTATTTTAATAAAACTTTTAAAATATTTATAAAATAAAACTTTAAATATATATATAAAATTTTTATAAAATATATAAAATAAAAATAAAACTTTAAAAATATTTTTAAAATTTTTATAAAATATATAAAATAAAAATATTTTTAACATTTTTATAAAATATTTTTAAAGTTTTATTAAAATAATTAAAACAATAACTTTACATTTATACATGGAAATGAGTTTCAAAAATAGACAAAAAATATTTTTTAGATTAAAAAATGAATCCCTTTTTAATTATTTCAATTTGAGACACGCTTTTGTGTTAGAGGGTTAAGTCAGACCAAGAGTAGAGACTGTAAACGCCTTTGGCTTATTATATGTATAGTTATGTTGCTTGCAAATTTATGTTTATGTTTATGTTTATATTCAACTAGCGATCAAGCAAGGAATGATTGCCTTCCCCTCCCTCCCTCCTGCTACCAGACAAAATGGCCCGCTGAGGAGTTACGTTGACTGTCTGCCAACATGTTGGGGCATGAACTTGAAAACTCGTTGCTGTTGTTGTTGTTGTTGTTGTTAACTTGCGGCTGCCTTAGCTGTTGCTGTTGCTGTCTGTCTGGGGCCTGTCTAGACGCCTGTTGTACGAGGTTGTGGCTTTTTATTGGCTAGGCTAAAAATGCAGCAGCCACAACAACAACAACAGCAGCAGACGCTGTCCAGGAGGCAGTTGTTGTTGTTGCTGTTGTTGTTGTTGTTGCAGCTGAGGCATGGCGTGACTCACGCAGCCCGAAATGCAATTGCAACTGCAACTCTGCAACTGCAACCTCTCGAGCTGAGCATGCGCAGTTGGCAGGTGAATCTCTGGCCTCCATTTGGTGAGTTGAAGTATTACTTAAGCTTGTTGCATGCAACCTTCTGTTGAATCTTTGCTGATTTTTTATTTATATTTTTTTTTATATGTCGTCTGCTGTCTGCCTCTTTGTGGTTTGTGCCTCTTGTTTTGTTGCCTACCTCTCCGACTGTCTGGACCAACTTCTGCTCCCTCTTCCGCTCTCTCTCTCTCTCGCTCTCACTCTGTCTCTCGCTGTCTCTGTCTGTGTGTGCGCATACACAATGCGCGGCTAGACAGTGTCTCGCCGGCTGCACTTCATTATCATGCGTCGACGAACAGTAGTCGCTTGTCCAGTCCACTTTGTCAGTCTGCCAGTCAGTCAGTCAGTTTATCAGTCAGTCAGTCAGTCTGTTTGTCAGTCTATTTGCATTGACTGTGGGGGCAGGTCTCAGTCTCAGTCTGAGTCTGAGCAAACATACAACATACACTGATAAAAACAAAATGCTCTAAAATCAAGATTTAGATCTCAAAAGTTTGCTCTAAAAAATACATCTAAAAGAAATTATCAAATTCTTAAATTAAGAAAACACATCTTATATAAGAAAATTTTAAATAAGACTAAATACTTATTTGAAGAAAAAATTTTCCTAAAATTAAAATCGAAAAATATACAAAAAATATTATTTTTTTATTTTTAATTTTAAAAACATTTTTTCTTTAAATAAGAACTTAGTCTAAAAGAAATGATCAATTTCTTAAAATATACGAAAATTTTAAATAAGACCTAATTTTTATTTGAAGAAAAAAATTTCTTAAAATTGAAATCAAAAAATAAACAAAAAATATTATTTTTTCAATTAAAATTTTTTAATTTTGATTTATATACATTTAATTCTATTTTAGTAATTTTAAAAACGTTATTTTGAATGGTTTCGAGTGAGATTCGAGCCGGCGTTTGCTGTTTCATAGCTGATACGAAATAGTACATATTTATACCAACAATTTAAGATATTTATTTTTGTATTAAAAACTTTGATCTTTTAGCTTAATTAACTTTTTATTAGTTATATGATCTTAAAATGTTCTTACTTTAAGAACGAAATATTTAAGAAAAATGTGCTTGATTAAATAAGTTTTTCTTTTTTCTTTCAGTGTAGCTGCAGCTTTATGACCATGTGTCCATGTCGCGAATATTACTCATACGTCATAATTATGTATGAATTCAAACAAGAGATGAAAACATTTAGATACCGCCGACTATCAGCTGAGCTCAGAGCATTAATCAAATGCCTTTGATTGTGGTTCTTGTTGTTGCTGTTGTTGTTGTTGTGGTTGTTGTTGAGACAACAAGAATATCATATTATTTATGTATGTATGGTTAAATGTATGTTTAGTGTTGTCTAGGCATGGTACATGCATGTCTCGCATAGCAACGACCTACAAAAAGTTCATTAACGGAGCCAGCTAGACATGGCCCAGACTGTTCCCAGACATTTGCCAGACAGGCGGCCACATTGGACGACAACGTATACAAATACGCAGAGGCCGGCGACGGAATTCGGAATTCGTTGCAATTGCAGCCATTCAGTCTCAGTCACTCTCTGTATGTGTATGAGTGTGTGTGTGTATGAGTGTGTGTGTGTGTCTGCTTTTGTGCAGCAGTGTTTGCCAGTTGTAAGTAGTATCTGATAGGTACACACAGTCAACTGCAACAGATACAGATACAGATACATTTACCGATTCAGATACAGATACATTTACAGATACAGATACATTTACTGATTCAGATACTCGACAATTGACAGCGCCCTCAGCTTTGTGGCAGAGTTTTTGTCGTCACAATCAGACAGACACCACGTGCTAAACTGATCTGATTTGATTAGTATATAAAAAAAAGGAAGAGTACATATGCTAAGCACTTATCAATTTGCATTTGCCACACGTGCTTATCACACATGTTTCTACAATAATATTCACATGATTTGTGTTGAATGCTAAACGATTTGGCTCATAAAATGGATCGAGCTATAATAATATAATATATATGTATACAAAATATATGTGTACTTTAGTTTTTCTGCTGGGCCACATTTGAAAAATGCATATATTTTCAACCTTGAAAGCTTCAATTGCTTTTGCCTTTTGTTTTTCGCTTCACACAATTTCTTATTGAAAATTGCAAATTTTTCGGAAAATTGTGTTTACACTTGATTTTTGTGTTCATTTTTGTATCTAAATAAATTTTTGGATATGCAACGTGCACTCGTTGATTTTTTCAATTTAAATATTTCTTCACATGAATTTTGTTTATTTGTATAATGTTTTAATGTGCTACAATATTTGAATTTATTTGTTTTCTATATAGAAAGTTTAATATAATTTGTTGCCAGGTTAAGCTAAAAAGTGCAAGATCACTTCACAACATTATATATTTTCACATAAATTTTGTTTATTTGTACAATGTTTCAATGTGCTACAAAATTTGCATTTTTATTTTTTCTGTATAAAATCGGAATATTTTTTTGGTTGCCAGGTTAAGCTAAAAAGTGCAAGGTCACTTCACAAAATTTAGCCTTATTAATTTTTGGGGTTGTGTGATTTTTAGAATATTTTTTAACTGTTTGATGAATTGTTAGGCTTTAAAATTTTCACATAATTTATTTAATGAAACTGTTACTTACCGCCTAACGGCTATTTGATCCAGCAGTTGATTTCTGGTGGCTTGTGTTGTCTCATCCTTACCGCTGGGATTCGAACCGTTCTGTATGCGTCGGACCTGCTCTTGGGTTAGATTGAACATGCTCCAGATGGTGCGATTGTTGGGATCGACCACCTCGGATCGCACATCGCCGTCCATGAAGGCCGATCGATTGATTCGACCCGCATTGCAGGACAAAATCAGCTGCAGACACAACAGCAACAGTAACAACAACACGCTGACACGCCTACTGCCGCCCTCACAGCACACCACAACACTTGACATTTTTTTGGGAAGCTTCAAACAGAAACTATACGATTGGTATATTAAGAGTTCTTGGCTATGAGCCTAATCTTTCAGTTTATCACACAAATTGAACAGTTAAAGCCTAAGCAATAAATTTATTCATTTTATATTTAATATAAATGAGACAATTAAATTTTTAATTTATCAACACTGCAGTTCTTAAATCGCTTTAAGCGTTCCTTTTATTTTAAAAACGCTTCCGAACTTGATTTCCTTGTGTACTTTATTTTTCTTTTCTTTTTAAGTTATTTAGATTTTTTGTGTGTTTTTGGCTTTTTTGCTTCTCGATGTGTTCGCTCTAAGAACCAAGTATGAAGTGATTTGCACGACTCAATTTTTAGTCTTAAATAAGAAAATATTTGGCGCTGGGCATATCTACTTTGTTATGGTCGTAAACGGGCTGCGGCTGCACTACAAAAAATTATATAGTTGCTTCCCATTTGCTGGGCCTAACGAGATTAGTCATCTAAAAATTGTGAACTTATCTTTATTATATTTTTTATGTGTAGAGTTTTTAGTCTTATTAATCTATAAATATGATTATGATATTTTAATAAATGAAATCGGTAAACTGAAGATCAAAAAAATATTTATTAATATCTTTAAATTTTTTTATATTATTTTTACTTTTAATTATTCATTACTGATATTATTTTAATATTCTAATAAAATATTTCATAAGAATTTCTTAAACATATTGCCTAATCATCCGATTAAATAAATTTAAATAAAATAAATCGGTTGCCTTAAGAACAAAAAATTATTTATTAATATTATTTGAATATTCTACTTTTTAATATTTCATAAGAAATTCTTCAACACATTTCTTAAATATTCAATTAGACTGTTTTTATATTTATTTTAATAAAAGTTAACAATGCACCTTTTATTTCTATATAAAATGAAATGTTATTAAAATATTTTATACTCAATACTTGTTTCATATTATAATTTTTAAAAATTGTTCATACACATCTGTAACAGCTGCAATTAATTTGAAAATATTTTAGTATTATTATATTCCTTATTTATTGACTTTAAATTAAATTTATTATTTTATTATATTTAAAATTCAGTTTTCTGTCACATGAATTTTTCGCAGTGTATGCTGCAATGGTTCGTGTGGATAGTTCGGTTTTTGTGTTGCCGACGTCGCGACGTGTCGTCGACCAATCAAAATCGCACGCTGTTGTCGTCGTAGTCGTTGTTGTTGTTGTTGCTGTTGGTGTTGTTGGTGTTGCTGTTGTTGCTGCTGAGAGGATCTGCTGACGTTGCGTCGCCGTCGCTGTCGCCGGCAGCGTAGCTACTGCGTTTGCTTACCTGTGTATGTGTGTGTGTGTGTGTTGGTGTGTCTGTTTGTTTATTGTGTGTGTGTGTGTGTAGTTGTTTGTAAGCTCGTTTCTTATCGTGCCTGCCAAAGAAAGTGATATTTAGTATTGGAACGCATAATCTCAAAAGGTGGCGTGGGACAGTTTGACAGGGGGGCAGGTTTATTGGATTAAATGAGATGCTTTAACTATTTTGGGTGATTGTGAATTACTGCTGGAATTTGCGAATGTACTTAGATCGATAGTGCGCGCGTACTTGATTAACAATTAATTTATTAATATGATAATAGTTTTTTTTTTTTAGATTATCGATTAGTTCAATTATTGTTGGATGCTAACATTTGATTTTCGCCAATTTATTGCTAGACTTTGAACTGTGATTAAATTTGGCAATCTCACTGCCTCTATATTTGTACTTAGAATATACTATACCCCATTAAATAAGACGTAGCTGATTATATAAGAAATACACTGATTTAACGCACGTTAGCTTTAAATCAAATTGTTGTGATACTTAAATTGTGACATATACTGTTATTGTTATCAAATTCAATTCCTTTATCATTTTTTTTCTTTTCTTAGAGCAATCTTTAGTACAAACTTGTCGTAGTCTCTCATTTTTTGTTTGCCTTTGACTTTGACACTGTTGCGTATGTTTATCTAATCTTAAGTAGGATCGACCTTAAACCCGTGAGGCCTAAAAATGTGCGTGTTGATTAATTCAAATCAAAAGTGCGTGTGATAACGATTTCGCAAAATAAATTTTTTGATATATCTAAGAAAATCGGCGGAAATAATCTATTATGCGTGCGATATGAAAAGGCGGTGCCTGGCACGATCTTAACCCAAGGAAGGCCTAAGAAGATACATATTTTTAACAGTCGAATTTGGGTTCAAAAAATAGGTAATATTTTATAAACATTCTGAATCTATTCCTGAATAAATTTAAATATATAAGTATATATATAATGTCATTTAAGGATCATTTCCTGTCGAAGAAACTATCAAAAGCCAAAGTAAACAAACAAATTTTTTTCAGTTTCCTTCTTCTCTTTAAAATAATAGATTCAATCTATTTTAAGCTCCATCTTGAGCCAACGGAAACCCAGTGAAATCATAGATTCGGCTAGACGAATAATTTAGGTTACTCGAAAGTCAATTATTTAAATAGGTTTCCTATCTGGATTTAACCGATTTTAATTTGCCCAATTTTTCAAGCTGCAGCTGAGAAAAAACAAACAACATTCATTCATTGTTTAATAAGTTCTTTTTTTTCAATTAGCATACGGAAATCACAAGCGAGACTTCAAGGACGTTCTTGATTTATTTATTTATTTACTTTGCTGCTGTTATATCCGAGTATCCAAAGAAAAACACGCTTATCATCGTATTCTTTTTTATTTCTAAAACTGATTTTTGTTATTTTTGTTTTTTTTCTTTTTTTTTTTTTGGTTCCTTTCTGCTGTCTGGACCAAATTGAATTTCTAAACGATTGTATAATTTGGAGCACTTTATAAAGTGTGCATTTCTCGCTGTCTGACTGTGTTTACTATGTCTACACATTGTTGAGGCTTGAAATGATACACCTACATGGAGGGGCGGGAATGGAGGCGGGTCCAGACATCGTCTGTTATGCAAAGTTGCAATCGCATCAAATGATAATAATCGCAACAGAACAAAAATAAAAAAAAGGGGCAACAACAACTCAAAAAAAATAAAATGTGGAACGAGTTCTTTCAATCTGTAAATAGTAGGAAAAAAAAGTGTATGCGAGACGTTTATATAATAATGTTTATTTATTTACTTTGCATAGAATTTGTCCCACTTCGCGGACAATCAACGAAAATGAAAACGAAAACACAAATAAACAGTCAATCAGAGCGTCAGTCAAAAATATTTTGAAAAAAAAATACTGCGACAATTGGAATGCAAAATGATTCAAAACACGAGCGTACTTTTTTTTTTTTTTCGATATTTCATTATTTCGCCAAGGCTGTTGGAGGCACTGTAAGTTAGCCTGGTAGTAATTGTTCCCGTTGATCCCTTTGATCTCATCTGTGTCTGCCAGACACACGAGTGAGCCAAAATAGTTGCCTAAGTAAATGTATATTTAAATATGCTATTTTTAACAGTGGAATACAAGCTGTGCCTCATGCCACACAGAGTTGGGAAAGTTAATTTTAAATGGCGCTGTCAACACAACAATTTTCAGCTGTGTACAAAGCAGGTGCGTTGTTCCACCTTTCTCTCTAAAAATAGTGATCAGCAAATTGTTTAACAAATTCGACTGTTTGGGCTACCAATTAATGTTAACTGCCGCCAACAACTAACTGATAATAAAAATCCAGTAGCCACAAAAAAACATTTGGTCAACAAAAAGCACTTGTTCAATAAAAAGCAGCGATTATATAATGCAAGAATCAAACATCTGCTCCACTTTCAAGTGCTTTTTTGTGGCGACAAATAACAACAACAACAACGAGATGAATTTGTTAAGTGAAGTGAATTTACTATAAATACATACACGTATCTATCAATCGCATAATGGTTTCATTAACACGCATTTTTCATATGGTTATCAGTATTAGATTTGATTGTTTTATGTGCAGGTGATTGAACCGAAAGAGTACATTGATTATCTGTTTAAACTTTAAACAGATCGCAGTTATCGTCATGCTTATTTTTTAACAGACTTGGCTAATTAAAATGGTCAGGCATATACATATATTTTATGCATTTTGGATACATTGTATTTAAGCATCAATATAACACGTAATTAATATAATTGTGACTTTGTCTTGGCGTTGCATGAGATCACAAAATAACAAGCAGGCAAGACAGACCCAAGGAAGCACTTGAAAGCATCATCATCAACAGCAGCACGCCAGAGGTCTATTAAAAATACATACATAAAGCCAGACAGACACAACTCCAGACCAGACCAGACCGGAGCGACCTGGGCCTGAATCTGAATCTGTATCTGAATCAGAGGCAAACACAGACCAAGTCAATAAGTTGCTTAGTGTTGTTGCTGCTGTTGTAGTTGTTGTGGTTGCTGTTGTTGCTGTTGCTGTTGTTGCTGGTCGAGCGAACAACAGTGCCCAGCACTTGGGTGTTGCCAATGCCTGTGTCTGTATCTGTATCTGTGTGTGTCTGTGTCTGTATCTGTGTCTGCACCGATGATGTTGCCGCTGTGTCGGTTGCTGGTTGTCAGTCGAATGTTGCCGGTGTGTTAGTGTTGCTGTTGCTGCCGGGTGTAGTCGCCGAATGCAGTTGTCGTGATTGTTGGTCTCAGATTGCATGTGGAATGCAAAGACCAGGAGCCAATTTGTTATTGTTGTTGTCCATTGCCCGCTGGCTGCTACCGTTGCCGTTGCAGTTGCCTCTTCGTGCTACTGTCGTTTAGCTTCTTTCAGCTTCTGCAGCCGTTCTTCTATACCCTTGCAAACGGGCATTGTGATTAACCCGCTGAACTGGAGCATGCAGGGATAAAATCAATCAATTAAAATTGAAAATAAACTTTACCATTATTTAATTTAGTTTTTAACATTTATAAAATTGAGAATTTAAAAAAAAATTTATTTTTACAAAATTTACCATTTTTAAAATTTTTTTTTATTTTTATTTAGTATAGTATAGTATAGTATAGTATAGTATAGTATAGTATAGTATAGTATAGAATAGTATAGTATAGTATAGTATAGTATAGTATAGTATAGTATAGTATAGTATAGTATAGTATAGTATAGTATAGTACAGTATAGTTTATTTTTATAGTATGCTTAACAAATAACAAAAATTAACAGATAATAAATACATTTTTTTTTTATTAATTACTTACAATTTTTATTATTTTATCTATAATTTTAAGCAGTTTTCCAAAAATAAAAAATATGCAAGTACTTATTATTTTAATTTTGCCAAATTTTATAGAATTCTACTCGCATTTAATACAATTTATGTGACATTCTTTTATTTATTTAAATAATATTGACTAAATTTATATGAAAGAGTATTTTCAGCTGTCATTTAAAAAAGATTTGCTTGTCATTTGTGATTGTTATTAATTTTCGTGCATTTTGGCTTTCAGTTTTTAGGCCTTTTCGCGTGCCGTCGTTTGGCTTCTGCCCAACACCAATCAGCCAGAGCCAGAGTCAGCCAAAGTACTTGTTATCGAGAGACCAGAGACAAGAGATGGAGAGACCTGAGAGATGAAGAGAAGGAGACTGAGAACCAGACCCCGTGAGCCAGACAGACCGTCGCAGACGCAGACGAAGACGCAGACGCACAAGAGGCAAAGTAATGTTGATGTTGGCATTTAAGCAGGCGTGTAGTCGCATCTTGTTGATTGTCAAAATTGACAATGAATGCGCTCGACACAGACACACACACACAGACATAGTGAGCACATGGCAGACACATAGTTGAGACAAGTGCATACATATATCTCATACATATGTCTGGCGTTTGTCTGGAGGCCGTCGCAGACATTCGCTGATGTTGATTTTGATGTTGATGTGCATGTCGATGCCAATGTTGTTGCTGTTGCTGCTGTTGCGTCTGCTGCTGCTGCTACTGCTGTTGTCCTTAAGTGATGCATCCAAATATGGACCATCTATGCCTCTGGCTGCTGGCAGGTGAATAAGGCAAAAGGCCCAGACGCCTTGGCTGCTTGGCTGCTGGCTGAATGTCCGGACATGGGCATAGTTTGGCTCGTTGACTGACTGCTGACTGCCTGCAGTTTCACACTTTGCATTTCACAAACAAAAATTTATTTAAATGTTATGCACATGCGATTCGCTTTTCTGCTTCTACACTGAAAAAAAACATCAACTTCTTAAATCAAGAGCATTCATCTTAAATATTTTTTTTTATAAAATAGTATCGAAAAAATATTAAAATTTTTAGATGATAAAAATTTTAATGCAGAATCAATTTAGAGGCCAAATCATGATCAAAATGACATTCCGCTTTAAAATCGGTAAATTTTTGATGAAGTTATGTAAGAACAAAGTTTTTGAAAAAATGTCAAGGGGTCAGTATAGAAAATTTGATAATTTTTCGATTTTGATCAAATTTTCTAGATGATAAAAATTTAAATGCAGAATCAATTTAGACACCAAATCATGAACAAAATGACATTCTGCTTGAAAATCGGTTAATTTTTGATGAAGTTATGAAAGATCAAAGTTTTTGAAAAAATGTCAAGGGGTCAGTATGGAAAATTTGATAATTTTTCGATTTTGATCAAATTTTCTAGATGACAAAAATTTAAATGCAGAATCAATTTAGAGGCCAAATCATGATCAAAATGACATTCCGCTTTAAAATCGGTAAATTTTTGATGAAGTTATGTAAGAACAAAGTTTTTGAAAAAATGTCAAGGGGTCAGTATAGAAAATTTGATAATTTTTCGATTTTGATCAAATTTTCTAGATGATAAAAATTTAAATGCAGAATCAATTTAGACACCAAATCATGAACAATATGACATTCCGCTTGAAAATCGGTTAATTTTTGATGAAGTTATGAAGGATCAAAGTTTTTGAAAATCGGTTTATTTTTGAAGTTATGATTTTTTTTCAAAATTAAAAAATAAAATATTATAAAATTAAAATATAAATAAAATCAGAGCTTGGTCCTATTTCAAATGTTCTCAACACCAATATGTGGTTTCTTAATCTAATTAAAAACTTGATTTTAGAACATTTATTTTTATCAGTGTACCTCTTGTCGTTGTCGTCGTCGTAGTTGTTGTGGTTGTTGTCGTTGTTGTGGTTGTTGTCGTTGTCTGGCCAGCACTAGCTGTAAACTGAGACTGTCTGCAATTATAAGCGTCTGGTTGTCTGCCTCTTACAATATTTTTTATTAAAATTGTTTTTGTTTTTAACTATCTGATTATAAAGCGCGAGACAGAAAGTGAGAGACAGAGAAAGAGAGAGAGAGAGAGAGAGAGACAACGTAATAGCCATCGCCATGTGCAGAGTTTAAATTTTCAATTTACAGGCAACGTGCCACCAAATTGTCGCTGCTGTTAATTGCCTGTTATTATTGTTGGTGTTGTTGTTTCACTTACCTGTCTTCTGTCTCCTGTCAGCCATTTTGTTTCGGTGATGACTAAGAAAAAGGTCCAAGTGGTTCCTTCCTGTCTGTCTAGTGCTGAACTTGACCATAAATTAAATGCATAATTACAGCATTGGCAAGTTGGTAGTAAAAGTGAAAAACAATTCTTATTTCTGAATATCTGCTGACGAGACCAAATATGCCAAGAAGTGGCAAGTTGTCTATTGAATGGGCACCTGTTGCAAGTCTGAATTACAACGAGTGAGCGAAAGAAATCGAAGCACGTTATTTTTAAGCATTTGGTCGTCGCGTAAAAGGCAATCCGATAAATGAAGATGCAAGCAGTCCATAAATGGTTCCAATATGTATCTCAAGACATTCCCCACTCGCTACGTGCAGAACGATGCAGTTCCTGTCGCTCTTACTATCTTACTTTTCTCAACTTGTCTCTGTCTCTTTACTTAGTCGTTTACTTGTGCTTTTCTTTTTTTTTTTTAGTGATTATAAATAAATATGTGAGTGTATAGGTCTGTCTGTTTATTTATAGGGCAGTCGGCGCGTGCCACATATAAAGATATGTGTGTGTATATATATTTGTGTCCACGCACGTGGCATTGAATTAATTCATTGTGCAACGTCTTGTCTCGCAAGTTAAACAAGTAAATGAATGAAATATCGTTTATGGTAATTTATCCTTAAAGTTCTGCTAACTATGCTAATGCGACAGACTGAACACAATTAACAGACAGAGAGTCTTACCGCAGTCTATCACAGGGTGTTTCAAGTCACTTCACTTGAGTTTTGCAATTTTCGTTGCATACTTTGCGGCAGTTGGCTTTTATTCATAGTTCAAACTCGTTTTATGTGATGTGAAATTATAAACGTAGAATTTAATAGTATTTTAACGCTTTTAGTTTTTATTTTACTGCGTAATAATAATAGTTTTAATCCCTAAGATGTGCGAGCAACTTTGTGGCAAGGATCCCAACTGCGTTTTGAACTTGCCGCCCATTAAAGGACGTCCTTTTCCTGTTCTTTTATTAAGCTGTTGGCAGCGGGAATACGATGTGCGTCCGTATAATAAATTTAAGTTCTCTCGTCTGGATTTTGAGGAGCGCATGAATCGCAATTATCGCTGTATAAGTGACCTACACACAATTGTTAAATTCCTGTTGCAGCGTCGTCTGCATTCTGTATCTATTTCCAGTGTTGTTTTAAGCAATAAGGATGCAGGTTTGTTGCAGAACTTTGTTCGCTCGCTTTCCAAAGTGTCAAAGATTGAATTGAAGCTTATGCGTCTGCCATATGAGTTCTTTGTCATGTTGCGTTTAAATGTGCATAAGATGAAGTTGTGTGAACTCAGTTTAAAGGGTAAGTGAAAAAGTCTAAGATCATATATATTTTTTTTAACTGTTTGATTGCTATTACAGGCACTCCATTGTCCGACAGAGAAGCGAGCATGTTGCGGCAGTTTCTGTTGGCCAGCAAAACGCTGCATACTCTTAACGTGTCCAACTGCAGTCTGGGCCAATATAACTTTGCCATGGTGGCCGATGGTGTTCACAAGTCAAGTAGCATTCGCAAGTTGTCTGCGAATCGTTTAGTTGGTCTCAATCTATCGCTGGACACGGAGAAAATTGCCTCTATTGTGGGTTCACTGTTAATGCAGAATAAACTCGTGGAGCTTACCATGAATCAGTGTGAATTTGTTGCCCAGGACATAGAGATAATAGCTGAGTATCTGCAGAATAAGAACAGTTCATTGAAGCGACTAGAACTGGCCTACAATAAGATATCTGCTGATGGTGCCATGTTCCTCATGCGTGCCATTTCCCAGGGTGGAGTTCTGGAGCTGCTCGACATTAGTGGTAATACGATTGGCACCCATGGCGGCGAATGGATTGCCAAGTACTTCAGCTCCTGTCAAATGTTGCAGCATTTGTATATTAACAACAATGACATCGCGGCCAGTGCCATCAATCTCATTCTGTTGACCCTCAAGAAGCCCTGTCGCATCAAGCGACTGCAAGTGTATAACAATCATTTTGATAAATGCTCAGCACAAATTCTGCATCGCCTGCTGGAAGCCAAGATATTAAATAACGATGAAATCGACATTAGCTGCACCTACGATCAGGATAGCAAACAATATCGCATTGTGCCCTGGCGTTAAAAATTATTGTAGTTTAATTAATGTGTTTTATTTCAGATATTGTAACTGTTATAGGTCTTAAAATAAAAAATACCACATTATATTTATTTTTCGATATCTAGGAAATTTCCTTAAAATTAAAATTTATTTTTTAAAATTTTAATTTATTTTTTAAAACTAAAATTTATTTTTTAAAATAACATTACATTTTTTTAAAATTTAAATTTATTTTAATTTTTATTTAAAAATGGCAAAATATGAATTATTTGCAAATTTTTCTATAAAAGTTTCGGAAACTGACTTTTTTTTGTATTTTAATCAAATTAAATTAATTTAAATTTTAAAAAAAGTTTCGGAAACAGCCTTTTTTGTATTTTAATGTAAGAGTGTTAAAATGAATATTTATATATTTTATCCTTATTACTAACGCCATCTGTTGAACGCTTTGGCAATTTCGAGCTATGCATTTGCTCTAAGCTTTCACCGCGCTCTCAAATTACTCTTCTGTCTCTCGCTTTCTCCCTCTCTCTCTCTCTCTCTCTCTCTCACTTTTGCTGTAAGTATGAATGAAATACCAAAGCCTGAGGTTGCCAGACTGTTATGCAATCTGTTAAATAACAGTTTTTTTTAAAACTACAACTGTGCCTTGTGATTTTTGAACTAATGTTGGTAACAAGTTCAAGTTTTAGTTGATGTGGACTATGCTTGTAACGGGTAAGCAGTTGATTTAACAGTCTGGCAACTTTCACTTTTGTTTCCGGCTTCTCTCTGTGTGCGTGTGTGTGTGTGTAGGTGTGTGTGTGCGCATTATTGTTGGCGATTTCAAAGTCAAACGGCAACAACAACAACACAATGCGCAGCAAACAGCTGCGAAAGCATTGAGCACTGAAACTTCAACAGCAAACAGAACACAGAACACGACGAGGACAACATCGGCAGTCGACAGGACGACGACGAGGACGACGACGCCAACAATATCCTTGTTGAGAGTTTTGCAATATATTTTTATTGCAGCAGTCTCATCGAAAGCGTCGAAGCAACTAAATCGCATCGAGATCTCAAACAAACAACGGGCCAAAATAAACCGAATGTAATGAAAATGCATAAAAAATCGAATAATTAAAAGAAAAACAAATATGAAATGCTTTAAAATTTCGTTTGTTAAATGTAAATGTGAATTATAAAAGACATGTTATAAATTTTAAACATTGATAGTGATTATATTTGTGTGAAATTAATTTGTTGTTATTGTTGCTGCTGTTGTGCAAGCTGAGCGGCATTTTAAAGCCCAAAACGATTTTAATATTTGACGCAGGATATGAAGCCAGCATATTAGCCAGCTTAAGCAGCGTTTAATTAAAATACTCAAAAGTAGCTTAGCTTCTGAGCTAAATGAAAAGAGTTTAAGCTGCACTCTTGTGTCAAATTTTATATGTTTTCATTAAGATTTTGATTACCCATTTTTTCCAGGCGGCAGCTGCTGTTTAGTTTAATGAGTTTGAAAATTAAATTTTCATATGGTCAGTGAGTGTGCAGCTAAGTGGCGTTAAGCGACTTCAACAGCAGCAAAAACAGCAACAACAAGAACAAAGTCAAGAGCAACCACCCACCTAAACGGAAACTTATCAAAACTAAAACGAAACAACTAAAATAAACTGATGCTGTAGCTGCAGCACAATCTGAAACTTAAACTTAAACTCAAACTGAACCTTAAGCAGAAGCTGTTAAAAGTTTTGACTATAACTAGCAAAAGACGAAAATAAAGCCAGCAAAATGAACGACAGTCGACGCAACACGGCAACGGAATTCAGTTACATACTGCAACGACAGGTGAGTGTGGTGTTTAACATATTCAAGAGGTATAAACTTCTTTTCCACCCTACTCCACCAACCCACCTACTCAGAACTAATTGCATGCATTTTAGGGCTGTTCTTTTTGGCTCTTTATTAGATTTAGCTGGTCCATTGTTTCACTTTAATTGCACAGCATTTGCGCTCATTAACTTGCCACAACAGGTAGAGCAACTAATTGCGACCACAGCACAAAGCAACATCCCCCTTCCACCCTGCCACCCAAGTACATAATTTCTGTTTCGACAAGAAATATGTCTTTGTTAACTCGACTCGAAAATCAAATTCAATTCAATTCACTCGCTGTTTTCCCTCCCCTTCAATCAATCATTGATTGGCCTTTTCTCTTCGTTGCACATGGCGTATACTTAACGAACTTTGCTGCACCGAATTAATTGGTTTTTCTTTTCAATTTTACTCTTTTAAAATGAATTTATTTTTTTTAAATCAATTTTCGTGCATGATAAACAAAATATGCTGAAATTTGCATCATTTTCACAATTTCTCTTCATTTATCACGTTTTATTTAAACTTATTTATCTGCTTGTCAATATTTTATATGTGAACAGCATGAAAATGCAATAAATAATAACGAAATGCAGTGTCCATCAATAAACTGTCTGATATGATGGCATTTTTCATTTCATCAGAGTTGTTACCACAAAAAGCACGCAACTCACGTAGGTTTAAGTCCAAGAATGATATTTAAACAATATTATTATTTGAGTATTTATTTTTAAAATATCAACTTTAGTAAAGATACTTTCATTCATCGAATCCAATAGTTTTCTCCAAGAGTCCACAGTAAAGGGTATTTAAGTAATTTGCATTTAATTTAATCCTTTGTCATGTCGATGAGAATGCGTCACGCGGACATCTCAAAATTTGCATATGAATTGCTGTGAAAAACAAATTCCGATGAAAGCCTTTCGGTTTATTCATATCAACAAAAATATGTATATATATGTGCATATATACATACATATGGAATATGTATGCTTATAGGATGTGCGACGGTGTGTGCAAAACCTATTGACGTGCTGATAATCCCTTGAGCTTCCTACGATAAATGCGTAACAGAGCAGGATCTTGGGTTGGAGCTACACTGAAAAAAATGACCAACTTCTAAATAAGATTAGTTTAAGATTATAAGATTATTTTTAGACGGCGGTTCGAATGCCACTCTTTATAAATTAAAACAAGTGGGCGGTTACAGTCGAGAACGTTCGACAGTAGGATACCCTGAGCCCAGGTACTCTACTCTGAGGCAAAACTTTTTTGCCCATATAAGTTGGCAACACTATTTTTGCCCATATAAGTAGGCAACACTTTTTTGCCCACTTAAGTAGGCAACACTTTTTTGCCCATATAATTAGGCAACACTATTTTTTGCCCAAATAAGTAGGCAACAGAATTTTTTCCCACATAAGTAGACAAAAAATAGAATAAAATGTGTAAACAAATCAATATTTAAAAATAAAAAAATTATAAATATAAAAATAATTTTAATTTATTTTATTTCTTAGAACTTGGTTTTTTAAAATGTTCTTAAAATCAAGATGTATTCTCTTAATATAAGATTTATATGTTCTCGACGAATTTTCTAGACCAAAAATCTTAGTTCTGAGACCAAAATCTTTAAGATTTAAGATTTTTGTATCAGTGTACAACCAGGAAACCTCATAATGATTTTGGCTTTTGCGGTTAGCTGACAGAAAATTCATTAGATTTTTGTGTTGCACATAAACTGGCAAATAAACAATCTGCCACAAAAATTGGCTTGCGTGTGGACTCAAATCGAGCAGACGGTTAAATCATGAATGAAATCAATTTGTTTCGTGCTCTAATGGCGATGACAGAGCACAGAGCAGCAACAACAACAACAACACCCAGCAAATGCCAAATTACACACGCTTTGGGCATTAAGACAATGACACATTAGACTTCCACAAAACAGAAGCAACAACAACAACAACAACAACCACATGGCTAATATGATTTTGATTGAGTGATAACTCAATATACGTTATAGTCTGTAGAATGTTGCCAAAGGTAAATTAATAAATCACATGCTAGAATCACACTTTCACACACACATACATTTGGGATTGTTGAATTTGTTATGATTAATGATTGTTAGCTGTGTGTGTGTGTGTGTGTGTGTGTGTGTGTGTGTGTGTGTGTGTGTGTGTGTGTGTAGGCGTATTTGTTGTGCGGCTTTACAAAGCTGGGAAAACATTTGCCAGAAGAAATTTGTGTACATAATTTATCGCTTGTACTGTGACATTTGCCCCTCTGTCTGCCTGTTTGTCTGTCAGGTCACAAAAAAGGACATTATATCCTGAAAATTTAATTAGACGTGGCAAGCAGCTCTTAAGCCCTTGGGATGCTTGGGATGTTGCAACACGATAATAAAATCGATAAGCCGCGCATCTTAACCTTTAATTACACAACAGTCGAGCAATTCTAATACTCAGTCACACACACACACACACACACACAGCAAAAAATTACTCTCACATCCTCTCACGCACACACACTTACTTCAATATCTATACACACACACACTCACACACACTTTTTCAGGATTTATGACGCCTGCTGAACATACTGATGAGTTTCGCAGCATTGTTATGATGACTATGCAGCAGCATGTGGCACGGTTGGCATTGCTGCCACATCCTTTATCCTTGTTCCTTGCTGCTTAATCGCCGCTTAATATGCATGGCATGTGGCTCAGAGTGTGACCTTAAGACGAGCCTTGCGAGGCATCTTTGCCGTCTCCAGCATTGTTCAAATATCAAATAAAAATGCAATGCATTGTCGAACGGCAATTCCTTTACTCCTTCCTCTGTTGCGATAACAGAAATCAATGTCGTCTGCGGCAAGTTGTGCAAAGTGCAATCTGCCGCAAATATTGACAAACCTGCTTCGCATACAATTTGTATCTGCAAATCGAGTGTAAAACGCATCCATACTTAAAGTTTTAGTGTCTAGTATTAAGTATACGCAGTGTTGCTCAACGTGTCGTATGCACAATGTGATTGAAGCTATTAAAAAAGGTACTGGGTCAATCTATCTATACTATTCTTAAGTTTTAGTGCCTATTATTAAGTATACGCAGTGTTGCACAATGTGTCGTATGCGCAATGTGATTGACGTTATCAAAATAAGTAAGAGGTTTATTTATCTACACTATAATTAAAATTTTAGTGTCTGTTTATTAAGTATAAGCAGTGCTGCACAATATGTCGTATACGCAATGTGATTGACGCTAGTAAAATAAGTACGAGGTCTATCTAACTACACTTTACTTAAAAGCTTTAGTGTCTGTTTATTAAGTATACGCACTGCTGCACAACGTGTTGTATACGCAATGCGATTGAAGCTATTAAAAAAAGTACGAGGTCTAAAAATGACCTAATTCAATTGCCAACTTCCGTTTATAGAGTTTATGTCTCACGTAATTGTTTTCATAATCAAATCCAGTCAAGTAAACTATTTAAACAAATTGAAGGCCAATTGCGGCGCCACTGTCGACATCATCGCTCTTCTTCTTCCAGTTGTCTGCCTCGTCATCGTCAACGTCCTGTCACTGAAAGTGACTCAGGCGTATGTGTGTCAAGGGGCTGTGCAAGTTCTTCAGTTAGAGAACTCGAAATCATATTGTGAGCGCACACAATGTTGAGTCCAAGTTGAAGTTATGCAATAAGTGCTTAACTGTTGCACACACATGGAAAATGCTTTAAAAGAGATATACATGCAACAAAAATGCATTTTACGTTATTTATTAATCTTATCTATTATCCCACTTAATCGCAGCAAGATTGGACAAGTAGAACGGCAGGAATAGCTAACCAAAGTTATTAAAAATTAAGGCAATATAAGCACCCAAAAGTATGCAGTAGTTTTTTTTTGATAGTAGATTCTATAAATTACTGTTATATTATTCACAGCAAGATCGGACAAGTAGATCGGCAGTAATAGCTAACCAAAGTTATTCAATAATTAAGGCAATATAAGCACCCAAAAGTATGCAGTAGTTTTTTTTTATAGTAGTT
Organism: Drosophila falleni; assembly: GCA_035045575.1. Classification (NCBI taxonomy): domain Eukaryota; kingdom Metazoa; phylum Arthropoda; class Insecta; order Diptera; family Drosophilidae; genus Drosophila; species Drosophila falleni. The sequence goes on from JAWNOV010000011.1 coordinate 11,152,389, forward strand.
TTTATAAATTACTGTTATATTATTGACAGCAAGATCGGACAAGTAGATCGGCAGTAATAGCTAACCAAAGTTATTCAATAATTAAGGCAATATAAGCACCCAAAAGTATGCAGTAGTTTTTTTTTTGATAGTAGATTCTATAAATTACTGTTATATTATTCAGAGCAAGATCGGACAAGTAGATCGGCAGTAATAGCTAACCAAAGTTATTCAATAATTAAGGCAATATAAGCACCCAAAAGTATGCAGTAGTTTTTTTTTGATAGCAGTTTTTATAAATTACTGGTATATTATTGACAGCAAGATAGGACAAGTAGATCGGCAGTAATAGCTAACCAAAATTATTCAATAATTAAGGCAATATAAGCACCCAAAAGTATGCAGTAGTTTTTTTTTTGATAGTAGATTCTATAAATTACTGTTATATTATTCAGAGCAAGATCGGACAAGTAGATCGGCAGTAATAGCTAACCAAAGTTATTCAATAATTAAGGCAATATAAGCACCCAAAAGTATGCAGTAGTTTTTTTTTGATAGCAGTTTTTATAAATTACTGGTATATTATTGACAGCAAGATCGGACAAGTAGATCGGCAGTAATAGCTAACCAAAATTATTCAATAATTAAGGCAATATAAGCACCCAAAAGTATGCAGTAGTTTTTTTTTTGATAGTAGATTCTATAAATTACTGTTATATTATTCACAACAAGATCGGACAAGTAGATCGGCAGTAATAGCTAACCAAAATTATTCAATAATTAAGGCAATATAAGCACCCAAAAGTATGCAGTAGTTTTTTTTTTTGATAGTAGATTCTATAAATTACTGTTATATTATTCAGAGCAAGATCGGACAAGTAGATCGGCAGTAATAGCTAACCAAAATTATTCAATAATTAAGGCAATATAAGCACCCAAAAGTATGCAGTAGTTTTTTTTTTGATAGTAGATTCTATAAATTACTGTTATATTATTCAGAGCAAGATCGGACAAGTAGATCGGCAGTAATAGCTAACCAAAGTTATTCAATAATTAAGGCAATATAAGCACCCAAAAGTATGCAGTAGTTTTTTTTTGATAGCAGTTTTTATAAATTACTGGTATATTATTGACAGCAAGATAGGACAAGTAGATCGGCAGTAATAGCTAACCAAAATTATTCAATAATTAAGGCAATATAAGCACCCAAAAGTATGCAGTAGTTTTTTTTTTGATAGTAGATTCTATAAATTACTGTTATATTATTCACAACAAGATCGGACAAGTAGATCGGCAGTAATAGCTAACCAAAATTATTCAATAATTAAGGCAATATAAGCACCCAAAAGTATGCAGTAGTTTTTTTTTTGATAGTAGATTCTATAAATTACTGTTATATTATTCAGAGCAAGATCGGACAAGTAGATCGGCAGTAATAGCTAACCAAAGTTATTCAATAATTAAGGCAATATAAGCACCCAAAAGTATGCAGTAGTTTTTTTTTGATAGCAGTTTTTATAAATTACTGGTATATTATTGACAGCAAGATAGGACAAGTAGATCGGCAGTAATAGCTAACCAAAATTATTCAATAATTATGGCAATATAAGCACCCAAAAGTATGCAGTAGTTTTTTTTTTGATAGTAGATTCTATAAATTACTGTTATATTATTCACAACAAGATCGGACAAGTAGATCGGCAGTAATAGCTAACCAAAATTATTCAATAATTAAGGCAATATAAGCACCCAAAAGTATGCAGTAGTTTTTTTTTTGATAGTAGATTCTATAAATTACTGTTATATTATTCAGAGCAAGATCGGACAAGTAGATCGGCAGTAATAGTTAACCAAAGTTATTAATAATTAAGTTAGTATAAGCACCCAAAAGTATGCAGTAGTTTTTTTTTATTGTATTTTCTATAAATCACTTTTATATTAATCACAGCAAGATCGGACAAGTGAAACGGCAGTAATTCCTAACCAAAGTTATTAAATAATTGATTAAGCTGCCATATGGTAGCAGTATAATAGTTAAAATGTTACATTTATAAAAATTTAATAAAAATTACTTTTTGAAAAAAAAAAAAAAATTAAATAATTGAGGCAATACAAGCACGCAAAAGTATGCAGTACTTTTTATTATATAGTAAATTCTATAAAGTACTTTAAATATATTGAAATAAGTAACCGGGTATTCTTATTTATGTTTTTAAATAAGTAAAAAAAACGCTTAGTCAGATACATTTTCTTTTACTATTTATCAAAGTAAAAAACAAATTTGTACGTAGAAAAGATTGCTTTTTGAGAAAAACATATAAGTCATATATAAATGCATATCTATAAAGATGTATATATATATTTATATGGCGCACTGAGTGCATTCAACAGCTGCTGTTCAAAAAAAAATCTTTGCCATTATCTGAGCGTATAAGCCATAAAAATCTGAAGCCGCACATAAAAAATAGCAGAGTGCCCTCTGATAAGGTGTGCCAATTCCCTGCTTACTTTCGCTCCTCTCTCTGGGGATGGGTTTGTTGCCTTAAATGGTTTCGATTTCACGTCCATGCCGATTTTATGCCTCTGTGATGGATTCAACGTGTGCGATTGTGTGTCTTCTGGCAAAAACAATAAAAACAAACGCGCTTTGGGGCAACAACATTGCCCCTGTCTCACTGTCTGTCTGTCTGCCCGTCTGTCTGACTGTTCCACCATTTTCTGCTTGGGGCTGTGCGGTATTTGTGTATATCTCGGTAACTGACGGCGACGCGAAACAATAACAACAGCCCGAATCCAGCCCAATGCACAACCCAATCCAAAACAGAGTTGGGAATACGAGAATAGTGGCAGTAAGTCCATTGGGCTGAGTCTTGTTTTTACATAAAAATAAGTAAGAGTTTGAGGTTAGACAGAGATAGGCTAGTGAATTACTCTATAAATGAAAGTGTTTAAGCCATGGTGGCAAACATAAAATAAAGTTGAAAAGGTTGGGAGTAAAGCTTAGACTTAATTCAGTATTAAATTTAAAACTCGAATAGCATTTTTTTAAGCTGAATGCAAAATATTCGAAAAATTCTTGTTATAAATACATAGCAGATATTCTTTTTTTAGTCACCTATTCTTATATTTAGTTAAAATAACAATTAAAATCATCGGATACTGTAAACAATGATTTTTTTTAAAGTTTTTTTATTATTTTATCATTATTTTTGAGTTTTTATTTTTTTGTTAAAAAATATTCACTTTCAGAAAAGAAAATCGTAAAAATCATAATATAATCATTAAAGCGTTATTTTTAACATAAAACTTTTCCCTGGTTCTAATTTTATAAAATAGTTGTCAATATATTTAATATCTTGACCCTTCTAAAAATTCTTTTAAAATTGACGCTATTCCTTAAATTCCTAAAATTCCTTATTTGTACCTTTATAAATCCAGGGTATATAAAAAAACACGTGTTCAATGTGTACTTATGTATATTTGTATATATACTATATATATTTGGCATGCGAAATAAATTGGTTTCTGTTTTTTCTGCTCTTGGTTTTTTTGCTTTTGTTGGTTTTGTTTTGGTTTCCATCTGTGGCTGTTACTTGGAATGCAATGCAATTTTTATAGAGCACGTTATTTTATAACCCGGCACATAAATCGCGAGATAGTCGACGAACCGAAGATCAATTAGACTGCACTCGATGAAGAAATGCAATTAAATACAGCTAACAATTTGATTGGGATTCCTCCTTTACGATATAAATTTCATAATTTCGATAATCGATGCTGCAACAACTCAGGGAAGTGATGTGTCTGCTGCTGAGGCTTATGCATTCAACGACTTCAACAATTTAATGAAGGTAACCGTATGTTTGACCCACATTTTGGCAAAATGAGTGTTTTTTGCTCCATCAACAAATGCAAATCAACATGTCTGCAGTCACATTCGCATATTCACGTATTCACATTCACATTCATTAAATTCCAAGTGCTGCTATAGCACACACACACACACAGAGAGAGAGAGAGAGACAGAGACAGACATTATTCGCATATGGAAAAATGGGAGGTGGTTGAGAAGAACTTCTGACATTGGCCGCAACCTTCTCAGTCCTGTGTGTAAATTGCTTTTGGGTTTCTGCCGACATCAAAGCATTTTCTTATTTCGAAATATTTTCAGCTTGACGCCTTTCTGGGTGCTGTTTTTCTTACATATTTCTTATTTTTATTAACAAATTTCATTTTAGCTGACTAAAAGCAAATGAGTAATGATGTAAAATTTACTCGCATATGCTTCTTTTTCTTGTCTAATATAAACAAATGGATCAAAAATGTTCAAATATAGCAAGGACTAGCCGTTATATCTTGTTTTCAACTTGATTAAAGTCAAACACATTTTTGGGAAGCAAAATAAAGAAAAAAAAGATGTCTAAAAAATTAAATAGTTACAAGTAAAATAAAAAAAGGTTAAAAATTGGAAATTTCTTGTAATTTTCTTAAAAAAGTTGTTGAAAGTTGAAATTAAATAAATTTTCTTTACTTTTTCCAATGAACATGTTCAATTCATAGAAAATTATATAGTTACTAAATTAGTATTCAAGTCAGTTGTTAGCGTCTAGAATTGGCTTTAAAGTGTTTAAAAATAATAATAGAAAAAATTGGGCATAAGTGTATCAATTTGAAAAATGTTACAAAAGTTTGCAGCATTTTCATTTCATGACACTGAGAAAAACTTGTGTAATTTGATATGTTGATGCATGACCATGCATAGTAAGAATCGAGTGTGTGTGTAAGTGTGTGTGTGTGTGTGTGTGTGTCTGTGTAGGCAATGTTTTTATAGGCAAACACTGAAAGTGTTGGCATTGCCATTAGGGCCAACAAGGCTGTCCAAAATCCCGAACAAAACAAGGTCTATATTAAGGACAGTTAAAAAAGAAACAAGTAAGTCTCTACTGGTAAATAGTTAAGGCTGCTTGACTAGCAGATACCCTGTGAGCTTTACAGAAGTGCTCTTAACAATTTTTATTATGATACTTAGAGTTGTTTCCTTCAGTCAGACATCTGGCAAATATTTTGAGTATATTATAGGGTATCAAAAAGAGCATCATTCATGGCCAAAACAGAGCCTGAGCTTGAGCCCAAGTAGCTGATTGTTTGCTCAGCTAATGGCAAGTTGGGCTAAAAGAAAATGAGGCCAAATTGCCAATGCTCCAAATGCTTTGTTAAGAATTCGAAATACATGGACTAAAATCCAACAAAACTCTCTCAACTGGTCTTTGTAGTTTGCTTTAGTAATTTATGCACTTTATGTGTAACCCAAAAAGAACTTTTCGATAAAAGGCACAAAAATAACTTATTAATTGCAAAAAGCAGAAGCCAAAATCTAATTATAAGCTACAATTTCGGAAGCCAAACGAAGATGGTCCGAAAAAGTTTTACTTTTACTTTACGCTCTTTCCATTTTTTTTTTTTTTTTTATGGGCCATGTTGATGTTTGAGTTGGTGTTGGCTTTTGTGGCTGACTGAGGGTTTGGCTTTATTTGTTTGTTTATCTGCATGCAACAACAAGAAAAAAAGACAACAACAATAAGAATAATAGGTCGACACGCTTGTGTCAATAACGTGGCAAAAAGCGCAGTTTCTGCGGTTGACATTTGCCATGCGCATAATTACGGTCTGACATTTTGGTTAGCGCATGTTAATTGCACCTGTCTCTGTCCACATCTCCCCCCCATCCATTTCCCTTGCCACCTTGCCCTTTGACCCAACGCTCGTCGCTGTGTTGACATTTGGCGCCTAAACGTTTTTCAACAAATTAAATTGTTCAGTTGTTTCAATTTTTGTTTTTTTATTTTCACTCTTAGGAGCCTAATTTCATTAGACAAACAAAAAGTTTTTATAGGCGTTGCTCTAGGGACATGTTTACTGTACGTGTGAGTGTGTGTGAGAGTGTTTACCGTACTGTATGCTTCACGGAACAATGTAGAAGTAGAGTCTCTCTGTCGGAATGTGAACATGAATATTATTAATTAAAATCGTGCAATGCATGAAAAGGTTTGTTTGCTTCCTATCTGAGCATTGCCTCCGATTGCCTCAGATTGCCATATTCTACCTGTTTGTGTGTGTGTGTGGAGTGTGTGTGAGTGTGTATTTGTATTTGTGTTTGCCTTGGACAATGTTTGTCTTTTATTAGAAACGTGTACCTATTCAACAGACGAGTTACGAGTCGATTCAGTGGCAAAGTGTGAGTGGCCAGTCAAAGCTCGAGCTATTTTTTCTAGCATTTTAATATCCTACAATTGTGCGACTGTATGTGTGTGTGAGTGTGTGTATGTGTAGCATAGAAAGTCAAGCACAAAAATCAGTGCTGTTTACTTAGCAAGAAGTTCACCTAGCACTGCGGAAGTTAATTAAATTATTGTGTTATTTGTAAGTTAAAAATAATATATTCTTTGACCTGACTTACTCGCTGATCATTGCACAGCCCAAACCATAAGAGCTAGAAGGCCAAAATTTTCACACAACATAGATTTTATTGGGCAATAATATATTTAACAAATAATAAATTCTTTGACCTGACTTACTCACTAATCATTGCACAGGCCTAACCATAAGAGCTAGAAGGTCGAAATTTTCACACAACATAAATGAGACAATTTTATCGAGCAATAATAAATTTAACAAATAATAAATTATTTGACCCGACTTACTCACTTACTCGCTGATCATTGCATAGCCCAAACCATAAGAGCTAGAAGGCCGAAATTTTCACACAACATAGATGAAACAATTTTATTTTATTTAATAAATACAGCTTAATTTATTAATTTCAAATGTTGATTATATTTATTTTAACACTCGGATCATTTAGTCTTCCTTGGTTAATGCAGGACATCTGACAGTCGATCAGACTCATGTCAGCTTGACTCTAATTTGTTGCTTTTCCTTTTTGCGCCTCACACACTTTGGCTCAATTGAGTTTCGACCTGTAACGACTGCTGTCTCTCTCTTATAATTTTGTACCTTTTCCTCCTGTTTTGCCTTTATTTTTGCATGTTTCCTTTTTCTCTCGTTCTCTCTCTCTTTTGGCAAATTAATTGGATTGCGCGCTTTAATTGCCTGGCAGGGAATTTGACTGCCAAATTATTTATGGCATTTTCCATGACAATATTTATGGGCTTTAAGCTTTAACTTCTTTTTATACTGAATCCACTCGATGCTGCTTTGTGCTTAATAAATGTCCACAGTTCTATCTGTGAATGCTGAGATTTGAGTCTGGGGAGTTTATGTTAAATATGAATAGGCATTCAAGCAGTCATAATAATTATGTGAAATTTATTGTTGCCGTTGTCATCGCCTTGTTGTGCGACCTTTTTTGTCCCTTTTTTATGCTTGACATAACTTAAGGCTTGCAAAAATATTATGCTGAATAAATATTATTTGTGAAAAGCATGCCTCATGGGGAAAGAAATGTTTAACTGATAAAACTGAAACGATAAGTGAAAGCGCTTTAAAACTGTCGTTTAATGGTTAAGTTAAATGTGTCGTTGGTTTAAGTCAAAGCTAATTGCAAGGCCCAAAAGAGACAACAACATGCCACTTGTACTTATAAATTAGGCAGTTAAATGTGGCACACAGATACATGTGGCACGTAGCTACAAAAAAAAAGGTACAAGGCTGCCATTTAGATTTAACAGATTTAACAGACAGCGGATACGAGACCTACAGCCTTCGAATGTTGTTGTTGTGACAGATTAACGACCAAGCACTTGCTGTCTCTTTTAGACACTGTTTCTTCCTCTCTCTCTCACTCTCTGCTTTCTGTTTGTCGCTCATCTGATGCCGCAATTTGTTGTTGGCAGGAAGGAAGGACATTTTGTAATTTCATTTGGCTGTGCGCTGTGTTAACCTTGATGGTCGTCGCATCCTTGACATTGGCCAGATACTTGATGCTGCCTTTGTTTCATTATTGAGACACACACACACACCTAATAGTTTCGTGTCCTGTTCCCAACTCCCATTCAATTGCCCATAATTAGGCGTTTGCTTTGATACTGAATGGCATTTTTAATGGCACTTTGCCACGTGCCGCCTGAAAGTATGCCACGAACTTTTGCCACCTGTCGCAGCTCGCAGCTCGCCACTTAATTGAATTGTAAAACTCCACAATTCTCGCACGTAATTTGCTTTTGGAAATTTTCATTACTTACACCTTTACCTTTACCCAACCAGCAGCATCTGGAAGGCTTTTAAGCCATCTTGTTGCGCAAATATTTGCTTTTCGGTTTTTACTTGGCAACTTGAGAGCTGAAAACAGTCAACTAACAACTACCAATTGCCACGCAGAACCAGAACTTTTGTTGCTGCCTTATCCTGTTAGCTGTTCACTGTTAGCTGTTCACTGTTCACTGTTTGCTCTTAGCTCTTTGCTGTTACTCGTTGCCATCGCCAAGTTACCCAAAAGGGGCAAAAAAAAAGAAACTTGTTTAATTGCAAACAGCTGCTAAAAAGTTTTCGCTCGCAATGCAGTAAATGCTTCAACAGCTAACAGCTAACAGCAACTCCTGCTAACTTGGCTTACACACACACACACACAAACCGAAATTCTGTTTTCGCGTCTGTCACAACATTGGCCTTGTGCCGTGATGTAGCATTTTATTTGGGGTTTTTTATGTGAAAGCCCTTCATATAAACTTGTCTTTTATAGCCACGTTTCGTGGATAAAGAGTGGGAGTGAAAGAAGGGAGTGGGGAAGAGGGGTGTATACCCCTTCTGTCATAAAAATGACAGAAGGAACGCAGACAAACACTTGCCAGTTGATGTAACTGGCGCTGGCAGCCACAATTTACGATAAGGTTGCGTATACGTAATATCTACACCTGCACATTGCGTATACGCAGCGTGTTCTAGCTATCTAGATATGTGTATGTGAGTCTCTCTCTCTCTCTCTCTCTCTCCCTGTGTGTGTGTGTCTGTGTGTATATGGATGTGTGTGTGTGTGTGTGTGTGTGTCAGGAGGACAGTTTGCTTTTGATGTAAAGAGGCACTCGAGGCAATTTTGCGCTCTTATCCCAATCAACGTGCAATAATAGACTTAACCAAACCGGACGGACACACACACACTCACACACAATCACATACACATGCCAACTTCCATGCACACATTATTTACTCTAGTCTTTTGTTTTTGCTTAACGCTGCCTTCAGAACGACCATCAGACACATCAGCAACAGGGCCAACAGCAACAACAACAGCAGCTGCAGCAACAACAACGCCCACAGCAATCATCGCAGCAGCAACAGCGGCAACAACAACAACAACGAGGTGGAGGAGCAGGTGGTGGTGGGGGAGATGTCATGTCCGGCGACACGTTGTCCTCATTACCACAAGCATCGTTCAACTATATCAACTCCATCGTTGGCAGCGGCGTCATTGGCATACCCTACGCTCTGCACCGCGCCGGCTTCGGTCTCGGCCTGGCTCTGCTCATCCTGGTCGCCTACATCACCGACTACTCCCTCATCCTGATGGTGAGTAAACGCATGTGTGTCACATTGGGTCGGGGCTCATATCAAAGGTCGCTTGTCTGGTCACTTGGTCGTCAGTGCAAAGCTGGCGACAAATTGAAATTCTAGCGCAAATTGAATGCGTGTCATGAAAAATTTTAAAGCAGGGAATTAAGCCGAAACAAATATAGGTTCCGACTAAGGTTCCGGGACGACTAAAAAAAACAACAATTAACAGATAGATAAATTTAGATAAATAATAAATTGAATAATTTATGGCTTAGAATCGAAATTATATAAAATTTTCTGGATGATAAAAACTTAAATGCAGAATCAATTAAGAGACCAAATCATGAACAAAATGATATTCCGCTTGAAAATCGGTTAATTTTTGATGAAGTTATGAGAGATCAAAGTTTTTGAAAAAATGTCAAGGGGTCAGTATGGAAAATTTGATATTTTTTCGATTTTGATCAAACTTTCTAGATGATAAAAATTTAAATGCAGAATCAATTTAGAGACCAAATCATGAACAAAATGACATTCCGTTTGAAAATCGGTCAATTTTTGATGAAGTTATGAACGATCGAAGTTTTTGAAAAAATGTCAAGGGGTCAGTATGAAAATTTGATATTTTTTCGATTTTGATCAAATTTTCTAGATGATAAAAATTTAAATGCAGAATCAATTTAGAGACCAAATCATCAACAAAATGATATTCCGCTTAAAATTCGGTTCAATTTTGGCAAAGTTATGAAAGTTTAAAGTTGGTCCGACCTTTGGCATGACAACTTTACAAGTCGAAATTTTTGTTGAGTTTGACATGATTTTTTACAAGAAAATAAATAAGTAGTATGTTTGAATTTTTTAACAAGAACATACGAATTTACATGTTAAACGATAACTTTAATTAAATCGATAACTGTGAAGCTTTAGCTTTTAGACTGTCAAAATATTTTGATTGATTGGTGGTAAGCGACCAACGAGTTGCATTTCCACAGCAGAGAAATTGTTGCATTAGCATAATTAATGTGCGGCTTACAGACAGAGAGAGAGAGATAGTCAGAGAGAGAGAGAGGGAAATGGTAAAACACAATCGATAATGCTCATTTCATTTGCAGGTCAGATGCGGTCACATCTGCGGCAGATTCAGTTATCCGGGCATTATGGAGGCTGCCTATGGCAAATATGGTTACTATTTGCTCTCGCTGCTGCAATTCATGTATCCTTTTTTGGGTAAGTGGAAACTTTAAACCGTGTTATCGTTAAATGTTATCAACATAGTCACAATGAAAAAACTTGCTAACATTTTACAGCCATGATATCGTACAATGTTGTCGTGGGCGATACTCTATCAAAAGTTTTGGTACGCTTCTTTCCCACATGGGGCGATTCCATGGGCGCTGTTCGACTGGGCGTTGTCTTCTTTGTGACGGTGGGCGTGGTTGTGCCCCTCTGCCTCTATAAGAATGTCTCCCGTTTGGCTCGCGCCAGTTTCGTTAGCTTGGCTTGTGTGGTCTTCATATTGTTCGCCGTCATTCTGAAGCTCATGTCGGGCGATTATAAAGTGTGAGTATCTCACGTATATATAAGTTTTATCTTCAGCTTTCGTTTTACGTTTAAGTTATAGCGCTACTTTTAACGGCTTTGCCAAGTCAAAATCTCTCTTCTACTATAAAGTGCAAATTTAATTTATGCTGCTTTAAATGCCATGTGATTTCGATTTGCGTCAGGTGCTAGAAAATGAAAAAGTTTTTCTTAAAGTTTACTTTTAAATTCGCGAGCAACAAAGTTTTGACGTTTTGTTTATCCAAAGATTGAGTTTAATTTAAGAATTTAAGTATATAGTAGTAAATATAGCGACTTTTTCAACATCTGTTAAGTAAATATTTAAAATAATTTGTACTTATATTTGTATATTATTTAATTATTTGTTAATTAAGTTTCCTATTAAAATAAACATATTATTTAATGTGATAGTCAATAAATATAATAAGCGAACCTAAATTTAAATTTATTTTTGGGCTAATTTAAATTTTCATATTTTTAGCTATAATTTTTAATATTATGAAGAAATGTATTAATGGAAAAATCAACTACAATTACTGCATTTAAATTGTTTTAATCAAAGCCGAGCAACAGCTTAAAAAACAGTTTAAGCACACTAAATTCAACAGATTACGTATACGCAGAGTATGTTTTTGCCCCCCAAAGTATGCAATAGAAAATGAATTAAAATAATGTAAATGATTTATGAAGTGTAGCTCGCGTTAAATTCTCCTGTCGCATGCAACAACGTTAGCTAATTTATAAAAATTACCAAAAAAAAAATAAAGCAAAAATAAAATGAAATTTTGCTTAAGTGTTGACGCGGTCTAATAAGGCGAACAGATTTATTTGCATTTTAATTACAATTTGTGTGCGACGGGGCAGCAAATTTATGAGAAGCTCCGTGTTACACCCACACAAGCACACACACACACACACACACACACACACACACACACACACACACTCAGACACCTACAGTTAGCTGTGTGTGTTGCAGTTGAGTTGGAGTCCTGGTCGCTTTAGTGCTAAGTGGCGCTTTAGTGCCTTAAAATCTGTGTGGCATTGAACAGAGCGTAACTCATAAAATGTACTAGTGTGCCACTTGTTTGGCTTTTCATCAGTTTTTTTATTTATTTTTTTATTTTTGCAAGAGACTTGCAACTTTGAGGGTGAATCGTTGACCACTGTTGCCTGGCGACGACAACCCAAAAGCTGGCCAGCTGCACTTGCCACTTGCCACTTGCCACTTGACTGGGAAACAGACTCGAGCTCTTCATACTCATTCTCTCGCAAGCATTGCGTATTTCATGGTCAAAGGGTGCTCGAGCTTAAGATGCGAACTCTCCCCCTACGGTGGGTGTGACTACCCCCCATGTTGCGGGGCATAAAATTTAAATAAATTCCCAATTTACTTTGCTCGGGTCCGCTTTTATCTGCTGCACATTATGCTGTTGTAAGCAGCAACACCTCAGCTTTGGTTTCCCTTTGTAAGCCAAGCTAAATTTTTTATAATATTTGCCAAGCCAACGAAATGTTAATTTGGTGTTAACTTTGTGTAATTATACCCGTTACTTAAAAATTAAGTAAAAGGGTATATATCTATTAATATTATTTATAATCTCACTTAACCGCAGCAAGATCGAACAAATAGAACGGGGGTAATAGCTAACCAAAGTTATTACTAAAGTTATTATTTCTATACATTCACCTAAAAGTATGCAGTAGTTTTTAATATGTAGTAATTTTAATAAAATACTTTAATATATATTGAAATAAGTAATGGGTATTCTATCCATTATTATTATCTAATATCTCACTTTACCGCAGCAAGATCAGACAAGTAGAACGGCTGTAATAGCTAACCAAAGTTATTACTAAAGTTATTATTTCTATACAATCACCTAAAAGTATGCATTAGTTTTTATGGTAATTAACGTTATCTATAAATATTATTTATAATCTCACTTAACAGCAGGAAGATCGGACAAGAAGAACGGCATTAATAGCTAACCAAAGTTATGAAAAATTAAGGCAATACAAGCGCCCAAAAGTATGCAGTAGTTTTTTTTTTTTTTTTTTTTTTTTTTGCAGTAATGTTTATAAAGTGTCTTTATTATATAATGAAATAAATAACGGGTATTGTATGGTCGGGATCTCGACTATAACCTTTCCCACTTGTTTTTACTTTGCCTGTTGCTGCTTGTTTTTTCTTTCTTTAGCACGGATACTGCCGACTCTTGGCGCTTTGCGAACTCGGATCTAATACCCGCCACAGGCATCATGGTGTTTGGTAAGTAGCTAAAAAATAGAAAGAGATAGCACTGCATAAGTTGATTTGCTTAAGCATAAAACTAAAGGGATAAACTGAAACATGATTGAGGCTAAGCTCGGCATAAAGCCACAAGCTATAAAATTGCATTTGCCACTTTCAATCTCACGTTCTCACGTTCTCTTTCACTCTCTCTTTATCGTGTCGAAATTCAAACAGCTTTCATGTGTCATCACAATACTTTTCTCGTTTATCAATCGATGCGCGAGGCGACCATGGAAAGATGGGAGAAGGTCACCCACATCTCAATTGGATTTGCCTGGACTGTGGCGGCGTTATTTGGCATTGCGGGTTACTCAACATTTCGGGCTCTGTCTCAAGGTAAACTGACAAATTGACAAGTTTTGAATTGAAAAAAAATAATACTATAAAATTTGTATTTATGTCAGGTGATTTATTGGAGAACTATTGCTGGGATGATGATTTGATGAACTTTTCGCGTGTGCTCTTCTCTATATCCATATTGCTGACCTTTCCCATTGAGTGCTTCGTTTCACGTGAGGTATTTATCAGTGACTGTAATCGTTAAAAGTTTTATTAGAAAACTCAAGAAATAATCATCATTTTATGAGTTTTATTATTTTACTCATGATTACTTTTGATAAAAGAAAAAGTCAGAAATAATCATTAGTTTTATTTCACGGATTTTTTGCAGTTACCAAAAGTAAATGATTTTTTCAATTAAAAAAAAAAAAAACAAAATAATCATTATATACTGTCCCTGGTATTTATGCTGGTCAATTTACTATTTAAAGAAACACTATTGAAACACTCAGAAAAAGATGTACTTCATTTTAAACTCTCGTTTAAAATTCAGTCATTTCCAGCTGCGTTTTACAAAGTATCTTTCAGTGCTTGCAACAATTGCATCCTTGAGATACTTTGCTGTAATGTGGCCACTTTATTTTGTCAGTTGTTTGAGCAACTTTGTGTGTGGCATGCCACAGTTTGAAATATATTTGTGTACTTTCTTTCACAGATTGTGCGCGCTTTGGTGCATCGATTTGTGTTGAAGGAACCCATCAGCGAGTTCACCCAGGACAAGGATCCCAGCTTGGAGAAGGGCGCCGAAATCGATGAGTATTCGAAAGCCATTACCTTGGCAATTGTGTTCAGCGCCTTCATTATATCGCCCATGACCGACTGCTTGGGCTCCGTATTGGAATTGAATGTGAGTCTAATTCGATTGCTATTTACACACACACACAAATGCACTGAAGAAAATAGTCCAACTTCTAATATCAAGAACATTTATCTTAAATATTTTGTTCTTTAAATAAGAACATTTTTAAGATCATATTACTAATACTTAGAATAACATTTACAAAATTACCAAGACAAAAAAATAATGGATAAAATTAAAAAAAAATTATAAATTCGAAAAATATTTTTAATTTTTTTATTTTAATTTTTAATATATTTATTTTTAAAATAAGAACTTGGTCTTATTTGACATGTACTTAAAATTAAAATGTGCTTTCTTAATCTAAGAGTTGTATGTTCTTGTTTCTGAGACCAAAATTTTGATTGTAAAACATGTTTTTTACCAGTGTATAAATATTTATAGAGAAAGAACTTTTGTAATTTTATGCAAATTTCTGAATAATTTTAGGGTCTGCTGGCAGCCATACCTTTGGCCTATATACTGCCCGGCCTGGCCTATATACAAATGGAGCCACATGCGCTGTTCAGTCGGGAAAAGTTGCCTGCTTTGGGCCTGGTTGTGTTTGGAGCAATTGTAACCATTCTGGGAGCTGCGGTGCTGCTACCTGGACTAATGGGAGACGATTGCCGTTCGGATATTGTGATGGGATATTGCAAGCAGGAGTCACAGAATGCCACCACGAGGAATTGAGGGAAATATGAACAGGAACAGTAATAGAAGCAGCCAAAAGTCATTAGTTTAATCATAAGCATTGGCAAAACATTTGCATTAATGTAGGATTGTTTGTGGGAATCTTTATCTTTAAGTTTATTCTGTCTTTGTTCCATTTGGTTCGAAACTTCTCATAACAAAGTGTTAGAGTTTGGCAGAGAGGGCAACTTGAATATCTGTACCTGAGTCTCTTGATGTGCAATGTATCTGCTAGCTAGAAATGTATCTCAAACTGTGTAGTAGATAAATGCAAGGCTATTCGAAACCTGAATCTCAGTACAAAGCGACAAGAAAGAAAACAGCAACAAATTGTTATATCATATGTACTTAAAAACACCACCAAAAAAGCAAAAATATCAAATCTATTTCTATATATAATATTATTTAAAGCGAATTCCTCGATGAAATGAAATGAATTGAATTGTAGTGCAAGTTCCTTGATCTTTGAGTCGGTCTCTAATGCATGCAAAATTTTTGAATAGTTGTTATTGTAACTACCAAAAAAAAAAAAAAAAACTTAAATACAAAATGTAGCATTAGTGTAGTCTGAAAATATATTTGGGCACCAATATACACACACAATACATACGAAAGAAGTATTTGACATTGAAAGAAAACTAATCAAAAGTATTATACCAAAAAAAACAATTTGTAACTATTGTAAAGAAATGTGTATCAAAGTAGGCCGAGATTGGTTTGATGTTGATAAAAGTATTTTATTTTAGTAATACAGTCAGTTCAAGCTAATACTTCATAGCAAAAGGTTAGTTGTTACTAAAAAAAAAAAAGCTTTACGTATTTCCTTAAAATACGTAATCTTGTTTTATATTTTTCTTAGAATCATCATGTGATTTGGCCCGATTGTCAAAAGGCACAAATACTCCTGGATCTGGCGTTGAGGAATTCTCAGTCTTCTTTGGCAATCTCTATCATCGCAAAATTGAAGTTATTTTCTGGACTAAGAGTAACATCAATTGTTGGATCACCGCCTAGGAATGAGGAACCAGATTCATTGATTGAATGCATCCTGTCATCTGGAATGCCAAATCTTCGAATGACTGGAATCTCAGTTCCAACCAATTTGACGCAGCTTCGATTCGGGTTCAAGAGGCTGCAACATCGATGTCGTTGGTGCGACTGAGAGTTCCATTTAATCATCATCATCTTGCTCTTCTGTCTGCTCCACTGTGCCGCGGGAAAGCAAATGCTCAGAATTGAGAATATTGGTAAATGGGACGAGATGAGTACTCCAGGAGCGATGTTTGTTCGCAGTTTCAGTTCAGAATCCATAGGTCGAGTTTCTTAAAACGACATCCGACAAAGGCGCTTTCTTGTTGTCTTCGAAATCCGCTGCTATATTCTTCTGCTTCTCGGTAAATTGGCGTGCACCGAGTTTTGCAGTTTTAAACATTGGATTCAGATATATTAGATGGATTCCCGAGACAGCAGACATACATCTCCAAAGAAGCCTTCAGTGTGGAGTCTGTGATCTTAAAGTTGATCGACCTTTTCTGATGTCCAGCAAGCTGTTTCGAGAATATTTATCCCTGATGATCTTCTTTAGCCATTTTCATTTGCAAAATCTATTGTAAAATTTTAAATTTATTAAGTACAATTTTTTGTTAGCTCTCGCTCTGAAGTATTAGCTTGAACTGACTAAATTTCTAAAATATAAAACAATACATCAACATAAGAACAGTCTCGGCCTCCTTTGATACACATTTCTTTTCACTATCTAAATACAATAATAAATATATAGAAAAATTTATATGGCATAAAGTACAGTTATCGTATCGAATCAAATCACATTAAATTTAATCGTTTTATATATATGTATACAAACTGTAGAAAAAATTGCTTTAGCTCAAGATTGTGACTAAGCTTTAAACACACACGAAACCAGATACATGAAACATGAAAACATAAAACTAGATTCCACTTTCATCGAATTATACATATTATACATATACAATATATATAATATATACTTACAACTTATTTTAGGGAACAACAACAGTTTTAAGTTGTTTAACAAAATGGCACTGATTATATTTTGCATACTTATATATATATATTTGTATTTATATTACTATCTATATCTTTGCAGAGCAAGACTGGAGTTTTTTCTATGTGTATAACTTTACATAATTATTTTAATATTACAATTATTTGAAATCAAAGAACTATTTTATACAACTGCCATAAAAACAATAGGTAGATTATATATATCCTTTTTTGTTTTTATACAATACATTTCTTCATTAAATAGCTGACATATAGTCGATCCGTCAATCTGCAAAGATATTTAATTTTCGGCACACCGAATGTAACTATTTTTTTTTGTCGTGTATGTATATTTTTGTATGTATTTTTTGTGATTTATTTTTTCTATATAATGCACAACGATTATGTAAATACATGTTTGTATTTGTATTTTCATGTAATTTTTTGATATGATTAAAGAGATTTATACCATATAATACTCATACTTAAATACAATGCTCACTCTTCTTCTTCTTACTGGTTACTGGGAACCAAATGTATATTCTGTTTTCTGTTTATAAACAACCAACTCTATCCTAAGAGCTTAATAACAACAACAAAAACACAACATATCATGCCAAATTATAAATGGAACACTGGACATAACCAAAGGGCTTTTCTATGATACTTTTTACAACAACATAGAACAAAAAACAACTCTAACTCGAACAACGCTTTTACACCAACAACAACAAAAACAACACAAGAACAACAACAAGATATAATTGTATATACACTTAACAGAGCTGGTCTGCAAAAGTATTCCAAAACAAATATAGAAATATATATATATTCATATATTATGATATTTTCATCAATCTAAATGTCTCAACTACTTATAGAAAGCGAGAAAGTTGAAGAATTTGAAACATAACAGAGAAAATTATTGTAGAATCTCAATGCTCGAAGCGTAGAATTTGTTGCATATATACATACATAAATATATATATATATATATATAGAATATATATAGTTTATATACAAACAAGATTAATCAAATTTCATTCAAATTAGCATATACATATATATGTATAAACAAAATTCTAATAAAATAAAAAATAAAGAATGTATTTTAGAAATATGCAATAAACAAACAACAACAGCAATTGCGGTTTTCTCTTATCAGTTATCAGTTGTTAGTTGAATATTTTTTTTGGATAGACCGCAAAACGTTTTCTTATCCTAAGTGAAGAGTTTATCGCTTATTTAGTTCCCAGCGTAGACTTGGATTTAGTTTGCGGTTACTGACAGCGCTGATACCCTGAAAATGGTTATGGAGAGAGACTCAAATGGAAACTATAAAAAGCGCAGTTGGAAGCAAGAATGGACACAGTTCTCCAGCGACTGCAGAAGAGTAATACTCGTATTATTTTCAGCTCCTATTATTCCAATTGCAACTCACTAAGATGGCCGACAAGAAGAATCTTCTGCTGCTTTTCGAGCATCCCACGGAGCCCGTCTTCATGGACAAGGGCAAAAAGGTGACCGTATTCGATGTGCCCGATAATTATCTGACCGATCGCTATCGTCCCATCAGCACCGAGGTGCAGAGCCGTGTCGGCGAAAAGGTCGAGCAACGGATTCCAGTGCGTGAGATCTCGATTCCGGATCTGCGTATTCCCATGTCCCTGGGTCGGGATGAGCAGTTCTCGCTGTTCATACCAAAGCATCGCCGGATTGCCGGACGTCTGATCGACATCTTTATGAATATGCGCAGTGTGGAGGATCTGCAAAGTGTGGCCGTGTATGCTAGGGATCGTGTCAATCCGGTTATGTTCAACTATGCCTTGTCCGTGGCATTGTTGCATCGTCCGGATACGCAGGGTTTGGATCTGCCCTCGTTTGCGCAAACCTTCCCCGATCGCTTTGTCGACTCGCAGGTGTTCCGTGAACTGCGTGAGGAGTCCTTTGTGGTGCAGCCTGGATCCAGGATGCCCATTGTCATTCCCCGGGACTATACGGCTTCGGATTTGGAGCCGGAGCATCGTCTGTGGTATTTCCGTGAGGATCTGGGCATTAATCTGCATCATTGGCATTGGCATTTGGTTTATCCCTTCGAGGCCTCCGATCGCAGCATTGTGAACAAGGATCGTCGTGGTGAACTCTTCTATTACATGCACGAACAGATCATGGCCAGATACAACATGGAACGCTTCAGCAACAATCTCGCCCGTGTGCAGCCCTTCAACAATCTGAGGGATCCCATTGCCGAGGGCTACTTCCCCAAGATGGACTCCCTGGTCTCCAGTCGCGCTTGGCCACCCCGTTTCGATAACACCCGCATTGGGGACTTGAATCGCGAACAGGATCAGATCAATGTCGAGGTGGCCGATATGGAACGCTGGCGGGATCGCATCTTTGAGGCCATTCATCAAGGATTCGTCATGGATGTGAGTAGCTAATTTCAGCTTATATTATCTATTATCCCACTGAATCGCATCAAGATCGGACCAGTAGAACGGCAGTAATAGCTAACCAAAGTTATTAATAACTCAGGCAATATAAGCACCCAAAAGTATGCAGTAGTTTTTTTTATAGTAATTTCTATAAATCACTATTATATTAATCACAGCAAGATCGGACAAGTAGAACGGCAGAAATAGCTAACTAAAGTTATTAATAACTTAGGCAATGTAAGCACCCAAAAGTATGCAGTAGTTTTTTTTATTGTAATTTCTATATATCACTATTATATTTATCGTAGCAAGATCGAACAAGTAGAACGGCAGTATTCGCTAACCAAAGTTATTTAAAATTCAGGAAATATAAGCACCCAAAAGTATGCAGTATTTTTTTTTTTTTTTTAATATTAATTTCTATAAATCACTATTATATTAATCGCATCAAGATCGGACCAGTAGAACGGCAGTAATAGCTAACCAAAGTTATTAATAATTCAGGTATTATAAGCACCCAAAAGTATGCAGTATTTTTTTTTGTTAGTAATTTCTATAAATCTCTATTATTTCAATCACATTAAGATCGGACCAGTAGAACGGCGGTAATAGCTAACCAAAGTTATGCAAATTTAAGGCAATACAAGCGCCCAAAAGTATGCAGTAGTTTTTAATTTGTTAGAAATTTCTATAGCCTTTCCTTTCCTTTCTTTTATTTTTTTTATATATTTATATTTATATTGATTGTGCTTTTCAGGAGCGTGGACAACGTGTGCCTTTGGATGAGGCCACAGGCATTGATGTGCTGGGTAACATTATGGAGTCCTCGATACTGTCGCCAAATCGCACTTTGGTAAGTTGCTCTGGGTAACTAGCTCCAACTAGATCTCATTAATTCCCTATTTCAGTATGGAGATCTGCACAATTTTGGCCACGTCTTCATCTCGTACTCCCACGACACGAACAACAAGCACTTGGAGTCCTTTGGCGTCATCGGTGACTCCTCGACGGCGATGCGTGATCCGGCCTTCTACAGATGGCACGCGTACATTGATCGCATCTTCCAGGAGCACAAGAGTCGTCTGCCCGCCTACACGGATGCCCAGCTCAACTATGCGGGCATCTCGATCACGGGCGTTCAAGTTGCCGCCAATGGCAATCAACCCAATGTGCTGAGCACCTTCTGGCAGCAATCCGATATGGATTTATCCCGTGGTTTCGACTTTACGCCACGTGGCAATGTCTTTGCTCGCTTTACTCATCTTCAACATACACCCTTCACCTATACTATCAATGTGAATAATGATGGCGGTGCTCAGCGCTTTGGTTACGTGCGCATCTTCATTGCGCCCAAGAATGATGAACGTGGTCAGCCCATGTTGATGCGGGAGCAGCGTCTGATGATGGTGGAGCTCGATAAGTTTGTGGTCTCACTCAATCCGGGACCCAATACCATACGCCGTCGTTCTACGGAGTCCAGTGTGACCATACCCTTCGAAAGAACCTTCCGCAATCTGGATGCGAATCGTCCAGCCGCTGGCACCGCCGAGGAGCTGGAATTCAACTTCTGCGGCTGCGGTTGGCCCAACCACATGCTCATCCCTAAGGGTCTGCCCGAGGGACTGCGCTGCGATCTCTTTGTCATGGTCTCCAACTATGAGAACGATAGGGTAAGTACAGTACACAGAAAAAAAAAAATGCGAGATTCCGGGCTAAAATTAATCCCAGCGGTGTCAGAAGTACGCTAATCCCGGATTCTTAGAAATCCAGCATGAAATACTTAAATCAAGCCCGATTTTTCATATCAAAACTTTCAATTTTGTAGTTCTCTAATATTTGTTTTGAGTTATATCAAAAAACTTAGGCTTCTTTCATTTTTTAATGTAGTTTTTTTAATATAGTCGCCATTTTTATCAAAGTATTATCCAAATTTTGGAATTATATCCCGAATACATACTTAAAAAATTAAAATTTTTTAAACTTGATTTTTAAAATTGATTTTTTTTTTGTGTAGTACCTATATTTTTTAGACTTTAACTAATTCTTTCTCTTACAGATTGACCAGGAGCTGGTGGGACGTTGCAGTGATGCTGCCAGCTATTGTGGCGTTAGGGATCGTCGTTATCCCGATCGCCAATCGATGGGTTATCCCTTCGATCGTCTGCCACGCACTGGCGCCGATCGTCTGGTCAACTTCCTGACCCCCAACATGAGCATTGTGGATGTGAGCATTCGTCATCAGAATGAGACCACCACCAGACGACAGGCCTAGAAACTGATTGACCTACAGATTGAGATTGAGCTTGAGATGATGATGACGACCTTCATCAGTTGATGACAACGAGTTGAGATACATTTTTATATAGATACTTAGATACTAACACACAAGCAGTTATTGCATCTTTATTGAGCATTTTAATAAACGCATCATGGCATTTAAAGAAAACAAAACGTAAAATAGCACAAACTTTTGTACGTCGTGGCCTTAGACGAGTTTCACTTGTTCATTGATTGCGCTTATCAATGGGGCATGTGTGCTATTGATAGACTACACTGGAAAAAAGGAATAGCTTCTTAAATTAAGATTTTGATCTCAAAACCAAGCATTTTGTTCTAAAAAATGCGTGAAGAACATCAACTTTTTGAGGTTAGAATATACATTTTGGTTTTAAGAACATTTCAAATAACATTCAAATAATAATAAAATAATTTAAAAATGATTTTTAAATTAAAAAAAAAAGATTAGAAAATGTTTTTTAAATTTTAAAAATAAATAAAAAGATTAAAAATGATTTTTTAAATTTAAAAAAAATAAATAGATTCAAATATAATTTTTAACTTAAAAAAAAGATAAAAAAAGATTTTAAAATTTAACAAAAAAAAAGATTCAAAAATGATTTTTAAATTTAAAAAAAATAAATAGATTCAAAAATAATTTTTAACTTAAAAAAATAGATAAAAAACTTATTTTTAAATTTTTTTTTTTTATTTATACATATTATTTTGTTTATTTTTATATATATTTTAACTTGGTAATTTTAAAAACGTTATTTTAATTCGTTACCAGTGGGATTCGAGCCGGCGCTTGCTGCTTCATAAAGAAGTGGTTTCTCTAAAGTTTGTTTTTTTTCTAGTGTACTCTCTCTCTCTCTCTCTCTCTTGCCCTCCATAGCTCTCTCTCTCTCTCCCGCATCCGGCTCTCTCCTCTTTCCTCCATAGAACAAGCACTTAAATTGTAGCTGAAGCTGCTCGAGTGGCTCAGTTTAAGACAAGCTGCAAAAGTGTAAAGATTCTTTAAAAATTCGGCTGTAAAATGAGGCACATTCAGTGCCAATCTCTGTGCTTAGTGCTGATAGCGGTCTTTGGCGTAAGTAAAACACACTAAAATTATAGTGAACTATTGATCTGAGTGATCTTTTGAACTCTAGTGTGCGTCTGCTGGCGTCAGTTCCAGCTCCAGCTATGATCGTCAGGTTAAGGCGTTCATTGATCTGTCCAGCGAGCGATACTTCAAATTGTATAATCAGATTGCCGCCGAGACGTATTCGGCGAATGATGAGGAGGACTTTGACGCACTCTTCTCCAAGTTGACCAATGTGAAGCGCATTGCGGATGAATTGGTTGGCATCTCCCGAGAGGCAAGTGGATATAATGTTTCTAGGGTGCATAATGCGGAACTTAAGGCGGCACTTCAGGAACTTCGCACTGTAGGCGATTTGTTTGTGTTGGGTGAGGATTATTTCTCCTCGGTGCAAATGAATCTCGCCTCGCTGCAGAAGATGTCCACAGACAAGGACATTGAGCCGTATCTGGGCGGTGCCAAGATGCCCGATGAGGATGACAGTCCACTGGCCTATTATCCGGATATACAGAAGATTGTGCAGCGCAGCAATGATGTCGATGAGTTGAAATATTATTGGGAGACTTGGCGCGATAAGAATCAAATCTGGGCCTCGGTCAATTTCTATACGATTGTGCAGTCTTATCAGAAGGCAGCCAAGATTCTAGAGATTCCAGTGCATCAATTATGGTATCGCTACGACAGCCAGGAGATGCTCCAGCAAATGGAACAAGCGATGTCCGAGTTGAAACCTGCTTATCAACAACTTCACGCCTTTGTGCGCGATGAATTGCATAAGAAGTACGGCGGAGATGTGGTCAAGCCAAATGGACCCATTCCGGATCATCTATTCCAGCAGGTGGTGGAACAGGCCTGGGAGGAGGGCAGCATCATTGAGTCCTACTTTCCACGCAAGGATCTGCCCCAATACGATGACTTTGTGCAGCAACTCAGCGCCAAAGCGTTGATCAACGAATCCGAAAGTTTCTACACATCTCTGGGTTTCGAGCCGCTCAGCGCCGACTTCCACAAGAATCAACTAAAAGAGCCCAATGAGGAGCGACCCGATGATGATTGTCGTCCCGCTCTCTTCGATCTGACCCCGCATGTCTATATGATGTACTGCGAGAAAGTCAGTTTCCGCAAACTGATGCAATATCATGCTCACATGGCTCGGGTTTATTATGCTGAGCAGAAGAAGCGTCTGCCCTCTTACTACTTTAAGGCTTACAATCTGGAGTATCCGGTGGGCGAAGCTGTCGTTCTCTCCGCCTCCTCCCCCACACATCTGACCAATCGGGGTTTGGCCAAGGGAGTGCAGTTCACTGAAAATGCTCTACAGAATCGTCTATTCCGTATGGTGAGTTGAAAATAAGAGATACACTCCGAAAAAATTCATGATTTCCCTTCTGAATGTCTAAATTTGACAAAAATCGAAGAAATATAAAATTTTTTAGATGATCAAAATTTAAATGCAGAATCAATTTAGAGACCAAGTCATGAATAAAATGACATTTTGTTTGAAAATCGGTTAATTTTTGATGAAGTTATGAGTGATCAAAGTTTTTGAAAAAATGTCAAGGGGTCAGTATGGAAAATTTGATATTTTTTCGATTTTGATCAAATTTTTTAGATGATCAAAATTTAAATGCAGAATCAATTTAGAGACCAAGTCATGAATAAAATGACATTTTGTTTGAAAATCGGTTAATTTTTGATGAAGTTATGAGTGATCAAAGTTTTTGAAAAAATGTCAAGGGGTCAGTATGGAAAATTTGATATTTTTTCGATTTTGATCAAATTTTTTAGATGATAAAAATTTAAATGCAGAATCAATTTAGGGACCAAATCATGAACAAAATGACATTCCGCTTGAAAATCGGTTAATTTTTGATGAAGTTATGAGAGATCAAAGTTTTTGAAAAAATGTCAAGGGGTCAGTATGGAAAATTTGATATTTTTTCGATTTTGATCAAATTTTCTAGATGATAAAAATTTAAATGCAGAATCAATTTAGAGACCAAATCATGAACAAAATGACATTCCGCTTGAAAATCTGTTAGTTTTTAATAAAGTTATGAGTTATCAAAGCTTTTAATTCATTTCACTAATTGTTAAACTATTAAGGGCCTCCATAATGTGCTCAACATTCCACTGTACTATGTGCACACCAAAGTGATGCACGATCTTTTAAATGGCACCGTCGACATGGACACTGTGAACAAGCATTACTGGAAGCTATTGGAGCTACATGCGGGCATTGAACCGCCCACGGATCGCACAGAGGGTGCTATTGATTTTCCCTACAAGTTCTACGTCAACATTGAACAGAACTATCAAACCAAGTATTTTATATCTTCATCTTTCCTTGACCATAACTCATTCACTTACGTTTCCTTTGCAGAAAATTCATATCGGAAATTCTGGGCTATCAATTTTATCGCTCACTCTGCCAGAAGAGCAATCATCGCGGTCAGCTTCACAATTGCGATTTCTTTGGCAATTTAGCAGTTGGCAATAACTTAAAGTAAGCAGATAACTTAAAATTCCATTCATATATATATCACAACTCCTTTAATTACCAGAGCTATGATGTCCTTGGGCTCTACTAAGCCCTGGAAGCAAGTTGTTGGCAAAGTTCTGCCCAAAAATACAGGACTCAGCAGTCTGGCTTTGCTGGAATACTATCAACCTATTGTGGATTGGCTTAAAACGCACAATCAGCAGACCAAAGTGAGAATTGGCTGGAATTCTACAACCAAAAGTAAGCATATCTCTCAGAATTATTCATTTGTTACAAATAATTATTATTTTCTACTTTCAGAAATTGTTTAATTTTGCCAACGAAATATTCAATTGTTTGTATAATACTCTTTTTATCAATAAATTCGACTTTTCAGTCGCTTCATTTCTGTCACAACATTTTTAAATATTAACTGCTTTGTGTACACGCTGTGCAACACTGCAAATGAACAACGAAAATGAACTAGCTCAGCGAGCAGCTGTTGTCTCGTTTGCTCTCAGACAAACAAGCGTATATAAGCGCTAGAGCGGTCGAATGTGCGTGCGAGTGGGACAAAAAGAGTTAGAAATTGTGCCGCCAAATGCCGAAATTTGAATGTACAAATATGCGCACAATTAAATAATAACTCTTAATCAATTTTAAGAATGTTTATAAATGTAATTTTAATTAGTAAGCATTTTAACTAGTTTCTGCCTTTTATTCTTTATATTTCCCTTTTATCTGAGAGTTTGTTAACGATTTTTTTGCTTTCACTTTAATTTACTTTAATTTTCCAATGTTTTTATTTTTGTGTTGCATTGCTTTGACCAGTAACAATAATAAATTTGGGAACTTGCTTAAGAATTGTTTAAGCTATCGCAAGAGATTTGTGCAAGCGCTGCAACAATTACTGTTAACTTGGCTATGATTAGATATATATATATTTCACAATAGTCAGTCAGCTGAATAATCGGTTCCGGTTGTGGGCAGCGCAGCTTTCGATGCACTTTACCTTTTTGTATCCGTTGTATTGTAATGACTTTATTGACTAAAGACCACAGATGACCGTCGTCTGCAGGAAGGAGGAGAGAGAAGGAGAGGGAGAAACAACCTCGAATCTCAAGAGCCCTCAACATGCGTTTGCTAAAGTGTCGCAATATTTAGTTGAAGCTCATCCAAGCGCAGCTCGTTGTCGGTTGATTGCATCTACATCCACATCCACATCAAACTCTATCAATATCCGAAGAGATAGATGGATAGAGAGAGAGAGAGAGAGAGAGAGAGAGAGAGGGAGAGAGACGCCAACGACTCTTTGCTAGACAACATGACATGCAACATATTTGTATCTTTGAATGCACATTCCAAGCGTGCAGCATGAGACACTGGATTATAAATATATATATATATATATAATGCCCACTTTGTTGCCATTCTGCTACAAGCCGGACTTAACTTGACGCTTCACTTGCGCCAACAACAAACGACAAAAGGTCAGCGATTCGACTGAACACATCGACGGTCATTAGCCAACTGTGGCAACTGAGGAAATTGTGGCAACTGTGGCAACAATTTGTTGCCATGGCGCAAGGTCGCCCATTTATATGCCTCGCTGCAGATTTACGATGCGAATTCGAAAACCAAGAGATGATTGCAAGTCCAACTGCGCTAATTGTCGGGCGGGACGAATGCTCTTTCACTCCAATGCAGTTGCAATTGTTTAACCCTCTGATATTTTTTCGATTTTGATCAAATTTTTCTTAATGAAAAAAATTGAAATGCAGTATCAATTTAAAGACCAAATCATAAACAAATTGACATTCCGTTTGAAAATCGGTTCATTTTTAATGAAGTTATGAGAGATCAAAGTTTTTGAAAAAATGTCAAGGGGTCAGTATGGAAAATTTGATAATTTTTCGATTTTGATCAAATTTTCTAGATGATAAAAATTTAAATGCAGAATCAATTTAGAGGCCAAATCATGATTCAAATGACATTCCGCTTGAAAATCGGTTAATTTTTAATGAAGTTATGAGAGATCAAAGTTTTTGAAAAAACGTCAAGGGGTCAGTATGGAAAATTTGATATTTTTTCGATTTTGATCAAATTTTCTAAATGAAAAAGTTTTTTAAACTTGATTTTTAGAATGGACTTTTTTTCTCTGTGTAGCTGCCTGCCGCTGCTAATTGCACCAAATTGTTGTCAGGGTGTCTTGCGGAATGAATGGCCATGAAATTAAATCGTTTCCACTGCAGCTGCTGCCAACTGAGTCCAACTTTGACATGCCACATGCAGCTGAGGCTGAGTTGGGGCAAGCTGTGGCAAGCTGTGGCAAGCTGTGGCAAGCTGTGGCAAACTGTGGCACGCCTGCCATCAGCCGGACGCAAACTTCAACTTCAACTAAAACTTCAACTTGAAGTTGAGTGAAAGGCACCCACGCCATAGATTTAGTCGCAGCTATCGTCATCGTCATCGTTATCGTCATCGTCATCGTTGTCGTCGTAATCGTCTGAATGCCTTTTTATGCAAAAATCCCAAAGAGATACCGCAAAGGGAAAACAACTTTAAATGAAATTAACATGCGGCTGTCAGCCAATTTGGCTGAACTTTTTTAAATTGCCCCCATGCCCATCAACAAATGCATTAACATTAACCCAAAAATCGTCTTAACTACATTCGCTCTCTCTCTCTTACTTACTCTCTCCATCTCTTTCTCTTTTGCCTACGCTGCCTCTCTTTCTTTGCAAATTTTGTTGCTTATATATTCAAGCGGCGAATTTCAGGCAAATATTTTCCCATTGACTTTGCACAAAGCAAAACCAAATGAAATAAGCAAATCTGACAAATAGGTGAACTGAATAGGATTAACATATATGAATATACATATATGATTATACATATATGTTATATTAGCTGTGTGTGAAATGGAGGTCGGCATTTTTGCTCTTATTATGTTTATTCAACATCTAAAATATTCAGAGAAAATGAAACAAAAACTAACATAAATTGCTATATTTTTTAGATTTTTCTTTTAGAATGTTCTTTAAAAAAATATATATCTGTTAATAATATCATCTCAATAGCTTTTATTAAATATCTGATGAATATATTGTTGTATTATTTATTAATTATATATTTATTTTTTTATACGATACTTTATTCATATAAGAAAAATTAAAATATTGATAAAATTATCTATATTTGTTAAATATCGGTTAGTTTTATTGCTATATTATTTATTATATATTTATTTTTTTATACCGTGTTTTATATATATAAGAAAAATTAAAATATTGATAAAATTATCTATATATGTTATATATCGGTTAGTTATATTGTTGTAATATTTATTATATATTAATTTTTTTATACCATGTTTTATATATATTAGAATTATGTATATTTGATGAAGATTTCTTTTGAAAAAACTAACTTAAAGCTGTTTTCAATTTAAGTGCTAGTTTGTATAAAAATTAGTCTGTATTTTATGTTTCTTAAATATCCGGCTTATTTGCAGCTTGATTTGTTTTTATTATTCCCCATAATTGCAGTGAGAAACCCAATTGCTGATCTGCATCAATATCACGCATACGCTATATATATTATTTTTTTTTTTAATATATTTGGGTTGTAAAAACGAGAAAACTCGCAGCTGACCCCAAGCAATTAAGAAATTATGTATAAGTATTGTGAAGCGGACTGTGATGATGGCAAGAAAAAAAAAAAAAAAAATAACCAACAATAATAAGTGGAGATGTGCGGGGTGTGAAATGAACGCTCGACACCCGAAATGAGCATTATGTATAGTATACATGCAACGCTTGATGGCACAGCTGCCCCAAAATGTTGTATACACGTACTACGCACTATATAGTCAGTAATATCTGCAGGCGCCTTTCTTCAGCTGGTTGTTGTTAACCTTTCTTTATTATTAACAAACAACACAATGATATACTATATACCATAATTATCATTTGTTGCATTTCATTTCTTTATTTCCTCCTGTCGCATTGTCTTGATTTGTGCTTTTCTTTTGTGGCATTTAACGTGTAAATCATTTCTTTTTAGTCTTAGTTTTTGGGCTGTAAGTCTTTCACACTTCTGTTCTGTTTGATTCATTTGTTGATGCGCTTGGAAATGCAAATCATAGTATTTATTTCAGCCATGGCGAATGGCTGAAACAAAAGACTGAAGACACGAACCCGCCTCAGATTTAAAGCTCAGCTTGTGGCCGATTATATAAGCGCGTGCTCGCCTTAAATAAAACTTTATCAAGCACGCAAGGGGTCAGAGTTACAATACGAGAGGCAGAGACTGTGGCAGAGTATGGGGCAGAGGCAGCGACTGTGGCAGCGGATGGGGCAGCGGATGTGGCCTGCTGTGTAGGTGGAGAAATTATGTTGACATCATCGCCAAAAAATTGCCAAGAAGCCAAGCGGCAAACAAAAACAGCAACCACTTGAAACCAAAAAAAATGTTGAAAAGAAATATCAAAATAAAATTCATTTTACTTTCATTTTCGGCAGCGTTCATTTCATAAATTTTTGGCTATATTTTGCTTGTGGTTTAATGAATTTTTTGTGAACCAAAATTATAAACAAATCGTCTGCTGTCTATTTTAGCTGTTAGTTATTTAATCCGATTGCATTTTGATTATGTTGCAAATAAAGCAACAATATAAAGCAAGTTACATTTGAGATCGATTTTAACATTCACTTTGACAGGAAGTTTTGCTGCCATCGAGACACATAAAATGTTATACATTTAACTTATTGGTTTTGGCCATTTCAATTTATAACGGCTTAAAAATCTAACAAATTGACTGACTGACTGTCGGTTTTGAAGTGAACGGTGAGCTGCAATGAGGAAATCTATAAATATTTTCATTATAATTTGCAATTTAATCATAATAAATGCTTGAACGTCAATTTGTTTTGATTTGATTCGCCTACTGCACAACTGCAAAATAAAACGCAATGAAAGTCAAAGAGTCTCGTTTAGTTTTGCCACTTGAAATTGCCTTTTAATAGGCCATAGCTAAATTTCCTGGCTCGCTGCCAGCCAAAAAACCGTTACAGCCATTGCGAAAAAAGGGGCAATTTACCAATTTACCTTTGGGATTTGGCTTATGAAATGCAATAGACGCGCTGACAATTGCTTAGATTTTCGTCAGACATTTTCTAGGTCAAATTAAATGAAATGTAAATATAATTTACATTACCAAACTAATTTCCAGGTGTTGCCCAATTAACTGTACTCTTCTGCAGACGCTAATGTGGAAAATAGTACACTGAAAAAAAAAATTCATTCTTAAAATCTAGTTTAAAAAATTTGGTTTTAGCTTGAATTTTTTGAGTATGTATTTGGTATTTAATTCCTAAATTAAGATAATACGTAGATAAAATGGCAACGATATTAAAAATACGATATTAAAAAAATGAAAGATGCTTAAATAATTTTTATTTAACTCAAAACAAATATTACAGAACCCCAAAAAGTAAAATATTGTTGAGAAAAATCGGGCTTGATTTAAGTATTTCTTACTTGGCTTATAAGAATCTGGTATTAACGTACTTTTGACACAACTGGGATTAATTTTAACCCAAAATTCCGAATATTTTTTTTTCTGTGTACTGCTTCCTCATGTGTGTGTGTGTGTGTGTGTGTGTGTGTGTCTTCATCTCTCATTTTTTTTGACAATAAAATTTTACTCAAATTGCAGCTCAAAGACCTGAAAGGTAATCAACTGCAGGCAGAGAAAAGAGTGCCCCAAAGAGGAAAAGAGTGTGCACAGAGAGTGAGAGAGAGAGAGAGAGAGAGAGAGAGAGAGAAAGAGAGAGAGAGAGAGAGAGAGAGAGGGAAAGACAGAGAGGGAGAGAAATAGTTTTCTTCTTCAACGAGCATTGTACAAGGCGTTTCATAAAGCTCATTTGGCTGCACACAAAAAACACCCTCGGTTACGCATGCCCTGTTGAATCTGCTGCTGTCTGTCTCTCTATATCGTATAAGTCCCCCACATGACACATAAATATGTCGCATTTGAGTTGGAGTTGGAGTTGCTGTTGTTGTTGTTACCCAGACAATTGTGTAATTAACCACAAAAAGAAAAAAAAATAAAATAAACAAGACAAAAAAAGAGTAAAATGACAGGGGCATTAAAAATCTAAACGGCTTTTAGCTTTTCACAGATTCATTTCTTGCACTCAAAAGACATTTCCATAAGCTGTTTGATTGTCTCTGCCAGGCATTTGGCAATCCAGAGACAACAACAACGGGCAGTTGTCTTCTCCTCCTTCTCTTTCATCTTCTCCTTTTTCTTCTCCTTCTCGAAGTTAGGTCGGACAAACTGGTTGACACCTTTTTTTCTGCCGGCGCCGAAATTGATTTATGACAGCCCCACAGCCAGCTGTCATATACGCTTCCATATCTCACAATAACTTTTTGAACGGCACATTTATAGTTCATATATTTTTTTGATTTTTTTCAAAGCTCACAAAAAATGCCACTAATTGCCTTATGAAGGCAAATTTCCTATGGGGCACGTGCCTACTGACAATCCAAATACACTGAGAGAAAAAGAGATGTCTTTCAAACTAGTATAACCAGTCAATATATTGATCAAATTGACTATACGAATAATGGAAAATATATATTTTTCTTAAAAATGAAAAGTTTTACCTCAAAATTTTAATTTTTAAATAAAAAACATTTAGATGCGTTTAAATTTAAATTGTTTAAATTGAATGTTCGAAGTAATCAAATAAATAACTAGGAGTAAGTATAATGAAAAAAATGTTCAGAATTAATTAAGATGTCAAGCAATGAACAAATTTGATTTAGAAAGTTTGATTAAAATTTTTCTAAAAGTAGATAAATCCTTTTGTACATATGTATGAATATTATTCATTAAATTTAAAGGTTAATAAATTGCAAATTGTGGAATAAAGAACTATATAGAAACTGTACCAGATATATTCTGAATCATTTATTATCGTGGAAAGTTTTCAGTGTTTCCCCTTAAATTTACATGAGTATATATTAAAATATCCGATTATTTATGTCCGGCTGTTATTGATACATTTAAATAATTAATAAACAATTATGGGGAATTAGTCAAGCGTTGCTAATCGAATTAGAGTTAGATGTTATCGTCGTAGCAACAATCGTACGAGATGCACAAACAAAAGACTTAAGGCACAAACTCGAAACTAAAACAACAGCCGAGAACGTTGTTAATTCTTTTGTTAGAATTGTTAAAAAAAGGGTGCTAAATGGCATCACGAGTTGGGTTTTTGAGGCACAGCCTAAGAAAACAGCGTGACAACAACAACAACAATAACAACAACAACAACAATAATAATAAATCGCATCTTTGCAGGGCCTGCAGTTGCGATTTTGCGGCTCGGGTTTTAGCTTACAGGCCGGTAGTTCATTATATCACCTCTGGGTGAAAGTGATGATGGCATTCGCAGCGATACACACACACACACACGCACACACACACTCAGACGCACACACACGTAAATGAAGCATGTGCGAACATTTTCCTGCCTCATCATTTTGGGTGCTTAACACAGACCAGAGAAGAGAAGAAAAGAGAGGGGGAAGAGAGGGGAAAGAGAGGGTGAAGAGGGGAAGAGAGGGGAAGAGAGGAGGGGAATATGGGAAGCTTAGGTGCAGCAACTTTGCTGTTGCAGCATCATCAGTGAGCACACTGTTAAACTCCCAGCAAATGTATGCTAATCTCTCTGATTCTCTCTCCCTCTCTCTCTCTTTATCTCTATCTCTCTCTGTCTCTCTGTCTTTGTTACAGCCGCAGTGTTTTTCGTATGTGTGTCTATTGCATTTTTGTGCCGCTCGTAAATATTTGTGTTGCCATTTTTTCAATTATCGATTTTTATTTGCTTTTGACGTCGAACTGTGAAGCGCAACTCTCAAAAGACTTCCTCATTGCACATGCAGATGGAACTGTGACTAAAGCGGCAGCAAAAAATGAAGTGTATAGAGTGAAGACTGGAACTGAAGTTGTTATGCAGTCGATGGCAAAATGTGACAGCATCCACAATAATGGATGCAAATTTGCCAGCGGTGAAATCGAGCAGATTTGAATTATGAATATACGTCAAATGAATGCGAGCATTTATATGAATATACATAAATTATAAGCAAACAAATAGCAGTGGCATTTTAAGAGCTTTATGCAAAAATAAAAGCAAAAATTGGTGCCACCAAAAAAAAAGGCGAAATTAAGAGCAATTGCTACTCGAGTTTTGCGGTTATCGCAGCGTTTATGATGTGTGTATATGCAAATATTTGGCCCGGGTCCGAAGCCCGGGTCACAGCACACAAAAAACACTTTCCAACTGTCGCAAGCATCCGCCAGATACAGCAGCAACAACAACAAGAGAAACAGCTTCACCCGCGCCAATGCCAATGCCCATGCCCGCCAGCTGTAGCTACAGATACAGATGCACGTACTTACAGATACAGATACAGATACAACTACCACAACAACTACAACAACTTCAGTTGTAGAAACGAGCTGTTGCTCCTTTCACTTTCAATTCGCCAGTGTGCGAAATGAGAGCAAAACGGACTTTAGCTCGCCAGTAACAAGGGGTACACTACAATAACAACAACAACAACTACAACTACAACAACAACAACAACAACAACTACAACTCTTCAACAATCAAAATAGAAGAAATCGTTATAAACTTTTAGCGCGATGATTCATCTAAAGTTGAAGGCAACGGATGTTGTTTACGCTGTCGCCATCGTCTTCATTTTTTGTTGTTTTTCCAAAGGCCATTTCACATGCGTGCGAGTGTGTGCGAGTGTGTGTGTGTGTGTGTTTGCTACCTCATGTGAGCTGTTTTTTGTCAACTGCTTTTTTGGGAGTTTCCCTCGCACCGTTGTCTGTTGAGATCAAGGCTCCTTGGCGTAGCCTTGACGTTGAATTGTTGAGCATTCAGCACAAGTTCGTTGCCTAAGTCTTTCGTTTGTATCTTTGTATCTTTTGGTCAACATTGAACGCTCAAGTGGTTAGGTTAAAAGATGAACTACTGTTGAAAATACCTTCGATTCATTGGGAATTGACCTGATAAGTATATGTGATCTTGTAGCAACTCTTAATCTTCACTGGGGTCAAGAAAAGTCAGGGAAAAATTTTAAAGAATAAGCGATAGCTTTCAATATAATTTCCGCCCTTAAATCTAAAGTTTTTTAAGGTTTATATTATTGACTTTTTCATGATATTCCATGTATTCTCAGACTTAATATTATTTACTATATTATTCTTTAACCCTAAAATGATGTCAAAAGAATATTCTGTCTTTAATTTAATCGTTATTAGAAAAAAATGAAATTTTGAAATAGTTTTCTAAGTTATATATTATTGTGTTTTCCATGATATTTCTTGTATTCTCAGACTTAATATTATTTATTACAGGGTTTATGAATACCCTAAAACGATCTTAGAAGAATATTCTGTCTTAAATTTAATCTTTTTTAAAAAACTCGAAATTTTGAGCAATTATCATGATACCTTGACTGCGTGCCAACTCTGTTTAAGTTGTTAACCCTATTTCTTAGTCAAGTTAAGAGACAATAGAGCAACTCGAATCAGCGCTTCAATGTAGAGTGTCTTTTATGTGCATTTGACAAGGTGCTCGGGCGATCGTTTATATTTCAATCGCATTGACGCGCCTAACTGCAATTAGCTGTCATAGTCAAGTCACAGACATGTCACAGCCTGTCAAATGGCATTAAACATGTCGATGCTTTTGTTGTTCTGTTTGTCAGGTTGTTTTATTTTATTTTTTTTTAAGCCAAATATGTTTAATTGGCGCTTGTCATGGCTCGACAGTTGTTGGACTTTGAAAATAATAAAATAAAGCAATGGCCAGTTTGTGCTTTTATTCGTACTTACTATTGACCATGGCGGCCAATGATGCCTTACGATAACTCATAACATTGTAATTACAGCTTACGAAATACTCGCCTGTCGTTAGCTGCAGGGGTGCGTGGGGAATTCCCCCCACCCTTTTTCCCCTTGAGAGGCGAGGGCGATGCTAAGGGAGCCGGCAAACGT
Source organism: Drosophila falleni (assembly GCA_035045575.1). Taxonomy (NCBI): domain Eukaryota; kingdom Metazoa; phylum Arthropoda; class Insecta; order Diptera; family Drosophilidae; genus Drosophila; species Drosophila falleni. The sequence continues at coordinate 11,187,994 of JAWNOV010000011.1, forward strand.
CTGCTGTCTGGTCGGCATTAAGCAATAATTGTTTGTAATAAGTATTTGTACAATGCGCTGGCTGTTACTGCCTTTTAATGCACATACATACTTACACTTACACAGACATACACACATATATACAGGTATACCAACTCATCATCATCATCGTCGCAGTTCCCCTTTCATATATTTGACGCTGTCTGTGCAGTTTATTGTTGCCTCATCGCCAACGCAGCAGCAGCAGAAACAACAGCGGCAACAGCGCCAGCTGATTTTCCTTACTTTGCTTTGCTTAGCACCGAAACAGCCAAAAAAATAATAAATAAAATATAAACGTCAACAGAGCGTTAGTCGACTGGCTGGCACCCTGTAATAAGCTGTTTAAGAAATATGACTAAATAACTACTATGATATAAATTAAAATGTACTGAACTGGAATAATAAAATTATAATTAAATTATAAGTAAATAATAAATAAATTTCAAATATATAATAAAAAATAATAAATAAAAATTGAATAAATCATTTTAAAAATAATAATTAAATAATTAAAACAATAATTAAAAATTAATTTAAAAAGTAATAAATAAATAATAATAAATAAAAATAAATAATAAATAAATAATAAAAACAATTATTAAAAAAATATATAAAAAAAATTCATACATTACATCGACAGAAACAGAGAATCTTTTCAGTATTTAACTCAAACCTCTTTTCCTACTATTAATTATTTTATTTAATTTAAAAACTATTAAACTTTTTTATTGTATAATATTGTGAAAGACTTTTAATTTCTTTATCCTTTCAAGTTTAAACTTATAGTAATTGTATATATAATTTATTTATATTGCTTACTTAATTTCACTTAGAAATAAATAACTTAATAAAATATAGTCGTCGAAGTTTAACATAACCTCTTAATACTTTTTTTACTGAGCATAAAAAGCGCACACAAGAGTAGGAAGAGACAGCAGCTACAACAACAGCGGCGACAGCGGCAGTGACTGCGCAGCGTTCGGCTGTTAAAGCTACAAGCAAGCATCAGCGGCAGAGGCAGCGGGAGAGGCAATAGCAGAGGCAACAGCAGCAGAGACAACAGAAGCAGAGGCAACAGCGGCAGAGGCAACAGCAGCAGAGACAACAGCAGCAGAGGCAACAGCGGCAGAGGCAGAGGAAACAGCAACAGCTTCGGTCAGTTTTAACGTCTGCGCTTGCGTTCAGACTTCTTTGAGACGTCGCTCAAGAAGGTCGTGTGTGCGCTTGCTTTAAAAGCTGAAAGCTTCGTTCCATTTCGTTTCGTTCCATTTCGTTTCGTTGTGTTTCGTTCGGTTTAAATTCGTTCGCCTGTTCGTTCGACTTTCGTCGTGTTTCTTGAACGCGCAATCGTAAGTGCCGTTAGCTTAGTGTTTGTTTGTGTGTGCATGTGAAGGATATGTCAAAGGACCTGCAAATTAAATAAAAAATAAGAATAAAACAAATAAACCATTTGAATTGATAACAGCAGTTGAAAACTAAATAATTACTATTGCTAAATTGAGTGTGTTTATCATTGAGTGAGTGGAGTGATACTTTTAGCAATTGGATAGCGATTGAAATGCATTTTTGGTTGCATTGGGATTGAATTGGGATTGGATTGAGTTGCTGTTGTTGTTGCTGTTGTTGTGTTTGTTTGTGAGTTGCAATTTCGTCTTCATTGCGGCTGCTGCTGCACAGTGAAAGTGATTTGATTTTGCAATTGCAGGCCGAGTTGCAATCGCAATCTCAAGCTGTTGTTATTATTATTGGCGTTTGGCGTTTGCTGCTAAACAATATTTTAACTCTCAGCTGCTGCATGATTTGATCTGCTCGGTATCATTATATTCCATTTTGTTTATATACACAGCTAGACAGTTTTATGGCCAGCAAATCAAATCATAACAAAACGCAACGCAATACAAAACGCTCAGTCAAGCCGAAACCAAGTCGAAACCAAAGCAAAAACCCAAAATGAAAATACAAAATTGCAGCTAAAATCGCTAGCAATTTCCAATGGAATTTTGTTGCATTTGATTTTTTATATTTTTCTTAAAATACTCGTATCTAAAAGCGTGTTTTTTCTCACTGTGCTTCAGTTTATCAGAGCCAAAACAACAAGAAAACCAACAAAAAGAGCTTCAACAACTAATCACACACATACAATTGACAAATTTGGATTAATTCTGCAAATAAATCGTTGGGTAAGCTTAAGCCATATACACAAATTAATTAGATATTCAGGTATTACCACACACACTCACACACACACATACAGTGACACAAGTGCGAGCAGAAACTAATCAAATGTTCATAAATTTCACATTCAATCAACATTTATTAGCAATCGCCGTTGCGACGATGATTAAATCATTCAAATTGCAACAGCGCACGAACCGCAAAAGCAAAAAAAAAAACAACTTACAAACGAAATGAAAGAAAAATAAGAAACTGAAATGAAATGAAAACTAAAGCGTCGTTATCTAATATATCTTGCAATATTCATAGATATGTATGTAACGCATAAACATGGCGTGATCTCTTGCAACATGTTGCAAGTATTCGAGTTAGGCGCTAGAAAAATGCAAACTGGCTAAGAAACTGGACATGGACTGTTACCAAAGTATTTATAGCGATTTGCTTAAGAAACTATTGGAATTCAAATAATTGTAGATATTACTGGAAAATATGTGCACGATTATCGACTGAACGATTATAAATATTTTAATGATTGACAATTTTGATATCTTTATTTTCTTTATTTTGTTCAGTTAAATATATAATAGTAGTTCTTTTGGTATTGGTCCAAATATAATAAAAATAATTATTAACTTGTAAAAGATAAGAGAGTATTACAATTATTTCGTAATATGTTTAATATTTATTAACTATTTGAAAGTAATATAAATTCTCTGCAATACTTTTTTATTTCTTTTCTTAATCTATTAAACTATGTGGATTATTTCTTGTTGATTACTTGCTGTCTATCGAAATGAAACATGTTCATTTATAGTAAGTTGTCGATCCAAATTTGTCAAATTGTATTGTATTAATTATATTTCGACAACATTCGGGCTTGTTAATTGTTATATAATAAACATTTGCAATAAACACTAGCATTGAATAATAAATAAACCAACCGAAAACGACAAATAAAAAAACAAACCATGTCAAGTCGCCTATAAAAATGAACGAAAATGCAAAAACAAAAACGAAAACAACCAGGAAAACATAAATAAAAGTGCGTTGAAAAAAGGGCAAACAAGAAAGATGCACAGACAGAGAGAGAGAGAGAGAGAGAGAGAGAAATAGAGACGCAACACAAAAGCAAAGCGACGAAAACTTAACCCAAATTTGCTTAAACCACAAGACGGCCCAAAAAACTTAAATTATTTGGCAACGTTTTTATAGTCTGGTCGAAGCTTTGTCTTGTGTTTATACAATATCAGCATATATAGTATGCAGACGTATATATACATATGTATTTGTGTATGACATGAACTTCATTATCAGCAAAACGCCGCCAACGCCGTCGAAGTCGTTTTTTTTTGTATTTTTTGGTAACATCTCTTTTCTTTCTTCTTTTACTTTTTCATTTCGGTTTTTTTTTTTTTTGTTTTCCTGAAGTGGTTTTATTTTATTTTTTATTTAGGGCTTTGCTTATTGCATAAGCGGAGAAACTCGTATTGCTCTGTCTGCTCTTTAGAGCATGTTATATATTGAATTGGTGCCTCGTTGTTGTTTTTGTTTTTGTTTTTCTTGGCGCTGCGGTATTACGAAAGACTTAAGACACGAACCTGAGAACTTTCCTTGCCTGACACAAATTACTTAATTTAAGGCGCATTTTTATACCCTGTATGCAGACAACAGTTGAGGGTATTTGGAACTTGAAATAAGAGAATAAGTTGTCAAATAAAATTAAATATAAATCAGCAGATTTTTTATAATTTTTCTCTTACAGGGTATCTGCTATGCTAGCACGCTTCGGTTAAGCACTCTTATCGCTATGATTATAGTGTTGCAGTGTTCAAAAAAAATACAAAATCCGGTTGGTCATTTCAGGCCGCGACCCTTTTAAAAATCATCTGGTAATAAACCTAAATTTCCGTTCGTATAAGAAACAAGTTCCGCCAAATTGTGACCATGGCAATGGATTTCTTACTCAGCTGCTTGGCTTTTTCTCTCTTGTTGTTGTTTATTGTTTATGTAAATAGCCATTTGATTGTGTATTTTCTTTCATTTCTATCGATTGCTTTTACCTTTGCATTCGCCAGACTTATGTAAAGCAATCGACAAAAATGTAAATGATTTCTCAATGCGCCTCCAATTTTCGACTTTTCGACTCGCAATCGATTATGCATTCATTTTGCATGTTAATTGGATGATGGCTACTGTTTTCTTTATTTACTTTTATGGATCTAATTATTAATTTAAATTGATTAGCATGTGTAGAAGATTCCAGTGAAGTTGGTTGAAGTTATTTTTGGTTAGTTTTTGGCAGCTTTTAGCGGTTAGTGACCGGATTCTGTCTCGAATCAAAAAATATATATAAAATAAAAAAATAAAAGTAGTTATTTGTTTTCAAGTTATCTAATGCAGTGTTGCTCAAAGCAAGTCATAAAGCCATAAACTTAACTGTGCAACAGATTTGTTAATACTTGTATTGCAAATCCAACGCCAGGTGGCGCTAATTACATAAGCATTATCAATTTATAAAACTTGTTGCTGCGATTTGCATGCAATGCTTATGCTATGCAGTGTTGTTGCTGTAGTTGTTGCTGTTGTTGCTGTTGCTGTTACTGTTGTTGTTGTAGTTGTTGCTGTTACTGTTGTTGTTGTTGTTGTTGCCAATGCTTCTTAACACTTTTTGCTGTCGGTGTTGACTTCACACATTCGTAACAATTGCGCAGCAGGCGCGTGTATTGAATATTAATTAACACTCCCCCCTCTTCGCCTCCCTGTGTTTTTCTCTTAATGTATATATCTATTGATTATGTAGCGACGCCTTCGATGTGGCAACAACACTTTGGCCTGGGCCCAAATTACTTGTTACTCTTAAAGCGGCACTTACCTTACCCAATAGCTTTTCACTGCGTTGTGTGTGTGTGAGTGTGAGTGTGTGTGTGTGTTTACTTTTAGCCTGGCTAAATGTGCCAATGGCATGACACCAATTTACCATCGATATGCGCCTTTGTTTAGAGTTCAGCTGAGCTGCTGACCCACTTGAGTGTGTCTCTATCTCCCTCTGTGTGTGTTTGTGTGTGTGTGTGTGTGCAGTTGTGTGTATGTGTGGGAAAGTCAAACGTTTCGACCTTTTTGCTTCGGCCATTTACAATTGGTCAATTGCTAGCGATTTAAATAATTGCCACAAATTGTAAATGTCTACGGTCTACACTCAACAATTTTTTATCAGTGTTTAGAAAAATTTTGTATTATTTAGGGCGAATCACCTATAATATATATCTATAATATTATATCTATAATTTTTGAGCATTCGCTCCAATTTTATTAAAAATTAATCCTATATTAAGGGGAGAACGCCTTAAAATGTAGAAAACCTTTTATAATTTATAATTTTAGAAATTATTTCTTAATTTTTGAAAATTATTTCTAGATATTTAGAAATTTTTTCTAAAATTGACGACCAGTCGCCTTTGGCGCCTTTTCTAGGGCGATTTTCTATATTTTAGTGTGAAAATCGAATATTTTAGGGCGATTTTTAGGTAAGATTTTAATAAGTGTAAGATAAACTAGCAGAAAAACATAGTTATAAGTATTATGCAGATTAGTTAAAAAGTAATAGAGTTAGATCTAGACAACCAAGCCCAGAGCCAATTTTATAATAAAGATCTCCAAGCTCTAACAAATATTCATATTCATAATGGATCAATCTAACCGTTAATACCTTAAGATAAACAATAATTAATATTATTTTAAATATATATATATACTTCTTATTATTATATACACATTATTAAAATCATTTTTCGGTGGCAATTTGCATTTTTATAGCCAATTTAAAGTTGAAAGTTTTTATGCATTTGACTTTTACAGACTCTTGTCTAATCGGCAGTTAAGATAAAACCTCAATTTTCCGGCAAGTTTTGTGCAAGTTTTCATAATTCATTTCTGCAATCGTGTGTAATTTAAGCAATTTGTGGCAATGTTCAACTACACACAAACACACACGCACACACACAATTTTCCATAGGCTGACATTTATTTATTTATGCGCAACTCGTCAGCGGCACAAACGAGATGCGACAGTAGCGATAAGCATCAACAACAACAACAACAGTACCAACAGCAACAACAACAACGACTTGTGACAAATGCAACAACGAACAAAGCTAACAACTTTTTGGCCATTGTTGTTTGCCATCATTTTGTGATTTTGTGCATTTGAAATTGTATTTTTTATTTAAATTGCGTATTTACATTTTGCGGAGACATTAAAAAAAAAGAGTTGAAGAAACCACAACACGCCCCAGACACACACACACACACACACACAGATACACACACGCACAGCTGACAGAGAGAAGAGGCAACGTTGCGTATACGCAATGCAATGTATCCGCATCTTCAGCACATTTAAAATGCATTTATCTCAATTACGAATAAAAGTCAAGGAAAATGAAAAACAAAAGCAAAAACAATAACAAAATTGCTTGTTTACAGCGCATTGTTTGCAACAACAAATGAGAAGAAGAAGAAGAAGAAGCAGAAGCTGAAATAAAACTTTCACTAGGCACAGCGCAAAAGTAAAAAAATAAAGCACATGTAGATAAAAGAGCAGCACAAAAGAAGGGCTCCAATAAAAAACTAAAGAGGAGCAGCAGCAGCAACAATTGTTAATTAAAACAAATAAACTGGCAGACAGTAAAAAAAATGAATGTGAATTATGCGTGCAACAAAGTAAAAAAAAAATAAAAAGAGAAGTGTGAAAACGAGGCAAATAAAAGAAATGAAATGAGATAAAGTTGAAAGAGTGAAAGAGAGAAGCGAAAGGCAGCAAACAGAAAGAAAGAAAGAAAGAAGTAAAGCCAGTTTCCGGCGTCCTTCACAAGGCCGTTGCAATAATTGATGCTCAAGATGTGGATGATATTCATAATGAAGATGATAATGATGACGTTGATGTTGCTGTTGATGAAGCAGCTGCTTCATTGTAAATATTTTAAACGCAGCTTTATATAACAAAGCAATAAATAATTTCGTTAAAGAGCCTCTTTTATTTATTTTTTTTGCATGTTATTATGAGTGCTTTTCCAACACTGCACAACTTTAAGCAGCTTGCGACACTGCCTGGTTGCATCACAGCATAAATTTCGCGCAATTCGTGTATTTCAACTATTTGTACACACGAAAATATTGCTATATATTTGGAAAAATTCCGCAACATGTTGACAAACCAGTTGAGGCGCCATTTGAGGCACTTTTCAGATTTCATAATCAAAAAGAAATATATTAAATCTATCAGCTTTGTAGAGTCTGTTAAACATTATGCAAAACTATCTTTATGGCTGCTAAAGGAAGTAAAAAACTCTAACAACTACAACAACAACATATTGTCTAGTCACGTTTCATTCATGTTGCTTCCTGGTGACATGACCTGAACTTTGAACTCTGTCTTCGACTCAACTCGTGTCCTTCCGCAAATAATGAAAATATCTCCTTTGCTGGCAAATCAAGTTCAAAATGTCAAGTTTGTCGCGGTTGCCGCAACGTCAGCGTCAGAGGAAGCAGCAACAGCAACAGCAGCAACATCACTAACGACAGCAACAACATCACGAACAACAACAACAATAGACGCTTTGGCATCTCCAGCTGCCCGCGTGGTGCTTGAACTCGAAATGAAAGTGAAAATGCGCTGGCTGCGACGCCAACAGCGACGCCGACAGCGACTGCGACTGCGACGATTGCAACGCAGCTGAGCGCAAAAAGTTGCCAACTCTTACTTTCAAAGCAGTTGCTGCTGTTGTTGTTATTGTTGTTGCTGCTTCGTTGACCACACAAATAAGCAACAACAGAGAACGCTGCAATTTCAGCATAGTCGACTGTGGAATACTCTTACTTCAAGTGAAAGATATTAAATCTATCAGCTACCAAGGAAAAATTAGAGTTATAATATTAATTAATTCTGAATTTTAATTTGTAACATCTAGAAAATTTAATATTTTTACATTTTTTCAAAAACTTTGATCTCTCATAACTTCATCAAAAATTAACCGATTTTCAAGCGGAATGCCAATTTGTTCATAATTTGGTCTCTTAATTGGTTATGCATTTAAATTTTTATCATTTTGAAAATTTGATAATTTTTCGATTCTAAGATATATATTATTCAATTTTCCATACTTACCCCTTGACATTTTTTCAAAAACTTTGATCTCTCATAACTTCATCAAAAATTGACCGATTTTCAAACGGAATATAATTTTGTTCATGATTTGCCCTCCCAATTGATTCTGCATTTAAATTTTTATCATTTAGAAAATTTGATCAAAATCGAAAAAATATCAAATTTTCCATACTGACCCCTTGACATTTTTTCAAAAACTTTGATCTCTCATAACTTCATAAAAAATTAACCGATTTTCAAGCGGAATGTCATTTTGTTTATGGTTTGGTCTCTAAATTGATTCTGCAATTAAATTATAATCATCTAGAAAATATGATATTTATTCGTTTAAAGTTTAAAGTGTTGAGCTGACTAAACGAAGGCAAATGCTCAAGAGTTTTGATTGGAGCACATTGTGAATGCAATTGCAAGTTTGGTTTTTTGCTTTTATTGCAGTCATTCATTTCCTTCTATCGTTAAACGTAAAACTAACTTGAAAAACTGAAAAAGAAATTGAAAAAAAGTAAACTAAAAATAAAAGTAATTCGAATTTACCGCTTTCCAGCGGCTTAAAGCGACTTTTATTTTCGTTAACTGGTTTTTTGGCGCTGTTGCCAAAAGTCAGCTGCTGTTGTTGTTGTTGCTGTTGCTGTTGTTGTTGCTGCTGTTGTTGCCGCGGTTTGTGACCGAGGAAACGCATGCGGTTAACAGCTTGCAACTGCTGATGTTGCATGCCACCAGTTGATGCTTCAAGCTGATGCTTAAATCGGTAATTTGCAATTAATTTGTTGTCGGTTTAATGTGCATTTAATGCGCAAATCGTTGATTAAAACTGCCAGATGAAAGCTCATTTCGAACGTTTACGTTTAGATGTGGCTAATGGCCATGCCCCCTTCCACCGCCCACTTTTGATAATATTTATGCATGTATGTGTGTGTGTGTGTGTGTGTAAAGGAAAACCCCACCCCCATTTAATGTCATGCCTGTAGTCATTTAATGGCCAAAATGTTGTTGTTTTCTTTAAATACACGTAAATACCAAAACGTTAACTTTATATGTTTTTCTTTTTGTCTTGCAGGCAATTAAGGAAGTAATTTGTGGCTGTCGATTTGTTGTTGTTGTCGTCGTCGTCGTCGTTGCAAGATCATCATGAATGCAACCACATGAAACGTCGGCTGTTGAAGCGTCAACAGCAATTGCCATAATTGCCATTGGAGCAGCAAACATACAACAAACAAACACACACACACACACATACTCTCACACACACACACACGGATACACACCCCAGAGCTGCAGGCAAGGAGTCCAATAACCGCACCAACCAACAACAACAACAGCAACTTGCCACACGAGATATCCGCGGCAGGCACAAAAATCCAATTGCCAATTGCAACAACAACAGCATCGTTGGCTCCTCGCAACTGAATTGTAACAACATCGGGCGCCGGAAAATCCCAAAGCCCAAAAAATAAAAAAACTACAACAGCAACAGATAGAAAAACCTGTGACGAGAGAGAGAGAGAGATCAATGAACGCGACACGCAGCTGACAACAGCAACAACTGCAGCAGCAACAGCAACAACAGCAACAACAGCAGCAACAACAGCAACAACATTGGCGCAACGAAGCATAAAAAAACAACAAAACGGGCCAACATTTGGCTTGGCAACGTTCAAGTTCAAAATCGCCATAACAACAGCAGCAGCAACAACAGCAGCAGCAGCAGCAACAACAGCAGCAACAACAAGCATTGCAAGCAGGAAGTTGCACAGCTGCAACTTAATTGGGCGCAGTGTCATTACCAATACAGCAACAGCAACAACAACAACTACAACAACAACTACAACAACAACTTCTACTACAACTACTACAACAACAACACACGCTCATCCCGCTCAATGTAAGATGTTAGCGAGCAACAACAGCAACCACAGTCACAGCCAACACCGCAGCAACAGGCACAACAACAGCAGCAACAACAATAGATGCTGCCACAACAACAGCAACAGCAACAACAACAGTTGGCAACACGTGAGTCTCAGTCTGCTGTTAAGTTGCAGCCTGTTGCACGTGTGCAATGCCACAGCAATCACCAGCTCGACAGCAGCAACAGCATTGCTGACGGGTCAACAGTTGGCGCCGTGGCAAACAACCGCGGCATTTCAAACAACACCAACGGCGGCGCCACAAGCACGCAATCTATATGCGCCATATCAGCGCTTTAGTCGGCAGGACGACATCAGCTTTAAGGATGTGCGACAGCGCACAGATGGCAGCATTGTGCAATCCTTTGGTTCCTATCGCACCGCACGCCAATCGACGCCAGGTGGCGCTGCACAACGTCGCTCCGATGTGGAAATAATACCTGCCCCATCCGTTGAGTTGCCCCAAAGCGAACTGATAACAATACCCAAGCAACTAGTGCCCACATTACCAGAGAATGTAACACGTCAAGGACGCAGACGCAACTATATGTATATACCGTTGCAATCGGAGGCAGAGTCCGGCACAGCTGCCACATTGTTGCAACTGCGACCCAGTCACAACGCCACACTGGCTGCACTGGGACCGCCGGCAGATGGCGTTGCTGCCGTGGCACATGAATTCGGTGCTGAATTGGCAGCACAGGCACAGGAGCAGCAACAACAGGAGCGCACGGAACGCAGCGATCTTGTGGCAGCGGCAAGTTCCACAGACAGACTGGAATTTGCCGAGCCGGAGCATACGAGTCGCCGTGTCGGCTTTCAGTTTCCCAGCTACAGTTTGAAGCCCGCAAATCCGTTTTATCCGCAGGCCTATCGCGAGGACAGTCCCATCTTTGAGGAGAGCAGCGGGGCAGGAGGCGCTTACAGCGAGGATGCCACGCCCACTCAGTACGAGCCACATGAGACGCGCCACACGCGGCAACTGTACTTCGACTCGGATGTCTCCCCATCGAGCTTCGAGTTTCCCGGTTTGGTTGCCAACTCAAAGCCGCACACTTTAAATGCCGCCGTTGCAGCTGGCAAACTTTATCGCGATGATGTTACCAAATTTGGTGATATCAATGGACCCATTACCGCCTTGCCACAACGTCTGCAGCGTGGCCTCTACTTTGGCGACACGGAATTCCGCACTGGTCCCAATCCCATGCGACAGTTTGGGCCACAGAAGGCCTTCCAGGAGTACGTCGGACCCGGCGACTATCAGAGCTCCCGCAAGAGTCGCTACTTTCCATACAAGTCGTCGAGGAGTCCCCGAGTCGTCTTTCCCACGAATGATAATGTCGGCACCACCGGACCCAGCGGAGGAGGAGGAAGCAGTGCACCATCCGGCACAGGCGTTTACTTTAGCGACAACATTGCTTTCAGGTTAGTTTGCTATCTAATTATACAAGTTTAATGTGGAGTAGTAGAGAAGTAGAGGTTGTTAAAGGAAATTAAAAAACAAGTCGGAATGGCTATAGATAACTATAGAATATTTAATTTCAATATATATTAAAGTTCTTAATAGAAATAATAACATTACAAAAACTATTGCATACTTTTGGGCATTTATTTTTAATAATTTTGGTTAGCTATTACTGCCGTTCTTCTTGTCCGATCTTGATGCGGTTAAGTAAGATAATAGATAATATAAATAAGCAGAATACCCATTACTTATTTCAATATAAATTAAAATTCTTAATAGAAATAACTACAAAACAAAAACTACTGCATACTTTTGGGCGCTTGTATTGCCTTCATTTTTAATAACTTTGGTTAGCTATTACTGCCGTTCTACTTGTCTGATCTTGCTGCGGTTAAGTAAGATAATAGATAATATTAATAGATAGAATACCCATTACTTATTTCAATATAAATTAAAATATTTTAAAGAAATTAGTACATAATAAAAACTACTGCATACTTTTGGGTGATTGTATTGAAATAATTACTTTATTCATTTTTTCGCTCTTCCCTTTGCCTTCTGCAGAGATCAAAACTTTGGCATTAATGAACTGGCTGCCGTTCAGGATGTGCGCAATGATTTTAGCCTGCAGGATCTGGACAGCGCTGCGGAGGCAACGAGCAGTCCCCAATCGGCCAGCACATTCAAGGAGAAAGGTAAGAGCCAGAGTCTCTAAATCGAAAGTTTAAGTTAGTGTTGCTGTTGCTACTGTTGCTAATGTTGCTGCTGCTTCTGCAACTGTTGCTGCTGGGAACTGCTTGCACTAGGCCTAATAGTCCCAAACAAAAAAACATCCCAAAAAAGTCTCTCTTCACATATATATAGATAGACACACATACACACACATACATACACATACATCGCCTACATGTTGCTCTCATCATGAACATTCCAATACATTCCAAAAATAAACCCATTTCGACAGTCGACATCTCAACGGACATGGAGTGCCAGCATCGCGGCGGTACCTGTGAGTTCTTTTTAGGCTGCTGGCTATCCGGCGGCCTCATTCAAGGCACTTGCAACGGATTGCTGCGGGGCTGTTGCCATCGCACCGCCAAATCGGCTAATTTGCGAAGCTCGGACTATGTTGGCAATACGGTTGATCTGACCGATTTGCCACAAAAGAACTTTGGACCGGTCAACAACGAACCCAGTGAGTGTGGCAGCGTATACTCTCAAAAAAAAAAAAAATAAATAAATAAATAAAAAATACATACTTGCAACAACAAATTTTTAGCCCAAGCACGTGCACACTAAATAATAAAAAATAATACAACAACTACAACTATTTGCAGAGCAACTTTTGGTTTCAAAAAAATAATAAATATTTATATATTTTGCATGCCTTAATGTTTTTTTATTTTTGTTTTTGGCCTAACAAATAATTTTTTGTTGTTTTGTTTGCTTTGCTTTTATGATTTATTTGTTTAACGTTAGCGTTGTTATTAATGTTGTTGTTGTTGCACCATAAATTTTTGTAGTCTGCTTTAATTAAGCTGCAATTTGTTTGTAACTTTAAGACACGCTACTAAATATAAAAAACACAACAACGAATAATAAAGAAACGCCTCTCAAATGAGGCGCCAAGCGAAATGAAAATGCCGCCAAATGCAGTGGGAAAATTTAAGAGATAAAAGGAAAATTCAAAACTGAAACTGAAAATCTTAACTGCCACAGCATGCGCATGTTAATTAGCCAAGTTAATGATAATTAAGACACATTTACACATCATTTAATAGCATGGCGAGCAACACAACAAGAGAGCTCCATGTCCAAGCGACCTACGAGAATGCCACTTGCCCCTTGCCCCTTGCCACTTCCTCTATCACTCTTCCTCTCCCTCCCCCTCTTCCACTCTCCTTACTCCCACTTCAAACACTACAACGACTAGAAAGTTTGAACGCCTTCTCATTTCACAGTTCACAGTTTAACAGAAATTGCGGGCAGTTTCCAAGCGGCTTTGTTTGTTTTTTTTTTTATTTTCTGTTATGTGGCATGCAACACACACATACAATTACACACACACACACACACACACAATTTGCCTGCCTTTAACTCTGCTCACCTTAACGCTTCTGTTGCCTTGTTTGCTACTAACTCTTGTACTATATAATTTCTCAGACCTGACCTGACTGCTAACCTCACACAATCTCCTCCCTCTCTCTCTTTCTCTTTCTTTCTCTGTCTCGCTCACAGGCTGTGGCATCTCGCTGGCCAAACAGACCGCACAGCGTCGCATTGTGGGCGGTGATGATGCTGGTTTTGGCTCCTTTCCCTGGCAGGCATACATACGCATTGGCTCCTCCAGGTAAGTGCCAACAACAACAACAATAGTTTCTCCTGTATATTACTTCTCTATATATTGTTGTTGCAGATGCGGTGGCTCGCTGATCTCGCGTCGTCATGTGGTCACCGCCGGACATTGTGTGGCACGTGCCACGCCCCGTCAGGTGCACGTCACGCTGGGCGATTATGTGATCAACTCGGCCGTGGAACCGCTGCCCGCCTACACCTTTGGCGTCCGTCGCATCGATGTCCATCCGTATTTCAAATTCACACCGCAGGCGGATCGCTTTGATGTCTCCGTGCTGACGCTGGAGCGAACAGTTCACTTCATGCCACACATAGGTAAGGCAGCAACCTAATCCTAATCTCATCTATATATATTCCAGAGAACATAATCATTATAGGTTTTATTTTTAAAAATAACATATTAATATTAATGTTCGAGATCCCGACCATAGGATACCCGTTACTTATTTCAATATATATAAAAGTACTTTAAAAAAAAATCACTAAAAAAAATTACTGCATACTTTTAGGCGATTGTATTGAAATTATAACTTTATTAATAACTTTGGTTAGCTATTACTGTCGTTCTACTTGTCTGATATTGCTGCGGTTAAGTGAGATAATAGATAATATTAATAGATAAAATACCCATTACTTACTTCAATATATATTAAAGTATTTTATAGAGATTACTACATAATAAAAACTACTGCATACTTTTAGGAGATTGTATTGAAATAATTACTTTATAATAACTTTATTTAGATGTTACTGCCGTTCTACTTGTCCGATGGTTAAGTGAGATTATAGATAATGTTAATGGATATTATTATTTACCATAAAAACGATCCTTATTAGTTTATTTACTTGTATCTTTCTGATTTGATTTTTTAAATTGAATAAAGATATGTTAATAATCATTATTTGTGATCTCTGATATATTCCACACTACAGCTCCCATTTGTCTGCCTGAGAAGAATGAGGACTTTCTGGGCAAGTTCGGCTGGGCTGCTGGCTGGGGCGCCTTGAATCCCGGTTCACGGTTGCGCCCCAAAACGCTGCAAGCAGTCGATGTGCCTGTGATTGAGAATCGCATCTGCGAGCGTTGGCATCGACAGAATGGCATCAATGTGGTCATCTACCAGGAGATGCTCTGTGCCGGCTATCGCAATGGTGGCAAGGATTCCTGTCAGGGCGACTCCGGCGGTCCGCTGATGCATGAGAAGAACGGCCGCTGGTATTTGATAGGTAACTTAACTAATCAAATCTTTAAAATGAAAATTAAGCTAACTCTGATATTTATTCTTTACCAGGTGTCGTCTCGGCCGGCTATTCCTGTGCCTCTCGTGGCCAACCCGTAAGTATAAATATCCAAAATATTACTTAAAGTCCTTGATTAAATTTCTCACTTTGATTACAGGGTATCTATCATCGTCTGGCCTATACCGTGGACTGGGTATCCTATGTTGTCGGCCTCACAACTAACATTTAAGCTATGCAACTCGCGTCTTATTTATTTCAGCTCCGTTTTGTATATAATTCACTTTCCGGTTTCCTTTAACTTTTGCATTCTTTAATAATGCCTAAATTAATTTCTTTATTTATGCATATTTTTAATAATTCATGAACAAATTATAAAGCTAAATTTAAGAAAATGAGTTCGCTAGAATTTAGTAGATATTCTCCGAATTGAATATCGATCGAATTATGCGATTTTTTAAAATACTTTACTTAAACTATAAATTAATTATTAATTAATTTACTTAGTCATATGCGCTGTTACGTAATTTTAAAACTATTTATGAACTAATTTTTGTGTAAATAAATTATGTAAATGTGAAAAATGACAGGCAACAGTGTATGAAACATTTATTATCAAGTATACGTACTGTATACACATCATATATCGGATGATTTTTGTTGTTGTTGTTGTTGTTATTACTTGATGGGCATACGTGGCATATAAAGCGGCGTATACGGCATATTGGCAGCCCAAGCATGTTCCGCATCCTGGCAATAAAGTGGACCACAATGCAGTTGTTGTTGCATTACACGGAACAGAGTGAAAACCTCATGATATATCTTATAATAGATCACTGCGAAAAGACGGAGATTAGTTGTAGAATAGTTGGAAAGTTTTAGCACTCACCCAAGACCAGTGCAAAGACGAGCAAACACATTAAGAAACTAGACAGATCGATAAAGAGACCAGCCATGGCATAAAATACACCCAAATAAAGCCCGAAACCGAACATAACGCCATGATATATCAGCCAAGGATACAGCAGGCTGCTCGAGTCCTAGAAAGAGAACAAAAAGCTTAACAACAGAAAAATACTCTTTAATTATAATATTTACACTTTTATTTAACTATTGTACCCTTTGATATAGCGTAAAAATTAAAACAAATCATTATAAAATCTGTAAACTTTTATAAGTATTAAAATTTTAATTATTTTTTTAAATATAAAAAAAAAATTAATTTTTTTTTAAATATATTTGATAACTATTTTATTTTAAAAGATTAAATATTTAAAATTTAAGAGAACTTTAATCTTTAATTGGAAGTTAAAAAAGCAATAAATAAAAATTAAATCAAATTTAAATTTAAAAAATGTTTAAAAAAAATTTTTTATTTTTAAAAAAATTTAAAAAAAATTAAAAAATATATTAGTAATGGTTAAACTTAATAAGGCATTTTTAGTTTGAGTTGTTTTCCCATTATTTGTATTATGCATTTATGATGACTATGACAGTTAATTGTGATTTTTGGATCAGAAAGTGTTTTATATTTAATTTTAATAAGTTATTATGGTAAAATATATATCTCAGTGCTTTTGAAAAGTTCTCTCTCTCTCTGACTTACCCGAGCCACACCAATGAGCAGCAAGAGGCTGACGCCCAAGTTAATCAATGAAAGCCCATAAGCAACTGTGCTGAAGGCAGCCAACACTGCAAAGGATTCAGTTTAAAAATAGTCACTTTTTCTATAGAGGTTTACTTACGATTCATCAGGAACTGCTGCTCTTTGTCTGTGGCATCGTTGAGCAGCAAATGTTTGATTAAGAGTTCGACATCAGCTTGCATATTAATGATCATCATGGAACTGAAGACTACCACACTGGATATGATGACTCCCAGCCAACCGATAATGATGGCATTGTACTTGAGATTCTGGCATTGCACATACGCAATGCTGCTGCCACATGCGGCAGCCACGCCCTGTGCTGCCGCCGTTTGGGCGGCTGCAGCTTCTGTTGTTGTTGCTTTTGCCTTGGCCGACATATGGCGAAGAGCTCAAACTAATTCAATTTCGATTTGTGGTTTATGTTTCGAGTATAATTTCTACTAACGAATATGATTGAGTGTTTCGAGTTGTTGTTGGTCTAGTCAAAAGTATAAGTTTCGAGTTGTGTTTTGTTCCGATTTACAATCGTGTGACAACAAAGCGAATCGCATGCTGCTATCAAATATTTCATAAGCTCAGAAAGCATATTTGATATGCTAATATTCACATTGAAATGCTTTTAGAAAGTTACATCAAAGAATGTCGAATTCCATTTTGAGCTGAAACTATTAAGAACGCTCTAGTCATGAGTGCTTGACTACGAGATACCCTTTAGTCTGTTAAATAACTTTTATGTTTATTATGTATATTTTTGTTGATAATCACAGAGCTTTAAGATTAAAGATAAAGATTAAATATACAAAAAAAACATTTTAATTTATTTATACACAGTTTCTGTAAAAAATAAATACGAACTATCATAAAAAAATCGTTTTAATAATTTTTTCCGGACCAAATCGACTCAATTAATAAATATGATTAAATAAATATGTGTTATTTATATGGTGGTATCAAATCTTTATAATTTAAATATTTATTTATTTATTAAAAGTATTCGTAAATTTACAGTATTGCTTCTTTTATACAGTGTTCAATAAGATCTTTTACACAAATTAATAAATGTATGCTTATAATGAGGACATATAAATAATTATATTATTATTCTAACAATTATTATTTTTAATATTTAAATTAATTTAAATTTGTTGTTAATTTCAAGTATTTCCTTAAGAAATTTTGAATTAAAAATGTAGTATACCCCTTTTAACCCATTTTCTATAAGAAAAAAGAACAGGGAAGAGAACTGCTCCCATTTCTAACATAAAACTGAATATGAATGGCAGCTGGCAGCGGTTGTTGCAATTATGTCGCATCAAATAATTATAACTTGACTTGGCAAACATTTCCTGAGTTTGGTAATAATTAGCCAAGAGAAGCGCCAAGAGAAGCCGCAGTCGATGAATGAGAACAAAGAACAAGTGTGCGCCCAAAGATCAAGATGCGAATGCCAACAACAACAACAACAACGAAGACAGCAACAACAATTCAACCTGTTGGTGAGAAGACGCTGCTAATGGCGAGAAGAAGCTGTAGGCTGAGACTCAAACTGAGACTCTAACTGAGACTGAGTCTTGGCAGAGCGCCCAGTTTGATTCTGGCCAGCGAGGCGTGCGGTTGTCGCTGCTGCTTTGAAGCCAAGTTTGCTTGTGTTTGGTTTAAGACATGCCACAATTGGCACCTGCGATGGCTTAAAATGTGTGTGAAACTCTGTTAACTGACTGCAAACTGTGCCAACTGCAATACTCACTCGCTGCACTCGCATTGGCACAGTTCTTCTTCCCATGATCGTCTGTTGACCCATTTTTAACAATCAAGGACACAATCAGCTTTGATTCTGGCCGCTCAAAGAACTCGCCCCATGTGTGAGTCATCAATGGCAACAACAACAACAACAATAATAAAAGCCACATTAACAATAACAAAACGGGCAGTAAAAGTGGAGCAGCAGTCATAAGAAATCTAAGTAGAAACAACACTCGAAAATGGAAAAGCAGAAGACACCAAAACCAACAGCAACAACAACAACAACAACGACAATCAAATAACACAATAATAATAACAAAAGCGACAACATAAAAGTGAATAAGAAATTGTCATGCTTTCATTAACAACAATAACAAACAGCACTCAAATTTAACTGCCCAGCAAATTGTGTTAAAAGTGAACACTAAACGGTGAATTGTGATACTGTGACTCTGTGTGAAACAGTGACTGCGACTGTGACTGCGAAATGTGTCGCCAATGGAATTGCGATTTGCTGCTTTTGGGGCTTTGTCTGCTTCTCTGTCAATTAGAACCCATGCGTGCCAGTAAGTGCCGGCATTGCCCGTGATTTAATCCTGTTCATCTTATTATCAACTCTCCTCTCGTTAGGTATACTCAATACATTATTAGGCGTGCCTGCAGAGTGTGTGCATCAGAGTGGCGTTTGGCCGTGCAAGTTGAGCTTCTCCTGTTGGTTGCAAGGTGGCAAGCATGCCAAAGGCTGTGGCAGCAACAAATGGCTCTTCAGCTGCTGTGTTGCCGAGCCTCATCAGCATCAGCATCAGCTACAGCATCCACATCAACATCTTCAGCAGCATCAATCGCCGCTGGACAATCTGGTTGACTATGGGAAACTCAAGATGAGTCTGAACAGTCTCCCCAAACGTATTATGTTGCGACGGCGCGATGATAACGAGCTGCACAATGTCAAGGTAAGTGACAGCCGGCAATTGGCATTGTGCAATTACACCAGACAACAGGGTTGGGCCAATAGAAATAAATAACTAGACTAAGAGCAAAAAAAAATTGGATGATAGATGGCTTAGAATCGAAAATATATCATATTTTCTAGATGATAAAAATTTAAATGCAGAATCAATTTAGGGACCAAATCATGAACAAAATGACATTCCGCTTGAAAATCAGTTAATTTTTGATGAAGTTATACGAGATCAAAGTTTTTGAAAAAATGTCAAGGGGTCAGTATGGAAAATTTGATATTTTTTCGATTTTGATCAAATTTTCTAGATTATAAAAATTTAAATGCAGAATCAATGCGGAGTAGGTATGGAAAATTTTATGATAGTTGGCTTAGTATCGAAAAATAAATAAGAGAGGAAAAGAGAGGAAAGAGATAGAGGGATGAGATGAGACAAAGAGATAAAAAGATTACGAGCGAAAGAGAAAGAAACAGAATATACTCAAAATATGCGATTGTGTAAGACATAATAAGCCTAATTACATAGACTTGAGTCTAAAACTTGAGACCAAAACTATGCTAACTCATTGCATTGCCAACAGGCATTAAAGCCGCACAGCGTGTGAGCCAAGGCAACAATAGAAGACAATTGAAGACATTTGTAATGGAAAAACGAGTTTTTCACAGTTTTTTTTCTTCAATATAATGCTTTGAAATGTGCTCTCAATGCCATCCATCATTAATTATGCTGTAGAATTATTAACTAATCTGATGATGAACTTGCAGCCAGAATGTGGCATGCCACGCACAGCACAGAATACGCTGCAGAAGCGCATCATTGGCGGTCGACCGGCACAGTTTGCCGAGTATCCGTGGCTGGCACACATACGGATAGCGGAGTATCAGTGCGGCGGAGTGTTGATCTCGGCCAATATGGTGGCAACGGCGGCACATTGCATACAGCAGGCGCAGCTGGACGATATAACTGTGTATCTGGGTGAACTGGACACACAGAATCTGGGGCACATACACGAACCGTTGCCCGTGGAGAAGCACAGTGTGCTGCAGAAGATTATACATCCTCGTTTCAACTTTCGCATCACACAGCCGGATCGCTATGATCTGGCGCTCCTGAAATTATCCCAACCCACGGCATTCAGTGAGCACATTCTGCCCATTTGTCTACCACAATATCCGATTAGATTGATTGGCCGCAAAGGCCTCATTGCCGGCTGGGGCAAGACGGAGGCGCACATGGGGCATGCGGGCACCAATATGCTGCAAGTGGCCAGTGTGCCCATCATCTGTGAGTAGACAGCCATTAAATTTAGATAAATATTAACTAATACTCTTCACAGCCACCTTGGACTGCATACGCTGGCATGAGAGCAAGCAGATCAATGTGGAAATCAAGTCGGAAATGTTCTGTGCCGGTCACTCGGATGGTCACATGGACGCCTGTCTAGGTAAGCTTTGAATTAAAAGTGTAGCATACTTTTAAGCTGCGCTTTAACAGCGCTCTGTTAAGCGTTCAACAGTGGGGAAGCTAACAGCATTGCGCCTTAACAGCGCTCTGTTAAGCTTTTAACAGTGGGTAAGCTAACAGAATTGCGCTTTAACAGCGCTCTTTAAAGCGGTGAACAGTGGGGAAGTTAACAGAATTGAGGCAGGTAAAGAGTGTCTCCTAACGTTATAAATTAACTTTTTACTGCCTTTCTTTTTGATTAATTAAAAAATATATATTTCTTTAGTTAAATTTCGAATTTATTATGAATTTTTTTTTGTTAATTTATATAAATGTTAATAAATGGCTCAGAGATCAATTGTGGCTATTTTCGATATAAATAAACTTTTTAATGCCCTTTTTTTAAATTAAAAATATATATTTCCTTAGTTAAATTTAAAATTTATGTATTTTTATTAAGAATTGTGAGATAGTACTAAAATATTTTTTATATTCTCTTACAGGTGATTCTGGCGGTCCGTTGATCATCAAGGAACGTGGTCGCTTTGTGCTCGTGGGCATAACAAGCGCTGGTTTCGGCTGTGGCGTGGATCATCAGCCAGGCATCTATCACAATCTGCAGAAGAGTCTGCGCTGGGTGGAGGATGTTGTGGCGCACAATGAGCTGTAGCTCAGCTGTCCACCGGGTGTGGCAAGCAAATCTCATTAGTTTATGCCGTGTAGCATTAAGCAATGGCCATGTGCAATCACAACAATAACAACAATAACAACGACAGTAAAATTAACAAAATATGATTTATTAGATTTATTAAATATTATTATGTAGTTAAGTGTGAGTGTTTGTGTCTTCTTTGGGGGCGTATTTAGGTGTGGGTGACCGACCTTGAACGCTGGTTTCAACTGTTGCATTTGGAATTGAATTACGCACTTTGCAACACGTACAACAAATTTGCTTTTGTTATGTCATTTGGCATTCGCTGTGCTGGCCCATTTCCCATTTAGTGTGTCTGCCATAAATGCCACAATCAACTGCTTAAGCCACAACAACTAAATAAACAATAGCAACAACAACAACAACAACAATCATAATTTGTACATTAAACACATTAAGACGGGCCAAGTCAAACACTCGTCGAGTGTCATCTGCAAATTGCCCAATATACTTAAATTATGTTACGTTCGTTTTCAGTTTGTTTTTATTATACTTTTTCTGTACATTTTTTATTGTTGCTTTGTCTTCAAGTGTGTCAACCAATAAGTTACCATGAACCCATCAATCTCAACTCCGCCTCATTCATTCTTCGCTTTAAGTAGCAATCAATTATTTGGGCTTTGTTCATTTCAATTATTAAGCTTAAGTTGCAGTTGCATTTGCTTCGATTGTATTGTTATTGTTAATGTTGTTGTTGCTGTTGATTTTTCACGCTTGAAATAAACTTGAAATAAGATGTTGTATGCGTTTGGCTTTCGCTTCGTTGCCTGACTCTGACTCTGACTTTAACTTTAACTCAGCTGGATATCTGCAGGTTTTTCCTGTTGCAATTTTTACAATTGTTGTTGATTTTTCGACTGTTTGGTTAAAATTACTTGGCAGTCCACAAATTGGTGGCAAAACTTAACTTCCTCTTTTTTTTCTCATATTGTTTTCTATATGTGTGACTCTGAGCGCAGCTCCAAATTAAACATTAGTCATGCCAGCGGCAGCAACAGCAACAGCAACACAGCAAACAGGCAGAGCAACAACTAAGCAACATGCGACATGCAATTGCCAAGTGAGCGACAAAAGTTGCTGTCTCTGCTCAGAGGCCACGTCTTGTCTTGTCTTGTCTTTACTTTTCACTTTCGATTTCGATGCGAGTGTGACTCTCCACACACACACACACAACCACACACACATATATATAGAGACTACGTTTCACACTCTTTGGGCGCTTACTTATTACTCAATAGTCAACGTTGCGACGTCTCTGCGGCGACAGTGCGTGAGTGTGGGTATATACATATATATGTGTGTGTTGGTGAGCGGTGTTGATGGCTTTTTGATTTTGAATTTGTCAGCCAACTGTTTATTAAGTGTTTTGACGTTACCGCAAACTGTTCGCGAACGCAAACTCCGTGCGCGCATCCAATAACCAATAACAGTTTCGGTTGTAAACGCTGTAACACACACACACACACACACACACTTACACACACCTCCTACAAAAACAACCAAAAAGTGCGTGTACACAAATTGTTAATTTATTTAAAATGACCTCGAAATATGCACTGTGAATTATTGCCAAATATTAACAACACATTGTGATTGTTTCGTCTGCGATTATTTTTATATTTAATTCAATTTTTTGACTCCCGACCGCCTGCTATGTAAACGAGCGATTATTCAATCAAAAACTCGCGCCGCTACGTGAATTAAGTGAAACACACACAAATTGCACAAAAATCGCAAACAAACAAGGCAACAACAACAACACAACGATATCAGCAACAGCAACAACTGTAACAACAACAACAACTGTAACAACAACAACTACTTAATTATTGCAAAATGCGCTCAGTTGCACGGCAGCTGCTGCTGCTGCCAACAACACGGCTGATATTGCTGCTGTTGGTCGTTTGTCTGTCCCACTGTCTGGACGCCGCACACAGTAGCTACAACAACAAGTACAATGCGGTGGTAACGCCGGAGTTAAAACAGGCCATTGACAAGGATTTGCCCAAACAGGCCAAGTTCTTCGATGAGCTCGATTGTAAGTATGCAAGTTTGTTGCCTAAGTCTTTCGTTTTCATGCAATTAGCTGAAGCACGTTCGTCGCCTAAGTCTTTCGTTTTGATGCAGCTAGCTAAAGCAAGTTCGTCGCCTAAGTTCTTCAAAAATCAAAGAACTTTGCACAGTCACAATCAAGTTCGTTGCCTAAGTCTTTTGATCTTTGCCGTCCAGCAAGTTCGTTGCCTAAGTCTTTTGTTTTAATTCAGTTCAGTTCTTTAAAAATCAAAGAACTTTTCACAGAGTAATAAGCAAGTTCGTTGCCTAAGTCTTTTGATCTTAGTGAACTTGTCCCTCATGCAAGTTCGTTGCCTAAGTCAGTTGATTTTCTAATCGTTTTTTTATTGATAAGAATCCGCGCTAACCGTTTTTCTGCAGCAAGTTTGTTGCCTAAGTCTTTTTTTTCGCTTGCTTTGACTTACAATTACATAATCTACATATTAGTTAACCTTGAGTCGAAAACGATCGATTCGATGTCAAGTTCACATGATTCACACACATCTAAATTTCTACCATAATACAAGTTGAAGAGCGAAAGTGAGAGAAGTGTATGCTGGGTGTGAAAACGATATTATGTGTTCGGTTCTTGGGCTCGCACTGCAAACAGCAGACAGCAGAAATCTGGTGAATGCTTACAGCTTTAATTGGACTTTCCAAAAGGCAACAACAACAACAAGTAAAACACGAATGCCAATTAGTGTGCAGAGTGGAAGTTAAAGTTGAAGCTGAGTAATTATTTTTTTTTTTGTCTGACAGAGAGGCGACATTAACATATGGCCCATTCTGCGCCCCAAATGAAAGCGCGTGTTATGGTCCATTATGAATAGACCATTAAAATAATTACCAAAATACATATACATATAATAAAGAGATGAAATATCATCTAACTATCTATCTATTACACAGTCAAGTAAAAAATATAAAGCGATCGCAAATTGCAGCACAAGTTCAATGGCATGCACTGCCGCTGCAGCCATGTAATATAGAAAATTCACAAAATTCACATACAAAAGATAAAGATACAAAAAAAAGCAAAAGTCTTTTTCCAAGAGATACTTAAAAAACGGCTCGGGAGCAGGAAAATCAACTGCAATTAACGACAATTGCAGGCGACATTCGAAAGTGTTAAACAACAGCCATGATATATATATAGATTATAGATTATTTTGTGATCGAATAAGAGTACACACACACACACACACACACACACACATAGACTCGTAACTGAGCTCAAAGAAACCTTGACCAACAAAAGCAAACAAATAAACGCAAATCTCAATCAAAGCCAAAGCCAAAGCCTAGGCTTGGCAACATGTTGCCAAGCGTTAGCAACAAAACTTGTTGTTGCTCTCTCGCTCTCGCTCTCTCTCTTCTCTCTCACGTCTTCGGCTTGTGCAAGTGAAATGGCGAAATGCGAGCAAAACTCTTCGGCAGCTTCGTCGACTGGCAAACATAAAACATTGGCTTAGTTCTGAGCTGAATTTCCCGACGTGCGGTCGCCTTTTTTTGTGATTCAAGCTGGCTAAAAAAAGCTCCGTTATATTTATAATACAATTTTCTTTTCGTGCGCCGCGTGCCGTGAAAATTGCGTTCCGTTGCGCATGCGTAGTTGTGTTTAATGCCAAGAAAGTCGTCACTGAATGAAAATAAAAGTGAAATCCTTATCAGAGATTTGCCAAAAGGATTGTTTTGATTACGCGCATAAAGCAAAAAGAAAGTGACCACAGCAACAGCAATAATAAAGACATTGGCAAGTGTTGAAAAAAAGTGAAAGTACGCGTTTTTATTGCTCGCTCCTCGTCCTTCTTCAGGAGCTGAAAATGTCGTCTAGACGAATAAAGGCGCATTGCCACAGAAAGGATAATTGGCTGTGGCATTGGCTGACATTAGCCATTATCTGCAGTCTGACTTTTCCAAGCAGTTACAGTGTCGCTGCCTTGGGTTATCCCAGTGCTCAGCAGGAGCATGACATGCTCATTTTGGACGCACTGTCGCGGAGGAGCGGCACTGGCTACTATGGCGAGAACAGCGTCATGGAGATGCTATCCCGAAGTACCCAGAATTAACTATTTCCTCCCTCTCTACACTTAAAATATTACCGTAAATTCGCCCTAAAACAGTAGATTTTCTCACTAAAACATAGAAAATCTCTCTTGAAAAGCGCCAAAGGCAACTGTATCGAAGTCATATTTAAAATACAGAAAGAGCTCTAAGAAGAAAATCAAAAATTTCAAAAAGGTTTTGAAATTTTTTTTCAAAATTTGAAAAATTGAAAATTTTTTTCAAAATTCTAGAAATTTTTTTGTTTTTAGAAATATAAACACTATAACATTTATTTTAGGGCAATGCTTTCTATATTGTAGAAAAGTATCTCTCGATATTAGAAAATGTTTCTCAGTTGTAGGGCGATACCAATTTATTTCAACAATTTTTTCTCAACAATATTTTAATTTTTGGGATTCTGTAATATTTGTTATGAGTTAGATTAATTAATTTAGGCTTGTTTCATTTTTTAATGTTGATTTTTTAATATTGTTGGCATTTTATTTTCGTATCATCTTAATTTAGGATCTTAATTTAGAATTATATCTCGAATACAAACTTTTAAGATTCAAGATTTTTTTTAACTTGATTTTTAGATTGAATTTTTTTTCTGTGTATGTGCTTTTTTTGCTTTATGTGTGTGCGTGCAACTAATGCCTACTTATTTTGGCGTCTTTGGTCTATTTGCAGTGATACCACAATCGTGCCGCTTCCGTGGCCACAAATTCGAGTGCGGCCTGTCCATCTCGTGTGTGTTGGGCGGCGGTAAGCCGCTGGATCTATGCTCCGGCGGCATGATCTGGTCATGTTGCGTGGACAAAGATCTCGATGCCGAGGAGAGTCCACATGCGGCGCCGGTCAACAATACAAGTGAGTAGATAAATGCATTCTAAATGCCCAATTCCAAACCATTTCGCCAGCTGCTTTCTTAAGTTGCCTCCCATCCTCATCCTCCAGTTACATTTGTTGCATTTTGCTGCTCTTTGTTTTAACTTAAGTAAATTGCAAATTGCTGCGCTTCGAGTTATGCAATTCGCCGTATAATAGCGCAATAAATTAGTTCGCATTTCGAAAATGACAACAAATTGCTCGACTTTGCCTACACACACACATCCCACACACACACACACACTCACAACAATTTGCTGCCGCTGGGTAATCGAGGCAGAAGCACAACACACAAAATGCATTGCACTGACATTACCAAATTCAATGCAGGCGCTCGACTGGAAGGTGTCAATGGTAGACCATTAAACATGTCGATCAGGGAGCATTCGAGTAGAGCAGAAACTGTAGGACAACAATGAGCATAAAGTACATTACGACATCAAGCTGATGACAAACTCAATTTGTTAGGGTTGCAAATTGAAAAAGCAGTTTAATGTAATTGAAAGAAATTGTTAAGTAAACAACGAGAAATTATTGTTAGTTTAATTAAACGTTCAACTGAACGCTTGCAAAACATACAAAAAAGGCAAATAAATTTTAAATAATCAATTTTAATTTTTATATATTATTTACATTATCTAAAACATTCATATAGTTAAAAAAAATAATAATTAAATTATATTCCATTTATTGTAAATGGAATAAATTTTTTACAATTTTCGGAGCATATTTTCAGTTTATAAGAAATTAAATTGTTTTTATCTATTTTATATATATATTGTTTTTGGTTTATTTTTCGCTTTTTTTATTTTTAACCTTGTTTTAAATGTTAACTACATTTACTTCCATTAGTTTTTTATACTATTTAGGTAAAAATTTCAAACTGTTGTTTTGTTTTGATTTCACACATCACATTCTTTGTCTAAAATAAGATTTTAAATTGTTTTCGATTTTCTATCAAGTGCATTCGCTATATCGTAATCTTTCAAATAAGTAAAGGCAATAACAACAAATATTATGCCACACACACAAATACACACTCAGAAACACACGCAGACGTCTAGGTAATCAGAAATACAGTTACTCAGTTACTCAGCAGCTTGCTGCCATTTTGTTGTGCTCTGTTTAATTTTCTAGGCTTCTGTTCGGCTTTTTTTTTAAGTGCATGTTGCACAGCAAAAAAACAAACAAATAACAACAACAGAAACGCATTACAACATGTTATAAATAATTCTTGATGGAAATTTTTTGATGCCCATTAAAAATGAGCCAAATCTCAGTTTACTTTTTATACGTTTCTTTTTTCATTATATTTTTGGGGTAATTTTCTTGAAGCTTTTGAAGAAGCGCGTTCTGTGTCTTCACTTTCTTTAAGGGGGAAAATGTTGTGTGCCGCTTTCTGGGAACTGTTTTATTTTTGTTTATTTTTTTGGTATTTTTTTTTTTGGGTCTGCGTGTCAGTCGAGTGTAAAATTTTCCCAAAGTAAAACCAAGAGAAGCGACAATGAAAAGGCCAAAAAGTGGGCAATGTCTGTTGTTGGTTGTCGGTTGCGGAAATAAACGAAGGTGAACGTTTTTTGCATTTGAAAAGTGAAATTTTCGTGGCTTTGTTTCAATTTGCCTGCAAAGAGTTTTATATCAACGTCTTTTCTGCTGCTTTAATATTATTTTTATTTATTTATTTGTTTTGCGCGTCACACAAAAATGTGGGAAAATCACCAGTTACAACATCTGTTTTCATACGAAAGAAATAAATAAAATAAAACTCCAAATCAAGCCTCAAGAAAGTGTTAATAAAGTTGTGTCGTTCTGTGACTTTTTTCTGCCCCTTTTTTGTTTTTTGAATTACGTGCGAAATGTTATCGCATACATGTGTGTGTGTGTGTGTGTGTTTGTGTCTTTGTTTCTGTCATGGACAGTTGGTCAGTTTTGGTTAGTCGAGACTTTAATTTCGACTTCATTGACTGCGGTGACATAATAAAGTCGTGCTGAGTTCCCTTCAACTGTAATTCAGTTTTTATTATGATTACTTTTCGCTCGAAATCTTTCACCGACAAATTGACGAATTTCGCGGCGAAAGTTGACCCTAGTTTTAAAAAGTTTCCACACTCTAAAGCCCTCGGTTGTGTATAGAGGAAAACTGCAACATCATGATGATTCTTACACACAGGTGACATAATACACTTGCACGACATTTATCCCGATTTGTCGCCAACAACGGCCAACAAGCCGGCACATCATCATCATCCTCAACAAGCGCTTCATCATCATCATCATCAGCAGACGCAGCACAATAACAACAACAACGGCCTGTCAACGGCCTCGTCATCATCATCCGCACGTCCCGCCTATCCCAGCCACGCCTACTACAGCACAAAGCGACCGGCGACACATTACAACAACAATGGAAATCCGTATAAGCCCAGCTCTAGTTCCGGCTCCAGTTCCGGCTCCAGTTCATCCGCTCATCGTCCCGCTGCCAGCAGTTTAAACAGCTGGGAGCAACATGACTCGAATCATTTGGGCATTACCAATCATCTGGATAGTTTCTTTGATGTGGATGCACCGCCGAATAGTGATGACATTAATCGTCCACAACAACCACAACAACCGCCTGCACCGCAACCCTTTGCGGTGGGCAATGTGCTGGATTTGAATGCGGGCGAGGCAGTCGATGAGTACGACAGTGGTGGTGGCTACAATGATGCCAGCTATCGTCCTGTGCCGGGTACTAAACCTCAACTCAACCGTACTCACTATCTATCTTTTGTTATATTTCTCTTACTCTCTCTCTCGCACACACGCTCTCTGTCTCTCTCTCTCCACTTATTTTTGGCACCACTGCAAGTTTTTCTTTGTATGCACCATACTTAGAACCACTTTATTTTAGCTTTGTTTGCACTCTTATTTTATTTATTATTTTAATTAATGTATTGCAATTTTTAATTCCCTTATTTTACCAATTCACAGGCTGTGGTGAGGTTTATTCTCGCTCCAATCGCATTGTTGGCGGTCACTCCACGGGTTTTGGCTCGCATCCCTGGCAGGTGGCACTCATCAAAAGTGGTTTTCTCACGCGCAAATTAAGCTGCGGTGGTGCGCTAATCTCCAATCGTTGGGTGGTCACCGCCGCCCACTGTGTGGCCACGTAAGTAGTAGTAGTTTGTTGATCAAAATTAATCTTTATTTTTTTTGATAAGAAATTAAAATCATTATTTTTTTTATCAAAAATATTCACTATTTATTTTTTAATCAAAAATAATCATTATTTTTTTTTATCAAAAATAATCCCTATTTCTTTTGATCAAAAACAAACATTAATTTTTTTGATCAAAAATAATCATTATTTTTGTTGATTAAAAATAATCACTAATTTCCTTGATTAAAAATAATCATTATTTTTTTGGATTAAAAATAATCATTATTTTTTTTGATTAAAAATAATCATTATTTTTTTGATTAAAAATAATCATTATTTTTTTTATATAAAAATTATGATTATCAAGTGATTTTTGTATTAAAAAAAAAAAAATCATTATTTACGGTCTATGCTTCAAGTTACTTAATCCTAATTACTTGCAGCACCACAAACTCGAATATGAAGATACGTCTGGGGGAATGGGATGTGCGTGCTCAGGAGGAACGTCTCAATCATGAGGAGTACGGCATTGAGCGCAAGGAGGTGCATCCACACTACAATCCGGCTGACTTTAAGAATGATGTGGCGCTGATTCGTCTGGATCGCAATGTGGTCTACAAGCAGCACATCATACCCGTCTGTCTGCCACCGTCAACCACCAAGTTGACCGGCAAAATGGCCACTGTGGCGGGTTGGGGACGAACGCGGCATGGTCAGAGCACTGTGCCCTCAGTTCTTCAAGAAGTGGACGTAGAGGTCATCTCCAATGATCGCTGCCAGCGCTGGTTCCGCGCAGCCGGAAGACGCGAGGCCATACACGATGTGAGTTTATCAGCCCTAAATATATATAAAAGGGACCGATGATGATAATAAGTAATATTGTAAAAATTACTTGGTACTTTATTTAGAATAATCATTAGTTTTGAGTAGTTTAATAATTAATATTGATTAATATTTAATCATTAATTTTTATCAAAAAAATTATAAAAAAAAAATCTGAAATGAAGTTTACAAATTATTTTTAATTTTTTCGCTATATATTGATTTGTTTTTTTTTTATTAAAAATAATGGTTAATTTATTTTTTAAATTATCAAATTATCAAAATATTCAAATTATCATAAAAAAAAAAATAAAGTAAAAAATCAAAACTTTAAAAATTATGTCGAAAATGCAGAGATTTTAAAATTAAAAAGATTTTGGTTTAAATAATTTTTTTCTTGGACAGTTATAAGTTGACGTTTTTTTATTTAAAAAAAAAAAAGATTTTTACGAACCCCGAAATTTAAGCTTAGCTGACTTCTAACATATATTCTTGCCTTTTCAGGTGTTCCTTTGTGCTGGCTACAAGGAGGGCGGTCGAGACTCCTGCCAGGGAGACAGCGGTGGACCACTGACATTAACCATGGATGGCCGCAAGACTCTCATTGGCCTCGTCTCCTGGGGCATTGGCTGTGGCCGGGAGCATTTACCGGGTGTCTACACGAATATACAGCACTTTGTACCATGGATCAACAAGGTTATGGCCAATGACAACAATGCGTAGAACAACAGAGTAGAACAGTTGGCTGTCATCAAAAATCAAAAATAATCGAATTGGAAGACTGCAGTCACCGCTCGAGTAGTTACGCAGTTGTGTGCATCTGCATCACCGTTGCCTGGCCATGTGATTCCTCTACGACTCGGGGTTGCTAGTGTTTAAGTATAAGCTCCAAATCCAGCACTCTCTCTTAAGTGTGCGCATCTTCTATTTATTTTTATTATTATTAATATTACTTCGCGTATATTCTGTTTTCACTTTCTGTGCAAGTTGCAACAGTTAACATTATTCATAAACATATTTATTTTATTCTATGCGTGTATAGAACTTCATGAATTTAAAACTAATTTTATTGCTAATTTTAAATTAATATTTAAAGAACGAAATAAACAAAAATTTATAAAATGCGTTCATGAGATATTAATTTTATTTGTTAATCGAAGCATTTTCAACATGATTTACAAAACTTAATTAAAATGATTACAGTCCCTGATTTTAACATTGACGTAAATAATATTTTAGAACTAGATATTTTAAACAATATACCTAGGATTGTACAATTACTTATAAAAAGGATTTGATCATAGTTTTCCCTCTAAATTTTCCCTCTAAATTTTAAAAAAATTTACCTAGGATTGTACAATTACTTATAAAAAGGATTTGATCATAGTTTTCCCTCTAAATTCATTCGATTCACATTTTTTTTTAAATTAGCTAAAATATTTATGGCGAATAATTCTAATTTTCTTTCAACTAATTTTTTTATGCGTTGTTTTTTTGTATATCTCAATAGTATTTCTTTTTTCAATTTATATTCCCATTTTCAAGTCTTGAAAACAAAAGACTTAAGACACGAACTGCAAAGCGACTTGAAAAAAATCATTGCATACTTTTAGGCACAGACATAAATTGTGCTGGGATAGACTACAAAGACATTGCATTGAGTTGGCAGCACTAATGTGGCACCTTTTTAACGATAAATTGCGGCAGATTCAAATCAAACAAACAACAATATAAACAACGTGAAGAGTGAAGATACTATATAAATACGAGTAAATTAAAAAGAACGATGAGATATGCTCGCAGCACGAACCACAATCATTTGTGAGAACACCAGCTGAGTTTTGTTCTGGGATTGTGGCAACAGGCAACAGGTGAGTTGAACACGATGCATGCATTGAATTTCTAATGATGCAACTTCCGTTGCAGGCAACCAAAACTGAAATTAAACCTTTTTAGAGTGTATGTTGTGAGTGAGTGGATATCAAATCAAATAACATAATCAAGTCAACGTTGGCTAATTAAACGCTTGACTCAGCTGGCTTATCATTGATTCTTGCTCTCGCTCTCGCTCTTTCTCTTTTCCTTTTTAGACTGTTTGCTTACTCTCTTGGCATCCACAGCAAATGACATCCACTTCTTTTGCTGCTGCGGCAAAGAACTTGGCTAACTGGCCACAACTTGTTGCCCGTTTGGACTCAGTTGCTGTGGAGCAGCGCCAGTGTCAAGGTCTCTCAAGTTCAACGCGTTGTTGTTGCTCTGCTGTGTCGTGTTTTTGGTGCGTCGAATGTTGAACAAAAGCAAAGAAATAAAAAAAAAAACGAAACAGAAGATGAAATGTGAAGCAGCAGCAAAAAAAGCAAGCTCCGAATGTGACTTCAAATGTTGTGTGTCATTAAGCCCAATTGATTAATTGATTGATTGATTGACTTGAAAGTGTGTATATATTGTTATTGGTCACTGATTGCAGCCTTAACAATAACAATTTTAAGCCGCTCCAAGTGCATTTAACGAGAAAAATGTGTATGCTAAAAAAAAACAAACTCTTTTGACTGCAAATAAGTACTCTGTTATGGCTATGCATAATTAGCAACTTGCAGTCTTATCAGTCTCTCAATAGGCATAAACAGGTACCAACAAAAATACTTACACACATATAAACATACCTACACTTGGACACCCACATTTTAAACTAAACTCAAGTCAAGCGATAATATAGTTTGACTTTCTTAACCTGAAGACGTGCATAAATTATAAGAGACAAGCAACTACACACACACACACACACACACACACACACACACAGATACAGGCACAAATGGACAGTCAGAGAATGGCGACAAGACTCAAGCCACTCATTTGCACCACACAACAACACACAAAATACAAAATATTAAAGAAAAAGCCACTGAGAGACTTCCAAGTTCCCATCATCATCATCATGTTGTTGTTGTTGTTGTTGCTGTTGTGACTGCTTCTTGCTATTTTAATGTGAAAGCGCTGTTAACCCCAAACTTCAGCTATGCTTCCCCTTAACCCTCCTAACACCACAACACGCCACAAATGCCGCCAATCAGCTGTGGCTGTGACAACAAGAGAGCCACAGCAACAACTGAGAGAGTGTACCAATATATGTGTATATGTGTGTGTTTGTGTGTGTATATGTGTGTGTGTGTGTATGTTCATTTGAATAAGCAACAACAGCTGCCTAGCATTTTGTTGTTCTCACCATTTTGTGAACTGGCCTTAATGGAAACCGTTATGCGCCAAGCTCTAACTAGCGTCGCAGTCGCAGTCGCTGTCGACGTCGACTGCGCTGTCGACCGGCTACGCATGCGCACATGTTATAGCTCTCTATGTGCGTTCGCTTAAATGCTTAAATGAATATATGCGTGTGTGTGTGTGTGTGTGTGTGTGTGTGTGTGTATATGTTAACTCTACAGCTACTACCAATTTTGCTTTGTCGTTCTTCAACGTTGCCAGCCAACGCGTCGCAGTCGCAGTCGCAAAATCTCTGTCGCTGTCGCAGTCGACGTTGACGTCGACGTCAGCGTCGGTGTGTGTCTTCAGCTTTAGCTTTGGCTTTGGCTGACTTCAACTGGCGTGTGGATCTTTTGTATGCGCGCTTCTCTCCAGACGTGCGCAACTCAACGCGGTCTTTGGCTCCTCTTCGGATTCTTTTGCTTAAACGCCGATCGCCTGGTTACGTCGACTTTAACTTCGACTTCGACATTAACTTCCACTCCAACTTCGACTGCGTGAGTGCGTGTGTGACTGTGTGTGTGTGTGTATAGAACTTGAGTTATTGGCCTCAAATTGGCTTGCATAGCTAAAAGTTAACAAGTGCGTTAAGTCAACAAAAATTCAAAACACAATAGTTACTAAATTGTCTCTACGGTTCTTTTATTAAAAATTAAAACATAAAACAAAAGGCAAACCAAAAGCGAGCTAAACACAATACAAGAAAACACAAATGTGAAGAAACTCATAAAAAAAAATACATATATACAAAATATATACAAAAAAAAGAAGCCGCAAGCAAAGAAACATAATTCCAACAAAAGCGACAACAACAACAACAATCATAAACATAATAACAGAGTGTGGCAGCAAATTAAAAGAAATGACCCCAAAATTTAGTTGACAGTGAAGTTCTTTTTCCCCAAAAACAAACGCAGCTCATTTAACAAACAAAAACAAAAATAACAACAACAAGCAGACAAAAGTAAAGCAAACAAAAAGATTCTAGTACGACAAACGTCAAGCAAACCGAAATCAACTACAGAACACGCAAGTAAATGCAAAAGATACAACAGAAATAAACTAAAAGATACGCATCCGTAAGATACGCGCGCCACTGTGGCTTCCCTATCTCGCTCTCTCTCTCTCTCTACCTCTCTCTACCTCTCTCTTTCTCAGTGCATGTGTGTGTGTGTGTGTGTTTGACTGGGCTTAAGTAGCTGCGCCGCACTTTCTACCACGTACAAGTCAATTAGAGACACACAAACACACACAAACACACACATACTTACACACAATTGTTGCACATAACTGCAACTAACTGCATCCAGCAGCAGCAACGACAAACTGGCAACAAAACAAGAGCAAGAGCAACAAGTTCAAGCGCCTTGATTTTGATCAACGGCCAAAGTCAAACGAGTCCAAAGCAAAAGTTGCCTTCTTTCTGCTGCTGCAAATTTTTATTGAAATTCCTGTAAAAAGAAGCAACAACAACCAAGGCAATAAGAAGAAGAAGAACAAGAGCAACAACGTCAGCAGCAGCAGCGGCAGCATCAGCGGCAGCCACAAGTTGCAGCCTCAGTACAAGTGTTTCAATTGCCGCAGCAGCCGCAACGAGACACAAGAGCAAAAAAACTTCTTTTCGGCCTGCAACAGAACTGGTCTGGTAGTTGTTGTTGTTGTTGTTGTTACTCTCGTTATTGTTGTTGTTGTTGTTGTCGCTTGGCTTTGACTTTGGTCTAAAATGCTGCGCTTGCCACTCAATGTTACCGACTCCCCATTGGAGTTACGGACGCGCCTTTGGCATTATTTGCATTTCAGCTTATTCTGGTTTACCAACCTGACGAGAAGTTCGAACTGTTGCCAGTATTTTTTTTTTGCTGCTGTGGTAGCCGCCCCCCAGTTGCTCCGTTTAATTTCATGATAATTATTATAATTTGCATGCTGCCAATTGAGAAATTGCCGTACCGCATATCAAGTTTGTGTCCTAAGTCTTTCGTTTTTGCACTGCAGCTCAAGCAAGTTTGTGTCCTAAGTCTTTCGTTTTGAACTGCAATTTCATATGGGCGTGCTGGCTTTCTAGTGCCACCTGATGAACCTAATGAACTCCCGCATCCCGCAGCTAGCAAACAGTCAACACACACACACACACACACACTCGCACACACAATATGCATACACACACACACACGTAGACATGTTAAAATTTCTCCAAAGCCGTTTTTGGTATCAAGCAACAGAAATGAAAGCCAAGTCGGTAACAAACTAACAAACCGCAGCAAAAGTGGCAGCACTTCTTCTTCTTCTTCTTCTGGTTTTTGATTATTATGTTGTTCCAAAACATCATCAAATGGCATAATTCTTTTGTTCGTCGCTGCCTTTTTTTGGCTAATTTAAAATGACAGTATTATGCTTTCTGCATTTCACTTTTCTTCAAAATAAATAGAGAGCATGAGTTACAGAGCGAGATAGAGATACAGAAAGAAAGAGACAGAGACAGTGGAAGTTATGTCTAAATAAAAATACAATTTGTGTGGCTTTCGCTTTTATTTAAGGCAAGTGTTATACACACACACACACACACACACACGCACAATGTCACTTTAATAACAAAAAAAAAAAACACTCACAAAAAGTTCCCCCAAAAAAAAACTTGTAATTTTCACTTTTAACACGTCGAGAGTAGAAATAAAAATAAAATTTTATTTATTTTTATTTTTTTTGTTTTGGGGAAATTACTTAATTGCTGAGATAAAGATATTCCTCCCCCGCTTCATGTGCCATGAAATCATGCAAATCATCTGTGTGACCCAGTTTGGTAGCTGAAGAAATTCTGAGATTCACGTGTGAAAACCGTTGACTGACTGGTTTTGGCCATATCGACAGTAGCACAAAATTCATGTTAATTTGCACACAATTTGAGCAAACGGCGTCTCGAATTGGAACACCAATACAATTACACACACGCATGCGAGATATGTCCGTGAGTTTGGCTGTATTTGTGGCTGTCAAGAACGTGACCTATATACACAAATAGCCAGATTCAAGCAAATGCTAACAAAGCTGGGAGTGATATTTGTGCTGTGATTATCGAAAACTCAAATCTCAAAGCATTCACTCGTCAACAACTCGACAACTCGTTGAGAAGTTGTCGAGAAGTTGAGATGTTGAGATGTTGAGAATTGTAGAATTTGAGAAGCTGCAATTAGTTGCCGATTCTGGCACTTAATTATAAGTAATCAGCGTTGCGTTGATGCGGAAATATTTTATAGCTTCCGTTCTGGTTTTTTTTTATTTTTCGCTTTGACCGCATAAATTACATTTAATTGCAGCCGCCCATTAGAAAGAGACAGAGTGGAGTAAAAGAGAAAGACAGTCGTCTTTTAGAAGTTTATGACCGCACTTGAAATTAATTAAATTAAGTTTAGTTTAATGACAACCACTAGACAGTGCTTTTATTAAGTTGGTTTTTCTGATTTTTTTCTGTTTTCTTTTTTTTTTTTTTGCACGCTGTTAAATGTCTTTAAGCCTCGAGCAACGGTCAACGGTGTTGGCCAAGTCAATGACCGTATTACGCAACGCAGCTTCAGAACCCGAGCAAACAGTTGTTGTTGTTGTTGTAGTTGTTGTTGTTGTTGACAGCAAATTACTCAACGCAGCAGATCGTCACGACGTTGTGAGAAGTGAGAAGAATACAGCTAACTTCTAATGCTCACGGATCAATGAAAATGTCGCCAAAGACAAGAGACAAACTCTGAGACCAGCAACAACAATTCCAGTTAGGTTTCCATCTTTCCATTTGTCATTCAATTCTTTTGTCTGCGCTTTCTTTGATTGTTACAGTTTATGTCATCATATCTGTACATTTGTCATGCCACAAACTTTCTTCCGAGATCCCACAGCATCTCATCTCATCATCAATTAGGCGTCTCTTGAACTCTGTTGTGTTGCACTAAGAACCAGTTGCAGATGTATGTTCAACATGTTGCACAGTCCACTAGTTTGCACCTTGAACAGTTATATAAACGCTGCCTGGCTGATTATACAACCGTTCGAGAAGGGCAAGAGAGAAGAGAAGTGCAGAGAGTTGGAGAAAAAGAGAAGCTACTGTTAGCAGAGCTGCGCGCTTTCTATGCACACACACACACACACACACACACACTCACACACACACTTCCACACTTTTGCTTTCTATTGGTCATTTAAGGCATGACTAAACACACACAGAAACAGCCACAACAATGGCCACAAAGTGGCCAAATTACACATACGCCCTGTTCACTAAGCAAATTTGCAAACTCAACACTTATTTCTTGCTCGATTTCTATAAATACACATTAAAGTACGCAGGGTATAACTAATTTTTAAATCAGTTTGTAATGTCGTGTTAAATTGTTAACAATTCTTTATTTTTAGAAGCTCAGATTTCTCTTAATTAGAGTTTTCTTCGACAGAGAAATATTATTACTTTTAAGTTTGTACAACCAATTTACCAGCTTCCAGCTGACATAACTTCAACAAAACTGACCCGATTTTCAAGCGGAATGTCATTTTGATCATGATTTGGTCTCTAAATTGATTCTGCATTTAAATTTTTATCATCTAGAATATTTGATCAAAATCGAAAAAATACCAAATTTTCTATACTGACCCCTTGACTTTTTTTCAAAAACTTTGATCTCTCATAACTTCATCAAAAATTAACCGATTTTCAAGCGGAATGTCATTTTGTTCATGATTTGGTCTCTAAATTGATTCTGCATTTAAATTTTTGTCATCTAGAAAATTTGATCAAAATCAAAAAATATCAAATTTTCTATACTGACCCCTTGACTTTTTTTCAAAAACTTTGATCTCTCATAACTTCATCAAAAATTAACCGATTTTCAAGCGGAATGTCATTTTGATCATGATTTGGTCTCTAAATTGATTCTGCATTTAAATTTTTATCATCTAGAAAATTTGATCAAAATCGAAAAAATATCAAATTTTCTATACTGACCCCTTGACTTTTTTTCAAAAACTTTGATCCCTCATAACTTCATCAAAAATTAACCGATTTTCAAGCGGAATGTCATTTTGTTCATGATTTGGTCTCTTAATTGATTCTGCATTAAAACTTTATTCATTTTGAAAATTTAATTATTTTCGACCAAACTCGAACGTTCAAAATTTTAAATCTCAATATTTTTTTTATATAATAAGAATAAAAACGATTGTTAAGTTATTACTAAACAGTATTATATATGCGGTATGCAGTAGAAAGTCTTTCATGACTTATTTCCTCGAAGCTTCTTTTTCTGTTATTATTATCATTTTTGCATATGCAAGTCACTCGAATTGAACGACTTTCACCTACTTGAGCCTGAGTCATCCCACAGTCTTCTACGCACTTGCTGTCTGAATACCCTATTGTTGTTGTTGTTGGTTTGTTGCTGTTGTTATTTTTGGCGTGCCCATGACATGTTGTAGAAATTCAATGTGCTTAGCTTTAAATTTGAATATGGATAGGGCCTTAAAACATTTCACATTTTCGGCTGTGACTCATTTAAATTATTTATTATTCATTTACAGATGGGCGCGTTGCAGCAACCGAGTAAAAGATACCCAGCAACCACTGAAGATAGAGATACAGAAACAGTAACAGTCACACTCACAGATACAGATACAAATACAGGAAGAAGATACAAAAGTGGAGCAGAGAGTTTAACACCCGCATCGATCAATTACAGAAGCAGCATGCCCAGGTGTAAGATCCTCATCCTGGCGCTGGGCAGTCTGCTGAAGCTGCTGCTGCTCTTGGCAACGTCGACAGACGCCAGTCCCGTCTTTGTGGATAATCCCAGCTTAGCACAGTGTAAGTACTTCGATTGACCAGCCGAATAACTGGCCACTTGACAGCTTAAAGCGTATTTATTTCTCTGAAATACTTAAGACAGTCAGATACTTATAAAGATGTCAGATGAGAGATTCAAGTCGGCTGCTGACGATGCTTGTCAGGTTTTTCTTCAGAACCCCAGCACTTTCTCTCACGTAGGCTATTAAAGACTCTTTGTGCTTGTTGTTTTTTTTTTTTTTGGGCGTGCTCAATGATAACAAAGAAATTAAATGAAATTAAACAAAAGGGAACGCAATTTGTATAGAAGTACAAAGAGTAATATTTTGAAAGATTTCACAATTGTGAGGCTGAATATTTAATTTAAGAAGAGATACTTTTCCAGCTTTGTTTTGGCCACTCCAATTCCCATTTAAGTCTGCTCTCAGCTATCAGTTTGAATCTGGTCACTATAACTAGGCCATAGATTTTATCTAACTTATCTTCTTTCTAGAAAACAGTATCCGAATTTTATAGCCAAAACACTTTCATACAAAAAGTAGAACTAAAATCTAAACACACAGTTGGTATTTATTGCCGGAGTCTTGTAATTTCTGCAGACATTAAATTTGATTGCCAAAAATAGAAACAAAAGACTTAAGCGACAAACTTGTTTTTCAGTTAATAGCCAATGGTCAAAGTCGTCCAATTGCCACAGTTGGTTGGTTGTAGCTTCTGGTCTCGTGTGGCGTTTCCAAATGAAAGTAATCAAAATTAATGATACCGCCGCCGTCGACAGGCATTGCGTTCTGGCATTGTTTAATTGGGTCAAAGCCATTAAGTATCAAATTTGAACGCTATTAGCACTTCCTCTGATGCCATAAGACATTGCTGCCAATTTGTCTACAAACAAAGAGTTCTCTTACAGCTTCAAACTCAACGTGAGATGGAGAGTTTGAGAAAAATAAAACTATACAACTTTCTTACAAAGGCAAACGGCCAAAACGTCAGCGAGCAAAAGCAATTGAGGTCAGCCATCAAAGAATGTTGCCATAAAATGAGACACCACAAGAAAGCGTGTGCCAGCCAACAACAACAACAGCAACAGCAGCAACAACAACAACAACAACATTGGCAGTGGCTGCGTTAAGGTGGCAAGCATTTCATTTTTATGACTCGACTGGACCAATCCCGCTGACCAACAGGCAAAAAAAAACAATAATAATAATAAAAAAATTATATATATATATCCTATAAGAGACG
Organism: Drosophila falleni; assembly: GCA_035045575.1. NCBI lineage: Eukaryota > Metazoa > Arthropoda > Insecta > Diptera > Drosophilidae > Drosophila > Drosophila falleni. Next base: position 11,229,089 of record JAWNOV010000011.1, read on the forward strand.
ACAAGAGTCGAAGCAGAAAGCGGAAAGTAAATTGACGCCAAGTGAAAGGGAAATAAATAAAAACAAACGAGAGACAACAACAATGAACTCATTCTCAGCTTATAGTCTCTGGTCTCTGGTCTGGTCAGTCTTTCTCTCTCTGGTCTAATCCCGCCCCCGGAGGTCACTCGATGACCCAATTTTCGATTAGTCCAGTCGCCCACTAAAAACTCAACGCTGTCAGCCATCGCATTCGCATGCCAAAAGCGAACATTTCCTACATATTGCAATGCGGGTCTCGAATCAGAGTCTCCAAGTCCGAGACTGATTCCGAGTCTCTGACTTATAGTGACTAACTGAGTTGCCTGCTTGGTAGGCTGTCGGTGTGCTAGCGAAACATATGCTGAAGCTGTTGACCCAAAAAGCCACAAAACGAAATGCAAACACACACAGAACCAAAGAAAAAGCTGCCGGCTCTGCGGACGTTGACGTCGACGTCGACGCTGACGCCTACGCTGACTGCGCGCAATTGTGCTGCTCGCGTCGTCTATGAAACGTGACAAAAGTTTTTGGCTTTTAAAATATCAGCATATAATTTGTGTGTCTGTCTCGATGTGTGTGTGTGTTGTGTGTGTGAGGCCGGCATTCAATTTTTCAGCGGCTGCTGCTGCTGCTTTTTTTGTTTGGTTCTTGGCAAGTTCGTGTCTTAAGTCATTTGTTTTGCTGTGCTTGCTATAACTCAGCATTTCGTGTTAATTGCATAATCAATATACGACTATACAGCAAGTTTACAGTTAAAGTTCAATAAACGCAAGACATACACACACACACACACACACATACACATACACACGCACACCACCTACAGAGAAGCAACGCTGCAATTGTATCTGATTTAACATTGAAATACGAGCAAATCTCACGAAATTTATACGCAAAAGTAACTTGCGCTTAACTGAGGAGGCAAAATGCCACTGTCTCACTGCCACTACCTCTTTCTCAGTCTCAGTCTCAGTCTCAGTCACTGTTACTGCCTCCGCCTGGAAAGTTGATTTTATTTATGACCACACGAAGTGCAAACAAAAGGTTCCAAAGTTGTTTAAAGTCGTTTAAAGAAAGGCGTCGCTTCGTTGCAAGTTTGCTGCTTAAGTCTTTCGTTCTTTTTCACTCCCTTCGTTGTCTGCAATTACATAAGTTCAAAGACACTCGCTGCTCATTCTTCAAGTGGCAACAGCCACAAAAGCCAACAATTCATAAATAAATAAAAATAATAATAATAATGATAATAATAATGCTACTGTTGCTAATATTCTTGTTGTTGTTGTTGCTGTAGTTGTTGCCTCATCGAGCTGACGCCCTTCAGCTCTCAAAAGCTTTGTGGCGCGTCTTTTATGGCCTGTTGTTCTGTTGCCACTGCCAATGTTGTTGTTGCCACTTCATTTTCACTTGCGTTAACTGTTTGCCTAACGGTTAATGTCTGTGCCTCAAATTGGCGTACAAATTGAAGGCGTTAATCGCGCCAGCAAACGGAAAGTATCAGGCAATGACAATAGTAAGAATGCGGAGCACTCTTTGATTTTGTTGTGTAATTGTTGTACACTAAGAGAAATTTACAAGATGTTTATTTAAAATATTTTAGTTAATTATAAATCTAACAATTTCTTAGCTTATAAAACTATAAAATATTAATGCCACAGACAAGTAAACTAATAAAAATAAAACAAAATAAATTAAAACGTTAAGTAACGCTTAATTTGAGATAATTAAATTTTGCTTTTATACTGTGTTTTATAATTAATCATGTATTTATTATCATATCTGACGAGCTCACACTTGGCGCTGGAATTTTAATTAGATAATTTAACTGATGCTTAAAAATATGATCAATTCAATTCAATAAGCAAAGTGAAAGACGCTAATATTAATATTATTAATTAATTTTATTTTAAATTATTTTGTTTTGGTTTTCTAAATCTATGTGTTTAAAATAAAAGCTCTAATATTTTTTAATAATTCTTTTACTATTATCTTTTTATTTATAGTTCAATCCGGTCGCAATATACGTCACCTGCCCTGCATTGTGCGCAAATCGGGAAGATCGGGAGTCTGTATGTTTGCCATCGATTGCATCAAACAGAATGGCACCCATTTGGGCACCTGCATTGATCGTTTCTACTTTGGATCATGCTGTGCACTCAAAGTAAGTTTACAACTACAAATTATCTTATTATCTAATCATCTTATCATCTTCTCTTTCTCTCATTCTCTTTAGGAGGAGGCGTCTCTCTTTGCGCCAGAGATTAGCGACAATAGCATTGATCAGAATACCATCTCACATTTTACCCACGAGTCTACCACAATGCGAACGGGTGGTTTCTTTGAGCACCTGACCACCCACAGTCACAACCACACAAACAACAACCAGCAGCAACAACATTTGGCCAGCGAGCTGCTCAAGAATGTCACCCAAAGCTATTTAAGCAGCGTTAAACCAATTCGCACCACCAGCAGCAGCAGCAGCTCGACCACCATGATCACCAGCAGCAGCAGCAGTAGCACCACAGCAATCCATATTGCTAGCACCACACGTCGTCCCAGCAATGCACACACCACCCACAAGAATTCGCATTTTGTGGTGCGCACCACAGTGAAGCCAAGTGTGACTCCAACGCTGTTAACCACCTTGAAACCACTGCGTCGTCGCACCACCAGCCAACGACCAGTGCTAACCACTGGACCTCTAATTGAGCAACGTCTTGAAACCACCACAGTGCCCAGCAGATTTGTGACTTTCCAGATTGTTGAGACAACAAAGCCAGCAGCCACCGAAGCCACCAATCGCTGGCCAGAGACAACCACCAGGCGACACAGCAGACCCACCAGCAGCAGCTCAGCGGCTGCAAAGACAACTACAACCACAACACCAGCAGCAACAACCACAACAACACCAGCAACAACCACAACAACAACGACAAGTACAACAACAGCGCGTCCAACGCCACCACTGCGCACCACAACAACCACAAAGCCACACAAGACGCAGTCCAGCAGACGTCCAACAACGCCCAAGAAGCCAGCAGCAACAGCCAGCACAACAACAACGACAACGGCAACACGGAAACCCATTGAAACCAGCAGCAACAGCACCACAACAACCACATTGCCCGCGCGCAGGCCAGGCAACAACAGCAGCAACAGTCCAACAAAAACAACAAGCATTGGCAGCAGCAGTCACAAGACAACAACAACAACAACAGCAGCAGCAACACCAACCACAACAACAACAACAAAGCAGCCAGAGAGAACAACACATGCGCCTAGACCAAAACCACAGCCAACGGCTGAAATAGTCAAAGTGCCGGCATTGCTGGCGGATGCTGAACTAACAGCAACAGCAACAACAGCAACATCAGCAACAGCAGCAGCAACAGCAACATCAACAACCACAAAGGCCACGCGCAGACCAACAACCAGCACAGCAACAACCACAGCGCCCAAAAAGCAAGCAATTAGCACAACAGCAACAGCAACAACTACAACGACAACAGCAACAGCAGCAACAACAACGCCGAAGCCAACGCGTCGGCATACAACAAAGGCAACAACCACGACAACAACAACAACAACCAGCACCACAGCTGCGCCAATAACAAAAACAACAACAAGAAGAACGACAACAACAACAGCAGCAAGCGAAGCAACCAAATTGCAATCACCCGCAACAGCAACAACAGCAACATGGACAGGAACAACATCGGCAACAGCAACCAAAAAACCTGGTCTGATCACCTGGACAGATGTGGAGGCAGAGCCCATAACAAATGCGACCATTGCCAGCAATTGGCAGCCGGGTCAATCCGCCGATTGGATACCAATGCCCACTTTGTTGCCGGAGTTGTATAACAAAACGGCTGAAGGTGTTGCAGGTAACTTTGGTTGTTCTTCGCGCTCAGCAGCAATAAATGACACTCTCTCTCTCTCTCTCTCTCTCTCTCTCTCTTTCTCTCTCGCTCTCTCTAATTGCAGCCACGCCCAGCAGCACCGACAAGGTGGTCATATCGGTGGCCACCAGCGTTAGCACCAGCAGTGAATCAAAGCCAGGTCAGCATCACCAGCAACCAGCAATGCCAACAACAGCAACGACAACAACAACAACAACCGCTAGCAAGCCGCATAGAACCACTAGTAAACCAGCAACAACAACAAGCAGCACAACAACAACAAGAACAACAACAACAACCACACCAAGAACAACAACAACAACAACTGCAACAAGCAAAACCACAGCAGCAACTGCAACTGAGAGCAACATTGAATTAGCATCCTCGACAGCATCTTCAACCGAATCCAGCAACGAGTTGGACAACAGCAGCAGCAGCAGCACAACAACAACAACAACAACGGATAACAGCGGCGAGGAGTTGAATACAACAACAATCGATGCTGTTGGTAATACAACTGTAGCGCCTGCAACTGGCTTGGAGGGCGTCGATTACAGGGAAGGTGAGTTGATGCTTCATTGAGCCCAAGACTTAAATTAAGATTGCTCGACTATGAAATACCCTCGTGTTTTTCCCTAGGGAGGTAAAAGCAACATTTTTGAATAGATTCTTTAATAACTACGCGATTTATTACATGATTCTGCTTAAATATATAGTATGGATAAAGAAATAATGAAATACTATATAATATATACAAAGCTCATGATTTTTCTCTACGAAAAAATTTAAAATATTCTGCCCATATCTTTTTTTTTTTAATTTAAAAAAAAACATTCGTTGACTGTAAAAAACCATAAAGGCTAGAAAGTGAGATTTTCTTTATTAAATACATTGATTAAATACAAGTCTCATCCAATAGCAATTCTTGGTGTTTTTGAAAACAAGAAACCCTTGATTTCAATAATCTAAAAAATTCTTGAGAGATCGAATTATATAAAAATGCAAGACAAATTTTTTCTAAAATATTAAATCTCTAATTTTCAAAAAACACTTATCTTTAAAATCTCTAAAGATTTCTGGAACACACAACTGATATTAAATAAAAAATGTAGGACAGATTAATGATATTGAAAAAAGGGAACCGACAATGTACATTTTTTAGTCTATGAATTTTTTATCTATAACAATTTTATATACTTAATAAGGTCAAAGATACCTCAATATGCCCTTTACATAAATTACTACAAAACTAGAACACCCCTTTAAGCCCATTTGAAATGCGTACAGGGTATATGCAAGGAAGAAACTTGTTTGCAGCAAAAGAAATCTATTAATACACCAGACTTTGGTCATAAGACAAAGATGCGTGGCCATTAAATTCAATTTGAAGGCTGAACATTGGCCTTGACTCGGCAGCAAAACACTGAGAATGATTCTACAATCGAGAAGCGAGCGTGGAGTGTGCATTGTGTGGCAGTTGTGGCAGAGTTGATGCTGCACAGGAGCTCAACTGTGTCTAGAAAGCTACCAAAGAAACCACAACAAATACAAATACAACTGCAGGAACAAGAACAACAGCAATAAACCCAAGAGTGACTTCGTGTTCATAGCAATTTTTACAGCAATAATTTACAATAATGACGACGACGGTCGATGTGGTTCGGTTCGGTCATTGTGCCGCTTGGGTCACGCGTTGTCTGTGCTCGCTTATCGTGCATGCTCACTTGAATGTCCGATTTTCGCAAAATGCCTCAACTTTACTTCTTAGTCGACTGCAATGAGTCAGGTTAGTCCATTCCAGGCCCAGCCCCGTTGACCGATTTGCGAACTGGCAAACTGGCAACTGGCGAATATCTTGATGCACGAAACAAGTCCGTTGGCAGGCAACATCATCTTCGGCTTCATCATCTTCGTCGTCGTCATAAAGTAGGCCGTTGACTGCTCGCTGCAAGCGCTGGCCAAAGTCAAGGCCTGGCCAAGACATGGCCAAAAGCATATTACATTTCTTGTCTCTGACTCTGTCTCTGACTCTGAAATGACTGAGTGCCTGTTGCAGTGATTAAAATGTTTAAAAGGGCTTTTTTGTGGCCATTACTTTAATTGTGAACTGTTCGCCTATTAAGTTGCCTCTTTTCCTCTCCTCTCTCTCTCCCTCTGTAGTCTGTGGACGTCGCATGTTCCCTGAGCCTCGCATCGTTGGCGGTGCTAATGCCGCCTTTGGACGCTGGCCCTGGCAGATATCGCTGCGTCAATGGCGCACCTCAACCTATCTGCACAAGTGTGGAGCGGCGCTACTCAACGAGAACTGGGCAATAACAGCGGCTCATTGTGTTGACAAGTAAGTGGCTGACTGGCTGGCTTAAAAGAAAGCTTCCTCCATCAATTCTCGCTCACTCACTAACTTATCCTTGCAGTGTACCTCCCTCCGATCTGCTGTTGAGACTGGGCGAATACGATTTGGCTGAGGAAGAGGAACCATATGGCTTTCAGGAGCGACGTGTACAAATTGTTGCCTCCCATCCGCAGTTCGATCCACGCACCTTTGAATACGATCTCGCGCTGCTCAGGTGAGTCTATATAGCCACACTGAAAAAAAAGAACAACTTTTAAGATCAAGAATATTCATCTTAAATATAACTTCTAAAAACAAGAACATTTTAAGACCATATTACTACGAGTAATACTAAGAATATTATTCTAAAAAATCAAAGTTCTTAAGCGCTCTGGTTAGAGAAACCGCATTAGTTGTGAAGCAGTAGGCGCCGGTTCGAGTCCCACTCCGTTACAAATTAAAATAATATTTATTAAATTACCAAGACAGAATAAAATGTGCAAAAGTCTAATTAAAAATAAAATAAATAAAAAATTATAAATATTAAAAACATTTTTAGTTCTTATAAATAAAAAATTATTTTTAATTTTTTAATTTCAAAAATAAAAATGATTTTATTTTTAATTTTTTAATTAATAATAAAAAAATTATTTTTAATTTTTTAATTTCAAAAATAAAAATTATTTTATTTTTAATTTTTTAATTTCAAAATTAAAAATTATTTTTTATTTTGTTTTTATTTTAATTTTAAGAATTTTTATTCTTAAAATAAGAACTTGGTCCTGATGTATTTTCTTAATTTAAGAATTTGCTGTCCTTGACGCGTTTTTTAGACCAAAATTCGTAGATTTTAGACCAATATCTTGATTCTAGAACTTTTTTTTTTTATCTGTGCAGATCTGCTTTATAATACTCTCTTAACTAAATATCATTTCAGATTCTATGAGCCTGTGGTCTTCCAGCCGAATATCATACCTGTTTGCGTGCCCGACAACGATGAGAACTTTATTGGACAGACGGCTTTTGTCACCGGCTGGGGCAGGCTTTATGAGGATGGTCCGCTGCCCAGTGTGCTGCAGGAGGTCGCTGTGCCTGTCATCAACAACACCATCTGCGAGTCCATGTACCGATCGGCGGGTTATATTGAGCACATACCACACATATTCATCTGTGCCGGCTGGAAGAAGGGAGGCTACGATTCCTGTGAAGGTGTGTGTTTCTTGAATTATGGCCATGGCGAATTGTGCAAATTGAATATCGAAAATTGCAAATTGATAATTTACAGGTGATTCCGGTGGCCCCATGGTGCTGCAACGTGAGTCGGATAAGCGCTTTCAACTGGGCGGTGTCATCTCCTGGGGCATCGGATGTGCGGAGGCCAATCAGCCGGGCGTCTATACTCGCATCTCCGAGTTCCGAGACTGGATCAATCAGATTCTGCAGTTTTAGTCGCATCATAGTAGTCTTCACCTGTGTATTATGCCTAATCCTTAGTGAATGCCCAGCACTCGAATCGATTTCGAATCCGAATTCAAATTCAAACTCGAACTCGTGCTTCGGTTATGACCTCTTAGCTTAAATTGAGAGTTTGCGCATAACCCAAGCAACGATTTCAGTTAACATTTACCATTATCCTTCCACTCCCACCACTCCTCCCACTTTTATACCAATCAAACGCAACACAACAAATATAATCACAACAAATTCCATTGTCATAATGTTAATTTTAAAATGCTTAGCTTAAATCATAATTAAAAGAACTACTACCCTACAAAAAAATGGATGAAGAGATAAAGAGAAAACCTCTTCCTAAACTAATGATGATGATAATGATGATGAAGGTGTAACGTATTAAAATATTTGACTCTTAAATTATTCCCCCCATTTGTCTCTGTATATAATTTTCTAAATTATTGCATATAACATGTATTTAGCAATAAGTTTATTTAATAGACATTTGCAATTGCTCAACGCGATGTGGGGCATTTGAATAGGCGCTTCTTTCCAACGACGTTATTGCGAATACGAAGAAGCTATTGTAATTTAATTTAATTATGTATTGTAATTATTTATTTAAAAACGCACATAAATTAATTCAATTAAAATGTTCAAAACGAATATCAAATTTGTGTTTTTTATTATGTAGTAGTTAACCTAAGTCAAGGACAATTTAAAATATATATTTTTTTCTTGGAATAAACCACTTTTCTCAAACTTAACTTCTCAAAGCAACTGGCAAATTCAGAACTTATAATATATGTATCCATATTGTATCTAAAACTAATTCACATTTTTAAATTTCAACTTACCAAATTTGTTTCACGAATTCAAATGGTTTCTAAAAAACCATTGCATACTTTTATGCTGTTCCATATTGCTAGCGCCATCTAGTGTTCATTTCGACAGAGCGATGCGCTTAAAAGATTTACGTGCCATTAAAAAGTAATCTCTTGTATCCGTTATTTTTGTAACGCCAGAAAAAGAAAATGTGGAAAATATTTCAAACTGAGTAAATGAGTCAATGGATGCATACGAGATGAGCAATTCTCTCAAATTATTCACCATGTGGAGAATTTGGCATTCACAACGCATAAAATGAACTTGGCAGTCATTCAACATTTTTTGGCAGGTGCCGCAGATCGGCAGTAAAAGGCCGAAAGAAATAATAAAATATTCAAATAAAACTAAAACAAACGGAAAACATTGTACAATATTTCAAAGTACAAAACTTTCTTTCAAAGTTGGGGCAAGTAACAAACAAAATTTCCAAATGTGAGAAAACAAAAAAATATTAAATATGCAAGACATGCAGCAAACGAACGATTCGAAAAACCAAAACAAAATAAATAAAAGTGTTAGTTTTTTAGTGTAAATGCGTGCAGTTCTACTTGAGAGAGACAAAACTTACATTTAGTAAATTAAAAAATATTTTAAATTTAAGTATAATAAGTAAGAATTTAGCTATTGTCAAATATGTTGTAATAGAGTTAGTAACTTATTAAGAAATAAAAGGTAGATATTCTTGCTGCTTGATATAATGTTTTTACTCTAATAAGAAAGTTATTTTTAAACTCTTGAAGTATTTGGTCAGCGATCAACGATGGTGAACACCCAGCAATTACAGTTGTCGACGTCATTGCGATGAGGTCGTCATGGAACTTTCGCTTTCGGGCGATGTCGGTCATTTGCATATGACAGAGAGATAGAGAGAGAGAGGGAGAGGGAGGGAGAGGGAGAGAGAGGGAGAATGGAAGGCCCAATAGGCAGCTGTTTCTCTGTCATGTGGGAGCCACATTTTGGGGCAAGTGCATGAAACAACAACAGCTTGAGATCTTATGCGGCAAGCATATCATAATTTGTACAGACATCACGTCTCACGAGGGTTCGTTCGTTCATGTGTCGAGATTATCAACGGCTCCAATCACGACCTGTCCAAGACTCTATCGAGGAGTGTGTGTTTGCTCCTTGACCATCTGTGTTTGTGTGTGTGTATGAGTGTGAGTCTTGCATGAACTTTCACATGCAATTTGCCCACTAATAAGCGACTTTTAGTAAATTGTGGGCGTTACTGATTATGCGATTTGGCAAATTGAAACGTGCCACGATATATTCGTACAATGATCCTTAACTCTGATTAACTAACTAGCCAACTCGCTAACTTAATAATAATTTATAAGAGTCGTTCCAAGAAAGGCGAAAGTGAAAATTCCCTCAGACATCGCATTCACTTTTACTATGCTACAAACGCCAGCAACAAACAAACTATTATTATGTTTTGTTTATATTTTACAATGATTTATTCAACATTTTTATAACCTAAAAGGCTGCTCCATATGTTTGGATTGTTTGATGCTATACTTTTAAGTTTTGTCATCGCCAAAACGCCAAATTCCAAACACCAATCGCCAAATTGGCTATTAATGATATTGTTAACACTTTTTTTTATCGAATTTGATCAAACAACAATTTATGTAAAGCACAAAAGGGTGAAATTTTGGAAGATTGGCTTGCATAAGCGAATTCGCAATGCGATAACATTTTATCATTAACTGCGATTTTAACACCCTCTTAACTTAACGTATTATTATTTCATTCACTGACATTTATTAGCTAAACACATTAATTTATTTTATTTTTATAGAATTAAGCTGTTTACAACTAAATACCTATTTAAAATAAAATACGAATTTTTATGGAAAAAAAAATTATTAAATACATACACTAAATTAGTATTTAAAATGAAATAAGAATAATAAGGAAAAAATACCAATACACATTTAAAATGTTAATTTAATCTAAAAATATTCTGTATTTAAAGCGAATGTAATTATTCCATTTTAAAAAATGTTTATTTATGAACTAAACTAATCATTGAAAATGAGAGGAATGTCGACATTTCCCACAGAAACTGTGCAGCATACAATGAAAAACGAAAGCGATGAAGTAACTGAAATAGCAAAGTGCCGTTGATAGTGTTGCTTGCATTTAATTTCCATAGAAAAGTTGCACAATTAAGCAACTTGAAGCATCAGTACAAAGAATCATTAAACGCTTCAAGCACTTCAAGGCGGTCTCCAACAATCCCAAGAGCTTCCAGCTCTCAGCTCCCAGCGAGTGGGCGAATGTCAGTTTAGAAAGAGAAGCTCGAGCAGATGACCAAGTTGAGAGTTAAGAGTTCCGAGCTGAAGATGAAGATGAAGCTGTAGTTAAAGCTGGAGCTGGAGTTCGTTGTGTCCCGCATGGACAATGACTTTAAGCGACGTTTTGAACTTTCCCAACCTTCTCGACTTTAGATACAATGGAAATGCTCTGGCTCTTGTAATTTTTTTTTTTATTATAGCTGGCCAAAGATTTATAGGAAGCAATGCGCCAAACACTCGAGAAGCAACAAATGAAATGATAAAAAAAAAAAAAACGAAAGTTCCCGTTGAATTTTCTTTCACTTGGCTTAATAAAATGTGTACTTTTGTTTTTGTTTTTTGTTTTTCTGTTCAATTGAAAGGTACTTGGAAAGGTAAACAGTTCCAGTGCATGCTGAGATGCCACCGTCTGTTTCGATTGCTGCTGTTCTGTTGGCTGGAGGAAATCTTTCCAAATAAACAATGCTTACTGTCAATATCATCAAATGCAATCGACAACACAACAACAACATGCAACTTAAAGACCCTTAACGCTTTCGAGGCAACTCTGATCATTAATTTGATCGCATCATTTTGAAATGCAGCCCATAGGAAATTACGCCTCATCCGGTAATTATTGGTTTGACTGGCCCTTAAATCTTGATAGATAGATATTCGACGATGTGTAAGAAATACTTAATTTTATAACTACACACACACACACACACACACACACATTTATACACACCTTTGTGGTGGCAACCAGCGTTTTTTCAGCGCCGCCAGCTCAAATGAGTTCGTTTCGCTGATGTCGAACAACATTTATCTACAGGTGTATCTAATGTTTCTATGGGCGTCATAATTGTAATTTAGTTTAGATTACGAAGTGCTAAGACGCAGCACATTTAGAAAGCCAACAAATAGTCAATCTTAACCACAACTAACTGAAGTCAATCAAATTATTCAAAAATTATCTCTATTAAAAACTATTTATATTAACTAGTATCAAATAAAAGAACTACAGCTCAATTGAAGACTAAATCAAAAAAAAAATAACATACCATTTAGTGAGACACTCTAAAATCCAGATTTAAAAAAAAAACAGCAAAAACACTTTCTAATATATATAATATATAATGTCAAGGGGTAGGTATAGAAAATTTGAGATATTTTCGATTTTGATCAAATTTTCTAGATGATAAAAATTTAAATGCAGAATCAATTTAGAGGCCAAATCATGAACAAAATGACATTCCGTTTGAAAATCGGTCAATTTTTGATGAAGTTATGAGAGATCAAAGTTTTTGAAAAAATGTCAAGGGAGATTTTAGTCGGCAATTGTGCTGATTTTTTTTATCATATAAAAATAATGTCTCGCTTTCTAATTAATTGCCAGAGTTGCGCCTACACAAAGTAAATAAGTCCGTAGAGTCTGTAAAAAGTATTTTCCCTTTTTTAATTTTCGCCAATTAAATGGCCTTCCAACGAGAAAAAAAGCTGATTACATTGAAAGAGCCCGAAGAAATGACGGAAGTACAAAAAAAAAAACATTCTGTGAAAGGTGCAAAAATATGTGCGCAATTGGGGGGAAAAGTGCAAACAAAATGTGATGAAGACGAAAGTTGTTGCGCAAACCAAATTAAATTAAAATGAATGCCATCCAAATGAAATAATAATGCAATTAGTTAAAGCTACGACCACCAACAAAGCGGTCAACAACAACAACAACATCTACAACAACAACAACAATCACATGTGGCATAGCGTGCAAAAGTTTCGCCCATTTTCTGCTTCGACTTCTGGCAGCGAATCTATTGAATAACATTTGCGTAATTAATGTTGAGTGCCGAGGGTTACCAAAAAAAATTAAATCATATTACCTTCGGCCGATCAGAGACGGACCCGGAGTTAAAGCCGGACTCTTTCCGGGGCCATTGACACGTGCTGCTAACCGAAATCGTTAACTGCGATTTGTTGTTTGCGCTTTTCTAACTCAAATCGCAGCTGGCTATGTTTACATTTTGTTAACGTGTCATACATTAGTTAGTTAACAATTATTGTTGGCGTATGTGTGAGTCTATATATTTATATCTATGTATATGTGGCATTTGTACTTGTTGCTGCTCACTTTCATTTCTAATGCGGCGCTACTGAAGTTTCTTTTCGTATGTTATACCCTAGACAAAGTGTTATTACGGCTTTTACATGACATTTGCCAGTAACTGAATTTAAGAATATATAGAAATACTTTTTTCCATTTTTGTTAGAAAGATATGATGTATGAAAAATTTAGCAGAATTAAAAGCTTTGAGATTTTAAAGTTTCTGTATTTTAAAGTTTCTAAACTCTATAAATATGAGTTTTAGATACTTAAATATTTTACAGATACAAATAAAAGTTGCCTTGCAAGAAATTTTGGATCTTTTATAATTTTTGAATACCCTAGATCTAATTCTTATTTTAATATTCTTTCTTTACAGCTCATAATATATATTTAATTTTATATTTATTTTTAATCTTTAACTTAATTTGTATTCCTTGTAATATTTTCATTAGTCGTGCATAAATAAATTAATAAATAAAAATAAATGTCGTACTTTTAGATATTATGAGACTATAAATTCTTCTCAGCTTGTAGAGCATTTAAATGGTCGTATTGATAGCATTCGATTTTCCTTCTAGTCTTTTGTTCGTTAGTTTCCATTATGTTGTAAGCAAACACTTGCTTACCACTTGCTAAAAGTGAAATTATTGTTGTTTTAAGTGCTGTACTCGTATTTGGAATTTAGACAATTTCAACGCCTTTGGACTATTGAGTGCCTATGACTTCTAGCAGTAGTGTTAACTATTTGCAAAACTTTATAAACTCTTAACGAACTGAAACTCTAGTGAAATGGAAAGTATACTACAGTTCATAGTCTGATGATGATGATTATTTGTCTGTCAAAGATCACGAAATTGGATGGCAAAATATGTTTGCTCAATTTAGTAGGCAATTAATCACTAGGGCGATGGCAACTCAACGTGATAAATTAGCTCTAAAACATTCAACTCTTTTACGGACTTTCGTTTTCAATGAGCAGTCATATGGGAAAAAAAGAAAAAAAAAAAAAAATTAACCGGGCTAATAAACTGTAAACTATTCGAAACGATTCGGCCTATTCGGAAGGCGTTGATTTTGCTGTTAACAACAACTACAAATTTGACCTAAGGGCATAACTTATAGCTCTACAGTTTATACACCTGACAACTGTGTTTTTTTTGCATATCAGCGAAAATTGTTGATTAATTACAATCAACTTTTGGCGGCAAACATTCAACAAACAAACTTCACTTTCAACACGAAAATTGATTGGCTTGAACGCCTACAAGCCGAAGATCTTGGCCAAGCCACGCCCCTTTCTGGGATCTCCTTTCACGCACTGTTCGCAGCTCGAAAGATGATTGGCACAATCTTAGAAATTCAATTTTACACACTTGTCGCTCATCGTCTGCTAATTATGTTGATGTTTTTATCGATTCACCAGCTTCTCCTCCTGCTGTGTCTTAAGCGCAAATCTCTTTTGCAAAAGCTGAAAAAAAAAATAATTTCAACTTCGTCATAGATCATCAAAGAGCTCGAGAGATATGGGAATATATACAATTCTTCTTTTGCAAATCCCTAACAATAAGGGGCGGATAAAAAATTGATGAAAGCATGCAAAACATTTATTTATTTCTTTCATATTCAGCGATAATCTTATTTTAGCAACCATGCAGCGAAATTTTAAATATTTGTGTGAAACTTTAAATACCTTCTATTTTTTACTACAATTTTATTAATTTGTGAATTTTAAAATAGTCATTTAGTCGTTAATTAAGCTCCGAGGCCCCGGTCCGAGGCCCCGCCCTGAGGCCCCGCCCTGAGGCCCCGCTCCGAGGCCCCGCCCTGAGGCCCCGCCCTGAGGCCCCGCTCCGAGGCCCCGCTCCGAGATCCCGCTCCGAGGCCCCGCTCCGAGGCCCCGCTCCGAGGCCCCGCTCCGAGGCCCCGCTCCGAGGCCCCGCTCCGAGATCCCGCTCCGAGGCCCCGCTCCGAGGCCCCGCTCCGAGGCCCCGCCCTGAGGCCCCGCTCCGAGGCCCCGCTCCGAGGCCCCGCTCCGAGACCCCGCCCTGAGGCCCCGCCCTGAGGCCCCGCTCCGAGGTTCCACTCCAAGGCCCCGCCCTGAGGCCCCGCTCCGAGGCCCCACTCAAAGTCCCGCTCAAAGTTCCACTCAAAGTCCCGCTCCCAGACCCCGCTCAAAGTCCCTCTCCCAGGCCCAGGTATGTATGGAAAATTTGATGACAGAGTCGCTTAGAGTCGCAAGAATATTCAAAATTTCTAGATGAATAAAAACTACATTCATTAACAAGTCAAAGTTGTAGTTGGAAATATGATAATTAAATGCATAATAATAAAATAAATGAATTTATGTATTCAATATGCTTAATATCAAAAAAAATAAATTTTTAATGTCTGTGTTAAATTTTTTTTTTTACTACAATTTTATTAATTTGTGGATTTTAAAATAGTCATTTCGTCGCTAATTAAGCTATTTTAATGTTTATTTTCAAACTGCATTCATTATCAAGTCAAAATTGTAGTTGGAAATATGATAATTAAGTGCATAATAATAAAATAAATGAATTTATGTATTCAATATGCTTTAAATCAAAAAGGTAACTAATTCATTGATTCAAATGGAATTTTATTATATTATTTCGGGCTTATCAAACATCTCAACTTGCTTGCGATTATATAATCTAAGCCAGCGGCAACAACAGAGTTAAATCAAAAACAGACTTTATCATTTTGTGCTTAACTAAATGTTGTTCATTCGTTATAGTTTTTTTTCAACTTTTTTTACTTTTGTTTTTCATTGTTGTAATTTGGCACCTTCTTGACCGTTGTCTGGGCGGGTTGAGTGAAAGCGTTTCGCTTTGAAGTTGGCCTTTGTTTTTAATTTTAGTTTGGCGCTGCGTGCTTATTATGCTAAAATCATTTAAATTATAATAAGTCATTTATACTTGTCGCTGGCTCTGTCGGGTGTCGTAATACGTACGCATCCAATCAGCTAACTCCATGTCTAATGATGCTCTTGGGAACTCTCAAAAAATACAGACCAGACCAGACCGGACAGTGGAGGTGTGAAAGTGCTCAGCTTGGGTTCTTGGGCGATTAAAGACTAAAGATTAAACTGACTGTGCGCCACCCACGTGACCGGCATACCGCAATGTTTTCCATTTCAATGACCACAAAAAGGCAAACACACAAAAAGAAAACAATCACAAAACGGCAAACAGCGACAACAAAAACAACAAAGACAACAACAATAACGAAAGTGAAATTCTACACAAAGATCGTGATGAAGTCCACGCTTGACCAGCCAAGTGCTCGACTCGACTCGAATCGACTCGACTTAGTCTGAGCTATGCTAATATTTTTTTTTTGCTTGGCCAAGCCCCAAAAGCAAGCGTCTAACTGCAATGCTGCACATTTAGTCGCAGAAACAGAAAACGAGACAAAGACGTTGACAAAAGCTAAAGTAAGTGAAATTTGGGTCAAGGAAATGCCAAACGACAGGTTAGAGCCCCGTCATATATGTAGAGTCAAAAGCATAGATAACAGTTATTGCTTTGGCTTGTTAGCAATTTGAAATGCACTAATTGCCAAGTTTGTGTCTTAAGTCTTTTGTTATTGACTGTGCTACGGATCTGCATGGGCCGATAACCTTGCTTTATATGCGACTGACGTTAGACGTGCGATATCAGAGCACGTAAATCAAGCATACGCCGTGTGATTGCCGCTTCCCTCCTTACCCACTCCTTTCCCTCTATCCTTACTGACTCACAGACCAATAGGCGAAAGCGAGGCTGGAAAATCTACTGCTGCTGCTGGTGACATCAACATCGCTGGCAAATTCCTATACCAATTATGTATGTGCTATCACTTAGGCACTTAACAGTGGCTTAACAGTGGGCAGCACTGTTAACTAGCTGCTGCCTGAGCAGCTCTTAACCGCAAGTCGGAGCTGTAAACCGTTTCAGTTGAGATTCAAACGCGCACGCGTGCGGACGTTGCGAGCGCAGTTAGACACACACAATCACACACACACACACGCATACACTCAGAGAAAGCATAACAGGAATATCTCGGTGCTCCCAAAAACCGAATCAGTAGCCAAGTAGAAGCCGAAATAGAAATGTTTACCATTTAAGCGTCTCATAAAAATACTCGCACGTCTTGCTCTCTCTCTCGCGTCGCTACGCTCTCTTTCTCTCTCGCTCTCTCTCGCTCTCTCGAGTCTCTCTCTCTCGCGCTAAAGTGAAAGTTTTGCCATACAACAAAAAGTGGCAAAGGTCCGTTATCTTCTTGGCCAGCGCTGTTAAAACGGCCAACGCTGACAATCAGAAACACGCGGAGCGTTCAGTTGACCGGACGCATGTCGCTTGACTTGGTCAACTTTTGAGTGTGTGTGCAACTGTAAATATATATATATATATTTATAAACATAACAAACCAATACTAAATCTATAATTTAGTATGTGCGGTTAACTGTAAGCTGAGTTATTTATTGTGTTGTGTTGTGTTTTTATATTCAATTATCTAAGCTAAATTCGTGCATGAAACGCGTTCGTTGCCTAAGTCTTTCGTTTTGCCTAGCGGTACATTCTTTGGTGGAGCGTGCGTCGCGGAAGTTACAATTTAACAATTACAACATCTAGACAAAACACAACACACATTTCGCACTGGCTTCGCTTAAACCCTAACTAAATTTCGTAGACCGACAGTCTAGCCAGAGTGCCAAGTGTCCCAGTGTCCAATCCAAACCAAACGACCCACAGACCGACCGCAAACATGTTTAAGTGGGTTAT
Organism: Drosophila falleni; assembly: GCA_035045575.1. Taxonomy (NCBI): domain Eukaryota; kingdom Metazoa; phylum Arthropoda; class Insecta; order Diptera; family Drosophilidae; genus Drosophila; species Drosophila falleni. Next base: position 11,246,851 of record JAWNOV010000011.1, read on the forward strand.
GCCGGCGTCGCGTGGAATCGCGACAACTGCAATAAGAACAGCAACAACAACAGCAACAACAACAACAACCACAACAACAGCAGCAGCAACATTAACAAAGCGTCAACTACTTTCCAACGCTTTAACAACTTTAATAATAATAGGCGCATTATTTGTGCAGACAACAAGTGGATTTAGATCATCAATTGAATCGAATGGCGGTAAGTGTCAAGACAATTTCATATTGAATTGTAAAGAAAGTCGAGACGATGGAACAATAAAAATATATAAAGAATTATAAACGGAATGAAAATCAATTTGGCAAATTGCAAGCTCATGTTTGCGGCTCGTTCTCATTGACAAATCGAATCGTGTCACTTGACACTTTGATGCCACTGCGAGTGAAAGCCCCTCTGGCAACCAACAACAACAACAACAGCAACAACAACAGCAACGAAAACAACAGTCGCAACTTTGATGATGGTATTGACAATGGCCAAAGTTAAAAAACACACACATAAACTGTGCCTTTGTGTCAATAAATGAACAGAGGCCAAACAATTCCACATGAAAAACTTTGGCACAGAAAATGACTTTCCACACACACACACACACACACACACACACTCACACACACAGAGAGAGAAATAGAAGCGCAACGCACTTGGCAATTATTTGGTTCATTTAATGCCACATTACGAGCTTACACACTTTGTATTTGCCATTTTTACCTTTCTGCAACAACAAAGCGGCCAAGTAAGAGCTAAAGATGAGTATGAGTAGTCTCATCTTTCACACACTCGCACACACACACACTCACACACTTTCTTATGACAGTTTTTAGCTTATGTATTTGGCTTTCTGCAACTGTCTCAGTCGACGTCGCTGTCGACGTCGCTGCCTCTGCTGCTTTCGTGTTAATTGTTGCCGATTTAAAAAGTGAAACAAATTTCTAATGTGTCAGGTTATTAGCGGGTATCGAAGGCACTGGCACACTTATTGAGGTGTGTGCTCAATACTACAGTATGGCCAACAAAAACCTCAGCAAAACAAATGACTTAAGCTACAAACTTTAATACGAGCAAAGAATTTTGGCAAATCATTTCAAACAGAATTTATAAATGTGTCATTTGCTTATAATGCATTGTTATAAGGCAGAAATTTAGCTATAAAATGTACAAAATTAAAATATAATTTAATTAAATATAATGAACAGCTGAAATAAGTTGCATAATTTTATACAAAGACAACACTTAAAAGTGTCTGAAAAAATATTAAAATATATTTACTTTTGTAAATATAGCAGCAGTTGTAAAAAATTTTCTCAGCAAGAAACTGAAAACTTTTAAATTCAATTACTGCAACATAATTTCTTAGCTTACATAAATTTACTTATTCAAAGGCAGAATCTATTTGAATTTTTAAGAAACAATCATTTCATGTTATTTGAAATAAAAGCTTATACAAAAAAACTGTAGTATCAAAAAAAAAATTTTTTATAAAATAGAATGAGTTAAAACACATTTAAAAATTTATTACCGATCAAAAAAAGGTGTAATTTATGATTTTTTATTACTTTATTCTCTATTATTTCATATCTATAAAGTAGCCATATTGTGCAGGTTGTTAAACTCTATCATAAGGTACAAACTCAGTTGAGAAAAGACGAAGGTTCATAGCTCTTAAGTTTGCCTGCAGTTGGAGTTTATTTATGCAGCTTACATAGTGAAAACTTCTTGCCAAACACAGATACACACACACACACACATTCGAATCATCAAATCATTAAACAAACACTTTTATAGGTTGGCTTAGGTAAAAAATAGAGAAAAATCAGTGCTTCCGTTTTGCGGAGTCAGAGTTAAAGGCAGCAAATGCCAATCATGCACACAATATATCATTAGTAATAGATGCATCTGCTAGTGTGTGTGTATATGTGTGTGTTTATAATGCAGAAAAACAATTTTCAATTTTTATTCAATTTTTATTTGTACACCTAAGGAAAAAGAAAGAAAGAAAAGATAAATCCTAGCTGCCAGCGCGTGCGAAATGAAAATGTCTTGGCCAGTAGCCACAATAATAATAACAACAACAACAACAATAGTAGTAGTTTTTTGTTGTTGTACAGGTTCTGATCAAAGCGTGTGCCAGTTAGCGTCTATGCACTCGTCGGCCTGCAGTTGACGTTCAGTTTGCGGTAATTTGCGGCTCACTCCAGTCGACTCGACTCAACTCAACTCAACTCAACTCAACTCAATTCGCCTGGGGAAGGAAGCCGGTGACTGGCACTGTTGTTGTTGTTGTTGTTGCTGTTGTTGTTGTTGTTGTTGCTGCTGGCAGTCAGTTGTTCAGTTGCTCAGCTGCTCGCTTAGCCAGTCAGTCAATTTTCAGTGTCTTTGGCATCGATATAATTTCGAGATCACGTTTTTACCGCTGTCCGGTCAAATGCTCCACATAGAGCAGAGATACACTGAAAGAAAATATTATATTATTATATATATTAAATATCTTAAATATTTTGTTCTCAAAATAAGATTACTATAAGACCAAATTACTAAAGCCAAGAATATTAATCTAATAAATCTTAAAATCGTTATATAAAAATAAAAATCAAAAATTGTTGGGAAAGTATACCTATTAAGCGGCGGTTCGAATCCCATTCATAATAAATTAAAATAAAATTTATAAAATAACTAAAACAAATTCTAATTTTAAAGTAAAAAAAATTATTATTATAACAAATAATTGTAATTCATTTAATTTTAAGAATTTATTTATTTTTAAAATACGAACTTGGTCTTATTTAAAATGTTCTTAAAATCAAGATGTGTTCTCTTAATATAAGAATTTTATGTTCCAGACGCATTTTTTAGACCCAAAATCTTAGTTCTGAGACCAAAATCTTGATTTTAGAACATTTTTTTTATCAGTGTACAACATTGTCTACAACATCTCGACTCAATCTTCGTCGTCGCGCTCTTGGCAAATGATTGTGCTTAAAAAGCAATTCATAAGTCTGTTTTGTTTGCCTTTTAGGCGCATTGGCTAATTGTTTAACCGTTGTTGGCACTGACCACTTGACCATTTTATTTGAATTTATGCAAATTGCGTATACGCAACGTTGTTTCATTTCATATTGCTGTGCATGCAATTAATGTGAAAGCGACATTTCAGACTTTCTTTAACTATTTTTAAGGGAATATAAAAAGAGGGGAGAGCAGGAGGGACTGTTCAAAAATTTTCCCACAAACGTTTACCACATCATAAAACTTAACTCAATCGCATTAAAACTGTGACACATCATCAACATCAAGTGCCACCGAGAGCAAGCATTTCACCCAACACACACACAAAGTAGTGTGACACACACAGACACACACACACACACACACACACACACACACACTCACACACACATATAAACTCATACTCATAAATATATCAGATGACGGCAATTGAGCTGCACTTCCTACGCCACAAAGAGTAGCTTGAAACTATTAGTGCATGTGAATGGTGAGTGTGTGTGAGTGTGTGTGTGTGTGTGAGTACTCATACTCGTTAGTTGCTTGCTATTTAGTTTATCTTTTAAGCTCATCAGCATTGCTCAAGTGCTGCTTGTCTTGGCCAACAAACAACGTTTCCTTTTATCGACAAAAAGCAGTTTACAAATTATCGACTTGTCAACACTTCCAAGTCACAGATACAGACACAGATCTTTTGTGATCTTTTTGTTATGGATGCGTCTAACAGGAAATACATAGCAAACGTCAAATTTGTTTTGACATGTTTGGCGGTGAAAGTGAAATTCTCTCTCTACTTGCTGATTGGCTGCTGTGTTTTGTTGGTTGTGTGTGTGTGTGTGTGTGAAGAGTGGAACTATTTGCTGCTGCTTCCGTTGAATGACTCCACACATTCTAAAGACCTTTTGATTTCGCATCAAATCTGCATACGCATTTAAAACTCTGTTTCGACTTTGTTCAACTCTTTCATCGTGTGCATTCATTGAATTCACTTTTCTTGCTTTTGTGTGAGATTCTGCAATCGCTGCCTTTTCACAATCAATCCAATTCAAGGGATATTGCCAAAATGATGTCATTTATTTCATTCGACAACTTTCACTGCTCGTTCACACACTTCATTTAACGACATGCATATTTGATTTGATGTTCAACGATTTTTTGCCACATTTTGTATTGTCAAAAAAAAGTCTAAAAATGGTTTAAAAATACTTAGTCACTGAGCAAAAATTTTCACTTAGCTAAAACTTGTTCATTGTGAGTTAAACAATTCAAAGAAAATGAATTGTAACAATAATTTACATAAAAAACAATACAAAGTTCTTATCATGGTTAAGCCAAGCTGAAAAAAAGAAAAATAATACCACACAGAAGTATCATAATAATAATAATAATAATAATAGTAAGAGTTGGAATGAAAACAAAACGGAATAATGTACTTACATACAATTTATGAACAATAAAGAAGAGCACAGCAGGCAGACAAGAAGCGAAACGAAACTGGCGCAAAGCAACACACATAGATACACACACACACATATGCAGTCCAGTGTGTGTGTGTGTATGGGTGTGATTCTTGTACTGTCCGCTTTTGGTGTCGCTGTGCAACCTGTTCACGCTGGACGCACTCGACTCGCGGTTGACACTGTGATTACCTTTCTTATTGCGGACAACTAAACACACACGCAGTCACACACACTCACACACACATACCACACACACTGAAAATCCACACGGAGATGGGCACGTGAGACTTTTTTAGAAAATGAATTCACATTTTCGAAAAGACAGCGCAAATACTAATAATAACAGCCTTTTTTTATGTATATAAAATTCTTTGACCTGATCATTGCATAGCCCAAACCATAAGAACTAGGAGGCTAAAATTTTGACACAACATAGTTGAGACAATTTTTTTTAGTGCAGTAATTGGCGAGAGAAGCGAGCAGGGCGCATATCCCCCTTAGTTTTGTTATGAAGTTGAGGAAATAATAATATATCTTTAAAATTTTAGTAAAATAAATAAAAAATATAACTTTTAAATTGATTTCAATAAATAATTAAATAATTCTAGGATTACTTTATATTAATTAGAATCTCCAAAGTCTTTTGAAACTGTATTTATTCAAGTAACTGGGTAGATCACTTTATTTAATCTGTATGCACTCAATTTAAAGAAACACACGCTCTTTACTACAATTATAACTATTAGATGATATTAAATAAATTAATATAGTGGAAATCTTTAATCTAACGCAAGTTGACTTTCCTACATAAATACTATTTTTCATAACAGTCAGCTATCAATTAACAGTTGCAACTGATCCGTATCGATGGCAAAATCGTGTCACGATAATCTCAGTAGCATCTCTGATACGCGCTTTATTCGCACAGTTATTTTCAGGTTTGCAATACGAAAAAAAAAAATTAAAATAACAACAGACGGTTTCCTAGTAGAATTGCACGCGTATGTTATGTACATATGTCCGTATGAATATACAGATATATATATACAACGTATACACATGTTGGAGCACTTGCACATTCACTGTTAAATTACCGGTCTTTTCGGTCGCCACAATTTTATTTGGGTCACTGTTACAATTTACACTGGCGAGAAAAAGGCAACGGCGATCGATGCTCCGATTTGGATTCGGATTCGGACTCCGATTCGGATTCGGATTCGGATGCTGTGCCAATTCGAGGAGCGACACCCGACCCACAGTCGGTGCCAAATCAAATCGGGGCGGACTGAAATGTGAGCAGCTGTATGTATGTATGTACATTAGAGTGGGTCAATTTGTATGGAGTAAAAAAAATGCACAAAGCGGTTATGAAATTCGTAATATGCGATCATTTCTATCTTCTATCTTCTAATTAAAATCTTCCTCGACAAAACTGTAAGCTCGGCATTGATTTTAGAAATATGGTTTCTTGGGTAATTCTTTTTAGAATTCAACGTAGATTACAAATTTCATAACCGCTTTGTCACGAGAAAAAAATTGAGCCACTCTAATGTATATGTATGTTATATATGCATTTGTGGGGCACTAAGCGCATTTTGTTGACTTTCAAATGCAATTTTATGTAATTCAAGGCGCTGTCTTCCCGTGTGGAGTCTGTTTCGCGTGCAAATCGCTTATATGGTGCATGCCACAGTCCAATTCACCGAGTTGCATGCCTACTAGAGCATGCCACAAGTTATGTTTAATATGTTATTGCCGCTGCAATTGCTACTCCGTGCTGTTGTTGTTGCTGTTAAACAATTCAATTACATTGTGATTAATAGAAATATTTGGTTGCGGCTCAGCTGCCACAAATTGTTGCAGTCTATTTGTGGCACTCATGACCCTGGTCCTGGATCTGACCAATGTGTTGGCCAATTAATAAACATCTTTCTGACTACAAACTCCTCTCTCTATATTCATAATTCACTCTATAGTTAAATTCTGCTTCAAGGGTCAAGCACACTCGATTTATTACACAAAATGCTTACAAAAAAATTTTAAAAAAACATAATAATAATAAGAAGAAAAAACGACTTTCATTTTCCATCACGCAAAACGGAAAACTTCTTGCGTGACACCGCAGAATAGTGTAGAAAGAGATGGAAGATTTGAGACTCAAGATGCGAGTTGGAAGATTGAAAATTGAAGATTAAAGATGAAGATGAAGTAAAACCACAGACGCACAGTCGCACGTAAAGCCCATTAAAATTAATAAAATCATAAAAAGAGTCTCGTAAAAAACAACAGCAACAAATCACAAAACAAATTCAATTTAACTAACACGAAAACAACAACAACAACAACTCTCGCTTTAGCCCAATGATTGTGGTTGTCTTTGTTGCTGTTGTTGTTGTTGTTGTCATAATTAGTTGAAGCCCAAATCAAGCGATAGCTGTAAACAGTTTTCCTTTTGTCCATGAAAAGTGAAATTAACCCAAGCTTAAGATGATTGTGCAGCTATTTTTTATTATTATTTTAATGTTAATTTTGTAAAAAGTGACAAATCTATTAATTTCTTCTCTTTCATTTGATTTTTGCGGTTAATAAAAATGCTTGCAGTTTTTCTAACAATTTTTTTTTAATAAGAAATTTCTTCTTTTTAAAGTTAATTTGTTTCGAAATTGATTTTTTATTAGTTCGTTAAAGATAGTAGCCAATTAGGCTACTTTTAATATGATAAATGTAGTCCAAGAACATTTAAGCACTTACACAACGCAATCAGAGCAAGAACAGTAAAATGCTAAATTGACCAGATATAATATCTATATTATAGACCGATCTTTGAAAGACTTACTCGCTATTGCATGTTTGCATATACTTCTGTGTAGTTATACTTATATCGATGGGTTGAATTCTTTATAGTTTTTTTTCTCTTTTTTTGCAGCATTGAGCTAATTGATCGATAATAATTTTCCATTTTACCGTTAAAGCGCCTCGTTTGTTTACATTCTTCGGAGCTCGACGCGTTGCGTCTTCGTCTCTGTCTCTGTCTCAGCATCTCAACCTTATCCCTCTCTCTCTCTTTTTCACTTATAAGCTTGGCCAGAAAACAAGTTCTACGAATCCGATCTGCTCTGTGGCGTGCAGCATATTTCATGATTTAATTAATTTTCAACTGTATGTGTGTGTGTGTGTAAATTTCACTGCATGCGATGTAAATGAAACGCAGACGATAACTGTTTCAAGTTGAGGCCAAAAGAATTTCCAATACTGACCAATTGGAATTTTTTTTGTGCAACAAGGGTCCCAGTGACATACTGAGGCATGCAACAAATGTTGTTGTTCTCTTTTTTATTGGCATAATTTATGCATAATTTATAGCCAACAAGCTGTGAAAGAACAACCTGTTATCTCATTTTGCAGCTGCTTACTTTCTTCGTTCGAGCACTTTGCCTCTTTTTCTTAATACCCTTTCTAAAGGTATTATCAATTAGGATCGAAAATATATTAAATTTTTTAGGTAACCGAAATTTAAATGCAGAATCAATTAAGAGGCCAAATCATGAACAAAATTACATTCCGTTTGAAAATCGGTCAATTTTTGATGAAGTTATGAGAGATCAAAGTTTTTGAAAAAATGTCAAGGGTATGGAAAATTGGATGATGAATGACGTAGGACAAAAAGATCGAAATACTATAGTGAGCAAAAAATTAACTTACATCCCGCTAGCAATAAAGATTCATATCTATTAAAAGATCAATCTGAAAGTGTATTTAATCTTCGCCTATTCCAGTAATTCTTTCAACTTTTTTATTAATTTTGTTGCTCTTCCATTTTGGTATGATAAACGCCGAAAAATTTTTGAAAAGCGGCGCAAAAATTATTCAGGCGTTTGACACACTTTCGTTCCCCCCAAAGTCGAAGTCGAAGTCAAGTCGAGCAAGCGAGCAAAAGAGAGAGAGAAAGAGAGAATGCGCTCAATAAAAGAGCGTATGTGATGTGTGAGTGTGTGTGTGTGTGTTAGCCGGCTTTTAGCTTGCGCTCAGTAGAAGTAGTTGTTGCTGTTGTTGTTATTGTGATGCTGTAACCTATTTTGCATGCCACTTGGCGATTATTACGATACATTGACTTGAATTTCTTGTTGCAACCAATTAGGGTCAGAGGCATACGCGTTAATAACCCAGCGATAAGCAGCCTCTCAATCTCACCAAGACCACTAAACAAATCAGAAATCTCAAATCAGATATCAGAGTCACGCATTCTCGGTTACGACTTTGGTTTCGCTATCTTTGTTGTTGCTGTTGTTGTGGCAGGTGTGCCCAAAAAAAAAAAATATATAAAAAATTAATGCTCATGCAGCGAAGCGTATAAACATTCTTTGCATATTTAATGGAGAGTACCGAAACGACCCCGAGAGTTTTACTTATGAGTCTCTCAAATGTTTTATGACATTCTCTTTGGCTGTGGAGAGCATTGTGAAGGTCGCAACTTGGAGAATAGAAGCTGTTAAATAACTGGGTTATCTTTTATAATCAGCGAACTATATATTTCGTAATATCAAAAAACAGATTCTAGAGATACTAACGTAATATCTTTAAACTATATATTTCGTAATATCCAAATAAAAATTCTAGAGATTATAACGGAATATTTATCAACTATATATTTCGCAATATTAAAAGAAAGATTCTAAAGATTCTAACGGAGTATTTATCAATGCTTTGACAACGTTTTCTTAGTCACTTAACATTCTACATTTCCATATTTTATACATTAACTTGCTAAAATGTATTTCGACACATAATAATAATTTGGATCTACTAAAATTCACTTTAAATTATTTACTTTAGTTACTCCCACTAAAAAGCTGCATTAGCTTAGTTAAATGCAGCTTTTTGTTCAGTTCAAATCAAACAAAATGATGCTAAATAGCATAATTATTGCTCACTTGTTTGTTCCCAGAGCGCCAGCACCATAATTATGTTAACTAAACAAAAGAGGCGCTGTTAAGTGTTTGCTGCTTAGTTAACAGAATGTTGTTTAACAGTGGCGTCTGCCTGCGGCAATTTCTCATGCCTCTCTTCGGCAACATTTTGTGGGTTTACTATCTTTTTAACGATTGTCGGAAGAATACTTCAGCGCACTTGAGTGTCTAATCATAAAATGCGAAATGTCTGCAAATAATAAAGCCACAAAAAGTATATTAATAAGACAAAGAGAAGCTAGAAAAAAGTGAGCAAAATTACGAATAACAAAAAAAGAGAAAAAAAATGAAATTAAATGAAATAAAAAGGCAAACAAATCACTATCACTTTTCTCAATTATGTGAGATTTGCGGTGTTGAGAGCTGAGTCGGAGTTGTGGATGGATTTTGAGTTAAAGTTAGGGCTATGTACTGGACATTCTAATTGAATTTTTTGGCGCTGGTGTTGATAACTTATTCACTTTTCTCACTCTGTTTACTTTCACTTGACTCCGAATTTGACTCTTACTCTGACTCAGAGACGTGAGCAGCATGAAGGAGCTGGGTTATTTTTCCGGCCTCAGTTTACAGTTTTAGGCTATTTTATGATTCAGGCTGTAACTGTAACTTAATGTTGGCTTTCTTGCAATTTCGTTTTCGTTACCGCTTGATTTATATATTTAATTAGCGACTTAATTGTTAATTGATTGCGACTACAACTCTTCTTAGAATCTAGCACTTGGGATTTTCGGGCTATGCTCCAATTTCGGGCAAACATTGGCACAGTCTTGTGGCCAAGTCGAAATGAGAGCAATCCAAGTGCTTGAGGTGTTAATTGTTGGCCTAAACACGAGCCAAAAATATTTAGTTGCTGCCACTTCCCATTTGCGTCTAATTGCGGCACGAATTCAATGAGCGTCACTTAAAGCCAAATGTCAAGTGAGTTGCAATTGTAATTTAGGTAATGAGAAAACTTTTTTAAGCTCATTTGCCAAATCAGGCGCAAAAACGGCACCAAAATGCAATCAAACTGCATTTAACTTAACCGAAAAAGAAATAAATAAAACCAAAAACAGGTAAAAAGTCAACGTTGAACTTTGACATTGCAGCAGCAAGTTTGCAGCACTTTCACTTGCCACCGCTTGCTGCCTTTCCAAGTGGCACGTTTAAACAGTTAGTCGAAGAGTCGCTTTACTCGCTGGCAGAACGACAAAAGTTGCTCATGTTAATTGAGTTTATTGTTTTTGTTGTTTCTTGCTCATAATTAGCACTGTCAAATGTAATTAAAATACTTTTAAGCAAATGCATAAAGAGCAAGCATTTATAATTTACAAGACAACAAATTTGTCACTTTCATTTCAAGAATTTCAAGAATTTCAAATGAAAACTACTTGATTTTCACTAGCTAATCCAATTATGTACAGTTGCTTGACTGTGAATTTGACTGACAACTTAATTAATCGGTTAAACTTGAGTCTAGATTGTGAATTGACCCTCAAGACTAAAAAGAATTCTAAAAATTGGCAAAACTAAAAGATAGAAAGTAGTTCTAAAAACAGAGAGAGCTTATCTTTAAGAAAAAGCATATTATTAAAGCTTTCGTCAGTTGACAATAATTTGATATTAAATAAACTTTTTATATATTAAAAAATTTGTATATTCCTCTATGCTGTGAGAAACATATTTAATTCCTATAATTGCATGCCTTTTTCAAAAGTGCCTATTCAATTTAAATACATTTTTTTGGTTAAAATATCAAGATCAATAGTTGCACTCTTAATAAAATATCTTTTTCCAATGGAAATTTTTTGATTTTCATAAATATTTTATCGATTGAAATATCAAGTTAAAATGAAATATTTGAAAAATGCTTTTCTGTAATTGGAATTATTTTGCAATTTATTCAATGATTTTAGCTCTGCACTAATATGTCAATAATTACAGTCTTAATTAAATATATTATTCCAACTAAATTTATTAATAAATTAAAACTTTAAAATATTTGACAAATGCTTTCTAACTATATTTTCTATGTCATGTTTTCCTAAATGTCTTTAAGTTCTTGACGAATGAAACGCAATATAATTGAACCAAAAAAAAAAAATATCGAACTAAATTTTGATGCCTTTCTCCTTTTGCAGCTGGACGCAAATTGTTTGGCGGCTATCGCATTACCCCGAAGCATTGTCGTGCCACCAAGACGCTGCCCAGCTCCGATCCTCGATCGAATGGACCCACCATATGCATGTTCAATCATGAGTGTGCACAGCGGGGAGGAGAGGTGGTTGGTGCCTGCATGGATGGCTTTCTGTTTGGCGCCTGCTGTCAGATACCGCAGACACACGAATTGGCCAGCACGTTGATCAATGATGCGCAGAATGCCTACTTCCAGCAACATCAGCAACAACAGCAGCAGCAACAGAAGTTGCAACAGGCAGCACAGTCCTCCTATGAGAACTATGGCGAGCAACAGCAGCAACAACAGCAGCAGCAACAACAGCAACAGCAGCAACAACAACAACAACAGGAGCAACAGCTGAGTGATGAGCAACCTGCACAGAATATCTACGATCAGCAAAACCTGGACAAGGTCTATCAGCAGCTGGGAAGTACCGCTAGCATGGGTCAGAGCGTGCAACCACCAACACAACAGGATCAGGATGAGCTGAGCTTCTCCAGCAGCTCCACGGAGGCCACACATTCCCAGTCCAGTGCCAGCGTGGAATTCGAACAGGATGCCGAGCTGCAAGCCAACAATGAGGAGGCCAATTTCAATGAGGTGAAGGTGACGGAACAACCGCCATCGATTCATGTGAACAAGCATTCCGTGAAGATCAATACATTCTCTTCACCACCTGGCAATGATGACTTTGTGATGCAGGTATTGGCCACATTGCCACCGGAGCATACGGATGATATTGTGACATTTACCACGGAGGTGCCCACCAAGATATCCGGCAGCACCTTGGATCCCAGCAGCTCAGAGTCCAACTCGTTTGAGGAGTCACCGACGACGCCGACACCAACAACGCCCAAGTCCAAGTCACAGCCGAAACCACAGCAGAAACCACAACAGAAACCACAACAGAAACCACAACAGAAACCACAGCAGAAACCTGTGCCACAATTGGCCGAGACCATGAAGCGTCCAGTGCAACAGGTTAAAGCCAAGCCAAAGCCTGCCCAGCAAACCAATCTGCATAATCACAATCATCTCATACTCGATGGCGGTGAGTTTACGCACAGCGACATTACACATCCCGGAGCGGATGCTGATCTTGTGGAGGACTTGCAGTTCTCCACGGGCTACGGACCACAGCCGGTCTATGTGCAGCCACCACAGCAGGAGCAACAACAGCAACAACAACATCTCTCCTCTCAAAGCTACATCTCCTCTTCCTCCAGCACTCAGCCTACTGCCGCAGCAGAGGATAAATATGTGCTGGTGCCCACTTATAACAATGAGAAGCGTCCCACTCAGAGCAATCCCACCACTGTATCCTCCATAACCACGCATGTGGACTCCATTGAGTCCATCATACTGCAGCTGAACAATAGCAGTCATGGACCCAGCTACAATGTAGTCAGCCAGCAGACGCCTTCCTATGGCCAGTCCTCTCCTCAGGCCGATCACAGCGAGACCACAGCAGCTGTTACAGCACAGCCGCCTAGTTACTATCAGCAGAGTGAGGAGGGCGTCAAGTCACAGGAGCAGGAGCAGGATTATGCCTACACCACGAGTGCCAACTATGACAACAACTACGACAAGGTGTCCGAAGAACAGGATCTCTATGCAACCGGCAGTCAATCCGCGGAGTTACCTACACCTCGTCCCACTTACAGTGAGGATCAGTCCGCGGTGCTGGAGGAGCACACAATGCCTGCGAATGGTTACAATGATGCCGCACTTCCTGCCCCGGGACCACAAACCTCCGAGTTCAACAAAATGCCCGTCATGGGCATCGCCTATCCCGTGGACATGTCCTACCTGGAGGCTGAGTCTGGTCAGACGGAGAACGATCCCTCGGGCTATGGGCAGCTGAGCAGCAGCTCACAGGAAGCCAACACGGAGTTTAGCTATCAGAAGATAACCAACACGTACACGGAAGCACCACAACCATTGCCCGCCTATGTAAGACCCTCGACTTCGGGTAGTAAACCCAACTCCAATCGTCCTGTGGCCTCCTACATTGGCATGGTTACCATGCAGCACTACAATGATCCCCTGCCCGCCGAAGTGTCCGTCTCCTCGCACACGACCAAGGTGCAGGAGCAGTACGATGCCAGCTCCGATAACTATCAGCAGACAGAGAAGTTATCGATTGCCAGTCCCGCTCCCACCTCCAGCTACACTCCGAGCACAACGACAACTCAAGCTCAGCGTCCACAATACGACAATGTGGACAGTTCGTCGTCGCGTCCAGTTTTGATTACGGCCAGTCCCAAACCAAGACCCAAGCCCAGCAGCAAGCGTCCTCCCACAAAGAAGAAGCCCAGCAACAACTACAATGGAGAGCAGAATACGCGAAGACCTGTCTACGACACGGAAGAATCGCCCGTGACGCACATAAAGATCAAACAGCCTCAGGTTACTTACAACACTGAACAGGCTACCCAGCAGTCGGAGCCGGGTTATCCTCAATCTCCAGCTGCTAGCTACGATCAACCGGCAGCTGCTCCCACTTCCAGCTACGGTCAGTCGGCTTCTCCAGCTGTCAACTACGATCAGTCTGTATCTTCCGGTTACGATCAGTCTCCCGCTTCCGGTTACGATCAATCTCCCGCTTCCGGTTACGATCAGTCTCCCGCTTCCGGCTATGATCAGTCCGCGACACCTACGGTTAGCTACGATCAGCCAGCTTCAGCTCCAGTTCCCGCTCCCGCTCCTGCTCCTGCTCCTTCTCTATCCGGCTATAATGAGCAGTCTGCGGCCAGTTCGCCGTCACGTAAGCCCGCCTCCTCGAAGCCCATCTCCACCAGCTATGTGACGGGTCCAACTACACCACGTCCGCCAGCCACCGTGGACTATCACTACGATAAGGTGCCACCGCTGTACATGGCCGACGACAAGCTGGACGCCTTCATCCAGAGCACCGCCGAGAACATCTTGGGCTCCACGCCCGGCAATTATCAGGCTCCGCTTTATGCCACCGCCTCAACGCCCATTCATATCCAGCAACCCACGAGCAATTACGGCGGACACAAGAAGCCAGGATTCGTGCAGATTACGCCTAAGCCCACGGCTATAAATCTGGTTAGCTCCAGCTCGTGGATCAACAACGACAACAGCAACAACAATAACAAGCTGGCTGCCACCACAAACTCCTATATTTATGGCCCCACTGTCACCCGTCGTCCTGTCAGCACTCCGGCTGTAGTCAGCTCCAACGACTTTGAGGATCCGGGTTACTTTGGCATGCCAATTGCCGGCGTGGGCAGCAGTCCAGTGCACTTGACCTACACGCAATCCACGACAGAGTCATTGTACGGCCTGCCCTCCGATGATAAGCCCGCCTTTCCGGGATATTATGGTCCGACGCCAACCTATCCGGCATTCTCTGTGCCCGGCGAGAAGGTGGGTCAGCAATTGGCGGAGGAAACGTACACATCACCCAATGATTTCGTCAACTTCCCACCCGTGCGCAATCCCAATCTTAACATGTCCGCCGCCTCGAGTGCCGTCACCAGCGACCTGGAGCTGTCCACGCCCGCGTTTGTCGAGGATGTAGTGCTGAAGGATAAGATGCATACGCTGGTCCACAAATTGGTTGCCTCGCTGCAGGGCAACTTCGAAGCCTTGGCCGATATGATCGATGAGAACAACAACACGGCGGCGACTTATGCCGCCGGACCAGTTGGAGGTGGTAACAACCGCAAAACCACCCGCAAACCGGTGCGTTTGGCAACCACCGTCAAGCCAAAGGTCACCACAAAGAAGCCAGCGACACGTGTGTCCACCAAGGCGCCCAACAAGAAGACCTCTGCCACCAGCACCACTCGGAAACCCGTCTCACGTCGCACCACCACACCGAGCACCACCACGCGTCGTCCCAGCTCAAAGAAACCCACCAAACGCATTAGCAGTACCGTGAAAACCACCGTACGTCCCGCTAACGATGAGATTGTGGACGAGGAGGATGAAGAGGATGTCAATCCGAATCCTCATGATAACGAAATCGATCAGGGATCCACTCTGAGCTCCTATGGTGGTGCCAATGGACGCAAGATACGTAAGTATTGAGTGATTGAAGCATAGACAAGCATAGACCCCAAGGCAACTGTCTCTCTCACTCTCTTTCTCACTCTCTCTTTCTTGTTTTCTCTCTCTTGTTCCTAATAACATCTCATTCACATTACGAATAACCCCAATCCACTCCAATTGATCGCTAATCCGCATCCGTAACATCATAACCTCAAAATCATTCCAAAATTTAGCTCGCCGACGCAAACGTCCTGTCCACAGGCATCGTCATCATTGATAAATTCCCAAGTCATCACACAGCTTTAGTTGTAGTACCCTAGTCCCCCCAGATCCAAGTTCCAAGTTCCTGAAATTCCAAAATCCTTGCCCGATTCATGCATTGTCCAACACTGCAATTTAATCTTTCTCACTCAATCTCTTTCTGTATCTCACTAGCTGTCAGTTTTGGACAGCTAGCTTGCTCGCTCACTTAATAGTACTCTCTCCATCTCGTTCTCACTTTCTTGCTCTCACTCTCACTCTCTATGTTTCACTCTCCTTTTCTCTCGCTCTGTGAACACTCCCTACTCCTAACCTCACATTTCACTCCCCATCAACAGAATGCGGCGTTCGTCCACATGTCAAATCGGGTCGCATTGTCGGCGGCAAAGGCTCCACATTTGGCGCCTTTCCCTGGCAGGTCCTGGTCCGCGAGTCCACCTGGCTGGGACTCTTTACCAAGAATAAGTGTGGCGGCGTTTTAATCACTAGTCGCTATGTCATCACCGCCGCCCATTGTCAACCTGGGTAAGTCCTTTCGCTTCTTTATTATCCTTCCCCAGCTAATCCCTTAAATCTGTTCAGCTTTTTGGCTTCTTTGGTCGCTGTCATGGGTGAGTTTGACATCTCTGGGGATCTGGAGAGCAAACGTCCCATCACCAAGAATGTCAAACGTGTCATTGTCCATCGCCAATATGATCCTGCCACATTCGAGAATGATCTGGCACTGCTGGAAATGGACAGTCCCGTGCAGTTCGATACGCATATAGGTAAGTTGCCTGAAATGGTAGTTATCGATATATATTTTATAGATATAAGTATAAAGAAGTGGGAAAGGCCATAGTCGAAATCCCAACCATAGGATATCCGTTACTTATTTCAATATATATAAAAGTATTCTAAAGAAATTACTACCTATTAAAAACTACTGCATACTTTTAGGGGATTGTATTAAAATATTAACTTTATGTATAACTTTGGTTAGCTATTACTGCCGTTCTACTTGTCCGATTTTGCTGCGGTTAAGTGAGATATTCGATAATATTAATAGGTAGAATATCCTTTACTTATTTCTATATATTTTGAATTTTTTGATAAAAATTACTACATAATAAAAACCACTGCATACTTTTAGGGGATTTTATTGAAATAATTACTTTATTAATTCCTTTGGTTAGCTATTTCTGCCGTTCTAATTGTCTGATCTTGCTGCGGCTAAGTGAGATATTAGATAATATTAATAGATAGAATACCCATTACTTATTTCAATATATATTAAAGTATTTTATCGAAATTACTACCTACTAAAAACCACTGCATACTTTTAGGGGATTTTATTGAAATAATTACTTTATTAATTCCTTTGGTTAGCTATTTCTCCCGTTCTAATTATCCGATCTTGCTGTGGTTAAGTGAGATAATATTATTAGATAAAGTTAACCAAACTCTCTCTCAATCTCTTCTTGCAGTGCCCATTTGCATGCCCAACGATCAGGCGGACTTTACAGGACGCATGGCAACTGTCACGGGCTGGGGACGTCTCAAGTACGGCGGTGGTGTGCCCTCAGTGCTGCAGGAGGTTCAGGTGCGTGTGCAAACGAGAGAGTTGCCATAGTTTTTTTACACCATTAAAACTTTTAATTGGTTTCGAACATGCCACAGGTGCCAGTCATTGAGAATAGCGTCTGCCAGGAGATGTTCCACACCGCTGGGCATAACAAGAAGATACTCGGCTCCTTCCTGTGCGCTGGCTATGCCAATGGACAGAAGGACTCGTGCGAGGTGAGTTCTCTAATTGAGCTGTTGCGTTCATGCAAAACCATTTAATTAATCAATCTGTTTTTTTGTTTTTTGCAGGGCGACAGTGGAGGTCCTTTGGTGCTGCAGCGTCCTGATGGCCGTTACGAGTTGGCCGGCACCGTTTCCCATGGTATCAAGTGTGCGGCGCCGTATTTGCCGGGCGTCTATATGCGAACGACATTCTATAAGCCTTGGCTGCGTAGCATAACGGGAGTTAAATAGGCCACACCCATCCAGCCCAGCCTGTAACTGTAAATAGAAGTAGAGTTAGAAACTAGTAAACAAAAAGTTGAAACAACTTTCATATAATTTATAATTCGAACGTCGCATTCTCGACTCTTCCCTTCATCCCATATACTGTCATTAGCTTAATTGGAAAAGTGTAGCAGCAGAAAAGAAAAAAAAAACAAGAAAAACTAAGAAAAACGAAGAAAATACTCGTGAAAATAAAGCAGGATACAAGTTGAGCGCTGTTACAGTTTTGAATGCACTCAGTGGCTCTCAAACTACAAGCGTACAATTTGTGTTGCATACTTTGCGGCGAGTTCATTTAATTTATAGCGCGTGCCTAACAGAGTAGTCTGAATGTGTTTAATAATTACAAATTAAACTAATTTATGAGCTTAATTCGCAATAATAATTTAAGGCATATTTATTTTAATGCTAAGCCTATTTATTTATTTATTTAACTTATTTTATATATATATTTATTTATTGACAATTATTGCTGTTTTTTTTTCGTTTGCGCCAATTTCATTTGATTCAACTAAAAACTGAACGCGTTTTGATTTTCAAATTTTTATAATAATAATTGTTAATTTTCATAGGCAAATTGTTGTTATGTTAAAATGGAAGAGAGCGAGCGAGAGCAAATGTTTTTAGTTCAATTGAATTTACTAAATATTTAATTTACTTATATGTCTTTATATGCGAGTACATTAAAACTTGTTAGCAAATTAAGTGCAAGCAACGAACAAATCGAACAAAAATATGACGAAATAAACGAGAATAAATTAGTGAAATAAAATTGTACTCACATTTTTGTATTCTCTTGGATTGCTGTGTACCTGCTGAGAATTTGAATCAGCAAGTTTTATTAGCAATCCATTCACAAAGGAAAGGGCGAGTGAAATCATGAAAAGTTAATTTGATTTCAAAGAATGCAACGAAATTTGTCTTACAAAATCCGAAGGAAACTGAAAGGCATTCAATCTGCAGCTTCGAAATGGAGCTGGTGCAATTTCCGATAACTCAATGCAAGCTCATTGACTGAAATAACCGTTTGCACTGCACCTGGCAATCAAGGAGGTTGGGAGCACATATTGAATTCCCTATTGCCAAAGGCAGCGAAGTTTCAGCTGGTGCATTAACCTACTTGCATTTCCAGGAAACTCTCTCAGGCGCACATCTACCATTGCAGAATAATAAGGACAATCCTTTCACTGCCAAAGCAGCAGTGAATATAATATTTTACGGACAACATTGCGTATACGTAATTTGAAAAAATATTCAGACATTTATTGAGTTGAAATAATATTGTACGGACAACGTTGCGTATACGTAATTTTTAAAATTATTTAGACATTTATTGAGTTGAAATTAAATTGAGCAGTGACTATAATATTTTACGGACAACACTGCGTATACGTAATTTGAAAAAATATTCAGACATTTATTAAGTTGAAATAATATTGTACGGACAACGTTGCGTATACGTCTTTTAAAAAATTATCCAGACATTTATTGAATTGAAATAATATTGAGCAGTAACTATAATATTTTACGGACAACATTGCGTATACGTAATTTTAAAAATTATCTAGACATTTATTGAGTTAAAATAATATTGTACGGATAACGTTGCGTATAAGTAATTTGATAAAGTATTCAGACATTTATTGACTTGAAATAATATTGTACGGACAACGTTGCGTATACGTAATTTGAAAAATTATCCAGACATTTATTGAATAACAAACGCTTTCACACCTTCAAATTATTTTCCATGGTCATAAGCTGTCAAAATCTCATACAAGACACACAACTAACATCCGTCTAATCATTTCTAGTCTCAAGGCAATTGAATTATTTAAGCTAATTGTTTTGCTTGAACAAATTTACAAGGTAAATTGATTAATTTACATATTCCAGATATAGCCAATATCAAGGACAAAGACAAGGACAAGTTACATTTTTAGTCGTGACATCGAGGCAATAAAAGAGCAGCTGCAAGCAAAATTTGCTTAAAATTCAAATTGGCGTGAAGCCAACAGCGATTTCTTGTCAGTCAACTATATTGACAGGCTTTCAGGACTGCTGCCGGCATAGAACAGGACAAAGAAGGACACTCAGTGCTGGCAGCAGGATGAGTACAAGCAGTTTTTGCCAGGAGAACAACACTGCTTGCTGTGACGTCATTGGGAGGCAAGCGAATTCTAGGTACATAAATGAGTGTAGTCTTTCCATAGCGTAGGCCTTTTAACACACACACACACACACACAGAAAAGCATCCCTACTCACACATACACACACACGTAGATAGAAAGCTTTTTGGTTTTGCTTTTGCTGCGCCAGCCAAAATTTAATTCATAAAAATGCACAGAGCTGGCGAAAAAGCTTGCGCAAAAAAAAGCTTCGCTTTTTGGCAGCCGACAGGTGTTGCCTCAGTCGCATTAAGGACACACAAGCAGCAGGTACACAACAGCTCCTGCCACTTGTCACCTGATATACCTGCCACCTGCCACATTTACAACAATAACTCGTGTGTGTGTGTGTGTGTTGTGATTGTACTAGAAGCAGTTGTGTTCTCGAAATTCATGTAAGTGCTACAGAATGCGGCATGTGGCATTAGGCACTCAAGCCTGCCACTTGTGTGTGCAACATCAATTGCAGCCAGAATCGTTTGCATAATTACGTGTCCATGTTGCAAGTATCGTTTGTAGAGTGTAGAAAGTAGATTGTGGTCTGTGAAGTTGGAGTGTTCAGTCTCTGAACTCAACTGTGTTTTAATTAAGACACGCTGACATAATTAACTTTAGCAACTAGCGAACTCATTACACATACGCCCCATTTACGTGTCACATCATAACACACTCGCACACACATAAATTACACACACCAACTATTCAACTATGAGTTTTCTTAGTTGACAGAAAAGCTGAGACCGCTTAATGACCATTTCCCTTGCCACATTTATTACGTTGACAATATCCTGGGGCTAAACAACTCATTAAATTGTCAGCCTCTGTCATTTGAAATGGATTTTATGAGCTGCCAAAGGCCAACGGTAAACGTAATATGATAAGTGTCTTTATCTAACGATAACACAAAAAAGGTTGGCTAGAAACTTAACATAAATAGCTGGTACTTTATGGAATATACTTTAAATACTCCTTTTACTTGTGCTCGTGGGTGTTATCAGAATAAATATTTTGAAATGGTATTTTAATAAAGGCTTGATTTAAAATAAGACATTTAAATTTGTGGAAAATAATTTTCTATTTTCGAAAATTAGAATTTTAAATAAATATTGATTGAAAACTTTGAGCTGCTCTTTAATTCTAATTCTGATTAAAATTTTTTCTTTACAGTTCAAATTTATATTTAATTTAATTTTTATTTTGAGTCATTAATTTTATTTTTATACATGGATTTTTTTGTTTCTTTACGACTGCTTTTAGTCGTGCATAAATAAATAAATAAATAAGATAAATAATCTATAGACAGCCTAAAAGTAAAAAATTCCATTTTAAATTGTTCACAAATAAAATTTTCATATGAAAACACTACTATTTACAACAATCAATCAAATTTCGCAGCTATAAATAAAAAATGTATTCATTTAGTCGAACTTTAGAAAGGCACACCCAGAAACTGAGCCTTGCTACAAATATAATCAACCCTTAAAAAGGACCTCAATCAGCAACAGTTGTTGTTCTTATATTTTTCTTGTTGTTGTTCCTATTTTGGGCTCACTTTGATGTTAGAATCTAATTAGCTAGCATTTCATAATCCAGCAGAATGATACATTTATTTTTGGGTTCAACTCTGTCACAACTTTTCGGCAACCTTTCGACAAAAGTTTGCTTCGAAAAGTTTTCAACAAGTTATGGCAATTGTTACATAGAATGTATACCTGTTAAAAAGTAATTAGTAAATGTCAGAAAAGGTTTCAGCTTGTATGTAAACTCCTTTCTAGACCAGACCAATTAATGAAATTGATTCAAGACATTGCCTAGCCCAAGACGTCAAGTTAATGTAATGTTTCAATTACATTGTGTATTTGACTTGCGTGGGTTATTTGAGTATAGTTATTTTTAAAGACAGTAGCTGCAGTAAATTGTCTGAATTATGGGCAGGTGTCAATGGTTCGACAAGTGAACTATATAATGGCCAAGAGAATTGCAACTGCTAAGAACTTACACGGTCATTCAATATGTATAGATTTGAATTATTTATGAAAGTGCAGAACTTTGTTTGCCTTCACTTTAACACGCAAACACATTTCGCCCCACTAAGTATGCAATACTTTTTTTTATAGTTTTAGTTGGTTGTTTAAAGGTGTGTAAATGTAAGGAATATATTGCAATAAAAGGAAGTGGCTGGAATATCTTCTTGAGTTGATATATTATTTAAAGAAATATGTATAGAAGTTTTTCTAAATAATTTTTCTTTCACTGTAAAATTTTGCATAGCAATAAAATAAATTGAAATAGCAATTCTATTCATGCTAAGTTAAAAAAATCTTTAAAATATAAGTAGTAAATAAAAAAATGCTCAAGAAAGATTTCTAGTTATTATTGTTCTTAATTTAAATGATTTAAAAATGTAAAATTTCAGATCTGCATATTAAAAATATATTACTTTACTTTGTCTATTGCACAATTTACGATTACGACTAAAGAAAAAATATTAAAGAACATTTATAAGCACATTAATCCATTGCTTGTCTTTTTTACATATATATACTATACTATGATTAAATTAAATATACTATATTCGACTGCTTCGAAATCCACTTTCTACTCAATGCGTTGATATATAAACGACATCCGGCTAATTAAAAGAACTGACAGAGAGAGAGAGAGAGAGAGAGAGAGAGAGAGAGTGGGAAATAAGAGCGAGTTAATGTAAGAGTCATAAATTAAGATACTGTCGGTAATAATACTAAAAGCCGACCTCACATAATTTTAATGACCTGCCAGTTCAGTCGAAGAGACGTTAGTCAAGAACACGCAAAAGCCAGCAATTCATATCCCGGACTGCGGTCTTAATGGCGTACCGGAAACGTCTCTTTTGCGCCAACGTTTAATTCAAACGACCGCAAAGCCAAGTTAACTATTTGTTGGCTGCGTTTTAATTAAGGCCGTGTTTTGGTTTTCACATATTTCCACAGCTCAATAGCCCAACGGCCATGTGGAGTTGTTATTAACATTGCAAATATGAGAAGCATTCCATTGCGGGCTGCACTGGCCCTGCTCCTGTTGGTGCTGGGCATGGCCACCCAGCTGGATGCCACAATTGCATCGTCAGCTAACATGGCCAACAGCGGTTGGCAGCACTCTTCGCTCTTAGGCCGCAATTCACGCAATTTGCGGCAACGCAATGTGGCAACTGCAGCTGGAGATCTGGTTGCTGACGTAGGCGGAGATGGAGGAGGTGGAGGCACATTTGGTATAAGGGCCAACAACGCTGGCTATAATAATGACTATGCTGCCCAGCTATTTGCACCTTATGACGCCGAGCAACAGCAACCACAACAACAACAACAACTGTTGCCGCAACAACAGGTGAGTGCGAAAAATAAAAAGCAATTAAACTCAGGGACAAACGCATCTCTCTCTCTGTGGAGTTGTTTGGCTGCTAGAAAGTTAATTAAGGTGAAAATGGAATATTAGCTACAGGTTGATTTTCATAGAACGAACTACAAATACAGAATACCAATAAAACAAAAAATTATGAACATTATGCTTATGCTTATAAATTATTATTATGTCGAATGGATTGATAGTGTAAATTTGAAAGGATTCGGTTTGGTTTTTGGTTCTTGAAAATATAGAGTTGACTTAAATAATTCTAGCTAAATAATAAAAAAACCTTTAACATATTCCACATCATTTTTAAAGTTGCTAGCATCACTCTATACTCGTTTATTTAAATTAATCATGTTGCCTGCATAGTGAAAAGCAATCTGTGTTATTTCCAAGTGCAAACAGCTTGAAGCGCAATATATACCAATTTTATTGCTCATACGCAGCGTGTGCGCATCAAAATACCGCCGCAAGCAAGGTGCAGAGTTGTGAACATACATAAATTGAAACGACACGCAGTTTGTTGTTCATTAATTTCATTTGCCCACGGCAAAGTTGTCAGATCAGAAGTCTTCAAAGTGCAAAGGTCAAATAGAAATTGACAAACAAATACGCAAAACGAAAACGAGTGAATAATTCAGTTGCTCAATGTGACACTGGCTTAATTACTGACTAGCCAGCCAAGCAATTTGTATTGTCAGCTAGAAATTTATTCGTATGTCACATATATATGTCAAATATCACGCATACGCAGTGTGTGCTGTCCATAAAGACAAATTGCATGCAATAATTACTGTAATTAAAGCCACAAGCAGCGCCAATATCAGCACAACTGCGTCACCAGCAGACCGAAGTGTATGGCATTGTGGAGCCGCTGATTGAGGACACACCCTGTGCCAATCGTGCCTGTGTCCTCAACGATGATTGCTGCCCCACGGGCGTCTGTGTGAACACCTATGGCGGTATGTATTTAACTGCATATAAGTCATTTAATTGCAACTCATTCTGTACAGAGGGCAAATGCGTTTATGTGTTTGGACATCAGCGTGATCTCTGCCAGAGTCATACGGACTGTGCGCCGGGCAGTGCCTGTATGATCGCTCCCCAAGAGGGTATTTGGCGTTGTGCAACGGATGCGCCGCTGTTGCCGGAGATATTTAGTGTGCAGCCAAAGCAGCCGCTGGGCAGCGATTGCAGCAGCAGCAGCGACTGTCAAGTGATCAAGTGAGTGCCTTAAAATAATATCTCAAAGATACTCTACAAATTTCCCCTCTCTATTCAGCGGCATGTGTTGCCAGCAGCAGCGTTTGCATCATCGTGGCGCCACAAAGTTGAGCTGTGGCTATTTTCGCGATCCCTTCGACTGCGTCAATGTGGCTCAAGAGGTAAATTAAATCCCTGTTTCACTAGTTTCACTTACCGCTCATTATCTCTTATATGTGCAGCATGTGGCCAACATTTTCCATCATCGACACAACTGAGGGACATAATTATAAACGTCAACTGCAGACAACTTTAGGCAACGGCACCGATTGATAGAATGATAATATTTCAAATACATATCAAATGTCTAAATAAAATACATATCACTCTTGATGTTTATATAATTATTTAAGTGCTTTAACCTACATATAAAATAATCGAAAAAAAATTGATACAAGTTTTCAGTAGAATTATGTAATTATTTATCCAAAAATATTAAAAGAAAAAAAAATAAAAAAATAAATACTGACTGAGGCATTCAATGTTATTACAGCAAGTATTACAATATAAACTCTTATTCAAATTAGCTCGTTCCAAGTCTAAATGTAAAGGCATAATAATATATAAAAATAAGTATAATTATTAAAGACCATAACCATTATGTGAACTGTACGTTTCTTTAACAGCACATTGAATTCCCATTCGGATCAAGTCAAGTCAAAGCAACATTGCAAGAAAAAAAAATAAGTATGTATTTCCAAGATATATAAATTTACATTTAAATTCTATGTGAATGTATTTTCTAATTTTTAATATAAACATACCAATCATAAAATGTTAATGAAGAAACAATGTAAGCAAAACAAATAAACAAACAAATTGTAAGGCACGCGTAAAGTGCAAAGGGCGCAAGCCCTGTAAAACCAAAAAAGCCAGAAACAACAATTATTAATTCATTTAAATTAACTTTGGGTCGCAAGGGCGCGCTTTCCGTTTCACGAAATATGTATGTTTACCCTAAGAAAATTGGTAACAGATAGGGTATGACTGTAGTATCTATGATACTAGAACAAGTAGGAGCATATCAACTAAATGTATTTAATTTGTTTCAAGCGCTATAAAAGAATATTTAAATTGGTTAAATCGAACTTCTAGTTCTGGATAGTATTATATTTATAGTATGATAGGATAGGGTATGAGATCTTCGGCAACCTCTTTCATCATATATAAATAAATATTCAGTTGCTTCCACTGATATCAAGTCGTTCCTTATCAAGAAAAAATTTTTCGAATATATCTATTTTACATAATACATGACCTCAAACTGTTCTTGTAACATCGACAAAAAAGAAGAAAAACAAATAGAAAGTAACTCCCTCAAGTAATTTACAAATTGCAAAGAAGAAACTCTTACTTTGCAAAATTTCATTAAAATTTTAATTAATGCACTTTTGTTCAAATGAATAAGTTAACAAGCTGAAAGATGATGGAATCTGTGGAGGAAAAAGACACACAGACAAGTTGTTCTTTTACAAATATTTTGGGTTTTTATTTAAAGTGCCAGTAAAAACGCAGCTTAAAGCTAAAAGTTAGACTCTGTTTACACTTTCAACGCTTTTGTTTGTTTGTTTTCAACAGTACACCGTAAATGCTCCACATACGTTACACATACCAAATACCAATTCACATTCGTCTCTTTTTCTCTCTTACTATCTTTATCTCTTTCACATTCTTGCTCTGTGTTAAGTTATGTTTAATACACATTACAAACACTTTTACTTCATTTTCTTAAAACTTTCATTACACGCTTGAGCCTAACAACTAAATCATAGTTTTTAAAATTTTTTGTTTTCATAATTTCCAAAAAATAATATTGGTTTGCTGATTTTCTCAGCTTTAAATAGGAAATTAATTTATATTTATTTTAATTAAAATGTTTTGCGCATTGTTTATTAAGTCTTTTGTGAGAGTTATTTCTCTTCGGTTTTTATGTTTCGGTTTGTCTGTCAATTTTAACTCAGTACTGTTTTAGTTGCCGTGATTTTAAGTCAGTTTCGAATTTAAATTTCGCCTGAATAACACTGAATTGAGTTATGATTTAAGCAATATTATTTCCTTTCATATTGTTAAATTTGAAAAGGAATTCGAACCAAATTAATTATTTCTTAAGGTTTTTAGGCATTTAATTGGATTTGTCTTTTCAGCAACTTGTGGGCATGAGGGCAGGGGGGAGCTTTCGATTATAGTTAAACATTTATCAATTTAACAATGTTACAAATTGATCTCTTTTTTTCATTATTATTTACACATTATATAATTACAGGAATATTCATCGTAAAAACTTAAAAATACGATCTGTTAATTTGCAAATGGAATATGAATAGAACATTCAGCAAATTACAATTACATATTACAATTACAGGAAATCAATTAAGTTTAACTTAAAGTTTAATTCGTAATAAATTGTTATATAATTTTTAGTTGTTTTGGTGTGCCTAAATTAATAGGAAATCAAATTTCGCAGGCCGAAAGTCATAACAATATAGTTATATATATTAATATATAGTTTTTCTCGTTATACGCATATCAAATATAATTATAATTAATGATGCTTATGTAGGTTAAATTAATGGCTTTACTTTTATTTTTAGTTCACTTTAATCTCTCAGCGTTGATTTAGGGAATAGAGGAAACATTTGATGTTATATAGAAACTACTATTGCAGGCTTATGTTGTGGTTGAGTGGGTGAGTGTGAAGGGTTTTAGAATGGTGCAGACATATAAAACATTTAGTTCTTGAACAGTTCAACATACAATCAAACTTCAAACTTACACGACAGCTCTGGTAAAATGACATAAAATTACATTTCCCTCAATATTCTTAAACATTTTGTTCATCGAACATTCAGAGTTCCTTATGATGCAATTAAATATAGATTGTTACATTCTTTTATATCTTTAGTTTTGTATTATAATTACTGTTATAATAGGAAGATCAAGCTTTGGTTATATAGAGGGGGGGAGCGCATTCCAGGATATGAAAACAACAACAGAAATTACAGATAATGATGTTTGCTAGAAGAACTTAAAAGCAAGCGATATCTTTACATATAGATTTATTTTTATATGTATGTTTTTATATATAAAATGTATGTCTGTTTGCAAGCATGATTAGCTTAGGGACTTTACGGAAAATTGCGGCATGCAGCATGTGAGCAGGCGGCGCGCCAATTATTATTTAAACATCGGTTTTACTATCTTTTTCTTTCTTCGATATTATTTTGTTTTTTCTTGTATCAATTTTGTTCTTATTGTAATTCGTGATTTCCTGAGTTTTGTCAACGATAAACGCCTAAAAAATGTGTTGGATTCTCTCATCGTATTTCTAATGGTGTATAAACGCTACAGTTTCTTTATTACTAGATTGATATAATGCAGCACAAAAGTTGTCTGCAAGTTGCAATTCGTCTGTTTTAATTCATATTATTATTTTATTTATAGTATTTTTTCTTATTTTAGATTTGTTTTTTATTTTTGTTGGGGGCTTTGTTTATCTCTCACTGCTGCTCAGTCTTGGCAAAGTCTATTAACTGTATGAATTTTGTTATAGTTTTGTGAACAGTGGCTATAAAAAATATACTTGTACGTATGTGTATCTGTATGCATATGAGCCTGTATATATTTAGGCCCTAATCGCTTAGCTCTAATGGCAGTGCGACGGTCTTGTGGCGCGCCGCTTTCTGCCCCTTTCTGGCCGTGAAACTAACACAAATCTCAGCAAAAAATTTCAACAAATATATGTACAAAAGTACAAAAAGTTAAAAATTATAAACATAATTAACTAAAAATGATTACAGTTCATAGGCAAAGCGAGAGGGGGAGGATTGATATTTGTTAGACCTAAGTATTTACAAAATATTTGTTAGTTGTTTTTTGTGCTTGCTTCGATTATCTTAGTTATGTTTAGATTTCTTTTTTGTTTTTGCTGCTTGTCGCTTGAAGGTAACACGGGGCCAGGTTACAGATTACACAGGTGCGATGTACACAGTTAAATTAAACGCATTCCATTCGGCTACGCACTAGAGCCACAATCAGTTCTTGACCTTGTCCTCAATACGTATACTGGCTAGAGTCTTTTTGATCCGCAGCGCGGTCAGACGTGCCACGGGATTGGGATACCAGCACTCCTTCATGACCTTGGCCATGTTGTGCAGCACATCAGAGGCATGCCAGCGATTTGGAATATTCGGTCGGCTCTTCTCAATGCAAACCACCTGAAAGCAAGCAATCACATTTAAAGTTATTCCCTTCAAACAGTTAGCTCGTCGTAGTTACCTTTTTCATCTCCTCAATGCTTGGATCAGGCTGCACGGCATCCCAGTAGGGCAATTGATATTCCTCAAAGATCATGCCCATGTTGCAGCGACGTGCTATTTCCCAGAGTATCAATCCAAAGGCGTAAACATCCGCTCGCTTGTACGAATCAAAGTGTTGGGCATTCATGCTCTCGTCCAGAACCTCGGGCGCCATATAACGCTTGGTTCCAACGCGATGCGTTGACGGTATGTCCACAGAGTCATCTTTCTCAACATGTCGCACCGCCAGACCCAGATCTCCAATGGCACAGCTCAAATTCGATTTGACCAGTATGTTCTTTGACTTCAGATCGCGATGGGCAATCGCTGGCTTTCCACGTGTGCCCACAATATCCATATGCAGATGTGCCAGTCCAGTGGCAATGCTTAGAGCCATATTCAGCATTGTGTTGGTGTCCACAGTGTGCGTCGTTAGATAGTCAAACAAGGAGCCATTCTCATGATAGTCCGTGACCAGCCAAAGTTGCGTCCAGGTGCCATTATCTGTTGTTGGAATAAGAAAAGTTTTAACAAGACTTTCATAACAATAAAAAGCAAGCAAACTTACCCTTGTTGTCGGCTGCTATAAAACCCAAGATATTCTCATGCCGCAACATAACAGTTTGATATATCTCTGCCTCACGAAACCAGGAGCATTCCTCTCGACTCGAAAATATCTTGACGGCAACATTCTCACCACGCCAGCGACCACGCCACACTTCACCAAAGCGTCCCTTGCCAATAACGTGGCACAGTTGCACCTGGCGTGCAATCGAACGTTGCACGAGTAGCGGCAGTCCAGCTATAAAGTAAATAAAGTTAGTATTTTAAGAGAGAACATTAAAAGGTGGTTTGTTTGCAGAGTTCAGTAACATTGTGACTCTATAAAACCTAACGTAATCTATGCCAAAAAGCTTCAATTAAAATGTAATAGCTTAGCAAGTATTTAAATTACACAGAGTTTTAACTTAAAACTAATATTTTTATAGGAGAACTTTTCAAGCAGTTCTATTCTTACTGTATTAATAAGTTATGTTATTATTAGAATTAATGTAAATGTTTTATTATTTCATTATGTTCTATTTTCTTATCAATTTACCCACCTGAACCAGATCCCGACGTGGTCATCTCAATAATATCATGCAGTGTCGTGTTGCCATTCAATATGGGATCATAAACAGAATCCTCCTTGGCAAAGGGTCGTCCGTTGGCCAAACGCTTGCGACGCTGGCAATAATACCAGGTCATTGTGCCAGATAGACAGATAATTAAAGTGGCGCCCACAATGATGGCCACCAATTCCCAGCTGCTTAGCGTCTTATTAGGCAGAAAATCTAATAGGAAAATAAGCTTGATTAATTTAAAGGTTACTTGGAAGCTTGGGAGTTATGCAAGCTGTTAAAGCTGAGCGTGAAAATTAATGGAAAATTAAATGCCAGAAAGTTAGTGAGTATTTTAAGGTGAAGACAGCATGCTGTAAGCCAACAGTGATTATATAGTTTATAAATATAACCAGAAACATAAACCAATTAAACTTAAGGTGCATGCTAACTAAACAGTTAGTAGTTGGTGCTACTGTGTGTGTGTGTGTCTGAAAGTGTGTGTTATCGGTGTGCTGTTGTAATTAACTAGGTGCATTTTTTACTAACCTGCTTATGACTTTTGATAATTATTTACAAACCTTTGCATACTTTGCGGCGCAAACTTAAAAGCTACAGAGCAATAAACTAAAATAATGCAATCATACATATATACATACACACACATACATACACTACCACTAATAAAATTTATATGAGTGCAAAACATAATATTGCTGCAGACAACAAAAACACAAAAAAATGCGGCCATAAATGAATGAAATGAAGCCGGCTGCTGCAGTCACAGCGACGGCGACTGCGACGTTGACGTTGACGTTGACAGCGACGCTAAAATTGCAGCGTCAGAGTAGAAGCAAATGAATGAATATATGAATGCACGACTTGCATAAACAGACGCAGACTGTAGAGAGCGAGAGAGAGAGAGAGAGGGGTAAACCAAATGCGCTGTCTGGAACGACGACTGTTTCTGTTTCTTCTTCTGCTTCAGCTGCTGCAGTTGTTGTTGTGATTGTTGAGACAGTTGTTGTTGTTGGTCTTGCCTACTTCCTTTATTTTAATACAGTTGTTTGGCTTTTTTTATGTGAGTCGTGTCGTCTTTTTAACAAGTCAATATGAATGATGCGAAAGGTCAGCAGACAACTCGAAACACAGCGAAGCGACAAGTGGATGGATGGAGATGTGGTGGGTGGTGCGAATGGATACAGCAGAACAAGGTGGTGGTGTAGGTGAAGAAGATACGTCGAGGCCACACAAACAACGCAGACAAGGTGAAATACACAACAACAGCAAGTGTGAGTGCAACGTGTGTAGCTGAAAGAAGAACGAGAAATCCCAACAAACACAAATATGTTCTTTTGAATACCCTTGCAGAGGGAACTTCAAACAGTCATAACTTTGTCAATTTTTATCCGATTTCCTTCCGGATTGTCAATTTTATCATTATTTGACCTCTATTTTCATTCTGCATCAAAATTGGAAAACTCGATTTTTCTTTCTTTCTTGTCAATTTTTTTCATACTCTTCCCTTGACACATTTCCATAAACTTCAAAATGTCATAACTTTGTCAAATTTTATCCGATTTTCTTTCGGATTGTCAATTTTATCATTATTTGGCCTCTATTTTCATTCTGCATCAAAATTGGAAAACTCGATTTTTCTTCGATCACTGTTCATTTTTTCCATTGAAAACTCTGCAAAGGTATAAAATCTTCGGCTTGCCAAAGAAAATCTTTTCATTTCTGTTTTCTATTTCGAGACGGCACAATGACGCATGAGAATGTGGGGCAGAGGGGAGGGCAACTCAGGGCAGGACAACAGCGAGCAGAATGACAGGTGTGTGCCTTGATGAGTGTGTATGTGTGTGTGTGTTGGTTTTGACTTTTGTTGCGTGTGCCACAAATTTGGATCTAAAAAAAAAAAGAAACGCAAATAACGCGGTGCAATGACATGGGCGTGGCTCAGATAGTTAAGTGGGAGGCGGCGCGTCGGGAATACGCGTGAATGCTTATGTGGTTAAAATATATATGTATGTTGTCGCTAATGTGAATGACGTATGTGTGTATGAATGAATGTGGTTGTGAATGGAATGGAATGAATGGTGGGTGGGTTTAAGCAACTCTCACCTGGTATAACACCATTGTAACTTTCGCGCGAATTGCAAAAATCATCTTGACAACATTGTGTAGAGGAAGTCGGTGTCTTGTCATGACACCAGGCGGGATCTTCGGGTGGTAAGTGGTTTGCTAGGGGCAGGCATCTACATACATACATACATACATATACTTAATTGTTTCGATTCGTTGTGATTTATTATTTTTAGCTAGTAGAGTTTAAGTTTAGTTACAAACTACTTAGTTAGGCGCAAAAAGAGGGGGATAAATTAAACTAGTTGCTGTTGATTTGCTGTTGCTGTTGTTGTAGTTATTGTTGTAGTTGTTGTGGTTGTGCAGTTGATAAGCAGCAGTTGTTGTTGTTATTATTATTATTATTAAAGTTGCAGTTTGTTGTCTACGATTAAAAACTAAATGTGGCATCAGCTGAAAATAATTTGTAGCGCAGCGAGCGTGCAGCAAAGGCGTGTACCAAAAGGGGCGTGGGGGAGGGGCGGGGTTTTGTTCACAAATAGAGGACACAATGGGTTTCGACAGCAGCAGCAAGGATACGTTACAGTTCGAGGCAAGAAAGGTATTGTATAAAAGAAAATAGTTTCCAAGTTCACAAAAATACAGAAGAATTCACAGCACCAGAAGAAATTATTCCCAATCAGTGGATCAATTTAATTTAAGAAAAATTAAACAGTCCTCAATAAAAAACCAATTTAAAGTTAATTACAAAACACAAAGTTGACCAACTATCGATACTTCATACTATCAAAGATACAAGAAAACTACAAATGGAACTTTGAAACCAGTTCTTGATCATACCGATAATATTTCTTTACAGTTCTAGTTTATATCAAAATTCAGCAAAGTTACAAGAAGCCACACCACGAATACCCCTACTGGATATTCGACAAAATATAATTGTACTTACTACAATAATATCAGCATTTTTCATTAAATAAGCGAAAAGTATTATAGAAAAATTTAAGTGTCATGCAAAAATTTGACAAGTATCCGTAAAGATACTTTAATACTTAGTGGATTACTACATACTAGGTGTGTCGTTTTTGTAGTTGTTGTTGTTGTTTGTGTGCATAATAGATACTTGGATAGTGTAAGGCAGAGTAGAGAAACAGGCGGCAAGGCGAATAACGTGCAAAAGATCAGAAGAAAAAGAAACCTACAAATCGCAGGACGACCAGAAAGCAAAGTGCAAATAGAAAACTATATAAATAAAATATTTAAAAAAATTGTTCAGCGAATAAAAAAAATAGGAAAACAATAAAGAAATGTTTAATACCAGTTACAAGTCGACTACTAAATTGTTGTGCAAATCGAAATAAAATAATAATTATTATTTATTATTTTTATTAATTTTGTTGTGCGTTAAAAGTTGTGTAAAAGTTGTTGGCATACAAATAATAGTGTATAGTTGTTGTTGTTTTTGTTTGTATAGTTGTTGTTGTTGTGCATAATTAGCAGAGAGTACAAATGAAAGGTGCAAAACCAAAAAGCTTGTTTTTTAGATAGAGAGATAAAGTTGTATCTTGTTGCTATATTTGTTTTGTATTTGTTGTTATTGAATTATATTTGTTTTTTGTAGTAGTAGTAGTTGTTTTTATTTATGATTGCTGTACCTGTATCGAATATGTTTCTCATAAGCTCTTCCTTATTGCAGAAATCCGTACTACAACATTTAATTCTATACGAATTGAATTTACTGCGACTGGAGAGGCATTCCAGAGGCTCGCGATGCAGCTCGTAAGTCTTATAGAGGCAACTGTGCAGCATAATAAACCAATACAATTAGGTATGAGTGTGTGTGTGTGTGTGTATAATTTGTGTGTGTGTGTGTTAAGAAAGAGAGCAACGACGAGCGAGCAAAACGAACGTTCAGAGAGAATGTGCAGAGCAGAGAGCAAGAGAGAGCATTTGATTTTGGTTTGGATTGAATTGCCGGATGAAAGAGAAAGAGAATATGAGAACAAATTAGTAAAATGTATTGTTGTTGTTGTTGTTGATTTCTGTCTTTTTGGGCCAGTTGCTATTTAATAATTGACACTCAGTCTGGTTAGTAGCAATCAAAACGAATTTGTTGCCAGGAGCTCGCTCTCAATGTTGTTGTTGTTTTGTTGCTGCTGCTACTTTTTTATTTTTGCTGCTGGTTTTTAGTATTGTGCGCTGCATTTATTTAAATTATTTATTTATTATATTTCTATATTTTGTGTGTTTTTTTTTTTGCGAGGTTAGCTTCAAGTTGAACTTTCAAATTCAAATTCAAACTTAACGAACGAGCATGGTTGAATTAGAAGAAAGAACAAGTTCAAAGAACGAACAAACTGGAACAAAGCAACTGGAACGAGACGTGCGTTTCTTTCTTGAATGATGGCTGTTAGATAGGAGCAGCAGTTGAGATCAGGGCTGGGCAGGGAATTATAGGATGGATGGGACAAAAAAGACGTGCACACAAGATAGCGCACCTTCGTAGACAACTGGCGGCTTTCTTTGTTGGCCATCAATTGTGGCTCTATCCATGGACGGTGCATAGTATTTGATAACGGGACGCAGATATCGATTGCAAAAGTCACGATCGTTGCAACAGGCATGTCCGCCACGTGTGGCAGCTGGACGTGCCGTCGGCCCGCCATTAAGGCCATCGTTGCACCAGATAAAACGTCCCGGCGGAAAGCTCTGCGACATGTGGAGGCAGCTAATTCACACAGTTTATCAATTGATTGCCTTGTGTGTTAGATTTACCTATAAATACAATAAATATATGACTGCAACTTACCGGAAACTAAAGATTATATCGCTGTTACTGTCCTTTTCCACCGAGGTGAAGCAATATCCATCCGTTTCGCATATGTGATTCGTTTCCTTGCAGATATCACAATGACATTTGATTGTTTCTAAAAAAGAATCACAAAAATTTGATCAGAATTATGCTATAAGATAATTTAATAAAAAAAAGTGTTTTTCTACTATTAATAACTGATCAGTCTACCGTCGTATATCACACTTTAAACTCCAACTATCCTAGTATAAGCTATTAAAAATCTATCTGCTTACTTATCATAATTACGATCATCATCAGCACTTTTTAGTTCATTGCGCCTATCATAATAAAATGAAATTTAAAAATATTTTCATTTGAAATTCGATTTCGCTAAAAATAAACATTTATCGCATAGAACTGAAAATCGGAATTAGTTTGCGCTTCTTTAATAAGTATCAGCTGTTATCAGTTATCAGTAATCAATATGATCATTAGGTAGCTGACATTTGTCGCTTTGGGCCAATTAGCAAGTCACTCTTAGCCCAATTTAGAGATATATTAATCATAACACTGATTTCTTGAGCGATCGCTGACATTTAGCGCAAAGAGAGACAGACAGCGGAAGAGGGAAAGAGAGGTAAGCTCAGGTTTCTCGCACAAAACCAAAAATAAAAGGCATTTAGCATAATAGCAACAACAAAGCGTAGACAGACGAGAAGACAAGTGCAAAGCGGAAAGCATAAAGAACCCAGACGAAGTCGACGCTGACGTAGTCGTTGACGTAGCCGCTGACGTTGACGTCGCTGCTGACTTTGCGCGCCAGTTTTGTTGCTGCAGTTGCATTGCAATTAAGTTGTTGTTGTTGCTTTAGGCTTTAGGCAAGTGCATGCAAAAGCGAGGGTGGTTGAAGTGCCAGCGTCTGCTGCTGCAGTCAGTCAGTCAGCCAGCCAGCGTGGGTATGAGAACTGCAGCACATTGACATCAACAACGCGCTGACGTCACGAGACGAGACGAGACAGACAGACGGGCAGGGGCAGGGGAAGGGGCAGGTGCTGGGGCAGTGGCAGGGGAAGTGGCAATGCCAGACGGGCTTTTCAAAATCCAACAAGCTTGAGCTGCTCTTTGAGGTGTTAAAGTCACGCGAGTCGCTTTTGAGTTCGTTCGTCTCGTATTATACCCTGTGAAAGAGCTAGAGACTTCAAATTTGGTATGTAAGTTCCTAGATACCATACGCAGATCAAGTTTATGATTATTTTTGGATCGGACCTCTATATCATATAGCTGCCATAGGCACGATAGAACAAAAATTAAGATTTTGTTTGAAAAAATTTTTTGTTTTTTGAGATATCTCAACCAAACTGACACAATATACATCTGTAAGGGTGATATACATGCTGACCAAATTTGGTTCAAATCGGACAGTTATATCATATAGCTACCATAGAGACACTTACTTAAAAATCAAGTTTTAGTATGAAAAAAATTTTTGTTTTTTGAGATATCTTAACCAAACTAATAGAATATGCATTTAAATAGGTGTTATCTATCCTGACTAAATTTGGTACAGATCGGCTTTCTATATCATACAGCTGCCATAAAAACAATCGGTCGAAAATCAACTTTTAGTACAGAGTACCTCGCTACAGGGTATCCTACCGTCGAGCTTGCTCGACTTTAGTTGCCCACTCGTCTCTTATTTCGTATCTGATGTCCGTTTTTTCTGCTGTCCGTTTTGGCGGCTTTTATTTCGCACTTACTTTTCTTGTTGTGCAGCGGTGCATAAGTGGCCAATGACATTTGCAACTGGGTGGCAGCAATGGAATCATTTGTAGCTGGCAATTGTATTGACACAGCGCTGTTGTTGTTGTTGATGATGTTGCTGCCATTGTTGTTGTTGTTGTCATGCACGCTGTTATCAGCGGACGACAGCGACGATTTAGTTAGATAAGCACCAGCTGTTTCATTTGCTGTTGTTGCTGCTGCTGTTCTCGCTGCTTTTCTTGTTGTTGTTGTTGCCGGTGGCTCTGACAAGACTTTGTGGCCAGTTTTTGCTGCCTCATCTGTGGTATTTATAAGCACTTCAATTGGTGAGGCTGCAAACAAACAAAAAAAATAATACAAATTAAGGTTAGTTTCACACCTCAACAACTGTTAATAGGTAGGGGGGAGAAGAGTGTTAACTTATTGAGTGCACTCATCCTCGTTAGCCAGTGTTGGTTAAGTACTTACCGCAGCTTACGTTCAGCAGCGCCAGCAGGCAGAGCAGCTTAAGCAGCAGCCACATTTTAATTGTTTTTCTTTTTGATAAACGCTGACCGTTTGACATGTTATTGTTTTCGTTTTCGTTATTGTGAATTTCTTTTGTTTTCCGCATGCTCACACACACACACACGCACACAAGCGCATAAGCTCAAAGTCTGTGTGGGTAACAAAATTATTTATACGTCCTTGTTGACGACACAAACAAAACTATGCAAAGGAGACGACAACAACAACGACCGCGACTGCGACCGAGACGGCGACTGCGACGTTGACTGCAGACGGCAACTAATTTGCTTTATATTGCGCATTTATTGTATAGGGACTCGAAGCTCGCGCTCTGCTTGCGCCGAAACGAGCTTACATGTTGTTTGCAGATTCATTTAGCGAGTTAATTAGCGTAAGCAGCATGTTTTTTTTGGCCATTTGGCATTTAATAATGCACTTGGCACGCATACTGTTTAATTGATTGTCACAAATTTTGTTCACTTCTTTCAATTTCAATTAGAAAAACTCAATTCCCCTCCCACTTGGCGTAGAACTTTTCAGCCGTATTTTCATCACGTGAGTTTGGCATTTGTGTGGCTTGTATTACCACTAAATATTATTTACAATTGTGACCAGCACCTTGAATTGTATTGTGCACTGTTTTGTTTGCATTAAATTGTATTATTTATTTGCTATATATGCAATTTTGTTTAACGAAATCAGCGGAAAACCCGTCTGTGTGTGAATTAGCTTGTAGTTTCACTGCTGCCAACTCGTTATATAGTCACGGCGAAGCAAAAAAAGGGTTGGCAGGCTTGGCTTACGGATTTTAGATCTGTCGACCACTTGATCTAAAATTGGCTAATAATGCAAAAATGTCGCTTTAAAAAATTACCCAAAATTGGAAACCGTACTTTTGCTGGGAAGCAGTGCTGCCATACGCTTGAAAATTATAGCACCACCTTTTGACGATTCGCGAAACAAAAATTCCGCACCATTTGTTCGTTCCCGAATACACTTCACCTGTTTATTTTGTACATTTTTATCAGAAAATGAAAAAATATTAGCAAACTTTAGTTCAATTAACAATAATAATGGATTGTATTAATTGGTTGAACAGAAATTTATTTCCGCTAGCTCTCTTAAGGTACTAGTGCTTTGAAAATGCCTGGCAATCAACAATAACATTTTGTCAATTTAATTATGAGACATCATACTTGGTATGAAATTTATCTATTGCCACAAGAGGCTCAGCATTGAAAGTGGTGGCATGCCAGGCTCCGCTCCCTTGGAGAATCCTATAAAAACATAAAATATGATTGTAATGCAGCGTCAAAATAAATAAGAACAGATAAGCAGATATCCTTCTTCTTTCCACACGTGCTATAGGCACTCACCTAAATACAGGACCATTGGCACAAAGCCCCAGTGGAATGTGGTCTGGACGATGTCCACAACCACTGCCAGTCGCTCCTTGACTCCATCAGAAAGAACCATTTTGTTTGATTATTGCAAAAAAGAGTTGCAAACAATGAAAGCACACGCTCGTGTTATGAAATTGATTTGCAGCGAATCGACTGAAAAATATGAAGTGTTGGTAACCGTGTTTAGATTTACAAATCGAAATAAATAAATATATTTTTTATATGTCAGTTCGAAATAAATGAATGATCAATTTGAAATGCCGACTGAAATTAATGATAAATTAAGCAAAGACTACTTATTTCGAAAATTAATATTCTTAAAAGTCGATTCTCTACACTGGCTTTGGCCTTGCCATATTACGAAATGATTTCAAACAAAATGTAAACAAATCAATAGCGTTGCCGGACTAAAGATGCATGCTGACAGGTTCTTTTAGAAATCGATCATTTTTACTGGAGTGGCAATCTTCCTGACCAGTGCCGGCAAGTTTCTGTCAGGAAAGCATCTAAATCAGTGATGGGCACAGTCTCGCACGCGTGCAAATCAGCTGTTCGATTTACCAATACAAACGCAAGCCCGAAAGCATCGAGCAACGCGAAATCAGTAGCAGCCAGAACGTCGAACAGGGAGTCTATGCGCGGACTTGGCCTAAAAAACATCAAATATGCACTGCGAGATATAGTTGAGAATCTCTACTTGGAAATAATTAACTTATTTGCTTTTAACGCAAACACATTAAGAACTTGAGGAGGAATAAAATAACTGATTTTGCATAGAAATCATGTACAATTTACAATGTTTGTGATTTAAGTACTAAAATAAACATTGTTAAAAATAAAACAGCTATAAAACTATTCTATTACATTATTATTCTATATGAAATATTATATATTATATATAATCAATTATATAAAAAAACTTTATTATATATATATAAAACTATATAATATATAAAACTATATTATATAAAACTATTCTTAATTAATAATTTTAAAGCTTACAAAATAATGGTTAATAATTTTTATAATTAGCTTATAACGATCTGCTTTTAATGCTATGAAGTTGCCCGCCATTGCTGATCCGCCTTCTGCGAGCGCCGAACACAGAGGGATGCGATCTCGTCCACTACAATGACAAGATCAGCAGCTCCACACCAAGAGTTGGTTCCACTTGTCACTTCACTTCACTTCACTTGATCCGCCTTCTTCGAGCGTCGAACACTAACTGTCTGCCTACTGCAAGATGGCCTCCTTTTATATGCTGCGTGGGTGGTCAGTTAGCAGAGCTCTGTTATCTAAGCAGTGCCAATGTTTAACAGTGACAATCGAGTTTAACAGTGTTAATCGAGTTTAACAGTGTTTATCGAGATTAACAGTGTTAGTCGAAATTAACAGTGCTAATCGAAATTAACAGTGTTAATCGAAATTAACATTGTTAATCGTGATTTACAGTGGTAATCGAGCTTAACAGTCACTGTTAAACTCACATTGGCACTGCTTAGATTACAGAGCTCTGCTAACTGACCACCCACGCAGCATATAAAAGGAGGCCATCTTGCAGTAGGCAGACAGTTAGTGTTCGACGCTCGAAGAAGGCGGATCAAGTGAAGTGAAGTGAAGTGACAAGTGGAACCAACTCTTGGTGTGGAGCTGCTGATCTTGTCAGCATCCCTCTGTGTTCGGCGCTCGCAGAAGGCGGATCAGCAATGGCGGGCAACTTCATAGCATTAAAAGCAGATCGTTATAAGCTAATTATAAAAATTATTAACCATTATTTTGTAAGCTTTAAAATTATTAATTAAGAATAGTTTTATATAATATAGTTTTATATATTATATAGTTTTATATATATATAATAAAGTTTTTTTATATAATTGATTATATATAATATATAATATTTCATATAGAATAATAATGTAATAGAATAGTTTTATAGCTGTTTTATTTTTAACAATGTTTATTTTAGTACTTAAATCACAAACATTGTAAATTGTACATGATTTCTATGCAAAATCAGTTATTTTATTCCTCCTCAAGTTCTTAATGTGTTTGCGTTAAAAGCAAATAAGTTAATTATTTCCAAGTAGAGATTCTCAACTATATCTCGCAGTGCATATTTGATGTTTTTTAGGCCAAGTCCGCGCATAAACTCCCTGTTCGACGTTCTGGCTGCTACTGATTTCGCGTTGCTCGATGCTCTCGGGCTTGCGTTTGTATTGGTAAATCGAACAGCTGATTTGCACGCGTGCGAGACTGTGCCCATCACTGACAGAAACTTGCCGGCACTGGTGACGAAGATTGCCACCTGGTTCAAGGGCTGCCACTCCAATCGAGCTCTCAAAATAGCCAGATCCAGCTATAAAATAGCTAAATTGGCAACAGTGCTGTCATATGGTGTGTGGCATGGTCGCCAGAGAACTTTTTTTTGCTTTTTATTTATTAAATGCATTAAAACAATCTCACCGCAGAACGATCGGAACTGCATAATAGAAGAGACGTATAAACAAAGAGCGTCGCAACCAATTGAATCATACATATAATGTAAGTGATAAGCAAGTGTTGACGACTTTCACACTGACATTTTGAATGAGGAAAAAGAAAATAGTGAAAAATCAATTTCGTATTATGTAAGCTGGCGTGTGCTCAAATTGAAATTTGTTTGTATTGCAGATAATAATTGATTGAACGGACAATGAAAACAACTAATATCGGATTGTATGCATTTCGTTTAACCTTCGGTCAGGTGAGCATTCGCTAAATAGCGCATAAAGAAAAAACAAAAGAACCAAAACCGAAACAAAGTATTGGCAAGTGCGAAAAATATGCAAATTAAGGGGAAATTACGCACAGTGTAAATATCCCAAACACGTTTATAAAAAGTTCCTCGTACGCGTACTCCCTCACCCGCATACACAGTCACACACACACAAATGAAATGGAGGAACTGCAACCAGGTGATGAATGTGAGGAATGTCGGAATCAGGGCTTTAACCACAAACTGCGTTATTTCTACATAAATCTGGAGGAACAGCTGCTCAAATGCGAATCTCGTTACTGTCTTTGGCCGCACAACGATGAGGTATCCTCCGAGGAGGAGGAAGAGAAGCAGGAGAGGAAGGAGGATGAAGAGACAACAACAAATGCGGATGATAATGATGATGCATTTATTGTGCAGATGCTGCAACAGCTGGCAGCCGAGGAACCTGCAACGGAATCCACTTTTGATACGGTTACCTGCTCCATGCCGGATTTAACTGGTATAACTACTTCCGGGTTCGAGTCCGTCGTGGAATTAACAGCTGAAACAGTTCAGGATGCAAGCCATATGGAAGACAAGCCTCGTGACTTGGCTTGCATCAGTCCAAAGTGCATTCCATTCAATTCCAAAACCTTATCCAACCACGATAAACTCTTATCAGCGACAACAACAGCAACTGCAGCTATAACAACGGGAACAACAACAACAACAACTGTTATTAATTCTATGCCTGATTTCTTATCAGAATCTGCTGGCATTCCGAATCTCCAGTGCGAAAGTTCTCCATTGGCAGCTTTACAACACTGGAAAAATTCAATTAAGCCCGAGCCATCTATTCTAATTGGAACATGCAGCAGTGCTGATAACAAAGAGTTCGCAGTCTCAATCTCTTATGCTGAGCAGGAACTAAAGATTAAAAAAGAGACGCCAAAGACATATCGCTTACCGACACTCAAAAAAGCCTCCACTACGCTGATGAGCAAGCAGTCCAAGCAGTTCACACAGTCCAATCAGAAACAGTCATCCAATCAGACGCAGACTGAATCTCAGTCAGCAACGCCGCCGGCTCCCAATTCCATTCTGTCCACATTTCGGGATGCAGTGAAGCGGGAACAGGAGTCACGTTCGCTGAAACGTGGTAAGCGCAAAGTTGGCAGCATTGCGGCCAAGTTAGTTGGATGCGGCGGACAATCCCGAACGGACTTGGTCAAGCAGTTAAAGCAGAGCATGAAGAAGGAAGAAGCAACGGAATCCAAGCAGGAAGCAGAGGAGGAAGCAAACAAACAAACAAAATAAAAACACTTTGGATTTGACTTGAATGCCAAATAAATTTGCGTATCAAAATGTGAGTGCGTGTGTGTGTGTGACAAAAATTGCAAGCAACCGGATTTATTTATAAACATTGGATTTAGTTGTTGTCGCTATTTGTTTATGCGCGACACGCGTCCAGCGCATGATAAACAAATGCCAAAGAAAGCAGTTCAAGAAAAGAACGGGAAATGTTCGCTGATCTGTGAAAAAGGGGGGAAATGGGAATATGGGGAAATAAGGTCAAGCCAAGTGCGTCACAAGGCGACAACAGCTCAAGTTGCAACGCAGTGAGACTCGCTTACAACAACAACAAAGTAATTATGGACAATATCAGTTGTGTACAGTGGAGCAGAAGTTCTTAGAAATGCACACAAAATAATATATATAGAAACTTGTTTTCCAACCATAACAATTTCAAGCAAAGCGGCGCCGGCAATTCTAAAAATAATTCTTTTACATTTTAATTAGTTGCGCGTTGCCAAAACACAAAAAGAAACAACAAAATCGTTTAACTTAAACGTAAATAGTCATTTGTATTTTGCATTATTTTTGCAGAAACTTAAAGCAGAATATTATGATATACTTTCTATTTAATTTATTTATAATTCACTCTTATACTTAGTTTATTTATTATAATTTAGATTGTTTTAATTAGCGGCTATTTACAATCACTTTTATTCATCAAATTTAAAATTAGATTTACGCCAAGTTTTCGGCAATAATGTGCGCTGCAATTAAGCAAATATATATCCTTATAATATATTTAAATTAAATTTCATTTACATACATTGGCAAAGTAAATTTAAACACTTTTGTTAGTTCAATTTTTCGAATTTAAATTTGTTACTTTGTTTATTACATCCCAAAGTAATATTTACTTTTGCGCCTGCTCCATTAACCTTTAACCACTGTGCACTGCTGACGTCACATGCCACGCGTTTCCAGCTTTTTGCGTCTTTGACAAGTTTCATTGAGGAATGCAAACAAAAAAAAGTTGTTTTAATTGCAACAGAATCAACAAGTACAGTTGAGATACAGACCAAATTTGCCGTTACTGGAGGCCGTTAAAACATAGTAACTTACTATCTATTATTACGCTTATTACGAAATGTATTATCAACAGTTGTTACTGACGAGTTACGAGTTCATTAACAGGTCAAATACTCTTTCTGCTGATTACTTTCTTAATCAGTTCAATGAACGTGGGAACCTGTGGGGTAATCAGTTGCAGGGGAATTTTGAACTTGCGTTGCCAACGGGTAAAACACAAAATCGGAAAATCTGAAAATGCGGCGTAGTAGGTAAACCAGAAAACCGGCAAAAGCTATAGACATTTCGGGCAATTGGCCAACTTGTTTGCTTGACATTTTAAATATAGAATAGATTGCTAGAACTGTTAAGCAGGATATTTAATCAAAGCTAATACTGGTTTCAGTTACGATTTTATAATTATTGTATTCTAGTTTAGACGAAACTAACCATTATACATGAATCGATTACTAATCGGTTATTTTGGTTTGAATAATATCGGGTTTTTAGTATCAATATAATAAAGATTTGTTTCGGTTCGGGTTTCAGTTTCTGCTACCAATTTTAATCGGTTAAATACCGGTTATAAATAACGGTTTCTATTGTTTTTAAACCCTGTTTTTAAACTGATTTAATTTTTGTATCTTTTTTTAGGCTACTCCGCTCTCCGCGCAGGCCTCGACCCACAGCAGTCATGCGTTCACCACCAACTCCTCGTCGCCCAACCGTGTGGTGACCCGCTCGGCC
The DNA here is from genome assembly GCA_035045575.1 of Drosophila falleni. Taxonomy (NCBI): domain Eukaryota; kingdom Metazoa; phylum Arthropoda; class Insecta; order Diptera; family Drosophilidae; genus Drosophila; species Drosophila falleni. The sequence continues at coordinate 11,291,383 of JAWNOV010000011.1, forward strand.
ACGATGTTGGCCCTGTTTGGGATTGCGCTCTCCTCGTTCAGTTTGAAGCAGCTGCTGACCAAGAAGCACAACAAACACAATGCACTGCGCAAGCTTTAAGCCAAATGAGGAATAACAATTACCAACAATTTTGGGAGCCATCTGTAGCCATGTCCTGTTAGCCATTCAACATTCTCAGTTCCTCAGTTCCCATTCTCATCGTAGTGTATATTTGTTTATGTTTAAGTCATCAGCCAAAATTCACACAACTTTATCAGCGACATGGCGACAATTTTATTTAGAGCAAACTCCTAATTTATATTTTGAGATGGATGGCTTTGAATATGTATATAATTACTTGTTCTTCACACATACACATACACACACACACACACAGAGAGAGAGAGAGAGGCACACACAAATACACACACAGAGAGAAACACTAATGCAACGCCAACAAAAAAGGAATACAAATTGTGATAGTTAATTGTGTACTAATGATGATGATGATGATGATCGGAAGGAAGATGATGTTATTGAATCCCTATGTATAGTATATATATACTATATATACGCGTATGTATGTGTCAACAAGTCCTAATATATACATATAGATCTTTAGTTTAATTCTAAATTTAAAGGGAGTCCCAAAAAAGAAACGACTAAGTGAAGAATTTTATTAATAATAACAATTGCCGAAGTATGATCTGCAATTATGGGCGAAAGTATCCAAGATTTTGTATTAGCTTTAGTTAAATATTCAAATAAACCGCATTATTATCAAATTTCTCGTTTCCCTCTTTATTTTTGTATAAACAAACGTATCATGGATCATCATTATCAAACATTTGCACTTGGACTAATCTAAAGAATTATTGTTACTTCTACTAACTAATATTTATAATCTGAGAACATAATTAAAGCTGGCAATAATTACTACTGAACATTAGATGAAAATACTGTGTTATATTAATTAGCTCGCTGCTTTCCTGATTATCCTTAAAGAATTTTCCGTGACTCGCTCTGATTAATTTAATAATAAAAATTTAAGATCACTTTGGAATTGAGCGCCATTCAAATTTCTCATCGTAACCAAGCCTGCCCACCCGTTATTTGTTGCGTGTCGCGTATGGCCACACTGGAAAAGGAAGATGCTACCAGATCGGTGAATTGTGCAGGGTGGCAGCCTTCGACCGGATGGCAGCCTGCCACTGTAGTGCTGACAAGTTTTTAGTGGGAGCAATAGCTGTTTCTGTCTTCAAATTGTTATTGTGGGCAGTTTTGCACAGTTATTACCAAATATATTAATAGAAAAACTTAGCTAAATTTATATTTAAAATAGCCAGTTTTCCAGCTAGCCAAATATATTAATAGCAAAACTCGGCTGAATATATATTGAAAATAGCTAGATTTAGATAATAGCAATTTTGAAATTGTTCTAGCAAGTAAATTCTGAAAATAGCCAGATCTAGCTATTAAATACCTAAGTTGGCAGCAGTGTAAGTAAGTGGGTGACGTGCCTAGTGCCAACTCGTAGAATTGTTATTATTTGTAAATTGAAAATAGGCCGAGTGCCGTGGCAAGTGACAACAAATGCGCTAAGCGTCTGCAAACAAACAGGAGAGCAGCAGCAGCAGCAGAGAGAGGAGAGAGCGGAGTAAGAGAAGAAACCAAAAAAGATGGGCATTAACGTCAGCAGAAATGCCGACCTGGCGTCAAATGAGATTCTTCAGCGGTTTGTGGGACGCCAGCATATAGCGCACGACGATGAAGCCTACTGGAATAATCTGCTCAATTACAACATAGTGATGCCGGAGAACAGGTAACAACAACAACAACAACAATTTGAGTGAGTCAGTTGAATCAAATGTTTGCTTTGCAGTCAGGATCAGCTGAGTCTGGACTCTCGCATGGAAACACTATGTCAATCGTTTATTGTTAACAATCTGAAGACGGGCAATCTTGGCTCGCTGGTCACTGTGTTTCTGGAGAAGGCCACGGAGCTGTTGTCGCTGTCCGATCAGGAGAGCAATATGCATGTGTGGCAAACATTCAATGCTCTATTTATCATACGCACACTGATTAAGTATATCAATGAAACTGGTTCGGAGTTTCAGCTGTTGCAACACTTTGAGGCCATGCCCAGCGCCGAGCTGCTGAAGGCGGCGGAGGAGCAGCAGCAGCAGCAGGAGAGTGCCAGCATTGCCATTGAGGCTACCGAACAGGCAACATTGGCACCGCTTATTGTCGATGGCGCCAAGTTTGAAACCTTCATCGATGCCTTGGTGAATCTGATTGTTGTTATACCCGTGAAGGAGTTCACCTACCATCTGCATCTGGAATCGGTGAATACGCTCATCACATTGCTGGCAGTGCATCTGTTTGCCCAGCAGCAGCAGCCCACAGATAAATCCATTGTCTTTCGCACCATCTACAAGTGTCAGCATGCGAATGTGCTGATGTCGGCGCTGTTGCACTTTGTGGCACGCATGGTGGAGGTGCCACACACCATGTTTGGGTCCAGTTCGGCGGGATCCTTTGTCTTTGGCATTGCCGAGTCGCTGCTGTCGATATTCACGTTTCGCAAGCAACAGGATGTCCTCAAGACAACTAGTGCCACTGGCGGAGAATTATCCCAGCAATTTCGAACGCACTATCCGCTGGCTAATCAGAGTCTGTTGCTCATATTGATACTAACCAATCATTGCACGGCACAGGATAATGCCTATCGCACGAGTTTGTTTGGTTGCGCCGATTCCAAGGATTCACCCAAGCAGGGCAGCGGTGCCGTCTCCTTTCAGATTGACTTCTCGGCCGTCTACGAGACACTGTGTCGCATTGTGACCATTGATCAGGCCACATTGCTGCTCTATTTGCTGTTGCATCGCAACGAGCGATTCTACAGATTTGTCATGCAGCAGCAGGATCTCGAACAGCTGGTTATACCCATACTACAGACGTTATACAATGCACCCGACAGCAATTCACATCACATTTACATGTCGCTGATTGTGCTGCTCATTCTCAGTGAGGACGAGGGATTTAATAAGAATGTGCACACGATTGTGAGTTTGAAAAACCTTTGTTATTATAAGTTATGCCCAAGTTAACTATGATTTTTCTGCTTCTACAGCTGCTCAAGAACATCAGCTGGTACACGGAGCGCACCATATCAGAGATATCGTTGGGCGGCATTTTAATCCTGATTGTTATCCGTACAATTCAGTACAACATGTTGAAGATGCGGGACAAGTATTTGCACACCAATTGCTTGGCTGCCTTGGCCAACATGTCTGGCCACTTCCGTTCCCTGCATCCGTATGTGGCACAGCGTTTGGTATCGCTATTTGAGACGTTGGCTCGCAAACACACGCGCCTGGATGCTCAGCTAAAGGAGCCGGCAGATAGCGCCGTATTTGTTAATGTATCCACAACGCCCGAGGACATGATGCAGGATTTAAGTGTGCTGGAGGAAGTGCTGCGCATGGTATTGGAAATCTTGAACTCCTGCCTTACAAATCAACTGGTCTACTGTCCCAATCTTGTCTACACGCTGCTCTACAAGCGCAGCGTCTTTGAGGGCTTCCGCAGTCATCATGCGTTCCAGGATGTTATACAGAATATTGATATGGTGCGTAATCTGGAATACTTCTAGGCATATCATTGATAAGATTAATTTATCTACAGGTGGTTGGCTTCTTCTCCTCACGTCTGCAACGTGTGCAAGAGCAACGTGGCGAGCTGGGAGTGAATGAAGTGATCGAGGTGATATCAAAAGGTGCCAGTCAATGGTCCAGTGATCGCCTGCGAGTGAGTAAAAGAAACAGTTTTAAAAGGAACAACTCTTAATGATTCTTGTTTAGAAATTTCCGGATCTGAAGTTTAAATATGTCGAGGAGGATGCACCTGAGGAGTTCTTCATTCCATATGTGTGGACGCTGGTCTGTAAATACGGCTGCGTGCACTTCAGCTCCGAGAGCATCAAGAGTGTCACCACGGATATTGCCTGCTAATATAAGCTCCTACTTTCCCCTCTTATGTACCCACTCGCCGTACCGCTTTTATTTGCTTCTTAGTCTATGTCCTAAATAATTATGTGTAATCCCAGCTATACAAAAGGGAGCCCGGCTCGCTCCGATTGCCTAATCCATTAGAATTCAAGCCAAATGGTTAAAACATAAGCGATCCAATTACAAAAAAACGTTGACGTTAAAGTATCCTCCCCATGAACTAATGATAATACATAGAACTAGGCTGCAGAGCATTGAAGAAATCAATAAAAATATATAAAATGATATAATAATAATACATATTTTGCTACCGCTAATAACAGTTCATATAGTTGAGCACAACTAAAGCTCCGAGATATCGATTGTACTAATCAAGAAAGACAGCAAAACGATATATATTTAAAAAAATAAATTAAATTACAAATTTAAAACAAATTGAATATATTCAAATATATATTTATATTGTGTATGTTAGTTATAATAATTATATTATTGTATTTAGCAATTGGAAAAGATCGATAAATTAAATATTAACTAAAGTTGATGAAGTTCACAGTATTTTTCCATGCTTCTTTTTTATAGGCCCTTTATGATAAGCTTTTCTTATCTGAATTGTACTTTACCAAAAGATAATTCCCCATTTGGTTGGGTGTATCTTCTTCTTGTCTTTGTTTGTTCAGAAACTAGATATGATGACAGTTGCTTCAAAGCATTGATGTGACACTTGAACAGACAGGAAATTACCTTCAATAATGTGCATGCCTATTTGCGCTTTATTATGCATATTTACATTATCAGTTGTAACAACAACAACAACAACAACAATATTAATAATTACAATGCATTCGTCATGTAAGTAAGTATTTTCCCAATATCAACAGCAATATAAACATCCCATCAAGAGATACTTAAATATGCTGAATATTGAATACGCTTCTGTTAAATGAAATATTTAATATGAATTAGCATTCATTCTAAATTAAGAACTATTACGACATCTGACTATATTTTAGAAGTATCTTTTTAATAAGTATCTTTTACATTTATTAAACTTTTACTTAGTATCTCAAAATGTTTTCATCACGTTTTCAGTAAGCTTTCAGTAAATTTAATTCAATTATTTTGAAAGTAAAAATCGAAACAGATATGATATTTATTTATCTTAAGTCTTTGATCATATTACAAAAATTCGAATAATTCGTACGCAACTTTCTATATATATAATTTTGATTTATTCTATACCATACTATATTCTTACCGTTATTTCCCTTTTTTATTGTTGGGTATTGGGATATTACCTAAAACTTTTCTCTATATTTGCTTTCATTTTTTAGTTTTTCGTCTATCTACAAAATGATGTTACACTATTGTTAGTGTATCGTAAGGGAATTTTACTGCCAACGTAAAAAGTTCGTTGACTTTTGTCTTTGACGTCGCTGTCGTCACTTTTAACATAGACACAAACCCGCAGGGGGCGGGGCACTTTGTGGTCGGCTGACTTTAGTTACTGTTGTTTGTTGTTGTTTATTTATTTGTTGCATTTTTTTAGTAGCTTTGTGCGAGCTACGTGCTTTCAATAAATAAATTGCAACTGCAAAAGCAGACAACAAAATAATAAAAACTAACTAAAAATAAAACATTAAATACAATTTATTTGCTGTTCATTAGTTGTTAGTGTTGTTGTTGTATTTCTATTTTTCTGCACAACGCGGAAAATTTGTTATTGTGCATTTTCATAGGCGTTTTTATGGCTGCAGTTGTTGTTGTTAGTGTTGTTGTTGTTGAGGACGCTTGACGCATTTTAATTAATTTTTCTACACACAACAAAATTTATTTTCAAATTTCCTAGCCTGCCTGGAATTGTTGTTGTTGTTCATGTTGTTAATGTTGTTGGCCGATATGCAGGTTAAAACAGTTTATTGACTTCTATTGTCGCCCGCATTTTGTTTAGCCAAATGTTTTTGCCAATTTTGAAATTGGCAAGCAACTGGCAATTGTTGAATTCTTGGCCAATTCTTCGCATAGAATATGCTAGAATTTGTTAGAATTCACTTAGCCAAGTTCGCAACCATAAATTGCGAAAAAGCAAACGTTGCGCATGCGCAAAGCAAATAGAGAGAGAGAGAGAGAGAGAGAGAGAGAGAGAGACGAAAACAACAACAACAACTGCAACAACAAGACTGAAATCAATGTGAGTTGAGCATGGATTTGGAGTTGGACTCGGATTTGGATTCGGATTCGGACCCGACTGAACTAAAAACGTGAGCATACCAAATACATGAGAGCATTTATGTGTGTGTGTGTGTGTGTTTGTGTAGAGTCCGCAATACATGCGGGTTCCCCTCCCTCTCAACTCCCTCCCCCTTTTTGGCGCTACTAAATTACAAATTATTGTGCAAACTTCGCCTCATTGTGAATTAATAAAGCCAACAACAATATTATGACATAAATATTGGCAAAAAAGAAAAAAAGTGGTAAAATGAATAAGAGCATAATAACAAATACATGCTTTGTATGCGATTATTCATCATATGCGAACATATTTAGAGCCCGCATTTTAGCTGGTTTTTGTTGTTTTTTTTTTTTAGACAGTGCCTACAACTGAAAGTGATCATTATGCATAGATATATCCATGCCATCTAACGGTCATTGATCCAGTCCAAACAGTTGTAAATACTTACAAATAAAAGCCCGCAGATTAGTTACAAATTGGACCGTTTGGCCCATAGCCTCTGACTTGGCTAACAAGTCTCTACTAACTTATTTGCCCATGCCCTCGCTTTCGGTTTCACTTCAAAGACTGCTGAAGACTTGAGCCAATATTAAGAGAGAGACAAATTATGTTTTATGTTTATTGGCAATCGATTTAACATAAATTCGCACCTTTCAATTGTTTATGTTCACTTGTCACGGTCCGGTTTGTCGTTGGCTATTAAATCTGTCTCTCTGTGTATTTGTTTGTATTGTTTTTGAATTTATTTTTACCGCTGACGTCTTGTAGTGGTTTACCTAGACCCAACTAGGCATCTATTGACTTTATCCAGTCATCGTCAGTCATCGTCAGTCGTCTTTTTTTTACGTATGACCTTTGCAGCTAAATACTATATTGATCTGGTTTGCTTACGATCATATATATTGTTTGATATTCGCCAGCGTCTCTTGTTTGTTTGGTCTGGTTTGTTTTGTTTTTTGTTTTGGCCAAGTCGACTTGGGCCATTTCCAAGTGAAATCTATGAAAGTTGCACTACGACTCGCTCGCTCTCCTCCGTCCATTGTGTTGTTGCCTTGCCTCCAGCAATGCTGCAAATCAATCAATTCAATTTGCAAACTCAATAAATTCATTGATTAATGTACATAGACTTTGTTAATGATTCACAACGCAGACAGCTTGGAAGCCTTAGAGAAATAGATTGAGTCAATTGAAAAGTGAGATTCATTGAGATATCGTAATTTTAAGTTGATTTATAATAATTATCTAGTAATTTCGATAATTAACTATGCTTTGATTGCAAGTTAATCGTAATAGTAAATAACGACTAGAATACTCTAGCAATTTCGATTCATTGAGTATTCGACTTGATAATACCCAATGACTAGCTGTTGTAAATTCATAAAAAATAGTATCACTGACCATTCTTCTATTGGTAGTCTCAGTTAACTGATTTAATTCCAAATGAACTCTTAGTTTATAACTAACTGAACACTGAAAAAAACTACCCTTAATGTGATTAAATACAAATCTTTAATTTTAATTAGATGTTGGGACTTCGTAGGCTCAAATAATTTAGCTAAAAATAGTTTTAGGAAAACTTTAGACCCAGAAAAAATATAAATTGTTGAAGAAATAGAATTTTGATCATATTTTTAATTATACTTCACATTTTATTCAAATTCATTGTGCTACTTCAACTATTTAACGTTATAAAGATAATAAAATTTGAAATTATTCTATTCTCTAAAATTCCTTGATAATTAAAGAGAGTTTAAGAACTGTGTAAAATAGTTTTTTAATGATTTCAAAGTAGTTGTTTCAGTTGAAAAAACCGCCCGCTGATCACAATAAACAGCAACAATTATTTTTTTTAATTAAGCTAAAATAATACAATTTTTATTTATTTTTATAAAAATGTTTTATAGTTTATTTCATCATGAATAATTATCACAATAGCTTAAAAACTAAAAAGTGTTGGACACCATTTAAAGTACTATAAACGACTAAAGCAAAGAAAATGATGCATGAAATTACTTACAAAATAAGAAACTGCATAAATATTATCAAAAAAAATATATTAAAAGACAGTTGCTTAATGAATTATATGTAGTTGTGTGTAAGAGTGTGTGTGTTTGTGAGTGTGTGTGGGTGTTTGTTAAAAGTAAATGCTGCCTTTGATTCGGGATGAAAGAAAAGCATGCGCCTTTGGCAACGCCGGCCAATCGGAAACGGAAACGCCGACCAGCAGTACTCCCCGCAGTCTCCCCTTTGACCTTTGACCTACATCCCTTCACAGGTGGCCATGCAGGTCTTGTAGCTGGGGAAATTGTTCTCGTTGCCATCGCATCCGCCAAACTTGAATTCCACACACTTCTTCTGCTCCGGATCGTAGCGCCATCTGGGAATCAAAGCACGACAGACACCCTTGCGAGCCGGCATCATGCAGAACTGCTCCGGATGCGTATTGCGTCCCGTATTGGCCACATCATCCAATGAGATGGCATCAAAGAAGTCGCTCACATCATCATACAGATCCATGGGACGTGCCTGACAAGCCATCAACAACATTAGCAGCACCATTCCAATTCCTCCAATCACTTTCAGCTGACTCTGGGTACACATTTTGACTCGATCTCGATCTCGCACTTGCAACACTTGAATGAACACGACACGGCTTGAATTGGATTCGTTGTGAACTTGCTTTCTTTAATTCCTCTGCTTTAACTTGCTCACTTTTGGGCTCTTCAACTGGCGACTGGCGACTGACTGATTGCATTACAAGACTCGCATTTGGTTTTATACCAGGAACGTGACGTGACTGTCGACAGTCGTCTCGCGCCGTCGCAACGGTCTCAACGATCTCAACGGTCGATCGGTGAATCGGTGGATCGGTGAATCGGTCGATCGGTCGAATAGCTGCTCGGCCACTCTATTCGCAATAATTCACATAAGTGTAACTCTCTTATATTACACTTAGCTTAACTCTCTTAAATTACACTTTTCTTCTCTTTTGCTTTGCGAAATGAGTTGATTAATTCTTTAGCTCTATCAGATCAACAAAATTTACTACTCAAAATTTAAAATTTTAAGAGAAAGATTTCCAAAATAGTAGCTTAATTTTAAAGCAATGGAAAAATAGTAATAATAGTATTATTTTGAAAAAAGATCGACTGAATTTACTGTTTAAAAAGTATTATTTCTTGGGATGGTTTTCCAATATAATTATCATAAATGCTATTCTCGTTTGATTTTAAAGGAGCTGAATAACACAAGATCTACTTTATTTACTGCTTAAAATATATATTTTCCAGGAATGGATTCCAGTACAATTATCCAAAATTGTTTTTTAGCTTAATTTTATAGCAGCTTCAAAATAATTAAAATATAATTTTAAAAAAAAATTCTTTGAAAAACTATAGTTTTTAGAATATTTTGTATGGACTTTAAAAGTAAAAATAAAATTAAATAATTAAAATAAGTAAAAATATTATTGATATATAAATTACAATACCAAGCCTCAAAAATGTAGGTCTTAATAAATTCGGAACCATGTGTTTGTTTTTCAGACTTGATATCAATTATATTAATATTAAGGATTATTTAAAATTTTAGAATTTGCCAATAATAGTTGAACTAAAGAAGCATTTCACTTTGGCCACGGAAGAAAGATTCTCACCTCTTACTAAATATTCTGTTGCCTCATTCTTGGCTAGAAATGTAAGCGAACCACTTGCTGCGTTCAAAGTATTACTTGGATAATAAAATAAACAATTTTAGTGCTGTTGACTCATTTGAGAATTGTCTGTCTGTTTGGCCAGTTACAGTGCATGAGGAACGTGCTTGCAGCTGGGAGCTAGATGCTGCGAAATGGGAACTGGATAGAGAGAAGAGAGTTGGAGATGATGATGCGAACAGTGGAAAGCAACAGTCAGCGACCAGTGGCATTAATTTGTGCAATTGCCTTGGCCAATACACACCGTTCGCCGTGTTCAGTGCACACGGCCGTCAAGTTAACGCAGGCAGTGCTACAGTTAAGTAGAAGGAGCTGAAAGGAGCAGGAGTAGGATGGAGTCAGGTGTGCCAGGTAACTGGTAACAGGTAACAGCTAACAGGTAACATCTTGGTAGCTCGTTGTAGCTGTAGTTGTAGCTGAATGTTGCGTCTGCATTTGCTTTTGTGGCCATGATAAAAATTGCATGAGCATGCACTTGGCATTTTATGCTGCCTGCCTGCAACTTGGCCCGTTGGCAGACGTTCCCAAGTTGCAGTCAAATTTTCATTTTTCCGCTCACGTATTTCGATTAAATTCTCATTTTGGTCATAATTTTGCCGTTTTTACGTTTGCCTTGGCATTAACTTTGCTCGCTCTCTCTCTCTCTCTCACTCTCCCTCTCTCTCTTTCTTTCTCTCTTTCACTCTCACTTCTCAGTGGTTTATGTTGTTTCCGTTTTTTTTAGCACTCTCTAGTTGGTCTACGTTCTTTATGTGCGTAACGAAATCATCAACTTGGCCAAATACATTTGGAAAATTAAAAGTTTTTAACTTTGTTTCTCTTGATAACTTGACTAAAATAATACTCAATATTACCAACACCATCTAGCCTGGCAATCGTTCAATTGTTTCGATTTATTGTTTGTTGGCCACATATCGTACATAAATCAATTTGGCTTGCGCGACATTCTCAGTTCGAGTTGGCAACTTTTTTTTTGTTTTATTATTGTGCTGCATAAATCCGTTAACAAAGCCCAAGCACCTGCGGTTCTCTCTCTTGCCTGTCTTTGGCTAATTTTCCCGGCACGCACACATTGGCACGTCACATTGGCAAATTCCCCAGGAGCATTGAACAGTTGGAGCAGTCACAGGAGCCAGTCGACTGCTAAAGCTTAGCAATAAACTTTTGTTATGTGCGCGTAATAAATTGAAAAATAGTGCGCACAACTGCAGAGTTACACACACACGCAGACATACACACACACACCCACACTAACAAGCACTCACTCATACAAACATAAACTTGTTGCGCATATCCGTTCGCATCTTTACCGTTAACTTGCTGTCCATTGAGGATGTAAATGCATAAACTGCATGGTAACATATCTGAAATCGAACCGATTTCTCCAGCTGCTTAAAAGTATGCAACAGTTTTTAGACAACAGCTTGTAGCTGCCTGCATTTTTAATGTAGCATACTTTCAAGCTGAATTGAAATTATTACTAAGCTGAGTACGAAACGTCAGAGTAATTAGCGTCTTTTATGGGAAATACAAACAAACTGAAAACCAAACTAAAACACAAATTTAACAATATTATTTATATTTATCTCACTTTTAGGTTAAAAGCATAGTCAGCAGCAGCTTCTCATCAACAGCAGCTACAGATATTTTATGTTGCATACTTTTAAGCTGAATTAAAAATTATTACTAAGCTGAGTACAAAACGCCGGACTAATTAGCGTCATTCAAGGGAAATCCAAACAAACTGAAACTCCAAATAAAACACAAATTTAATTATATTATTTATATTTTTTATTATAATTATTACTTTCAATATTAGAGCATAGTCAGCAGCAATTTCTCATCCACAGCAGCTTCACAAATTTTATGTTGCATAATTTTAGGCTGAGTGTATTTTATTACCATGCTGAATATTTGTTGATAAATAGCGTAATTTTGTTAAGACATTAATTAAATAAAATCAAATGCCTAAACCATCATCAAAGCAGCATCAATATGCATTCCAAAAATGCACTCCACACGTCTGGCTAATCTATGCAATGTGCTCATAAAGCCAATAAAATCACACAGTGTTCGATACAATAAACCATATTGTAATAATTTTACTGCCGCAATGTAATTAAATTACTTAGCCAACTCCCAGGCGGACACGGACAAAATGCAGAGCGCAAATCCTTTTAAAAGGCTGTAAACGTGCCAATGCCGATGCCAATGCGAATGCGAGTCGAGGTGGATCCAGTGAATCCCGTTGCCCTGGGCATATTTTCAGCAAAAGCGACCGCAATAACCGCTGTCAATATGCGGATTAACGCATCAATTACATGGCCAGCCAGAGGGGCCAATCCAAGGGAATGTATGGGATGATTCGAGGGAGTTGTGACTCCAGGCTGCATATCGTGTTTATTAAATTTGTTCGTGTGTAACGTACGGAAAAAAAGGCGACTGTTGCATGCAGCAAAAATGTCATTTACGCTGTAATTTAATTAATTGCAAATTTTGCAATCAGACAGTCAGCCGCACAATTGAGTTCCACTAACAGCAACAGCAGCAACAGTTTGCCATCAAAAATAAAACAATTTGAATTCCATTTCGGGCAGCTGACGATGGCTCAATGCCATTTACATTTATGATGCCTCTAAAAACTAAAAGTACGCCAGAAAAAAAAGGTAAAACACAAATAGAAAAAGAAATGTTCCATCCAGTCAGGTCACTTGCAACTAAATTAATTCGATAATTGACTTCCACACTCTTGACTGCTTCTCCGGTCAGTTCTCGGTTTTTTCTTTCTTTCTTTATCCTTTTGCTGGGTTTGTCGCCCCAGACTGTTGATGATGGTTCCTTGTTTCCCTGGCATCAACTTTTCGCTTATTTTTTTTCTTTTTTTTTTATGTGCGGCGCACACAAAACATAAAAACGTCTGTTGCGTGTTGCATATGGAAAATTGCCAAAAGAGTAAGAGTAAGAGTAAGAGAAACAGAACGATAGACCCAAAGAAGTCGCAAAAGGAAATGTAGCAAGTCGTAATGGCCTGACAGGGCCCAAACACAAGCACATCAAAATATAAAAAAAGAAGGCGAAGAGAACTCTTTTCAAGTTTGGCTTGGGAGTTTTAATAGTTGTGCAAGTGCATGTGATTGCTTTATGGGCTTTGGATGAACTTGCCGGCACGTGCCACATGCCACTTGGTATTTAGTTAATTATACGAAATTAGCCAGCACTTGCTGCACAAATTGATTGCCGACCTGCTTTGGTATTCCATTTTGGCACTTTGCACATTAATTTTGAACGTTTAGATTTAACTCGATCGAATTTTAGTTCTGCTTAAATGCCAAAATAAATTAAGAGCGCTTTTCGGCAAACAAAATAAAAAATTTGTCTGCAACTTTCTCAATCTATTCATTTACCAGTTAAATATTTGATACTTTGGGCCACATTTTCCAACTTGTCGATGTGCATTCTCCATTCATTCTAAACATTTCCAAAACTGAATGACAAGATCTGTATTCATTTTGCTGTTGACAATTTGAAATGAAATTTTCTATCTTTTTGTTCGTTTGTTGCCACCTTTTGGAAATGCATTTGTTTGTGCTCAGTTGTCAGTTCTCAGTTCTCAGTATTTGTAGGTCTCATGTTTATTTAATTTGATCAATTGGCGCAGCGTGTCACATAAATTTCAACCCATTTTAGAAATGCACAAAACGACACTAAATTTGCCGGCTGTTTGCCTTGGCAGGCAGACAAAACTGGCCGAAACGGACGACACTTGTGAACGTCCAGGGCCAGGAACTCCTTGACCTGTCCACGTAGCACATACGTCTCAACACCTTTAGCAAATGAAAAGAAATGGCCAAGACAGTCGTCGCTGAGATGCGATTCCATTCTATTGGAATGTGAATGCTACATTCGATATTTATACCTGTATAAATATTAGTTAAAGGGTATATTGATACCAAATTTGGCACTTAGATCCAAATAGTGTTAAAACAGGTCAAGTTTTTTTAACCACACCCACAGTTTTTAAGATAATACGTTATTTATGTTAATTTACGTTTTCTATTAATATTATCTATAATCTCACTTAACCGCAGCAAGATCGGTCAAGTAAAACGGCAGTAATAGCTAACCAAAGTTATTAAAAATTAAGAAAAAATATGCCCCCAAAAGTATGCAGTAGTTTTTTTTAGTTAGATAGATAAAATAGAAGGAAAAAAGCCCTCAAAAGTATGCTGTAGTTTTTTAATTAGATAGTAATTTCTATAACGTACTATAATATATATTGAAATTTTTTTAAGCCACACCCACAGTTTTTAAGATAATACGTTATTTATGTTAAATTACGTTAGCTATTAATATTATCGATAATCCTACTTAATCGCAGCAAGATCGGACAAGTAAGACGGCAGTAATAGCTAACCAAAGCTATTAAAAATTATGAAAAATATGCCCCTAAAAGTATGCAGTAGTTTTTTTTATTAGATAGTTATTACTATAAAGTACTTTAATATATATTGAAATTGGTTACAGGTATTCTATGGTCGGAATCTTGACTATAGCCTTACCGACTTGTTTTCTTTTTATATGCAACAATTTCCCAGCTGTGCACGTGACCGGCATCCTCATTCCCATTTCCATTTCCATTTCCATTCCCATACCGATTTCCATTCCCATTCTCATGTCTTGTCCTTGTGGACTTGGCTGCAACTGACAACATACTTCAATGCAATTGCATTTAAATCAGTTGGCCATGCGTTGTGTCTGTGTCTGTCTGTGTGTTCGAGTCCTTCAAGTCCTTCGTGTGTTGCCGCCATTGCGCTTTGTTCATAAATTATGCAAAATTTTTTTCGGAGTCAACATTATAGCACACTGTATGTGTGTGTGTGTGTGTGTGTTTGTGTTTTGTGTACGCTGTGCTCCATTTGTTCATTTCGAGACCAATAAAATGAAACATTTCAAAGTTGTAAATATGCAAGCCATCGACATTTGCCCGTTGTCTGCGTCTGCGGCTCGTAAACTGTCCGGTTTCTGAGTTGCTGAGCTGCTGAGAGCGGGGAGAGAGGGGAAAGTCCTTTTTTCCCCCGTTCGCATCAGTAATTTTCTATTTTCTATTGCGCTTAATGAATTGCTTGTGTGCGGTTAGCAGCCCCCAAGCATTTTGAATATGCATAAGCAAAACACTATGGAAATGCATTTAACTAAGCTTTTCCTTTTCTTTTTTACATTACATTTTTTTGTATACTTTTATTTTTTGTGTTTTTTTTTTTTCACACAGCCGCCAGCAAAAATGCAACAACAATGCACAAAAGTTTTTTGTTGGCTGTAACATAATATTTTACTCAAAGCGCACAAGAATATAAAAAAATATGTTTGGACGCAGCCCAAAAAAATAACAAAAAAATACAGAGTGAGTGAGAGAGAGTGAGAAATGCGAGAAAAACAATAGAATGAGATAGCTGTAAAGTAAGAATAGAAAAACAAACGAAATGGCTCGTGCCATGTCATGTTTTTTGATGCACGCCCGCGCTGCCAGAATCCTAGCAGAGTCCCGTGTCCAGTGTCCTTTGTCCTGTGTCCTGTTTCCAGTATACTGTACACTGTATCCTTTTTCATTTTGTCGTGTCGCTCAGCTTTTTTGCTTGCCCCCGCACCTGTCCCTGTCCCACAGCACTTGGACAAAAGTATTGAGGCATAAGTAAAAATTGCTGTAGAATTTGCTCAAAAACTGTTGCCGAGTTGACGAAGTGGAAACTGGCAAGCCTGGCAAACTGGAAACTGGCAACTAGAAACATTGGGATTTCAGCTTAAAGCCAAGGCTAATGCACAAGCTTGCCAAAATTTGACATCTGCAAATTAAAGTCAAGGAATGGTTTACACTATAAGTTACATTTTTGAATAAATTGATTTATTTCCCCCTTGACATTTTTTCAAAAACTTTGATCTCTCATAACTTCATTAAAAATTAACCGATTTTCAAACGGAATGTCATTTTTATCATGATTTGGCCTCTAAATTGATTCTGCATTTAAATTTTTATCATCTAGAAAATTTGATTAAAATCGAAAAAATATCAAATTTTCCATACTGACCCCTTGACATTTTTTCAAAAACTTTGATCTCTCATAACTTCATCAAAAATTAACCGATTTTCAAACGGAATGTCATTTTGTTCATGATTTGGCCTCTCAATTGATTCTGCATTTAAATTTTTTTCATCTAGAAAATTTGGTATATTTTCGATTTTAAACTAATTTTCCATACTTCCATACTCCATACTTTTGTTCATGATTTGATTAATTAATTGATTCTGCTTTTAAATTTATTGTGATAGTTTAATAAACAGAAATACAAAATTATCTTAGAGTCATCATAAAATGAACAGCATGTTATGCGTTTTAAGTCTTTTGCTTGAGTGTCTCTTAGGGGATGTTTTCGTTAAGTGTCGACGATAGTTTATTTAATTTTGATGGCATTGTTCAATGAATTGGCGCTTCAGTCAAGCCGCATAAACTTTTAATCAAATGCGCTCGCTAATTACATTAGTTTTGACTGTTGGTCCTGGTGGAGAAGCAATTGTTGTTGTTGTTGCTGTTGCCTGCACATTTGATTATTTTCAATTATTTCAAGCGCGTGCATTGTGTTGACTTTGGCATTGGCAAGCAACACATATTCCCATGTGGCGATAACACACACATCCACACACAGTCAGTCAGACAGGCAGACGGAAATAGGAAATGTTATTGTCGTTGCGCATACGCCCCTTTAGCCCATTTCACATTTCGCTGTTGGGCAAAAGTTTTGGCATAAAACAAAAATGTGATTTACATGGGGAAACGCAGTTAACAATGAGTGTGTGTGTGTGAGTGTGGGTGTGTGTGTGTGTACATATGAGTGTTGTATTGGCAACAATGAACATTTCATGTTAAACAGTTGGCATCGCCTGTCGGAAGTCGCCGTGCAAAACTTGAAACAATGGGTAAAAAAGAGAAGCTCAGCTCAAGCACGATTCGAGTCGACTCGACTCGACTCTTATCAGTTGTTGTCAAAAGTTGTTGCCACAATGGGGCTGCGTCAGACACCTGTTGCCAACTTAATGAAAACTCAATCGAGTCGAGTTGGCGCAAACTTTTCAATTGAAAAGTATTATGTACATACAAATTTTGTTTTTATACTTATATTTTGTATATATTTTGTGATTAAATTAAAGGATGATCTTTCTGCAGTTGTGGTGGACTTTAATGGTGTTAAGCGGCTCGAATACGCTGACACCAAAGAGTGAGCAGTTAAAGGGTAGCGATAAGTTGCTCAACTTTCATCATGCTGTCAATGAGGCACGCCAAGAGTTGCATGAACTACACTCGAACTATGGCAACTTGCAGGACTCGGAACTCTATCGACATAGACGTAATAGTATTGACGAGCTGCTGGCGAGCTTTGCTCAGCAAAAGGACGACAAGGAAGCTGTCCAAGACAAGGACGACAAGGCGGCAGAGGATTGGTTTCGTGATTTCCAAGCTGCATCCTCTCCAGACTCTGCAAAGCATTCACGTTCCACGGGCCGAACTAAAAGCAAGAACTATGTCAATGATTATGGCAAAATGCTGGAGCAAACGGAGATTGGCAAGGTCAAAAAAAAGTACAAGGATTACCATATGGAAGCTATGCCACCGCTCTCCTCCACAATGGAGCAACAGCAGCCCATGGAGCCATTAACTGGAGGCGCCACACAGCTGGACATTAAGCTGAAGCACGTGCAACAGCTGCTGGCTAATCAGGAAATGGAGCAGCAGCACCGAGATTACAATCGCGATCACAAGGAGCATAAAGACCAAAGAGAAAAGGATGAAAAGTTGCCCGAATTTGGCGACAATTCGGTGCCCGATGGCATCTATGAGCAGACATTGGCTAGACTCCAGATAGCGCACATGAATCCCAACAATCTGTCGCATGAGGCCAACTATAAGCTGTCCAAAATCGAGCAGGAGGCAGCGGAAAGAGCGGGAAAGATGAGATATCCGTTATCCAGTAACGGTCTACAAAAGCGCAGCTCCAGCGCTGGTTTTAATCCCATGAATGAGATTAAGTTGAAGACCAGCAATCGTTTGATGAGGAAGGGCATGGGACCTTCTTTACCCAGCAATGCCTTGACGGATAACATAAGGGCTCAGTTTGTGGATGATCTGCTGATGCGACGCGAGCGGAATATGAAGCGGGAAAGAGAGAGAGAGCGACAGCAAGAGAAACTCCAAGAGGAGCAGACTGAGAATGAAAAGGATCCTTATGTTGAACTCGACTCAGCAGCTGGCAGTTCGAGTTCGAGTTCGAGTTCGAACTCTTTAGATGCTCCTAGCATGAACATTCTAGAGACACCACAGAGCTATGACTATCGCTTGCCACAGTTTGATCAGCTGCACACACTTAATCAAAGAACTTTGCCCAATATGCGAGATTTTGTGCAGTCCAATACGAAATTAAATCAGAAAGCAGAACGCTTCAAGCGACAGGGGCAACTTAAAGAGAATGAAGTGTCATTGGAGTCTGGAAATGATGCCAAATTGGAGAAACTCAAGGAGAGTGAAGTGCCCTTGGAGTCTGGAAATGATATCAAGTTGGACACTGAAGCAAAAGTCGAAGAAGAAGTCAAACTAGAGCGGGAGACTGGAAATGTTAATAAGCTGGAGAATGCGGCAAGTGAGGAGCTGAAGAAAGTTCAAACCTCTGAAGTCAAGTCGGAGAAACTGATGGAAACAGCAGCACTTTCTGAGGTTCGAGATCCGGAAAACGAAGTCAATTCCGAGACAGCAGCACTTTCTGAGGTTCAACAGGTTCGAGACCCTAATCAGAGGCTACAAAACGAAGTCAATTCGAACACAGCAGCACTTTCTGAGACTCAGCAGGTTCGAAACCCAGAGCAGACACCACAAAATGAAGTCAACTCGGAGTCTGCAGCACTTTCTGAGTTGAAATCACAACAGGTTCAAGACCAAGATCAGGCGACTCAAAACCAAGTCAACTCTGAGCTCGTCAAAGGGCAGGAAAATGATTCCACGCTAAAGACTGAAAGCAAGCTAAAAACAGAGGAGTCAAAGTCCACTTCTCATCTAGAGTCCCATCCCGATGCCGTTGTCAAGTTGCTGGCCAACAAGATATCGCAGCAATCGAGCATGGAACGCGATAAGCGGAACATCAAACGCTGGACATGGCACAGATTCCATCACCAGAAGGGAAGTCATGCTGCCCTGGAGGCGTCACATCCCAAACGTCGCAGTCGACGCTCCGTGGAATCACAAGCAACGGATACCAGCAAAGCAGCTGGCAAATTATTGGATGATTTCGAGGATCACAATGGCAATCGTGTGCCGTTTGGCAGTCTGGGCAATGGCATGTTAACGCTGGACGGGAATGAAGCAGAGGAGTTGGACTCTTTAACTTATCCACGTCATCAGCAGCCGAATCTTAAGGATGAGGCAGATGCAACTGGACATGTGGATGGACTCGTTGACTCCAACACATTTGCCAATTCGCGTTATCAGGTGCCCATGATTGGCCAGCACAACAACAATTTGGCCTATCCACAACAGCAGCAGCAACAGACATGTGCACAGCAGCAGATGTTGCTGCCGTCACAGCAACAGCAGCAGCAACAACCACAGCAGCAGCAGCAACAGCAACCCTTGCTGTTGCAATGTCAGCAGCAGCCAAAGCCTTTACAACAGCAGCAATTTCCATTACAGCAGTCACAGCAACAGCAGTCACAGCAGCAACAGTCACAGCAGCAACAATCACAGCAGCAACAGACAAACAATAACAATATGAAATCAAACTTCAATTTGACGCACTTTTTTAATGAGCTGGCCAAGCTGCAAAAGTTGCCAGCATCCCAGCTGCAACAGCTGCAGCAACAACCACCGCAGCAACAGCAACAACCACAGCAGCAACAACAGCAGCAACAATTGCCGCCGTCGGGCCAGCAGCAACAGTTGCCGCCGGGACAGCAACCGCCGCCTGTGCACTTGCAACCAACTGTGCAGCTGCAGCCAGCAATGCCACAACAGCAGCAACAATCGCAGCTGTTGCAGCAGCAACAACAGCAACAGCAGCAGCAACAACAACAACCAATAAGTGCAGAAAGTAACCAAGGTAAACCTTTATATGGCATGCATCGATATTTGGGTCCCTTTATGAATAAAGTGGGCAAAGGGGGCGTGACTGTGGATCCTTGTGTGACGACCACCGTTAGTCCCGAGTCCACAACAATGAATCCCGACTGTGTGCCGATAACAAAATCAGATGCAGCGGGAACAACTGGAGACTCTGGAGACTCAAATAATCTTTGTAGTAATTCCGATGCAGTCAAGTTAAAAATATCAATGAATGGCAACTTGTGCAGCGATCCAAAGACAAAACAGCTCTTTGGCAATGGATCGATCAATGTGCAGCCGAGCAGTCAGCGAATGAATGCCGAGGCGTATTACGAACTGGTAGATGCCCTAGTTGATGAGTCAGAGGCGGACATGGACAGTGAACAACGTTATACAAGGCAGGCAAATCGTAGCATAAATAGGGACAAAGACAACGACAAAGGAAAGGTCAAAGACAAAGATACAGATATTGAAATCACTAAAGTAAAGCGTAAGGATAGAACTAATGAAATAGACAGAGCTAAGGAAAAGGAATGGACAAAGGACCATCACAAACGTAAAGCTAAAAAGTATGGCAAGTCTGACAAGATTAAAAATATGGCTAAGAAAAGCAAAGGAGCCAAAAAGTAAGTACTTATTCCAAGTATTGCTAACTAGGGTATGAGTTAAAAAAAATTGAATTTAAAAAATCCTGAGAATAGAGTAAAATTTAATTTTCAATAAATATATTAAAAAATAATTGAAAAATAATAGCTGAACCATATTCAGTAAGTTCAATTATTATTTTTAAATTAATTTTTAAATTATTAATTCAAAATTAAAGTTTTCTTTATATTCAGGATTTTTTAAATTTAATTTTTTTATTATCAATATACAAAAATAATAAAATACATTTACATAATAAATACATTCTATATTCATTTTTAAATTATTTGTTAGTTAAATTTAAGATACTAAAAATATCATTTATTTCTTTATTTCTCCCAACTAAAGAAATCCCTGACCAACACTTATTTTTATAGATCTGATTGGGTCTTTCTGGGTTTTCCCCAATCTCTGCAACATATGTTGGATCATTTAAAATTATTTCATATCCCAGATCTAATTTTAATTTCTTCTTTACAGTTCATAAATTATATTGATTATTAATTTTAATTTTAATTTTAATTTTTAACTTAATATTTATACTTAGCAATTTAAAAACTAGCAAATAAATTTTATTTTACAATTTATACTTTATATTTTTTTTATTTTACAATTTATATCTTATAAATCTTTAATCGTTACAATCACTTTAATAATTTTTTTAAAATCTAATCTTATTTTAATTTCAGTAATACTACTGCCAGTCGGGAAATCGATCGCAGTGAACCTGTCTCCGATAGTTTCGATAAACTGATGACTGGCAAGGCTTCTGAGGAGATTGTGCGTACAGTATTTGAAATGGTCAGTAATGATCCGACCATGGATCCGTTACTATCGGTGCTGGCCCGTAATCGTAAAACTGGCTACAAGCGACCTAAGATATTCTATCAAATACGCAACGATCGCAATGAAGAGCACTTGCAGCAAACTGAGGAGATGGTAAGAAAGACAATGGAGTCGATAAGCGATATCATTGATACACAGATGCGTCAACGATCCTGCATACCACTAAGACCGGATCTCGTCGAGTTCTATGATATGATCGTAAAGACAATGGCCGAGCAGCAAAAGACGCGCGAGAAGCGTGAAGTGAATCTCAGTCTACTCTCCGAGGATTACAATCAGGATGTGCGCATTTTGGATGCCAATAACATCGAGCAAAAGTCACGGATTGTTAAGAAACTGTTGCGTCAATACGACGAGCTGCCTTTGGAGGAGCAACGTAAGGCAGCCTCGGTCAGGGATGAGCTCCTCATGGATCTCATCTATCTGCGCAAAATGGCCGACACACTGGAGCGGAGTCAACGTAATGCTCAGCTCCAAGGTGTCCTGGAAAAGACCAACAACAACGAAGCTGCCGATCAGCAGATGTATAATGAGTATACGCCCCGTTTCATTAAGCTCCTCAAGACCGCGGAGATCTTCAAGGAGGTGGGCGAACAACAAGCAAAGCAGTTTATTGGAATCTAAAGAAATTCATTAATTTTTACTTTGATTTTAATTTCCTTTTTTAATTTGAAAAGTTTGTTTGTTATAAAAGAAATAAATGACAGAATGAAAGTGATTTAAATTTGGGTCAAAGTTCAGCTTGGAATTAAAAGCACTTTAAATATATTCTAAAGCAAATCAAGGAGAATCCCCTATTAAAATATTACATATAAATTAAATTGGTTTTACTAATTTACGTTATTTCGATCTAATGATAAGATGGAAATTGTAGATTGTATTATGATTTAATATAAATAAGAGGCGAGATGAATATAGATTAGCTTAAAGTTAAATGCTGAGTTTTGAGAAATAACAGCTTAAATCATTTAGATTTCTTTATTAATTTAATTTATTATAATAGAAATAATAATAAATAAAGAAGAATACCCTATTGAAATATTACCTATAAATTTATTTGGTTTTACTTTTATTTATTGACGTGATCAGTTAGATCTATCATGAATATAGTTTATAAATGATAAGATGGAAATTGTAGATTGAATTATGATTTAATATATATTAGTGACGAAATGAATATAGATTAGCTCAGAGTTAAACGTTCTAAGCTTCGAGGAATAACAATTTAAATAATTTTCATTAATTCATATTTACTTTATTAAATTAAATTGTTATAGTTGAAATAATTGGCAAGTGTTCTTTACAGTTTACACAAATCTTAAATTGAATCTCTTCAAATTAAAAATAAATTACAATTCTTTGGCTTAGATACGAATTCGAAGCGCACTTTAGTTAAAGTAATGGCTAATTCCCAGATTGGCGCCAAAGTCGTTCCTGCCATTGAAGGGACCGCTCAGCCATTTGGAGGCCGTGCTGCTCAGATCCACACGGGTATTGTGATCCTGGGACTGCCAGAGATTGGCCAGACCACTCAGTTCCAACTGTTTGCCCAGTCCGGGAATATTGGTGTGGGTTACACTGGCACCATGTCCATTGATGTGGGCATAGTCCAAACCAGCGCCATTGCGATCAAACATGAGTCCATTGGCCAACTGATTCTGTGAGGCAAAAGCCTTGGCATCAATATTATGGACGCCATCGTTGAATAGATTTGCCGTTGCCGTCTGTTTGAAGCTATCAATTACTCCCGGTGTATGTGTCTTGGCCAATTCCAAGCCATTGCCATGACTGTAATAAACAAGATTTATAAAAGTGTCTAATTAAACTTAAGCTTTAAATATAAGATTTGATAAACTAATTGTAGATCTTCCTTGTAGAAGATTCAATAAATAAAGGCAAAGTAAAAAAAAAAAAAAATATAAAATAAAGTGTCTAATAATTATGATAACAATCTTACCTATTTAAAGCCAAAGTGGCACCACTTGAAGCCGGTCCAGATTGTGTATTTCCTGCAGCAAAAGCCTGGGCAATTACATTGTTCTCAGGTGTGCCCAGTGCCTGGGTTAAAGTGACTTTGGCATCAGCTCCGCCAGCAGCACTCGAGGAGATTGATCCTCCCACTGCCTGACGACGTATTCGAACCACTTGGGAATTATACGGCTGTGGCATTGCTGTGGCATAAACACCCAGAAGTGCAATGCTGACCACGATGAAACTGGCAACTGTTTGAGTCATTTTGATTAATTAGTCGTATTGATTTGAACTGTTTACTCTCGACGCTGGATGCTGATTGTTGATGCTGTCGTTGAATCGTTTAGGTTTTTATAGCAATTGCCAATCTGTTGCTTTGGCTGTAGTTCCGCTCAGAGTGGTTCACGTGTGGTTTACATTTCTTAAACTTGGGGAATCTTATCGGCATTAATATTTCGTGTGAGTCGGTGGTTTACCTGTTCGGTAATTTACCTTTTCGGTGGTTCACTAACCCTGCTTCCGACCTGGACCAGTGATTTTTTCGTTGTGGGAAAAACCGGTTTTCAACATAATTATGTAATTCTGTTCAACTCATAAGCTAAAATTGAATGCTTCATTAGTTCTACACTTTATACATTTTTTATCGACTTAATGTAATTAATTAAAAAAATTTAGTAATTTTTACTGTGGACAGCAATTTACGCTAGTGACGTAAGCATCACGAATGATGAGATATTAAAAACAATTAGCAGGAATTCTAACAATCTTTCACTTAAACTAACTAAATTAATAAGAAAAAAAATGAGATTGAAATATATGTACTTTATTTAATATTATTATTATTAATTTATTTTTATTAATTTATTATCTGCAGATTATTTATATACTATAATGTAAATAATTAACTCATTTTTAAGTTAAATACTTTGAAACAAATGCATTTTCAAACTACTTTAGCTTTAAATATTAATAAACTCAAATAATAATTATTTCTTAAGGTTTTTGATGCCAATTTTCCTTAATCATAAAATAAAGATTTTATATCTAAAAGATATAAAGATATTATATCTAAAAGATAAAAAGATATTATAACTAAAAGATATAAAGATATTAGTATAGTTTTAAGCAAATGTATAAATCTAAAATGGCAATAAAGCATCATCATTAATATTATTATTATTAAATTATAATAAATCCTTGACAAAATATATATTTTAAATAAAGTTTGTTTAGTGATCAACCAAGTTATCTATGTTAGTGGTGAAATTAAATTCAAAATTTTTTATAAGTATAAAAACGGAAAGTTGAAAATTGTTAAAAAAAACGCATAGGAAGAAAGATTTTGAAAAAAAGGATTTAGAGAAATTTCAAGATGAGAGATTTGCATTCGCTGGCTGATTGTTGGATTCAAATGCTCATGATCAAGAAGAAGATCAAGCGGAAGAGCATGAAGCTGAACATATACAAGTTGGAAGGCAGAAAACGAATAAAAGCAATGCGAAAATTAAAAGATGAGTTGCTTAAAGGCCTAAGAGCTCTGATCGACATGAAGCTGAAGAGAATAAAGTGGTCTAAGAGAGGAGGTGGCAGAATGATGCGGATATATAGGATCTGGTTGCGTCAATGGCAAAAATATCTGAAAAATCAGCAGGTTAAATTGAAGGAAATGGATCAGGAGGAACTTGAATTGGATCGTCAGTTGCGTGAATTGCGCAAGAAATTGGATACATTGCCCAATCGTCGTCATGTGTTGATTAAATACCTCAAAGATTTCAACAAAGCCTTGGAAAGTAATAAGGGTGATTCAAAATCTTACTCTCAAAAAGAAAATGATGTAATGAAAATTGAACTCAAGAATATTATTGGATTTTTGCTAAGCAAGAACAAGAAATTTATGCGGTCACGTCTCAAAGTCCATGGACATGATATCAATTTCTCAACATTCTGGAAGCTGGCAGTCGAGAAAAATAAATTGAATAAAATTCATAAAGGAAAAACAAGTGAACTGTCCATTGGAAGCATGGGAAATGTAAGCCAAGGGTCCAGAAAGAAAACATCATCTCAACCAAGTTCAAAAATAGAAGTTCCATCGATGCAAGAGCTCGACTCGAAAAATAAATCAAAGAAAAAACACAGAAAAAAAGCATCTGGGTATTCAAGTTCTAATATAATAGTTCCATCGATTCAAGAACTGTACCGCAGAAAAGCCAAGCATCATAAATCCAATAAAATGTTTAAGCCAAGAAAGAGTGTGGTGTCCATTGGCAGCATAGGAAGTATAGGGAATGTGCCTAAAGTCCAACCAAGTTCGAAATCAGAGGTACCATCTATAAGACAACTCTATCGTATGAAAACGGATCTTTCCACACTTGCTCACAATGATGCAAAAAAATTTAAGAAAGTTCTGCATAAACTAAAAGTAAAAGATTCAAGACTCAAGCAATCTATACCCGATTCGACCATTGCTTTAGAAGATATATTGGACTTGCCAATAAATCTAAGAAAAACTGGACTTTCAAATAAAAAGCGAGCGGAGAAACTCTTTAATGCCAAATCGACGGTCAACAGATTTAAACAAGATATGAATGTACATCCAAAATCAAAAATATCTTTAAATAGAAGACGAATGCTGCAGAAAAAAATGGCAGCTGCAAAAGATCGACAACTGCGAAAGTTGAAAGAGTTCGAAAAAGATGTTGAAATAGTTGCAGGTGATAATGTCGTGAAGGTTGTGCAAAGTAAACCAATCAATCGTCGCCGTCAATCAAGCATGAAAAGTGTGAATATAGTAGACACTAAACCAACAACTCATTACCAAAAACCATTCACCAAAAATGGGAATGTATCTCAAAATAAACCAGCAAGTCATCATCGTCAATCTATAAGAAGAATGCAAGATAATGATACTAATGATACTACTACACTTGTTAAGCCTGGAGAGAGTTTGGAGGATTTAAAGCCACTTCCACAAGCTGTTTCAGATATCGATGATCTGATGAAAAATAAATCTGTTTCGGCTGGCATTCACACATACAGAGATCAAAAGAGTCCGCAATGGAAGCTATTTCAAAGGGTTTTGGCTTCCAAGAAAAAGAGACGCATGGGTTCTGATTTATTGACTATATTGGAAAAGAACGATCAGCCCAAATTACGTCCTGTTCAGACGTTGCTCGAGGATGTTATTAAAGGTCCTACTATGTTGGACATTCTGGCGGATAAAGATGAAATACTCAAGGTTGTGGGCAAGCATTATATGTGGAAGAATCTGGCGACTGTCTATCAAGATCTGACGAGTGTTGGCGTCGGCAAACTAGAAATCTATAAAGTACTAAGAGAGCAATATCTGAGATATATTGATGATATTGTGGGTGAATCTATTAACAATGGCGCCAGAGTTGTAAGTCGCAGTAATATGTCGTCACTATCGCAATCTCTCGGCGATAGCTCCGATTCTTTCGAAGAGTATATAACGAAATCGAAACCAAGACCGGATGTGAGTTCAAGGAAAAGTCTGTTTGAGTTAAGAGAGAGTTCATCGCGGGCAAGTTCCATATTGCATCGGGATGATGTGAGTAAAGTACAAAGTACAAAAAAAGCTTCTCCATTGGAGATGATGGGTTATAAGGAGCGTCATTTGATTGAACGACGTTATTCGGCTACCAACTTGAGGAACATTCAGGATGCCCATGAAAGATACTTCAGCAGTCTGGACAGACCGCCAGTCGATGCCAGAACCATAGCCAGAAAGCGACAGGAAGCTGCCATCGCCAGAGATTTAAGGAGAATACGCAAAGCGAATTTAGGCCGAAAGAAAGGATTAAAAAAGAAGCGAAAAGTCGGCAGCTGTCGATTGTACTACGAACCAAGCAAAACTTGTCGCGAACGCAGCCTGGAAGATGATGATAAAATAGAGGAAGACTGCGGTTGTAAGCCACAATGTGTTTTACCAAAATGCTCACGTTGCGGCGTCGAGTTGCCAACTTTGAGTCTCAGTCCCAAGTCCAGCAGCAGCAGCCTCTCCTTGTGCTCCATGGCGGCATGTGGCATGAACCAGCAGCTGCTGGAATTCACCTCAGATATCTGTGACCACTGTGGCTTTATACATGACCAGCAATCTGAGTGTCCCATGGTCATAGCTCCCAGCACCTCAAAGACGCTGCAACAACTGCGCATCATAAAAAAGATCTCGCAATGTCCTGAAGTCTTAAGTCAGCAATCATCATTGAGATTTGTCTCAAGTCTGCAAAGAATTTGTTGCTGTGCAGATATGTAGTTGTAGTTATATATTTATTTTTTTCTTACTACTTTATTGGTAGCAGTTGCAGCAGCAGCTTTGCCTCTTGCCCCTAAAATGCTGCTACATATATTAGCATCAAATCAGACAAGGCTGCTGCTGCTGTTGCTGCTGGCAAATGAAACATTTTGTTTAAGTGCAAAATAAATTCAAGTAATGAGTTTGCAGCGTTTATGCTTGCAAATACGAGACGCTGCAGACGTTGCACATACGCAGCGTGGGCTGCTGTGCTGGGCGTTAAATGCTCGCCAAGTTTCATAAAATATGCAAAAACCAACACACACACACACAGACACACTCACAAAGTACATACACAGAGAGAAAAATATCAAGTATTTCGTACTGAAATCGCTACTTTTGGAACTTCATTTCTCACTAAGAATGAAAATACTGCAAGAATGTATCAAACTTGATTCAAGTTCTTAATATTCTAAGACTGAGTACAAAACTAATTAATGATAAGTATATATGAAATTTTCTTTAAATAGGTATTACCTTACGCTACCTGTTTAAATTATCTGAATTACTAGACTAATTACTGAAATTATTCTGTTATAGACTTTAGCTCTAAGAGTCCATCGAGGTACTTCTCATTGCAGGAAAGCAAGAACCAGTTGAGAATTCTAAGCAAGCGAACGCAAAAATGAAGTAAAAATTCATGTACTTCATTCAAGATTTGACGAACTTGATCTGTGAGTCGACCCTGGGTCCCGATCTTATTTTAAGAATTTGTGTTCATATATAGTAATTTAGAAATTTTTCCTGATTCTTTACTTTATCTTTATCTTTACAAGATACTTTATCTTTATATCAAGAGTGTTAGTACATGGTTAAGGAATTTTTATACTTCTCTTAAGTAATTCGTGCTTATATCAAGTATTTTTTTAAGTATTGAAAATACTTAATGCGAGTTCATTCAAACTTTGTTTAAGTACTGCTGTTTTTTCTCAGTGTACACTCACGTAGTGTGGCAAATGGAGCTGGCTTTTAATACACTTGCTGCCGGCTGTGCGCCTCAGCGTATGCAACGAAATTTTTCGGCCAAGTTTTTAAGTCAAGCGGCTGTAATGGAATTTTATTGCAGCACTCGCATTCTATTTGCGCAGGCGAAACATGTACCAGACATTTTCATAAACGCTACCCACACTTTCCTCCCGAAAAAAGGAATAAGAGAACAACAGTGAAAGGATACTCAGCTCATTGATTTAATTTCCTTTAAGTCTTTTGCCTTAAAGTCATCGCAGCAGCTGAGCTTTAGTTGAATTGACTCGACAAACTGTCGAAAGCAACGCAATAATGTTGAAAATTGATGCCTGCGATCAATCATTTAGTTGGCATTGCTCTCTAACTTCTGTCCAGGATGTGGCGGCACTTACAGTTCGACCAGCAGCTAACGGACACCAAACCGACAACCGCGACACCCTCTCCTCTCTCTCTTCCCTCCTTCTCTCTTCCCTCTACCTCGTCCTCCCTCGTCCTTCCCCTTCCTTACCCTCTTCGACCTCAGACTGAGCCGCATATTGCTGGCCAGTGGCTGAGCGTAAGCTGAGACGTTTTCATTTGCATTTTGAGCCAATAGCTGGGGAAAGGGCTTTGCATAGTCTGGGGTATGCGACTCGAAGATACCCTGTAACAGGGCAGTTTAAACTCTTCGAATAAAAGATACATCGCAGCCTAGTTGGATATCCTACAAAAAGTAATAGTTCTATAAATAGCATTGGAGAATTAATTCTGATCATAGATAAACTATCCCATACGAATACAAGATACTCTGTAACAGCACTATAAGTTTTTCAACTAGTAAAGGTATAGAAACTCTTAGAAAGTCAATTTATATTTGAGCTATATATCAGTCAAAAAATTTCAAAAGTGACAATTTTGTCCTGTAAAATTAAAAAGGCTTAAATCGAGATCCCGATCATAGGATATTTGTTACTTATTTCAAGATATATAACAAAACTTTAAAAAAATTACAAACATATAAAAATTACTGCATACTTTTAGGTGATTATATTGAAATAATCCCTTTATTAATAACTTTGGTTAGCTATTACTGCCGTTTTACTTGTCTGATCTTGCTGCGGTTTAGAGAGATATTAGATAACATTAATAGATAGAATACCAATTACTTATTTCAATATATATTAAAGTATTTTATTAAAATTACTACATAATAAAAACTACTGCATACTTTTAGGTGATTGTATTGAAATAATTACTTTATTAATAACTTTGGTTAGCTATTTCTCCCGTTATACTTATCTGTTCCATACATTACAACGAACACAATTTACTCTTTTACTTATTATTTAAGTAACGGGTACAATTACAACTCTAGTCAAAGTGTTACTAGTAAAGTCTTTGTTCAACTTAGAAATGTAATTACACTTTTAACAGGGTATCTTATTAGTCATTTATATCATTGCTATTCTCATTGCCATGCTGCTCAATTTGCGCTGACTGGCTGTAACATTATCTTGTTTGCTCATGACACGCGCCACAGCCTCAACCTCAACCTCATCCTCATCCTCATTCTCAGCCTCAACCTCAGCTTCCACCTCATTTTCCGGCTTACTCTTAGTCCGAGAGAATGCAGAATGAAAGAAGCCAGAACATGGACTTGGTGTCTAGGACTCTGGCTGATATCCTGTTGGCATTGTCCAGCTTTGGCATTTCACTCATTTCACTTATTTCTCGTATTTCTCGCATTTCACAGCTCGGTTGCGGCTTTTGTCATTCCTCTGCCATCGCTTTTCGCGTATTTTTCATAAGTCATTTGTGATTTAAGTCTGTTGGCTTGTCAAAACAAACGAAATGAAGCGTTGAAATAACTGACAACTCCAAATGCTCAAATGCTTGTAATAACAACAATAAATGCATTGTCATGCCATGTTCTTTTCAGTTTTCGCCGAGTCTGCAAATCGGGTAATTGCATTTTATTAGCGTTTATCCCTGATCCAACGAGTCTTTGACTGCTTTTGTTATACACCCATTGTTATCTAGACTGTCCAAATTTAATTAATTTTCATTCTATTCGACGTTACTGTTACTCAACTTGCTTTCATTCAGTTACACGTGTAGACACTTAATAAAGCCTCTGAAAACACTTTATTATAAAGCAGCTGGGTAAACAATAAATACAATGGCTAAAGAATACTCTTTATATATACATGTCTTTTTATTATTGGACTCAGGTGTGGACAGTACTCAGCCTAAGTACTCAAAATTATGCTGCTTGAAATCCAGTCAAAGATAAAAATGTAAAAAAAATGATAAATGTATAGGATTAATTTAATGTGCTTTGGGCTAATTGAATAACAGGTATTTTAAATCGGATTTGATTAAAATTCGACAAGTAAAATCAGGCAAATTAAGCAAGATTTTCAACTGAATTACAATTTTTATTGAATTTAATTGTAATCATGAATTCTTGCTAGAGAACAATTTACAACTAATTTAAGTTCAACTTGTTTTGTATTTTTTTTAAAAAATTTTGTGAATTAATCTGAAAATACATGAGAGCATTAAAAGTAAAGGCTAGTTTTATCCTAATTTATTTGTTTTTAAGTTAAAGTTATAAAACATATTCAACTTGATTTATATTCAGCTTTAGGCTGTTTAAAAATATATTAAAGCGCTGTTAAGAGTTGGAATTTCTACAATTTATTTAATTTTTTTTATTTAAATTCAATTATTAGATGTCTTGTGTTAAAATCAATTTGTTGCTAAAGTTTGGAACTCATTTTAAGTTGAATGTAAAAGAATACTTACGATAACTGCAATTTGCACTTAACCCCTTGTCAGCCAATGTTTTAGTCGATTTATCTAGGCTGAGGGCGTTCTCCTTTGGACAATTAAAGCGATACACACAGAGAGAGACACACACTCACAGATACACACACACACACACACCTATACATAGATAGATAGCTGGTAACCACTCAAACCACTCGAAAAGTTGTCCGCAAAGTGCGAATGCATAATTAATTCCAATTATGAGTTTACCCAACAACATTGGCAACATTGGCACTTGCCTTTTCGCTCTGAACTCGAGACGACACAAGATGCAAGATCCGAGATGTTGGGTGAGGTAGAAGCAAAGATACAGATACACACACACACACACACACACACACACACGAACACACACACACACGGAGTAAAGACTTATCAGCGCATCGACAGCAGCATCAGGTTCTGTGTCTGAACTTTTGGTGATGTTGTCAACCCTATGCGACTGTTGCTGCCACCGCTTGTTGCATACTTTGAGGGGGAGGGCTGTGAGGCAAGTGCTTGGCATGTTTAAACACATGCTTAAGTGTCATTTAGACAGTTATCCGCTTGGCAGCAGCGGCAAAACGGTAAAAGGACATTTAACCAGACAATTGATGGGTCCTTCGATAAGTACACAGAAAAAAAATAATCCATTCCTAAAATCAAGTTTAAAAAATCTGATTTAAGCTTGCATTTTTTTAATATAGATAAAACTAAGATAAAATGGCAACAATATTTAAAAATGTCAATAAGGCCTATATTATTTGATCTAATTTAAAAAAAATATTACAGAACCCCAAATATGAAAATGTGCGAAAATTCGAGCTTGATTTCAGTATTTCAAACTTATTTTATAAGATTTTGGGATTAGTGTACTTCTGACATCGCTGGGATTTATTTTAGTCCGGAATCCCGATTTTTTTTTCTGTGTACAAGGCGAATTTCAACTGCTTTTTGCTTCAATTATAAAAAATGCTAAAAAATGCAATATCAATAACATTTAACGGGCTCGAGGTTTTCAGGTTGAAGGGTAGTTACAAGGGGTAGGGGGTTGGGAGGGGGTTGCGTCTAAGTGTTGCAGCCTTCAAAGCAGCCTTTACTATAAGAGGAAATGCATTTTGATGTTGGTCTCATTCTCATTCCCCTTCTCTTAGTTATTGTTGTTGTTGTTGTTGCTAGAGAGTCGCGTCAAGGACTCAAGAGTTTTAATGGATTTTGAGCATGCATAGAAGCTGTTTAGTCTCTCCCCCTCTCTCCCTCTCTCTATCTCACTTACCCTCACCACTTAATGAACTTGCTGCTAAAGCATTGAAGAAATGTCAAGTTTGCTTGTGGCATTTGTACGACAACTACACATGCAACATGATCGCATCAATCATGCAACGCAATCTACAACCTTAAGCCAATCCAATCCAAAAAAAAAAAAAAAAATAGAAATTCCAAAAAAAATACAAGTCAGTTCAGTTCATAAAAGATAATAAGCCAGCTTAGCCGCATGCCACTCAAACTTAAGGCAGTCCTTGCCACCAGATGATGCCCCAACAAAAGCCTATAAATTTTTAGATTATTTGCATATTGTGTCGCGCTGTAAGCAGCAAGTGGCAAGTGGAAAAGAAAAAGCGTTTCACATTTTTCTGTTGTTGTTTTTTTCTTTTTATGCGGTAAATTCAATTTGCTGTGCTTCTTCTCAGTTTCTTTCTTTACTTTTGTTTTTAGTAATGTAAATCAAGCGACATTAAACGCACAATGCACACAGCAATAAATATGGCAGGACATACCAGAAAATTCACAGGACACAGGATCAACAGGAGCTGAACATCGTCTACACACACACACACACACACACAAATGTCTGCTTGTTTTTGCATTTGTTTTTAGCATTAAACATTAAATTAATATTTGTCGCCGTTGCAGCTGCGCAACGCATTTAGTTAGAACAGTGGAAAGAGGATCTAGACTAAGTACAAGTACTAAAAAATAAAACAGATTTCTTACGATTTGCATTTGTTTAGAAAATAGCAACTATTATCTGCCATTATTTAGTTTAGCGCAGTTATGTTGATAAACACTCTTAAAAATCTTTGAATATTATAAAATCAAAATACTCGTACGCTGATATACTATTTAACTTTAAAACCATTTTGTATACACATATGTTTCAATACCCTATTTATTAATTGTAAATATAATTAATAAATGATTTTAAAAATATATTTAAACTTTTTATTTTTATTTATGTATGTTTAAAAATATAATCAAATTTTACTGAAGGAAAATGATTTAATAAGGATCTGAATCTAAATATCGAATTATTGTTGAAAAAATTAAGAGATTAAGGCCTAAATCTAGCAGGCCTAGATATAAAAATTCCGGTCAAACTTCATATAAAAAAATATTAAATATTAATTTAAAAAATTAACAAAAAAGAAATAAATTCCTGCAGTTTTTTTTTCTGTGTAGTTTGACAGGAATTTTTATTTCCAGGCCTGCAGGAGTCACCTCTTTAATTCAAATAAGTTTAAAAATATTTTTATTTATGATAGTAGTAGTATTTCTGACACTTAATTTAAAATTAATTAATAATATTCAGAGATCGGATATACAAAAATAATATAGTTGGTAGTAGAGATACAAAAATAATTTTTGTTGGTAGTAGAGAAACAAAAATAATTTCAGTTTGTTGTCTATGTAGAAATTGACAGATTCTCTCGCAGATTGAAGCATTTTTTCGAATTGTCGAGCCTGATTAACTGTTGCTCTCATATTATTCTATGAAAAAAAGAAAAAGATATAGATTAAATGTCTACCGCAGTCTATGTTATCAACGATATCATAATTATATTATGGCTTGATATCGTATGGAATGTTAAAAATTGAATTATCCGCCTGTTAGTGAGTTAATCGAACACGAAGAGAGCCAAAACAAAATTGGTGAGTGCGATTAACGTGGCAGGAAGAGCAGAAGAGCAGAGTAACTGGACGTTGTGGATGCAGTGCTTCATCATGTCAATCAACGCTTGCCCCAATGCAGCAAAAACATTTTAATTTATGCGGCCAGCGGCGTTGCATGTGTCGAGTGCAACTTGGGGCAAGCCAGCAGCCAGCAGCCAGTGGCAATGGGACAATGGGACAACGGGGCGGATGAGCGATAACTTGTGCTGTAAATTGCCTTAAATCATTTTTAATGAAATTTCCATGGCAAAAGGCGGGACAGTTTTGGTCGGATCCAGAGGCGCAGCTAATCGGCAGCTGTGTGTGTGTGTGTGAGAGTGTATATGTGTGTGTGTGTGTGTGTGTGTGTGTGACAGACAGTTGTTGCTGCTGTCAGTGTGTGACAGGTCGCACTGTGCGTGGTTGTAAACGCATAATTGGGTTGTTCGGCAAGTTGTCAATGGATTGAACAACGCCACTTGATAAATGAGCCATTTGCTCAGTAATTTAAGCATCATTTCAATAAGCAACGAGGAGAGTGGGGGGAAGAGGTCAGCTGGTGGCATAGAGTGGTGGTGGCAAGTGGTGGTTGCTTCCAGAGATTTGTGTAACCAAATACTCATTACATAAGTCGACGGGAAACTTGGCAAACAAAATGCTGGCTAAAAATATGCTGATGCTCGGCGATGGCAACTAAGCAAATTTTCAAGAGCTATGAGCGAGTAGAGGGTGTCTCTCTCTCTATGTGTGTGTGTGTGTGTGTGCGTGTGTGTGTGTGCTAGTTAAGCCAAAAGCAAATATTGACAAGCAAAGTCAAATGCAGGACGAGGAAGCATTTAAAGTAATCGAGTGTTAAAAACGGCAAACGCAGGCAAACATTGGACCAGGCAAAAAGGCAAACACACACAGAGATTCCCTCTCTCCTTCCCTCTCTCCTTCCCCTTCTCTTACCATTTCCCCTGCTCTTTGGCAAATATTTAGTTGCTCATAAATTACGAGTATATGTGTGTGTGTGTGTTTCAGGGGAGTTTAGGCATTAGAATCACACTTTAATGCCTCATTAAAATATGCACAGAGGCAAATAAATTCAAGCTGACGTGCCCCAAAAAATTGAGACGCGACCTGCGGCAGCCAAAAAGTCATAAAAATCAAAAGTTTTCACATAAAATCAATTGCTGGCAATGAGTAACAGGAGCAGGAGAAATAGGAAGAGCAGAAGGAGTAGAGGGAGCAGAAGGAACTGAAGGAGCTGGAGAAACAGGAGGAAAAGGAGTAATAGAAGGAACAGGAGGAACCATCAGTATGGAGCTAACAATCCGTTAGCCAAGTCTCAGTCATTTGGCCCAAAGGCAGTTCCGGCCTGTCAAGCAGCTTCTCACTCCACTTTCTGCCCCTTTCTTCTACTTCCTGTTTCAGCTACAGCTTTGACTCAAAAGCCGTTTGGTTTATTAAATTACAAATAAATAATGAGACTGATGGCAGGCCAAACTGTTGACTGGCAGCCTGCCTCTAGTTATTAAAAACTTAACAAAAAACAATTAACACAGTCAAAGTGATTGGTTGGAGTTGAAATAGAAATAGAAATACTTCTTAAAGCATTGACAAATTGCTCAAGTATTTACTTAAAGGCAAAAACAACTGAGTAAGATTCGTTGGATTTAATGCAGCCACAAAATGCAAAGCATTAACCAAAGTTACAATCGCAACAATAACAAAATGCAGTTGCTAACAGAAAGAGAAAGAGAAAGAGAGAGACAGAGAGAGACAGCGAGTGTGTGTGAGTGGGGGTAAAGAGAATTTGGGGGGCTCTTGTACTGGAATTGAAATTGCAGCCGCAAATAAATTTGTGCTGAGTAAAATATATGGCAAAAATATAAAGCATCGCATTCGCATGTGCAACTGTAGGAACAATGCCAAAAGCAACAAGCAGCGACGACAACAACAACAGGAACAACAACAACCCCTCACTGTTGCCCCTTACAACCCCATCCCATCCCTGGTTGTTCCCTTTTTTCATTACAATGCCACACCCGCACCCCTAATGGACTCTGCTTGAGTATGAGCATGAGTACAGGGTATGAGAGTTTGAGAACTTGTGGTTCGAGTTTCTGTTCCGCTGTTCCCATTGTTTGCAGGCACGCTCTGATTAGAGACGAGTCCCATTCAAAAAAAACAAAAAAAAGGTAGTCGTTGTTGTTGTTGCTTCACTCATAACTGCAAATGCATAAACTGAAATATATATATTTTTTTATATGTTTTTAAAGCGAGCATAAGAAAAATATCTCTAAAATTATAACATGTTCTTTAGATACTTTTAACGTAAGTTCTTTTATATATATAAAGAAAACTCTTAAATTTCAAAAATCAACAAAATGTAGATGCATAATAAATTTAGAGTCCAAGTAATGATTTAATTGATATTCCG
This sequence comes from Drosophila falleni, assembly GCA_035045575.1. Classification (NCBI taxonomy): domain Eukaryota; kingdom Metazoa; phylum Arthropoda; class Insecta; order Diptera; family Drosophilidae; genus Drosophila; species Drosophila falleni. Next base: position 11,328,339 of record JAWNOV010000011.1, read on the forward strand.
TTTGATAGTCAGTAAAGTTTTGACATAGTTATGGGAGTTTAAAATTATTAAATATTTTCTTACGAAATTTTTGAAAAAATTATTTTCTTTCCAAATGAGAAAAATTTTAAATTTAAGCAATGATTAAATTGACATTTCGTTTGACTATCAGTAAAGTTATGACAAAGTTTTGCCAGTTTAAAGTTATTAAATATTTGCTTTTTCTGGACAAATAAATAACTAGATAAATCTGTTAAGTTCTAATAAACCAAAAAAAAATTATTGGCTTAATTTGGCTATGATAAAATAAATAAATAAAATAAAGACTAATGGGACTGTCTCTGTACACTTAAATAAGGCATATATAATATCTTAATTACTTTTAATTAATTTAAATAATTTCCACCGGAATCTGATACTTATTAACATGCTTATTCATCTGTTTTTTTTGGGTTTAAAGAGGAGCTTTGATTGAAACCATGATGTGCCTAACTTTGCCATTAACCAACTACAGCTGTCAACTGTGTCTTTCAGTTGCGGCTAGTCTGTCTGTCTCCCTCTCTCTCTCTGTTTCTGTCTCTGCTTGCCTCCTGGTGGCATCTTGGTGGCGTTTTTAGAGAAGGAGTCGCCACTCAACGGACCGTGTGTTTTGTGTTCTAACCAAAGCGCTGTGTTTGTCTTTGATTTGTCACACCAAAGCAGACTTTTCATGGCAGCCTGTCAGAGCAGCAGCAGCAGTTTTTTTTCCTCCTCTTCAAGCTGGCTAAGATGTGGGGCCAAGATGTGGGGTTGGGGGGTGGAGGTGAGGGGATTGAGATGAGAGCAGGAGAAATTGTCCAAGGCACGACATTGTCGCTGGTTGCCGACTGTCGGCTGTCGACTGCCTGTTCCATGTCCAGTTTAGCCCTTGGCTGATTTTTGATGAAAAGTTTTCAGTTTCATATTATTCATGCGCATTACCACCCCTGGTTCCCTTCCCCCACCCCCCTCCCTACCACCCTCTCCAATGTCTATTCACAGTGTTTGCGGTTGAATGGCGCTTGCATTTGTTGCTGCCTTTTTGTTGTTGTTGTTGTCGGGTTTTTTTTTTTATAAAAACACAATTTTTGTTGTATTTTAATTTTGCACAAATGGAAAATAATAATCAAGACAAATAATAAAATGGACGCAGGCAAAAAAGGTGTTGGCACTGCCAGCAAAAACAACAAAATAGAAACCAAAACAACAACAACAAGTCGGAAAGGCTATAGTTGAGATCCCGAACATAGAATACCCGTTACTTATTTCAATATATAATAAAGTATTTTATAAAAAATAATACCTTATAAAAAAAAATAAATAAATTACTGCATACTTTTGGGTGCTTGAATTGACTTAATTTTGAATAATTTTGGTTAGCTATTACTGCCGTTTTGCTTGTTCGATCTTGGTGCGATTAATTGGGATAACAGCTATGATTAATAGATAACATTAAAGAAATTACTTTATAGAAATTACTACCTACAAATAAAAAAAAAAAAAAATACTGCATATTTTTTGGTGCTAGTATTCACTTAATTTGTAATAACTTTGGTTAGCTATTACTGCCGTTATACTTGTCCGATCTTGGTGCGATTAATTGAGATAACAGATGTGATTAATAGATAACTTTACTTACCATAAAAACCAATTATTTGAGGGGACGGAAGGAGGAGTGCCAAAAACTTGACCTGCATGCGGATTATAGAAATCTGTTTGCCAAATTTGATTACACTATCTCCTATGGTCTCTGATATATACCCTTTTACTTATTTTTAATTAACGGGTATAACAACAACAACAACAAAGCCTAGTTCAGTGGGCGTGGCCAAAACGCATTACAGGGCGCAAATGTTGTCCCGGTGACGACCCCGTATGCAACTCCAGCTGCAACTGCAAGGGCAAAGGAAAAAGGGAATCTCAGCTAGAATCTGAGTCAGAGATGGAGATGGAGTCGGAGCTGAAGTTGGAGATGGAGTCACCATTGGATGGCCCGCAGCAGCTCTTGGATTTGTTTCGAGTGATTTTCAACAAAGCGCAGCGCACTTAATTCTCTTTACGCACACACGAAGAGGGGCAGAGAGTGAGAGAGAGAGAGAGAGAGAGAGGAGATCAGGAGAGGGAAAGAAAAGGCAGACATGGTATGACAGGCTTTTTATGCCTAAGTATCTTAAGTTGTCAGCCTGTAAAAGGCAAAAGAAATCCTTTAATTTGCAGTAAAATGCAAAAAACCAGCGCCACTTTGTCACAGCCAGCATGTGTGTAAGTAAGTGTGTGTGTGTGTGACATGTGTGTGTGTGTGTGACATGTGTGTGTTTGTGTAGAAGGCAACAAGTCAGCGTACATTGGACTTTGCCACTTGGAGAAGGCGAATCGCCTCAAGGTATGCAGTAAATTAAAATGCAGAGACATTCTGCGAGCAGCCAAATGACATGATGTGTGTAATAGTGTGTGTGTGCGGGTGTGTGTGCGGGTGTGTGTGCGGGTGTGTGTGCACTTTCTTTGCACTTTTCACATTAAAAAGTTTTGCCCGCAAGCAGCCGGCTAAGAAACATCTTACCAAGTAGTGGCAACTGAACTTCGGTTTTGACAGCATTTACACACACACACACGCACACACGCACACACACACACACACACATTTTCTCACACACACAATGCATTGAGCCATAAATGCATGACTTTGATTTTATGCGGGTTGCCAGGCAAGTTTTGTGTGCATTTTGTTATGTTAAAACGGACAACTTTTGTGGCACACCTCGCTGACAGTTTTGCATATGAATAGCAAGCATGCAGCCGAGGCTATGGCCAACACGCTTATGGCCACGTTAATGGCAAACTAAACTGCAAACTTTGCTTTTGCCAACGACGCACGCATACGTAATAAAAGGTGTAAATGAGCAAAAGAGCCAACACAGGCAACCAGGAACCACACACACCTGGTGGCAAGGTGGCCAGGTTGCAAGGTGGCCAAGTTGGCCAAGTGCAGATGATGGCTGAGGCAATGCCGGAGGCAGTCAGGCGCATAGGCGCACATGGACGGACTGCAGGACGGACGGACAGACGGACGGATGGACGGATATGGACTTACGCCTTGGGCCATTATAGGGGCCACTTGCTGCCGTTACAATGCCTCTGCCTAGGCGAGGGGAGAGGTAAGAGAGTGGTAAGAGGGGTAAGAGGGAAGTAAGAGGTGGCTATTTATGTTGGCACTGCACAGTGGATGCATGTGAAGCGAATGAATGCTGTTCAAAAGTTGTGAATATACTCACACTTATGCCATGTTTCTCAGAGAGCTCTTAATCTTATTTGTTTTTTGGTGTTTTAAAGAAACTTCAACTACTATTTTAAAGATGGCCCTGTCTCTGTGAGCCTGTAAAAGCACCTGAAAGCTTCAAGTTTAACTAATTGCTTTGTGGAATACAATTGAAAGTTGAGAAAGCGCAATAAATGAGGTTATGATAGGAAAATAAGTTTATAGAATACTAAAGACGCTTAAAATAGAAGTATGTAAATGCCTATGTTAATTACATTTTTAAAATAATTCTTATTAAGAAAATTATGCTTTTGAAAGCTTTTGCTACTATATGAATTTATGGGAACTACAAGTTACATTATTGCTGGGAAAGCTCATTAAAGTTTTTCAAAAAGGTAGTTTTTCAAAACATTAAAGTATACTTTTAGGTGCTCATATTCTCTATCAGGTGTGTTCTACAAATCTCTAACAGCGCTAAAGCAACCCAAAACCAATTGTTGATGTTCCTGAATATAATAAACCATTGCTTTCAAATGCCTAAAAAATGAATATGAGATTTGACAAAATTAAATATTTATTAATATATCTTTAAATTGAAAAGAAAGTTCATAAAATGTCCGAAAATATGAAATATCTAAAACTTTATGAGCACCAACATTTTGAATGGTTGTTTTCAAAAACATTTCTTTTCAAAAACTCTAGTATACAGTGAACACTGTGTATGAATTTATTAAAGCTACAAGTTTTATTTCTTGCTGGAAGCCCCATTAAAGCTTCTCAAGAAAGTTATTTTTCAAAAAATTAAAGCATACTTTTAGGTGCTTATATTCTTTATGTTTTTATTTTATTTATTCAACGTGTACTAAAAGTGGTTGAATTTATTTTTAATTCAAAATCAATGTAGAAAATAATATTACAAATTAATAATTTAATTATATTACATATAATTTAAAAATCTGTAGCTGAATAGTGAATAAAGATAAGGTGTAAATTCTTTAAAAAAGCGGAACTTGCAATGACTTTCAGCTTACCGTGGCTTGAAACTTGTTTGTTTTTTTTTTCTTTCAATTAGAAAACTTTACATTTATTTCCATGGTAAATTTCCATGTGTATTAAACTAAATTTAGCGTCACTTTGAATTACGGCTGCTGTGAGGCGAGCAACGACGACAATGATGTGAAGGAGAAAGAGGAGGAGAAGGAAGAGGAGGAGAAAGAGGACGACTAGAAAGCTGTGGCAGGCTATTATAATACAAGTAGTACTGCCAGCGAGTCCGTAAGGATGCCATGCCAGCCAGGATGCCTTGAAACGTAACAACCTATGTATATGAGAGTTATAATGCGCTCATGTTTGCAAATTTATGTAGTTGTAGTTGTAAGTTGCCGCTGCCGGAAATGTCATAAAAAACGCATACAAAAATATGTATATATATAAAAAACCATATATATGTATGGCAATATGAGAAAAAAAGTGTGAGGCAGCCGGAACGAGAAGCTGGCGGATGTGAAGCGTGGCCGTGAGAAGCTCGGACGCGTTTAAAGTGCAATTAGCGCACGTAATTGTAATCGAGTTGGCCAACAACGGAACATTGCCAACTTGCCATATTAAATCCGAGTCCAAGTCAAGGCGCAAGGCCTTGTTGTTGTTGTTGTTGTTGCCACGCGGCTTCCGGCAGGTGGCCAACAGACCCTTCGGGCTTTTAAGCAGTTGCGGCCTCAGTGTATTTGCTGACTCTTTTCCCCTTGCGTTTATTATACCCGTTTCTGAAAAAATAAGTAATAGGGTATATTGAGTTTGTTGGAGAGTATGTAACAGGGAGAAAGAGGCATATTCGACCCTAAAAAGTATATATATTCTTGATCAGCACCAAGAATATAGTTTTTATGATAATTTACGTTATCTATTAATATTATCTGTAATCTCACTTAATCGCAGCAAGATCGGACGAGTAGAACGGGAGTAATAGCTAACCAATGTTTTTAATAAAGTTATAATTTTAATAACATCGCCTAAAAGTATGCAGTACTTTTTTTTTTTTTTTGGTAGTAATGTCTTTAAAGTACTTTTATATATATATTAAAAGAGGTAACGGGTATCCTGTAGTCGGGATCTCGACTATAGCCTTTCCCACTTGCTTTTTTTTCTTCATTTTTTTAAAAACATCTTTTTTAAAGGCAACGTGGGAGCTGTAAATAAATTTGGCACTTAATCATATTTACGGATTTGGATTTGTGGCGCATTTATTTATGTGTCCCACAGTGGCTGCCACATCTTAAGTCGCAACGCAGTTGGCTAAAGCCAGCGACGGTTCTTTGGATTTGATTTCGGTTTCTTTTGGCCGCTTTCCGGCCATGGCCACAGCGGAAGTGCAGTCGCAGTCGCATTTGGCCAACAAAATGCGCCAATTTGCGCTATTTCAAGTGTCACAACAACAACAACAACAGCAGAATAACAATTACAGGTACAACAATGTCAAACGAGGCAAACTCCAAACGTTGCCTAATTATGCGTTTCGGGCTTTGTTATTCCGTTATACCGTTTCGACCTGCTTGCTCTGCGGCTTTTTTGATGCTGCCCATGAGGCTAATTAGGCCTAAAGCACGACCATTGTGAACATCGTTCACAATTGCCAGTTGTCGCCCGTTAGCTGCCCTTTGTTGTGGAAATATACTACCCACCTTACCAACTCATCACCTTTTCAGGTGGCATTTCCGCTTAGTTACATTTTAGAGTTCATTAATAATTTGAGTATTCAACGTAAAATATCAACAGTTGAGTGTCGAATTCGATTCGATAATTGTAAATATAAACCAATGTGATTAGCATTGTTATTATGTCAATGTATACCATGTAGCAGAAATATCAAGCAGGGGATGTAAGTAGATGTCAGATTAAAATAAAATATAAATGAATTAGGCTTTGAATCGAAAAAATATTAAATTTTCTAGATGATAAAATTTAAATGCAGAATCAATTTAGAGACCAAATCATGAACAAAATGACATTCCGCTTGAAAATCGGTTAATTTTTGGTGAAGTTATGAGAGATCAAAGTTTTTAAAAACATTGTCAAGGGGTCAGTATGGAAAATTTGATATTTTTTCGATTTTGATCAATTTTTCTAGATGATAAAAATTTAAATGCAGAATGAATTTAGAGGCCAAATCATGAACAAAATGACATTCCGCTTGAAAATCGGTTAATTTTTGATGAAGTTATGAGAGATCAAAGTTTGGAAAGTTGGATGATGACTTAGGGGCGAAAATTAGCAAAACATTTTAAGCTGTTTCATTATAGCTAACTATTGAATATAGGGTATCTTATAGTTTATCATGCATACAGTTAAACTGTATTATTTCTCGTTGATTTTGCGGCTTCTGTCTGCCTGCTCATAGTTTAATTTTAGTAATGGTTTAACTTTTATGTGCCTGGCAATTTATTGAAACTGCGGTTGACTTTGGGCAACACAACAATTATGTTATAAGCTTGATTATAAACGAAACTTAGTAAGGCCAATTAGCCATAATATTGCCAACAAATATTAAATTATCTTGGTTTACAGACTTGGAATAATAACTAAGAGAATTTCGGCTTGAATTGCATAGGAAAATCGAAAAGTATCTCAAGGGAAAATCTCTATCATTATAAAATGTTTTATCACATCGGCATTTGCATCGATATAAGATTGTTGTAGTTGTTGTTGTTGTTGCTGACGTTGATTACGATTATTGTTAAGTGCAGTTGGCAAAACTGTCAGGCAACAACACTTGAATGCATTTTCATTACACCTCATTACATTTCACTTCATTGCAATTGTGCGTTGTTGATGAATTTGATGTTGTTGCAGTTGTTGTAGTTGTTTCTTCTGTTTGCTTTTGTTGTTGTTAAGCGCATGAATACTGAGTGAATGGATTGAGGTACTCGTTTACATAGATGCGAATGTTTTTGCATGTAAAATGTTTTTAATTGAAAACAATAAAGTTTTCTGGCTTTGACTGTTTTTACCTCTGCATGTTTTCCGTTTCCCGTTGCTTCACTGTACAATGCATAAAATATGCCATAGAAATGTGAAATTTCCAACAAATGAACAGCAGCTAAGAAAAGAACGAAACTTTAATACACTTTCTTTAAAGAAATAAAAAGAAGAAAACAATAAAAACTTTTTAATATTTATATAAAGAAAAAATTAAAAAAATAATCTAAAATACTTATATATTTAATTATAGTTTTCTTTTCTAATTTTTGTTGAATTCAAACACTTAATTTAAGTACCCGAATTTTTGGGGTGAGTGTAAATCAAGTTGCTAAAAGCTGAGCATTCATGGATTATGTTTCTTTGTTTGAGGCGTGAAAATGGCGCTGAATGAAAATGGAAAATGCTGCAATGCCTGTCTATAGATAATAGATACATATTCGTACAGTCTTGTGTCTATATATGTATGTGTAACAATGAACAGAAAGTAAAATGCGAAAGTGATAATTAAAAATCGCGCCATATATATTGTTTTTTTTTTGTATTCAACTTGTTGTTGGAAAATGGTTATTGTGTTGCTGCAATTTCTTGTCAGAAGTTGAATATTGCAATCAGCGGGGGAAGCTGCATGTCGATATGATACGATATGATATGAATGTGCAACATGGCGCATGAAGTGATCAATGCGCCTAACAATGATTGACAGCAATTCAATGGGAGAAGCAACTTGGAGAATGGGAGTTGAAAGTAGACAGACTGCCATGAAAGGGCTGAGAGTGAGAGAGAGGGATAGAGAGAGGGAATGAGAAAAAGAGATGCAAGTCATGTTGATGACAAACAATTATGCAGATTTGCAAACGTTTGCAATTTTCAACAAAATTAATTTTGCATTTTTAATTTTGCATTGAGGGTTGTCTATATTTAAGTGTGTGTGTGTGTGTGTGTGTGTGTGTGTGTGTGACAGGCATGTGTGTGATAGCTTTAAGAGCAGCTTCAAGTCTTTAAACAAAACAAAGAGATTAATGCTGAGACAGCAGCTACAATCAAAAACAACGACAGCAATCTATCACAAAGGATTGATAAGTGCTCGACTTCGACTGGCATCAGGCGAGAGCCTATAATTATAATCTATATAAGAAAACGAATGCGAACTCAAAACCGAATTCAAATCCGAATACTATTTAGTCTACAGTGTAGACAACTCGCAGTAAGCGGAATAACGACATGGACGAAGCTTCAGACTACACTGATAAAAAATGTTTTAAAATCAAGAGTTTGTTCACAAAACTAAGAATATTTTTCTTAAAAAATGCGTTAAGAACATCAAATTCTTAAATTAAGAAAACATAACGAACTAAAAATAAAAATTAGAGTAGATGTTTATATAAATAATTTTTTTTTAATTTTGACTGCTATACATTTTATTTTGTCTTGACAATTTTATAAATAAGACCAAGTTATTATTCTACGAATATGTGTTTTTAAAACTAAAAATAAACAAATTAAAAATTAATTTTATAATAAAAAATTTTTTTTTATTTCACTTGTAAACATTTTATTCTATCTTGGTAATTTTATAAATGTTATTTTAATTTGTTACGCAACCATTTATGAAACCACCACCAACCATTATATGAAATAGTACATAATTTAACAATTTTATTCTTGTTTTAAAAACTTTGATTTTTTAGATAAATATTCTTAGTATTAGTATTAGTAACTAACAAAAAATTTAGAATGTTCTTAATTTTTTTTCCAGTGTAGACATTGTCAATTCTGTTTGGGCCACGTGTCTTTTCGAAACTGTCCATGGGCTGATGTCGAAGTCGCTGCTTCTGTTTTTGTCTCTGCTTCGATTTCTGCTAATGTTTAGCTGATCTCGCAGAATCTCGTCTCATTCTCAGTTCGTTGGTCGCGACTTGCGGTTGTACTTAAACTCGCTTTCGTACTCGTTCACAATGGTTCAGGTGAGCAGGGATCTGCAGCAGGAGCTGGTGCTGCTGCGTGTCTCCATGGATCAGCCGGCGATGCAGTATCCGGAGATTTGGCTGCGCGACAACTGTCAATGCCCCAAGTGCTACATGCAACAGACACGGAGTCGACTGCCACACGGCTGGAACAATCTGGACACTAGTGTGCAGGTGCAACAGCTGAGTTGGTGTCAGGAGCAGCAAATCTTGCAGATTGAATGGTCCGATGGTCATCAGTCCGATTACACGTACAGTTGGCTCAAAGAGCGAGATTTCTCGCTAGAGAATCGCGCGCGTTATCTGCGCGACATTTATCGCCCCGAGCCGAAACTCTGGTCGGGACAAGAGTTTGGAAAGATTCAACGAGAGTTCCAGTACCAGGAGCTGCTGGAGAGTGATGAGGCATTGCTGCAGTGGCTGCACCATCTGGCGGTTTATGGTTTGGCCTTGGTAAAACAGGCGCCACTCGAGGCGGATGTACTGCGCAATCTGTGCAACCGTGTGGGCTTCATGCGACGCACCACCTACGGCGACGAGTGGAGTGTGCGTGCCCAGCCAGGTGCCAGCAATTATGCCTATTTGGCTGCACCACTTCCACTCCACACGGACATGCCGTACTTCGAGTATAAGCCGGGTGTAACGCTGCTCCACACGCTGCAGCAATCGGACTCCCCTGGCGGCTGGAATCTGCTTAGCGATGCCTTCCATGTGGCAGATGTGCTACGCCAACAACATCCCAGTGCTTTTCAGATACTGAGTGAAACGCCCGTCGACTGGGCGGACATGGGCAGCGACAAGGACCTCACCTTCCACAACATCTGGCGTGAGCCGGTCATCAAGTAGGTCACTTCTGTTTTATCCTAACCAGGAATCGTATTCATTATAAGTTTTATTTAAAAAATCATTTAGCTTTAATGATTATATAATGATTTTTACGAATCGTTGAAGAAAATCTTAAAAATCATTATATAATCATTATTTTGGATCAAAAAAATAGAATTAAAAAATAATGATTATAAATGATTTTTATTTTTTTCGTTCAAAATAAAATTCAACAATAGTTTATGGCTTCTTTTCGACATGTGATGTAACATATGAAAGGTATTAAATTATAGATTTAGAATATGTTATCATATCAGCAAAAAATTTAACACAGAAGTCATAAACTATTGTTGAGTTTTATTTTGAGCAAAAAAAAATTAAAATCATATATAATCATTATTTTTTAGTTTTTTTTTTTTTATCAAAAATAATTATTATTTTTGAGAATCCAAAATTTGAAAATTATTCAAAATCATTATTTTTGAATTTTTTTTATCAAAAATAATCATTATTTTTGAGAATACAAATTTTTATTTTTTTCCTAAATTTTTATTCAAATAATCATTATTTTTGGAGAATCAAAAATTATTATTTTTTCCCCAAATTTTTGATTCTCAAAAAAAGGATTATCGAATGATTTTTTTATTAAAAAAAAGTAATAATCATTATTTACGGTCTCTGGCTTTAACCTAATTCTTTCAACTTTTTAACTATCCCTCTCATCCTGCTCAGCCTGGATGCCAATGGTCGCTACAAGCGTATTAACCACAGCATTCCACAACGCGACAGCCATTTTAGTGTACCACCTCATCTAGTGCGTCCCTGGTATGAGGCGATGGCTTTGTTTATCCGACTTGCCAACGAGCAGGCATGCACCTTCAAGACCACACCTGGCGACGTTCTCACCTTCGACAATCTGCGCATGGTGCACGGCCGTACCGGCTACGATGACACGGACTGCAATGTCCGGCACATTGTTGGCGCCTTCGTCGACTGGGACATTGCCTATTCCCGTTGGCGAGTGCTCCGCCGTTCGCTCGGCTATTTCAAGTAAAGCACCAAGCGACCGACTCGTCAAACCAACGCAAACTATCTATAGAATTCTCCAGCTGGCTTATCAGTGCATACAACACGTGAATAACAAAATAGTTGATCAGCTATCAACTTTTCTACGTCAACAAAAAGGTTCCCAGCAACTATGTATGTTATCTGCCTTATCAGCTTGAAAAAAATAATACTTATAATGATTTATATATGTTTTCAAATTAAAATAGTTTAAGCTACACACAAATAAATATTCAACCATATTCTTCTAATTGTTTTTTTTAAAAAAAAGGGAAAAAATCGGAGATAGAATTACTATAAAATTGATCAATCAGTCTTAAATATAATTCATTTTAAAAGAGATCTACTCAAGACTACTAAAAGTCACACTATTAACCTTATTAATATTAGAAAACTATTAATGAACTCACTCGACTCTCTAATATTGATCAATCTATCAATCTACAGACTATATCTAAACAAATATATTTATTAATTCATCAGATACTTTTATTTTTTTAAGATATTTTAATCCATCAGATACATTTATTTATTTAAGATATTTTAATCCATCAGATACATTTATTTATTTATGAACTTTTATCACATAATATTTTCTCATATTTATCGTATTCGATTTTAAATCAAACTCATTAGCATTTTTCTTATATTTTCAAACACTTTTATTATAGTATATTAGCTTCAGCCAAGGGAATCAATCCAATAAAAAACAAACCCCTTTCAAAATCCATCTTATAATGATAAGAGCAAGTCACTCTTGGTAACAATATTGATGTTATGTAAATGGTCTGTTTGAGTCAATGGAATTTTTTCATTCAGACTATCAGCCGACACTATTTTGAACATCATATGTTAAGTTGTCATTATCGGAATACCCCTAGAAACAAACTATAAACTAGCATAAAACATCTGTTAATGAATGAATTGGGAATCTCGTATGTTTCCACTGATTAAACAAATTGTAAACACATGACAACAAGTGAAAGTCAGCGACACGTCATTTGTTTACTCGAAAACATTCCAGTAGACATTTAAAAGACTTGAATTGAATTGAATTGGATTCTGATGCTCTTATCAGTGGCTGACTGAAACTGAAACAGTATTTGTATTTCGACGATACTTTTGTGGCGTGTTTATCAATTTGTGGCAGCAAGACAGCGGCAAACAGACATTGAAGTGTCGGCAGCTTTTAGTGTCGTCTGTAAATCACGCAAATGTGTTGCAACCACTGAGACAAAAAACCCCTTTAAAAACAAGCAACAAGCCAACTTTTCTTTCCTGCTTCCTCTCTCCACTCTTCTCTTTTCCACTGAACATACACACACCTTTAGAAACGGGTAAAGATTTTTACGGCATTGCCACATTTTGACGGCACCTTTTGGCAGCGCCTGAAGCAGTTCGTTGTTGTTGTTTTGGTTGTTTTTTTGTTTTTTATACCCTGAGCCCATTGAAAATGGGCAAAAAGAGTATAATGTGCTTGGCAGAATGTAGTATATATATTTTTGATAAGTATTAGCAGTCGATGTCCGTCTGTCTGTTTATCATATAGCTGTCATACGACCGAATGGTCAAAAAACAACTTTTAGTATGAAAAAGTTTTTTGTTTTTTGAAATATTTTAACCAAACTGATAGAATATGCATTTAAATTGGTTTTGTTAATTCATACCAAATTTGGTTAAATTCGGAACCATTTATCATATAGCTGCCATAGGAGCTGGTCGAAAATCAACTTTTAGTACAGAGTACCTGGACACAGGATATCCTACAGTCGAGCGTGCCATACTCTCTCCGCCCACTTGTTCTTTTTTTGTTTTGGGTGCGGTTACCCAGTGGCAAATCCTTGGCAAATCTTTTTATTTATGTCATTGATGCCAGCAAGAAACACACAAAGTACACCAAATACTCGCACACACACAACACACTCGGCATCTGATTTTGAGGCAGAGAGCTCAGAGTTTTGGTTTGGTAAGGAGCACATGAATTTCTGCATGCCAGCCAAGTAAATCCCTCTAATAATCCACATAATAAGCAGCTGGAGAATGCTAAAGATGTTGTAGATACTTTAGAAAGAGAGAGAGAGAGAGAGAGAGCAACAGCTGACAAAAGGGTTGCAACTTCAACTTTAACTCCAGCCTCATGTTTATAAGTTCATAAAACTCAACGAGCCAGGGAGGAGGAATAGAAAGGCAAGGGATGGGATAACATTGCTGTCACATAAAAAAAACGTTACAAAGCAAAGAAGTGAATGAAATGCCAAAGAAGAAAGAAAAACAGTCAGAAAACCAATTTCTGTTCGTGGAATTGAACCAAAAACTCTTTTACTGCCCCGTGTCCATAATGTGTAATTGAAAACCTGCGCTATATTGCACCCCAGGGAAAGGGTTCGATGTGGGCAACAACTAATTGGCACAGTTGCCACAAAAAAGGTGGCACAGTCAGTGTGACACTGACACCGCTGGCCATTATGTAAACAAGGCCAAGAGAGCAAGGCGAAATGCTGTTGCCAAATAGCTGTCGTCTTGCAAATAATGCGCTCAATTTGTAGACAGATTTCAAGAGCGACCGAGTGAGAGAAAGAAAGAGAAAGAGAGAGAGAGAGAGGGAGAGAGGGATATACAATTGGCAAACTAAAACGCTTACATACAATTTCCACAATTTCCGCCATTTTCCGCTGCTATACCCATTTTTAGAGAAGGGTCTGTGGCCCAGTTTTGTGGCAAGTTGTAGCCAGAAATGTTTGGCTGTCACAATGATAAACATGCGGCAATTGACGCAATCATTGTCTGTCCATGAATTGAATTAAATCAACTCAAGTGCGACAATTCTGAAAGACTCTCTGCCCCTTTCATCTTCCTGCCAAAGCATATGAATTTGTTTGCCACAGTGCAACATTTTTTTGTGTCTTGTGGCAAATGAATGGCTTGTGTCATGCATGTCCGCCTTCTCACATTGAAATCAAACTGAAAACAAGCGGGAAAGGCTATAGTTGTGATTCCGACCATATGATACCCGTTACTTATTTCAATATATATAAGTACCTTATAAAAAAAAAAAAATACTGCATACTTTAAGGTGATTATATTGAAATAATAACTTTATTAATAACTTTGGTTAGCTATTACTCCCGTTTTACTTATCCGATCTTGCTGCGATTAAGTGAGATTATAGATAATATTAATAGATTGAATACCCATTGCTTATTTCAATATATATTAAAGTATTTTATAGAAATTACTACATTACAGAAACTATTGCATACTTTTAGGTATTATATTGAAATAATAACTTTATTAATAACTTTGGTTAGCTTTTACTCCCGTTTTACTTATCCGATCTTGCTGCGATTAAGTAATATCATAGATAATATAAATACATAACGTAAATTACCATAAAATACTGCTTCCTTCTTCCTGTTACATACATTCCAACGAACACAATATACCCTTTTACTTATTTTTTAAGTAACGGATAAAATAATATGAGCATAAGTATATAGCGTATATAAACTGGAAGTATCCTTTGTCAATCCTTTGACATTGGGGCGTATGCGTAATGTTTTTGCCCTGTAATTCCGTTTGATTTCGACATTAGCTGATGGCTCAACGGCGCATTTCGCTTATTAGAATTCGTTTGTGCCGCTGGAGTATCATAAATTTGCCGAGCTGCCGCTGCCGAGCTGCCTCCTGCCACGTGCCACATATGTACGTTCTCCGGCAATTTCAAAGTTTATCACCAAAGCGTCTGCAACTTATATGCGTCTCTGTCTCTCTACGTTTGTCTCACTCTTTCTGGCTTTCTTTCTGTGTCTTTCTGTGTCTGCACGTCTGCTGTGGTTATGTGAAATCACATCGTAAAAATGTCCAAGTCCAAATGCCGTGCAGCAAAGCTCATAAGTCCTGCTTTTTCAGCTGTTCTCTTTTTGCGCTCTCCTTTCTCTACTCTTTTTGCTCCTTAGCGTTTCACCTGTCGCCTGGAATTGGCATTAGCGGTCCAACCCTTTTGGCCCATGGCCTTTCAATTTATAGATGGCGCGCATATAAATATTTATTTCGCTGTGCAGCTGCCTTTTCCTCTCCTTTCTCCCCCCAGACACCACCTTCGATACAGTCGTCATACCTTTGCATCATTATTATTTTTATTATGGCCTTAAAAGCATCGACATTCATGTCTGCCCGTCTCGACTTGCAGTTTTTTCTTCCTTTTCAATAAGCGAAAGTGCTTGCCCCAAGTTCACAGACGTCTTTCTCTTCTTCGTGTTGCACGCTTTATGGCAGCAAATAATTAAAGGCAACAATCATGTGGTTTATATGCACATAAATGCCTCTTTTAAATGCCCATCTGCCTCTTTTTCATACCAAAAAAACTACCTACTGAAAATTGTGCCACATCAGCGAACCGTAAATTATGTTTGCGAATTGAAAATGGGGCAAGTAAAGGGACAGGGACAGGGACTTTATCATTACTATTATCATTTTTCATTAGTAGCATTTTATGGCCTCTGTCACCGAGAAACAATGCAAATACGAGTTGTTGGCAAGCAACTGTTTTCACATTTCGGGCCAAAACATATCGCAATTTTAATTAGGCTAAATCGTTGCATGATTTATATGTCTGTTGCTGCCACGTTGCAACGCGTTGCTGCCTCTTAAATGCCAGCAAAATGCGAAAGTGAAACTTGCCACGGCCACAATTTGACGTGAGTGTGCACACTATAATATGTATTTAGTTCGTGCAACTAAATGTTGCATATGGGGAATGTGTTCTGAATGTGAATTCGAAAGTTGTATCTTATATGAAAGTAAAATGTAATTGTTAAAAAAAATTAAATAAATAAAAGTATAAATATAATTTATAAATATAATTTATAGTTTCAGTTTATTTTCAATAATTTTTACTACACAGATCTTTTACATTATATTTTATTAATAATTTTAAATATTAAAACTCCAGGAGTGTGATTAACATTGTTATTTTATTTTTTTTTATCATATATATTTTCCAAAAGATTAGGTAATTAAAATGATTATTTTTTTAAATTCATTTAGTTTATTCTGCTTTTATTAATTATAATTCTTACTCTCATTTCAGTTCATAATTTAATTTAATATTAATTTTCATTGTTAATTCTTAATATAATTTTCTATTTTTAGTCTAATGTTTTAAAATTCAAAATGAAGGGCATTTCCATAGTGGACCTTATGATAAATGTGGGTTAATTTAGTATTGCCTACTTTTATGCGCTTCAATTCTAATGGATATTCGTGTACATTTCAAAATAATGAATACAACTGACAGTCGAAATGCCAAATTAAGCACAAAATACGCATGCAGAGAGACAGAGAGATAGTAAGGGAAAGAGAGAGGGAGAGAGAGAGAACATGCCTGAGCTGCAGGCGGACAGCAGGTAAGCATACAACAACAACAACAACAACAATGGGAAGACCGTAATTAGTTCACAAATTGAGGAGCATTATGCATTAATTACATTTGCGGCATTATAATTTGAACAATACTCATGCTCGCATATCATGAGCCATGATTTGTTGCCGACAGCAGTCGAAGAATGGCAAACAGCAAACAGCAAACGGTAACGGTAACGGCAACGGTAAATTGGTTAACAATTATAGAAATCTCATAATGAAGTTAAAACGGTTCGCTTGCACCGGAACCTGAGCAGGAAGTGGAACTGGAACTGGAAGAACTTAAGAGTTAAGAATGAGGTTGGAACTGGAAATGAGATGGAGAAAGAGATAGAAGATGGAGATAAAGATGAAGATAGAGATGAAGAATGAGGTTGAAGATAGAGATGGAGAATGAGGATTATTAGCATTGCCTGCGGTCTGGAAAATCCCACTCTCTGGATCTGTAAAAGCTTCTGCTCCATTTGCTTCGACCAAATGCTGTAAAATTGATTAGCTGTTGTTACCGGTTACGGTTTACGGTTTACGGATTGCGGGTTACGGTTTACAGTTTACGGACAACAGATTGCAGACCTGCCCTTAGCAACAGTTGCAGCCAATTTGCAACATTTGTTCTCTAAATGAAAACCCTTAACAGGTGTTGATGTTTGCTAAGTAGCAGCTGACCTCACCTTTGACCCCTGCCTCTTGTGGCACGTTTAGCTGCACATTGCTTTGATTATTTTCTATTTTGCAACAAATTGCATGCAAATAGTTGCGGCTTTCCTGCTAAACAAAATCCTAAAGACATTTAATATTTTCCAGTTACAACCACAATATTGACTTTTCACCTGGCCAACTGATGTTGCAACTGTTTGCCAGACAAACTACAATGCATAAAATGTCCAGACACAGTTTGTTGCATGCGGGTTCTCGATCAAAATCTTTGATCCCAAAAAAATAAGTAAGAAAATTGCAAATTTGTTTTTGGCCAATAAAATGTAATTCAGGTGTATCGATTTCTGGCTAATGAAGAGGTTTAATCAACGCCCCTTTAATTGATTAACCATAAACAAATTGTGTTGCAATTCCAATTAGAATTTCAAGTGATTTTGCAACTTGAGATTCAAGAGTCGATATTTGAGAGCTTGCCACAAGCTGTTGTTGCCTAACGGCATTTGAACTGCAATTTGGTTAATTGCTTTACGTTCAGGTGTGTGTGTGTGTGTGTGTGTGTGTGTGTGTGCAGGTGTGTGTAATATCACAAATTTCATATGTATATTATGAGCGTATTTGCAGCTTGGCTTAAATTACTAGCAAACTTTAATGAACTTAATAGTCAATAAGCCAAAACATTTGCACAACTTTGCTGCCAGTCTACACTTATAAAAAAAATGTTCGAAAATCAAGATTTTGGTTTTAAAACTAAGATTTTTGGTTTCAAAAATGCGTCGAGAAATAAAATTCTTAAATTAAGAGAACACATCTTGATTTTAAGAACGTTTAAAATAAGACCAAGTTCTTATTTTAAGAATAAATGTTCTTAAAATTTAAATTAGAAAATAAAAAAACCAAAATTTTTTTTATATATTTATAATTTTGATTTAATGTTATTTTAATTTGTTACGAGTGGGATTCGAACCGCCGCCTACTGCTTTTTATTATATTATTAAGATTATAAGATTTTATAGAATAATTATCTTAGATTTAGTAATTTGGTCTTTAAATAATTTTTTGTTAAGAACAAAATATTAAAGATGTATGTTCTTGATTTTAGAAGCTTGTCCTATTTTTTCAGTGTAGGTGTGTGTGTTTATAAGGGTGTGTGTGTGCCCTGTCAACCCTTTTTGTATGTGGGGGTTGCCTCATTAGACGACGACACATTTTAGCCATTGATGTTGGGCGTTAGAATAAAATTCAAGTTTTTTATGTGAGCTCGTAAACAGAATTGAATTGCCGCCTCTATGTGTGTGCCTGTGTGACTATGCGTGTGTGTGGGTGTGTCTATGTGTGTGTGTGTGTGTGTGTGTCTACTATTGTGTGTCTATGTGTTAGTGCTTGTGCCTTTTTAATAGTTAACGAGCTCCAAAAACTTGGCGCCCTTTTGTGTTTGCCTTCGCACATCCTGGCAATCTTCCAGGGCTGGCAAAAACCAAGGGTTGGGTATGAGGGAAACCCTTGACAAAAAATGACACGGTCAAGGGCTGAGCTCATTGTTAACCATTGTTGCAAATTTTCTTTTATGAGTTTTTGCAAAGAGGTTATAAAAATGGCATGACCGGAAATTACAAATGTCCATATAATGTCAATACAAGTGCAGATTAGTGGCTGTCATGTGGCTCGTTTCAGAGGGGGGTGGGGGGTGATTTTAGGGGTGAAGGGGGTGATTTGGCAATTGTGCTAAATTTAAAACTGAATTGCCTGCCCAACTCTCTCTCTCTCTCTCACTCTTTCTCTCTCTTTCACTCACTAACTCACCATATTTGCTTTAAACAAACAAACTGCAAAATGCCGGAAGTCATTTGCATGCACCCTCTCTCTCCCTCCCTCTCTCTCTCTCTCTCCCTCTCTCTCCCTTTCTTTCACTCCCTCTCTCTATTGTATGCATGCATGTTTAGATGGATTTGTCGATTTGTGGCCGGACTGCAAATGCATTAAATGCGAGTGTAAACACTGCACAACTCGGAACAGATTCTGGTTCCAACCAAAGGAGAGAATACAGAGTCCTGTTCTGCATCTGCCACGCCCACTCTTTGTGTGTGTGTGTGTGTGAGTGTGTGTTGCTGGTGTTTTGGCATTTGTGTTAATTTCATGCCAAGCAACAGCTACACACATACACTGATAAAAAAAATGTTCTTAAATATTCTTGTATTCAAGAACATTTCAAATATGACGAAGTTTTTATAAAAGAAGTTTTTTTATTTATTATTTCCTTTTTTTTCTTTAATTTTTTAATACATTTTATATTCTGTTCTTGTCTTAGTAATTTTGTTATGTTATTTTATTTGGTTCCCTCTCTGTATGAACAAAAGGATCCTCTCCGCCCCAAAAAATCCGGAAAACCCACCACACCCTAACCAAAGTTTTTTATAAAGTTATTATTTCAATACAATCACCTAAAAGTATGCAGTAGTTTTCGTTTTTTAACAATTTCTTTAAAGTATTTTTATATGTTAAAATAAGTAACGGGTATCCTAAGGTCGACTATAGCCTTTCCGACTAGTTTATATTAATATTCTTAGTATTAGTAATATGGGGTTAGCATGTTCTTATTTTAAGAACAAAATATTTCAGATGAATGTTCTTGGTTTTAGATGTTGCTCTTTTTTTTCAGTGTACTCATAGTCTCATTGTGGTCTGTGCATCTCTGAATTATGTTTTTGATTTTAGTTGACAATGAGCGGGACACAAATTTATTGTCTACAACTGCAAAATCGAAGCGTTGACAACAGCAGCAACAGCAACAGCAACAACAGCAGCAACAGCAACAGCAGCAACAGCAGCAACAACAGCAGCAATTTCTGTTGCTGTTGCCGTCGTTGTTGCTGTTGCCGTTGCAGTTGCAGCGTGGGCGTTTTGCAAAGTGCCAACTGCGACAAGGCGTGGCACTGACAGCTAAACATAAACAAATACACAGACAAACAAACACCAACACCAACACATTCACAACTGCAATGGCAACTGCAACAAGCCCAAGTGTATGCAACATGCAGCACAGTGCAGTCCAGCATTAAGTTGCAAGTGCAACAACTGCAACACACACATAACACTTGATATTAAAGTCCGTTCGAGTGTGTGTATGTGTGTGTGTGTGTGTCTGTGTGTTGTTGGTGGTGCATTTGTGGTTGCTGTTGCCTTGTTTAACCACACTTTGTCCCGCTGTCGCCTTGTCTGACTTTTTAATTGAAAATTGCCGCTATTTACGATTGCAACTCGCAGTCTGTTAAACAATTAATGCTCGGCTTTGTTTAAACAAACGTTTACAATCCAGTAAATATTCTAAATATTCTTTATATTCATGCAAAAATTAAAGACTTTTCAAACTTTCAACTCTCATAACTTCATCAAAAAATAACCGATTTTCATGCGGAATGTAATTTTGATCATGATTTGGCCCCTAAATTGATTCTGCATTTAAATTTTTATCATCTAGAAAATTTGATCAAAATCGAAAAAATATCAAATTTTCTATACTTACCCCTTGACGTTTTTTCAAAAACTTTGATCGCTCATGACTTTATCAAAAATTAACCGATTTTCACGCGGAATGTCATTTTGTTCATGATTTGGTCTCTAAATAGATTCTGCATTTAAATTTTTATCATCTAGAAAATTTGATCAAAATCGAAAAAATATCAAATTTTTCATACCATACCCTTAACATTTTTTCAAAAACTTTGATCTCTCATAACTTCATCAAAAATTAACTGATTTTCAAACGGAATGTCATTTTGTCCATGATTTGGTCTCTTAATTGATTCTGCATTTAAATTTTTATCATCTAGAAAATTTGATTAAAATCGAAAAAATATCAAATTTTGCATACCCTTGACGTTTTTCCAAAAACTTTGATCTCTCATAACTTCATCAAAACTTAACCGTTTTTCAAGTGGAATGTCATTTTAATCATGATTTGACCTCTAAATTGATTCTGCATTTAAATTTTTATCATCTAGAAAATTTGATTAAAATCGAAAAAATGTCAAATTTTGACATTTTTTCAAAAACTTTGATCACTCATAACTTTATCAAAAATTAACCGATTTTCAAGCGGAATGTCATTTTGTTCATGATTTGATCTCTAAATTGATTCTGCAATCAAATATTTTAAATTCGTTCAAAGAAATATTGTTTGCCCTACGTCTGTTTGTTTCGATGTCATATTTATAACAAAACGACGTCTTTAAATTTTACAATTTTTCAAATTGATTTGTTGTAAATATCTGAAAATCTCTTTTAAAAATTTGACTGGTATTTCAGTTTGCTGATTATATGGTATTTGGTGTTTGACATTATATTCTACTCTGTTTATATTATAAACTTTATAACTTCTATTGTTTTGTTTGGTACTTTAAAATGTTTTTTATTGGGCTGACTAAATTAGTAACGGGGTCATTACGGGACTTTATTTGTGTGTTGCATAAAATTGCAGATGACATCATAAACTTGCAACTGCCGCTGGGCTGAAGAAGTGGAAGTGTGGGAAGGGGGGAAGGGGGTAGAGGGTTGGCAAGGGGTTGCATTACACTTTCAGTTGAAGCTGCAGCATATTTTGGCATGCAGTCAAGATGACAAGAGACAGGTTAGAAGAGAGAAGGCAGAAGGCAGAGGAAGGCAGCCAGCAGGGAGCAAAAAGCAGCCGTAAAGGTGTTTTTATAGCTGCCATGACAACATATAGAAGGGTGGTAAGAAGAGGGATGGAGAGGGAGGGAGAGGGGTAGTCAGATGGACAGCATGTTGTTTGCGCCTGGCAGTATACTCGATATTTACACGCGACGCTCTGCTGTCCAATTGTCCTGTGACTGTGACTGTGACGGTGACTGTGACTGCTGCCAGGACTTGTTTGCTAAGCGCCAAGGATTGGCTGCCAGGTAACAGCTAGAAAGAGATAGATAGAGAGCGACAGAGAGAGAGAGAGCGACTGATAGCTGCTAAGTTGGCTTGCAGGTGTGATTTTATGCAATTTGCTTTCATATTAAATGAGTAGCTGCTGAGGTCTCTAGGAGTTAAGAGGGGGTTAGTTGGCTGGCATAAAGAACTTTCATTCATGGCTCTGGTCTGCTCGGGAATATATATTGCCGGGTATCGGGAATCGTGCCCCTATGACAGTCAGGCAGGCTGGCAAAGTAACTGTGCAAACGTTGCAGCTGCAAATCCGCAATCAGACAAAGCAAATAATTTTGCAAAAATAAATATGAGGGATTATTGTAGAGGCAGCTGAAAAGTATGCTATAATAAAATGCAGCTAAGTCGAGAGACCGACTGTCGACTGATATTAAATTTCAAGTGCATGTGTTAAGCCGTCTCATTTTTGTGGCTGCCACTATTTGTGGCACAACCCAGTCGGGTCTGCCATTGAAATGTTGTGTCCTTGTCTTGTGCAGCATTTGCTGCATCAGCAGCAGGAGCAGCATTTGTGGCAGCTGTAGCATCCCCTAATATGTTGCTCAATATAACGACATTCATCTGAATGCACTTGCCACTTGAGAGATTAGCCTGCAACCGAATTGTCTCTCTCTTTCTCTCTCTCTCTACCCCTCGTTGTCATCACAAATTTTACCTTTTGTCATTGCTTTTATTTATTTTTGTTATTGTCTATTTCTTGGCTTAGAAGCAACCCAAGCCAGCCAACTCAACCACTCAGTCAACCAACCACAGCAGTCATTATTTTGATTATGTAACTTTTTGTGCTGCCTTTTTTTTCGACAGTTTGTTTGCATTTAGCTTCACCTGACCGCACCAGCCCCCTCCCTTACCCCTCATCCCTTCATCCCTTCATTCCTCTTCCCACAACATGCCAAATTATTATTATTATTTTTATTTGCTTTTGTTGCTCTTCATTGTTGTGCAACTGTTGTTGTTGTTGCTTGAAATTTACTTTTTAAAATATTAACAAGTGGGAAAGGCTGTAGTCGAGATCCCGACCATAGGATACCCAGTACTTATTTCAATATATATAAAAGTACTTTAAAGAAATGACTACCTTATAAAAAAAAAAAAAAAAAAAAAAAAATACTGCATACTTTTGGGTGATTGCATTGAAATTATAACTCTATTAATAACTTTGGTTAGCTATTACTCCCGATTTACTTATCCGATCTTCATGTAATTAAGTGATATCATAGATAATATTAATAAAAAAAGTAAATTACCATAAAAACTGTATTCTTGATGCTGATCAAGAATATATATACATTATGGGGTCGGAGATGCCTCTTTCTCCCTATTACATACATTCCAACGAACACAGTATACCCTTTTATTTATTTTTTAAGTAACGGGTAAAAAGAATAAAGAAAAATACCAACACTCTAATGTCGTATAAATTCATTGCAAAAAAAGCACCCTGTCTACGACGACAGTCGCAAAATGCAGAATCAGTAAAAATTTTTAGACAAATTAAATGAGGTCCATTAGGAGGCAGCATTGTTTGCATTTGGCTGCACCGAAATGGGGCAGCAATTTTACCATGGACTATGGAGGTGTATTTAAGCAGTGAATATACCCTATGCCTTGTATACATTAATGTGACAATGAAGGACAGTTGGGTGTTAGCAAGAGCCTATTTATTTAAGCGACTTTAAATGGTAAATATAAAATAAAAATGACGTAGAATTGTGTGCTTCTAGCCAGATAAATTATTTAAGCATATATTATATATAATATAAATTAAATTTATAATGAAACGAATTAAATTTTAGTATATGCTAGCCTTCAAGAATTCGATTTTCGAATTAAATATAAAGCTGTGCTATTTGAAGCCAGCGATAAAAGTAAAATTTAATTAACAGACGCTTAATATAATGATTCAGCTGTCTGTAAAGGCAGACACAAACACATATGAAGAAAGAAAGAGAGGGAAAGAGAGAGAGGTAGAGAGAGTGAGGGAGAGAGAGAGAGTGATAGAGAGTGAGATAGAGTGAACATAACATGACAAATGCACGTCACTTGGCTTATTAGAGGTTTATTTCGCTTTTGGCACTCAACTACAATACAATTACGCCCCACACACACACTCACACACACACTCGTACACTTGTACGCCTTTTGGCAATGAAATCCGGCTAAAATCAAAATCCACACACACACACACACACACACACACATACACAAAGTTTGGCATTGCGTTGTGCCAATTTGCAATTTCATTACAATGCTTAATCATCATTACTTGCCAGCGCCCCAAAGAACAGCTATAAAGTGCACACACACACACACATATAGAGAGAGAGTGTGTGTATGTGTGTGTGTGTGTAACACATTCACAATATTGCGTTCGCACTTCCGTTTCGTTCGTAAAATAAAAATCGCAACTGAAAAATGCCATTCGCCGTGCAATTTCGCAACTCTGCGTGTGTGTGTGTGTGTGTGTGTGTGTGTGTGTGTGTGTGTGTGTGTGAGTGTGTGTATGAGTGTGTTGTGTGTGTGTTGCTTTCGTGTGAAGAGCTGCCATGTCACCATTCACATGGCTGGATAGCCAGATGCAGGTCCGTCGCATTTTGTTGCTAGTGGCATTTGATTATATATGTAGCCATATCATGCCACACACCATGCCACACACTGTGCCACACAGCATAGACTTCGCGTCAAATGCAGTTTATGCCCTGGCCATAAATCAAAATTTTTGGTTTCTACTGTCAGCCAGTGGCAATAGCTATGAAGAAGAACTCTCGGAAAGAACTCTCTCAGTTGTTGCACGTTGATGTTGCAGCTGCAAGTGCCTTTTGCGTAACTCAACTCGTTTATTTTCGTGGTCATAATTTGGCAATGCCACAGCTCTGTCTCTTTTCCCACTTCTCTTCTCTTCACTTCTCTTCTCTTCTTTCATTGTCCATTGTCCCTGGAAATCTTTGCTAAAATATTGGTTTAGATTCTGTCAAACAAATTGAATTTGCTATTTTTTTGATGAAGCCAAATCGCAGCAACAACAACAACAAATTACAACAACTTCATTTGCATGTTGCCACAGTTGCAGCTCAGTTGAAAAGTGTTTTCATTCCTTGCCACAGTTTCCATTGTGCTCTCCACAGTAATCACTGACATTGAGAGCCAATCTACTTACTTAAATATTTGTAACAACAAATTCAAAGATTGTTCCAGCTCATTTCAATGGAAAAACAACTCGAGTTGATTTTTGTTTGTCTTTTATGAATTTCAGGAAATTGGAATTCATATGTTAAGGAAAACCGTCAGAAAATTTGAATTGTTACTTATATTTGAGCTTAATCTTTTGGAATAGCTAAACTAATTACTTCTAAAGAAATTATATTTAATTATATATTGAAAGCATGAGCAGAGGATTCAATTTAATTATAATATAACTTAAATTGAACTATAATTAATTGAAATTTTATATAATTTAATTTAATAAGTACTGGTAAAAATGTATTGTCTAATATAATGAAATTGACATACTTATTCGGGGAGTAATTAAGTTGTAAAAAAAATAATGTAAAATAATGATGATTTGATTTTGATGATAGCACAGAAACGCTTATGGGCTAAAAATATTCTAAACTTCTGGCATAATAAAAAAATGATAATCTGCGCCCAACGTGGGGCTCGAACCCACGACCCTGAGATTAAGAGTCTCATGCTCTACCGACTGAGCTAGCCGGGCTTGTGTCAGATTCTTGAAATTTCTTTTTTAATTTCCATATATTTTTTAATCTTATTTCTATATATATCAATTCTCTAGGTCTATATATAGGTTCTATATTTTTCAATACTCTGTGTACTTGACTTTCTTTTTCTTTTCTGTCTTTTGTAATAAAGTAACTTTAATCTTTGTAGTGTCTTAACTAAAGATTTGTATTAAAGTCAGACTGATCTTTCTCTTTCTCTCTAACTCACTCTCGCTCTTTATCTCTCTCTTATCTTCTTATCCTTTGATCCGCTGTTAACCACATACTTCTGCTCACAATTCATGTTGCTGTTGTTGAGCCAAGCTTAAGGTCCAATATGAGTAGCCTTATGGTTTCGCTTAACAAACACATACACACACCCAGCAGCTGCCTTGAGCAGACACACACTAACATAAACATTCACACATATACACATACACACACATACACACATATATTTGTGCTTTTCACTGAGCATCATTCGACATGCGATGCTCGCCTCATTTGTTCGGACTTTCAACGTCATCATCAACAGCAGCAGCAGCATTTGTACCTATGTGTGTGTGTGTATGTGTGTGTGTGTAGGTGTATGTGTGTTGCATAGGTGACCAGCTTTGCTGCAGCGATTTTCACGTGTTGCAAGTTAATAGCGAGGCAAGTTATGGCCTGCAACTGAATTTTTGGACTGTGTGCTCAGTTTATGTATATATAAACATAAAATTCGTGAACAATGCACTAGACGAAAATTTTCCACATGAATGGCAAATGATTTGACCAATAGACATAGAAAGAGAGAGAGAGAGAGAGAGAGGGAGAGAGAGGGAGTGTGGGAGAGAGAGAGAGAGCGCTTGTTACATACATGTTTTTTTCTACAATTGTGTTGGCTTTTTATCGAAGCCATCGATCTTTGGCCTTGCGTTTGACAGATCAAAATTAGAAATCGTAGCAAAACGTTGTGGCAACAACAACAGCAATAACAACAACAACCACAAATATAACAACAACAAAGGCAAAACCGTTTACTTTTAATGTGCATGTGTGTGTGTTTGGCTTTTTCATAGCTAATTGAATGGCTGGCAAATAATTTGCTGCCTGCTTTTAGGCGCTGCTTAAAAGTGCAAAAAATTGTAGCAGGCAACTTTTGTTTGGCATTGTAAGAATGAGAAGGTTTTGGAGGGAGAAAGAGAGAGAGGGAGAGAATAACTGCCGTTACTCGCTTATCGATATTGTTGCCTTTAAGTGATTTTTCGATTCTTAGTGATTTTGGCCTTTCATATGCAAAGCAGCTGAATGAAGCGTGCAACAAGCAACAAATTGTGGCAACTGTGTGAGAAACTGATGACGCAGCAAGACTCGACACTTGACTCGACACTCGACTCGACTCGACTTTTTGAAGCGTGCCAGCCAAAAAAAAAAAAAATGAAAGAAAAGGAGAAGGAGAAATGAAAAGGGAATTGCCCGTTTAGCGGTTTATTTTAATGGTAACAACAACAAACACGTCAACAGTTTATGCATTTTGTAGCAGGTAAAAATTTTCATGCCATTTTCTTTTGTGTATGCTTTTCCGAAATGGCGCCACTTTTGGGTGCTGTTTACAAATTTGATTTTCGTGTTTGATTTGCTGTTTTTGGGAGGCGTGAAAAGGGCGGGATGGAGGCGGTAACGGTAATAGGTATGAGACACACGTGTCTGCGAAATGGAAAGCCAAATGGCAGCCAATGTCTGCTGTCGACTATTTATAGTCTGACCCCGGCTAAATGAAACTGTAAATTAGACGCTACACACGGCGACAAAGTGAGAAAGGGGGCGGAGGGTGGGGCAGGCGGTTAGACAAAGCCAGCGCATAATAATAACTGCAGTTAAGCCAAAAGAAACGCAAAGAAGCAGAGAAAAAAAAACTAAAAACAAAACGAGTGTAACATAATCAAAGCGGCGCCTAAAAGCAGCAGCAGGAGCAGCAGAGCCCTTGGCAGCGACTGCGACGGCGGCAGCGCTGCCAGCAGCAACAGCATCAACGACAGCGACAGCGTCAACGCAGCGCAGGGGAAATGTCGCCGCATCCGGCAATGACAAAATGAACGCCTGTCGAACCAAAATGAACACCACACGAAGTCACACACACGAGCGAAAACGAAGCGCGCAGCACGCACGAAAGCCGAACGTAGCGAACGACGACAACGAAACGAAACGAGTGCAAAAACTTTTGGACCAAAGCAGCAGCTAGCGCTGAGAGCTTTTTGGGACAGCGGAGCAGAGCAAAAGCTCGCTGCGTTTGGCGCTGCGTGCGCAGGCTGCGCTGCCGAAGTCGCAGCCGAAGTGGAGGCTGCAGCCGAAGCCGAAGTCAATGATGCTGTCGTCGTCGTTGTTGTTGTTGTTGTTGTTGATGCTGCTGCAGCAGCTGCAAAACTGGTTTTTGAATTTCCCCTGCGTTTAGCTGCTTGCTGCGCTGTCTCTGGCTTATCTCTGCATCTGTAGTGAGTATCTGTGTATGTGAGTATCTGTGTGTGTGTGTGTGTGTGTCGTGTATGACAAATGTAGGAGTGTGGGTTTGACGACGACGATGTCTTTGTGCTCTTCAGTTTTTCGCGCACTCTTTTCATTTGCGGAGTTTTCCTTTATTGCGTGCGTCTTGCGTTGCTTTTCTTTTTGCATATCCCCACCCGGAAAATTCATCGGGCTGGATGCGACGACGTCGGTATAAAAACGCCCGCAACGCATTTCGTTGCTCATAAGTTGATATCATTGCGTCCAGTGTGTGTCCTGTGTTGTCCTGTGTACTGTGCTTGTGTCCTCAAGCAGCCGCAAAGTTCGTTAAGAATCTCACGCACACACACACACACAGACACACACACATACGCACACGCACTACAAAATTTTGATGCTGTCAACAGAAACAAGTTTCGAAACTCAAGTGAAAACTACTAAAAAAAACAATAGAACTATAAAAATGACAAAAAAGTGCATCATAAAATACTGTTAAAAAATTATAAAAAATTTAAATAAATTAACACAAGCTTTAATGACTGTTTTAAGATTTATTAATAAAAAAATTTAAATAAATTAACACAAGCGACAACTGACTATTTTTAAGATTTATTAACAAAAAATTTAAATAAATTAACACAAGCGACAGTGACTGTTTTTTAAGATTTATATTAAATGTGTTATCTTTGGTACTTAAAAGTAATTTACATAATTAGTAGGTTGTCATCAATTAATGGCGCGTTATTTGTTTTTTGTAACTAAAATTGTTAAATTATTAAACTGAGTTTAAAACAGGCAATTAACAGGGCAACAGAAACGGAAACGGAAACCAAACTGAACTGGGAACTGACCTTCATGTAGCACATGTAATTACCAACACACACACGCACACACACACACACACACGCACACTAAAGCATAAACAAATATTTATATAAATTGACAGTACAAAAAAAGGGCAGTTTAAAATATAATTAAAATGACATTTGACTGCAGTTGAACAGCTTTGTTAATTATGCGCGAGAATCCAGAGTAAAACATACAAACAAACAAACAAATAAACAAACTGCAATAACAAAAGCGAAACGCATGAAATGTAATTTTTAAAAAATGAGAAAATTCAATTGAAAATCATTTAATCATGAAAATATGTAAATTTGGAAAATTATTGCAATTCCAAACTGAAAACCGAAGGCAGCAGCTCATTTTGAGGTAAGCAAATAAATTTTTATACAAATTCATTACATAATATCATCAGGTCGTTAAACAATGCATTAATTATACATTTGCCATTCAAATTGCAAATTACAAAACACACACACACACACACACACACACACGCACACACACTAACACACACATATTATGCATATGTGTGTTCGGCTCAGTTTAATCATCCATTAAAAGCAACTAACCATATTCTGGAATTTGTGCATTTGTTGTTGTTGTTGTTGTTAAAGTTTCATAAGCTGCAATCCTGCAATCCTACAATCCTGCAATCCTGTCATCCTTTGCATATTTACTGTTTTTGTTACATCAAATTGAAACATACTGGGAATTTAAATTAAAAATACATGAAATATGATATGAATTACAACTATTTTAATTAATTATATTACATGTATTTTATAATAAATACAGACACTATTTATCAGTTATAAGATCTGAAAAAAATAATATCTGAACCCATTAATATTAACAACATATATTTACATATTTCTACCTATCTCAATCAGTTACTCTTAGCACCAAAAATTAAATATATATTCGACTAGAATTCACATAGTATATGAAACAAAATTATTACAGTTTCTGCATCTTAGTGGTCAGAATAAGTTAGAAAAATTAATCTGGAAAATCCCCTTATTCTTTTCAATATTATATTTTTTTTAATAAGCTTAAGAAATATTAAACTGACTATTTTTAATCAATTTTAATGACGGAGAAACTCATACATTTTATTTCGTCTTAGCAAGTTGGGAATTTTTCTTTGTTTTGTTCAGAAATTATTTTAAAAGATCTTTCCAATAGGCAAATTTTAAGGAAAGACAATAAAACCAGTACTCTTAATTTAAAAAAAATTTTTTAAATTAAAAAAAAGTTTCAATATTTGATACGAGTTTATTATTAAATGATAATGCCAACAGATAAAATTGTATTGAGAATCAAATTATTTTGGGAGATTACTCAAAATTAAAATTTGAATAGGTACTCGAATTTCCATTGACTTACATTATTTAATGTAATTTTAAACTATGCTTTTGCTTTACAATGTTTAATCGAGATAAGCCAAAAAGCTTACAGTTCTCTTTTTTTTAGTCAGAAAAAAGAATAACTGAAATGAACTGCACGAAATGTAATTGAAAACATTTTAATTCACATTCAATTAAAAAAGCGTTTGATTCATGTCGCAATTGCATTAAAATGTTTGCAAACACAACGTTCGATAAACAAAAAAAATGTCAATCAATTAAAAGCGAAATAATAAAAATATTAACTATATAATACAAATTAACTATATGGTATTAATTGTATCTAAAGAATATGACGGCTCATTTGCCCGAATGAACAAATGAATGATTATTAATAATGAGAATATATAATATATATACAGTTGCCAGAATATATAATCATATATTCATAAATACTTATTTTGTGTACTTGTATTTTAAATTAATTAAATACAACAGCGCAACATTAACAAAAGATATTTCCATGTTGTTATTTTTTGTATGTGCTCAAAACGGAAGCGGAAGTAAAGGGAAAGAAAAGCAAGGAAAACATATGAAATTGAAGAAAAAAAAAATACAGAAATAACAGCTACAGCTGCAATCAGGTATATGCCATTAGAAAAAGCACACACACGGAAAAGCAGGCAAAAAGAAAATGCTGGGGAAAAATTCCAGTGCAGCACTTTAAATTCCAATTAAAAGGAAAATGTGAATAATTGCAAAAAGTGCTTAGTAATGCAGCGAGTCTAAGTATAAGAGTGTGTGAGTGTAAGTAAGAGAGAGAAAGAGAGAGAGAGAGAGAGGGAGCGGGAGAGCAAGTCGATGGCTTTAACGGCAGCTGCTGCAAAAAGCCTTGTTTCAGCTTGGCTTAATTGCATTTTAGTTGCCAACGCTGCGCAGCGGTCGAACTAATGCCACAAACTACAACTACAACTGCAAACAACAGCGGCAGCTTCTAAGTACTCACACACACAACCACACACACACACTCGCACACACACACACACTCATAAGAACACACACACATATCGCACTTGACTGCCATAAGCCTCAACGCGCGCTCTCTGAAATGTTGATTTGCCGCCTTTTCCCAACTACACTGATAAAAAAAAATGTTCTAAAATCAAGATTTTGGTCTCAGAACTAAGATTTTTGGTCTAAAAAATGCGTCGAGAACATCAAATTCTCAAATAAAGAGAACACATCTTGATTTTAAGAACATTTTAAATAAGATCAAGTTCTTATTTTAAGAATAAATGTTCTTAAAATTAAAATCAAAATATAGAATAAATAAAAATTATTTTTTATATTTATAATTTTTTTTTTTAATTTTTGATTTATTTACATTTTAGAACTTGGTCTTTTTTTTCTGTGTACAACTACAACAACTGAGAACTCAGCACTGAGAACTGCGAACTGAGAAACTAAGAACTAAGGATTGAGGATTGAGGATTGCGGATTGAGCATAGCGAATTTGCCAACTGTGGACTGAGAAATGCTTGCTGCATTTTCCGCTGACATTTTCGTTTATTTTCCGATTTCCCTTTATGCCAAATGCCGTTGCACGGCTTCCGCTTATGGCATGCCTCCATCTACAACTCTCTGCTCTCCTCTTCTCTCTATCTCTCTCTCCCTCTCTCTCCCTCTCTTTCCTTCTCACCCTCTCTCTCTCACTCTCGCCACCCTCGCTGGCTAAATGTGTTACTATGTTTGGTCTCAAATCAGCTTCCGTCACATGCCAAGCGGCAAAAATAAACAGCATGTGGAACAAAAAAAAAGACAGAAAAAAAGTTAGCAACAGCATAGCCGACAAAGAAATACCCTACATTTGACTGTATACCAATCTCAGACAGAAACTATCGTAGCTTTAATAGAACTAGGATTCTATTTAAAAAAAAACCAAGTTTTCTTTCAGAATATTTCCCTAATAATATTATTATATATGCTATAAATGATATGTAGATCTGATAAAAAGGAGCATATATTTCCAATTTCAAAAGAATATCAAGTTTATCCTTAACTACTTCTTAATTTAATTATTAGTCAAAAATATAGCCTACTTTTTATATAATATCTTCCTAAAGAAAACCTTTTTACGAGGTAACAGTCTGCTGACAAAAGACCTTTCATGTCCCAAAATTTTTAAAATTCAATTTTATGACGAACAATATTCCATTTAATATAAAAATTTAAAATAGAATATATAAAGCTTAAAAAATAAATTATATTCTGCACCAGCTTCTTATTATTATTACACAAAAATTAGTTTTTAAATAAATTTTTAAAGATCTTTAGAACACAGATTTTCCACTGATATTTTCAATATCTATTGAGACCATTTTTTATCATTAAAATTATAGTTTTTGTCCTTTTGTTCACTTCTTCATGACACAAGAGTACAACTTTTGGTTAGAGTATGTCAAATCGGAAGCACACAACTGTAGCTTTGGTGAAAGGAGCAGTTCAGGAACACTGTCGCTCGTTAAAGTTTGCCTTTCGTCCTGTTGATGCTGGTCCTTCTCCTGGTCTTCGTTCTGGTCCTGCACTGGCAGCGATAAAGTGCAAATTTTGTTAATTATTCGTGCGTTGCCTCCAGTTTCGACACGACTCGTTCTCTTGGCCCAGACTTGAAACGAGTGCGCAAACTTTTTGGCATAATTGCCAAATTTTTGCAGGATATGCCTGACTGTCAGTCGTCTTTTCAGACCTGCTCTCTGTTTTTTTTAGATGGTAGAAAAGAGCATCAATAAGAACACATTTTCTTCTTTTTAACGATCCCTAAAAACATATTCTGACTTTTGTCAGTTTGTTAGTGAAATTTGAGGTGTATTTGCCACAGCAATTAAACTTGATTTCATTTCAATTATTTACTCACAAAGTTCACGTTCTCGACCAAGCAAATTTACACGGTTTTTATTACGTGTATTTGTTGTGGCACACACACAAGCACTAAAGTCAGTTGTATGTGTGTGTGTGGCATGTGTGTGTGTGTGTGGCATTTGGAGAATTTGCAACTGCAACTGAGCGAGCTGAGCTTGTGTCAAGCATAGTTGACATGGCTATCCGCTGAGATTTGCGCTTTGTAAATTCATTCGCTCCTTGCATTGCAGAGTATTCACAGTCTCTAAGCAGATACCCCTCTACACACACACACACTCGCACACACACACACACACAGGCGACATTACCAACAATTACACACACACAAGCTCTGCATAAATTATGCACTGCAGCGCAGAGTAGCAGAAAATATTAACTGCAACGTGGCAGCGTACAAAATACAACGTACAACAACTTGGCACATCCTTCGTGCCTTCGTGCCACCTCGTTGTGCCACCTACCTGTGTCCGTAACCAGGTGGCAGCCAAACAAACCGCACACCGTGTGGCGGCCTCTGTGGTTCGTTGCAAGCAACGTCAGTGTCTTCTCTTATACATATTCCAGTTGCTCCTAGAGAGTATCTCAGCTATAACATGTTCCACTTTCAGCAGTCTACCGAATTCAGCTAAAGATATATTCAATTTTAATTAAAATTAAGGTTTTTTCTCTTATTGAAGTCTCCCTTAAAAACTTATCTTTTTTAAATAATTTTAATTAAAATTAAGGTTTTTTCTCTTATTAAAATCTCTCTTAAAATCTTCTCTTATTTAAATAAACGTAATTAACAATTTAAAAAGAAAATAATAATATTTCAGTTATAAAGAAAATTCTAAGCTCTGTATAAATAAATATTATATATGTTTTAATATGTTTATTAGAATTCTTTTCATAAGTGCAAATATAAATTAAATAGAAATTTTCAATAGTTTTTAACACTTGCATAAATCACAATCATAACGATACATAACATATGTTAAATAACATATGTTAAACTCTTAAAGATACTCTATGTAAACTTTAATCATACTTTTGTATTAAAGATTTATTTGAATTTGCATTTCTTTGCCTTTGTCAATTACTCCAGCTCCACAGTGAGTTAACAAATATCATATTTACAAAATTTCAAATATGTTAATATATGAGAGTTGCAATTTTTTATATAATTTTATTAATTATTTATTCAGCGAGTTAACATACTGGTTTGTGAGTTAACATACTGTTAATTTCATGTTAATATTATAATGTTAATGTGAGTGTAAATTTTTGACTGTTCTCTTGACTTGCTCTCTTGTTCTCTAAAAGAAAGAGCATATAATATTCGGTTTGCAGTTTCCCGCTGAGTACCCAGTTTGTTTGTGTAGGTGTGTGTATGTGTGTGTGTGTGTGTGTAAACACAGCAACTACTTTTTAGAGCTGATACAGCAATTTATTTCGTTAGTCAGTTGCTAGCTTTGCATTGCATACTTGCAGGAGCAGCAGCAAAGCAATGTACACACACTCACACACACACTTACACACACACACATGCACACACATTTAGCGGAATAAGCGACTTAGCATAAAGTGGTTTTTGGCTTGGCTTTTGGCTTTGCATTTGACATTTTCTTTGGGCCAACACACAAAGTTTGGCAATTTGTATACGAGAAAATTGCAAGGCTGTGGCAAGCTAAGAGAGAGAGAGAGAGATGGCAAATGAAAAAGAAGAGTTGCACTAACTGTTGACTTAAAGCCAAACAACAAATTCACGCTAAATTGATGTTATTACAATTATTTTCAAAATGCGACAAATAAAGTGATTGAAAAATGAATATATAAAACTAAAAATGCCATTATTTGATTTTCAGCTTTGTTTTAATTAAAATTGTGTGAGAATTTGTTGAATTCGTTTAAATATTTGCCATTGAATATTATTGATAATATGGAAAATGAATTGTGATTTAAATGCCTGCAGCATTTTCAATTGCCTAATAAGTTAGATTAATTTCATTAGTTTAATGGCATTAAAACGTAAAGTGCATTCCATAAATTCAGCTTTTGAGCTAAGCTGCAACTAATTTTGCATTTATGTGCAGTATGTCTCTCTCTCTGTCACAATCTATCTATCTCTTTCGCAGTTTGTTTGCTTGGCAGTTGAGTCTTGAGTGTCCTGCCATGTTGGCAATATAAATTGCATTTCAGTTCAGTTCAGTTCTCTGGCTCTCATTCTCAACGTGATGAAGCTGCTGTCAGTGTGTTATGATTGCAAATAAATATATGACTCGGAGTATGAGTATGAGTTTGAGTACTTGAATGTGAATATGACTGTGAATATGACTGTGACTGTGAGTACACTCGTTTTGAGTATTGCAGTTCTTTAAGCTGACTTTTTCTGTATTGTAGCAAAACGATCTCATTAGCAAATCATTTGTCATGCATTTTCAGCACCTGTAGGAAAATTGAATTTTCTTTAAGCTGCAAGAAAACTGCGCTGTAAGCAGCTAACAAAGCCAACAACTTTTTGGCTAACAAAAAAAAAATGCAGCGAATAAGCTAAAAACGTCGAGCTGCCTCGCATTACAACAGCTTCATTTTCAAGCTGAAAGGAAGCTGTTCCACCTTCTCTCTCTCTCTCTCTCCCCCTCTCTCTCTCTCTCACTCCCTCTCTCGCTGCCTGCGGCAAGAAGCGATAATAAAGTAAACTCTGCTTACAGCTCAAGTGCAATGGCAATTGTATTCGTTTTGCTACTTGGCATAACTACAGTGCTGCCAACAAGTATGCTGCCTGGCGAAGTACACTCCATTTTATAAGCAACTGTAAGCAAAGTTAAGTAATCCGCGTAGAGTCTCCCTCTCCCTCTCTCTCTTTCGCTCTCTCGCTCATTTCCACAATTAGAAGCAAGCTTGCAACAACTGCAACAAAAAAATGCGCCCAAAAATGTTGCACAACTTTAACGAAATGTTGAGCTTTTGTTTTTGCCGCGTCGCCAGTTAAAAAAAATGTTGCCACGCAAAAGGTATAAGTACACTGATAAAAATAATGTTGAAAAAACGAAAATTTTGGTCTCAAAACTAAAAATTTTTATCAAAAAAATGGTTAAAGAACATACAATTTTAAGATTAATAAAACACCTCTTGGTTTAGATAATATTTTACATAAAACCAAGTTCTTATTTATATAAATAATCTTAAAACTAAAATAAAAAAAAAAATAGTAATAATTCTTACGAAATTATGATTATTATTTTTTTTTTACTTATACATTTTATTTTGCTTTGGTAATTTTATTAATGTTATTTGAATATGTTAGGGAGTGGGATTTGAACCGGAGCCTACTACTTTTTCTAAATGAATAAGTAAATATTAATACTCTTCTAACAATTTAAGATTTTTATTCTTGTATTAAGTAACTTGATTTTTTAGATTAATATTCTTAGTATTGATAAAATGGTCTAAAAATGATTATTTTTTAAGAAAAAATTTATTTTATAAAAATGTTCTTAATTTTAGATGTTGCTCTTTTGTTTCAGTGTATATACTACGCTTTACTTAGTTTATTTTATATAATTTCTTCTCTCTTTTTTTATTGTTTTTGTTGTATTTTGGGGCTGCTCTTGACGTCGTCAGCTTCATCGTCATCGTCATCGTCATCGTCCTTGTTGAGTGCGAGCTCTCAACGTAGCTGTGGCATGCTTGGAATTTGCTTTGCTTTATGCTTTACTTTATACTCTCTTCCCAGCATCTTTTCATCTCCTCATCTCTTCATCTTTTAGTTCCCTTTATTTTTCTTTGCTGCTGTTTTTTTTTTTTGGGCATACTCGTAAGTGCACCTTATTTCTTTCATTTTTTTCTATTTCTTTTGCATTATAAAAGGCAGGAATTAATGCATAGAGCTCAGCTGAATAGCATGCCTCTGAAATATAGAGGTCCTTTCGTCGCTTCCTAGGCGACTGTCCTCAAAAATTTTTGTGGCGCCTCGCAAATTTTCAAATGCAAAGTGTCTGCTGTCAGTTTCGTACTTTTTCATTTATTGTTTAAGTTTTAAGTGAAGCGTCCAGAATTTATAAAACAACAATTTTCCCATTTAAATAGAATTTCACTATTTTACAAGAAAACAAATGAAAAGATTCGCACTTAAATTGCAAGACAAAAAAGTCAGTAACTAAGCAGTTCATATATTTTAAATTTAAAAAATATATATAGTACAGTATATATCTTATTAAATTTACCATATAATGTAAAAAATTTTCTTCTGAATCTAAAAAAAAAAATGTATAGTGATGGTAATATGATTTATTTAGTATGGTTTTCATATTACTCAGGGAATAAAATGACTGCATATCAGGCTTAATAATAAAATACAGGTTGATATCATTGAAATAAACTAAAATATACTTTGAATATCATTTGTTGATAATTCATTTCATTTAAATTATGTTTGCATTCATAAATTTAATAATGCAAATTCATTCATAAATTTAATATTGCAAACAAATAATATTAATTAATTAAATTGATAATATTCTGTGTTTGACAAGTTCTGAAATGTATCTTTTATTATAGCTGTCCAGTGATTTATTCTCAATGAAAGCACAGCTGAAATCAGATTTAAGTTTTGTTATTTCAACTGGAAAGAATGGAGCATTTTATAAATAGAAAGAGGATCCCATCAATATATACTCGTATTCCTTATCATTTTACGAGTAAAGCAATCGCAAATCGTTTCGTTTTGCATAATGGTATTGAGGAAAAATTATTCGGCTATTTTGAAATTTGCACAAAGTTTGGCTTAAACTGGGAGTCAGTCCCGTTGTCCTGTTGTCCCATTGTCCTTGCGGGGACAGGCCAAAGTTTAGCCAGTCATGTCATTTGCATAGTTTGGCCAAGACGCATCCTTTTGGCCGAGAATCAGCGAGGATGGGAAGTTGGCCAATCCTGCCGGATGCTGTTGCTGTTGTCAACAATCTTTTATGTGCCTATTGGCAATATATATACATATATATATATATATTTGAAACTCAGGAGAGGTTGAAATTCAATTGTCAAACTGTGAAGATATCACAGGCTTTCCACTTGAGTGCTCAATGAAAAGTTGGTAGCAAGAGACGCAACAACAGCAACAACAACATGCATAAAAATTGTTTGTTTAATTTATTAGAACCTAAACAAATTGCTTAGGTTGTTAATGCGACCGCATGGAATGCACAGATATATATATATATATATATATATATATAGATAGATAAAAGAGACAAATAGACAGCAAGCGGAAAATCGGTAGACAAATTAGCTAAAATGAAGTTGCATTTGCAGTTTGATGATTTATGGCCAAGACAATGGCCAAAATGTGGGTCGTTGCACAACAACAACAACAAGTACAAGAACAAACAACAACAACAAACAACAAACAAACAGGCAGCGAAACAATGCAACTAAATGTGCAACCTACTTTTCAATTACAAGACAGGTCCAACCGCAGCGTGCAGCATGCAACGTGCAACGTGCAGCAGCGTCTTGTCTACACTGAAAAAAATTGAGTAACTTCTAAAATCAAGAATATTTATAATAAATTTTTTTTCTTTAAATAGGACCATTTTAAGAACCATATTATTAATACTTAGGACCAGTTTAAATTGAAAAATAATATTTATAAAAATTCTAACACTTAATGAAGTGTGTATAAGCTCGTATACCAAAAAAAGGATAAGAAAAAATTATTATTTATTGAAAAACGCAGCCTTATCTCCTGATGAAATTATCTTAAGAATATTGTGGCCAAATTTCAAGTTCGTATATCAAACCGTTTGGACTATACAATGCTTAATCAGTCAGTTGGACAAACAACTTTATAATATTTAGATTAATTTAAGTATTGTTTTTTAATTTTTCAAAAGAACATTCTTGACAAAGTGTTCTTAAA
This sequence comes from Drosophila falleni, assembly GCA_035045575.1. NCBI lineage: Eukaryota > Metazoa > Arthropoda > Insecta > Diptera > Drosophilidae > Drosophila > Drosophila falleni. The sequence continues at coordinate 11,367,656 of JAWNOV010000011.1, forward strand.
ATCAAGTTGTGTTTTCTTAATTAAAGAATTTTTTTTCTTGATTTTAGCACATTTGTTTTTATCAGTGTAGAAGCAGGAACAAAGCGACCTCGCACGACAATGGACCCGGGGCCCAATGTGGCTGACTGCATTTAGCTGAATTACAGCTGCTATTTCTTCCAACACACACACACAGAGAGAGAGAGAGAGAGAGAGAGAGACGCATACACTCAGACATATAAATACTTAGATGGCACACACGTGAGGCAACTGACACCGCACACATCCTGCCTCAATCCTGCCCACGAGTCCTGTTTTGCGGGTATAGAGTGCAGTGAAGTGAACTGCACTGAGACAAAGTGGGTGAAGGCCCTGCACATGTCTAAGGACGAGAGTCGCCTTTTATGCTTTAGCATTGTCTGCATTTAGCAGTGCGTCTCAGTGTCCATAATGTGGCAAGCACAAAGGGGGCAGCTGAGGGGAAAGGGCAGGGGAAAGGGGTTGAGGCCACTCAATGCCACCCCCAAGTGGGCTACAAGCACACCAAAGAGTACTCCAAGCCAAAGGCCAAACTGAAAAGCCAAACAGAATGCTGCATTAGCAGTCGCTTCAGCTGAAGATGCAACCTAAAGGTTGCACCTTTGCAGGTGGAAGGGGCAACATTCAAATGGGCGTGCAAATTAAATGATATTTTCATAATTTTCTTGACTTGAATGCTAATTAGCTGTACATTTAGCTGGAAAATGCACTGAACTAACTTCAACTAATTGCTAAATAAACTAAAATAAAACTAAGAAATGAGAACTGAGCGACTGCTCATTTAATTAGAGAAGCCCAGCAAAATGATAACATTGTTTTTTTCTATTAAAATTGCAGCTAGTTTAGTTGAAAAATCTAACTAAGCCTTGACGCATCCGTTTTTGAGATGCCTTTGGCTTTGCTTTAGCTTTTGCCTCTTTTTCCTATCCGTTTCCGTTTCCGCTTGGTACCGTCCCTTTGAAATATTAACCCACTAATGCCGCTGACTTCAGGGCATGATTCATTTAGCGTCACGTTAACCCATTAAGCACACGATACATCTGTGGTGTTTTGCGTTGTTCTGTTTGTTGTTGCTGTCGTTGTTGTTGTTGTCGTTGTTGTTGTTGCTGTTGCTGTTTTCGCGGCATAAATGCACAAAAAGCTTAACATAAATGAGGACAACGCCAACGTTGCCAGTGTGTCCGGTTACAAAGCTCATTAGCGCCATCTAGCGTGCCTGCAGCGTACTTAAGCGGAAATATTAGAACATTGCGCTACATTCAGTAAAAATGTGAGAAAGTCAGATAGTGAGAGAGAGAGAGAAATATATTTTTATTAAAAAAATTGTCAAAAGAAATTTCTAAAGCAAAACTCGGTAAATTCCTTGTATCTCGGGGATTACAATAGTTAAGTCCCAGGAAATGCTGGCGGCATAATTCCCATAATCATAATGAGATTATCAAATTTGCATTTAAATTTTCATTTCAAATACAATTTAATAATTTATGTGTGCATATTCATATTTATAATTTAATACGCTTACTTTATTTTAATATTTTATTAAAAAAATATCTGAAAATCTACAGAAAAAAAAATAAAATTCCAATTGATGTTTAAAAACATTTTTCTAGAATAAATTTAATTAAAATAAAATTAATTCTTTAGTTATTTGCTGACATTCTTAAAACATTTCACGTACAAAGTGAATTTAAAACTGAAGTTAGAAATTATTATTATACTCGAACTATTATATAAATAGTAAAGTAGAATTTAAAAAGATATTAAAGAATATTTAAAAAAAAAATTTATATTGTTATTAGAGTATTACTTTATTGACTAAATGAATTCAAATTAATCTGTTCATTAGATATACACTCGTAATATATTAATCAAGCGAAATACCGTGAAGCAATGTCTTATAAATATTTTCAATCAAAAACAGACCTAAGAAAGTAAGAAGTAAAATATTTTCAAAACTAGTTGATTGATTTGGCTGAAACTCAAAACTCTTGCTAATTCTTCGAGTAAATAATTGAAAATCGCTTTTGAATAAGGTTGACTCCATGGAGAAAAAGGAAAGAGAAGATAGAAGAAGGCACTTCCTTAACTTTTAAAGCAAACTGCGGAGATTGATGTTGTTTATCTTTTTTGAGCTGATGGAAAAGTTTTGCAGTTGGCATTTAACTACCTGCAACAAATTTGGAGAACAGTGCGCGTGAAATGTGTTTTAACAATTTGCCGAGCCATTTATAAGGATAATTAAAGAAAACTCTCGCAAATTAATTTAACTTGAAATTTAACAAACTGCACAACGGCACAACTTTTGCGGACGAACACAAATCAACAATTACTTGTGCAACAAAATGTACAAAAATACACACAAATAAAAAAAAAAACATTTTTACTCAACTTGAACAATAAACAATCAACATGAATTCAATGGTAGTTGAGAGAGAGAGAGAGTGAGAGAGAGGAAGAGAGATGAAGAATGCAACTGGCAACTTTTTAATCAAGTTGTGCATGCAAATCACGTGAATGTCCATGTTTGGCTTGTTTATATGGCCAAGTAATTGGCCAGATCGAGGCGTTAATAATACTCTATGTGTATGTGTGTGGCATGTTCAAATTACAAAGCAGTTGACAGAAGGCGCACAGCTGACGTCAGTGATTCAATTTGTCAGCTTGTTAACAGGACAAAGTGTGAGCAGGAACAGGGACAGGGACAGGATAAGAAATGATGTGACTTTTAACGCCTGCTCGAGAGCAGTTTGAACTTAATTAAAAACCTTGTAGAAATAAACGCCATCGTTGTCGTTCTCAGACTCAGTCTCAGTCTCAGTGTCATTTTCATTCTCATTCTCAATCTCTTTCTTAATCTGGTTGTCCTTGTGCCTTCGTCCTGTCAACTGACGTACCAAAAGTAGTTGTTAAGTTCGATTTATATCGCGTCTGCTCTGCGGTTCCTTGTCTCAAAGTGCAAAGCGCTGTTTGCCCTCCAACTCCTTGTAGACATGTTGCGAAAAATGTTGGCCCAAGTCAAGGATGAGCCTTAGAAGTCGCAATATATGGCAAACACTTAGCAGACACTCCCCACACTGCAAAAAAAAAAAATATCTAGGGACAGGGACAACGTCTAATTGAGTTGTACAAGGCTACTACTAATTGCATTCGATGCTTGCCGCTTCAGTTGAGGTGGCGTTCATATAATTTAATTTTATCGCGAGAGGACAACGACATCCCTGGCTATAACAGTTCATCCCTGGGCAACCCAAGGTGTGTCGCAGTCTGTGTCAGTTGCCAATTTATGGACAACAGTTTTAATTAAAAAACTAATCGCTGAAACCAGTGACTGCAAATTATAGTTATGAATTTAAATAAATTGACAACGTAAAATTTTTTTAAAATAAATTGAATAATAAATATTATTTTAGATTTTTATTATAAGAAATTAAAAATATTTTGCCCATATAAATAGGCAACACTATTTTTTGCCCACAAAAGTAGGCAACATTATTTTTGCCCACAAAAGTAGACAACATTTTTTTGCCCACAAAAGTAGGCAACATTATTTTTGCCCAAGCGTATTCTATCAGTTTGGTTCTGATATCTCAACAAACAAAGAAGTTTTTCATAATAAGACTTCATCTAAATTTAAAATTAAAACTTTTTTTTTTTTTTTTCTCAAAAAGTAATTTTTATTAAATTTTTATAAATGTAACATTTTAACTATTATACTGCTACCATATGGCAGCTTAAGCTAGTTTGAAATTAAAACTAATAGTTATTTTTTAACTTTCTTATAAAAATCAGCTAATAAATTTTATTTCATCATTAATATTTTAAAAACTAAAACTGTTACGATACCTGGCTGAAACCCAATCAACTTATGCTCTAACTCTCACAATGTCAGCGCTGTCATGTTTAGTTAAATTGAAATTTTTGTTTTAGTCACAATTACACAATTTCTGTTCCCACACACACACAACAATTTTTTTTCACCTTTATAAGAGAGATAAATTCATACAAAAAATAGACCATGCAGCTAAAGTGCAACAGCAGCGACAAAAGTGGCAAGGACATTAAGAATGCTCAGGACAAGAGCTCGCTTAAAAAACTGTCTGTCGATGTGGAGATCTGTGCCTTTTGCCTGGACACGAAGCGTGATCCTGTCCAGCTGGAGTGCAAACACTCCTATTGCCGTAGTTGTCTGGAATTGTATTGTCAGGCTTTAAGCTGGCAGGCGAATCGTTGTCCTCTCTGTCGCTGCAACTTGGGACCGCAACCGATTCGAAGGCGGAACGTAAGTTGGTATAGTTATATAGTATACTTACTGTACTCCTTACATCCTTGCATCCTGTAGAATTGGCGGCTCAAGATCATGCTGTTGCTGGTTCTGGTTTTGCTCAGTTATGGACCATTTCATTTGCTGCTAAACTATTGGTAGTATCTGACGATCTATTCAACTCATAAACTCACTTGGAAGTTCGTATTCGCATCTGAATAAACCCGTATATATATTTAAATGCATTGATATTATCGCTGGCATTTCAATTATAACTTTTCTTGCATTGCCGAGACAAAAGTGAAAAGCCGAGTTAAAATCGCAGTGCACTCACCTGCTGGTTCATTGTACTCAAACTTTGAGACTGTATGTGTGTGTGTGTGTGTGTGTGTGAGTTGTGTCATAAAACTGACTTTAAATGGTTTGCCTTATCTGTCCTGCATATAACCGCAATTGAATTAACGCCTCAGCTGCATTCTTTTTGCTGCTTTTAATTGCATACTTTGCGGCTCACCCGTTGACCCGTTACTCATACGCCACGTTGTCCGCCCTCCAAATAAACGCCAATTGCATGCATGGGAATGCATTGCATTTTAATGCAATTTTCTACATGAATAAATCCATCAAAATGCGAAATGGCAGATGCCCATCTGGCCAAAGTTACACATTTTTTATAAAATATGGTTTCAATATGCAAAAAGTAAATCTAAACTATAACTGATAACCATATGAAACAAGCTGACTGAACTACAAAGATACCCTTTATATAGAAAGATTTATTGTTGAATACGATTGTGGTAAAGTTGCTAGGTCAAAGAGTTGTCCAACTTCAAACTGTTATAACTCGATCAAAAATAAACCGATTTTCAAGCGGAATGTCATTTTGTTCATTATTTGGTCTCTAAATTGATTCTGCATTTAAATTCTTATCATCTAGAAAATTTGATCAAAATCGAAAAAATATCAAATTTTGCATACTGACCCCTTGACATTTTTTCAAAAACTTTGATCTCTCATAACTTCATCAAAAATTAACCGATTTTCAAACGGAATGTCATTTTGTTCATGATTTGGTCTCTAAATTGATTCTGCACTTAAATTTTTTTCATCTAGAAAATTTGATCAAAATCGAAAAAATATCAAATTTTCCATACTTACCCCTTGACATTTTTTCAAAAACTTTGATCTCTCATAACTTCATCAAAAATTAACCGATTTTCAAACGGAATGTCATTTTGTTCATGATTTGGTCAATATCAAATTTTCCATACTGACCCCTTGACATTTTTTCAAAAACTTTGATCTCTCATAACTTCATTAAAAATTAACCGATTTTCACGCGGAATGTCATTTTGTTCATCTTTTGGTGTTTAAATTGATTCTGCATTCAAATTTTTATCATCTAGAAAATATGATCAAAATCGAAAAAATATCAAATTTTCTGACATTTTGTCAAAAACTTTGATCTCTCATAACTTCATCAAAAATTAACCGATTTTCACGCGGAATGTCATTTTGTTCATCTTTTGGTGTTTAAATTGATTCTGCATTCAAATTTTTATCATCTAGAAAATATGATCAAAATCGAAAAAATATCAAATTTTCTATACTTACCCCTTGACATTTTTTCAAAAACTTTGATCTCTCATAACTTCATCAAAAATTAACCAATTTTCACGCGGAATGTCATTTTGTTCATCCTTTGGTCTCTAAATTGATTCTGCATTCAAATTTTTATCATCTAGAAAATTTGATCAAAATCGAAAAAATATCAAATTTTCTATACTTACCCCTTGACATTTTTTCAAAAACTTTGATCTCTCATAACTTCATCAAAAATTAACCGATTTTCAAACGGAATGTCATTTTGTTCATGATTTGGTCTCTAAATTGATTCTGCACTTAAATTTTTTTCATCTAGAAAATTTGATCAAAATCGAAAAAATATCAAATTTTCCATACTTACCCCTTGACATTTTTTCAAAAACTTTGATCTCTCATAACTTCATCAAAAATTGCCCGATTTTCAAGCGGAATGTCATTTTGTTCATGATTTGGTCTCTAAATTGATTCTGCGTTTAAAGTTTTATCATCTAGAAAATTTCAAAAACTTTGATCTCCCTGATATTGATATACCTGTTATGGGGTATAGTTTAGTCAGTTTGAGTAGGCCAGTTCTTTGCTTACTGGGTATTAACATGCAGGAAAACATACACATTTCGGCTGATCCATATTCATATCAATATTGTATTCATTTGAGGCAGTAAATCAAAACATGGCTAGAAAAAACTTTGGCCCGCTTTTAAAGTGCAACATTTACAATTAAATTGTGAGTTGCAAGAGTTGGCAAAAAGTTGCAAGAGCTCGCGGAAAAGCTGCCACAAAATGTATTTGAAAATGATTTTGAGCTCGCGTTGTTGATATCGTTGTTTTGTGTTGTTGTTGCTGTTTTTCAGCCTGTTTGTTGACTGTTGTGTGGCCATAATATCGGCACAGTCAGCCTCAACCTCTGAGCAACTTGCCACATTTGCCTGTGGCAACGTCCCCCTCAGTTACAGTTGTAGTTGTAGTTAGTTGCAGTTGCAGCCACAACCACATGGCGCAAACAAAACAATATGGCAAAGTGCGGTGAACGCTTTTCGATTTTGTTATTTTGATTGCTCGTTTGGCTCTGGTTGCGGCAACCCGCATTGTTGTTGTTGTAGCTATTATTGTTGTTGTTGCCGTTGTCTGTGCAACATTTGTGCCGCTTGCATAGATTTTGATAGCGCGATATGAACACCTGAGCATGTAACCAAATATTTGCGCTTTGCATGCCAAGCAGCCAACTAAACTAAACGAAACTAAACAGCAAATCAAGTGCCAACGATGTGCACGTGTCGAGCAGCACTCGAGATATCTATCAAGAGATATTCAATTCACAGCATTTAATTATTTGGCATATGTATGCTCACATAAATAAAATAAATCTATTAGATTTCTCTAAATTATTGCCAAAATTCTATTTAAATATTTAATTTATATATTAATGAATTGCTAAAGATATTAAATTTATTTAATTAGTTAAACTTCACATAAATAAAATAAATCTATTAGATTTCTCTAAATTATTGCCAAAATTCTGTTTATTTTTTTAATTGCTAAAGATATTAAATTTATACAAAAAAGCATTTATATTATTTCTACCATTAATTATTGTCAAAACTCTGTTAAAATATTTCATTTGTATATTAATGAATTTGCTGAGGACATTAAATTTATACAATTATCTAAAATGTAATTTATTATATTTCTACTAAATATTGGTAGCAAAACAATTTATTTATATTAAAACCAATTTATTAAATACCTATTGAATTAGCTGCAAATACAATTAGAATTTTAACCCCTTGCAGAATTTCGCAAAATGCCGTCTTATTGCACAAAAAAATTTTCTCAGCTATGTTGTGTCCAAATTTCAACCTCCTCGGCCTTACTGTTTGGGTTTCATGAATATCACTCAATCATTCATTTGTCAGTCAGTCAGTCAGTGGATTGTCAGGACAAATAGTTTTATATATACAGATTTAAGGTTATTCTAAAACCTAATTAAATTATTTTTATTAAAAACATTTTAAACATAATTAAACGGTTTTTCTTAATGTAATATAAACATAATTTTTATAGTTTATTTGAATAGTTCGTATTATTTTGTTTAAATTAGGAAAATCTTTAATTTGCATACTATAAATTAACATGCGATAGTTTTTCGTGCTATTTTTGTTTCATCACAATTGTGGCAGAACTGAGTAAAGCTGGCAATATGTGGCATAGATCTGCAACGGTTGAAAATAGAATGAAGAAAAGCAGCGAAAGGGGAAGAAGTTGGATGGAGGTTGGGGGGAGGAGGAGTCTTCTAATCCCATTGGCCATGACAGAGCCTGGCTTTGGGTTGCACAAAGTCCTTTTTTGCCTGCCACTTCCGCCTCGTACCGGATATGAAATGGCGTTTTTGTGAGCGCCATTTGTCCGATTTGTGGACTATTTTCGTTTCCATTTCCATTTGAAATTCTTTTCTTTTTTTTTTTTTTTGATATTTTAGTCGCTATTTTTTTTGGTATTTTTGTGTGTGTTTTTTGATGCGCTTTGGCGGGTTTGTTGTTTGGCTTTCGGCAGGCAAAATTGAAATGTTTGCACGGCTTGCAACACACAACTTGCAACTGGGCGTTTTTTGTTTGTTGAGCGATCTTTGACACCCTGTAATTGAATGTTTTGTTGTGTGTGTGTGTGTGTGAGTGTGTGTGTGTGTATTTGTGAATAGGCACATTTAAAGCACTTTAAAATGTTGTTTGATTGCTGGCACAATGTGAAGTATATATTGGCAATAAATGCATTTTGTTTGCTTGACTCAATGCTTGATTAATTTTTACAAGTGCAACACCTGCTGCCACGCCCACACACGCCCAATTGCCACGTTTTGTTGGCCTTATCGCTGCCTCAACAGTCATGACTCGGACGCGAACTCGGACTCCATTTCATACTCATCCCAATACCTAGAACCTGTCTCCTGTGCTCTGTGTCCTGTGTCATGGCCACAATTTCATCGATAGCAAGCGCAAACTTTGCCACACTCACACACACACACAGACACACACACAGACAGACAAACATGGCCAGGACACAGGCTTTTGCCTTGGCTCATTGCCAATGCATTGTGCGCGATTATTTTGCCGTTTATTTTGCGCGCGTTTCTTTTGCTCCTTGCAAAGGCAGCTGGGAGAGGTATAAAAGAGGGGCTGAGAGGTGTACAGAGGGGGATAAATGAAGGAGTATCTACACAGAAAAAAAAAGTCCAGGATTCGGGCTAAAATTAATCACAGCGGTGTGACAAGTATGGTAATCCTGAATTCTTATAAACCAAAAATGAAATATCTTAATCAAGCCCGATTTTTCTCAACAATATTTTAATTTTTGGAGCTCTGTAATATTTGTTTTGAGTTAGATCGAATAATTTAGGCTTCTTTCATTTTTTCAATGTCGATTTTTTAATATAGTTGCCATTTTATCTACGTATTATCCCTTTTTTGACTATTTTCAATGAGCTCAGGGTATAAAAATGCCTTTTTAGCTTACGCTTAAAAGTAGGCAACACTATTTTTGCCCATAAAAGTAGGCAACACTATATTTGCCCATATAAGTAGGCAACACTTTTTTGCCCACATAAGTAGGCAACACTATTTTGCCCATTTAAGTAGGCAACACTTTTTTGCCCACATAAGTAGGCAACACTATTTTTGCCCATATAAGTAGGCAACATTTTTTTTTTCTGTGTAGGTGCTCTTCATGTGGGCAGCAAAAGAGGCAACGGGTTCATATTAAATTTTTGTCACTTTGCCATGTCTATCGTTGTCCTCGTTCTCATTCTCATGCTCCTTCTCTCAAATTGGCTGCTTTTCAACAGAGATGCAACATCTGTTTCTGCGGCTTGCATATCCTTTGCATATCTTGCCCCCAAATTGCAGTGCTTTAGGCTCTTGTTGCTGTTGTTGTTGTGTCCGCAAAAACCGAAAATCCTATTCATTATGTCACCGTATCGCCAACAACTTTCGGCTCTGTTGTCTCACAGTGGGCACAACCAAGAGATTTGCCATTTTACATGTGCTGTGCGGTGTGTGTGGCAGGGTGTATGGGGCATGTAGCAAGCTGTCTGACTGTATGTTTGTTTGTGTTTGCTTTCATTAAACGTGCCTCAGCCGCCGCCTTCTGCCGCATCAAATTACCAATTTATTTTCTTGGCTTGTTGTGCATTTGGCAACGCTTACACTAGCCACGTTTTTTTGGCCAGCTAAAAAACATGCAACTGATTTTTTTTTATGCATTTTTTTAATGCTACTCTAACTCAACTAACTATCCTAAGCAGGGACCTTAAATAATGATTATTTTTATTTTTTTAATAAAAAAATCACTCGATTCTCGCTTTGATTCTGATTCTCAAAAATTATGATTTATTTGATAAAAAGATATTTTTGACATTTTTTCAAAAACTTTGATCTCTCATAGCTTCATCAAAAACTAACCGATTTTCAAGTGGAATGTCAATTTGTTCATGATTTGGCCTCTAAATTGATTCTGCATTTAAATTTTTATCATCTAGAAAATTTGATCAAAATCGAAAAAATATCAAATTTTCCATACTGACCCCTTGACATTTTTTCAAAAACTTTGATGTACCATAACTTTGCCAAAACTTAACCGATTTTCATGCGGAATACCATTTTGATCATTATTTGGCCTATATATTGATTCTGCATCGAAATTCTAATTACTTATATAAAATCATAAAAGCGTGATTTTTAAAATAAAAGTTATAATGATTACAGTCCCTGATGCTAAGTACTAAGCAAGTTCTAACTTGGCAAAAAAAGCTGCAAAATGACGCTGCGCATTTTAATGTTATAATTAATTAGTCAAACAAGCGCCCACTGTAACTGCAGACACACACGCACACACACCCATTATGTAGTATATATACACACACACACACACAGGTAGCCAGTGTGGTTGTGGCACGTGTGTCCTGGCTGATTGCCTGGGCAGTCTGCGAGGCGACGACCTCTGGGCTGCTTGTCAAAGATTAAGCAAACTAAACTAAGCGAACAAACAAACACACACACACACACAGTCACACAGACAGGCATTGCCAGAGGGGCACACACACACACACAATTGCCTGGACAGGACATGCAGGCACTGCATTTAGTGCGCTATAAATTCACTTTTAATTTAGTAAATGTGTTTGTTGTCTCTCACGCAGTGACAAAAGGCGACCGCCATGTCCATGTCCATGTCCTGACCTCCATCTTCAACTCCAACTTCAACTCCATTTTCAACTCCATCTCCATTTCCGGTTACATATCCTGTGTGTGAAAGAGACAAATGCCTGCAGAAGATGGATGATGCAATTGTCTGGGTTCAACATGGCTTTACTGTACAGATGAATCTCTCACTTGAAGCATGCATTAATTGCTTCACATTCGATAAAGTACCCCAATGACACTAGCTGCTAATGGCACTTAGGCATTAGATTAATTCTACAAAGCTACGTGAAAATTAGGTGTGAAATTAGTATTATAATTTTGCAATGGTTGCTTTCAAGTGCTTTGAGTGCTTTTAATTAGAATCTAAATGCTTGGTATTTGTATTAAAGAAAATATTCTGTTCATCGCTGTTTTTCAAAGAATTTTGTAATTAAATTGAGTGGATTTATAAACTTTATTTAACAACAGAAAAAATATACTCTACATTTTAAGCTGGTATTCTAATAAATTCTCATATTAAATGGTGGACTTTTAAAGTGCTCTGAGTGTTTTTTAATTAGATTCTAAATAATTTGTTATATTGTAGAAAATATTCTGATCATTGTTGTCATTTCAATTAAACCAGGTCTTAAGCCAAATGGGGTCCTCGAAATTTAGAAAATACATGCTTAAAAGTATGCTACATAAATTTGTCAAGCATTAAGAGTTAGTTTATTTGGCTTAACAACAAATCTGAATCTTTGCAATTATTTATTTAATAATTATAAAATAATAGCTTTTCATTTTAAGCAGTCAAATAAATATTAATAATATAAATATGATTATTTTAATTACACCAGGCCTTAAGAAAAAAGTGGTGATCGAAATTTAGAAAGTACATGCTTAAAAGTATGCTACAAAAACTTGTTATTTAAAAACGGAAAAAATATATTCTACATTTTAAGCTTGAATTCTAATGAATTTTCATAATAAACGGGGGCTTTAAAAGTGTCTTGAGTGCTTTATAAATGCTTTGTAATATTGAAAAAAATGTTTTGATCATCGCTGTTTTTCAAAGAATTTTGTAATTAAACTGAGTGCAATTATTAACTTTATTTAACAAGAGAAAAAATATATTCTACATTTTAAGCTTGAATTCTAATGAATTTTCATAATAAATGTTGAGCTTTCAAAGTGTATTAAACTTTAAAAAACATCCGCTATTTGACCTGTCAACTGACCTTTTTATACCCTGAGCCCATTAAAAATGGGCAAAAAAGGGTATAATGCGTTTGGCAGGATGTATGTAACAGGCAGAAGGAGGCGTGGCAGACCCCACAAAGTATATATATTCTTGATCAGGATCAACAGTCGAGTCGATTGAGCCATGTCCGTCTGTCTGTCCGTCTGTCCGTCTGTCCGTCTGTTTGAACGCGTCGATCTCAGAAACCACAAGAGCTAGAGACTTCAAACTTGGTATGTAGGTTCCTGGATACCGGGCGCAGATCAAGTTTGTTTTTATTTTTGGATCGGACCACTATATCATATAGCTGCCATAGGAACGATACATCGAAAATGAAGTTTTAGTATGAAAAAGTTTTGTGTTTGTTGAGATATCAGAACCAAACTAATAGATTATGTATCGGAGCTGGTATTATACATCCTGACCAAATTTGGTTAAAATCGGTTCACTATATCATATAGCTGCCATAGGAACGATACATCGAAAATGAAGATTTAGTATGAAAAAGTTTTGTGTTTGTTGAGATATCAGAACCAAACTAATAGATTATGTATCGGAGCTGGTATTATACATCCTGACCAAATTTGGTTAAAATCGGTTCACTATATCATATAGCTGCCATAGGAACGATACATCGAAAATGAAGTTTTAGTATGAAAAAGTTTTGTGTTTGTTGAGATATCAGAACCAAACTAATAGATTATGTATCGGAGCTGGTATTATACATCCTGACCAAATTTGGTTAAAATCGGTTCACTATATCATATAGCTGCCATAGGAACGATACATCGAAAATGAAGTTTTAGTATGAAAAAGTTTTGTGTTTGTTGAGATATCAGAACCAAACTGATAGATTATGAATCGGAGCTGGTATTATACATCCTGGCCAAATTTGGTTAAAATCGGATAACTATATCACATAGCTGCCATAGGAACGATGCATCGAAAATGAAGTTTTAGTATGAAAAAGTTTTTTGTTTTTTGAGATATCTTAACCAAACTGATAGAATATGCATTAATGTTAGTTTTGTACATTCTGACCAGATTTGGTTCAAATCTGCTTTATATATCTATAGCTGCCATAGGAACAATTGGTCGAAAATAAACTTTTATTGAATAGTACCTGGGCTCAGGGTATCCTACTGTCGAGCGTGCTCGACTGTAACCGCTTACTTGTTTAGTTTAGTGTTATTTGTTATTTTTTGGGCCACAATTTCCGTTTGTTTAACCTCAAAATTGACTGTTTGGTTTATTACACTAGTTTTGATTTTCAATTATGCAACATTTTTTGCTCGGTTTGTTATCATTTTGCATTTGTGATTTTTGGGCAAATTAAACGGGAAAATTTGCCAGCTTATCCGGTTTTTGAATTGTGTGATTGCTTGATGGCTTTGTGGCTAACATGATTTGTTTTTGCGGCTGCAATTGTTGCTGCTGTTATTACTGTTGTTGTTGTTGTTGTTGTTGCTGCTGTTGCAACTGCAGTTGGTCGAATGTCTGACCGCACAATTTCCTGTCATTAGGGTCGACCAGATGCTATGTGATGCAAATCAAATTTGGCTCATCAGCAGCAAAATTCTTGTGCTGATTGCTTTATTAATTGCAATTCTTTGTTTTTTGTTGCCTGACTTTAAAAGCAGCTCACAACTACAGGACATTAACTATTTATGCCGTAATTTTAAAGGCCAGTAACACAACCGTTGTAGTTGGACATTAACCTACATTCACACACACACAAACGCACACACACACACATACACATGCAGTTTGTATCCATTCGGGCTCATTAGCCAACGCTTTTCATCAACAGGGAGTGAAAAAGTGGAAAGAGTCAAAAAGGCCATGAAACGGCTCTGCTGTCGTTTAATTATGTTCCGTTGTCCTTTTCGCAGGAAGATAGATACCATTGCAGAATTCATCAAACATGCAACGGAATTGTTCCCACTGGATACACAGTTTTGTTACCGAGACATCAAAAGTGTTGGCCATAAAATATCCAATTAGATTTTCGGCCACAACTGATTTCATTGCCATAGGTGTAACTTTCAGCCATGTGTGTGTGTGTGTGCGAAAGCATGTCAATCAATTTTTAATGAGTTTGAAATTGTTTGGCTTGTTTGCTTTGAGAGTAACAACAGCAAAAACAAGCACAACAACATCAACGTCAACGTCAACATCAACAATTGCATCATCATTAGTAAAAGCTAATTTACGTACATGCTTAAAAGAATGCTACACAAATTTGTTAAGCATTAAAAGTTAGTTTATTTTACTTAGCAACAAATTTGCAATTATGCAAATATTTATTTAATAATTATAAAATAATAGCTTTTCTTACTAAACAATAAATTAAATATTTATATGTAAATTAAAATAAAGCCAGGTCTTAAGCCATAAGTGGTCTTCGAAATTTTAAAAATTCATCCTTAAAAGTATGCTACATAAATTTGTTAAGCATTAAAAGTTAGTTTATTTGGTTTAACAACAAATATGCAGTTATTCAAATACTTATTTAATATATATAAAATGATAGCTTTTCATATTGAACAATTAATCAAATATTAATTGTATAAATATGCATATTTTAATTAAACCAGGTCTTAAGCCAAAAGTGGTCCTTGAAATTTAGAAAATACATGCTTAAAAGTATGCTACATAAATTTGCAAATCTGAATTTTTGCAACTATTCATTTAATAATTATGAAATAACAGCTTTTCATATTAAGAATCAATTAAAAATTAATAATATGAATAAGTTTATTTAAATTTAACCAAGTCTTAAGCCAAAAGTGGTCCACAAGATTTAAAAAGTCCATGCTTAAAAGTATGCTATATTATTTTATTAAGTATAAGCAGATAATTTATTTCGCTTAACAAAAAAAATGTAATTATGCAAATATTTATTTAATAATTATTAAAATAATAGTTTTCCATATCAAACAATCAATTAAATATTAATAATATAAATATGTACTTTTAAATGAAACCAAATTTAGAAAGCTGTTGTAGAAAGTTAGTTTATTTGATTTTTAAGCAAACTGCTTAGCAAAGCATTACACTGCACTACAAAAATTGAGTTGACTGGAGACAACATTCAATTAACAAACAACTGGCTGGCATATTGAGTGCACAGTTGTCTTAATTGCTAACTTCGTTACATAAGCAGCCAGGGGAAATCGAAATGAGTCCGTTTCCAGTACGAACGAAGGACGAAGGACGAACAGGACTAGGACTGGCGTTGTGCACAGCAGGTGCCACAACTGCGGTGGCTCGACAATTTTAATGCCCGCCTAAGCCCCCGCGCGCATTGTAAACATCATTAGCCAATATTATATGCATTATATTTAATGCCGAAATGAGAAAAAGGCGAAAGGCGCAGGACATTTTTGCTTTTGCTGGCAGGACAAACTTTCCATCGCCGTTGCCTTAGTTAAAAATGTAAACATCAGTTGTGGCTTAATGCGGGTGCTCTGATTCTCATTCTCCATCTCCCTCTCATTCTCCTTCCCATTCTCCTTCTCTCTGTCCCAGCCGCAACCACACACCGCTCTCTTCTCTTCTCTCTCCCTCTCTCTTCAAACCACCTCCACTTATACACTGCTGGCATACAAATTGTCTAATCCCACATAGTTCTTGCCACCTTGGCTGGCTAAAAGTTTGTCATTGAGTCCGGCACTCGGCAGTTGCCAGTTGCCAGTTGGCAGTGGGTTTTTTAGTTGCCGCTTGTTGGCTACCGGTTGTTGGCTGTTTTGGTTGTTGGTTGTTGTCGCTGTTCCCGTCCAAATCTAAGCCACTTGGCCAATGTGGTGCGCTTTGCATAAGCCAAGAACGAGTCGAGTCGAGTCGAGTCGAGTCCATGGCACGGCTGCATATTTGAAACAAATGTGCAAAGTTTAAATTGTTTTCTAAATATATATTTTTGCACACAATCGCACAAGAAAAGCAACGGCGAGGGTAGTTCGTTAAGTTGACAGCAAAGCTCTTAAGCGCCGATTATTTAAAATAAATGAAGTTCTTTTTTATATATAAGAAACATAAGTGGATTTATTTTAAATTAAAGTACTACAGAAGTGTCTTTAAATAAGATTTGAAAATATTATATTACAATTTTATTTCATTACATTTTTAGGGAAATTTATTCACATATAGTTTTTAGATTAATTTATTACAAAATAATAAATGTAATAATCCATTTTATAATGGAGTTTATTTGTTGTTAATAGTGTCAATTGACAATAAAAATAGACCTCAATTTCGCCAAAAACTTCTTTTAATTTCTAACTTTAAAATAAAATATAATGAAAGAAAAAATTTTAATATAAATTACTAAGAAGAAAAAGAAAACAAAAGTATGTTAAATGTTCCAATTATTAAAATAATTTCACCAACTTTGCAGTATTTTTGAATGACCAAACAAATAATAGAAATTCAAATTTCTGTTTTTAAATACAGAATTTTGTTTTTTAATTGGAGTTAATTTTATATATTTATATTAAATGACAGCTTAATTTTTTAACTAATTCTGGCTAATATTTTAAATACGCTTTGCAACACTGACATTCACTGGCAACTTTCAAAACCGCCCTCGCCGAGACTTTGGCATGCATTTCAAGTGAACGACGTAAATTTTATTGTATACATTTCTCATTTCATTTTATGTAGTTCATTTCATTATGTTGCCTTCCACTGCATTTCATTCTGTTTCTGTTTCTGTTTCTGTTTTTATTTCATATATATAATTTCGTAGCGTTTGCTTTCGTTTTTATTTATTTATTTATTTGTTGCCTCCCTGGGCGCAAAGTGTATTAAAGTTTGCTAATGATGTCAGTTATGTTTTGGCTTCTTTTGGCACACAAAATTCATTTATTTAAAACTTTTGCACTTTGGGGCATTTAACACACACACACACACACACACCTACACACACCGACACACACATGGACAGGGGCGAAAATTTATTATTGCATGTCAGATATTTTTAATTAATTATGCCGTGGCAAAATATGCGCTGCGCGCAAAAGTATGCTATAGTTTTTTTTGCCATATATTCCGCTTCATTGCCGATAAAGACTGCGGCTTCTCTTCTTCTTCTCTCTCTCTCTCTCTCTCTTCTTCTCTCTCACTCTCTCTCTTTCTTTTGCACTGTTCTCTTTGGCAGTGGCTTTTTAATTAGAGGCAACCACAAAAGATTTTTGTCAACGACAGCGCGCAAAAATAGAGAGAGAGAGAGAGAGAGAGAGGGCAGCAACTTTCTAGTTTAACCCTCTAAAGGCTGAAGACACTTTAAAGCGCAGCGAGCTGCAAATTGCTTAACCCACTTTACAAACAAACAGAAAAACAGAGGAAACAAAGAGTGTGTTGTCAAAAGCTAATCCAAAATATGATATCCCTTCTATGTACTTTACAGTCAAATGCGCAACTGGCTAGAGTTTTCCTGAAATTTCCCTGGATTTCCTGGATTCCCTTTACTGAAACTGACTGCTAATTAAAAAAAGCCATTGCCCAAGTGGACTCGGGTAAGTTGTTCTTGTTGTTATTGCTCTTTTGTTTTATTATTTTTTGTTGCTTGTGTTTGCAGAGCTTTTGACATAATTTCATAGCCTTTTGTTGTTGTTGTTGTCCTTGTTGCAGGTGCTACTCCATGATCCTTTTGCCAACAGTGAGTGCTGCAAATATTTACACATGTTTAATGCGTTCGTCGTTCGACGTGTTTGCCATTTATTTGTTTTATATTTATTTTTTGCTGTCGTTTCGCCTTTATTTTTCTCTCTTTCATTTGTTGCATTGTCCTTTGGCGTTCATTTAAATATTTACAGGGTTGCCGATTTCCCCACTTTTTTTGGCCTATTTGTTTTGTCTGTATGTGTGTGTGTGTGTGTATGTGTGTGTGTGGGTGTAAAATTAATTTAAGTAATGCGTTTGCCTACAGCCATTTATCTGCCGCACGGCAAATCCTTTTTAATATGCCGGCAACATTTTTCATTTGTCACTCGGACCACAACGGCTCGTTAGCTCTGAAATTGTGGACTTTCAACTTGAGATTCTGTAATGCTGTGAACTGTGCGAATCGAGTTGGAAAACCACATCACAAATGCCGCACAAACTTTGCTTGAATTTTGGACCAGCAAAACCTTAAGTTTACTCTTCAGACTCTGTCTCTCTCTCTCACTCTCTCTCTCTTTTCATCAGCTTGACTTGCTGTTAACCTGCTTCTTATCGAGCATATCAACAGCAGCAATCATTATCAAACATCATCGACACTTTTGCAGCACTTTTCGGGTTTTCAGTTTTCAGTTTTTAGTTGCTGCTTTTTTCAGTTGCTATACCCGTTACTTAAAAAATAAGTAAAAGGGTATATTGTGTACGTTGGAATGTTTGTAACAGAGAGAAGGGGGCATCTGCGACCCTGTAAAGTATATATATTCTTGATCAGCATTAACAGATCTATAATCTCACTTAACTTCAGTAGTATTGGATAAGTAGAAAGGCAGTAATAGCTAACCAAAGTTATAAATAAAGTTATTATTTCAATACAAGCGCCTAAAAGTATGCAGAAGTTTTCATTATGTAGTAATTTTAATAAATTACTTTAATATATATTGAAATAAGTAATGGGTATTCTACCTATTAATATTATCTAATATCTCACTAAACCAATGAAAGATCAGACAAGTAGAAAGGGAGTAATAGCTAACCAAAGTTATTAATAAAGTTATAATTTCAATAAAATCCCCTAAAAGTATGCAGTACTTTTTTTAATTTTATTTTTTATTAGGTACTAATTTCTTTAAAGTCCTTTTATATATATTGAAATAAGTAACGGGTATCCTATAGTCGGGATCTCGACTATAGCCTTTCTCACTTGTTTTTCATTCGGTAAATCCGTCAGGGAAATTGTCGCATTCTCTTTGTGCAGTTCTGCCTTCTGATGAGTTACCAATCCCAAGGTTACTCAATCAACTGACTATTCCTGTTTCTGTTCCTCTTCCTGTTCCTCTCTCTCTCTCTCTCTTCCTCTGTCCCAGCAACACACAAAACCGAAATAGAAACCGAGAAACCAAAGTTACTTGAGAGATCTTTCTCAGCCGTTGGCGTTGAAATCAAATTTCATTTCCAGGCAAAAGTTTTGGCTTTTAGTTTTACTTTGCTCTCTCTTTCTCCTTCTCTTTCTCTTGTCTCTGTCATCGACAACTGTGCGACGCTCTGTTGACATTTCCAAGTTCTGTGCAAATCAACAACAACAACAACTACAACAAAAACAACTACAATGGCATTGCCAAACGGTCATTAATCATTTCGGCTCTGCCACTGTCTGAGCCAAAAAGAAAACAAGCGAAAAACATAAACTACGTGCACCAAGAAACTTGATGCTGCCACACTGTCGAACTGAGATTGAAGTTGCCTTTTCTTTTTCTTCGCAAAAAATACAGAAGCAAAAAGAAAAAAAAAAAGAATGCCAAAAACAACATCATTTATACACTTTTTGCCTGGTAATTGATCAAATTATTTGTTTGAATTGCCATAGAAAATGTTATTTTCGTTTATATCGACTTTATATAATACACACTTTCAATTATCTCAGCATTCGCCCTAATTTCGACAAGATTAGTTGTTCAACTTCCAAGTGTCATAACTTGCTTAAAAATTAACCGATTTTCAAGCGGAATGTCATTTTGTTCATGATTTGGCCTGTAAATTGATTCTGCATTTAAATTTTTATCATCTAGAAAATTTGTTTAAAATCGAAAAATATCAAAATTTTCCATACTTCACATTTGAAATTTTTTCAAAAACTTTGATCTCTCATAACTTCACCAAAAATTAACCGATATTCAAACGGAATGTCATTTTGTTCATGATTTGGCCTCTAAATTGAATCGGCATTTAAATTTTTATCATCTAGAAAATTTGATCAAAATCGAAAAAATATCAAATTTTCTATACTGACCCCTTGACATTTTTTCAAAAACTTTGATCTCTCATAACTTCATCAAAAATTAACCGATTTTCAAACGGAATGTCTTTTTGTTCATTATTTGGTCTCTTAATTGATTCTGCATTTAAATTTTTATCATCTACAAAATTTGAAAATTTTACGATTCTATCATTCAATATTCCAATCATTTCGCCAACTGTCGACCATATTCAGAATGCAACTGTAGCACATATTAGAAGCACATCATGCCATAAAAGCCATTTGTTTGGCACCTCGACAATTAATAGTTGCCTTACAAAAGGCAATCAAGGTCCGAAAGTCAAGTCGGAGTGTTTTTGATTAATATGTGCGCCTAAAAGTAGGCAACATCAGCACGCGTTGGTCAAATCTTTTGACTTTTTCTTTCGTCTTTCGCCTTGTTCTTATTGTTGCTGTTGTTGCTTGTTGTGAAGAACAAATTTGCCTTCATTCAGCGTTTGACGTGGTCCAAATTAAAGCAACTCGGATTTCAGACGGCAGCCGGACAAGGGTCCTGAAACGGTCCTGTGAGCTCCTTTGCTGCCTTTTGTCTCTGAGCGGCTTTTGTTTGTTGTGTAATCTATGCGCTTGATGGCACAGCTGTTTGTCCAGACAGCACAAGAAAAATGCCAACAATTAAGTGGGCAGCAGAGACTCTGAGAGAGAGAGAGGGGGAGAGGGAAAGAGAGAGGGAGAGCGAAGTGTAGGCGCCGCAATGTAGGCAATGCATTAATTTAATTAAAAGCACAGCTAGTTGCGGTAAATTTGAAATTTGTGTAAATTCAACTTATTTAGAAAACACTCAAGAAGTATTTAATTGGCATTTAGTTATGTTGACTGCAGCACAAAACGGTGCTGCCAACCTGATTTGTGTGTGACAGGCAAACCAGATAGACAGCCGGACAGACGGACACTAAGCTAAGCCACCCTTCAACTGACCCCCTTTTACAGGACGCCACTGCAACACGGGCGCAGAGGTCAGTAGCCTTATCAGCAGCGAGCTGCTATTGTTGTTGTTGTTCTCAGCACATCCACCTACGCAGCTGCTCTCTCGCTCTCTTTGGTTCTCTTTGAAACTGTCGCTCTTAAGCGAAATGCAAGCGGTGGCTAATTAAACGACACAGCCTCCCATTCAGTTGTTTACATTTCCCCTTCGCAGTGTTGCTCTCTTGCAGAAATTTCCCCACTGCTTGCACAAGCAGTGCATCCCAATTTTTTGGGTACTCTCTCTTGCTCTCCCTTTCCCTCGCTCGCATTCGCGCTCTGTAGCAGGCACGTTGTCCCATTTCACGAAGCTTTTGTCCGCCTCGTGTCGCGTTCGTGTGTTCGTTCGTGTTCGCAGCATCTTTTGGGGCGAAAATTCACTCAGTTCTCGGATTCAAGATTCATTTGGCTGCAGAACTCGCTCGTGTCAAGTTGTTTGACGCGGCAGTGCGTCAAGTTTGCTGCCCAGTTATTCAGTTATATAGTTAACCCATAGATTACAAATTGTGTTAGCAGTTACTTACTAAACGTTCACTGTGTGCGTATGCGTGTGTGTGTGCGTGTGAGTGTGTGTGCCACAGACAAACAATCAATAGAGCGAGAGAGAGGAAAAGAGAGAGAAACGTTGATTCCGGCAGTGAGCAATCAACAGCCGTCGGCATTTTACTCGCAGAGCTATTTAAATTTAACGTTGCTGCTGCTGCTGCTGATGAAGATGATTACGTTGCTGCTGATAATGATGTTGCATGGACAGGCGATGTTGCCACTTAAAGCCACTAACCAGCGGACACGGAAGCAGTCGGCGGAAATTGCAGAATATGTTGACAGGCGATGCGACCCGCTGTCGTCTTCAGATTGCTCAGTTTCAGTTGCAGACGTTACAAGTAAGTAAAAGTGTCATATCAGGCAGCTTCAAACACATACTTAATTCAACTGCTTGCACTTTTCTGTTGCATACTTTTAAACGCTGACCAAAAATTATGCTTAAGTGCTCTTATTTAAATGCGTGTGTGTGTGTGCGTGTGCGTTTAACCATATGTGCAAAAGTTTTAGCCATTTAAATAATAATCCGGCAACTTTTTAATGCTCTGGCAAATTGTTATATATGCGAGTTTGTACAACTTTTGCTAAATTGTAAATTGTTATTTACTGTCAAATATAAAATGGCTTATTTATGCGCCACATAAAGCAGCTAACTTATGTTGGCAACTGCAGTGAATTAAATAAAAATAAAATAAACACAGAGAAATGAGAAGAAAGTGGGGAAGGGGTAGGGGAGGGATTTGTTCCCATAGGCAGACAAACAAACGCGTGAGAAACCAAATTGAATTGAATTGCTTGACATGACGACAGTCTGCTCGGCAGCACGGCACATTTCACCCCCTCCCCCTCTCTTCTACCCTCCAGTCACTGTAGATATTGAAACTGTGCTGCAGGCACTCTACTTCTGTCTCCTTCTTCTCCCCCTTTCACTTACACCCACACACACACATATATACCACCCCCTCTGGCTTCTTTTAGCTGCACGCTGTTTGGTTTTTGTATGCGACTTTTGGGTAAAATTTTATAGCAATTTATTTGCTTAGCTCTTGCTATCTTAGCCAGGCTTACAGCTGTTAGTGGGTTGAGGGGGAATTTGTCTGCTTCATTACAATTTAGCAGCCGCGCCTTTAGCTGATGTTGCTTTTAGCCTGGCTAAAATGCCTGTGCACTAAAAGTGTGTATTTGCATGGCAAATACTCGCTGTCTCTATCTCACTCTCTCTCTCTCTCTCTTGCTTGCTAACTGACTTGCTTGAAATGAAAGCTGAGTGAAGTCCTGCCTGTTCCTGGGCACATCATCATTATATATTTATGATTATTTTATTATATACGTGTGTGTGTGTGTGTGTGTGCGTGTGTGTGTGTGTGTGTGTGTGTGTGTGTGTGTGTGCGTGCCCAGAGGCAGAAATTGCAGCTGAATGTTTCAGTTGAAGTCTGCTTATGGATACTTATGTACATAAACGAGCTGATATTATATATATATATATACATACTCGTATATATGCTTATGATTATCATTAATGTTAATTAAATTAATTATTTAGCTAATGCTATGCTCTGTACATACACTTTGACAACCAGCCAGTGTGTGTGTGTGTGTGTGTGTGTTTGTGTGTGTGTGTGTGTGTCATATCCCAGAGCCAATCAGTTATCCTGGCATTCGTTGGGTCCCAGCTCAGTGCCAATGTTTGTTATTTGCGCACAAATAGACGACACTTGCGAATTGGCAGCTGAATCCATTTTGCTCCTTTTTTCTCCCCTCTCCTTCTGCTTTCCCTCCTGCTTCTTTTTATCTCTCTGCCTTTTGGCCACTTGTTGATTGATTTTTTCTCTTTTTTTATTTTTATTTATTTTTTTCCCAGAGACCGTAATCATTATAAGTTTTATTTTAAAAATCACTTTCTAATGATAATGTAATGATTTTTACGATTTTCTACAGCGATAATCATTATTTTTGATTAAAAAAATATAACTCAAAAATAATGATTATGAATGATTTTTATTTTTTTCGCTCTAAATAAAACTCAACAATAGTTTATGGCTTCTTTTCGACATGTGATGTATGATAAATCCATGATATATTATATATATATATATGTAGTGTATGAATGGTTTTAAATCACAGATCAAGAATGTGTATTCATATCGGCGAAAAGTTAAACACAGAAACTTAAACCTTAAACTATTTTTGAGTTTTATTTTGAGCAAAAAAAAAAAAAAATCATTTATAATCATTATTTTTGAGTTTGATTTTTTGTGATAAAAAATTATCATTATTTTTTTTTTATCTAATGATTATCGAGTGATTTTTGTATTTAAAAAAAAAATAAAAATAATTTATTAATTTCCCTGATTTTTTCGCCTTTTCAACATGTTTGTTGCCAGTTAATTTTACTTTTTTCTTGTCGCTTTTTATTTAAATACAGATAACGCGAGCTGTGAAATTGTTAGGGGTTCACTTCCGTTGCTCTCGGTTGTTCTCGATAAGCCCTCATTATCATTTGCAGGCTCTGTCGCTTTTGCATATTTCGATAATGAAATGACAGACATGCACCCGCACAAAAATCAAACATGCCTCTCAGTGTGGCACATTTCATAGTGTGGCAGAGTGGCAACAATGTGCGCTCATTGTCGCTGTTGAGCTACAGATACAGCTACAGCTACAGATACATCTATAGACATACTCAGATACAGATACTACACGCACTGATTTAGTTGGCATTCTGCCTGACAAACTGTTTGTCTGTCTTTCTGTCTTTTTGTCTCTCTGTCTGACAATTGTGGGCAGGCACGAACAACGACTCTAATCTCAGTCATGACGCATGCAGATACAGCTACGGCTACAGCTTCAGATACAGATACATAGATACATAGATACAGATAGTTATACTCGTAGCTGCATTTCAAATGGATTTTTTTTTGGGGGAAACTCTCTGAATTTATTCACATAGCGGAAATCATTTATTAAACAGACCCCTCAACTCTCTCTCTCTCTCTCTCTCTCTTTCTTTTACTCTATCTCTCTCTCTCTCTATCTCTATAGTTACTTAGCTATAAGCATAACTATAACAGTTCTCGTTTCGTTTATTTCAATTACTTTATATGCATCGATATCAGTTCTCCCTCTCTCTCACTCTCTTTCTCCCTTTCTCTCTCTCTTTCTTTTTCTCTCTCTCTCTCTCTCTCCTTCTCCCATCTGCTCTCCCTGTCTGTCTGCCAATTTTCCAATTGAATTGCCTTTAATATTTTAATAATACCAAATGTGTCGCGCTTTGTTGCTGCCTCCATTTGAATCCTTGTTTCTCGTCCTTGTTCTCGTCCTTGTTTTTTTCCCATGTCCTTGGCATTTTCTAAATCACTGACGTTCGCCTCGTGACTGCCGCAAATTAGTCACAATCGATTTAGCAGCTCGTTACAACCGCCGCCAAAAACACAACAACAAACAAACAACAGCAGCAACAACAACAACATTAACTTTAACTACAACTACAGCAAATAAGCAACAACCAACAAACAACAACCAACAACAAATAACTAAATACTGCAAATGCGTAAACTAAACACAAATCGCTTTACGCATCAACTAAATTGACTTTTTGCTGGCTGTGTGTGTGTGTGTGTGTGTGCGAGTGTGTGTGTGTGATTTGTGTGTGTGTGTGGCTGAGTATATTTGGTATTTAATGTGGCGTTGACTAAATGTAATTCTCGTTTATTGCACATTATTTGTTGGCTTTGCTTAAGAATAGCAGAAAAAACATTAAGCTTCAATTTATAGACCACCAAAAAAAAATAAAAAAGTATTTAAATACATGTTAATTTGTTTCAATTGTATGTAAACAATTGCTTATTTTTTTAACAATCTTTAAGAACTTTACAATATTTTATACAACTTAATTTTATAGTCTACTTATTGATTAATTTATTTATTTATTTTACATCAACTAAGATCAGTCGACAAAAAGTAAAATTATGCAAATTATAAAGCAATAGCTTAAATAAAAATTAAATTAACAATTTAATTTTAAAAAATATAAAATATTGTCATATTTTAAGTTGCCAACACTTAACTATAAATTTAAATTAACAAATAAATTAATTTATTACTGTGTAATGTAAATGTACATTTAAATATAAATATCCTGGGACTAACTAAAATGAAATAGAAAACGATTCCAATATTTGTTGCAATGAAAAACTCAATTAGACCAAGATAAAATCTTTGCCAATAAAAAAGTTACAAAAAAAAGCATTTAAATACATTTTAATTTATTTTAATTGAATGTAAGCAATTGCTAAGCTTTTAAACAACTTTTAAGCACTTTACAACACTTTAAACTACAAAATTGTATAGTAAATGCATATTAAATGCTCAACAGATTTAGTTTTCAATTAAATAATGAACTTTGTTCAATTACTGACAGCTTGTTAATTTCTTAGAAAAACAGTTTAAAATGTTCAGTGCTCAAAGTATCTAATGGTTACACATTTAAGCTATAAAATAGATACATTTCCATCTTTATTTTATTTTATTTGATTTTATTTTCATCATCTTTTTGATAAACCCATCACAAAAATACGCAAACTTTTCTAAGCTGCAGGCTTAACAAGGCAAACGCATAATCACAGAATGTTTTCATGGAATTATGAAGCTGCTCCTGCTCCTGTTTCTGCTCCTGCTCCTGTAACTAATCCTCTAGAGCAACAACAATAACAAGAGTAATAACAACAGCTATAGCCGCAAAACTGGCTGAGGAATTGGAGCAACAGTAGAAGCCCAAAAGCGCCACAAAAACCCGAAACCCGAAAAACCGAAAAACCCTAAAAACCGATGCTCATGCAAACTAAATACCGTTATCGTTTTTTGCGACTACAAACTTTGTAGCGAAACAAACTGTGCGGTTTCACTTTGTTAACAGCTCAGCAAATGTTTTTGGCCAGGCCCAAACGAGGCAAGAGAGAGAGAGAGAGAGAGAGAGAGACTTTAAAAATACCGCAAATAATGCAAACAATCTTTTAAAAACGACCGCAAAGTTGCACGCCATTCAACGCATGTGTGTGTGCGAGAGAGAGAGAGAGAAAGAGAGAGATAGAGAGAGAGTGAGTTGCAGTTAGAGTGAGAAAGGAAGACTAAACCATGCATAGTTAGTTCAATGTATTGGCATATTATGAGTGCTCATAACTTTTGCAAAAACTTATTGAAATAACAATAGAAAAAGTTGCTCTACAATTTTTACCTCTTCTTCTTCTTCTTCTTCTCCTTCTTCTTCTTCTTTTACTCGCATGTATTTCATTTCGCTTGAAATTTTGCTATTTTTCGCAGTTTTGAAAGCATTTTCACCTCACGTGCAACATTTGTGCAGCATACTTTTAGGAGTTGCATCAATACCAAAGATTGTCTGGCGCTGGCAGCGACGCAAACAGCGACGCAAGCAGCGACGCAAGCAGCGACGCAGGCAGCGACAGCAGCTGCTGCTTTAGTTGTAGTTTAAACACTTTTTTTTTGCCCGTTGATTTCAGAAAACATCAAACAACTTGTGACGTGCCTTTGCATAATCCTTCGTCTCTGCTTCTGTCGGTCAGCAGCAGCACGTCCTTAACTCCATCCCCATCCCCTTTCCCTCCCCTTGCCATCCCCCTTCAGTCTCAGCTTATTCCTCTTGCTGGCCAATCTTGCTGCTTGTTTTCGCCTTGACTTTAATCATATTTCCATCAGAAACACGCTGCGCATATTGATCAGGATCAGCCAACAGCAGTAAAATAAACATAAAGACACAAGCACACACACATACCAACACACACACACAGAAAAACACAAACACATACACACCCATTCAAACACCCACACACATACACACACACACACATAATGTACGCAGTGAATGTTTCTCCGTTTCCTTTTGTCAACATTGGGTAATTTTTTAATCTCCGCTTGGCATTGAATGCAGCTTAAAGTTCACAAGCTGCACATGACTTGACAGCATTTCTGATACCCTTACAACAAGCATATTGACTATGCTGTATCACTAAGCAGTTCCTTTTCAATATAAGAATATGTCACATTTTTTCACTCTCTCTCTGTTAACTCAAAATGTATAATTTTAAAAATGTGATCTTTCATCGTATCAATTTAAATGTGAAAATATTTATACAAAATTATGTCACTTTAAATTATTTGAGAATTGTATTATTTTAACTACAATTGCTAAGATATTTTTCTCTTCTAAATATATATTTGCTTTTATTTTCTTTAAAAAATTGATCACTCATCAAATGCAAAAAAAACATCAAGAACGAATCAATTCAAATGAGACAAAATTAAAAAAATATTGTTCAACTTAAAAGTATCTAAATAGATAAATTTTTATATAGTATTACAAAACCAAAGATATTGTTCTCTTTTCAATGAATACTTTATTTATATTTCTCGTTTTAATATCGTCAATTGTTAAGAACTATTAATATAAAAAAAATTTAAAGATTCTATAAAGTGTATTGTAGTTAAGGAAGGATAATAAATTTAAGAACTAATATTATTAAAATATGTAAAGATTCTATAAATTTTATTGTAGTTAAAGAAGGACATTGAAAGTTTTTTTTAATAGGATGCATCAATTAAAAGCTACTTCAGGGTTGAATAAGCAACTAGGAAGAAAAGTAAAAAAAATTAGGGTATCTTTTAGGCGTTGTCATCTTTACAAAAATATCTTTACAATTTTGGTAACTGACTGATAAAGTCAGTGCCGAAACTTGTTCAAAAGCATAAGGCTACACAAAAGGCCACAGCAAGATGACGAAGTAGAAGCAGAACAAGAACAAGAGGGAAACCAAAGAAGAAAGAGTAAAAGAATGTCTACAACAAAATTCAAAATGGCGTCATGCCTCATATGAATAGTAAATGCAGCACGTACACACTGGCAGTTATTGTACTATATGAGGCAGAGTCCTGCTGTATCAACAATGGAGTACCAGTAAATGAGTGTGGCAACTCTAAGAACTCTGGCAACTCTGGCAACTAGTTACGTTTTGTCCAGAACTTTTCGACTCACTCTTTATGCTATTTACATTCAATTTTTGTCGAGAATTGCCGCCATCGTCATCTTCTGTTGCCGGCGTCTCTGTTGCACCTCGAAGCGGCAACATTTCCGGCTGTGGCAAATGAGAGCCAA
This sequence comes from Drosophila falleni, assembly GCA_035045575.1. NCBI lineage: Eukaryota > Metazoa > Arthropoda > Insecta > Diptera > Drosophilidae > Drosophila > Drosophila falleni. The sequence goes on from JAWNOV010000011.1 coordinate 11,396,600, forward strand.
GCGGATGTTGAGCTTCAACTAAATTAACGTTAATTAACGGAAGTTTTTCGGTAAAGTGCGCGACAAAGTGGCGTCAGGTGCGCAAATAGGAACAGGAGAAAAAGAAGGAGCAGGTGGAAGAGGAGCTTTAACTGCTGCTAATTTCCTTTACTCCTCGCTCCAACCACGACAACTTCTTAAGCTCAAGTTAAAGTAGCTGCTGTCAGTTGAAGTGCCACAAAACGAAACTTGGAGCCAAAGCTGAAAATTAGCCATGTGGGAAAGCTCAAGAGGCGACTCCCATTGCAGCTGCCAGTATAACAGCTGAGTTGGGAAAATAACTGAACTGAACTGAACGGAGAACACATATGGTACACTGAAAAAAAAGAACAACTTTTAAAATCAAAAACATTCATCTTAAATATTTTGTTCTTAAAATAATAACAAGACCATCTTACTAATACTAAGAATATTTATTTTAAAAATCAAAGTTCTTAATACTTGAATAAAAATCTTAACTTATTAGAAAAGTATAAATATGTAATATTTCTTAAAAGTTTTCGACTCGTGGCGCTCTGGTTAAAAAACTGCTTCAGTTAAATGAAGCAGTAGGCGCCGGCTCGAATCCCACTCGAGTAACAAATTAAAAAACCATTTATAAAAAATTACCAAGACAGAATTAAATGTATAGAATTTCAAATTTAAAAAAAAAATATAATAGTAATAAATTTAAGAAATCATTTTTTATATTTTTTTATTTTATGATTTTAATTTTAAGAACATTTATTCTTAAAACAAGGACTTGATCTTATCTAAAATGTTCTCAAAACGAATATCTGCTTTTTTATCAAAGAATTTTAAGTTCTCAACGAATTTTTTAGACCAAAATTCTTAGTTTTGAGACCAAAATCTTGATTTTAGAGCCTTTTTTTTGTATCAGTGTAGCTGGATTTGAATTTGGCATTGGCTTTTGCGGTTATTCAATGCGCTTTTGGGACAATGGGAATCTAAAGCATGCTTCAGATCAACTCAACAAGCTCGACAATGGCGACAAACAATTGAAATCTCTTCGCTTTTGTTTTAAGGCGTATGTAAAATACAAAAAAAAAAAATAAAAGCATGCTCGGTTCTCTCAGTGGCAGTGTTAGTGTTAGTGCCCAGGGGTTGTGTCCTTTAAATAATACGAGTATCCCTGTCCCTGTCTGACTGGCCAGCAATTTGCTATCGAAATTTGTACAGCTTTTAATTAAGGCCAGCAAAGACAAGACCAAATGCTCAAATGCCCAGCCAAATGAGCCCAAAAAAGAAAAAAAAAACGGCAGGAATAAAAAATGAAGGAATCAGCAAGCGAGTGACGAAGGACAATCATAATTGCGGAAGTCGAGCGGAGGGTTAGGACAGCAAAAGGACTCGGCCAAACAATGCACTTACTCTCCTTACTCTTCACTACTTATTCCCCTCTTCCCTCTCTGCTCTCTCTGTCCTCTCCACTGTTTCGTACACGGCATTCTTGTACCAGAAATTAATTATCGCATAATTTTATGGCTCACTGACATCTGAAGAGTTTCATTTACCACTTTTTGACAGATTTTCGCCCTCATTGTATTCGCATTTTCATCCGCATACTCAATTCGCATTCGTATTTGTATTTGTATTTGTATTTGTACTCATATTCGTTGTAGTTGTAGTTGTATTGATTACGAGCTGTGGCTTCTCATCAAGAGAATGAAGAGGAGGTGAAGTATGCGATTGGTTTCCAGGTGCCAGGACAACGATTGCATTCAACGTTTCGAATTTATAATGAAATTTCATTTTGGACATTTTTTTTTTCGTTGTTACTGGCACGGATTATGGGCTAGTCAGTTTTGGGTTACAGTGAAACCTCGCTAACTATAAGCTATCCATATCTATCTATATATGAGTATCAGTTAAGCCCAGTATTGATTTCCTCAACTGAAAGATGAGAATTTTCTCTTATTGCAACTAATTGAGGAACATTTTGTCAAATATCGTTATCACAATATTATTATTTTTAAATTTTCATTTAAGTTTTATTATTAATTTATTTCATTGATATATTTTGCTAATGCTAACAAGCATCGCTCAATCAATTAAAATTAATACTTTTAAATTTAAAAAATTGGTTATAAATTGTTAAAAGACTATCAAGGTATTGAATTGAATTAAAATCATTTTAAAATGTGCATTTAATTTTTTTAAATAATAATAATTTTTTTTTTAAATATTCCAAAAGTAAATTCTCTGATATTTAAGCATCATTAACAGTTCATTTGTTTGTTTTCGTATAACAATCTCTAACAATATTCAGAACATACCTGATTATGACTACTTTAAATATTTTATAAATATAATTTTTGAAATATGAATATCCTTTGTTTACGCAATCTGGCAACGCCATGCATCGTTGTGGCTGTCCCGCCCACAATCTTGCTTACTGGGTATCATTATCAAATGTTGTTGGGCAAATCATGGCAAATGTTAATTCAATAGCTCAATCAGATTTCGGTTTAGTCCCAGAGAGAAAAACACAAAAGAATTGCGCCTAAGTTCAATGCCAAGTACCAATTTCAGTTGTTATTGCTGTTGTTGTTCTCCTTTTTTCTTGTTCTCATTCTCTTCGCTCTTATTCGACTGCCCTTAGACTTGAGCATTTCCATTGTACATGGTACATTGTACATTGTACCTCATGCCACTCTTTGTGCCTCTCCCTCCTTCTCCTATCTGCGGCGTGTGTTTTATCTGTTTGGCGCTTTGTGTTGCGTCGTGAATGAAAATGAAATAAGAATAAGAGTAAGAAATAAAAAGAATGAGCAAAATGCGCGATGTCTATGGAGATGTTCGCATTTTTCTGCTCTGCTTTACTCTTCAAAGTGTGAGTGTGTATCTGTGTGTGTGAGTCTCTTTTGCGATATTCAACAGATGTTGTAATTGCTCATAAAACTTGATGACGCTGGCGCGTTTAAAACAGCAACAGCAACAACAACAACAAACAGATCAGAGAGCAAAATATTCCAAGCGTTTTTTTTTGCATATGGCAATGGCAATTTAACTGTGTGTGTGTGTGTGTGAGTGTGTAGGATACGTGCCAGTGTGTTTGTGAGTTGCTTGACATCAGCATTCATACGTCACGCACACTCACTCACACCCACACACACACTCACACACACACAGATTTGCATATGCTTATGTACAATATGCGACACGGCTTTTCTTGATTTTCCTTTTGAATTTTGAATTGCCTTTTTTCATATTCTTGTTTTGTTTGTTCGTTTGTAGACTCAGCATAAACTTGTCTACGCTGATGTTAACTAATTTTTTGGATTTTTTTGGCCTGCCAATTGTTGTTGTTGTTTTTTGTTGTGACGCAAACAAAGGACTCGCTCTCTATTGCTGTCCCTCACGCACTGGAGAAATTCCACTGAAACATGCCGTTGACATGTGTTTTGCAAATGTTGCCCTGCCTTTAGAATTTTTATTTTCATTTAATCTTATTCAATTTTTTTTCTTTAGTATACAAACGTTTTTTTATGATCAGCAAGAGGAAAAACACAATTATGTACAAATTTCTAATAAAATTATGAATAACTGCGTTAACTATTCCATATATTGCCATCTCATTCTAGCAAGCAACGCAACAAGCGATCAACGACGTCGCTGCCAACGCCGGCAGCGCAGCTGGCTGATAAGCAGCGAGGAATAGGAACAGAATGGATATGGAACGTGAGCGCTCTCTCTTGCAATTCGCTCTCTTTGCATACACTCTATCGTAGGGAGCATGAGAGAGAGTAAAGTCATTTCGTGACAATGTGTGTAAGGTGAGAGCGAAACTTGTTATAAATGAACTACAGCACTCATAAGCAGACATAAAGATAGGGCATTCAATGTGCGACGCGTCAGAGTGAATTGCTCTTTTGCATTTACGTTTTCGTTTCACCTCATTTCGTTTCATTTCGTTTGCGTTTCGGCTGCCCGCGCGTTTCGAAAACCGAATTCAATTTCAATTGAGTTTTTCAACGCTTTTGTTTTTTTTGGTCACTTGAGTTCAGTTGTTATTCGTCAGCGTTGGCATGCAGGGCGGTGGCAGCGACAGCGACAGCGACGCTGGCAGCATTCGCTTAAGGATATTGACAAATTGTGGATGTGCTGATAAATCCTATATACAAAACATATTGTATTGAGTTGATATACTTTATCAAGTGCCCAAGTTCACATGCAAACATACTCGTTGCTGGAAAATAAACCGCGTTATCACACACATAATTGCCCTCAATCGGGTTAAATGAAATCAACTGGTTGACGTTGCCGCCCCACAAAATTATTCGTATACTCGTATACTCTTAAAAAAAAAACGAATACTAGAAAAATACGACAACGAATACGACTATAAGTACTCGCAATCGCTCACATAACAATTAAGCGCCCCGCAATTCTTAATTGAAATGTTTTAAGGCAAACAAATCAACTTCCAACGGCAAAGAGGAAAGATTTCACCCCGTCTACCCCTTATCAACCCTACAACATCAATTGAGCTCAGCAAATTGGAATTTCATTGTCTTTTCACGGGTGAGTTTTGGTTTTTCTACTTAATTTAAACAAATGTATTTATTGGTGTAGAGGTTTATCAATGAATCTGAATTCCTTCCTTCCCTTTGTATGTTAAATTGTCTGACAATATCTCAAAGGTTGCCTCCTTTGGGCATGTGGCACATGGTCGTCATAAAAGTACACGTACTGTAAATGGAATATGAAAGCACTACTCAGTATGCAAACATACTCATAAGTGTAAGTATGTGCGTGTATGAGTGTGTGTGTGTGTGTGTACCCACTTATATGGTCGAGTAATACCAAAAATACATACACTTATCGCGCTACAAAATGCTCAGTTCGCTTGCTGATAACAAAAATGCTACACAATAATATTTATACACACACACACATACTCGCACACTCGCACTTACAATGTTGATAATAATTCGTTTTCCAAACTCTTTCATGAGCATTTGAGTTCTTTAAAAACTAATGAATAGAGCAATTTGTGTGATCTTAAAATTATTTTAGATCTAAATATGACCGAATCTCTTGCTGGAAATAATTTCATCTCAAAATATTGAAATTTGAAATTGTTTGGTCAGACGCCTTTTTAGAAATTATTCATTAACCCCACTCTTAGTATTCATATCTCAATTCGTAACAAATTCTTTTTTCTAATAGTATTGAATCTTAAGTACTTTGAAGATTGAATCACATTCAAATGGAATCCAACAGCTGTAGTGATCTAATTCCATCGAGCGAAGAAACAAAATTAAATAGAACACAGTAAAAACAGTATACTCTGATCTAAATACGTCACAAATTGTAATAGGTTAAAAACTGTAGACAATTTTACCAATTCTTCTTTCACTTTTGCATTTTAAGAAAGTTTTCATTAGCTTTGGGTTACTGTTATTGTTAAAGAACTTGTCTCAAGGACCTTTTTTCGGTGGTTCTTAAACTACCTCTGTTCTTTCCACTTCCAAACAGGATATTCAGGTTGTTCATTAGTCGAGCGAGCTGCAAATTGCGTTGCATAAACTTTGAACTTCCCTTACCACAAAAGGAAATAAGAAACACAGTCAAAAGACGCTACATATTTGTTGCAATGATGCTTAAAATTGTATACCCTGTAGTAAATCCGGAAAAAGAAAGTAGTAGATATAAATAAATTGAGAAATAATATTTAAATAGTATCTACTAAATTTCAGACGTTCTGTTATCGAATTTTTGTGGTTTCAAAGAATATTTTATGGAATTTCTAATAACTCTGGAAATATTTTTACATATTTTTTAAATCTTTTTATTAACTTTGAACTTAATTTTCGTAGCTGTGCAGGGTATTTAACATGCTATCATAATGTTTATTATGTTGTTCTTTTAGTATTTAAATACTTTTTGGTCTGTTTTCATATTTGAGCTTCGTGTTGTTCGCATGTGTCATAAATTTCGTTTTTATCATATTATTTAATTTCGTGTGGCGTGCAAAAAGTAACGGAAAACAAATACAGCTACATAAGCATATATGCATATGTGTGTGTGTGTGTGAGTGAGAATAAACAGTGCTCCAGTGGGAAATGATAGCGACTGGTACAACACACACACATACAGAGAGAGACAGACACATGTAAATACAATCTGCAGCTGTAAATGTATCTGTATCTGTAAATGTATCTGTGTCTATAGCTGTAGCTGTAGCTGTAGCTGTATCTGTTGCTGTGACTCTGACTGCATACGTGTTTGTAGATACATTTATATTTATATATGTGTATATATATGTCTATATAATGCCCGTCCCGGGGTTTTTGTGTATTTGCGCTTGTCTGCGTGGCATGCCGTAGCAATAACAGTTAATTTATTCCAATTAAGGGATTTTCCTGTTGAATATGCGACTCTTTCAGCCGCTCAGTTCCCCATTCGCTGCCCTCTTCTCTCCCCTTTCACTCCTTTCAAACAGCCCATAATCCAACTAACCCCAACCCTAGCTATAACAGCACCGTTACAGACCCCTTGACAGTTACAAGCCCAATTCACATTGTCCCCCCTTTTACCCTTTTAGCCTCTATCTCTACACTTTTTGGCGCTACCTTGCTAAATAAAATTGTCCAGCTGGCTCCCGCATTTTCTCTGTATTTCCCCCCCATTCTTTCTCTTTTCCTCTCCCTCTTTATTTTATTTTTGTTGAATTGTTTGCGTTTTGGGTTTTGTTGTCTGTTTGTTGTTGCCGTTGTTGTCAACAGCCTTGTCGCTAAATTTTTATATATACAACACACACATTTTTTCATTATATTTCAATGGAAAAAAAATTAGCAACATGTCGCTGTTGTCCTGACCTCCGTCTCCTGACTCCTTCCTTCTGTATTCTATCTCCTTTTTTTCCTGGCACACTTTTTTGCTGTTTGCTTAATCCTTGTGGGATTTGCCATACAACATGAACAACAACAAGTACAACAATAACAACACACGAGTTGCAGAAATTCCGTTGTCCTTGCGCTAATTTCATGTCCTTTCTCTCTTTCTCTTTTTCTCCCTTTCTCTTATTCTTTCCCTTGACTTGTCGCTGGCTAATTTTGTTTATGATTTCATTTAACTTCCACATGTGGCATATCCATCAACAGTGGGCAAACATTTTGATAAATACCTCCAAAAAGCGTTTTAAATAAATAAAAAAGCGGCACAATTTCCACATTGCTTGGTTGGGGTTAAGGGGCAAAGGGAGCCAAAACGGAAACTAAATTTATGCGCACATTCAATACACAAACACACACACGCACACACACGATTATTAAAATTCTAATTGAAATTCAAATATGCGTCGCTCTTGTTGTAGTTGTCGTTATTGTTGTTGTCGTTGTTGTTGTCGTTGTTGTTGTCGCTTATCGTTCAAGTGCCCGCCGATGTTGGCGACATAGCTGTCGTCACATTTGCCCCATTCCTCATTCCTCATGCCTCATGCCCCACTTGCCCACATGCCCCCAAAAGTTGTTGCTATCCAACGGCAGCAGCGTCAATATCGGCTTCCGTCATGCGGGCCAGGAAGTGGACAGTTAAGCACATAAGTTCTCGCATAGCCCATATATGGTTTATGGTTAGTTCCAAACAGGGACAGCCTACAGTGCCTACTCTCTCTCTCTCTCTCACTCGCTCTCACTCTCTCTCTCTCACTCTCTCTCTCTCTTTGCTGATCATTCTTGGGGAAATGAGACGCCTTCACTTGTTTTATTGCTATTATTATTGACTTCTTTTATATTCAAACATAAAAAAACGAATAACTTAAACTACACTCAAATAAAAAATATATATATATATCTACAAATTAAATTTTTAGTGCACTTAATGCCTTAATTCTTAGGTAATGCGTTAGCTAAAATTAAGTTTTTTAAAATATGTATTTTTTGTCCAAATATTGTCAATATTGTCACTATCTCCCAAATTTCAAACTGCCATAACTTTATCAATTCTTAACCGATTTCCATGTGGAATATCAATTTTTTCATTATTTGACCTATGTTTTTATTCTGCATCAACATTGAAAAATTTAATTTTTCTTCCATCACTGTCCGTTTTTTTCCATACGTTGTTCCCCTTGTCACTATCTCCCAAATTTCAAATTGCCATAACTTTATCAAATCTTAACCGATTTTCATGCGGAATATCAATTTTTTCATTATTTGACTTCTAGTTTTATTCTGCATTAAAATTGAAATAAGTCAATTTTCAACCCCTTTAGCTAACATTTTTTTCTGAGTGTAGACAAAATGTATTACAATAAATCAATATCTTATGGTCAAGCATATTGCCATATTGAATGCCATAAATATTGAGCAATTGAAATGTTGTTATTCTGTCTTATCAATCTCTTGATTGATATCAATCGCTGATAACTCTAATCTAGCTAAGGTAAGAGCTTTTAATTGAGCACTTTCTGCAATGCAATTAATCAAATTGTTGAAGTGAGGGGACGAATACTAATTGTAAGAACTGTGCACTCGTCGTTGAATGTGTGTGTGTGTGTATCTCAATCTAAACTGTGGCAATGCCAAGTAATCTGTCAAATTATCCATGCAAATCACAGGGCAAATTTTCTGAAGTAACTGAAATCTCCTTCTTCTCAGTCTCTTCCCCTTCTCCTTCCCCTTTCCGATCTCTTTCACCCTTCGCTGATGTATCGTTAGTTGTTGTTGTTGGTCGCACACACATGTAATTGAGCCTGCGGTTGGTTCATCCTGACCAACCTGGTGATAGTGGATGGTATTGGTGGGGTTTGATATTGGTGGTGGTTTTTGCCTTGGCTTCTTTGAGCATTGCCATCAATTAAATTGACTTGGCTTGTTGTTGTTGTGAGCCATGTCACAGACTCTCCATGATTAATTAGCGTCTTAAACTGACGTTTTTGGCCAAATCTAAATCCTACTTCGTCTCCATTTCCATCTCTAACTCCAACTCAGCTGAGGCATTAAAACATTTCCAATTGATTGCCTGCTCAGCTTTGGCATTTTGCGTTTCAAATGAGTCTTGAGACGATTTGATTGTCCGTCTATTTATCCGACTGTCTATCCGTCTGTCCGTCTATCCGTCTGTCTGTCTCTCCCTCTATCAATAATGCATTCGCGTGCAGCACAATGTCTACACTGTAAAAAAAATACCAACTTCTAAAATCAAGAACATTCATCTTGAATATTTTGTTTTTAAAATAAGATTATTTTAGGACCAAATTACTAAAACTAAGATAATTAATCTAAAAAATCTTAAACTCTTAATATAAGAATAAAGATCTTAAATCTAAATAAATCAAAATCTAAAAACAAAAAAAATTATAAAAAAAATAGTTTTTATTTATTTTATTTTTAAATTTTAATTTTAAGAACATTTATTCTTAAAATAAGAACTTGGTCTTTTTTGTCAGTGTACAATTCTCAAGTTATCTGCAATTGGCCTTTTCTAATCTTTATATTTCTTTACTTTACTCTCCGATCGCAGCTACATTCCCAGTTCCCTATACTCCATTTTATTTATGTTTGCCTTACAATTTCTATTTGCATATCGCATGCGAGTGTGAGGTTTTTAAAATGATAACAAAGTCTTATCTCCACTTTAGTTGCAATGCAGCTGAGAGATAAGCTAAACAGTGCTTGTCAAACTATAGAGTTATTACCGAGTTATTTTATGTCGGTGGTGTTATGCTTTTGGGATTTAGGGAATTGTATTTATCAAATTAATTGTATATTTTTCTTATCAACATTGTAGGGAAATACCAAAAATAAATGAAATCGCAAACAATTGTAGCCGTTACTTTTTAATCTTTTTTAATTTCAAATGTGAAATCTCAAGTTTCTACACGTCATATGAAACGTACCGCATTCCATGCACACAAATCACCGCAAAATCGCCAACAAGGCGAAATATTCTGAACACCAAGTGACACACAATGTTGTCCAAATAAACACACAACAAACACAAACACAACAAAATTCTGCTCTCGTATGACAGTTGCAAGAAATTTGCCAAACACAGCAACAATTTCTATGCTTCCCTCTCTTTTCACTTCTCTGTTTCCCTCTCATTCATTCAAGAGTTGCATTTCGATTTTCATGCATAATTTGTGTTTGTGTGCGCTTATCGTTGAGTTTGTATCAAACAATTGCACATTTCCGTTATGAAATATTTTTCAATTATGATTTAATGTTAATTACATGAATATTACAAAGCAACAACAAGAATGATAACAACAACTTCCGTTGATTTGATTTTGTGGTTTTGCTGAGCCTCAGTTGAGCTTCATTAAACAATTTTGTGGGCAAAGGCAACTGCATAATTTATAAACGTTTTATGTAATTGCCAATTTCTAACAGTTATCCATAAACAAATTAATATAAATACATCTGCATAAATATATGCACACGTGTCTGCCTGTGTGTGTGTGTTTGTCAAATCAACAATGCCAATCTATGCATAGTTTTTTGCTAATTAAATGCAAATATTCACATAGATACAACACACACACACACATTTAGATATTTTTGGTCTGGAATATCCTTGTGTATGTGAATCGTATCTATCGCTCGATCTGCTTTCAATTTGCATTTGATTTTATATTTATGACATTTGTTTCGTTTTCGTTTGCTATTTCTCTACTCTTTCCCCTCCCTTTTTCCCCTTTCACCCTGTTTTACCCTCTGTTTTGTGGCCTGTCTAAACGCTTCACTTGATTGTTTTGATTTTCACTATTTGAAACATTTTACAAGCGAAATTCATTTCAAATGCAGCCACATTTGCATTTTGTATTTATACACACACACACACACACACACGCCTGCTATTCATATGTAAATGTGTGTGTGTGTGTTTTTTTGTGCCCTTTTGCAACGCAGGTTCTGAATGTCAATAGGCCATGTCCATTTTGGCCTTAGCACTTTGGAAACATTGTCAACAAATATTCAAATTCAAATTGATTTCAACATATTTAATTTGATTTTGCAACTAATTTTTATCGCATGTCGCAAACAAATATATTGTGGATTAAGTCTTGTCGATTGCAGTTTATTTCATTTCAAATACTCTTTCTTTTGCTTTATAAATCAATTGAGAAAAACAGGCACAAGGTGGAAATATGAAAATAAATAACATCAGCTGTTTGCTTTAATTGTTATTATTTTTTTTTCTGCTTTTTCTGCTATTGTTTAAGTATTTTATTTTTTCCGCCCAGTTGTTTATGTCTATTCATTAATAGATTCAGCAGCAACTGACGCACAATTTTGAAACATTGCCAAAAATAATTTTTGACTGTAAAATGATTTTTGCAACTGAACAGAAAAATCTCTTTAAATTCTCTTAATTCGCAAAATGAAAATTGCTCAATTTATAAAGCAATTTGTATTCTAAATTATTATAGATTTCTTTGCTCTTCATCTACAAAATGTATTTTGCGGTAAATCTAAAACTATTTGTTTGTTTTTTAAATTCTCTTAGTTTTATGAGCTGCACTTAAATATCGTAAGAAAAATATTTTTAAGTTCTCTTAATATTCAGTGTAATTTCGTCAATTTTTTAAGCAGTTTGTATTAATTCTTTGATCTTAATTTATAATAATTTTCTGTATTTCTAAGACTATTTGTATGTATTCTAAATTCTCTAATTTTTTTTAAATGTAGTCAAATATTGTATATTTTTTTATGAATTCATTCTTTACTTAATTTAAATTTGAAGTGAATATAAGTCTTCTAAATTAATGCGAGTGCTTAGCAATTCATCAGTTTGTTCAGTTTTCGCTGCAATTTTTTAGCAAGCGCCGCAAAGTATGCTATAGAAAATGATTGCCTGCCATTGAAAGTAATTCACAGTGAATTTATCAAGTTGCCACATCAGCGCCTTAACTGGTGGCTCCACATCCTGCGGCAACTCGGCAAAATGGTAACTGGCAAAAATGGCAAAGTTGCTGAGGCTTTTGACCAACTTTGGCAGTTAGGCAAATCACAAAAGCGACCGCACATCATTGACGACAACTCGACATAGATATAGACATCCTGCAGCCTGATGCCAATGATGATCACAATGTTGTTAATGATGTCAACGAAGATGATGATGATGTTGTTGTTGCTGCTGGCCACAAAAATCTATTCAAAATTCAAAATGGCAAGCGTAAAATTGTTTCAATATTCATAGCGTTGAGGGGCGCTAAATGTTCCGTTTTTCACAAAAGGCAATCGCATCGATTCGATGCTTCAACTAATATGCAAACTAAGGATGCCTAACCTCTCTCTTTTCCTGCCTCTCTCTCTCTCTCTCTCTCTCTCTCTCTCTCTCTCTTTCTGTGCCACACAAAAACTGTCATGACCATACTATAGGCTGTTGTTGTTGGTTCTTTGGTTGTGTTTGGTCAACATGTTTGAAATTTAAAGCACCTGCGTCGTCCAACAGCGCTGATAACAGAGGCTAGATGATGTGGCAAAGGCCAAAACCCCCCAAAAAAAACTGTGCGTGGCCCAAAGCGATAGCGAGACGACAACACGACTCGACACGACACGACACGACTCGACACGACACGACTCGTTTTGTGCCTGGTCTAAAGCGCCTACAGGCTGGCCAATTGCCAGTACCAGAGCCATTATTGGTTAGCCAAACCGCCGCATGGCCCAGCTGCAAACAATGGTCGTGTCCAGCTGCCACTTTTGTTGGCCCTTTTGGCCACATAAAAAGTAAAAAGGCACATAAAAGCCGATAAGCGGACATTTATGCTCACAAAATCGCGCTGAAAATACGCCAAACACTCAGCCAAATTGAATGTTTGGCCAACAACACAACAGCAAACAGAAAACACAAAATAAAAGCGTTACGTTGACAGCGTTCAAACGTGGCTAATTGAAAAACAAAAGGCAACGTTGACATTTTGAGTTGCATACTTTTAGGGCTGGCTGAAATTTAAAGCGTATAACAACGGCTGCCATTGTGGCCCAGTTTGTTAGCTCTTAACTCTTAACTCTTTAACTTCCGCCGGAAGATTTTATGCATGGACAGCAGCAGCAACAACAAGAACAACAACAAGGACAACAACAACATACAAAAGCCATCAACAGCAACAGACGAAAGATGTTGGCGTTGAGTGAGAGCGAGTGAGAGAGAGATGGCAAGAGTTGCCGCCGTCCAGGGAACAGCTTTAGCTGCCAGAGTTGCCACCCTGCCAGAGCTGCCAGCGTTGCCATGCATCAGCGAGCAGTGAGCATGTTTGTGCCGAAGATTAAAAGCATGTGTCCGGTTTTATGTGCAACCCCAACAGACCAGTCCCTGTGTGTGTGTGTGTGTTAAAATTTATAACCGTAAAAGTGCAACAGTGAAAAAAAACGTAGAGAGTTTGAGCCAAGTTGGTCCGGTTGGCTGTTTGTTGGTTTTGCGGCTGTCGCCTGTCGAGGTGAACCAGCTGCTGGTTTGTGACTCTCACACACACTTACACACACACACACACACACACACACACACAAACACACACATACACATAGCTGGTGTCCAACGTTTTATATGGCACACAGATAAGTCCTTTGGCATGCTTGTGGCGCGTTTTGTTGCATAGTTTTGATTTATTACACAGCAGCAGCAGCAACGGCAGCGAATTCCATTTCAAAATTCATAACGACGCACACATAAAGTGGCCCTGGCATAAAGTAAAGGTGCAAGCCACAAAACTCAGCCAAATGTTTTCTCATAGTTTATATGCACAATATGTATGGCTCCAGCTAATTTCAACTCGCAATTCTGTCTCAGTGGTGTTCCACAAATCTCTTACAGCGCCAAAGCAACCCAAAAACAATTGTTGAGATTTTTGAAATCAAACAAGCACTGCTTTCAAATGTCTAAAAAATTCTTGAGAGATTTCACAAAATGAAATAATTATTGAATAAAACTAAATTAATTTTTAAATAGCATAAAAAATTATAAAATACATATTTTATAAAATACATATGTTATAATTTTTTATATTATATAAAATATTATCAACCTAAAAATGTTGTTGAAACTGGAGGAGAGCCGATTTTTTGACTTCAAAAATATATTCGAAAATACTAAATCTCTGATATTTAAGGAACACAGACTTTTCGAACGATTTTTTTCAAAAGTAATTCTCTTTAAAAACTCTAGAGATTTCTGAAACAAATCTGATTGAAATAACGACTTAATAAAAAGTACTGCATACTTTTGGGTGCTTGTATTTCCTTAATTTTTAATAACTTTGGTTAGCTATTACTGCCGTTCTACTTGTTCGATTTTGCTGCGGTTAAGTGAGATATTAGATAATACTAATAGATAACGTTAATTACCATAAAAATCGTATTATCTTGAAAACTGTGAGTGTGGTGGTCAATCGTACAAACACACATGCCTATACCGCTCGGCTGTTGATGCTGATCAAAAATAATAGTTTACAGGGTCGAAAATGCGTTCTGGAACACACCTGTCTATTTCGCTCTCTCGCTCTAAAACAGCTAAATGTATAAGCGACTCAAATGCATTGCATTCAATTTCAACTTGTGTGTTTTTGCTGCAGATTTTCTGCAGATTCCAGCTAACAGAAATTCTCGCTTCAATTCACATAATACGAGTGAAATGCCAGAAGGATAATAAGCAGCTCAAATTCACCATATGTATTTTTGGCAGTAAATCTCTGAATGGAATTCTCTCTCGACATGCTCGCAAATTTTATTAGTTCAAATACAAACTGTCAGTGTGTGGGTGTATGTGTTTTGGCAATAAAACTGCAGAGCATTCAAATTGAAAACTGAACCAAAACACTTCACAAAACGATGGCGGCCTATTGAAAACTCAACAAAATTCGTTGGCTTTGCCATGATAAACTCCATGATCCAAATGACTGAATCAATTAGTGCGCTGAGAATGCGCTTCAACTAAAATCGATTTGAAAAATGCTTTGAAAACGCTTTGCAAATTGCAGTTTTTCAACGGAATTGCTTTTAAGTTTTGTTAAGCTTTTAAAAAGGCATTTTATTGCCAGCACCAAAAAGTAGGCAACAGTTTTTTTTTTGGTTCCAACAAAACAAAATTCGACGCGCTGTTAATAAAACATTTGCAGCTCTCACTTCTTTTTCTCTCTTTTTTATTTGATTGCTGAATTATTTATGTGTGTGTGTGTGTGTGTTTTTTATGCCTTTTTGCTTAATATGTATATATGTATATGTATGTATGTATGCAAATACCATATGCACATAAGCTTGAAGCAGTTTGAAACTTTTGCTTTTTATTGTTGTGCGGCTTTCATTTATAAATTACTGTTTGCCTGCTGTATATTTTATAAATTCCCTTTGTTTTTATTTTTATATTTGAGATACAAATGTATCTATGCATCTATTTGCATTGTCCAGCTGTCGTTTTGTCAAATATTTTTTTGCGGTGTTTTTCTAAAAACTAACAGTTTGACGCCATTTAACATTTGACTTTTTGCAGAAGCAAACTTGGATGTGAAAATGATTGATTGACAGTTGAAAGCCAAATAATGATGCAGCTGCCAAACGGGTGAGTATTGGTAACAGTATGTGTGTGTGAGAGTGTGTGTGAGAGTGTGATACAGTTAATGGTCAGTCTATATTGGCTGATCGGTGCATTCGTACCCTTATCATTCTCGCGCCCCGTGTACATATCCAGACAACTGGACGGAGAACTGATAAGGGCTCGTATCACCAATTCAACATAAGTGATGCAACAACAACTACAACAACAACTCCACTATCAATCCCGTGTGAAATGGAGCCACAAATCCCATAACAAACTCCCTCGATTGCCGTCGAGTGCATTAGATGAACATTTTCATGCTCATTTTGCAACATGTTGCAACGTGGCATAATACATTGTGGCATAACAGTTCTCTCTCTAGATTTTTGTTTCGCCCTATTTAATATTTATGTGCGGACAAGCGTGAATAAAACTGACATTGCAAAAAACTGACAGCGTGAAAATTAATGATAATGTATAAAAATGCTAACGTGAAAAAACAATAAACATTCCATTCACATTTCCCCCAGGATACAAGAAACAACTGCAACAAAATTATAGTAAATGGAAAAAAAAGGAAAAAATCGTTTACAAATTAGCAGTAAAATGTGCACATGGAAAATGTTAAAAAACAACTTCAATATTTGAGCTGTTGTTTAGTGCGTGTAAATTTTTTAAATTGCAAAAGTGCAGAAATAAAATTCAATTTGCAACTCGTCGAGAAATTGCAACAATGCAAATGTGGTTGTTAAATTAATTAATTTATTTGCCAAGAGTATTTTATTTAAATGTAATTAAAATATCTTAAACCATATTAATAATTTCTGCTCAAATAAATTGATGTCTGGATTTGCAGTCTTTATAATTACTAGTGCTATTGTTTAATAAATCTACTCAATGCTTTGACAGCACACAATTAAATATGTATACATATAAATGTAAATATTTATTTGACTGTCACTCGTTTTGTAATTTACTAAACTTGAATTAAAACTGGATTTATATATATTTAGCTTAATGACAGCCTTTGTCATAAAATATGCATAAATTGTTGGTTTTAATTTTATAGTCATTTCTAAAATTAATATATGTACATAAAGCTACAATTTTTTAATGTATTTTTATAATAAACATGTGCTTATTCGAAATTTATAGACTTTGTATAACATAAAATATAAAAATTGATAGCAACTGCAAATTGAAAAGATTGTGAAACAGTTATAGATAGTAGTTGAGTTAGTGACAACTTGAAATTTTCTGGGAATCATGCAATTTTGTATTACTAAGTTTACAATAACTTTTAACGCAAACTGTTAAAAATATATTAAAGTGATTATCATAAGTAAAATCTTGAAATAAAATACAAATCTTGTTGAATCTTTAAGACAGTTTCACACAAAAGACAAGTCAAGAAATAACAAGTGGGAAAGACTATAGTCGAGATCCCGACTATAGGATACTCGATACTTACTTTAATATATAAAAAAGTACTTTAAAGAAATTTCAACCCAAAAAAAAACTACTGCATACTTTTAGGTGATTGTATTGAATTAATTACTTTATTAATAACTTTGGTTAGCTATTACTGCCGTTCTACTTGTTTGATCTTGCTGCGGTTAAGTAAGATTATAGATAATATTAATAGATAGAATACCCATTACTTATTTCAATATATACTAAAGTATTTTATTAAAATTAATACATAATAAAAACTACTGCATACTTTTAGGAACCTTTGTTCCTTAGAATAAATCTAATTTAACAAAGGATCCCTTTAAGGCAATTTACTCTGCTGTAAGTGCATAGCAATTTTGTAAAAAAATTTTAATATTAATTAATCAACTATAAACTTTTAAAGTGTTGCGCAATAAGCTAACTTGTGCCATAAACATTTGTTGTTGAATCATAATTATAATCATCATTATCATCTTCCTTTTCATCATCATTATTATCAGCAGCGTCATTTCAACTGATGTCTCATCAGCTGTTTGGGTAATTAACTCAACACAGCGACTCAGCGGGCGTTGATGCCAGCATTTGCATTGAGTTAATCTATCAACGCAGTGCCACGCCCCTTTTCTCAGCCTCTCTCTGTTGTTGTTACTCCTTCAGCTTCCCCGTGTTCCAATACCGCTTCATTGCCTCCACATATCATTTGCTTTAATTACTTGGCCATGCTACAAAAACGACACACACACACACACACACAATTCCCTGTGGCGACATTGAACTGACGGGGGAAGGAGCAGCAGTAGGCGGTAGCTGAGTGAGGGGGGGAGGGGCAGGAGTCGCTTTAATAAACAAACCATTGGCACTTAAGAAATAAGCAATACACATTTAATGTCCAACGGGCGAGCAATCAGCGACCAGCTGGAATTATGGCAGAGAGTCGAGAGTCGAAGCTCAGCCGGAGGCAGCAACTGGAGAATGAGAGAAACTGAGACAGAGACTCGAACAGAGACTGAGACAGAGCGACAAAAACAATCCAACATTCATTTATTATTTAATACGAAAACGCAATTCGTGCATTCACCTGGAAACCATCAACAAACGTCACCAGCGGGAATACTCGCAGAAATACGCAGACAGACAGACAGACAGATTCGAGACCCGTGAGAATCGCAGAACTCACACAGATACACAGCTACACACACACACACAGATACACACACACACGCACAGCAAATATTTGGAGTTGCCTGCGTTCGTTGTCCTGCGTTGGAGCTGGAGTTGAAGCTGCTTTGTCCTCTGGCCACAGTCTCAGTCTCAGTCTGATTCTTAGTCTCATTCTCATCCTTACACTGAGAAAAAAGACCTGCTTCTAAAATCAAGAATATTCAAATTAAAAATTTTGTTCTTAAAATCAGATCAATCAAAATCATTTACTTCCATTATACTATGAATATAAAACTGAAAAATCAAAATTTTTAATACAAAAAAATCTTAAATTAGTAGAAAACATGTACTAATTCATATGGAAAAATTCATGTGGCGCTCATTAGATAATTTTAAAAAAAGAATAAAATGTATCAAAGTCAAAGTTAAAAAAAAAAAAAATTATATATATAATAAATCATCTTTAACTTTGTATATTCTTTTATTTTAATTTTAAGTATATTTATTCTTAAAATAAGTATTTGAAATGTTCTGATTTCTTAATCTAAGAATTTTATGTACTCGACGATATTTTTAAACCGAAATTCTTGGTTTTGAGACAAAAATTTTGATTTTATAACATTCTTTTTTTCTCAGTGTATTCTCAAGCTACGTCCATGTCGTTGTTCCGGTTACTGCGAGTTCTTCCTTCCTGGGAGGTTGAGAGTTGGAGGCGCACGCAGCCAAGCATAACGGTAAACCAAGCTGACGTTAACTGGCAAGGCGATAAAGCAGACACACACACACAGTCACACACACACACACACTCACACACAGAGCAAGAACCGAATTGAAATTCAAGCAAATTGAAATTTTATTTCAGCAAATGTCTTGCTCTTTACGCCCCCTTTAGCAGCCACGCCCACTTGTCTTGTCTGCTGTCTGCAGCTTGTTTTTGTCTCTGTCCATTGCTAACTTCAGCTCTCTCCCTCTCCCTCACTCTCTCCTTCGCTCTCTCTTAGTTTATTTGCTTGTGGGTTTGTCTGCCACTTTTTGCCTTTTCATCTAGTATTTTTGGGGGCAAGTTGTTATCACTGGCAGCGTTTTAGCTCGGCGATTTGTTGCACTTTTCAATTTAGATAAATTAAAAACAATACCACACAAAAGTTGCAACTTCTCCCTTTCTCCCTCTCTCCCAGTCTCTCTCTTTCTAATACTTTCTGAAACTTTTTTCGAGTGCCCCAAGATATTCACCTTAGCTGCCTGCCAACACTTTGCTCAAGTTGTAATCGCCAGAGAATTGTGTCTAACTCTTCCAGCTCACTCTCTCTCTCTCTCTCTCTCTCTTTCCTTCTCTTTCTCTTGTTTATTGCAACGTGAGTCTGCTGGGAACTACATGCAACATACGTGCAATTGTTCAATCGATGCTGCAGCAATTGAAGTGGAAAACAAAAAACAACAGAAACCGAATAGAAAAGACAAACAAACATGCAACTCCCCAGTTGTTGTTGCCTGCCCCAAAGTGTTGTCCCCAGTGTTGTCATTTCAGCAATTTTATTGCTAGATTTAGCACTTTTTTAAATGCAATAGCTGAAAAATTTGTGGAATTGCTATTAGCTAGAAATCTAGAAATTTTTGAAAATGATTTAGCTACAAAAATGTTTTCTTTTAATTGTAGGATTTTAAATTCTTATAATAACAAGAGCTGGAAAATTGAATAAAATTTTTACCCTGAGCCCATTGAAAATGGGGAAAAAAGGGTATAATGTGTTTGGCAAAAATTGTGTTGCCTACTTATTTGGACAAAAAATAGTGTTGCCTACTTTTGTGGGCAAAAATAGTGTTGCCTACTTTTGTGGGCAAAAATAGTGTTGCCTACTTATATGGGCAAAATAGTGTTGCCTACTTTCGTGGGCAAAAATAGTGTTGCCTACTTATATGGGCAAAAATAGTGTTGCCTACTTATATGAGCAAAAATATTGTTGCCTACTTATATGGACAAAAAATAGTGTTGCCTATTTATAAGGGCAAAAAAAATTGTTGCCTACTTGGCTCAGGGTTTTATTCTGACAACACTGGTTGCCTCCAAAGCACTGTTCTTATTGCTTTTGTCTTTCAATTGAAAGTGCTGTCTTATCAACATCAAGTGAATGGAAAGGCAGAAATTGCTCATACGCCAGGTGTTGCAGGCTGGAGTCTTAATCGATGGCCTCCACTTGCCACACGAATGAGCAGCAACAAGACACGCAGCGAGTTTATATGAGTTACTTGGCCATAATGAAGTTGGCAGCGTTCCACGAAAACGGTTTGTGCTTTAAGCCATTGATTGCATTGCAGTTGCCGTTGCCGTAGCCGTTGCAAAAGCCATTGAATATTTATGGTCGCTGCCAGCGCAGATTATGCGGCTAAAACTTAAGCAACTTGCCACCAAATTCACGTTGCTTCGCGCTTTTGGCCCGGCCAATGAAATGCAATTTGGTTTATGAGCTGCGAGCCAAGAAAGGTGTCTGCACCGCGACCGCGACAGAGATTTGCGCACTGCAAAATGAACTTGGCAGTTGCCTCAAGTAAGTTTAAAGTGCGGCACGTTGCAGGTTGCAAGTTCAAACAACACAGTCAGCAGCTAATTTTCTATTAAGTTTTGCAGGCAACTGCTGCTGCAGAAAGTGGCTAAGAACCTGTCACGACTTTGGCGGAAAAATAACTGACACTTTCCCGCATTCTCATTCGCAAACAACAAACACTTAAAGTTTCAGCTCAAATATCAGTTTACATTAAGTTTCAGCTTATGGTTAGCTTTTAAGCCAATCTCAAAGTTTGTTTTTAATATCATATCTTTCATATTTAAAGTCTAATATAATTAAATTACATTTAGTAACTATAAAAGTGTTCCAAATGAATTCAAATATAAACACATTTATTTCCCCTTTTTTTAGTAACTTTTTTACATTGTTTTGCTAACAAGTTTTATGTGGTTAACCGCAGTGACAATTAGGCGTGACAATATGTATTTAAATTAACTCAATTAACAACAATTTTGACACTTATCAAGTATACAACATGTTACCACATTTAAGATGGTTAATTTATTATGATATAAGCATTACTTAATTAATTAAAAAAAAATTCTTAGCCATGAATCATCCAATTTTCCATACCTACCACTTAACGTTTTTTCAAAAACTTTGATCTCTCATAACTTCATCAAAAGTTAGCCGATTTTCACGCGGAATGTCATTTTGTTCATGATATGGTCTCTAAATTGATTCTGCATTTAAATTTTTATCATCTAAAAAATTTGATTCAAATCGAAAATATATCAAATTTTCCATACTTACATTTTTTGACATTTTTGACATTTTGACATTTTTTCAAAAACTTTGATCTCTCATAACTTCATCAAAAACTAACCGATTTTCAAGCGGAATGTCATTTTGTCCATGATTTGACCTCTAAATTGATTCTGCATTTAAATTTTTATCCTCTAGAAAATTTGATCAAAATCGAAAAAATATAAAATTTTCCATACTGACCCCTTGACATTTTTCAAAAACTTTGATCTCTCATAACTTCATCAAAAATTAACCGATTTTCACGCGGAATGTCATTTTGTTCATGATTTGGTCCCTAAATTAATACTGCATTTAAATTTTTATCATCTAGAAAAGTTGATCAAAATCGAAAAATATCAAATTTTCCATACTTACCCCTTGACATTATTTCAAAAACTTTGATCTCTCATAACTTCACCAAAAATTAACCGATTTTCACGCGGAATGTCATTTTGTTCATGATTTGGCCTCCAAATTGATTCTGCTTTTAAATTTTTATCATTTTGAAAATTAGATATATTTTCGATTTTTAAAATATATAACATATGAATAATATAAATGTAGTATGTTATGTTATTGACATGTTATGTTATGTTAATCGCTTGCTGTAAGACTAATTTCATTTAAAAGTCATATATTAATTTATTTATTTCTTTAAAATAAAAAGAAAAGAGCAAATCGGTTGTTTGGCTGCCACAAATGTGCACATAACCCACGGCTTGACGAATCTGCAAGCCAAATATTTATAGATCAACACATTCCCCACACACACACTTATAGAGAGAAAGAGATAGAGAAAAGGAGACTTCAGAAGCTGCCAACAGCGACACGCACTTGACTTTCGAAACTCACTCGAAGTCCTCTTGAAAGTTGAGAGTTGAGTTTTCGTCTGTCTCTTTCTATGTCTCTCTGTCTCTTTGTCTTTTTGTCTGTTTGTTTGTTTGTTTGAGCTTGGCAAAAGTTTTGCTGACTGCAAGCTGTTGTTGTCTGTGCCACAGTTTTGAGTGCAACATGATGTTGCACATTTCGTGTTGCCTCCTTCGCATTGACTATAAAGATGTTTTCATTAGATTTTCCGAGCTGCCACTCGCTGCTGCATAGTGTTTAATCGTGTCGCTTAAAGCGGCATAAAAATAGCAGCCCAAGGTGGCAGGTGCTGCATGTTGCACGTGGCACGTTGCACTTAAAGCAAGCTTGCCTCGCGGCAAGCGTTAAATGAGCAAAATGCATTTCAAGCGGAAGGCAGCTCCCTTTGAATTCCCCTTCCCTCCCCTTGGCTGTACTTGCCCCAAGCAGCTGCACGGTTTGTGTATGTCAACACATCTTTGGTTAAGCCACAGTGCTGCACCCCTGACCCCGCAGTGACCCCTCCAAAGAGGTCTAGCCATCCGGCGTAACATACGAGTACCCGTACTCGTTCAACATGCACTCATTCATTCACTTCATTTACCGAGTTACGCACACTGAATGTGATTGTCAATGTGAATGTGAATGTGAATGTGAATGTGAATGTGATTGTGAATGTGAATGTGAATACGAGTTGTGGACTGGCCCCTGTTGATGACATCAATTTGCGTAAATTGTGCTAGGAAAACGTTTGCCGGAAACTGGCAGACTAATGGAGCGGAAGTTTTTCCAAAGCATTTCGAATGACTGGCATACGCCCCCTAAGCCAAAGTTCCGCCCTCCGCCCCTTCTCCTGTTAACCCTTTAACCATCTTGCAACGACTGCAGACAGGCAGCATCTACACTGGAAAAAAATAGGAATTACGGCAAGAAATCAATGCAATACGGTGTCATAGACAAGACTGCAAAGTAACAAAATATTTGTAATCTTCTAATTTTTTCTGGTCATTATTTTATTGAAAAAAAAAAAATAAAATTTTCATAATAATCTTAATTTATTTGAATATTTTAACATGACTTATTTTTATTCGATGTCTCAAATAATTACGTTATATTAGAATGGCATAAAATATATGTAATTATTTTTTTTTGGAACCTTTTATTTATTAAAGCAGTTAGGGTTTAGGTTCGCGGAGTAAATATTTTAATTTTTGGGTTACTGTAAAATTTGATTTAATTAGATTAAAAATTTTAAGTTTCTTTGAATTTTTTAATGATGAGCTAAATTTATAATAATACGTTTAATTTATACTTAAGTCGAAGATTTAAAAATATATCTTTAAAATTATTTTTTTCTGTGTTTCTTTAAATTTTTTTATAATAAGTTAATTTTATAATAATATTCTTAATATTTACTTAATCCAAGTATTTTAAATAGAATTTTAGAAAGATTTTTTTTATCTGTGTAGCTATTCCAGACAGAGTCGAAAACAGACAGACAGACAGTAAGTCAGTCAGTCAGTCAGTCAGTCAGTCAGTCAGTCAGTCAGTTGGGCATTTTCAAGCGCATTCAAACGGCATGCAGATGAGTTGCACTTCGTTTTGTTTCATTTGCAGCCTTTGTTGTTGCTTTTTTATTTGTTGGTTGTTGTTGTAGTTGAGTTTCGCTGACTGTTTGTTTGTCTGTCTGTCTGTCCGTCTCGCAAACTGTTATTTAGCAGCGCTGCTAATGAAGCTGCTGTTGCTAGCAATTAAACATTACGCATACGCAGTGTTGTGCAGCTCAAATTTAATGCAATTGTCTGCGTACATATCTGAGTCTCTCTCACTCACTGTCTCTCTCTCACTGTCTCTCTCTCTCTCTCTCTCTCTCTCTCTCTCACTCTCTCCATCCTTTTCTTTCTCTCTCTGTGTGTTACGCTTAATTTGCTGTGAACCTTGTAAAATTAAACTTGTCTGCTGTGCATTTAAAATGTCACCTCACCGCCACATCGCATCGCACCTGTCGCCAAATGCTAGTCCCTGTGATCCGTTAGCAGGTCGGTAGTAGTCCAATTGTTGGCAGTAGTAGTACCATGTACCATGGGCATGCAAACGAAAATTTTATCAGCATCAGCATGAAAATGTCGCCGCATATTAACCTGTCATCCATCACTTTTGATGCTTTCGTATCGTCGCGTTTCACCTTCAATGGCAATCGGGGTGAGAGGAGTGGGGTGCAGTGGGTGTCTGGGGGTTAACTCAACCCCTAGCGTTTTCATGTCACGCAGCAAAAAGGGTCAATTCCGTTGCACGACACACAAAAGGATAACGAGCGCAATATGAGTTGGCATTATAATACAACAACAACAGCAACAACAACGACAGCAACAACATCAGTTGACAAGAGCAACAACAACTATAACAGAATGACAGCGCATAACACAAAGAGAAAATAAAATGGCGTCGTCCTTGCTGATGCTGCCTCTGTCGCAGTCGCAGTCGCTGTCTCTGTCGCTGCCGCTGCCTCTGTCGCTGCCTCAGTCGCTGCTGTTGATGTCTCTGCAGTGTATGACGATAGAAATGCCAATGACGATGACGATGACGTTGATATCCATGATGTAAAATAAAAAACAACAACAACAATATCGGTTTCAGCTTACAGTTTTAGCACTTTACAGTTACCAGTTTTATTCAATAAATGTTAAATACAATTCGATTATGGTCAAATGTGGATGCGATTAAAACTGTAGTTGCTTTTATGTTGGAAAATATAATATTGTAATAATAAAAAGTAGTGATGATAAGATTAAGGTAAGCAAAATGAAAAATAAAAAAAGCAGCTAGAGATCAATATTATTTACATTATTTTAATAATATTTTGAGATAAGTTAAAGGGATTGAATTATATTAAATTTATGTTTTATTTTAATAGGATAAAAAAATTAAAAATACTTTAAAACCGCATGTATATGATAAAATTTCCACCAGTATTTCGATTATATAAATAAAAAATAGCTAAAGTCAATATATCTCATTATAAAGTTTTGAATCTTTTTAAAAAAATATTTTTTAATATATTTTTTTTGAATACCTAAAAAATATAAAAATATTTTTGACCAGTATTTCGATTATATTAATCAAAAATAGCTAAATCCAATAGATCTCATTATATAACTATAAGACTTTTTCTAATAACAAATTTAGACTATATTAAAGTAAGAATAAAAAAATGTAGGAAAAATAAAATGAAATAAAGTATCAATTTTTTTTCTGTTTAAAAACAAGTTTATATGTATTTTAAAGTATAATTTGAGTTTTACCTCAGACTAATGGTTTCGGCAGACAGTATACAATATAATGTTTAGAGATTAACAAGTGATATAATATTATATTATATTATTAAATAAATATTATGCCATATTTTAGCAACTCTTCACTTACGAAGTTTTTTTTATCGTTTATTTGTAATAAATAGTTACAATAGACTTTCACTTTAATCTTTCCAGCAACTTTACAAAATATAGACTAAATTTGTATTGCATTGTAAGTAAAGTAAAGTGTATAAAATGTAGTGCAAACTTTGATAAATATATACAAATATTTTGTAGACACTTTTTGATACTCTGCAAGTTCCGTTTCGTCTTCGTTGCAGGCAGCATAACAAATGCATAGTGGGAAGAAGAAGATGAAGAACAACAACAACAATAACAGCTACAGTGGAGTCCCTTTAAAATGGCACACACACTAGAGCAACCCCCCCTCCCCCCGCTGTAGTTATCCTGCTGGAAGCTGGAAGCTCTTCTCTCCTTCCTTCTCTCATCCCTAAGCTGTGGCTTAGCCGTTGATGCGGTTGTAGATAACTTTGGCGTAGCAAAAGGCCAAGTTTAGACACTGACAGTGTGTGTGTGAGTGTGAGTGTTCGTTGGGGTGTGTGTGTGTGTGTGGGAATGGAGGCTATGCTGATGGGGCATCAGTTTTGCCAGCATATGCATGAGTGTGTGTGTGTGTGTTTTTATGACTAAAATTGTAAATTATGTCAACTGGCCACGACCCACAGAGCTCGTTATAGTTGGAGTGCGATATCCAGAGAGACACACACACACACACACACACACACGCACACACACACATACAGAGGCATAGCTTAGTCTAACTGCTACACGAAGCTAATGAAAATTTATTGATAATAAATTTAATATGTTTTGCGGCTGCGTGTTTTATGTGCATATGCATACACACACACACACACACATACATAACTTGTAGCAGCGACATATCCTTAGAGTTTTGAATATTCTATGTAATCAACATAGAAAATTGGTTTGGGTTACAGTTTCAGTTGCGAGTTTGGTTTTGCCAACTATTCATAATTAATTTATTGTAATTAAATGATAAAAGCGAAATTTGTTGAACACAAAATATATTTAAACCACCCGCTATTTTTAATGCTGCACTTTGTTGCTATTGTTATTGTTATTGTTGTTATTGTGCATGTTGCTGCCACACTTTGTAATGCGATATGCGTCAGTTGTCATTTCAGCGCTGTTTTTTATACCATCAGCATCAGCAGCATCGTGGCAATTGAAGCCTGGCAATCTACCCCTCAAATTCAACTCCCCCCTCCCCCTGCCCCGCATAATATGCAGCAGCGTTGTTGACATTTCATTGAGTCTCAAGCTCAAACTTCATTATGTCCTGCTGCGTCTGGCGCCAGCGAGAGAAGCTCATGTCGTGCCACATTCCACTTGCCACATCCCACAACCCAATGTCCCCTTTTGGGATGCGTGCCTTCATCTTATCTGCTTCCTCTATGTGTGCGTGTGTGCGTGTGTGTGACTTGGTCTAAGTTTGTTTGCATAACCTATTTGTATAAATATTTTGCCTTTGCTTCGCTCTGTTGCTCAACTTATTTGCACGTCTCCAACGGCAACAACAACAACAGCAACAACCCCAACGGCAATGTGCCTCTTTCCACCTTTCCCCTGCCCCCTTTAACATTTTGATGGCCTTCTTGATGGCCTGCTTGTTGCTCTACAGCTATTGTTGTTGTTCTTGTTGTTGTTGTTCTTGCTGTTATTGTTGTTGTTCTCCTGCTGTTGCTGTAAGTTCTCTCTGGCAGCCTGTTCTCTGTTTTGTAGGTGATAACAATGTTTGTCTTTATTTCTGTAGCAAAAACTTTACTTTTAACATTTTCACTTAAACTTGCTCAACAAATTTGGTTTATTATTTTATAGTTTGGCACGTGTGTGTGCGAGATTTGTTTGTGTGCGCGTGTGTGTGTGTGTGTGTCTGTTGCTTAGCTCAGCAGTTTCTATAAAGAAAATATAGTTCACTTAATTAACTGCATTTAAATTCGTATACGCTATGGCAAACTAATCAAAGTTGGGAGCTATAAAATTTAAATACGATTATTAGATTCGAAAATTATCGAAGAAATAATGAAACTATTTTTGTATTAAATAAAATCAACCAAAATACATTCAACATTAAAGATAAAGCAATAATCTAACAAATTTAAATTTTCTGTTGCATACTTTCGAGCAACACATTAAATGACAGTTTTTATTTCATAAGATATGGCAATCAGAGCTATAAAATGAATTTCGATTATTAGATTTGAGAATTATCGCTGCAAAAATACAACTATTGCAGTTCTAAACGAAGATCAACCAAAATAAATAACAGATTTACAATTTTTGTTGCATACTTTCAGGCAGCACAATAAATAACCGCACATATTTCCACACGATATGGCAATCTAATCAAAGTTTAGAGCTATAAAATGAATTTCGTTTATAATATTTGAGAATTATCGTTGCAATAATTAAACTATTGCAGTATTACACAAAGATAAACAAAAGTAAATACAATACGGCGGTTAACAAAGTGAACTAGCAAATTTAAATTTTCTGTTGCATACTTTCGGGCAGCATATTAAATAGCTTGTTAGACAGACATAAGCTGCTCACTGCAAGCAAAGAGAACTGCTTGCTGCACTGCTTATGCAAACTCAATTTAATGGCCAGCAATTTGTTGACACTTCTGCACCGTAATATTGCAAATCCCCAATGCAATTTAAGCCCACACAAAATTAACGTGTCTGTCTGTGCTTAGCTATTTGATCCCCGACAAATGCCGACAATGCAATTTACGCGCCTGTAAGCAGCTCAAGACCCAAAAGCAGATGGCTCTGTCAATGTGCAAGCTTGCCACTTAATGAATTGTCAAACACTTTAAGCCAATAAACGCCGTAATGGCAACACACACACACACACATACACACAAGTACATATGTATGTGTGTGGAAGTAGAAACAGGTGAACAGTTGAGTTGAAAGACGCTTAGCAATTGCAAGGCGTTTAGCTGTAAAACTTGCAAAAGTTGTGCTATGCCAACACCAACTTTTACCTATACACACACACACACACACATACGCACACACACATACGTACACTCGAGGACATTTGTCATGGTGCTTTGGCTTTTTTCTTGCTTATTTTTTGTCAAGGCTATGACTGTCAGCGAAACTTTGCTTTGCTTTGCTCTTCTTTTGACATTCGGCAACAACAACAACAACAGCAAGTGTTTATGTTGGCCGGAAGACATAAAAGCAAAGTGTTGCCCCGTCCCCCTTCCCCCACCAACTGCCCCTGCAGTCTCTAGAGTTAGAGCCAGTTGATGGTGAAGCAATGTCAGTGACACGCAACCGCAACAAATCCAACGGAAATCCACTTTAAAGTTGGTGGGCAGCACTTCCCCCACTCCTTACTCCCCTCCCCCTCCCCACACTCAGCACTCGACTACTCCTTCTTGTGTCCTTGCTGCACTTGCACTTGCAGTGCTGTCAAGTGTTGTGAAACACGCGATGGACACACACAGCTCAAGACAATCACAAAAGACCAGTACACTGAGAAAAAAAAGACGTACTAAAATTAAGCTCGAATGAACTCAAATAAAATATTTCCGATACTTAAAATTAAAATTTGATATAAGTACGAATTACTGAAAATTAGTATAAAAATTCTTTAACCAAGTAACAACATTCTTGATATAAAAAAATCTTGAATCCAGTAAAACTTCTAAATTATTAGATATGATACTTAAATCAAGTACGTTTCAAAGTTATTTTGGGTTTAAATATACTAAAATACTTAAATTTCATTCTTAAAATATCGTACTTGAGTTTCGATCGCAATTCTTGATTTAAGTATTTTCATTCTTAGTGAGAAGTCAAGTTCGAAAATTGGCGTTTTAAGTAAAAAATACTTGATTTTTTCCCTATGTGTATAAGACAGATTTCTAAGCAGCGAAACCGAAAGAGACAGCAACAGAGCGAGAGAAAGAAAGAGAGTACCATCTCTTTCTATATATATATATATATATATGTATGTAGACAAAGTCCTTGTCATTTTTCATTGAACAATAATACTTGTAGCAGAACCAAAAGCCGTACTAAGAGCAAAAGCAAAAGCGAAAGTGTCTGGTAAATGGGTTTATGTGAATCGAGCATGAATCTTTAGAATGTGTTTTCCACACACTTTTATGGTTTACTTAAAGCCAACAACAGCTGTAGACAAGCTGCAGTTATGCTTATGGCTAACATCGCACAATCATCCCAATCTATTGAACAACAATTGTCTGTCCGTACATCCACAAAGCCATACGAGTGGCCATTGACCACATGAACAGTTGGTCCAGGTTCCAAGTTCTTGACTCTGAAGAACTTTAAGAATTTAACTCTTACTAGCGAATGAGATAACAGATTTTTACCTAAATTTACTTGTGTTTTCGTATTGCTCTAAGAAAAACATAATCATTCTAAAATTCATTCAATAAATTTCGAATAACAGCAAATGTTTCTTATCTTGTTTTAAATATAGCTTTTAAATTTAGACATTTGATATTATTTCAAAAACTTTGATCTCTCATAATTTCATCAAAAATTAACCGATTTTTAAGCGGAATGTCATTTTGTTCATGTTTTGGTCTCAAAATTGATTCTGCATTTAAATATTTATCATCTAGAATATTTGATGAAAATCGAAAAAATCTAAAATTTTCTATACTGATCCCTTGACATTTTTCCAAAAACTTTGAGCTCTCATAACTTCATCAAAAATTAACCGATTTTCAAGCTGAATGTCATTTTGATCATAATTTGGCCTCTTTATTCATTCTGCATTTAAATATTTATCATCTAGAATATTTGATGAAAATCGAAAAAATATCAAATTTTCTATACTGATCTCTTGACATTTTTCCAAAAACTTTGAGCTCTCATAACTTCATCAAAAATTAACCGATTTTCAAGCTGAATGTCATTTTGATCATAATTTGGCCTCTTTATTCATTCTGCATTTAAATATTTATCATGTAGAAAATATTGATATTTTTTCAATTTTCAATTTTCCAACTCTCTTGATTTATTTAATGAAAGATGTCTCATTTTGCATGTGGTTTGTAAGCTGTACTTTAAAGAATTATGTAAAAATACTTTGTCAGTATTAAAGTATAATAAAATATTTGCAAATGGCTTATGATATGCGACAAAGGAATTTGGCAGAAAGATAAAACTGTAAAGCTGTAATAAAATTCCAATGTCATGTAAGTAAAAGTTAAATCACTAAAGCAACAAATATGCATATGAATGGAACTTCACAACAAGAATAAGGACAACAAAAGCTGAGGCAGCTGACAGGCAAATAATTGGCATAAAATGACACCAGAAATTGATTAAAAGCGGACAGCAAAACGTAAAGAAGCAGAAGCAAAGGCAAAAGTAAAGAAAAAAGAAAGAAAAAAGCTGAACAAGCAATGAAATATTAAATAACATTCATTTTTTTAAAGGCAAACTGTTAACAAGCAACAGCCAAAGAAATGCGATAAGAATGCAGAAGGGCAAAGGAAGGGAATGGGAAAAGGGAGGGGGGATGAGAGACGACAGGAAATGAAAAAGGAAAACGGCACGACAAAAGTTAAAAATCAATTCGTGGCAAACTGAAAGCTGATTTATGGCTGCATTTATGAAATGGCCCAAAGAAAAACGCTTTCAGCTCTTTTGCTGCCCACAAGTTCACAGAAGAAAAAAGTAAACACCAATATCTAAACACACACACACACACACACACATATAAATAGTACACAATCTATTGGGGGTAACTGTAGGAAATAGAAAACTAAGTGATTGAGAGTTATAACGAGTCCAGCAAATTTACCAGAAAATTGACTTTTTCTGTTTGGAATTAAAGACGATGTGGGAAGCCAAAGCAGTGGCAATATATGTGTGTGTGTGTGTGTGTTGGTGTGTGTGTGTGTGTGTGTGTGTGTGTTGAGAGGGCGTTGCACATGCCACAAACTTGTCAACGTGGCAATTCGAGCTGCTGTTGCTGCTGCTGCGAAATTGAACTGTTTGCAACTGCGAGTACAAATTGCAACTTGTTTTTCGCCCGGCTGCATTTTGTTTTATTTTCGACAGGTGAAATAACCGCAATTACGCTGATGCTACCTTTGCTAGCTTGCAAGCCAAAATAGCAAAGTGCAAGCCATAAAGCAGCGAGCGAAAATGGCCAAATGGCCAAATGAAATTGCCACAGGCGAAAGAGAGACACTACAAGAGGGAGAGAGAGTGGGAGTGAGGGAGTGAGAGATAGAGTGGGAGTGAGAGAGAGTGGGAGGTAACATATTTGCTGTGGCAAAAAGTGCGCTTAAGTGCCGCTTTGGAAAACATTTCGTTGCATAAGGCAGGGGGCAACAGGAAACATTCCTCCCCTTTCCCCCTCCTCCCTCCTTTCTCCTCCACCCTCTTCTTCCTGCTGTCCGCACTGAAGTGAAATACGAAGCAGTTGGCAATAGTTGCCTTGTCCTTGTGCCGCTCTACTCGAAAAACTAACAAAATCGGAAACGGAAGCACACAAAGCGCCAGCACCAAAAGTCTGAAACTACACTGAGGGAAATCAAGTAACTCGTACTGAAAACGCCACTTTTCGAAATTGATTTTTCGCTTAAAAAAAAAATACTTAAGTCAAGAATTTCCATCTTAATTCAAGTACGAAATTTAAGTATTTTATTGTAGTATTTTCAAACTTAAAAAAACTAATTTGAGTAATATTCTACTCCTCATTGCAGAAAAGCAAGAACCAGTTGAGAATTCTAAGCGAGCGAATGTAAAAACTGTATTTATGGTAAATAACGTTATTTAATAATATTATCTATAATCTCACTTAACAGCATCAAGATCGGACAAGTAGAAAGGGAATAATAGCTAACCAAAGTTATTAAAAAAGTTATTAATTCAATACAAGCGCCTAAAAGTATGCAGTAGTTTTTATTGTGTATTAGTTTTAATAAAATTCCTTAATATATATTGAAATATGTAGTGGGTATTCTATCTATTAATATTATCTACAGTCTCACTTAACCGCAGCAAGATCGGACAAGTAGAACGGGAGTAATAGCTAACCAAAGTTATTAATAAAGTTATTATTTCAATACAAGCGCCTAAAAGTATGCAATAGTTTTTGTAAGGTATTTATTTCTTTATAGTTCTTTTATGTATATATATTGAAATAAGTAACGGGTATTCTATGGTCGGGATCTCGACTAAAGTCTTTCCCACTTATTTTTCTCAGTGTAAGAGAATGAAGAACTGCAGAACTCGGCAGCAGTTGCAGCTGAAGATGGAACTAAAACTGAAGCTGGAGGAGCAGCAACAGCAACATCATCATTGTCGCTTCGCTGCCTGGCAAACAGAGAGGCAACCCGGGGGGAGGGAAAAGAGGGGGAGGGGTAACTGCTTAAAAGTCGCCTTTTCGCAACAAACAAAACGGCGAAAAGTTACAAGAGTTTTGTTGCCACAGTTTGCCACAGTTGGTTGTTGCAGCTTCAGCTTGTTGTTGTTCTTGTTCTTGTCATTTTTTTTGTTGTCGTCTAAAAAATTGCGCTGCTCATTTGCTGGCCACTCCAAACTGCTCTTGCTAATTTGCTACCCCCCAAACTACCCCTATTTTCCAGCACCCTCATCACAGCCTATGTTTGACTGTTGGCTCCACTCGAATGCTTTGTTCAATTAATGAGACTCTTGACAGTTTTCTGCTGCGCTGCGGCTGCTTTTACCCCCCTCCCCTCGCTTCCTACCCCCCTCTCTATGCTCCTTTTCCTGCTCTAGCTTCTTGGCCATTTGATGTCCCTTTTTTTTGGTGGCTGCCACACTGATTGTTGGCAATTCGAGTTGTTTTTCCCCGCTGCCTGTTTTGTAATTTATACTGTCAACTTTTTGATTTTTCAGGTCAGAGCGCACTTAATTAATAGAAATAGGTTGCAGGGAAGTAAGGGTTGGGGTTGGGGTTGGTTTGGGGTGGTAACAAAACGGTTAGTTCTGCAATTGAACACAAATACATGCATCCAAATTCAATTACGCAGGCAAACAAAAATCAATAGCTGAGTTTTGTCGCTACACAAAGTGCTCTCTTCCCCTCCCTTCTCCACTCTTCCCTTCCCCTTTCCCTTTCCCTTTGTCGCTTTTCTTTTGCCTGCTCGCATCGTTTATTAATTGCCGCACGTACATTGCTCATACGTCACGTTGTGCGCAAGGAGCAAAAGAAAACTGTCAGCTGTAATTAGCACAGCTGAGCGAAAACCGAGAGACGCGTTGAGTGTTGGCCATGTTGTTGTTGTTGTTGTTAGCCATCTTGTTGTTGTTGTTCTCTTTGTTGTTGTTGTTGCCGTTAACACAACTTGACGCGCTGAAATTTTTTGACTGAGTGATGCGATGGCAGCTTAGAAAAGCAGCCACAGAGGATACGGGATACAGGATACAGGATACGGAATACAGGACACAGGACACAAGGCAGTGCCTAAGGGCAGTACACTGAAAAAAAACCATTCTAAAAATCAAGTTAAAAAAATTCCTTTAGTATAAGAAACTTGATTTTTGCTTGATTTTTAAGCATGTATCGTGTTATAATTCCTAAATTAAAAAAAAAATCCATTCTTAACATCAAGTTTAAAAAACGTAAACTTTTAATGTATGTATCGGGTTATAATTCCTAAATTTAGATAATACGTAGACAAAATGGCGACGATATTAAAAAATCGACATTAAAAAAGTGAAAGAAGTCTAAATTATTTAATCTATCACAAAACAAATATTACAGAACTCCAAAAATTAAAATATTGTTGAGAAAATTCGGGCTTGATTTAAGTATTTCATATTTGGTTTATAAGAATCCGGGATTACTGTACTTCTGACACCGCTGGAATTAATTTTTGCCCGGAATCCCCGATTTTTTTTACAGTGTGGTGACAAAAGGAAGGGGTGGGGAGGGAATTCAGGGGGGAGAGGAGTATGGTTTGCAGCTGCCAAAAGATGAATGTCTTTGGGAAACATGTGAAGAACGGGGCGTGGCAGAATAATTATGAATGTCATCCTTGCTAACGTTAATGTGTGTTCGAGTGTGTGTGTGAGTATGTGTGTGTGAGTGTGAGTATTTGTGTGTTAATGTGTGTCGCCTGCTTTGCCTTAAAGCAGCTTTAATTTTTTTGTTGATATGGAAAAACTACGTTAACTCCTTAAGCTCTGCCTGCTTTTCCGCTTTGGGCAACTGCCTCACCCCTCCACCCCTCCCCCTTCCACCTTCACACAGCTCAGTTCAGCTCAGCCGCTGGCAAAAATAATAATTTGCAGTGCAAGTTGCTGTTGCTTCTTCTTCTCATCGCTTTTCATCTCATCTCTGCTCTTTATTTTTTTTAAGCCCTGTACCCAAAAAACTACACAGGGGCCTTTAAGTTTGTCAAAAGTAACAGTTACCGAGTAACTCCAATTTTTATCTTCTAAAATAAATATCAAAACTAGCTTTTATTACCAAGATTTATATGATTTTTAAAAATAATAATTTTATTTTTATATAATATTATAATTATATAATTTGTTTATTTAAAGAATAAGCAGTACAGGGTTTCTCAGCATCAAGTTGACTCCACTGTATTATATCCCACTAGTTTTTATTATTTTTTTTCGTGCCACTTTTTATTTTCCAGCTTCTGCTGTTTGCCTGCTTTTATGTTGTTATATTTCAACCTCGCATACCTTTTTTTTATACATCTTTTTTTTTCATTTTTTTTTTTTTTGTAGCCAACTGCTGCTGCAATTTTTCTCGCCGATTTTCACACATATACGAGTAGATAGACACATAGACAGGACAGACACTTGGACTGAGCACATGGACAGGACACGGAGATGACGATGGTGATGGTGATGTTGATGGTGTTGCAAGTGGCAAGTTGCAAGTCTGAGGCTGAAGCCGGCGCTCATGTTGTTTGGCGCCATTATTAATAAAGTTCACGAATGCAATGAGCGCTGAGCTGTACGCGAAATGAGTAAGTTTGCCAGCAAACACACACACACACACACAGACTTGCAACTTTGCTGCAACTATGCACAGTTAGTCAACAGCAATGAAAATGCAATGCAACGCCTAAGGTTGACTTCTTAATGCTCTTTAATCTTAATATAAACCTAAAGATATATAATGTTATTGCCAAATTAACCACCACACCCACAGTTTTTAAGATAATACAATTTTTATGATAATTAACGTTTTCTATTAATATTATCTATAATCTCACTTAATCGCAGTAAGATCGGACAAGTAGAACGGCAGTAATAGCTTACCAAAGTTATTATTTCAATACAATCGCCTAAAAGTATGCAGTAGTTTTTATTATGAAGTAATTTCTATAAAATACTTTAATATGTGTTGAAATAAGTAATGGGTATTCTATCTATTAATACTATCTAATATCTCACTTAACCGCAGCAAGATCGGACACGTAGAACGGGAGTAATAGCTAACCAAAGTTATAAATAAAGTTATAATTTCAAAACAAGCGCCTAAAAGTATGCAGTAGTTTTTTTATTTATGTACTTTTATATATATTGTTATAAGTAATATATATTCTATGATCGGGATCGCGACTATAGCCTTTTCCACTTGTTTTTATGCTGTATTTAATTTAAAAATTGTAGAGTATCTATGTAGTCGTTTTCATTTAAATGCTGCCACACTACAATATTTGCAAATTATGCCACGCCCGTTGAGCGCTTTCTTTCCGCTCTGGCCAACGCTGTGTTATCTGTTACTGCGGCAAATGCAACCACACACACTCACACACACACACACACACACACACACACCCACACAAACGAACATGCTCACACTTGTAATTCCGCCTAGGTGCATGACAGCCCAAAGTGTTTCTGTTTCATGCCCATTGCAACAGTTGCAACTTGCAGCGGCAAATGCCGCATATACTGCACACACACACACACACCAATACACACACACACACACATGGCTGGGCCTGTGTCGAGTTGTTGGCTGGTTGGTTGATGCGCCTCGAGTTCTGTCGAGTGCGGCTTTTGTGGCAAAAATTAAAAATTTCGAGTGGGCCGCAAGTGGTTTCAAGGATTTGCATTAAGCGCATGCAACTCGCCCTCTCTCCCCCTCTCCAACCCCTTTTCATCCCCTTTCCACCTCCTCTTCCTCTCCCTTTCCTTGCGCTGAGTAAGTGTACGAGTAGAGCCTTCATTTCCATTCAAGCCCCTTCTCACTCACTCATTCCAGCCGCAATCACCCTCTCATCTACCCCTCTCATGTCACCCTCTCATCTTCCCCTCTCATTTCTCACCCCCTTGGCAGCCCTTGGCTCGAAAGCACATTAACGATACGTTGTGCTGTTAGTTTATGTTTCTCTTCTGTTTCTCTTCGCTTACTGTTACTGCCTCTGTTTCTGTCTCTGTCTCTATCTCTGTCTCTGTCTCTGTTTCGGGATTCTGTTCTTTGGCAAATGCTGACAGTCGACTTACGCTATTAAGGCCATTACTCAAAGCCTACAAATTACTACAGATACTAGCCAACAAGTACTAACTATCTATGTAATTACACATAAAATCAAATGACAATCACTGTTGTTTTCACTTAATCAGTTACTTTATATAATATGGACAAACAACTTTATATATATAGATAAATGCTTAAGTAGGCATCAAAAGAGAAAGAAATGTAGGCAGAGAGATGGATACAAAGAAACTGAGAGAAAGAGAAAGAAGAAACTGAGTTAAAGGGAATGAGAAACAAAATGGTCAAATGTTAATTAATTAATGAATAAATCTGAAATTAAATTCGCCACAGACATTTTGATGTCAATTTTATGCAAATTAGCAGAATTATTGATGGGAAAAGTATTTGAAAACTTAAATTAAACTTACAATGCAATATATTTAAAGAAAAGAGACAGTTTGCATAAATTTGAATAAAGTATGATTTTAGAGGCCAAAACATGGTAAAATTTGTAAAATCAATTAACGTCCTAGCACCAGATCCGGTATTATTCCCTGGTTTAAATATTATTGAACCACACTGAAAATTCTATTCATTTATTTGTAGAGCGAGTTTAAAGTTTATGTTTCCTCGAATCCAATTAAATTTTATTATAATAATTTTATACAACTACTAGATTCAATCGAATTTTATTATAATAATCTTATAAAATTATTTAACCGACAAAATTTGTAAAAGGTACTAAGATATATTAAAGATATATTACTTTCTTTTTATATTCGTTGTTATGTTACCTGCATTTACATTTATTCCAGTTTTTTTTTAACTCTTAAATGCCTTACTACTGTTGAATTATAATAGTTTCTACGAGATAAGTTAAGAGTTTTAATATCTTCAATATGTCTGCCAACGAAGGAATTATAATCTGTGCCAGTAACAATTCAACTCGTATTGCACCTGCCTGCCACATTACTTGAGTGTGTGTGTGAGTGTGTGTGTGAGTGTGTGTGTGAGTGGCTGCCCCTTAAGACACTCATAGTCAAAAAGTCGTATGTATAGTACGTGTATTCGTATTCGTACAGTTACGGGCATAAGTATTCGTATGAATATCAACTGTTCTCTCGGTTGCATTCCTAACAATTACACACAGCTCAGACTCGACAAAAACCTTTGCACGGCCCACTAAGCACACTTGTCAGTTTGTCTTGTAACTGTCTCTCTCTCTCTCTCTCTTACTCACTCTCCTCTCTCTATCACTCGTTCGCTCAGTCTCTTCAGCATCAAATCTCTGTCTACTTTTGTGTTGCTGTTTTCGGGCGCTTGTTCTGTTTTATTCTGTTGTTTTCTATTTACCAAGCGCTTCAGTCGACTTCTCTACACACACACACACACACACACACACACACACACACACACACACGCACACACACATGCAAACCTAAACAGATGTGCATATGTATAAATGCTATTTTTATTTATTTTTCTGTCTTTGTTGTTGGTAGCTTGTACTTTGAATCAGTCTCCTCTCCTCTTTCCCCTTTCCCCTTTCTCGTGTCGCGTCGAAGCTTGTGAAAAATTTCATAATAAAGTTGTTGAACTATTTTTCATAGCATAGTTTTAGGGGCGCCCAGTGCACTTAAGCGTATTAAAATCGCACTCGAAAATGCGAATACGAGTGCAAAAGTGTGTGTGTGTGTGTGTGTGTGTGTGTGTGTGTGTGTGTACTCAAAGCCAAAATGCAAATGCCAGATAATAATCGGCAGCAGCTTTAACTCGAGACACAAAAACGGGTCGAGGAAAAAGTGAAAATGAGTGCTTGAGTCGCAGCTACGTGTAATTAAGTTGGCATCAAGGACGTGCATACTATAAGTAAGTGTGTGACTGATTGTATAAGTGTGTGTGTGTGTGTGCGTATGTGTGTGTGTGTGGCACGCTTCAGGGCACTTTAAATTGCGCTCGCCAACAGAGAAAGAAACGCTGCTGCACCGCAACATGTCCAAGCGAAGTAACAGGAGAGAGAGGGAACAGAGATGGAAGAGAGAGGGAACAGAGAGGGAAAAGAAAGGGAAAAGAGAGGGAAGAGAGAGGAAACAGAGAGGGAACAGAGAGGGAAGAAAGAGGGAATAGAGAGGGACAGTAGGATACCCTGTGCCTAGGTACCCTAGGTACTAAAAGTTGATTTTCGACCGATGGTTCCTATGGCAGCTATATGATATAAGAAACTGATCTGAACCAAATTTGGTCAGGATGCATGAGACCAACTCAAATGTCAATTCTATCAGTTTGGTTAAGAAATCTCAAAAAACAAAAAACTTTTTCATACTAAAACCTGATTTTCGACTGTGCATCTCTATGACAGCTATATGAAATAGTGGTCCGATTTGAGTCAGGATATATATTATTAACTCAGATACATATTCTATTAGATTGGTTAAGATATCTCAACAAACAAAAAAATTTCTTATACTAAAACTTCATATTCGACGTATCGTTCCTATGGCAGCTATACGATATAGTGGTCCGATTCAAAAATGAAAACAAACATGATCTGCGTATGGTATCCAGAAGCTACATACCAAGTTTAAGGTCTCTAGCTTTTATGGTCTCTGAGATTGACGCGTTGAAACAGACGGACAGACAGACGGATCCTGATCCTGATCCTCATCAAGAATATATATACTTTTGGGGTCGTCCACGCCAATTTCTGCCTGTTACATACATTCTGCCAAGCACATTATACTCATTTTTGTCCATTTTCAAAAGGCCCAGGGTATAAAAAGGGGAGAGAGGGAAGAGAAGGGGATCTGTATGTTGGCTAGGAATAGGCGAATGCACAACGGTTACATGCACGTACTGCCTAATCCTTTTTTTTCTCTCTGTATGTGTGTGTGTGTGTGTGAGTGTGCCCAGAGTCGACAATTCGCGTCGCTTGCTTCTCATGCGGGCTTCAACAGGCAAACAAACAAATCGACCAGCGAACGAGTTTGGAGATTCCAAAGGCCACGGGTCGAGTAGACTCTTGTCTCTAGAGTGGACAGTGGAGAGTGAAGAGTGGTGAGTGAAGAGGACAGAGGCCAACTGAAAGAGAGAGAGAGTTGGAGTTAGGAGCAGTTTCAAGAGTTGTGAGCAACGTGCAACGAAATCAAAAAGTTTGCAACAATTTCGTCGTAAATCTTCGAACATAGTTTTACAGGCAGGCAGAAACAGGGCCAAAAGCAACTAAAACAGCAGCCAAAAACAAAAGCAACAACAACTATAACAACAACAGTGTGCATACCCAAAAAACAGCAACCAAATGAAATTGAGCTTAGAAAATGCCACACACCCAAAAAAGAGAGTGAATAGAAAAAAGAAATGTTAAAAGAGTCGATATACAATTGTGAAAGCGTGCAAACGGTCACACTGCGCTGCAATCAATGAATGCAGTCACACTTTTACAACAACAAAAAGCAGTTTAAATAAATCAAAATAAAAATCACAAACAAACACAGAAACAAATATACAGACACAGACAACAAGTCTTAAGTAGCTAACTAAGCTCTTCAAATGCCCGCACACACACATACATACATATATAAAGGCAAACAGCATAATGTGGGCGTGGCCTAAACACACACACACACACTCATACACACAAAGGCATGGACATAGACAGAGTTGCTAACCACAAAATGCCACAAAACTAAGCTGACTGAAATAAAACTGTGAAATCCGTAACGAACAAATAAAACGTTTAAAATTTTCACAAAATCAGTTGCTGACAATGTTCATGCTAACCCCCACCCCTAAATGACTCCCCTCCCTTCCTCCCCCTCTCCACAACTACCCCTTGCTTCTTCACGTCCTGCGAGTCCTGTCTGAGGTTTGTGGCCAACTTTAAACTGCCAGCATGCCATGTGTATAGTGGTTGTGTTTCTCTCACTCTCACTCCCTCTCAGTTATACCCTCTCTCTCTCTCTCTCCCTCTCTCTCTATGTGTGTGTGCGTGGTAAGTGTAACTAATGCTCGGACAGTGGCACTAATTTAATTACGAAAAACGCAAAAGTGTCGCCTTGCCACATTCTGAAGCTAATGCAGCGTTCGTGAATCGCTTGGGCTTTTGCCCATTTCCTGATTGCCACAAAATTGCTCTCTAAAGGCGCAATTTTTTTGGCCGTGTTGCAGAGATAGTGACAGTCAAGAGAGGGTGGTGGGGAATATGGGGGAAGTTAGACAAGCAACAAACTGTGCCGCAAGACAGCCTCAAAGAGCAAGCACCAAAGAGGCATCTAATTGTGCAAATGTTGCAACTGATTCCCAAGCTCCCTTAGCTTCACTTCGTCTCTTTCTAATAGACCGCAAAAATGCTGGCTGATAAGCAAGTCAAAAAACTATCGCAGGTACTATCGATAACATGAGTTGAGCAACTCTGACAAGTCAGCTTTATTTTTATCGGTTTTTGGGAGTTTTCAAAGTTTTTTAAATTAAATCAAAACACGTCAATCATAACTTTTTATTTTGTGTTATTGGTCTACTGAAGCTTAGCCTTTTTTTAACATTTTTATTTTATTTTTTTCTATTTTCCTTATAATACTTTTTTCAAAGTCTGCTGTTTTTTAAAGTCAAATATTGGCAACAGTGAATTGACCACTATTTGATTTCAGCTTGCCTTTACATTTTAAGCAAAATCGAAAGATTGCAATAGCTGAGAACTTCAAGCAATCAATATAATTATTATCGATAAATTATCGATCAATTGTTATCGGTAAGTTATCGATAAATTATTATTATTGAGATAATTACGGCTTAATAAACAAATCTTTAAGTTCAAATCTTAAATTCGAAATTAATTAATTAATAGTTCAACAGAAATTTTATTGATCTGTCTTTGCTTTTACTGATAACATTTGTGAAAATATCGATAGATTTTTTAGATTTACGTTCATATTATTGTAATTACGTGATATCTGACAGTCGTATATCTGCAACTGACTTGCTCGCTAACTAAGCAGCTCCGCTTGGCACATTACTTTTTGGCAGGCACTGTGTTGGCCACTGTGTTGCATAAGCAGCAGCCAATTGCCACGGCAACGTGGCAAGCTCAAGCATTGAGCGGCATCAACTCATTAGGCCAGACACTTGCCAAAGGATTTAGACTGTCTGTGTGGGAGAGAGATATATATGTATATGTATAGGAGAGATATATATGTATGTGTATGTGTGTGTATGTGTGCTTGTCTCTGTGGCAAATTAATTAATTTAAGTCTTATACAATTGCCATTGGTGCTTGCCACTTGCCACTTGCAGCATGCAACTTGCAAAACGACGTCTGAGGCCAAAATAGCAATTGCAAGCAGCAATAAAACATTAGACAACTGTCTGTCTTTGTCTCCGTCTCAGTGTCTGTTTTTGTGTTTCTGTTGCAACTTCTATTTGGACTCATTGCTGCTGTTGTTGTTGCTGTTGTTGTTGTTGCCTGCAAACGAGGTTAAACATGCCGCACACATGGGAAATGCCAGACACATTGCCGCACACAGACTCTGCTGCTTCTTCTGCTGCTGCTGCATTCAATATTTTCCGGCAATTTTCCACAGTCACAGTCTAAAGCAGAACGATCAATGCTGCATGAAAGAGAGGGAAGAGAGGGAAGAGAACGGTGGACAACAGGGCGTATGAAAAATCGATTTTAGTACAAAATTAACAGGCCTCCAAAATGACAAACATTGGCACTCTTGGCGCTCAATTCAGAGATGTGTGGCACAGAGAAACACACACACACACACACACACAGGGACAATGCCTTCAAGTCGTTGTCGCCGCACAGGATATTGCATATTTGCACACACACACACACACACTCACACACGCACACGCAGGCGGTGCAAATGAAAAATGTTACTTTAAAGCGAATTGGAGCCTCAAATGGCACATGGACAGCATTTGCGGGACATTTGAGCAATTTGGCACACAGTGCCACATACAATGGGGCATATGGGGCATACACAGTGGGAAAAAATCAAGTATTTAGTACTTAAAACGCCACTTTTCGAACTTGATTTCTTACAAAGAATAAAAGTAACGAAATCGAGAATTCCGATCAAAATTCAAGTACGATATTTGAAGAACGAAATTTAAGTATTTTAGTATTTTAAAACTTAAAATAACTTTAAAAATAAAGTACGAATTAATGTACTTAATTCAAGATTTGACAAACTTGATCTGTAAGTCAAGCCTGGCTCACTATCTTATTTTAAGAATTTTTGTACTCATATCTAGTAATTTAGGAGTCTTACTCGATTCAAGATTCTAAGTTTTTATATTAAGAATGTTGGAGCTTGGTTAAAAAATTTGTATGCTTAATTTCAGTAATTCTTACTTGTATCATGTATTAATTTTAAGTATCGAAAATACTTAATACTTTTAAGTATCGAAAATACTTAATTTGAGCTCATTCGAACTTAATTTTAGAACGGCTTTTTTTCTCTGTGTAGGGGGCAAGGGGGCTGGGGCAGAGCAACTGCTGTGCGGGCTGCCTGTCATTTTATACATTTTGCTTGCATTGCACACACACACAGCCAACACACACACATATATATTCACATGCAAAAACGAAATTGCAATCGAGCGCGTGTCAAAGAGCAGAGGCACCAAGATATTCTCAATTCTCAATTCCCTGCTAAGTTCACCTCCCTTATGACCTCTCTCTGTCTCTCTCTCTCTCTCTCTCTCTCTCTCTCTCTCTTACACAGGGCAGCTAAATGCCCAGTCTGCCTTTGTCCTGCTGCTAGTGATGCTGCTGGTGATGCTGTTGCTGCTGGTGCTGGCAATTGTGTGGCAGCAACTTCGCTTAAACTGAACTTGTCCACATTGACACATGTGGGCGGTTTCGCATGTGTGACGGAAATGTGAAACAAACGTTACTCTCCCCCTCTCCCTCTCTCTCTCTCTCTCTCTGCTGCCAAAAATGCAGTTGTTTCATTGTCACAATTGCTGCCACAGTCTCAGTCTCAGTCTCTGAGTCTCTACCTCGACAAATTTCAGCTGCTGTTGCAGTTGCAGTTGCCGTTTGCCATTGTTGCCGATTGCATTGGTCGACTGTTGT
This sequence comes from Drosophila falleni, assembly GCA_035045575.1. Classification (NCBI taxonomy): domain Eukaryota; kingdom Metazoa; phylum Arthropoda; class Insecta; order Diptera; family Drosophilidae; genus Drosophila; species Drosophila falleni. The sequence continues at coordinate 11,440,798 of JAWNOV010000011.1, forward strand.
TGCTGTTGCGGAAACCGGAAGTGGTAAACATTCAGTCAGAGACACACATGCACACATACATACAGAGTCGAGTGCTTAATGTCCATGCTGACCATGCCTGGCATGTCCTGTATGTCTCTTCTGCTCATTCACCCTTTAACCCCAGCGGATGTCGCTCATATGTAATGAAAAATCAATCAATGCAAAAAACATTTGCACACATCCTGCGTCCAACTACTTTGGTCCTGTGCCAAATTAACTCATTTCGACTGTAAAGAAATTTCTAGACTTTTGAAAAAATGTCAAGGGGTAAGTATCGAAAATTGGATAAAAATCGAAAACTTATCAAATTTTCTAGATGAAAAAAATTTAAATGCAGAATCAATTTAGAGACCAAATCATGAACAAAATGACATTCCGTTTGAAAATCGGTTAATTTTGGATGAAGTTATGAGAGATCAAAGTTTTTGAAAAAATGTCAAGGGGTAAGTATGGAAAATTTGATATTTTTTCGATTTTGATCAAATTTTTTAGATGATAAAAATTTGAATGCAGAATCAATTTAGAGACCAATTCATGAACAAAATGATATTCCGCTTGAAAATCCGTTAATTTTTGATGAAGTTATGAGAGATCAAAGTTTTTGAAAAAATGTCAAGGGGTAAGTATGGAAAATTTGATATTTTTTCGATTTTGATCAAATTTTTTAGATGATAAAAATTTGAATGCAGAATCAATTTAGAGACCAATTCATGAACAAAATGATATTCCGCTTGAAAATCCGTTAATTTTTGATGAAGTTATGAGAGATCAAAGTTTTTGAAAAAATGTCAAGGGGTCAGTATGCAAAATTGGCTTAAAATCGGAAACTTATAAAATATTCTAGATTAAAAAAATTTAAATGCAGAATCAATTCAGAGGCCAAATCATGAATAAAATGACATTCCGTTTGAAAATCTGTTAATTTTGGATGAAGTTATGAGAGATCAAAGTTTTTGAAAAAATGTCAAGGGAAAGGTATTTTTATTCTTTTATTTTAATAATAATTTACTACAATATTAAATTTTCCGTCATTTTCGTTTTCAAAATCTAGTAGAACTCTTCTTCTCAAGGACATTTGATAACAGTTTATTGATCGCTGTGCTAAAGAGCTTCTCTTAATCAATTGTTGCTGGCACTTAAGCCAAAACTCACAAAAGAAGCCAAGACTCAAGTCGCCCCCATTCCACTTGCTTTTTGCCCCTTCCCCTGTTGCCACGTTTCCAGCTTGCTTTGTTTATCGCACAGCCCTTAAAACTATGCAACGCTTCGTGTGGCAGGCAAATTCAGACGCAGACAAAACCAAACCAAAAGTAAAGCCGAAAGGCAAAAGCAAAAGCGAAAAAGAAAGAGAAAGAGAAGGTAAGCAAAAGAAACGTGCGAGAGTCCCCAAAAGGCAGTTAAAAGACAAAAGAACTGTGACTGCTTTATGAACAAAAGTGCCACAACAACAACAACAATAGCAATAACAACAACAACAGCAACAACAACAACATGGAGTATGGAATCGTAGACGGTAAATTGAAATAAATGCAAGACAACTGTTAAAGTTGCCGTCGCACGTTTCAATTGCGTTTGCAGTTTTTGGGGGCATGCCACCATTCGCATCTCGATTCGTGATTCCAGCTACCACACACACACACACACACACGCACACACACAAACACACACACACACACACAAAAGAGCACAGTCAAAAAGCACATCATCCATGAAGTGTTCCCAAGTAGCAGGCAACAACAATTTTTTCGGGCTTATTAATAATGCAGCGGCCGCAATTCAATGAATTTTTGACTCTGCCACAGGACGAGGCAGGTAGACAGGACAACCAGATGTGAGGGGGTAAGTGGGCAGCGAGAGAAGAGAGAAGAAACATAATTTTCTGGGCTATCTGATGAACCTTTTAGTCACGCAAGGTAAGGCAAGGGATGGTGGGAAGAAGGAGGGGTGGGGAGGGGGTTGAGGGTCGTAACATGGCTGCTTAAACCTTTACGTGCGACAAATTTACGACTTGAAATGTAACCGCAACAGAAGCAGCAATAACAACAACAACAACAACAACAGCACACAAAGAGGGTGACCTAAGGGTAGTGGAAAAAAGGGAGGATGGGAGATGGTACACTGAAAGAAAAGAGCAACTTATAAAATAAAGAACAATCATTCTTAACAAACAATAAGAGCATTTCAAAAACAATTTACTAATTTTAAGAATTTAGTGTTGCCTACTTTGTAGGAAAAAATAGTGTTGCCTACTTATATAGGCAAAAATAGTGTTGCCTACTAATATGGACAAAATAGTGTTGCCTACTTATATGGGCAAAATAGTGTTGCCTACTTTTGTGGGCAAAAATAGTGTTGCCTACTTATATTGATAAAAAAAGTGTTGCCTACTTATGTGGGCAAAAAAATAGAGTTGCCTACTTATATGGGCAAAAATAGTGTTGCCTACTTTTAAGCGTAAGCTATAAATGCATTTTTATGCCTGAGCCCATAAAAAATGGGCTAAAATCAACCTCTGAGTAGAGTACCTGTGTTCAGGGTATCCTACTTTCGAGCGTGCTCGACTGTAACTGCCCACTTGTTTTTTTTTATCAGTGTAGCTTATCGTGTGGGAGTTTATACAAATTCGTTTGGTTGTATAGATACAGTTACATATGTAGCTACTCCATCTGCATGTTGCTGTTGCTGTTGCCCACTTTTAAGCGCATGTTAACCTTAAACAACAACAGCAACAACACCAACATCAACAGTAATAACCGTTACAGTAAGAGCAAGAGTAACACAACAACAAAACAGTTCACTGTCCATTACATAAATATTTTATTTCAATAAAACGTGAGCTGTTTTTATGAATTTCATCGACATTTCATGCAAAGAATTCTTTGCACTTTACTGTCGCTTAGTGGCATCGTTCGTGTTTTTTTAGTGTTGTACTAGATGATGTTACAGCAAATTTTGTTGTTGTTGTTCTGGTAGTTGTTGTTGCTTCAAAGGGTTTCCACCCTCTGCCCTTGCCCCTTCTTCCCTTTCCTTTGTGCCACAATGTGGCACATCTGCATACGTGTTTGGTACATATGCAAGCAATGCTGTCGCTGTCCATTGATGTATGAAGCATTTGATTGAATTGACAGCACACACACACACACACACACACACACCTGCAACACACACACACACACACACACATGAGGTCTTCTTACCCTGCAGCACCTGTGGGCCAATCGAGCGCATATCGCATATCGACACCGACGCTGTTGGCCATAAAAAAAAAAACCAAAAAAAAAAAAACAGAAAAAAACACAAAATGTCATAAATTTTCAACGCTTTGCTCAGTTATTTTTATTTTGAACGCTGCTCGTTTTACATATATATGTGTGTGTATAGTCGTACGATGTGAGTGTATGTGTGTGTGTGTGTTCTTTTTCGACGTGTTTTTATGCACATTAAGTTAATTGAAAAACGCGCTAACGTACATGACGCTCATTTGCTTGGCCTTCGATTGAGCTTGTTAAAAACATAACAAACTGCCCTATATTTCAGCCAAGTGTATGAATGTGCACTGAAAAAAAGATCAACTTCTAAAAGCAAGAACATTTATCTTAAATATTTTGTTCTTAAAATGAGATTATTTTAAGAAAAAATTACTAAAACTAAGATTATATATCTTAAAAATGTTAAAATCGTAATATAAGATTAAAAATTATAAATTGTTAGGTAATTATAGTTATGTATCCCACTCGTAACAAATTAAATAAAATTACCTAAGACAGCATAAAATGTAAAAAAATCAAAATTAAAAAAAAAAATATTATAAATATTACAAATTATTTTTTTTTTATTTATTTATTTTAATATTAAGAACATTTAATTTTTAAATAAGAACAGAGTCTTATTTTAAATGTTCTTAAGACCAAGATGTATGCTCTTAATTTAGGAACTTTATGTTTTCAACACATTTTTTAAACCAACATTTTTAGTTCTGTGATTAAAATCTTGTTTCTTGAACATTTTTTTTATCAGTGTGAGTGTGTGTGTGTGTGTTGACTGTGCATTTGTTCGCCTTATTGGCAACTAACCAAAACATTAATCTCCGTTTGCCATTGGCCAAGGACAACAACAACAAAAAAAAGCCACAAAAATGCTACAACAATGCCATAGCTAATGTCCACACAACGACAGCTGTAGGTGTGTGTGTGTGTGTGAATTCACAACAACTTGCTGGTTGCATAAGCAGTAACTACCCCCTCCCCCTCCTCCACCCCTCTGCTAAACAAACAAAACTGGCAGAATTTGAGTTGCGCTTATGCCACGGAAAATTGAAAATTTTTTAATCTCTGTCGAAAAGCGGAAACACGCCACACAACAACAGCAGCAACAACAACAATGGAAACAACAACAATACTCAGCGTTGACAGGCGACCACAGGCAGACAACATTGATGCATAGACTGCTGTGTGTGTGTGTGCACAGGGGAAGGGGGTGGGGGACGGGAGAGGGGGAGGGGAGCATGTCCTGCCAGCGGGCGACTAACAAGCCAAACAGCACGACACACAAATTGAAATGAGACGCTGCCCAAAAACTGTCACGCACTGTCCAAATAACGCCCAACCATCTAACCACCCCCCCACCCTCGACACACCCCCAACAAGCCACCCACTACCCTAGTATTTCTATATATATACGTGTACATATCTGTATATATTTTTAATAGCTCTCAGCATATTTAAATCGCAGCAAAAAAGCGAAAGCAGAAAACAAACTTTTCACTGGGCTTATTTTACAAATTAGCTGAAAATTTATTTAAATTGTGTTGCCTACTTTTGAGCGCTGGCGCTTTTGGGGAATATATTATGTTTTAAAGTTGGCAGCTAAATGCCGCATTTTTGCGGCTGTCAAGCAAACACTAAAAACACGTCGAGAGAGTGATAGAAAGAGAGAGTGGGAGAGAGAGAAAGAGAGAGATGGGGAACTAAAGTGATGCATTAGATGGTAAATAAATTATTTAAGCATTGAATCACGCTATCTTTTCAAATAAATTCCTTAAGATTTTAAGACAAGTTAAACGCTCGAAGACAACACAAAATATTTATTATTAAATATTTGATACCTATAAGATATTTTGAATGGCAGATTATAAGAGATTATGAATATTATTAGTATATATTAAGCTTAATTTAAGTAATGAAAATAAATTTTCAAGAACAAAAATTTTATAGATTTTCGAAAAAATTAAAAATATATCTGTTAAGTATTTTTTTGTTGGTCTAAATAAGTAAATACGCCTGTAACTACAAAAAATTTTTTTAGTTTTAATAGTAATTAAAATCTAATGAGAAAAGTTAAGACTCTGACTACATTTTTATTACTTTAGCTATGTGTGATTTTTACAAAAAGTTAATTCCCTTTTACAACTTTGCTTTGCCACAACAAATAATTAAGAATCGTTTAAGCATTTTGGCCTTAATGCCGTTGATGCGTTTAATTTTTAGCACATTGCCATTGCTGGCATTACAAAGTCAAAGTTGAAGGCATTTAAGAGTATTTAGCGCATTGAAAGGCGTTGAACCGCCTCCAAAAAGTAGGCAACATTTTATTTTATTTAATTTTTTTGCACATTCGCGTTAATTGCAACCGCGGCAGCAGCGCGAAATTGTTGCAAATGCAATTAGAAACGTGAATTTTTTGCTATTTTCCTATGGCCAACATTATCCTTATTAGTTTTGCCTGTTGTTGCTGGTGTTTTTTGGTCCGGTTATGACCCCAAAAAAGCGTTAGATGGCCCAGTGAAAGACATTTGAGCTGACCATTTAAATTTACAGCCGAAAGTCAAAAGGCTCATTTTGAATTCAATCTAATAATTAACATGGCCATAAAAAGCACACGGTCGGCTCAGTTCATTCATTATGTAACCTTCCTTTCCCTCTTTTCCCTTACTTCTCATCCCTTTTGACAGTTTCATCATTTCAAGTTGAAAACTTTTTGTCAGTTTTGTGCCACTTTTTATTGAAAGGCAGAGTGAAAAACACACACACACAAGATGACAGCAACCTGACTGACTGGCAAACTCATTTAAGCCAAACAAACATTTGTAGTCTTCATTTTGGTGGCTCATCATAAACTTGGTTACAACTTGCTACCCTGCTATCATCATCCCCTGTCAATCTTAAAGTTTCAGCCACACTTTGTTAATGATTTTCATTAAATTCTTACGCCTTTTCTTCGACATTGTTGTTGTTGGTTTGGCTGACAATGCCTTTAAGCATATACACTGAAAAAAAGACCATATTCTAAAATTAAAGACATTCATCTTAAATATATTGTCCTTAAAATAAGATTATTTTAAGATCAAATTACAAAAATATGTGTTCTTATAATTCAATAATTTTATGTTCTCGACGCATTTTTAAGAACAAAATCTTAATTTTATAACATTTTTTTTAACAGTGTACAGAGACAGACGAGCAGAGAGTGTAAGTGAGACAGCGACAGTGAGAGATAGAGATATAGACACAGAGTCAAGTTAAAAATCCAACTTGGCTGCTGTCTCTTCTCTCTTTCCTTTTTCCTACGAGTTTGCAGTTAACTTTGTGTTTTTATCGTTATTTGTGTTGAACACGCATACTTAACACCCACACACATACACACACACACACACACACACACACACACACATAGATACTTTGTGCACAATATGGCCAAATTCTCATCAAAATTTAATGCTGAAATTAACAAATCTGTTTACAAATTTATTAAAACGTTCGCTCAGCTCGCTCATTTGGCTGCCTGCTGTGTGTAGAGGGGAGAAGGGGAGAGGGGAGGGTGGGGTATCCAAGGGGAGGAATTTTGGACGCTGTTAGGGGTGGCTTTTTAATGGCCTGAGCATGATGCCAAAAGGTGTTTGTCGCTGATGTCATTCGCTTAACCCACTCTCTCCATGAAAATTGGACACATTGCAATGATTAGAATTTTAAGCTCAAGTTGATTGCAACAACTAATCGTACTTATTTCAAACATGCTGCAATACATAATAAAGCTTATTTGGCAACAACAACAACAATAAAACGCTGAACGGTAATTATTCAAAATGTAAACATGCAAACGGCAGCTATTAACATATTATAACTCATACAACAAACACACACACACACTCTCACACACACACATGCACCCACACACGAGGTGTCAAAATTTGTGTATCTGTGTGTGTGTGTTTGTTATGTTTTGTTTGTTTATTTGTTGGTTTGAAGGTGTGTGTGTTGCATCAGCGGCGTTTTGCATAAATTCTCCAAAATTTCTATTGATGAGAATTTCGTAGTTCAAACAATTGTCGAGTGTGTTGAACAGTTTATTGGAATAACAGCTAACAGAGAGGGAGAGAGAGAAAGAGAGAGAGAGAGAAAGAGAGGGAGAGCAAGAGAGAGATAGATAATAAGAGAGAGAAAGAGAGAGACCAGAGAAGTAAGAGGAAGTTGGCCAACATTGACTATTAACGCTTACACAAACGCCATAATTATGTGCATCCCACGAAATTAACTCAAGATATTCGGTAAACAACAAATCAATCGACAGACAGACAAAAAGACAGACAGACAGAAGAACAAACGTTGAATCAACTAATTCGCCAAATGCGTTAATCGAACTTTAGGTGAGAAAGCAAACGAAGAACCCAAAATTAAAATAAAATAAGAAAAATGAGTAAAAGAATGTTACAGTTGAACAATTTTTAGCAGTTGTGATGAGTGTACATTTGTTGACAGTTTTAAGATTTTTCTGCTTATTACTATATATAGAAATGGAGAGAACTAAAGTGGGTCAAATATGCTTAAAAATAGAAATGTCTTCTAAAGGTGAAATCACGACTAATTTAATCGGAGATCTCAACAGGTTTTCAAACTTGACAATTAAGGGAGATTTTAACTAAGCTTTCAGTTAACAGAACTTTTACAACTTCCCCACTTTTTAATTACAATTACAATTTCTATATTCTTTGAGATATTTTTCAATATAAAGTTTAGTACTTTAATTTTAAATTTATATTTTATAAACTTGATAAAAGATTATTTTAATATTTATTAAATTTAAATTTGATAATTGTTTTACAATATTAAATGGGTAACGATATTTAAGCCATGTGGCTTAAACACTTAATCAGTTAATTGTTGTTCGGCATGGGGCATGCAACAAGATGGCCAAGTGGGTTTTTGGATGTGATTTTTTAATTAACAGCGCCATTTACACAGCATTACCATGCACACCCAAACACACCCAAGCACACCCAAACACACACACACCAACACACACACCCAAACGCAGCCACAAAGTGTAAGGCACAACAAAAACGAAAAATGGCCGTTATCACGCCACAATAACCTCAAAATTTATTCACTTTATTGATAATGCAATAAATCGCAGCCAGTGGGCGTGTTGCAACGCTGTGTGTGTGTGTGTGTGTATGGGTGTGTGTGTATTTGCAATCGCTGCTTGTGTGTGTGTGTGTGTATATTTGCAATTTTTTCGTAGCATATTTCGATCTTTCGCATATTTTTCATGTTTGCATATTTCATTTCAATTTTATTTCTTGCCGATGCACACACACACACACTTGGCCACTTGCAACAGTATGAGTGTATTTACATGCACTGTAAAATATGCCATGAAAATCAACAAAAATGCATACCCAGCAGACACACACACACACTCACACACGCACACACTCTTACACCTCCAGCGCACACACAACACACAAAATTCACGTGAATGAGCCTCAGTTTTCAGTTTGCAGCATTCAGTTTTCAGTTCTCTGTTTTCAGTTTGCAGCAATCGTAAAATTCTCACGCTGCATGCCACACCAAAAAGAAAAAAGACAGAACTGTGTGTGTGTGTGTGTGTGCTTCATTGCAATTGTATTTCGATTTTATTGCTTGTATCTTTAGAAGGCTGGAAAACAAAAAAAAGCACAAGTTAAAAAGGCTTTAGTCGAGATTCCGACTATAAAATACCCTTTACTTATTTCATCATATATAAAAGTACTTTAAAAAAAATCACTAAAAAAATTACTGCATACTTTTAGGCAATTGTATTGAAATTAAAAATTTATTAATAACTTTAGTTAGCTATTACTCCCGTTCTACTTGTCCGATCTTGCTGCAGTTAAGTGAGATTATGGATAATATTAATAGACAGAATACCCATTACTTTTTTCAATATATATTAAAAGATTTTATAGAAATTACTGCACTATAAAAACTACTGCATACTTTTAGGCTGTTGTATTTTGATAATAACTTTATTAATAACTTTTTTTAGCTATTACTCAAGTTCTACTTGTACGATCTTGCTGCGATTAAGTGAGATTATAGATAATATTAATAGATAAAATACCCATTACTTATTTCAATATATCTTAAAGTATTTTATAGAAATAACTACATAACAAAAACTACTGCATACTTTTAGGCGCTTGTATTGAAATAATAACTTCATTAACAACTTTGGTTAGCTATAACTGCCGTTCTAGGGTCGTAGATGTCTCCTTCTCCCTGTTACAAACATTTTAGCAAGCACTATATACCCTTCTACTTATTTTTTAAGCAACGGGTATAAAAACTCACACATTTTTCTCACTCTCTCTCACAATAAAAAAACAGCAGCAACATCAAGAGACAGTTGCAATATTTTCGTTTCATTTTCAACTTTGTTCACGACACAATGTGTTGATAAGACAGCACAGAGAAACCAAATGGACGAGTGAATGCCTTACATGCTCGTTACAATTTCCGTTTCCGGTGTTGACCAGTCTTTCCTACCCCCCTTCCCCCCTTCCCTCCACCCCACTCCCCCTCCCATTTAACATGGCACAAAAATTGAGGCCGCTGTCAGTTGTGATCCAGTTTTACATACATTTTGCGCACTTAATGCCATGTCTGTCTGCCTGTGGGTGTGTGTATATATGTATTTGTGTTTGTGTGTGTGTGTGTGTGACCAAGATAAATTATTGTGCATGCTTATTAGCCAAAAAGCTTAAAGCTTTAAGGCCTTTAAGTTGTCGTTTGTTCAACTGTGCTCTCATCTTTTTAAGTGTTTGTGTCTTCGAGTGTGACTGTGTGTGTGTGTGTGAGTGTGTATTTGGTCACACTTTATTAGACAGGCAGCAAGTTGCAACATCTTTTGGCTGTCTGTCCGTCTGTGTCTGTCCGTCTGTCTGTCCGTCTGTCTGTCCTTGTCCCAGCTGCGCGCTATTCGCACTTCCGGTTACAGTCCATTTAGAGGCAGCATATTGCGGTGTTGCTGTTGGCACTTTTGCGCATATTTTGCAAAATCATTACTTAAATACACAAGGAGAAAGGGCAGAGATAGAAAGAGGAAGAGGAGGGGAAAGGGACTGGGCAAGTGTCGAGTGTCCAGTGAACTGCCAAGTGGCGCCCTTCGCCTTTTTGGCTCGTTTGCTTTTGGCCAGTTTTAAAATGCATTTTCGTTATTTTCACAGCAGCTGCGACGCGGCACATTCAAGAGAGAAAGAGAGAGGCAGGCAATCCTTTATGTGTGTGTGTGAGAGAGAGAGAGAGAGAGAGAGAGAGAGTGCTGCACTTTGTTTGCACCTTGTTGCAGTTTAGCTGGCACTTAATTTATGAGCTGCATTTTGTACCTGAGACACCAAATGCGGTCTGCTTAACATATAAATTGTACAATTATTGCCTCGAGATTAACAACAAAATTGGTCGCCATTATGAATATTCAACTATAATCATAGTTATTGTTGTTGTTGTTATTGTTGTTGTTATTGTCTGTAGGCGGTCGCTGTTTAATGACCAATCGACATGAAACCTTGCTTTAGTTAGCTGTTTTCTGTCTATTTACATTGGCTGAGGTGAGAAGCTGTTAAGCTATAATCCATATAGAAAACAGAAGCACTCGACATTTGCCAGCCAATCATCAATATTGACAACAAGATTAAGTGCCAAGTTCCACACACACGTGCCCCAAGACAAAATTCCATAGTTTACTTGCTGCTGGACTTATTTCACACTCAGAAAAAAAGTACGAAAAATATCAAACACATTTGGTTGTAATTTATTTATTTTTTTGATAACAAAACATCTACAATGGATTTAAAACTATGAGCTCATGTACTTGATATAAAACTTGTAAAAAAGACCCATAGGTTTAGAACCTTTTTTTTATTTTAATTTTAAAAAATTTTTTTTTTTTAATTTTTTATTTTATTTTTATTTTTTTATAAATTTTTAATTTAATTTTTTTTTATATATATATTTTTTTTATTTTTTAACTTTTTTAATTTTCTATTTTTTAATTTTTTTTTAAATTTATTTTTTTTATACTTTTGACTACGTTTGGAATCGATTTTCGACCGTTTCGACCGTTTCTCTCAGTGCATAATTACATTTGTGTGCACTTGCTGCCGCCGTTAAGTGTGAAAAATTCCAATGAGAAAAGAATGAATATATAAATGTATAGAAGAAAAGATAAAGAAAGAAAGAAGCTGCTCGGATCAGCGATGCCAATTAGCAGAGTGTCTAAAATCTAACACCTTGTCAAAGTGAAAGGCCCACCGCCAACGTGAGAATGAAGATAGAGTCATCAACATGCTGTTGATGTTGATGGATATATGGTTATTATAGTTGCTAGTGGGTGGGGCAAGACATCTTAATGCTGCCAATTGCCCGTTTTATGCATCCACAGTGCCGTCTCTAAGCAAAGAGTATCCAAAATGGGTGAGTGCGTAACTGAATAAACAGCTACCTCAATCTTAACACTCTCTTATTTGCAGTTGTCGGTTTTAACTTATCACTCATACTTCCAGTATGATATTAACATTTCTATTTCCATTCGTATTTGTATTTGTTGTCGTTGTTGTTGCTTTTGTTGTTTGTTCGGGGCGTCCCATGGCGCTTTGATCAAAAGCTGTTTAACTAATTACATGGCTAAAAGGATAATCGTGTCGCTGACCGCAGCAAGTTCAACTCCTGGCTTAGTTTTCGTTTATGGTTTAGATTCGGTTTCTTAATGCGTTTTCCTGCACATTCTTTTTCCGATTCTGTAACCCCAAAGTGTTCTCGTTGTTGTTGTACAACTTTTTTGCAACTCTTCAAAAACTTCGACCTCTCATAACTTCATCAAAAATTAACCGATTTTCAAGCGGAATGTCATTTTGTCCATGATTTGGTCTCTAAATTGATTCTGCATTTAAATTTTTATCATCTAGAATATTTGATCATTTTTCGATTCTAAGCCATCCATAATCCAATTTTTCATACTTACCCCTTGACAAATTTTCAAAAACTTTGATCTCTCATAACTTCACCAAAAATTAACCGATTTTCACGCGGAATGTCATTTTGTTCATGATTTGGTCTCTAAATTCATTCTGCATTTAAATTTTTATCCTCTAGAAAATTTGATCAAAATCGAAAAAATATCAAATTTTCCATACCATACCCTTGACATTTTTTCAAAAACTTTGATCTCTCATAACTTCATCAAAAATTAACCTATTTTCAAGCGGAATGTCATTTTCATCATTATTTGGCATTTTAATTCATTCTGCATTTAAATTTTATTAAGTTCTTAAAAAAATATTCTAATACGCATTTTAGGTATTCACATAGCATTGTCGTAAAAGCTTTGCAGAGCTGTGACTAATTCGTAGCTAATGTCAAGAAACCAACCTATTTTAATATTCATTTAGGCCAAGTTGGTAAATATTGAACTTCTTAGCTTGGGTAATGTTTACGTTCTGTTGATTTACTTAAATGGACTTTAAGCACTTAGCTGTACATTGAACCTAAACCAAAACTACTTTTAGTTAATATGTTAATTTGGTTAAACCAAAGAAAGAACGTGTTAAAAGCTAATGTCAGGTTAAGATAGAATAATTAAGAATTAAAAATGCAAAATATTTTTAATTTTTATCTTTATTTTATTTCAATATGTTTTGATAACTTATATTCGATATGAACTCTGTTAAAATAATAATACTTTAATTATTATTTATTTATTTTAATATGTTTTGATATTTTATAGTTGATATGCACTCTATTTAAATAAGTTACATTTAATTAAATTTTATAGTTACAAAAAGATTTAAATATTAAAATTTTAGAGCACTTTTCGCTTGCTATAAATGCTATGCACATGGCTAAAACGAAGCTTAATCTAATGGCCACTTAACTGGACAGCTTGCCACTGCCACTTTAGAGAATTTATGTACGCAGGCGATAAGTCAAGCTGAAGCCTGTCTCCTGTGCAGCCTCGAGGGTCATATCATCGCTGGAGAAGTGCAGCATGTAGGGCGGAGAAGCTGAAGAGAAGATGGAAAGAGGGGATTGAAAGTAAACCAATATCAAGTGCAGTTCAAGGATGCTGCAAGCTGCTTGTTGCAAGTTACGTGTACTTACCAATTACGTTTAGGTTATCGTTGGTGCCACAGTAATAGGTCGGCTGATAGGCCGGATTCCTGGTCAGCATGGACTGCGGTATCAGCAGATAGTCCTCCTGTCTGCCCGTCGTATGCACCGTCGCGTGGCATGCCTCATCATAGCCCTCCACCTCGTCCGTTTGCACCGACATGCTGAATTTGCTAAAGTTGTATCTGTAAAAAGAAAGAAGTACTTGATTTTTGCTTGCCACAATTGAAACCCTGGGACCGTAAATATTATAAGTTATATGTGTTATAAAAATTACTTGGTAATGATTATATTTAAATATTTTATGTTTTTCTTCAAGAATAGTAATTTAATAAAACTTACACCATAATCATTATTTTTGATAAAAAAAAAAATAAAAATAGAAAATAATCATTATTTTGGATAAAAAAATAAATAATTTTTTCTAATTTGGTTGACTCACTCAATCATATTAGCACTCGGTGTGGACTTGATGCAAATGGTGTAGCTGGTGTCCGACATGTAGGGGAATCCCATGCTGGGCTGATAGTTGAAGCTGCGTATGTTGCCCGTCGGCTCCGTATAATACTGATGACAGCCGGAAGGTGCAAGGAGGTCATAATCGGCATGATGTGAGGCAAAGATGTTGCGCAGATCCTGCAGACTGTTGGAGCCACCACCAAATGGGGTCAATCTGCGCTTAGTGCTGACCTGTGGCCCCTCCAGCTGGGTGACAATCAGGCGCCAGTTCATCTGACTCCAACGCTGTGGCACCACAAACGTCAAGGTCAACTGATCAATGCCCGCTGCCACATTGAAGGGCAGATACAAATGCTGACCGGCATTGACGCCACACAGCTTAAAGTCGGCTGCCTCCAGGTAATCCCTGCACTCCAGCATACGCTCATCCGTTGCACTTGCCACCGGCTGTGGCAACTCGAACTGCTCAAAGTCAATGCGCAGCTGTTGCACATTCGCACTGAATGCCTCGACGGTGTACTGACACGTGTCGCTGGCAAAGCTTGCCGGATTGCGGATAATGGTGCGCTTCAAGCGAGTTGTCGTGCCACACGCCATGTTGGCTGTTTAAAAAAGAGAAGAAGAAGAAGAGACAGAGAGCAGGGATCGTTAATAAGAGTTATTAATGCAAATCAAGGTTTTTGTTGACAATTTTCCTTACACATAAAATAATATATTTCCTTTATAAATTTAAATAACATAAAAAAAATAATTCTCTGCTAAAAAGATATTGTATCTTATATCTGATACTAACATAATGATACTATTATAAGGTATTTTTTTATTTTAAGTGGTATATATATTGAATTTAATTCTACAATTTTATAACAATATAGATCACTTCTGTTATAAATCGTCAAAGTCGGATTAACTCAGACGTATGACATTTAAGAATATTTCGATTCAATGTATATAATATAATATAAAGGTATTAAATCACAGAATCGGAATATTTTTAAGTTTTGCTTGGTTCAAAAGATGTTCAACTTCACATATAATTTTTGATTTTGAAATAAAAGTTACCGATTAACTCTTATTTTATAACTTTTATATTAAAAATGATATTTAATAATTATATAGCAATTTTTAAATAAGAATTCAGAATAAGTCTTTAAGTCACAGTGGGAATAAAAAGCGTTGTTTCACCTACTTTCACAACAAACACCGTAGGTGCCACAATAGCCGTTGACTGTGCCACCTTGACGCATGCACTTGAAGCGCGTGAGGCAGGTGCCGGTGGCGCCACCGTTCGTGGTACAGCTGTCCGCCAAAGAGCTGCGTCGACGCGACTGTCGCCAAATTCCAGGTTCGCTTGACGCCGGCGTCGGCGTCTCCGTCAGATTGAGTGGCACAAAGTCAGTTGCCACAGGTGCCACAAGTTGCGCGTATGCGCAAGCGCACATGCCACAAATAAAAAACCAAATCGCAGACTGCATAATCCTCCGTTATTCTTGTGATTTTGTTACCGTTGCTTACGCCTACACTTTCACATTTACAGTGAGCGTTTGATTCTTCGGCGCTGCTGCTTTTATACGACGTCAGCGTCGGCAGCGCAAGCAACAGCGACAGCGACTGCGGCAGCGACTGCGGCAGAGGAAGAAGCAGCGTCGGCATTGATGAGATTTTCGTGTTAGAAGCCACTTTGTGTCAATATTTGGTAAGTATAGAATCTATAGTAAAAGGCGACACAAGTCCGAGATCGATCATTTTGTGGTCATTTGCTATGAATACATATGAATACATATATGAATATTCAAAGAGTGTCATCCATGGTTTTGTTTACCAACTGCAAAGTCATTGAACCTCGGCAACTAAACTAGCATCCGTGCTCTGCTTGAATGCCATAAACTGGGTTATGTTTGCACCCAAAATGTCGCCATCGACATCATATCATTTATGTGGTTATGATGATGTCAAAAAGTGAAAAGGTGCAACACATTCCATTGCTCTGCCTTCTATATAAATTGTTCGATAAATTGATGTGTGAATATGACAGAAAAAATTATCAATCAATTTGATATCAATCTGATAGCAAAGCAATTGCACAATGCCAATTTCAAATCGATAAATGCATCACGCGCAAACCAAACACAAACTACAATTATAATTTAAAACAAATACTCTAAAATACATCCCAGCTTATCAGTTCTTTATAAAAAGACTTGTTTCGGTTTCAATTTCACCATGATAAAATAAAAGAAAGTTTTCAGAAAAATTTAAGTTCCAAGATACACAATCAATTCAACAAGTTCTCAAAGATATAGTCTGTCGAAATCAGTTAAGTTATGGAAACAGGTAAATTTGTACCTAAGATAAGATACCAACATGTTTACAGGTCAAATCTGACTTTTCACATGAAAAGTTGTTTAGCTTTTGCAAAGTTATGAAAATTTCAAATAATTAAAAATTTGAAAAAGAAATGTTCTAAATGTTCAAAATTATCTTGATGCAGAATCGATTTTGATATTAATGATCATGAAATCCAATATATAGAATGACATTCCGCATAAATTTCTTTTAAGTGGTAGCAAAATTTTGAAAGTTTATAATAATAAAAAAATTGGCTAGTTTTTAGATAAAAATTTAGTTTTTAAGTGACCAAAATTTTAGAAAATTATAGAACATTTTTTTAAAAAATGTATGTACTCAAAAATTTAGATATTGAATGAACTTTGATGCTAAAAAATGAATAAATTAATATTTTACATGAAAATTAATTAGGTTTTGACAAAGCTGCGGAAAATCAAGGAAAACTGAACAAAAATAATAAAAATATAAAAAAAGATAAAAGTTTTTGAAAAATGAAAAAATTATACTTTACCAATTACTTAATGAACGTAAATCTAGAGTATAAATTTATTGTGTGGTTATTAAAGCGTGTTGTCATTACGTTCGGTAAACAAATAATTAATACTTTATAAATTAATCTCCCTTTTTTGCAGTCTGTCTGTCTGTGTTTATTTATAAAGCTTGTGGCTTGTCTTTTCAGGCAATTACATGCATTCTAATTGGAAATGTCTGCAAGTGACTTTTAAGAGTATGTAAATTCCAAATGAGACCCCCATGTGCATATGTGATAAGACTTATCGATTTCTTATCTAAGGCGCCTTACATGGCTAATTAGTAGCCAGACGATAGTTGGCAACGAATTCGCTTATAAAAGACAGAAAACCGTTGACGGAGACTCAATACACAAAATGAGGAGTTACGTTGCAATTGTCATTGTGGTTGCGGTTGTTGGCGTCAGTGTTCAGGCTGCCTCAGTGGCAACGCCGAACTGCGGTGGCAGCACCTCCTCCAAAGATATCAAGCTGCTGAATCCAAAGAGTCCACCCAGGGAATGTGAATACCGCATCAATGCCTACAGCAAGAATGTCTGTCAGTTGCGCATTGATTTTGCCATGACATTGGCACAGCCGACGCTGCAGGAAGAGGGACACGATCTGTATACGGCGGAGTGCACTCAGGATTACTTTGAGGTTAACGGACTGCGACTGTGCGGCGTGGAGACCTGGCAACACATCTATATGCCCTTCAATGCCACCGCTGGCGTCTCCCGAGTTGATCTGCGTATTGTCCTGGCCAATCGGGCAGGTGGCAACTCCTTGCCCAATCCCACATGGAACATGCAGGTGACTCAGCTGGAGTGTCCTGCCGGTGCTGCCATTCGCGATCTGTCGCGTAGGTCCAAGCAGCGTGCCAGCTCTATCAACGATGGTTTTCTGGTGGCGCCACCCGGTTGCCTGCAGTATTTCCCGCAATCCAAGGGTGTTGTAAAGTCCTTCAACTACAACGATGGCTCCGGCATTTATCCCTCGAATCTGAACTACGCCATCTGTTTCCGTCGCACGACTTCTACAAAAACACTCACGTGAGTTAAAGAATTGACTCACTTTTTATACCCAGAGCCCATTAAAATAGGGTCTGTCTGTTTGAATGCGTCGATCTCAAAAACCATAAGACCTAGAGACTTCAAACTTGATATGTAGATTCCTAGATACCCTACGCAGATCAGGTTTGTTTTTATTTTTGGATCGGACCACTATATCAAATAGCTGTCATAGAAACGATACATCGAAAATAAGGTTTTAGTATGAAAATTTTTTTGGTTTTTTGAAATAGCTCTACTAATCTGATACAATATACATCTGAGCTGGCATTATACATCCTGCCCAAATTGGGTTCAAATCGGACCACTATATCATATAGCTGCCATAGAGACGCTCAGTCAAAAATCAAGTTTTAGTACGAACCTTTTTTTTGTTTTTTGAGATATCTTAACCAAACTGATAGAATATGCATTTAATTTGGTCTTATACATCCTGACCAAATTTGGTTAAAATCGGACCACTATATCATATAGCTGCCATAGAGACGCTCAGTCGAAAATCAAGTTTTAGTATGAAAATTTTTTTGTTTTTTGAGATATCTTAACCAAACTGATAGTATATGCATTTATTTAAGTGTCAAACATACTTGCCAAATTTGGTTCAAATCGGTCCACTATATTATATAGCTGTCATAGGAGCAATTGGTTGAAACTCTAACCCTTGCTTATAATTTCTTTCAATTTAATTATTTACTTTGCTTCCACAGCATTCGATCATACTTCTTCCATGTGGGCGCCGAGGCATCAGCAAACACTCTGCTCACCGATAGCTCCTGTTATCAAAGTGGCAACTCCGGTGTTCAAAATGCCGACTATCTAATGGTGCCACAGGCCACGTTAGTGGACGGCAACAAACGCGCCACCTACTTTTGTGGCGCCACCAAAAAGGATGTGGTCATAAGCAGTAAGTTTCAGCTACTGTCCAAAAAGCTATTACTTTGAAAGCTTTCACTCTCACTCTCTCTCTCTCTCTAGGCAGCAACCCTGGTCCTTTGATTGTGCTTTTTAACAGCGATGAAATGTACACGCCCAACGATTCCGGCTTCGCTTTTACTTATACAGTACAATAAAAGCTTTTTCCAAATGTAAAACCTGCTAAAAATAAAGTTGTGAGATGTTCAAAACTGATTTATGATTGTTTGAAAATAAGTTTGTTATCTAAACAGAACAGTTGTCTTTCTTTTTACTTTATTTCTATCGCAACGACTATCAATTATAGATACATATATATATTTGCACACCTATCAAAATATCAACTTGACTTGACAATGCTTATCACTGATAATTACAGGTGAGATAAACAACTATCTCAAGTAGCGTTACAATTTGTATGTCAACTTGTCTAGTAACAAGAAACCCACTTGAAAACGACACATCAACAGGTAATTTCAATTTACAACTCAACAAATCCAAGTACAAGTATAAGAGCTTTATTGAGCTTAACTGAGCTAAAGCTTGCCTTGGATATGGCTTGCTATTGTGAATGAATGAATATACTATGTTTATAAGTTCAATTGTGCATGCAACAAGTGAGTATGTAGTATTCATTCAGTAATCAAAAGTATAATCAGAAAATTTACGTAACACGTGTCCCCTTTTAATTTTTTATAGAGCAATTTAAAAGAATATTGATAATTTCTTAAATTTATGTGCCGACTCGGGCACTTCAAAATTTAATTAGACCACAATTAGAATACATATGTACACAGATTGTGATTTATGAACTGCGTCAGTCCAAAAATAAATATTAATAAAAATTAGAACTCACTGAAACTGATATAGACAATACTAAAAGAATAACTAATCTGAGCTTATCAGCAATCAGTGCGAACTGAATGCTTTATGTGAAGCGACGGCAATCTATCAACTAGCATTTATAGTGAAGAACTAAGTATGTGTATTTTTAAATATTATAGAAGAAGATTTGCTTTTATAATTTTCAATTTCAGTTTGTTTTGTATTTACGCACCGTTAAATGTTAGCGCGCATCAACGTATTCTGTTATACTCGAAATGGTTATGTTAAGCACACACGCTGCGTCTGTTAGTGCGCTGTTAAAAGAGAAGATACCCAATAGGAAATGCGCTCAAGCGGCAGACAGTGTGTAGAAAGCTTCAAGCAGCCGGCCGGCGCAATTGTTGCGTGGCCTTTGAATGAATGTTTTGTGGCATGCGGATTTCAGTTGCCGTTCAACTGCCGCGAATTCAGAACGTCCCACGCGGATGTCAAACGTTATTTGTGTGGCGCGCAACTCAAAACCCACAATTGTTAAACGCTGCGCTTTATTGTGAACATAATAAAAAAAATTGTGAATGATAAAAAGTACCGGCAATTTAAAAAAATGAAACAGAATTTCAATGTGACATCAGAATAAAGTACATAACATTTATAATAACAAGTGTGTGTGCTGCAAGTGAACATAAAAGGCTATTAAAAAAAGAAGAGTAAAAAGACGCACTTAGTTGTTGTTGTTGCTGGTTTGTTATCACCACTTGGAAGTGCGTGCCGCTTAAGAGCCAATTTAAGTGGCAGGCATTTAATCAAGTAAACTCGACTCGCCGCATTGTCACTGAGTGGGAGCAGGAGAAGGAAGAGGAGGAGTAGGAGTAGGAGGAGGCGACGCGGCGGCGTCCTTCACATGCCACAAGGTGGCAAGCACAGCTTCCCCCTGAAGTGGATCCTCATTGTTAGCTGCGCGCACATTCTAAAAATTCCCAGTGAAAACATTGCCATAAATTAACAACTAATTCAATTAACTGCTGGCAACGTCAACGTTGCTGTTGTTGCACTGTTGCAGGATATGCGACAAGTTGCTTAGAGGCAACACCAAACTCCCCTTCAACTTCCCTCCTACAAATAACGCATTCCGGTAAGTTGATTTCGCATAAAGTACCCTAAAGTACACATGGGCGTCAAGTGTCGTGGGCGTGGCACAATTATGAAACTGTACTTGAGTAAAATTGACTAACACCTAGCTGCGATTTAAATGTGGCCCAGTTTTCTTTTGTCCTGAATTCGAACATTATGCAAATTTTCAGGGCTCCCTTTTTTTTTATGGCCGGTACCGTCGGGAAAATCTCAGCTGCATAAATCAAAGCCAACTTTCTGACTTTTGGCCATTTGACACGCCCACCTAACTATTCAGCTGCTGACGTGGCACGTTGCAAAGCCATAAATCTTTAGCCAGTTCGGCAAATGTCTTTAATTGTTTAGCTTGAACAAATTTTTTTTGCTTACAATTCGAGAATTCAAATGCATCAAATCGTAAAGTGGAAACAAATCGAATTTCGAGTATACGTTATCGATGATTTCATGCACGATATCATTGTGGCACGATCATGATGTATCTGCAACCATTTGTCACTGTTCGGCTGCAACAACAACAACAGCAACAAGTTAAGAAGTTAACAAGTTGAGCCTAACGAGCGACCCGATCCAAAAGTAAATACAATTTGCGAGCAAAACATGCCGTTTATTGTCTATTTGACATTAGGCGCTTACCTGGCGCTCCTCCGACTCATCTGCCCCCCTTCCTCACTTCCCTCGTATCTCTTCCTGCTCCTACACTGATAAAAAAAATTTTGTAAATTCAAGATTTTGGTCTAAGAACTAAAATTTTTGGTCTAAAAAATGTGTGAAGAACATGAAATTCTTAAATTAAGAGAACACTTCTTGATTTTAACATCATTTCAAATAGGACCAAGTTCTTATTTTAAGAAAAAATATTCTTAAAATCAAAATAAAAAATAAAATAAAAAACAATTTTTTTTAATTTATAATTTTCCTTATTTTTATAAATGTTATTTTAACTGTGGGATTCGAACCGCCGCCTACTGCTTCACTACTGAAGTGGCCTTTCTAACCAGAGTGCCACGGTCATGGTCTTTTTTTTCAGTGTACTCTTGATAGTCATATACTATCAGTTGGCTTCTACTGCTTACATACTAAATTTATCAGCTTTTAGTTTAAACAATAAACTTGGCATAAGGCAAAATGCACACGATTCTTAGCCAAAATGCGACAATGACGTTGACGTTGTTTTTAGGTGCATCTGTGGGTGGTTTTGTTTGTCTTTGTCGCTGTTGTTGTTGTTGTTGTGCACGTGGTCGCTAATGCAACCGCAATGAGCAAATAATGGCAGACACTAGATTTATTAATCATATAGTGTACATACGCAAACAGCCAGATTTTCTGTGGAATTGGCGACGCATTGCTTTTAATGATACAAGAAATCTATATACAAGTATGGGAAAAAGTTCCTATATAATTCTTTATAATTGAAAATGCAAATAAACTTAGTCAGATGATTTCTATTTAACTGATCTTAAGACCTGATCTTTGTCAGTTTCTGTTTTTCTGATTTTCTGAACAAAAAAATCATATTTTACTGTTCCTGATAATTAAATTTTTAAAAGCTGTTTTTCCCAAATCTTTATGTATATTTTTAAAATAAACTTTAAAATGGTGCAAAAATCTCTTTAATCATTTGATCTTTCAATTAACATTTCATTTTCATTGATTTTATATTATTCTTTATTTAAATAAACTATACTATACAATAAACCGGCTACAATATTTATATATTCATACACAGCAAAACTTGACTACTACTTCCCATTAATATATATTCATTTTAAACACTTTGTTTATCAATACAATTTATCGCCTGAATAAAATCGATAATAAAATAAACATTATAAATATATTGAGCATTTGTAGAATAATTTTCTAGTCAGCGATTCCCCATTAGACATACTTCCGTTTAGATTATTGGTTACCCCTTGAACTTTATTTATCAGCAGCACAAAATTTGTATCTTAAACGAGATGGCAATCTTTTCACACTGGCTAAATGCCAAGATACATTTCAGCAATTAATTTTCTCACTGGAGGAGGATAATCATTAAACGTTTCTCACAAATACTGAATGTTTATTGCATGAAGCATTTTTAATTAATTGCAATCGCAAACTATTTTCGGCTGCGAACATCAAAACCGCATTTTCCATCAAATTTTTGAGCTGAAATTTTGTCTGCTGAATCTAAACAAATAATGAAAATATATAGAAGAAAAAAACATTTTGGCGCGCAAATGTTGTTGTTGATTGAAAATTGAATTGTGCGCTGAGCTGTGGATAGGTTCAATCAATTTTCATTATGCCTCACAATGGGCTGGGTTGTGGCAGGGGCAGGAATTGGGGGCAGAGGCATAATCGTCTGCCTAATCATCGTCATCGTCGTTGTCGTCATCGTCAATGGTCAATCATTAATACTTTTGAATGCTCACATGCTTCAATGCTGCTGAAATTGGCAAACGTCAAAGGCTAAATGACGAAATTAGAATTAAAATTAAATTTAATTGTTATTGATCTCCATAAAGAATTACAATGCAAAGCAGAAAACGCGCGCAAAACGCTCATGAAACGCGCGCGTGCGTTGTGCTGAGTCATC
Organism: Drosophila falleni; assembly: GCA_035045575.1. Taxonomy (NCBI): domain Eukaryota; kingdom Metazoa; phylum Arthropoda; class Insecta; order Diptera; family Drosophilidae; genus Drosophila; species Drosophila falleni. The sequence goes on from JAWNOV010000011.1 coordinate 11,464,076, forward strand.
CAGATGGGTCAGGTTTTAAATGCAACAGTTGCGTGTCTTCAAGACAAGCAAAGAGAAGCAAACAAACAAACAGGTGGACAGGTAAATAAACTAGACAACTAATGTGACTCTTACATGGCCAACTGTGTGCGGGTTCAATTAACGCAATGACAACGCTGAGACAAGATGCTGCTGACAGCCAACAAGCTTCGGATCTGTGAATCTTTGGTTCTCTGCATCTGTGGGGGCAACTCTGGACCCTGCCACGCCTTAAATGGCAGCGTCTGGTTGCAGCGTGCAGCGTGCAGCAAATCGCCAATCGACAAAGAAAAAGAGAATCAAAACAAGTAGAAAAGTCGAGATCCCGACTATAGTATACCCGTTATTCATTTCAATATATATAAAAGTTTGCTAAAAAATTACTACCAAAAAAAACTACTGCATACTTGTAGGCGCTTGTATTGAAATAATAACTTTGGTTAGCTATTACTGCCGTAATACTTGTCCAATCTTGCTGCGGTTAAGTGCGATATTAGATAATATAAATAGATAGAATATCCACTACTTATTTCAATATATATTAAGGTATTTTATAGAAATTACTACATAATAAAAATTACTGCATACTTTTAGGCGATTGTATTGAAATAATAACTTTATTAACAGCTTTGATTAGCTATTACTGCTGTTCTACTAGTCCGATCTTGCTGTGGTTAAGAGATATTATAGATAATATTAATAGATAACGTTAATTACGATAAAAACTGTATTAGCTTAAAAACTGTGAGTGTGGTAGTTTTTCGCGATTTGCGAGGGCGTAAAAGGGCGTAGCTTAAATTTCAAACAACCTTGACCTGCGTGGGGTCTATAGAAATCTGGTTGTCAAATTTGGTATCCCTATCTCTTATAGTCTCTAAAATCTAGACACAATATACCCCTCAACTTATTTTTTTTAGTAACGAGTATAAAAACTGGCAGAAAAAGTTGTTAATTGGAATTTAACAAGCACTAAAAGCGTCTAATGGAATTGATGCCCAAGAATAGGCCCGATGAGATGAGCTAAACTAAGGCGAGCTGATCTGAGCTGCATGTGCTACTGTTGCCACTTGCCACTTGCCACTTAGTACATATTAACCAGTTACCAGTTTACCCACTCAACCATCGCACTAAATTCGCTCTGACAGCAGCAACTCAAATATGCCTTGTTGCTGTTGTTGTTCTTGTTGTTGTTATCGTGTCAGCAAATGTAGAAATTAAGTTTGTGTCTCAACTGATGGACGTTGGAGTTGAAGCTGATGCCGGATGAAAAAAAAACCATCATCATCATGGGCCTGTCAGTATCATTTACGTGCTGACTGCAGCACAGAACAATCAACTTATTTGTCTGTCTCGACTAAACATTTCAAAGCCAAAACTGATGCCAAAGGCCAGTTCCCAGTTCTCAGTCCCCAGTTCATCCTCCTGTTGCCTGCTTCCTGTTCCAGCTGCAGATTCAGTTGCAAGGCAGAGAACTGGCTGTTGCATGACCATATTATTCCCAGCGGCAGACACAGTCGTGATTTTCCTCCGCTGCATTCCGCTGTCCAAGACATCAGCATGCAATTGTCTTCTCCTTCAACTACAGTCCAGCCTGCCTATGAGCACCAAATTGCCAAATATTTAATGATATTCAAGGGAATAATTAATCACAATTACATTTTCAATTGCTTAAGAAATTATTACTGCATCAAACAATTACTTGCAACATTTAATAGACTACTTTTCTACAGTGCAACCTCGCTATGATTTGCAGTCTGACCAACTTCAAACTGTCATAACTTCATCAAAAATTAACCGATTTTCAAGCGGAATGTCATTTTGTTCATGATTTGGTCTCTAAATTGATTCTGCATTTAAATTTTTATCATCTTGAAAAAGTGATCAAAATCGAAAAATTATCAAATTTTCCATACTGACCCCTTGACATTTTTCAAAAACTTTGATCTCTCATAACTTCCTCAAAAATTAACCGATTTTCAAACGGAAAGTCATTTTGTTCATGATTTGGCCTCTAAATTGATTCTGCATTTAAATTTTTTTCATCTAGAAAATTTGATCAAAATCGAAAAATATCAAATTTTCCATACCATACCCTTAACATTTTTTCAAAAACTTTGATCTCTCATAACTTCATCAAAAATTAACCGATTTTCAAACGGAATGTCATTTTGCTCATGATTTGGCCTCTAAATTGATTCTGCATTTAAATTTTTTTCATCTAAAAAATTTGATCAAAATCGAAAAATTATCAAATTTTCCATACTGACCCCCTTGACATTTTTTCCAAAACTTTGATCTCTCATAACTTCATCGAAAATTAACCGATTTTCAAACGGAATGTCATTTTGCTCATGATTTGGCCTCTAAATTGATTCTGCATTTAAATTTATTTCATCTAGAAAATTTGATATATTGGCTCTAGGTCTAGCTATCTAACACAGCTAAGTGAAGTTAAACAATTAGAAATCTTTTTGTCTTAAAATACAGATTTGTACACGGAAATACCATTACTTAAATTCTAATATTAAAGTAAAGCGTAGGTAGAACTGACCGCATACAATACACTTTGTATATAGCTGGAAAATAGTTGCCATCAAACTTTTGATTACTTTCGTGGTGATGTTGTTGTTGTTGTCGTTGTTGTTTGTTGTTGCTGCTTCTGCCTTTGACAGGCAACTGGCAACATGGGGAATTTTACTTTACTTTTTTGGGGCACAAGCCACTACAAATGTTGCTGACAGCTCACGCCGCAGCGTTAGTTCAGCTTTAGGTCGCTGTCAGCGCTAATGAAGCAGCAGCAACAACGAGATGAACAGCAACAACAATAAGCAACAACAACAACCAAAAGTGGCAATAACCAAAAAAGAACTGCACATGTCACACGTGCCGCATCTTTTGATAAACCAAAAGGCAGTCAACTGGTTTTCCGGCTAAAAGCAAACGAACAAGCCAAAGAAGAGGACCACAACAGTGCCTGCTCTTGCCCCAGCTCTTGCCCCTGCCACCTTGCCACATCGCTGCCCACTGTCAGCCTGCCATGCTCAATTTGGGCCGCACGCCGCGACGCTGACATTAATCAATTGCATTGGGCGAACGCACGCTCAGCAGGAGGCAGAGGCCAGAGTTGGCTGGCCATAAATTAAAGGCCTGGCTTGTGGCAGCCAGTTGCCAGTTGGATAACTGCAACAACACCTGTTGCCACGTTGTATGCACTTTGTCGCCTGGTGGCCACTTCCGTTTTGCCGTTTCACACTGCACTGCGATCCGATACGAAAGATGATTTGCAGCGTCTTTTAAAGCTGAACACTGATATGCTCTTAAGATAACGCTGCCAAGCGAGAGAAGAGAGTGAGACAGAGAGAGAGAGTGAGAGAGAGAGAAAGAGAGAGGGAGAGAGTGAAGAATAAAGAGATACAGATGTACACTGATAAAAGAAAATGTTCAAGATTTTGGTCTGAGAACTAAGAATTTTTATCTTAAAAATGCGACGAAAGAGAGTGAAGAATGAACACCAAGAAAGAGTGAAAAAAAGAGTGTGTACACTTTAAAAAAAAAAGTGTCTTAGAAACAAGATTTTAGTTTTAAAACTAAGAAATTTGAGCTAAGAAATACGTCGAGTACATAAAATTCTGAAAGTAAGAAAGTACATCGTGGTTTTGAAAACATTTCAAATAAGAGCAAGTTTCTATTACAAGAATAAATGTTCTTAAAATTTAAGTCAACAAATAAAAATATAGAAAAATTTTAAATTTATAAGTTTTTATAGTTTTATTTTGATATATATACATTTTATTCTGGCTTAGTAATTTTTTAAATCTATGTTTTTTTCTGGTAAAGAGTAGGTCTCGAACCCTTGAATGATTAAGATCTTAACACTTGTATTATGAACTTCAATTATTTAAATTAATATTCTTAGTATTAGTAATATGGTTTTAAAACGCTCTTATTTTAACAAAAAAATATTTAAGTTGAATTTTGTTGATATTAGAAGCTGGTCTTTTTTTTAGTGTAGTAAGAAGAGCAGTCAAAGAACTTGCAACTTTCTCGACACTTGAGCAACAATGTTTAACATGTCGCACTGCCAAGCCCATAAATCACGCGTTAAATGCCAACTACACACGTCTCACATTTCCCTCCCCCCTTTTGCTCTAAACACACATTCTTCACACTTGTGGAGACACTTGTTGCCATTAGCTGCAAGAAGAAGAGAAGAAGAAGCCGCCGCAAATACGTTAAGCTCCATCGCGACATTTGCTAAATTTGTTGCCGCCCCAAAGCCGTTGACTTTGCGCACACTTGATTGACACATCAAGAGTTGTGAGTGTGACACATTCACACACACACACACACACACTCACTCACATTTACATAAATTCAGGCACACACACACTAACAGGCTTATCAAGACATTGCTGGCCACAAAACCGGAAGTCGCCTGTCAAATTCCATTCGACATTTTGGCGTTGACGCCGACAACTGCAAATCAAAACAACGCCAAGCAAAGTGACATTTCAAATTTACAGAAATCACTGAGAAATCTTCTGGGCACGGCTCCAGAAAACCACAAACAACAACAACAACAATATGACAACAACTGCGGTAAAGTTTTGCGTGCGTTATTGCAATTAAATGATGCGTGTCTGTTGTGTCTGTTGTGTGTGTTAGGTGTGTGGGTGTGTCTGAGTCTGTGGGGTGTTTTACTACAAAGAGCAAATAAATTTCTCACCGTTTTAAATAAATTGTAAAAGTTTAAGAGTATTAAATGTTTATAAATTGGCAAACTTTCTTTAATCAGCTTAGCTCTGACTTTAAAAATAACTTTGGGAATTTTTCATACTAAAAAATTGTTAGTCCGAAATCAAAGCTATAAGAGCCAGCCAATTTTTTAAAGAAAATTAAATGCTATCTATAACTTAAATAAGAAAATGGAATTTTTTTATTGTTATACATATGTACATATATCAATAAATAAAAATTTTGTTGACATTTTAAACACATGTTTGGCAGGCCATGTCTAAAAGAATATTTTTGAAAAATCAACCTGATTTATATAAATTCTGTCAAACAAGAATATTTCCGGTTTATTAGAAAAATTAAAAAAAATTATATACCATAATATATTTCATTTTAAATTACTTCCTTTTCGATTTAGTATCTATGCTTTTGGCAAAGCTCTGCTTAAAATCAAAATTCAAGCATGCCATTCGAAAAGCAACAGCAAATTAATCATTATGCTTATAAGGCATTAGTTTGTTGCATCTGCTGCATGTTAATGCGTAAATCAGGTTAGTCTTTTGGCAACCCGGCGTATGCGTAATATTTATATGACGCTGCCTGGGCACATGTGGCAGCGTTCCAACTGAGGCGACATCGGCGCGTGGCATAAATAAACACATTTGCGGTGTTGCAACAGCAACAGCAACAACAGCAGCTGCTTCTTGTGCATTCAGCATGCAACTCAAAGGCAGACAACATGAAAATTGCATTAGAAAGAGAGAGAGAAAGTGAGAGCAGAGCGTATACAACTTGCACCCACACACACTTACACACATCCACACACACCCAGGCACACCCACAGCCCAGTCAGAGTCAGTGCGATGTCATCGTCTCTAACTTTGTCCCCATTCAACTGTAATGAGCAATTAAAAAGCTGCACATAATTTAATTATAAATTACACAAAAATAATAAACAACCACAAGAAGAGTGCAAAGAAATGTTGCTGCCAGTTTGTCACTTTGTCAATTTGAACGAGTGTCAATCATTTAGAATGTTGCCAAATTAATGTCGCCTTCTTCTCAAATTTGCTGTAACTTGTTTGTTTTATGGCCAATCTTCATGTCAACTAATAACTGAGACTTAACAATTCTGACAGCCGCTAATTAGTTTGCCACTTCCTTCCTTTCTCAGATTCTCTATCCTCTTTGCAACATTAATTAAAACCACAAAAACCGATGGCTACACATTTTCTTTCAATTAGACAAACTAAAAACTTCCGACTTGCGGCTGGCAGCACTCTGAACTTGCCACATTTTGGCAGTGGCAACACAACCCCATTGGGAACTTCGGGTCAAGCCAATTGGATTCGTATGCAGATGGAATTGTAGCCAAGAGAAATCCTGTTACCAAAACACAGCTCAACTCTGACCCTATTTTTGTTGAATTAAAAATGTGTGTGTAGCCAAATTAAAGCTACAACTTGGATGTGACAACGACTGCTGTGTTTAATGGCACAACAGCTTTAAGCATACCCTGTATGTAGTACCATCAATAGGGTATAAACTGCTTTAGGATGATCTAATGAAATCATATTTTATGGTCACGTTTTAACGAGTCCATAAAAAGCTTAGGCAGCTTGAATATTAAATCAAAAAGGCGACAATAAAATTTAAACACTTGCTTTATATAGAAAATCTAACTATAAAGCCTAATATCTATATTAGCAAAGTTATCAATTAAATCAACAATTGAAATATAAACAATTAAAATTATTTTCCAAAAAGTTGAAGAAACTAACTATAAAAACTAATATCTATATTAGCAAGTTTATCTACTTTATATGTTCCTCTTTCCTAATTTATTTAATTAATACTATATAGTATTTATTTAATTAATACTATTAGTATTATTATAGTTAACTAAATATTGAAAGTTCCACTTTTATTATATTTATTTACATAATTTTTATATATATTTACTGTAATATACTGTACTGTAATAATAATAATAAATAATCAATGAACCTTCGTAAATAAATTGTTTAGCAGGGTATTCCTTATTTAGTCAATTCAATCGATGTATTTAACATAAAAATGTCTTCATTTTTACTTACATAATTTAATTTCAATATTTGGATAATATTTGCAAATTAATTGTTTAGCAGGGTATTCCTTAGTTAGTCAATTCAATCGAGATAATGCTGTCGGGATTTGTCCACATTCCTTAGGCAATATGATAGCCCAGCTAATGAGTTTCGGGCCAACAATGTGAGGCCAGGAGTATAAATAATGCAAAGCGTTTCATAACTACACTTAAAGAGCGACATCTGGACACTTGGACACTCGACTGGACAGCTTGACAGACAGACAGACGGACAGACTGTCAGATGGATAACAGTCAGCAAATTGAGCAACTGGACAGGACACTCATACGCCATGTGGGACATGAAAATGAACATTTCCGAACGAACATAAATGTAAATGCTTTAACAAATGTCCATCTTCACATGTCTGTGAATCGAACACATTTCTTGCTTGGTGTTGGATGACTCTTCAGGTTGTGTTTATGGTTGCTATATCCGGATATTGATATCCAGTCAATATCCTTTTGGACTCGCACTGCACGCATTGGCAATCAAATCAGGGCGTTGTTTGCTCGTCTTATTTATGGAATCTCAACAACTTATAGGGGATACTGGAATGAGATTTGGGGTCGAAACTGAGTCGTCTCGACAATTGGCTTTTGTTTTGCTTCAGCCCAACTAAGCCAAGTCCTTTTCCAAGTGCGAGTACACACAAAACTCATTGAGCGGATGTAATTTAAGTTTAAGCAAATTGTTTGAAATTCGTGACTGAGCATAAAATTGCCTACTTACTCGCATACGATTTTAATCAAAGACTATTCTTCTAACTTCTGTGGGAATTCTTTATTTTTTTGGTTTAGGTTTTTGTGGGCTTTTTTTAATTGGATCGCGGCGACTTTTGACGTTGCGAGTTGATTAAATATGCATAAGAAGCAATTAAGTGAAGTGTGAAAGGACGTCGGCTGTATCCTGCATGTATCCTGTGTATCCTGTGGGCATCTGAAGTCGCGATGCCTACGTAATTTATGCTAAGTTATTGCATATTATATCAACGAGTATTGCGGCCAGTTTACTGACTTTTATGACCAAAACAAACGCGGCGAAAGATGAGTGAGTGTGTAAATAGAAAAGTGGAATGGCAAAAGGCATTAAATATATCCTTTTACAAGGGACCTGGAAACCGTTGCTAGCCACTGAAATTAAAACACTTAATTGAAGTTGTTGTTCTTCGTCCTTTGTTGCTTGTTCTACTATATTCTTGGCCAAAAAGTCTTTTGTTTCCTTTTTTAGCCCATTTTGTTTGCTGTTTTTTTGTGGGTGCAATATTGCAGGTAATTAAGCAACCCCTTACTCTAAAGCTTACCCTTACTTTCCCTTCTGTGTACGCAACGAACAAACCCCAACATCAACATAATTCACTGTCTGAATTTCATTTTTGGTATGCTTCCTTTTCACGCCTTCGCTTGGCATTAAGTGGTTTTTTCAAGGTTGCTCTCTAGCCACAATTCTTCCAACCCCTATTTTCCCATCTCTTCATCCCCCTTTAAAATGTTGGCTCATTGTGCGTGAAGGCTTATTTTTTAATTTTATGAAGACTCTTGGCAAGAACTAAGGCGATTGAGTGTAAAATGCTTCAAGTTAAGCTAAGAGCACAAAATCTTCAACTTGAAAGCATTTCTTTAATTTTGCTAATGGAGGTTTGAGTCCCTGGCTTAAATTTTCCACTTGCCTTACTTAAGCCAAATCTTTCTGACTGATTTCAATTTAATATTTATAACTCACATGTGAGGCCAAAAGATGGCATAAACATTTATTACTGGCTGAAACTGAATGGAAAATCGAGGCGAAAATCGTTGGAAATTATTGGCCCATATGCAAATTTATTAGGCAGAAAATTACTCTTATAATAAATCAAATTGAAGTTCGTCCTTTGTAAATAAGTGCAGATAAGTATGCAAATAAATGGTTTGCGCTTAATTGATATTTACTATCGTCAATACCATCGATTATTTTGCAGCTCAGCTATTTTAAGTATAAAGTATGGCAAAGTTGGAAAATTTTCTCATTTACAATTGTTAGCAATGTTTATCTGTATATATATAAATCTCTTTGTCCAACTGACTTAGCATTGTACAGCCCAGACGGTTTGACGTACGACCTTGAAATTTGGCCACAATATTCCTAAGATAATTTTATCGGGAGATAAGGCTGCGTTTTGTCAAAATCGACCTGTAAGTGCGTCTAAATGAAGTTCAAAGTTCACATGAACATAAATGTATTTCTGGAGATGGAATTCAATAGAGTTAATAGAAATTCGCTCAACTTAAAAGCTTTTATTGCTTTTGAAATAAATAAACTAAATTGTTTAGCTGCAAATAAAGGATAATTTTAGAGTTGAAGAACACTGAACTCCATATCTCATTATACCCAATTCCCCAATGTAAATCTAAAGACATTTCCATATAAAGTCAGTTCACATTTTGTATGATGTTGAAACCCAATTACATTAAGCCAACCAAAACAAATAGCATAATCAAATAAACTGTTCCAATGACTGGACTCAAGTCAAAGTTCAAGAGAGAGTTTTGAAATTTCTAGATGGGGAAAGGTAAGGTAAGGATAGAACCAATCAAATGTTGTTATTCATAACAGAAAATGTTGCATTTGGTTAACCCAGTTGAGTGCTGTGTGGCATGCATGCTTGCCGCATTTATTGCATGCAACATGAACTATGCAAAATTATGCAGCCAAGAAACATGCATTTTGCAGCTGCCACTGAAATTGTTGTGCTTATCTACATGGAATGAAAATGGCCAAGTGGCAGGAGAAATACGAATGCGAATTGAGAATGGAAAATGAGAAAATGGAAATGGATATAGTATATATCATTTCGCATATTGTTGCGGTTTGTTTTTGGCTTGGCTTGGCAAAAGTCATTTGGCATACTCTAATGGCCATAATTTGCTAAATGCTGAACAGCCAAACCGAAATACACCCAACACTATCTCAATTAAATGAGTATCTTCTGCTGGAAGCTCGGATTTGTTTGCAGTCGAGCGAAAACTTTGCCAGTTCGTCTTAATGGCACATAAATTGTTGCAAGTTTATTGAATTAGTCGCAGCTGACAGAAGCAACAATAACAACAGCAACAACAACAACAGTGGAGGCAACTGTGTGAAATCTTGCAAGCAAATCGTGAACGTCATTTTAATTGGCAGCCAGGCGAGCAATCACAAATATCCAGAATGTATCTCACTCAGATAACAAGAGACAGTGCGACCCAAAAACATGCTTCAAAGCACAAAAGCAACTCAAATTCAATTGGCCAAAGGGGCCAACATGGCACAAAGCAAAAGGCAAAAGGCAAAAGGCAGAAGGCAAAAGGCAAATCAGATAATGCCAAATGGCAGGCACTGTACAATACGTTCCGCTTGTTGTTGTGCCGCTGGACACGGCAGCCAGTCAACTGGTTTAGGGCATAAATATACATATATATAAGCACAACAAATACACACACAATTATACACAACAAATACACATATACAACGAACTGAAAGCACAACAAACGAATAAAGAACACACGCCTTGTAATGAGCTTGTGATTGTATCCGACAGATACATTTGTGTTATTCACTCATACACACACACACACACACACACGAGCACACTCATTTGTTGGCATTCAGATTTATGCTCATGTTGCTGATGCTGCCTTTTGTTGTTGTTATTATGCTGTTGTTGTCAAGCGCACTTACTAATTAAATGTCCGCACAGAGCATCGAGAAAAGTTGGCCCTAAAAAGCATCTCAGCATACTGCTCAGCTAGCAGATACCCTCTGACTAATATACAAACTCTAAAGATGAGGTATATAGGTATATTTTATAAATAATTGCGAACTTTGACCTCGAATTTAACGCACTTGTAGGTCGAATTCGCCAAAACGCCATCTTAAACCCCGATGATATGTCATATCTGTGTTGTGTTAAAATTTCAAACTTGTATCTTGAGCCGTTTGGCTTGTACAATGCTCAGTCAGTTGGACAAACAACTTTATATACATAGATTTAATTTTATAGACGAAAATGGAAACACTACAATTAATTAAATAATATTATAAATTACAAAAAGCATTTGTGATTTTTATTTTAATTAATTTAGTATCCTGTAATGGAAACATCTTTATTTGGAGTATTACATTAATTTTGGTTAAGGTGTCATATTTGTATACACTTTTTCTTCCACTGCGCTATTTACAGGGTATATTAAACACAAAAATACGACCGCACACAACTGAATTAATTAAGCCAATGAGCGGGAGCTTCATTAGCAAGTTGCAGCTGTAACTTGCGGCTTGGTAAATACACTTACAGCAAAGTTAGCTGACATCTTCTTGATAATCCAGCTAAGTGAAAGTCATCACACTGTCTTACTCCCTCTCTCCTCTCTCTCTCTCCGTCCTTCCCTCTTTACTTTCGCTGTGAAAGTGCAGTGCAGTTAGTTTTAAGAATTTTGCGTTGCATGTCCAAGTAGCTGAAAGATACTTTTGTATCTTATACTGTTGTCCAGGCTCTATAAATAAAATTAATTAATTTTTAAAGCCGATCTGATCAATCATTGCACACCTGGCAACTTACCTCAGATTCTTATAGATTCTGATTCGATTTCACAGGCTTCTTTTATAATTGCACATTTTTCTTCTACGGCTTTCGATGCCGCATCAACTTTCAACGTGCAACTTTTGCTTTTAATTAAAAGTTTCTGCAACGCAAAAGAAATTACATAAGAAAATTTCTGTCAAGCCGAAGCAAAAGTTGAAATGTTCATTTTGCTGGCCATTTGATAGTTTAATTGTTTAACTAAAACATGTAATGGAAGAAATTTGTATAAAGAAATTGCACTTTAAGTGGACTAGAAGATACCCTTTGCAGAGTTTAATTTTTGTTAAAAAATTTATACTTTAACAACAACTGCAATTCTCTCTTATAAATAAATTGTTGTCATTATTTATTACTGCACTTATTTTACTCAGCCGTGCGACGTACTTTGAATATACTACATTATCTCAATTGTCTGGTAAATGGGTTTTCAGCGTAAATTAAATCGCCATAAATCATAAATAAATTGAAATTTTACAAAAGCCAATGAAAAAGTTGAAGCAACAAGTAAACAATGTAAACGCTGGTCAAGTCAAGCAACTTTTTGACTTTTCTTCAACTTTTGCCATGTAAACAAGTTGAATAAGAATATTTATTAGGCTCTCGTTTGCAAAAAGGTCGTCACCAGAGAGAGAGAGAGAAACGAAATCATTGAGAATTATGGAACGACAGCTGTGGCTCGCAATGAAGATGTGTCTGGTTCTATTGTTCGGCTATTGAGGCCATAACACTTCATTATGCAGATACACAAATAGAGGAAAGTCGTCACAACTACCCAGGCAATAACAACAACGACAACAACAACACAAAGAAGAAGATGAGAGGCAGCGAGAACATTTCCATATGAATTGAGCAACAATTGTCACAGAAAAAAAGGCAAAGAAAATTGCAAATGATACGAAATGAAATATGAAAATCAAACTGCCTTTCATTGACATTAACCGAAGTGAGGTTGAGGGTCAGGGTAAAGTAGGGAAGCTGTCAATAAGTGTAGCTGTATCTGTATTTGTGTGTGTGTGTGTGTGTGTGGTGTGTGTGCAAACTCCCTATAATCCCCCGCAAAAGAAGCGACGGCAAGTGAATTGTAAAACCATTTTAAACAAAACTCAACAAAACGTGCGGAAAATTGCAAATGTCTGGGAAAGTGCGTGTGCTGTTCGACCTTTTTATACACTGAGCACATTAAAAATGGTCAAAAAAGGGTATAATGTGTTTGGCAGAATGTATGTAACAGGCAGAAGGGGGCGTGGCAGACACTCAAAAGTATATATATTCTTGATTAGGATCAATAGCCGAGTCGAAAATAAGTTAAAGTATAAAAAACTTCTTGGTTTCTTGAGATATCTCGACCAATCTGACACAATATTTATATGGACTGGTATTATACATCCAGACCGATTTTGATTCAAATCGGACCACTATATCATATAGCTGCCATAGAGACACTCAGTCGAAAATCAAGTTTTAGTATGAAAAAGTTTTTTGTTTTTTGAGATATCTTACTTAAACTAATAGAATTTGCATCTGGGCTGGAACTATACATCCTGATCAAATTAGGTTAAAATCGGTTCACTATATCATATAGCTGCCATAGAAACCCGCAGTCGAAAATCAAGTTTTAGTATGAAATTTTTTTTTGTTTTTTGAGATATCTTAACCAAACTGATTGAATTTACATTTAAGTTGGTCTCATACATCCTGACCAAATTTGAATCAAATCGGTGCACTATATTATATAGTTTACATAGAAACAATCGGTCAAAAATCAACTGTTAGTACAGAGTACCTGGGTACAGGGTATCGTAATGTCGTGCGTGCTCCACTGTAGCCGCCCACTTATAAGAACTGTTCCTGTTACTTGCCATACAATGTTATTGTTTTGAATTGACTACGTTATTTAGACATTGATCGGAAGTGGAAGTACAGGCGCGTGAATCGACTAAATAAACTCAAAAATAAAATAGATAATAAATTTATTCAGATATTAGAAATTATTCATATTAATTGCCTGGAATTGTTATCTATATTATTGAATTATTCTGACTGAATTGCAAATGAATTGCAAATTAAAGACTATAGAAATTCGCTTTAACAATCCAATCCAATCAAATTTTTCTTTCGCTTTAACTTAAGCTTTTGCTGCTGGTTGAAAGCCTGTGGGCGTTGTTGTTGTTGTTGTGAGTGCTTTAGTTGAGCTGCTAAGGATTTTGCCAGATCTTAGCGTTATCTAGGCTCCAATGCAAACAATTGCCAGCAGACAAAAGTCTGCGAAAAAGTTGTCGAAAATCAAAGAATATAAAGTATATAAAGTACAAATAAGCTCAGTGCCAAGTTTTAACTTACTTGTGCCAAGTGACAAAGTAAAATTTAACTGAGATGAGGTAAGCGGATTGTTAAAGGGAAAAAAGGCAAATGGAAGAAGGCTACAAGGACGTCAGACACTTTGAAAATGATATGCTTGTGGCTTTGAGCAGCTGTTGTTCTGTATATGTTTGTAGATGTATCTCAAGCTCTAGCTACAGATGTATCTGTATCTGTAGCTGTAAGATGGACGACTTTACAACCGCGAGACAATTAAAAAGAACAAACAGCTAAAGCAAAGTAAACAAAACAAAACAAGAAGAGCTCACATTACAAACGACACACACACTCACACACATACATAAACACTAACAAGTTGTCAGCATATGCAAATTTTGCGCAGTGTTGTCAAATTGTGCAATTGTGGCACAGGATAACAAACTGTAGGTAAAAGCCGCATTTAACACGTGTGGCACGTATTTCATTTTAAAACCGTAACCGTAACGAAAAACCCAAGCAAAATGTCGGTTAGTTAAGCGAGAAGCAATGAACCTTGGCACCGGCCAACCAGGCGTATGCGTAACAATGCCACTGGCTGAGGCAAGTAGCAGAAAAAGTATAAAACAAAATAAAAATAAATACAAGTGAGAAAGACTATAGTCAAGATCCCGACCATAGGATACCCGTTACTTACTTCAATATATAAAAGTACTTTAAAAAAATTACTACCAAAAAAAAATATTGCATACTTTTAGGCGATTGTATTGAAATAATAACTTTATTAATAACTTTGGTTAGCTATTACTCCCGTTCTACTTGTCCGATCTTGCTGCGGTTTAGTAAGATGTTAGATAATAATAACAGATAGAATACCCATTATTTATTTCAATATATATTCATGTATTTTATTAAAATTAATGCATACTAAAAACTACTGCATACTTTTAGGTGATTATATTGAAGTAATAACTTTATGTACAACATTGGTTAGCTATTACTGCCGTAATACTTGTCGGATCTTGCTGAGATTAAATCAGATTATAGATAATATTAATAGATAACCTTATTTACCATAAAAACTGTATTATCTTAAAAACTGAGGCTGTGGTGATTCCAACGAACACAATATACCCGTTTACTTATTTTTGAAGTAACGGGTATAAAAATAAGAAACGAGACGGTCACAAAGTAAGACACGTAGTTCATGATGAAATTTCCACACTCTGGCCACAGGCAGTAAATAAGGAAAATGAGACAGTGGACGTGGCAACAAAGGCTGAATGTGGCACAAAGCAAACCACAAGACTGCAGCCTGCAGCATGTTGCTCCTTGATGCTTGCTGCCTCTTACCTGTTATCTGTTACCTGTTACCTTTGAGAATTGCACAGAAATTCTCTTTTTGCACTGCACTTTAAGTTTTCACCTTTAAATGCGGCTAACTGCTGCCTGGTTTAGTTAAGCACTCTTGTGGTTTATAAATTATTCGCAACGTCGACAGCGGCTTATTTAAAGCAAGGGAAAATAAAACAGCGAAAGAAAAGCATGTGCTAAATAAATAAATTGCTTTTGCTTTTCATAATCTACAGCAACATTTTTATCAATATTTTATTCCGCTCTTTAGCTTTGTCTGCTTCCTTTTTGTAAGCTATTTATTGCTCTGCATGCTTTTGCTGTCCGACAGTCATAATCCTTCGGGGGCACTCTCGACTCGGGATTCTGGATTCTGGATGCTGGACTTCAGACATAAAGAGCATATGTAATATGGTTGTAATGTTGAGCTGGACGAGAGCTGCTTGGAAATTGCTGTAAATGTCTTTATATTTATTTGATATATTAGCTGCTTTTGAGCGCACTTTACATTTACTGAATACACACAAATATATATATCAACGACACGCTTTCAAATTGTTGTTATGGCAGCTGTCAGTTAAATTTTTGTTATTCGTTATTTGTTACGAATATTCACATTTTACACATTTTTGAAAACGGTTTCGCATCTTTGAATATCTTATGATATATAGATTGATAGATATGAGCATGATGGCATTTAAATGTTTTGTGTGTGTGGTATTTTTCTCTGTTCACTCTGGCGTATACTTGATATTTTCCGTTTCCTGAGAGCTGACATGATTTATTTATGTTTTATTCAACTGAATTTCCCACACATAAATTTAAAGCAACATTTAAAGTACATTCTAAATTTAGAATTCAACTTGTGCCTTGATTTGATTCTTCCAACTTGTGGATACTTGTGTAAATGTTCTCTATGTTCAATTGATGGGCAAAGTATTGATAAAGTTGTAACAACTGTAATCCCCCAAGTAGTTTATTTAATCCATTGAAACAACTCATAAGCCGAATGTTCGTTATTCGAACCAGTCATCAATTGTTCAATTTCTACAGCAAATCCCTTTGAAAGTATGCTCAAATATTTTCAGCTGCCATCGATAATAAAAATGAATCGCTGCCGGAAAATTCTCACATTCTCGAATATTCAATTGAGCAATATTTTCACTGGGCAAATCCCAATGTCGACAGTACTTTAACAACAAATATTTTGTCACAGTTTCTTTTTTCCAAATAAATGGAAAAGGGCTTAAATCAGAACAAATGCAAACAGAAAAAATTAAAATATGCAGTCGAGGGAGTAAAACTAAAAAATACCCTGTGCCCTTTTAAACAAGTAAATAAAATTCTAAATTCGATTCGATATATTTATTCACTCTACACTTTGAAAAATTAAATCAATAACATTTAAAAAATATATCTTTTAAAATTTTGAAATATTTTAATAAATTTAGATTTAAAACAAGGTATCGTAAAACACAACGTATAACAAAATCATGTGAAATCGGATAAAAATAATGTGCTGTTTTTTTAATACAAGGCCAGTTCAAATCTGTTCGATTATTGTTGAAGAATATATGAAAAATGGATTTAATGTTATTTTTTATGGCACTTAATGGATGCGTTAATATAGCGCCATTGTTTATTTAAAATCTCGTTAAATTTTTTCAACACAATATCTCTTAAGAGCATTGGAAAATATGCGGTAAATATATGTTTACAATTTATGATTTATGAGCGCAATAAATTTGAAGCAAAAGTGATTTATTTATAGATGAGAAAATATTACAATACTTTAAAGATTTGCCATAAACTATACATGTTGAAAGTTTTGACAGCCAACGAATTGGAAATAACTCAAAAGCATTCACACATTGAGAGAAAGGAATCGATTGGGGATTGTGTGGGATTTCCATTACACATACGTCACGTGGGCGTCAGGCGGAAACGGAAATGCGAGCTGTCATAAAAGACTGCAAGAAAAATCGAAGTTTTTGTAATATTATGCCGAATGCAGGTCAAATGTCAAACGTATTTCACACGCCTGGCTAGTTTTTTTTTTTTGAATTTTAATATGCTCTGCAATTTCCATGTGGTGCATAAAACATTTGAACAATGTTTTTCACTATGCTACGTGTTCTTAGGAGGGAGATGCGTTCGATATACATATGTATTATGTCGAAATACTCATACATTTGCTGTTTTATGTTGACTTGCCAGTTATATTACCCACACTTCCAACACGCGTAATTTTAGCTTGAGCTTCTTGTGGGTGCGATTTGATGAGAGTTTCATTTTCCCTGTTCCCAGCTCTCAGTTACCTATGTCTTGCCTAGGCGCTTTTTATTGCTAATTTCTGTTATTGCGTGCGGCCTGTGCACACTCGTAAAAATATTTTTATTATCGGAGTACGCTTACCGCCCCCAAAAACGATCGTACTACCCTCAGAAATTATTCGACCAGCCCTCGAAAGTATACTACGCTATTTGCCATGACATTTAACGTATGCTCGGCTTATCGATAGCTCAACTTTTATATTAATATTCATTGGCAGGTTCGGTCCTTTAAGTGAACACCTCTTTACCTGGCCATCATTCACAAGTTGTCGAGTTTGTTGGGTTATGGTTCAGCGTACTTGAAGGATTTATGTGCAACTTTGTCGCGTCGCCATCGTAAAATTTAAGTGGTCCCGTGCTCAAAATTAAACCGTCTGCCTCCACGTTGCTGCTTAAATTGACAGCACCATTTACGAGTATGACTATCGGCAGTTAATAACCAAATTTGTCTGCTCAGCTTTAACGTAATTGAAGCCTGAGCCCGTAATTCGCCTTATAAGTGCGAGTATGAGCAACAACAACAACAGCTATTGATGTTGCCATTAAACGCTTACGCTTTTATACATTGAAAGTGCTACATTTTCCCGTTCTAACCAAAAACTGAAACTGCACACACTGAATTCCAAACCGCCAACAATTCATTTCTCTCGTTTATGCTTTGGTTTTATGCCCTTCTTCTCGCACTTGCTTTAAGTGCAAGCTGCAATTTGCCTAAATGATAAGATTACAATATGTCTGTGTGTGTGCTTCTGTGTGTGTGAGTGTGTGTATCTGTGTGAGTGTGTGTGTGTGGTAGATATACATGTGTGCATTCGTCTTGCAGCAATTGAAAATAGCTCTAGTACCGTACCTGTATTATTGTATGTTAGGGATGCGCATATCGTTTTCCTAGAATTCTAAAGTTTAAGTTAATTAAACAGAATAAAAAAATTTGAACATTGTACTATTAATAAAAATAAAAATTGAATTTAGATTTCGAATTCAAAAATTTGAAAATTGTACGATTTATTCTATTAAATATCGAAACATCGCATTAAATATCTTATACAGGTGTGTTACAGAAATATCTAGATTTTGAAGAGAAATGTTTTTGTAAAAAATAAATTGAAAAGTTGGTGTTTTTAAAATTTTGTTTTTAAATATTTTGAAACATATTTTATTTTGCATATATATTTATTTAATTTAAAGATATTTCAATTCATTTTAATAAATATATAATTTTGTGAAATCTCTTAAGAATTTTTTAGACATCTCATAGCAATAGTTTCTTATTTTCAGGAACGCTAACAATTGTTTCTGGTTAGAGATTTGTAAAACACACCTGACTTTGATATAAGTATATTTATACCCATCTCTAGTTGAGGTTATTTCTCCCCCACACTTTATCGTGTTGGCACGCATGATTGCCTCACCATTTAGTGTTCCCCCTTTCCCACTACACCCACACATATTCCTCACCCCCTACCAATTTGTAGTGGCTTCTAAAATCGGTGCTCTTTGTGGTGTTAGTTAAATGGTTTAGCTTCCAGTTGCATGTTAGCAGCTGTTGACTGTTGACTGTTGCAGCCATTGATTTGCTTTGTCTCGGACTGTTTGACTCGTCTCCTGTCTTCCGGCTGAATGCATTCGCATCCTTATCATCCTTATCCAATTGACAGTAAACTTGTGTGTGGTGTGAATGTTTACTCAACATCAGGCAAACGATAAACTGAGTGCTTGTTCTGCAAGTGTGTTGTTGGAATGTCACTTTCGAAAGACAAACTTATTTGCATGCTCGTATTTGCTGGCTGAATGAACATTGACTGTGCACAAGGAATGCCAAATTTCACAATTTTATTAGTAAATCAAATATCAGAAATTTTACAGAATTTATGTGCATACAATAAAATGGAATTTACACAAATATAATAACTGAAATAGTCTTAAGTCTTCAAAAAACATATAATAATTCAATAATTTTTTTTTGGGACAGTTTTCTTAATTCTTTTAAATGTATTTGTAAGCTGTTAAACATAATAAAATAGTCAATTAAATGTCAAAAGAATTCTTATGCAGTTACTTTAGTCTTTATTTATTTGACATTTTTAGAAACAAAAAAACTCTCACTTTTCACTTTACAATTAATTAGATTACCTTTAAATTTATTTTTAGCTGTTTTTTCATTTTGTTTCTTCGGTTGATCACATATTCCTGCGATAATTACACTGTCAATAAAATGTATTTTAATGTATTAAACATTTTGATTAAACGTTCGACAGTTCGTAAAAAATTTTTGCATACTTTCGGGCGGTCACATTAAATTGCTTAACCCGCCGTCATATAAGAAAAACGTAATAAAATAACATCAAATGAATAAATTGTGCATATATAGACCCAGGGACACACACACATACACACACACACCAACTCATATACAACTGGCAGCAAAACCAATTAAATTGTGGCTCAAACGAACTGTAAAACACAAAAATCTGCACGCATGCAATGAAGCGTGAGTAACACACACAAACACACACACATACACATACAGAGATCCTCACACACCCATACACACACACACACAAACCCACATTTATATGGCAAGTGGGAGGAGTTGAGAAGAAAGCATTGCCTACTTTTAAGCGCTGACTAAAAGCTATTTCGCTGCTGCAAACAAATTAAAAGCCAGCTAACATTTCTAAAAACTAATTGCAATATGTTTCGCCATGTTTTGCAGTGCAACAATATGGTTGAGCAGAGCAGCAACAGCAGTAGCGTTGGCAGCAGCAGTGGCAGCAACATCGCGACCGAGAGTGGACCCGACTTTGATGCCCTGCATGCCGCCTGCACGGCACGTCTAAACGGCAGCGGCCAAGAGTTGGCAGGTGAGTAACTGAGTAACAACTGTAACTGCATCATGCACAAATAATTCAATTATTAATCGTTATATTTTATTTGCTGTACGTTTACTTGCAGGCACCCACTGTGCCGGGACCTTTGATGGCTGGCTTTGTTGGCCCGACACACCCGCTGGCACATCCGCTTACGAACTGTGCCCGGACTTCATCACCGGCTTTGATCCGACACGTAAGTGGCGCAATTTGTTGTTTATTGAATTGCACAAAGCAGCATCCGCTTTAGGCTTCAGACATTTGGCTTTTGGGTCACTTCTGCATTTGACAACAGACAAACCGAATTTTGGAATAAGCATAAGCAAATTTAGTACACTGAAGAAAAAAAGGTTCTAAAATCAAGATTTTGGTCTCAGAACTAAGATTAAATTATATTTTATACATATATAATTTTTTTCACTTTTAAGTTTTGATTGATTTACATTTAATTGATACTTAAGATTTTATGATTTTTTAGATTCATAAACTGAGTTTTAGTAATTTGGACTTAAAAAATTCTTATTATAAGAACAAAATATTTAAGTTGAATGTTCTTAATTTTAGAAGTTGGTCTTTTTTTTCAGTGTACATGTACATAAATAAGTCAACGACGCAGTCAAATGTCAGTCGCCATATTCCAGCGGAAACGGAAATGGTAGATGGCATAAGGTATAGGGTATATGATATACGAATATGCTATCCGCCAGAGAGCGGCTCTTTCTAATGAAGGCCCACGTTGATTCAATTCCAAAGCCGCAGGCTAAACAACCACACACACACACACACACACACACCCTCACACACACACTTACACTCAGGCATACATAAACAAACCGCAAACCAGGTGGCTTACCTAATTGGCAGCATCCCCTCGTGTATGCGTTTCTACTGGGCCATGTTACCACATCCACATACTTTCCCTGTTTTGTTACAAGTATTTAGGGCTGTCGGATTATATTTTTGTTGGCTGACAAATCAATTGAAAGCATGTTTTTCTTAAAATTTCATTTAAAGTACACACACAGTAAATGCTACTTTTCAGTCTATAAATTTTGTAGACCCTGTACTTAAAAATCAACAGGGTTCTTTTTAGTTTGTCAACATAAAGATATAAAACAGACCGCTTAAAAAATACACAGAAAATACCCTCTTCTATTTTTAACTCTCTAAGAATTTTGTCATGATAATATTTGTATAATTTTTATTGTAACAAACTTACACAGAGTCTCTCATAGTCGAGTTAGCTCGTCTGTAGCTGTTTTTCTACCCTCCAAGTTGTTTTTTTTTTGTCCCTGGGCTAATACAAATATATGTAAATATTTTTCTGCCTGAGAACTCAACAAGCTGACATTCGATTACCGATGTCTGCAAAGTCTACGGCAAATTTATTAAAGAGAAACACAAACACACAAAACATGGTCAAAGTATAACAAAATTACCTAGAATTGACTTTTATTCCAAAAAACTAAGTTCAAAGTTGTTAGGAATTGTCGCAAACTTCGATTATGTTTTGTTTTTTTATTACTTTGAAGTAACCAAGAATAAACATGTTCAAAAGGTCATAAAGAAACCATTTATCGTTTGTTTTGCAGACATAAACAAGAAAATACATTTAAATTATTTACCTGATAACTTAAAAGCTTTCACTAAGTAACTAATTAAGCTATTTATGCTTGCAGCTAAAAGCTATAACTAACTTATTCAGCTAAGTAGAGCGATTGCTAATTAATTATTTATAAACAACGAATCAAGCTTTTAACTAGAAATCCAACTAAAAACGCAACTTAATTATGTTCTAAACAAGTTTGATAAATTGGGAAAATATCAAAAACATTAACCGCACCCTTTTAGCGGCACATCCACAATTGCACCACTTTCCCCGCCTCCCTCTTGCCCCACTTCATAAAATTGGTATTCGGAAATAAATAGAATATCATATCCATTTACATGCAGGATGCCTCCTCGAAAATTAACCAAATGAATTTTCCGTTGTTAGCTCGCGGCTTTTCTCTGTTTACATTGGCAGACAACAACAACAACAGCCATTGCCACAACAACAAACACTAGAACAACGATCATCCATCATTGAAATTGCTGCAAAAATCCACATATAATTATAAATTATGCAAATTGTATGCATTTGCTTTTGTGTGTCCAACAAATACAGAAAGCAAACAATTACAGCGAAGCAAAAAACAGAGGGCAAATAAACAAAAATACCCTGTAGAATAATGAAACAAGCGTGAGATATCGACAAGATGTTTGAGTTTTAATAGCTAGACCTAGAGCAAAAAAATATAAAATTTTCAAGATGATAAAAATTTATATGCAGAATCAATTAAGAGGCCAAATCATAAACAAAATGATATTCCGTTTAAAAATCGGTTAATTTTTGATGAAGTTATGAGAGATCAAAGTTTTTTAAAAAATGTCAAGGGTATGGTATGGAAAGTTTGATATTTTCTCGATTTTGATCAAATTTTCTAGATGATAAAAATTTAAATGCAGAATCAATTTAGAGGCCAAATCATGATCAAAATGACATTCCGCTTGAAAATCGGTTAATTTTTGATGAAGTTATGAGAGATCAAAGTTTTTGAAAAAATGTCAAGGGGTCAGTATAGAAAATTTGATATTTTTTCGATTTTGATCAAATCTCCTAGATGATAAAAATTTAAATGCAGAATCAATTTAGAGGCCAAATCATGAACAAAATGACATTTCATTTGAAAATCGGTTAATTTTTGATGAAGTTATGAGAGATCAAAGTTTTTGAAAAAATGTCAAGGGTATGGAAAATTGGATGTTAGATGGCTTAGTGTGTTTCTGCTACTGTTCCTAAGTCTTGTTCAAGTCTTGCATACCCGTTTAATCAAATTACATGTGCTAAGGCTATAAGGACAACAAAATGGTTGAAATGAAATAACAATAATTAAGTGTAAATTTGTTTGTGGCAATTTTGTAGCGTAAATCATGTGCCCTGTCAATTTGCATTAATCGAGCATGCCACGCCCACACGCCCATGCAACAGCACAGTGCACAGTTGCTAGTGTCACGTGAGTGTGAACACACAAAAGTTGAATGACTTTTTTCTGTGTTGTTTGCGCCAAAACTGTGACAAGGCGCCTGGCACTAGTTTTAGGCACCAGCAGAGAGGGAAGTGAGATGAAAGGAGCTGTTGTGGTTGTGGTTGGGGGTTGGGAAAAAGCAAATGTTGCTTTCACTACATTTGGCTTATGACTGTTATGGCTCAACTCGACTGTGTCCGCGTCCGCGTCCGTGTCCGTGTCCGCCCGTGGCTGAGGCAGCGCCTCGGGGTCGCCAGCTTGTACAAGATTATGTGCTTTGCACTGCGCCGCCATTAACTTTTATGGCACTTCCGTTTGGCGGATGTGGTTGCCAGCAACAGTAGAGGCTACGAATTTTCCTATTTTTTTGGTTTTTCTTTGGCTGTTGTCGTGTTGTCTACTTATCTGCCACCCAGCGCGTATACGTGATTTTTTGACTCTGCGTGCCAAATGGCGATAAAACCAAATAGAGATTGGTGGCGAAAGAACAGCGGCAACAAAAACATACCTGTAAAATTGCTAACATGGAATCTCAAGTCGTTTCGTTTGTCAATTGTGTCTGACAACAGTTCTTTCAACAACTTTGATAACAATCGACACAAAACTCGGTTCATAAGTCAACTTCCAGCAGCTCGACAATGTCAAAAGCATTGCAAACTTTCTATGAATCGAACTTCAATTTCAACTTGGCTCAATTGGTCATTCAGGCCGCACTTCAATTATTAAATGCACTCACCACACAAGCATTTTATATATTTCAACAGCCACAGAAAATCAATTAGCTGAGGTCAAATCGATTACGCTGCGTATACGCAATCAACATTTTTAGTTTGGTGCTAACGCAATTATCTCTATTCGTGTCAGCTGGAAAGCTAATGGAATATGCAAATATGTAATTATCTAAATATTAATTACAATTTTATGATACTGAAAAAAGAGGGTATTAGGTGGTATATTAAATTATTAAATAATTAATTTAAAATCAGTTAACCATACTTTTTAAAATAATCGTGTCGAAAATGTGTTGATTAGTTTATTAAGTGGTTTAATTAAAATTGTATCATGAGTTAATTGGATTTATTTAAAGAAATATTCTTGCAGCACTTGGATTGTTAAAAACTTTATAAATAAAAGTAATAAAAATAAAGAAAATCAATAAGTTATCCATAAGCTAGAAAATATCGCATTTTATTTGTTTTTAGAAATTGTAGCTATGTCTACATAAAAGTGTACATTATATTTAAATTAATTCATATTATCTGTGTCTCTTTTCCTTTTATTTTACAGGATATGCGCACAAGGAGTGTGGTGATGATGGCGAATGGTTCAGACATCCGTTGAATAACAAAACCTGGTCAAATTACACCACCTGCGTTAATATGGACGATTTCATAGTAAGTATCAAGTAACTAATTGTGTTTAATTGCTTGCTTTAATGTTGCCATTTTCAATTGCCAGTGGAATCACAATGTGACCATGATCTATGAAGTGGGCTATGGCATCTCCTTGCTGGCCATCCTGTTGTCCTTGGCCATACTGGGATACTTCAAGTAAGTTTATCTTCCTCTCTGTATTAATTAGTTGCAGTCTTTAGTTGCATCAGCTGATAATCCATCTTGTGAGAATGCTGTTGTTATTGTTATTGTTTTGTGGGCACAAATTGGCACAAGACGCACATGGAAAACCACTCAGAAATAATGAGCTTCATTTGCCTTTTGATGTTATGACCGCTGTGCACTTGGCGCCAAATTTTATTGTTAAACAAAGATGCCAATGGCCTAATCAACTGCCAACCTGGGCCCACATTCTCTGTGTGTGTGTGTGTGTGTTCTCATTGCACTTTTACTTACTTACGCCCATTTAATCCGGCACACTTGACGTCGGAAATGAGAAAATATTTGTTTTCTTGGCCTCACATCATTCTCTGTGTCTTTCTCTCTGTCTCTAGCTTTCCTCTTTCTCGCTTCATCTCTATGTTTTACGGCTTATTCACCATTCCAGTGTCACACGTCAACTTGGAATTAGATTGTGTGTCTACTTCAAGCAGGATATCGATTAATTTCCACTTGTCTGCAGCACAATTAGTGCTCTCGGCTTGTTTATTATCAACTCAGACACAGTCAGACAGAAAGACAGACCGACAGACCGTCAGACAGACAATGAAATCGTTTTAAATTGGGTGCAAAAAGCAAATAAAACGTGGCACAACGTCATGTCCTGGAATTTCGATTAAACTCGCAATGACTTCACATTGAGAGTGATAATTAAATACCAGCTTCAATTGACTATTAAAAACACGTGTATAAAAATCGAACAACACTTTAAAAATAAATTTTCATAGCGTCTTATTGTAAAATATTGATATAAATCGAAATAAGAGACAATTGGAACAGTTAAAGTTAAATTTTCAATTGATTAAAAAATAATTAAAACTGTCAACGAGACTTAAAGATATACTCAACTTACTGGACTCTAACTAAACATATTTTGATTTAATAATATTGATATCACTGGACTCAATCCTGTGCTGAAATTTTTTAGAAATTGTTTATTAAGAGCTTCCCGTTTGAATTCCCTTGTAAAATTGTAAACTGAAATTGACTTCTTAATTCTAACGATTCGGTTCATCATTAAAATTTTAGAGCTGGTTTTTTTCATTGTCTAGTTAAGGGTCTTGAACTATCTCAGAGATATTCATGAGTATCTATTTATCAAATTAAGGATACATTAAAAATGCGATGCTTAAACATTTTTAACTACAGATTGATTACTTCTTTAAGTGAACTTATTGATGGCTAACGAAGTTCTTGTCATAACTTGCTTAAAATAAGTACAACTGACAATTTGGCTTGCTTGCAATATAGCCACACAATGGGACTCATTCATTTTAATCGAGTTACTGTGGGATGAAAACTGATGCGAATCTCCGTACGGTATGTTTTCGATCTACTGAAGAGAACTTCTGTGCATTGCATACAAAGAGCTCAACTCAATTTGCATGACATGCATTAATTCGCAAAGAGTCAACATGTTTCCATTAATATGCAGCTTGCCCCTTGGCCGGCTGCCAAATTGAACAGCATAGAGAATGAAAGAAATGAAAGGAGAATGAATCATAATAGGGGGGAGGAAAAGAGATGAGAGAGCACGTGCGGTCAGTGTTGATATTGAAATGTACTTTGAAAATGCCCCATTCCCCCTCTCCCCACCAACTGCCAGCTTCCTAAAGCTGCCACAGCTGTATGGCAAATACGTGTGGCAAGTTGTTTGTCAATATGAGAACTCATATATGTGTCAGCGAATTACCGAAAATTTTTGGTGTTTGCCACAAAAATGCTATTAAATAGTTATTTATTTTTTCAACTTCAATAAAAAGCGACTAAAAACTATTATAAATACAATTTAAAATTAATAATTCAAATAATTATTTATTTATATTATTACTGTCAGTAAATATACATTTAAATCAATAAATAAAATTTTAAAAATAAATTAATATTTTAATATGTACAAAAATTTAAATGTTAAAGTATTTAATTTGTAATTCATTTATAAATATACATATAAATATTTATTTGTTTGATTAAAATTATTAAGAGTCGACAAAAACTATTTAAAATAAAATTAGAAATAAGATAAAAATATTAACTTAAATAAATTATACATCATTTGATTTGTAACTCATATATAAATATATTTCATAAATTCTATTTGCAGATCTTTAAAATGTGCCCGCATCACGCTGCACATGCATTTGTTTAGTTCATTTGCGGCCAACAACTCGTTGTGGCTCATTTGGTATCTGGTGGTTATAGCCAACGCGGAAATGGTGCAAAAAAGTCCGGTAAGTAAGCAGAAATAGCTCGTTTCAAATGCAACTATTATCATATGGGGAATCGTTATCTCTAACAGGGCTATTGTGTGGCACTTCACATAATACTGCACTATTTTCTGCTGACCAACTATTCGTGGATGCTTTGCGAGGGTTTCTATCTGCATACAGTGCTTGTGGCCGCATTCATTTCAGAGAAAAAGCTGGTCAAATGGTTGATTGCCTTCGGATGGGGCTCGCCGGCTATTGTCATTTGCATCTATGGGCTGGCACGCGGTCTCTCAGCCAGCAACGAGCAAAATCAACAGTAAGTGTGCTTCTATCTTTTTCACTTCATCTCTCTTTCCCTCTCTCTCTCTCTCTTTCTCCATGTGTGTGTGGCTAGCTAAATTGATTGTGCACACGCACACATGTCTAGTATGATGATTCGCAAACTGAAATCAAATCAATTGCGAACGAGCTCGTTTGCAATTCATTAAATGACAATTACCAAACTCTCTATCTCTCTTTCTATCTCTTTTTTTACTCTTCATTTGCCCGTCTCTTTCTCCGAGCAGCTGCTGGATGATTGACAACAATTTCAACTACATATTGATGGTGCCCGTCTGCATTTCGATATTCCTCAATTTACTGTTCCTCTGCAACATTGTTCGCGTCGTGCTGCTCAAACTAAATGCTCCTGCCAGCATCCAGGGCAGCTGTGGTCCTTCCCGCACCGTCCTTCAGGCATTTCGGTATGTACATCGCTTTTCTGCTTAATTATACCCGTTACTTAAAAAATAACTAAAAGGGAATATTGTGTTTGTTGGAATGTATGTAACAGGGAGAAGGAGGCATCTCTTACACTATATAGTATATATATTATTGATCAGCATCAATAGCCGAGTCGATATAGCCATGTCTGTCTGTTCGTCCATCCGTCTCGGACAAGTAGAACGGGAGTAATAGCTAGCCAAAGTTATTAATAAAGTTATTATTTCAATACAAGCGCCCAAAAGAATGCAGTAGTTTTTATTATGTATTAATTTTAATAAATTACTTTAATATATATTGAAATAAGTAATGGGTATTCTATCTATTAATATTATCTATAATCTCACTTAACCGCAGCAAGATCAGACAAGTAGAACGGCAGTAATAGCTAACCAAAGTTATTAATAAATTTATAATTTCAATACAATCGCCTAAAAGTATGCAGCAATTTTTTTAGTGATTTTTTTTAAGTACTTTTATATATATTGAAATCAGTAACGGGTATTCTTTGGTCGGGATCTCGACTATAGCCTTTCCCACTATTTTTTTTTTTTTTTTTGGATGCCCAGTCAAGTTAAAAGCAACTTCAATTCAATAATAATAATTTGGATTGTCGCATGGCCAAACAAAAGTGTGGGGTTCAACCTTAAGTGCTGTGCCGCGGGGCGTATGCGTAATAAACTTGTTTTGTTTGCTTTCATTCTCGTTAGGTTTTTTTTTCGATTTGTTTTGTTTCTCTCAAGCTTTTTGTTTTAGTCGGTATCGTTTCGCGTCGTTTGAAAGTTTACTTCATTTTACATTTTAAATTACGCATACGCCGCGTTGACTTGCATTTTAATACGCTCGTCGACAACGAATTATACATAAGCATAAGTATTATTACAATACTCTGTCCCTGGTTGCCTTTTTTGCAGGGCTACACTGCTGCTAGTGCCGCTGCTGGGTCTTCAGTATATGTTAACACCATTTCGCCCAGACCGCGGACATCCCTGGGAGAATACATACCAAGTCATCTCCGCGTTTACGGCCTCATTTCAAGTAAGTAATTCCTTTTCATTCCTTTCGTTATTTTCGCATTTTTTTAGTCATTTTTGTACCCTGTTTAGAGTTGAGTGTGTTAAGCAAAACAGAGAAAAAAGGTGTAAACTTTTTCTTAAAATTATTTAAATATTATTTCTTAGTTTAAAGATCAAACAGTTTGAAAAAATTCCTGAATTTAATAGTGTTGAATGGGAATTATTTAAATATTTTCTTATAAAAAACATTTTTAAAGAGTATTTTAAAAGTCTAGTAAGCTGCTAAGTTAACTCCCCGTTGCTTTTAATATTGTTTTATGACTCTGCACAGGTTGAACACTTTATGATGTTAGTTATGAAAATTCTCTCAGTTTCTTTGGCCACATTTCCAAGCTAAACCTAAATCCGTAGCTTGGAATTTTCTTTCTTTTGATTTGCAGCTGAGGTACGTGCTTTATGGTCGAAATATGCACATATAATTGGCCAAGAATTTGCTGATTTTAACATCAGATATTTTCCATAATTTATGCAAATACAAGAAAGCCGTTGTCAGTGCTTGTTTATTACTTTTACTTCCCACATCCCATGTTAAATCAATGCTCTAAATTATTAAAATGCCAAGCACATGCTAACAACTCCCCAAAGCCATCAGGCCGCTGCTTATCTAAATATAATGCCACAGGGAGGAAGAGGAAAAGAAAGGAGAGCATAATCAATATACAAATGCGTTATGCAAAAATTTACTTTGGTATTTTGTCAGAAATTTTCATCAGCATACATATTAAATTGGGTAAAACACAGAGATGCCGACAAACCAAAGATAAAAATCTGCCAGCAACTCGAGCATGAAATGCACTGCCAGTAAAAATAAAATTACAAACAAATGTAAGAAAAATAAAACTAAAAGTACAAGCACAAGTAAAAGTAAAAGGGGTTAAGGGGTTAAGGAGTAAGCCGGGTGCAAAGACGCGTAAAAATCCATAAAATCAAATCGAGCAACATCTCGTCTTCATCTGTTCCATTCGTTTACTCGTTGTGCAAATAAAACTATAAAAAGCTGTTGGGCAAAAGGCTAAATTCCAATGTCTTTGCGGTTCTTCTACATATAAATCTAAATTGTCAAGTCTTGTGGGTGCTTTGAACATGACCGTTAGTTGCAGTTGAATTTCAGTTACAAGACTTTAAACTTAAATACGCTGGAAACTAAAGAATCTAAGAAAAAAGTATCTCAAAGATACTTGCTATCTTAATCCAATTGATTTATCTTACTTAAGAGCATAGAATTTATCAAATTAAATAATTAATTTAATAGTCAATAAACAATTTTTTTTATGATTGTATTTTTTTTAATAGATTTAAATATAGTAACTTCACACGCATCATACCCTTTTCAACCGCTTTAACATATTTAGCTGCAGGGTATTGTAACAAAAAGCGCTGTTTATCTGTGACTTTTTTGTTATTCGATAGCAGCAGCCCAAAAAAAGAGAAATAAAAGAAAAGTGACAAATGCAAAAGCAAAATACTTTTGCTGAATGTTTTTAAAACCATTCGCAACTTTTTATGTTTATTGTTGTTGTTTTTTTGTTGCTGCTCCCCAAATTGCAAAGTTCTTACAAGTGGCAAGTGGCAAGAGACAAGAGGCACTTTTTCTGGTACGGATATAATTTGGATTTATTGTGCCATCTGCATTGCAAGTCATAAAAGATGGGGCACAACTTTTAAGCACCATAAAAAATATATTCTCATATATATATAAATATGTACACATACAGATGCATATAAAATGAATTCATCTAGCGAATGGGAACAACAATAGAATAGAATGCAGCTTAAATTCATGCGAGAAAGTCATATGAAGTGCAATATAAAAAGAAGCTATATAATGAAATATTTGAGACGGTCTAAAAGATAAGAAATATTAAAGTAAACTAAACTATTTATTTTTTCCTCTTCTGTGTTATGTCTATTTCTTTCTGGAATTTTTTGTATGTCAACAGCAATATATATTAAATATGAAATCCCGCTCAATAAATGTCAAAGCCGGCTTCTAATATCTATGCAATTAGAGGCCAAGACTTTTAGTGAAAAATTTCATTTCATTTGCGAGTATTTTTCATTCTTCAGCTGGAATTTCAATAAAGCTTTAAAAAATATTTGCTGTGCGGCAAAAATACTTTTAGAAACGCCACATGAGAACGTAGTACGAACAGCTGCTCAAATTCCCAGCAATTGTTGTTTTTTTGTTTTCTGTATAAATTCAGTTCAAAACTTGCACTTGGCACTAAAGTTGATGCCAGATTGCAGTTAAGAGTCAAACACATTTTATGGCAATTTTCGTTGTCTACTTTGCAAATTAGTTTTGCAAACAGTTGGCACTTTTGTCTCTCAGTCAGTCTCCATTCAAATAATTAGCAAATCATTCTTTTTAAAAAGTATTATGAAGTCAGTGTGATGCAAATCACAAGAAGATTCTACTAACAGGTATTACAAGGATGTTATTTCTAGATTACTACTACTGGTAAGCTTCCTGCCTTAAGTAATGACCAACATCAAGTTGAATAATAACTAGCTAAACATGGTTCAACTAGATGTAAGTTAAGCTCAACAAACACTGCTGAAATTATTTGAATTAAAGTCAGCATATAAAACAGAACGAGAGAAAAGAAAAGCTTTACAAATGCGCAACCAACACAAAAGGCAACCAAATGAATACAAATAAACAACCGCAAGTCAACTATAAACTACCCTGTAACCCATATTTTATTGTGTAAATATTATAAAGTTTTTCATCTTGGACAACAATTTTTATATATTTTTATACTTAAACCTAAAAAGTTTATAAAACTTGTAAGTTTACAAGTAATTGAAAATTTTATGAAAGAGAATTGTTACTTATTTTTAATAAGACTTATAATGAATTATTTTAAAGTTCTTCCAAAATGTATAAATAACATTGTAGCTAGTTAGTTTTTAATTCATATTATACTCATAGCTCACACAAAAGAAAATGTTGTTAGCATATTGTAAAGCTTATTGTTTGAGTTATTTAAAAATGCACAAAACGTATTCAATATTTAACAAAAAAGAAGAAAATAATAAAAAGAACTCAAAGAACTTACAGAGGGAACATCTATAAATATAACTTGTATGGTCTGATTGTGTTGACGTGTGCAGTGGCAATCAAATGAAGCCTTTTGCCAATTTCATTTATATGCAGGCAATGTGTGAATATGAAATCCAGGGAAAAGCTTCAGCACGTACGCAACTATGCATTAAATACGTATACACATAGTTAGAGCCGTATACGAACAAAAAGACAAATGACAAAAGCAACTCAAGTGGGCAAAACAACAGGCAAAGAGAAACGAGAAATAGATACAAATACATATATAGATACACAAACAGACACACTTAAAGTTATAGAACACGTTTTCTGGAAAGGCGGTTTCTACTCGTAATACCAGCGAAATGAGACTGGCAAAATGAATTGGAAACTGTTGAGCCTGCCGAAATAGCAAATAAACAAAATTGCATTAGGTTTTAGGACCGTTTTTCGCCGGCTGGCAATCTAATAAGGACACTTGTGACTTCTCCGTCTTCGTCTGTGGATGGTCTTGGATAACAATTATACCCGTTACTTAAAATATAAGTAAAAGGGTGTATTGTGTTATAATCACACTCAACCGCAGCAAGATCGGACAAGTTAAACGGCAGTAATAGCTAACCAAAGTTTTTAATAAAGTTATTATTCAATACAAGCGCCTAAAAGTATGCAGTAGTTTTTATTATGTAGAAATTTTCATAAAATTCTTTAATATATATTGAAATAAGTTATGGGTATTCTATCTATTAATGTTATCTAATATCTCACTTAGCCACAGCAAGATCAGACAAGTAAAACGGCAGTAATAGCAAACCAAAGTTATTAATAAAGTTATTATTTCAATATAATCGCCTAAAAGTAAGCAGTAGTTTTTTTATTTAGTAATTTTTTCAAACTACTACTATATACCATATATTAAAATAAGTAACGGGTATCCTATGATCGGGTTCTCGACTATAGCCTTTCCCACTTGTTTTGACTCACTTTTGTTTATTTTTACTTGCAGGGACTGTGTGTGGCGACATTGTTCTGCTTCTTCAACGGTGAGGTGATTGCCCAAGTGAAGCGCAAGTGGAGGACTCTGTGCTTTAGCAATCGGCCACGAACCAACTCCTATACAGCCACTCAGGTCTCGGTAAGATTTGTAATGAGCTTCACATGCTTTCTACTTTGCCAATGTTTATGGGTTACGGCGCGTATGAGTAATGCAAGCTAATGTATGCAATGCAGATAAAGCACACACAACTGACTTAAACACACACACTCACAGACACACACACTCACAGACACACACACACTAGCACTATTTGGCTAGGACACTAACATTGTGGCTGTTTTGCTGATATAATCGCATGTTAAGCATACGCCATGTTGTCCAAAATTTCAAAAAAATGAGTAACTAAAAAATGCAGCGCACCGTTTCCAATTCTGCCAACCATCATGATAGCAATCTCTTAGTTCTTTTGATTGTAGTTCGTGCGCTGCGGTCCGCCAATGCCTGGCGAGGAGAAGGTATGACTAAAGGACTTGTCGTCATCGGCCAAGCGACGCGCCTCCGCGCCACATCGCCAACAGCAACAACAGCAGCACCAGCAACATCAGCAGCAGGAGAATCAACAGCAGGAGAATCAACGTGGACGCAGCCAGAGTATGGCATTGACAGGTTCCACGTCCACCTCGCTGCGCTTTATCGATGGTTGGCGCAATAAAATGCATTTCCTGCGCCGCCAGACTATCGATAATTCGCACCAACGACAGCCGCTTATGGAGGAAACAGCTGGACACACAATGCAACTGCAACTGGCAGCTAATAGGCAGTCAGACAGGAATGTGGAGACAGAGGCAGAGTCTATAATCCAGCCGACGCTGATGACGACAATAGCGGAAGATGCCGCCGAAGCTGCGACAATTGCAATTGCAACAGCAACAACTGCAACAGCAGCAACAACAAGTGATGCAACTGACCAGCTACGAAATGGCAGAAACATGAGATTGGGAATGGAAATGGGTATGGGAATGGGTGTTGTCATTGTCAGCATGGATGCAGTTGCGGATGCAAATCAACCCAACATTGCCGATGAAGCGCTTTAATTCCATGCCATACTCCAGTTCTCAAAAGGATGGTCACAATGCTTCAAACATAATCTCATAGTCTAAGCAACGAAACGAAATAAAAAATAAAACAATTTTAAGTATGTGTAGTAACCCACCCAATAGATAAATGTAAAAGAAACCAAATGATAAAGCACCCCACCAACAATTCCCCAGGCAAGAGAAGATTTCAGGGACCGTAAATAATGATTATTTATTTTTTTGAATATAAAAATCCCTCGATAATAATTATTTTTGAGTATCAAAAAAATTGATTATTTTTTATCAAAAAAAAAAAAAAAACTCAAAAACAATGATTATAAATGATTTTTATATTTTTTCGCTAAAAATAAAACTCGAGCAAAAAAAATTAAGCTCAAAAATAATGATAATCGGTAAAGAAAATTGTTATAATCATTAAAGCGTGATTTTTAAAATAAAACTTATAACGATTACGGTCCCTGGAAGACTTACAACTAAACTAGCAAATATCAAAGCAAAGTTGCTTTTATAAAGCGTCAACAAGTTAATAAAAATAAATATATTTACCTCACGCTTTGATGTTGTTGCTCCAAGCCCACGGATTTGGCAATTTTAAACGACGCCCGAAAGTATGCTACGAAATAAAGTTGTTAAGCAAATTGGCAACTTGCAAAACTAATTTAATGCATTAATTAATTAATATTATACGTGTATGTACATGATTGTAAGAATTTATGTGGATATGAAATATCATTGTTGTCCTAAGTGTTAGATGTCTCTACAACAAAAAATTTGATGTGGTAAGCTCAGCTTTCCTAACACTTTCATACTTAAACCAAACCGAACGCTTTATTGTTTTATCGCCATTATATGAATGACTATGCTTCAAATCTGTGTATATCAAATATATATATAAATGTGAATTATAAACATTAACAAAATATGAAAAATATTACTGGGTACTGGTCTGGTTTCAGAAAGGTGAGTTGAATGAGGAAAATCCGTTTAATTAGCCAACTTTAGTGTTCGTTATATAAATGGTTAAGAGCTTACTTCAGACCTCTCGGACAACTTGTTACGAATGATAAATTTCGCTGGCCTGGCGCTATTGTTTATGAGTGCGCTAATTTGGTCAACAACGCAACAGTAAACACAACAACAACAATGAAGGAGGATAAATAAGGGCCTAGAGTTGTCAACGCCAACGTTTTGTTTGACATTTATTGAAACTTATTTGTTCAAGTTGACTTTTGTTTAGTCCGGGCACTTTGCAGCCCCGTGGCAACAACGTTGATGTGATTTTAATGATGTTGCTGTGTCGCCATGACAGCTGGTAGCATGTTGCACGTAAATGCAGCTGCTGCTGCTGCCAACATTTTATGAGCCTTTTGCGTAATGCGTTCATGCTTTATGCATGTAAAGTTACGCGATAAGTGGCTTTTTTATTGCTGCTGCCCGAAATGTGTTAAGTCGCAGAAGATGATGTTTCATAACATATTAAAAAAATTATTTGCACCCTTTAGCAGCTCCTAGAACTAGATCATAACTTAATAACTCATACGCCGCGTATGCCGGCAAACAAACTTTACTCATCAAACCTGCAGCAAGCGAGTAAATGAGTTGTTTAATTGAGTGAGTCTGAAAGAGAAAGAAAAAAAGAAAGAGAGAGAGAGAGGGTAAGAGAGGGGGAGTCAAGTGTGCAAGAGTGTGTGTGCAAGTTAAGTGCATCACATGCTTTAAGCGTCTGCAGCAATTCAAAGCGCATTTCTTTTGTTGGAAGCTCAAGCACTACAATAACAAAGAACTCAGGACTCAGGAGCACTCAAGCAGCCTGAACTGGACACCTTTTGCACAACTTAAGAGAGAATCAAACTTATGCTCTTCAAGCAACAACTTTTATATACCGCATAAAATTTAAAATAAGAAGGAATTTAATTTCTATATTATTTTTTCTAATAAAATGAAAGCTGAAAATATAAAATTATATAATTTACCATTACATTTATTTATTAATTGATTTAATTAAGAGTATTAAGTCCGAAAAGCGTTTAAAATTAAATGAATTGTTTTTCTATATTTATTTATTCAAGTAAAATAAAAATTGAAAACCTTAAAATTTATAATTTAAAATTTAATTTGATTCCTAATTGATTGAATTGTTGATCTGCTGCAAAGTAAAGGTTTTCAATTCGAATGGGATTTAATATTTAATTCTATATATATTTATTTAAATAAAATTAAAATAGAAAAATGTAAATTTTCTGATTTACAATTCAATTCAGTTCTTAATTGTTTAAAAAGTTGATGTGCTGCAAATTCAAAGAATTCAAGACGGTGACGTGTGAATTTATCATAGCAATTGTTTGCCACCGATTTTGGCTTCAGTGGATGCACTTTTTTAATTAAAAAAGCTGACAGAGCTGAGCTGCTTTTGTTGAAGTTGAAGACTGCTCGGATATGAGTTGAAGTTAAGTTGCGCATACGCCCTGTTGTGCTCTGGCTGTGATATTGCTGTTGCGGCTGTGGCTTTGGCTGCGCCTGTTAAGTGGAGTGTGGTGTTGACGCATTTGCATAATGAACTCAATTAAAAGTTGGTTCGCCTGCCAAGTTCAGAGCGAGGCAAGAATGCGACACCTAAACTAATGACAAGCAGACAATATGTAGGAAAAGAAAGAAAAGAGTTGAACTTTGACGTCTGCATTGACATTGGTCTATGGTGTTTGGTCCTTGCGCTGGAGTTCCTG
The DNA here is from genome assembly GCA_035045575.1 of Drosophila falleni. Classification (NCBI taxonomy): domain Eukaryota; kingdom Metazoa; phylum Arthropoda; class Insecta; order Diptera; family Drosophilidae; genus Drosophila; species Drosophila falleni. The sequence continues at coordinate 11,500,997 of JAWNOV010000011.1, forward strand.
ATTGGCCAGCAGCTGAATGCGTTGTCCAACAAGTCCTAAAGGCTTGCGTGACACTAAATGACAAGTTGATTGTCTGCCAGGAATTAAAAAAATACATTAGCAAAATCGACTTGGAACTGGCTAATAGGATATTTCACGACAGCACATTCGACGCCATTTTCATTATTCAGAATGTGGACTTCATTTCATTACAAAATCCGAATGATCATTTTGGTTCATTTATGTTAAATGTTACATTTTTTGCCATTCAGTATTTTTTTTCAGTAATTTTTACAGAGAATCCGATTAGCTGATTTGCTTTGTGGAAAGCTAAAAATATGCCACATTCAAATGTAAGCAAATGTGGCTAATGTGACAAATGTGTCAAATGTGGCAAATGTGAGTGGTCGTGGAAATAGCTTATAGGTCAACTCTGACTGTAACTTACTTGTAGATGATTTTCTCACGATCTGCCCAGGGCCAAGAGCGTTCCAGGTTATCCAGCTTGAAAAGCAGCTGCAGAAACAGAATGTGACAATGTCATAATAATAATATTGTGTACCTAATGAGATGTCACAATGATTGGTTTTACCTTTTGTGACGCTGCCTCCACTGTTGTCATCGTTGTTGTTGCTGCTGCTGTTGCTGTTGTCGTTGGCGGCGCCTCCAATGACAACTGAGTGCTTGATGTTAAAGTTGGCATTGGCACCTTTGAAGTGTCAATCGCATTGTGCTCCGGCTCCGACTCCAGCTGCGGGCTCAGCGTCAAATTACATACGCCGTCGGCATCGTTTACACGCAGCTTGGGCACATTTCGCAGATTCCACGTATAAGTGGTGCTCAAGAAATCGCTATCATTATCCTCCGCCTCCACATCTGCATCTGCGTCATTCTCATCATCATCATCATCATCATCATCCTCATCATCGGAAATGATATTCAAAGCGTCTGCTTTAGCTTCCTTGCTGATGTCTTCGCCTGCAGGCAATTTAATATAGTAAACCTGCCTGTCTCCAAGCTCATCCTTTTCCTCATTCTCATCCTCATCCTCGCTCTCATCATCCTTGTCGTCGTCTGGCTCCTCGCTTGTCTCATTTGTCGCATAATTGGCTTCCGATGCATAATCCGATTCCGGCGTCGCATCTTTAAGCGGCTTTGATTTGAATTGTTTCACGGCCAGCTCATTAGCAGCATCATCATCCTGCACCTGCACCAGATCATCCTCCTCCTCATCCTGCTCATCTCCCTCCCTATCACTTTCGCTCTCCAGCTGCTTCAGCAATTCGTAATCGAGTGCATCTTCATCATAGGAACATTTGCGCTTGTAGACAGATTGAGACTCAGACTCAAATTCAGAGTCCATGCTGCCAAAGGATTGTGAGACTGTGGCCAGTGTTGAGCAAAGTATCTTGGGTATTTCTGCAATTGCCGATAACTTGCGTTGCATTTCCAGCAGACGCAACTCAATGGAACTTGGTAGAACGCGGCCTGCATAAGAAGTATTTGCATAGACTTCACTCTCCAACAGGTTTATGGTTTAATTATAGTGATGTAAATTCAAAATTTAGATCGAGTTTTATATCGAAATAGAAAATCGTCAAAAATATGCATCCAGTTGTCGATATATCGGAAAAAAGTATCGATATCGATTCTATCGATATAATATCGAGTTTTTTTTCAAATTAAATTTTGATTTATTTGAAAAACCAATTGAAATCACAAAATATACTCGTACTTTTTTTAGAAATCTTATTTTTCCTGCATCGTTTTCATGTCTGATTTAAACTTAGAATATTTTAGTAGTATATTTTTTACGGACGCTCATCAAAAATTGGATTTAACTTAATTTTGAAAATTAACTACGATGAACAAACCCTAGTGAGTTATCGATTTTCAATCGAAATCGATAGATCGTCAAAAAAATCATCAAGTTGAAGTACGCGATAATAGTTTTCGCGAATATCGAGCTGTCGATATATCGATATATTTTACATCACTATTTAATAGCATACAATTTTTATTGTAAATACACACACAAAAGGCAATACACAGATGCACATGAACAGAATAGGCAAATAGATGCGGGCATTTAAGGGGTTTAGGGGTTAGCGGGTTAAGTGGGGGCCCATCACTTGGACTTCGAGGTGGTGGGCAGGGCCAACAGCATGTTCTCAATTGTGCTGCTGCGCAGCTCCTGATTATCGCCGACCTCCGCAAAGAAGCGTCGAATGTTCCGCATAATGCGATGATGTGGCAACTCCTGCAAAAGGGTGGCAAGGTTGGCAAGGCGAAAAGTAACGGATTTAGCTTTGCAAATGTTGTTGGCATATCGTTTTTTAGACATTCACCTGCTCCTCCTCGTCGGAGGACTCGTCCTCGCTCAATTCAATGATCACCTCGTTGCCCTCCTCATCGAGTTGGGTTTTGGTTTTCTTTTTCTTGGGCTTGGGCGGCTCTGGTGGCTCTTGCCACATAATGGGATGCCAACAACGCGAGCCAAGCAATGGGGTTGGGGTGAAGTCTACAAAAAGATACAAACCAGGTCAGTTATGTGAGTTGCAACAACATGCTAGTGTATTATGTGGGATATGCCATGCACTAAAAACAATTTGATCTTGAAACTAACTGATCGATATTTACCTTTAGGTGGTGGCATCGGTTTTGGTACACGCATCACAATCGACTTCTCCTCACCGGCCTCAAACATGCCCGTGGGATCATCCTCCTCCATGCTGCGAAAGTAAAAAGATCAGAGTACATTCAATATATAAATTAACTGGGTCAACCTACTTGCGCATGAGGAACTGCACCTTCTTTGGGGTCGCGTTGATTCGCTCGTGTGCCTGGGCCAATGTCAGCTGCGTTGCGTCCTCTTCGTTTATCTCGAGAATTATATCGCCCAGACGTATGCCCGATTTGTCAGCTATACCATCAGGTGTTACCTACAGACACAGTTAGTTTTTCAATAAGGCAGCTGTTACTTTTCTTCACTTTCCTTTTCTTAACTGACAGTCGAGTATTCCGAACGCTGCAACAGTCGACTCGCAATTGATCGTTGAATGTTGCGTAGTTCGAGTTTAGGTCAAACAACTGCTTATATACTCACTCGTTCTCTGATATGTATATGACAGACAGATACAAATGGATTTCAGCGCTCGTACTCGCTATAGATACAAGAGTTTGCTCCGAAAACACAATGAGATACTTTTATGTATTTCAAAATTGTCTGCTTAAAATGTGTACGCTACAATGGATTTATGAGTTATATATGTTTAGATAGGCATACCCTACAACTGGTCGTTTTTATATATAGTACTACAAAAATTTAAAAAGCTCTTCCACCTGTGGGTATAACCTTTAATAGGTCTTCTCCTTAATTTTTTATGGTTTTAAGTTAATATGAAATAATATAAAACAAATTTTCTTTATAAAGTTGCTTAACTTTAACTCTCTTTTTAAGTCAAAAAGTTTGTGTCCTTATTTTCGTACCCTAACTGTAAACTTTAATGAACCTTTATGACAAATGTCGTTTTACTTTTCATTAAAACTTTTAGACACACTAAATTGACATTTTATACCTGAGATGGCTAATTTAGGTCTTTAAGCCTCTTTGTTATTAATTGGGATCACAAATTATTTAATTTCTACCATATTTCCACAGCAAAATTATTGTTTAATTATCTCCGTAATTATACTTATTTTAAATAATAAATTTTGTTGACTGTGATTTCAGTTCAAAAATATATTTTGACATTTAATGTACAGAAATAAATTTCAAATATCTCATAAATTTAAATGGATAATTTTTAAATATTTAAAATTAATCTCTTTTCTTAAATCTATTAAACTTCTCTGCCAAATCAACTATCCCTAATTTGTAGCTCATGCCACACAATACAAGAAATAACAATTTATATATTTCCCTCTTCTTCTTTTTGGTTTTAAACTGAAAAGCAGACGTCAAAACGGAAAGCAACACTAGAAATATATAGTAAGAATAAAGCTAACCCAAATATTGTAAATTCCCTCAGCTCAATTGAAACGATAACGAATAGTCGCTGTTTTCCTCTCTCTCTCTCTCTCTCTCTCTCTCTCTCTCTATCTCTCTCTCTCTCTCTCTGTCTATTACTTATTTTCTCTGTGTTCCTCTTTGTCTTGCCGTTTGACAATTGTCGCGTATACGCCACGTTGGTCATAGCCCGAATAATTTGAAATACAAAAACGAAATGCGTGTTTTTGGCCAAAGACCAAAAGAGTCTGCAGCAATGACGAAACGAATGTTGCAGCTGCCACATTGCCACATCGCGGCACTTGCCACTAGAATTACCATGTTACTTTGACTCTCCAACTGTCGCGACTTATGCATAGTTAACCGTGCGTAAGAAAGTGCTCGATACACACACTCACCTGAAAGACGGTTAAGGGCATGTGAAATTCGGCGCCGCCGGTTATCAGAAAACCCCATTTCGATTCATCCTTGGAGTCATAGACATCCGATTCGACGTCAAAGGCGGGAAAACCATCGGTATCGCCAATGCCGCAGGATATCTTGATAATGGGCGCCTTCTTCTTTGTCTCTGGAGTGGACCACAGCATTCCCAATTGCTCCGGCATTGTAATTTTGTTTTCTCTTTCCCTTGTTGTTTATTTATGTTTTTTTATTTTCTCGAATTTTCCTTTGCGTTTGCTCTTATTTTGCGTAGCTGCTCGTTTTATTTATAATTCTTTACGCTCTCTCACACTCTGGCGCTCTTTTCTTTTTCCCTTCTCTTTTGGTTGCAACAGTTTTTATATTTTTCGTATTATTTTTTTTTCGACTTTTTTTAGCGGCTGTCAAAATTCAGTTGCCAAAAAATTGCCCGTGCAAAATAAATATTTATTTGTATTTTGCCGGCTTTTAGCGTCTGTTTGGCCAATGACTTAAGGCATATGTTTTTAATCGCATTTGGTCACAATTCGAAATCGAATTCCCAGTTGCCAACTATTTCTCTGGCTTATATAATCCTCATTCACGCATTGCACAATGCAATGAACCGATTATAAAATTCAATTCTTTGCCAATTCAATTAGTTACAACACTAAATTTTACTTGCTTAATTATGACTGATTTTAGTCAAAGGACAAACTTAATGAGAGTATAGCTTTTTTTTAGTATTTTTCTTGGAGCTTTGCGCTTTTCCACAATTTTTCTACTTTCTTTGGCTTCCACACGATTGCACACGACTCAGGCAACTAAAACTAAAAGGCAAAACGCTAAAATAAATTCGAGAAGTTTGCCTTTGTGGTGCATTCGCTTTTTTATAGCTGCCACACGGCGACGAATTGTGCTTTTATTATACCTTAACCCAATTGGGCATATTAGTTTTGCTTTAAAATTACAAAAAAAAAATACTCAAATAGTTTTTTAACGATTGTGAATCAGTTACTTTAATTATAAAATATTTATTTGAATTAAAATTTAACCAAATTTCAAATGAAACTGACTGTAACACTGCAAATACAAATCTGTAAAATTTTAAAACGATTTATTAAAGTTTTTAATATAAGTAATCTAAATTTGGGAGATTTTCAAACGATTTGAGCTTAGATAAAAAGATCGTTTGGTATCTGTGTTTATAACATTTTTCAGATATGGGGTATATCATAGTCGGATGTCTTTTCGGTCTTTTATTTCTTTAATTTTTACGGCGTGTTATCGTTGTGATGACTACATATTGGGATAGGTCCATGAAAACTATTGCCGGCTGTTCTCTTTTGTGTAGTTTCTATTTTTGATATTGTATGTACTTATATTTTTTTGCTTTTTTAGCTGACAACGAATGTATTGTTGCTTTTTTTAGTACAATGTTTGTTTTCATTTGTCGTTGCAGAAAATCTACATATAAAGTGAAAAAATGCATTCATCTCATTTCGAGTTACAGTTCATATTTATTCCTGGAAAAGGTAAATAATCTCATCAGCCAAATGCGTAATTGCCAGTTCATGTTGTTTACTCTTGATTAATTCCATAATTCATATTTGTGCTCAATTATTGTTGTTTAAAAATACATAAGTGTGTCGGCAATCTCAAATCGATGTCAAAGGTTATAAAAATATTTATATTTTTATTTTTGTTGGTATTTTTAACGAGCAAGTTCTCAGGAATTCATAGCGATTAAAGCCCGTGACTCGTAAAAAAAAACCAAAAAGTTGTGAGGTTTTTATATTTTTTTTTTTCTTTGTATATAGGTCTGGGCATTCCCGGTCAATGTCAACAAGATGGAGGTGCAAAATATTTGACAGTTGTCAGACAAAGGTTACCAAAAGTTCTTCAAAAGTTTAGCTATAACCCAGAGGCAAACCCAGAAACTCACTTATCGACCGGACATGTCATTTGGCCACAATTTCCTTCAGCTTCCCCACCTCTTATCATTCTCTCCTTTAACTCTTTTTCTCTTCATGTCTCCCACTTCTCAAATAGGTAGATAAAGGACAACTTCAAGGTGACTGATAATGATTACGCGGTCTTGTAGATAAGAAAAACTTTTGATGCATATTTTGTTTTGTTTTTTTTTTTGTCACGAAATTTTATTATTAACTATAGCTAGGGGTAGAATTATTAAAGCTAGAAATTAACTCTAATCTGCAAAGGTCTCGTTGTTGATCCTATTGGAATTATCCTCATCCTCGACGCAACCCTCAGCAAAGCCTTCATGGCTGCTCTCCAGATTGGGCTCATCTGTATCTTCCGCATTGGCCTTGAACTCCATTTCAGTCAGCACTTCATCCAGCAGTCCCTCATGGGATTCTGGAATCGTACGCTTGCGACGAGCAGACGAAGTCACTCCGGACTTTTCCGTTTTCTCCTCCGAAGATGAGGATGCACTGTTTGAGCTGCCGCGTTCTTTGTCCTTTGGCACTCTATCCTGATTGTCTTCTTCGGAGCTGCTGCTTGATTCGTCAAGAGCTCCTCGACGTCTTCGCATATGCTCTAGGTTGTTGGGGTCCTCCACCTCCTCCTCACTCTTGCCACCCAGCAGCTTAAGCAAAGCATCATCAGTTATTGCAACATCCTCAGTTTCATCAAAGTTCACAGGCAGCGCCAATGTTGCCTCAAAAATCACCGCCGCCAATGCGAATATTAAAACCCATGAATTCATATTTATATGTTGTTTCTTTGAGCTGTAAGTCCTTCAATTTCTGTGTGTGTATCTGTGTGTGCTCCCAATTAATTTGTACCTCGCGCTGCAACTTGCGATTTTGAACTGATCGTCAATGCTGTCTACAGTCTCTTATGAAACATTGCTTATTATCAGTTTTGTAGAGTCCAGTCTTACGTCTTACGATTGGCTGACAGGCACGTCAGCACAGCTGACACTGCCTCAAATCTAATTAAAGCATTATTGATTAGCGAGCTGCAAAGCAGCAACCGATTCAAGATTCCAAGAGAATCCATATCTAGAATTTCAACCCGACTTTGCATGCATCTTTCCCACTTAAGAATTTACAGAGTACACTACCAATGGGTACTTACACTATGATGATTTATTCAGATACAGATATAAATCATATAAAAAACAAGTGAACGGTTACAGTCGACCAAGCTCGACAGTAGGATACCCTGTGCCCAGGATCTCTTTACTAAAAGTTGATTTTCGACAGATTGTTCCTATGGCACCTATTAGATATAGTAAACCGATCTGAACCAAATTTGGCCAGGATATATAAAACCAACATAAGTGCATATTCTATGAGTTTAGTTAAGATATCTCAAAAAACAAAAAACTTTTTCATACTAACACTTAATTTTTTACTGATCGTCTCTATGGCAGCTATATGATATAGTGGTCCGATTTGAATCAAATTTGGTCAGAATGTAAAAACCTTACTTAAATAAATATTCTAACAGTTTGGTTAAGATATCTTAAAAAACAAAAAACTTTTTCATACTTAAACTTGATTTTCGACTGAGCATCTCTATGGCAGCTATGTGATATAGTGGTCCGATTTGAACCAAATTTGGACAGGATGTATAATACCAACTCAGATAAATATTGTGTCAGACTTTATTTTTGATCTATCAATCCTATGGCATATATACATTATACACTTATAGAGTATACCAATGTCGGCGACACACTAATTTCTGCTCACTTTTGTTCATATTTCGGAATGCGCAATTTGCTGGAACTGACTGGGCAAGTCTATGCGCAAATTTCAACTAGACTTGCATAATGAATACAAATTGAGCTGTTTCTCTATAATATTGATAAGGCATAGAAGGGAGATCAGCAAAGATCAACTGAACCGAACGCGCAATTTGTGCGATTATCGACGAGACAAACTAAAAACCTGACACACTAAATAACAACATGAATGCGAAAACTGTGTGAACAGTCATAATAATCATAATATGTTACGTCAGATAAAGCTATGTTTATCAACTGACGACGCAGAATAATAATACTACATATTCAATCAATATTGTCGAGACGTAAACCACGGTGCGTATGAATTGATTGGATTGTCAGCTTTAAGTGCAAAGGCCGAACAGACAATGCCAGACTAAGACCCACAAATTCCACTTAATCCCCAAAAACCGAAAAAGGATTCCCATTGATAAAAAGCAACGTGAGCGGCATGCTCAATAAAAATCTTTAGCTCAAACAGTATCTCTTTATTTGTATCTTACAAGTATCTTAAGAGCATTACTCAAAAATGCTGTTTCTATTATTATGTATTATTTATTTGACACAGAAGAGTTCAAAATAGTTTATAATACTGGACATTCAAAATTGAGTAAAAGGTGTCAAAGGGTGATGGAAAATTGTTTGAGCATTTGGCGAAATTAAAAGCAAATATTTAACCGTCTTGGCTTATAGCCTTAAGTAGCTGGGAAAGTTTAAAGCCAAAAAGAGCATAACTGAATTCACAGCCAGCTGATTGAATTTGATTCCCCGATGAATGTCCTGCCACTTTAGCACAAAGCAAATACATATTCCATTGCATAAGTTGGGAACATCAAAAAGCCAAGTGACGAAACGAATTGAAATGAAAATCTACTGCATAATTCAACGGAATATACAATTTAGACGCCTCACTGCTTATACCCTGGTAACTTAAAAAGGGTTATTGGGTATACACGAATGAAAATATATGAAAAACGTAGTAATTTTTGTATTTAAAGTTAGCAAAAAATTCAAATCATTGTAATGTCACTTATATTATTTTTCTTAGCAATAAATAATATTTATATATATATATAAATAAACTCTGAATATAAATAATGAATCTAATGAATTTATAATACTATATTTGGGTTAATTTTCAGTTATAAATGTTATTTCAATTCGATTATTTATAATATAAATTTTGTTGCCTACTTTTAGGGCTGCATTTAAATACTTAACTACACTTGATTCGAATTTATAACACGCTTTTAACGCTGTGCTAAATTTGCAGTGGTGTTTCAGAAATAAAAACCATCTTAAAACCAACCAAAAACCCATACATTTTTGGTTATTTTTGGATGGTGTACATTTTTGGAATACCACTAATAAAATACGAGGGAACAAGTGTTTGCTTTGCTTTTATTGCATACTTTTGAGCTGCGCTGAAATATAAAAACAATGTCTAGCTCATATTTTTCAAAACCTCCTTTATCTTAAAAATATTTGTGGTTATGCCAGCATTGCCAAAGCTTAATAGCGCAAAAAAAAAATAGAAAATAAAATCGTCTGGCAACTGTTTGTACATTGGAGTTCATACAATTTATGCAAATTGCGTCAACGCGCATTGCAGCATTTTATGGAAATCAACTGGCACCTGATGTCCTAACTAAATATTTGCCTGCTACGCTTATATTTGTTTGGTTTCGCTTTTTTCATATTTATTAAAAATTTATCAATGTCATAAGTTTGCAAAGACATCAATCAACTTTAAGGCAGTGAAAATTTGCTTGGGCGTAAAATGTCATATATATGTCGAGATTGAAATGAAAAGCAGGCCACAGTTGCTGCATAATTAATAAATTCTCCACATACTTCAAATTCATGTTAAGTCTCAAATAATGCAATGATTATGATGGTATTTCAGTAATATGTTAGCCAATTTTGTAGGAAATTTATTAATAAAATAAACTATTAGTATAGATGCCTTTGCTTAAAATAGAAAGTCAGAATTAATGTAAGTTTAACACACATTACACAAAAAATCAAGAAAAAATATTAAAATATATACAAAAAATAAAAAAATAATTAATGGACACTGAAATAGGCGCAATTATAACCTCAAATGATCCCGATATTCATGATGATGAGAATCAAGAAGATGTGGAAGGTAATGCTATCCAAGCCGATCAAAAGTTAATGATTCAAGTTCCCATAAATAGCCAAACTATTACAACAGTATATTTTCCGGAACCGACAGAAAAAACAGATGAAGAGAGAAAAGAAGAGCGTAGAGCTCGGCTGAAGAAAGCGCGAGAAATTCGCTTCAGTGTTAACGAAAAAGTAATTGAAAAAGATATGCCAGCTGAAATATATATGGATAATTCAAGTAGTAATTATACTGAACTAGATACAGCTATTGCCACTCCCACACGACATTCACTTCCTACGGATATTGAGACTATCAGTTTAGAAATGTCAAATGAGAGTGAAGTAGTAGAAAAACTTATAAATCACTATTCCGATGAGGAACTTGAAAGTCTTCAGATGGAAGTTATAGAGCAAGCAACGACAGCGGATTCAATTCAATTGAAAATGGATTTCTTAAATGAATTTGAGATACCTTCAATCTCTGACATTTCTGCAGACTCTGAAGAAGAATTCAGGTTCTCCATTATTTCTACTGGACAACCAATTATTTACAGCCCTGTAATAGATAAAGGTAAATTTGTTAATCCTCTAACTGGAGAAAGTCTGTCGAGTTCGTCTATTTCATCGTATTCGTCATCTCAATTTGATATATCCGGAAGTTTGGAAACTCAAATCATGGATGGGGAATCGAAATCGGCAGTCAGCTTTTCAGATACACATCAATTAGAACTTCCTGGCCACTATACCTTTACTGGGGATGAGGATTATGAACAGCTTGTTCAATTTCATCTAGCCAACCCACCTCTTAAGGAAAAAGATGTTGCCGTGGATGTCGTCATTAAAGAATCTCAGGAAATAATAAAGCATTTTCTATCCGATATTCTTAATAATGTTGTCAATCGCGTTGAAAAATTCCCTAACGATGAAAGAGTCCGAAGAAAGCTCGATAAAGAGAAACTTTATTGCACTTTAAAAAATGTCTTTGAGGATTATTGCATTGAGAAAGATATGCTTAATTATCTTAATCATAAATTAGTCGAATATCATAGACGACAGAAGATCGTTCGAGTATTCGAAACGCTAACGCCCACATTAGCTGATATAGAATACGATAGATATATCGATGCTTTATTAGACTATGATCATTATCAAAATCTGATTTCAACGACTAGGGCAAAAAACGCCTTTGCTGTACGTCGCGCTGAAGAGGAAGTGTCACAACTATATGAAGCATCCCAGCATAAGGAAAAATTTTTGGAAAAAAAAATTCTTAGTACCATTGGTAGTAAATCTGAGCATCTGAGAAAAATAACCAATCGCGAACTAATGCTTATGAGAAAGTATCGAGATGAGATAAGTGATACACGATTTTCGTTAATCACAAGAAAGCAAACTTTTGCAATGATATCCGCTGTAAGTACTCAACAATATATATTTTATACTATGATTTAAATTATACTAATATTTTTTAATGCAGAAAATTCTTAAATATGATCAGATATCTGAGAGCCTCACCGCAAATGAATTTATTGACCTACAAAATCAGGTAATTGCACTGCAAGAGAAGATCGATGGTAAATATTAAAGTTTTGATATAAATATGCACTTAATCACATCAATTTAATTAGAACAAAATCACGAATTAAAAAGGATGCGTCAGAACTATAATACAAGTGTGCATGTAAGTCAGCATTCTCGGGAATATAAACTTGCACTGCAGGCCAAATTAAAAGAACACAGGATGAAAATGGTGATGGGGGAAGAGCGTGAAAGACAGCTGCAGGAAAGTCTCTATCTGGCCAAATTGACACATAATCAATTCAATAAACAAAAAAAAGAACTCACCTTTCAGGGTGGTCTTTTAACCATGCCAATTCTTATGCATGACTATGATGAAACGGTCGAAAGGTTGAATTTAAAACGCTCCAATATCAAGGACATGAAAGAGACCCTAAAGCGATTAACCCAACGCATTGCCGAATTACAGACAACCTGTGCTTCAACTTGATAACAAATCTAGCTAACTCATATAATTCGATATGAAAATTTTATATATGCAGGCTGGAAGGTGAAAGTTGAGTGGGGTAAAATGTCTGTTACCCTTTAGTCAGCTTTGACATATCCTAATTTTGTCTGCTCTTTGGAAGACATCTACTTATTTACCTACTTTTAATAGTATAACTATTGGTGATGTAAATCTAAAATAAACATAAAGTTTTTAATTGAATTTTAAACTATGTGATATTAATTTTGAAAAATTTTACAGATATATAGATTTATTGATTTACCATATTTAATTTTCAAAAATTGATTAAAAGTATATATTATTTATGTTTCGAAGTATTATTTTTATTCACCAGTAACTACCCTCTAATTTTGTATATGAATATTAAGTATACGAGTATAAATGTTTTCTTGAACATTCATAAACAAAAATATTTATGTTAAAAATGACAAAATAAAATATAATAATATAAATTATAATAATGGTATGCTATTTATCATGCAGACCTTCTCACACACACACACATACACAATTATTTAGCCATGAAATGGACAGCAAATCTTTTAATGAACAAACAAGAAATATCAGCACATTTCAGTGTCAAGTTTGATACTTTATGTTTGTTTTTCTTTTCGTTCTTTTCGTTTCTTTAAGTCTAACACACTATCATAATTAATTGCACAAAAATACGTTGTTAATTTTTTTGAATAAATTTTACATATGCATACTCATAAAATATCTATATTTTTGTATAATTTATACATATGCATTTCTATTTTGAAAATGTGTAAGACATAGTCCTAATTATTAATATCGAATTGTAAACAATTTAAAAGTATGCCACGCGCATTCGATTATTTTCATTTGGCCCAATTGCGCCGAATTGTAAATATTTACATTTTTAAAAACGCCATTTATTCTTTCCAATAAAGCTTGAGATAGAGCAAATGGTCTAAATTTTTCTTGTCTCTTGCCTATCAATTTTTATATTTCTTTAAAATATCTTTATTTAAATAAACAGATAAATTAATGAAATAGATAGGCTTTTTTATTATAAAACAGACAAACAAAAACTTTTATGCCCAAAAATATCTGTAAAGAAATTTAGGTCAACCGAATCTACTACCTCATACATAATTTATATTACAAAAGACAAATTTTAAAAATGGTTATTGAAATAAGAACTATTTTCTACTAATTAACTACAACCCATTAATTTAAAAAAAAAATAAAATTAAAAATAAAAAACTACAGTGTTAATCTGCTAAAAAAAAAATCAAAACAAGTTTTTTCCACTTAATCATATTTAGCAAATAGAATTTGTGGAAATGTAGATTACTAAGAGAATTATATTTAGAAAAGTCGTGCTCGCAATTAGCAATAACTAATGAAGTACATTTTTCATTTTTCCCCCCACATAAATGCAACAAAGTGGAACGCAAAATAATCTAAAAATGTATTAAATTATGATGAATAAATCAGAAAGAAAGCTAAAGAATTTGTCAGGTGCATCAGCAAATTAAATGGGGGCGTGAAATTCTGAAATTGTCTGGTTTAATGTTTCTGGCATTTGCCAATAATTTCAATGTCGTATCACACCTGCATTTTAGGTATTGCCAAAAATAAAAAACAATTTAAATAAAATGCCAAAATTGTGGCTAACATAATTTCGAGATGTTTTCCTTATTTTCGTTTAATTGCCAAATTTCTATCCTTATGTCTTCATATGTAGTTCGCATATAAGAATTTATCTGATTATCTATTAAGTAGGTGTCTGCAATGACCTCAGCAAGCTACAGTGGAATTTTTTGCACACACTTGTAAAAGAGGCTGTTTATATACTCAGGTATACATATAAGTATTATTACTTATAGATCTCTAAATAGATATATAAGGCAGCCATATTTAGATCGTATGTGTGAACAGATCTTTGAGAACGTAAATGTACAGATATATATTTAAGTATAGTATAGATATATAGATAGAGAATCAAATGAATAAATAAAAAGATACACACCCACACAAAGGCAACACACATAGATACAATACACATAAAGTATAGTCAGCTGAAGGTTATATTGAAATGTTCTGCTGGAATTGAATTTTCCTAGTTGGCCAAATGTCTCGTAAATGTGCCATTAAGTTTAATGGCCGAAACGCGTTTTAGCTATTCGTTCTTCATTTAGAGTTAAATCAGATTCGTTTTCATTTTCATTTACATTTTCTCCACATTTTCATCATCTTTATTTTTTTTGTATAAATAAACTTAGGCGTATACTTAATATAAGGCGCATCTACAAGCCTTTGTGTTTGTTGCATTTGTGTAAGTGTGTGTGTATGTTTTTTTTTGTTTTTTTTTGTGAGTGAGGAATATTTTTTGTTGGTTTAATGTTGCATTTTTTAAACTTAACAATTAAACATAGATTTAATAAAAAATGATAGAAAGATAGACACAATTAATGAGTACTCCAGGCGAAATTTACTTGCCGAGCAAGATCTTGCGGCCAGCGCCCAAGTTCTGGCCAGCCTGTGTGGCACCCTTGTTTGAGCCAGCTTGCAGACCAACAATGGTCTGGCCAGCCTTCAGTTGCTCCTCGCTGAAGTCACGCTTGCACTCATCGGCGGGCTTGGGGCCCAGGAAGGGACCCTTGAAGTCGTCATGCTTGTAGGTCTGCAAAGAAATTAAAAATAAAATTATTAATAAATTTTCAGGCAAATTGTTGCTAAGCACTTACAGCACGGCCAAGAGCGAAAATGGTGTTGGTAACGTTGGCAATATCCTTCTTTTCGTACAAGTCAACGGTCTGGAAGACATCAATATCGGGTACACCGTATTCCTTCAATGCCTTCTGGAAGTTGTTAATGTTCTCCATGAACTTGAACTGGCCACCGGATGAGTTGACCTTGGGCACAGCATTGGGCGACAGTTTGTTGATCAGACTGCAGAGCACCTGGCCGTCCTTGAGCACATCCTCGTATGCCTGACCAGCGGGGAATTTCTCACCCAGAATCGACTCAATCCATTCCTGGGCCTCCTTGTCCATCTCGGGATTGCGTTTGCCGGCAATCTAGGCAATTAAATTAAAACAATTAACAACTTGTTAAGCACATTGACACTTTTAATTTTAATTTTTAAAATCTTTTTAATTTTTTCACATTTTTGTCCGAGTTTTGAAACACATTTTATTCACCTTGGCACGAACAGCACGTTCAAGAGACATTTTGTTTTAGTTTTGTTGTTGGGGGAGGTTTAGTCGGTTTGTATGATCTTCACCAAAGCTATTGCAAGCCTACACTGATGCCAGTTCACAGGGCGTATGCGGCTTTTAAAGCGCGAGAGCGAGAGATCAGCGCACACACACAAGCACACACATTTTTCAAGAATTTTCCAAAAATATATCCGAATTCGGAGTCATCTATATGAACGAGCGAACGCTGTGAGATTTTCTAGCCAATGCGTAGGTGTCTGTGAGTGTGTATGTGTGTATTTGTATTTCTGTGTGTGTGTGAGTAATATTTATTCTCATTTTGCCGACTTTGAGCGTCGCCATGGCATGAGTCGTATGTTTTAATTTTAGATCGCACCATCCAAAAACTTAACAAAATCAATTTCAATAATTTTTCTCACACGTCATGTGAAAATTAGACGCGCGCCTTAAAGTAAATTTTTACAAGCTGATTTTCATTCCCGCTGCTCCCAGTTGTTATTGTTTTTTTAGTTTTTTTTTTTTTGGTTTTCCCACAATCCAATTAACGCATACACAATTTCAACACACTTTGTTGATCCGAAAAATTTCCACTGTTTATTTCGGACTCAACAAATACTTTTAGCCTTTTTGGCCAGCTGTCTTATTGCAATTATTTGTTGCTCTTTGTGCACATTTTTTTGTTGGTAATTTCCATTTGGGATTTGGAATGCATTGGCTCATGCTTAAAATTGGCATTGAGTTTGCCTTTCAATTGTGTGCAGCGTCAAAAATATTAAAAGTGAAAAAGTGCTTCAAGAAAATTCACAAATTTAAATATTCAATTAGTAAATCAATTTAGCACAGAAGTATTTAAGTGTATTATTTAAGTGTATCAAAATTTTGCTTCTATTACTTTAATCTCAATTTTAAATATAAATAAATAAAGATTTTACTAGTAATATGAGCAGGCCTTTGTATTGTTTTAAAAACACTATCAAACAATTTAAATAAAAGAAACTAAAGGAAAAGTTGTCAGATTAAATTAGTAAGTGGAAATAGGACTATGAGGTCGAATATAAGTTTCCCCTTTAATGGACAGCGAGGAGATTAAAGAAACTATAGAAAATACTTTAATTCAAGCAGAGTCAACCACAGTCTTATCTCTTAATTCCAGCATCAAGTTTACTGAATCAGAGACAGAATCTGACACAGAGTCTAGAATTAACGGACAAACTGAGTCGGAAATAGAGTCGAAAATAATTATAGATAATCCACTAAAAGCTGAAGACATTAAATTCACACCAAGATCAACTAAAACTATTGTAGATAAATCACAATCAAGCGGGGGAGATATACAGGCTGAAGAATCAAAGCGGGCAGCTCGAAGGGAGCGTTTGAAAAAAGCACGATATATACGTTTTAAATCCGGAAATTCGGAGATTTCTTTGCAGTCAACGAATAGAAAATCAACAACCAAAGATAAACAATCAATAGCAGATATAAAAATGTATTCCGATTCCGAAATCGATTGGTCTCTTGACGAAGACGATGATGAAGACATTTTACCACAGTCAGCTACAGCTGTAGATACCATTAAATTAAAAATGGATTTTTTAAAATATTTTGAAATTCCCTCATTATCTGATATTTCGGAGGACTCTACTGAATTTCAGCTATCCAATATGGAAAGCAACTCTGGCCCTTCCAATACTTATAAATCGAAAACTCAAGGCTCAGAAAAAGAATTTCTTTTTGATGAATTTGATGAAGAAGAAGATGAGGAAGAGGGAGATCTAGTACAAAAGCCATTGACCGAAAACACAATTAAAACTAAAACCGATTTTCTAAAATCTTTTAAGATTCCCTCATTATCTGATATTTCTAAAGATGGGGATAATATATAATCGCTGTTAGTTTAATAAGTATAAAACTGTTTACGATATATTAAATACTTTCAATGGGTCAATGTGATATGGTGTATATATTTTTAAAGTACAACAAACAAAATACAAATATGAAGACCATAGTCCTTAAAGTATTTTTCAAAATTTACTCGACATTTATATACCAATATTTGAATTTGTTAAGCTGCTTAATTTTAGTATAGTACAAATAAAACGCCATAAAAATGTAAGTATTACAAAAGAATTTGAATACAATGCCATGATACATGCCATTAGAATCAAAACCATCTGAAGACTGACAACAACTTTTGAAATACACAAGGTCAAAGTCTCTTTAATGTCCAGGCAATTAATTTAATTTATACGCATTGCGTTATTGAAAATCGCTTTAGGGCAAGCAACTAATTTAAATTATGGCAACTGACAGAATGAGCAAGAAAGAATATCATGACTACGAACTGTTGACTATTAAATACTCTACTAAATATATTAACAATAATTTTTCAAAACTAAGAAATATATATATTGTAAAATTGCTAGATCAGAGGCTTGAGCAACTTCGAACTGTCATAACTTCGGAAAAACTTTACCGATTTTCACGCGGAATGTCATTTTGATCATGATTTGGCCTCTAAATTGATTCTGCATTTAAATTTTTATCATCTAGAAAATTTTATCAAAATCGAAAAATTATCAAATTTTCCATACTATACCCTTGACATTTTTTCAAAAACTTTGATCTCTCATAACTTCATCAAAAATTAGCCGATTTTCAAACGGAATGTCATTTTGTTCATGATTTGGCCTCTTAATTGATTCTGCATTTAAATTTTTATCATCTAGAAAATTTGATCAAAATCGAAAAAATATCAAATTTTCCATACCATACCCTTGACATTTTTTCAAAAACTTTGATCTCTCATAACTTTATCAAAAATTAACCGGTTTTCAAACGGAATGTCATTTTGTTCATGATTTGGCCTCTTAATTGATTCTGCATTTAAATTTTTATCATCTAGAAAATTTGATCAAAATCGAAAAAATATCAAATTTTCCATACTATACCCTTGACATTTTTTCAAAAACTTTGATCTCTCATAACTTCATCAAAAATTAACCGATTTTTAAACGGAATGTCATTTTGATCATGATTTGGCCTCTAAATTGATTCTGCATTTAAATTTTTACCATTTGGAAAATTTTATATATTTTCGATTCCAAGCCATCTATCATACTATTTTCTTCAAAACCTTTGATCTCTCTTAACTTCATTCCTTGCATTGAATATACCCTTTGGTAGTGTATACAAACAAGACTATTTCCGAGACTTGTCCGGCAGAGAGAATTCGAATTATTTTTTGCAGAGGTTGTCAAAATTTATGCCCTTAATAAATGAAATATTTTATTTACAAAAACGAAGAAATAACATTCAGTATTAAGAAGAAAAAAACACTCTTACGGATGACCTTGATTCCCTGACGGTGTCATCTCTGTCGGTGCGATAACTTTGAGCTAGAGCGGATACAATTTCGATAACACAAGGCGATTGGCTGCTGGCATACGCGTATAAGGCGCAGAGAGTCCAACAAATTGTGGTCTGGGTTGCATCTATATTTAGAATCGGCGCATTGACAGGTGGAAAGTCAGCCGAAATAGTTGCGCTGCGTCAGCGTTTGAGATTTTCCAGGCAGCAGTGAGAAAAACAGACGCTGCTTTTTGTTTTTCTGAAAAACCATTTGGGCATTTGTTTTTCACACATTCTCGTCGAATGGCGTGTTCGTTTATTTTTACAGTCACTGTACGCCAAGACAGCGGACACTGGTAGCTAAAGCTCATCCCAAGGCAGTAATTTTATTTTTTTAATTAACAAATTTTTGATATTACAAATAGCCGGTCCACTGTCATTTTATATATTTTAGTGAATTAAATTCGCCTCTTGGCGCTTTCTGAAACGACAATGAGAGCGCGAACGAGAATTTAATGAATGCCCCGCAGATGTGCACAAATTATGATTACAATTACATTATTATAATTGCAAATGCTTTTGCTTTAAATATTATCAACGATTGCAAAATATTTATGTGAAGAAAGAAATTTAATTATTGCGAAAACAGTTGAATTTAAACATGACATTTGTGAGTGTATGTTTGTCCAATTTAATTGAAATTGTTTAAATATTTCAAAGTGTAGGTGCCATCATTGTCGATCAAGACATCTCATCAGCTCAACAGCTTTTGGCCTAAACGCCAAGTTAGCCACTTCAACACTTTCATGTTTCCTGTTTGTTTGCTAAATTTGATTTGCAGTCGGCTGGGCAAACACTTCAAGAAATACAGCGAGATGGAAAAGGAAGAGTGTCAGCTCCAATGAGAAGCTTAATAATGCCCCAGAGGATGTCTGGCACTCCAATGCTAAATGCGGCAGGATTATTTTCACATAAATCAACATAAAAACGCAACAAAGGCCAAGCATCTAGAAAATGAAACTGGCCAAATTGCCAGCACAATAAGCAAAGAGAAAGAATGTCGAACTACAAATACACTGCCATCAGTTTTAGCCGGAAAAGTTTATCTATAAGTTACAGTTTTAAAGATAATACTATTTTTATGATAATTAACGTTATATATTAATATAATCTATTATCTAACTTAACCGCAGCAAAATCAGACAAGTAGATCGGCAGTAATAGCTAACCAAAGCTATTAAAAATTAAGGCAATACAAGCGCCCAAAAGTATGCAGTACTTTTTAATAAATGGTAATTAACGTTATATATGAATATTATCTATTATCTCACTTAACCGCAGCAAAATCAGACCAGTAAATCGGCAGTAATAGTTAACAAAAGCTATTCAAAATTAACGCAATACAAGCGCCCAAAAGTATGCAGTACTTTTTTTAATGATAATTTCTATAAAGTTCTTTAATATTTATAAAAATAAGTAACAGGTACTCTACGGTCGGGATCTCGACTATAGTCTTTCCTACTTAGTAAGTTACAAATTCGTTTACTTAAACCTTGTACTCTTCCTGCTTAGGGTGTTTAAATGCCAGCTCATATCCCTAAAATGAAGTCAAGCGAAAATGGGATCAATGCGTTTATTCTATGGGGTAGTTAGAAGTTGCTGTTGCCTTTCAGTTTTGCTATTTTGTTTGGGCATTTCCACTTGTGGCTATTGTTTAAAGGACTTTTCTTCGTATTTCCGTTGTTCTACAGCTCGGAAACGGAAATGAAGTCAAACATTGCTGCTGGATAACTGCTCGCACTTGACTTTTAGCACTCAATTCTTGGGAAAAAAAAGGATTACAAAGAAATAAACAAACCACATTAATGCCACTAGAAAATAAAAATGTGGGAAACATAGTTGTTCTATTTCCACAGCAGACAACAGTCTAAAAATAAACACATTATTTATTTAAACAACAGTCGACGGCTGCTGTCTTAACATTTAATTGGAAAATCTCGCCTCAATGTCGTCATTTCGCTATAAAAATAAACAACGCGCATCGAGTATACGACCCGTTGTCCAATGTTAAATCATAGAGACAACGGGAATAGATAGGAACATATATTTATAACTTTCACACAACTTTCTTGACGTCTGTTGAATTGCTTCGAGATTTCCCAGCAGCAATTAAAATTTAATGAGCAAATGAGAAAGAAAAAATAAAAAACCTGGCCAAGTGAAGTAAACATATCATTATCCGTTTACCCTTTTCTTTTTAGAGAATTATTGTTGAAAGGAACTTTGTATTTGGTTTATTAGCAGAAACTTTATTAATTTAAATTTTTGTTTAAAATTCTTTAAGAACTTTTGCGTTGCTTTGGACTTTTTCTGAACACAGAACAGTTCGTAGTTTGGTTTGGTAAACCGTTTCTATTGGCCAAGTTATTTATTAGCACCCACCTCAATTAAGAATTCTAAGAACTTGACCAAGGCAAAAAGGTTTGCCCAAAACTCCAAAACCAATGTAATATTGTCGCTCATTCAAGCTTAAAGAAGATAAAAATTAGTAAAAAAAAAACCAAATGAAATGAAATATAAAGAAAAGGTGCAGGTAATAATTGGACCAAATGAAGAAACTTGAAAGACACTTTAATCAATAATTCAGCTATGACTGAGTTTCAATTTGTTGCCCATAAGTTGAGGGAAAACTTGCCTGACCCAAATAAAATCAAGAAATGTGTTGCTTAAAGTGATGATGGAATGCTGGGCCAGAAATCGTTGCTTCTCTCTTTAGTTGACCATAAACTTTGGCAATATTTCTACTTCGTTGATGGCCTGATGCGAATGTGGATCGTCTAATTGAATTTCCTGGCTAACACTTTAAAGACAGCAGCTGGGCCTACTAAGTAGCCCAGACATATAATGAGATTTTCAGGCGCAACTCACAACCATGGAAAATGTATCTATAAGAGGCTAAAGCTATGAATTGTTGCTGCGACTTCAAAGCTACATTCTCGCTAAATCAATTTGGAAAATGTATTTTTTAGCATTAGGCTCAAGTTGCCAACCCTCACTTGAAACTTTGAAGAGGGTAACAAAAGCTGCTCCTGGGTTTCTGTTTCTGTTTTCGTTTTGTCATTATAACTCGATTTACGTGTCGAGGTGGGCCGACTTCTAATTTTTAGCAGCCTTACTAATTTACACTCATTATGCCCTTAATTATGGCACCTCTTGACAAAAATAAAAAAAGTGTTGTCTGCTTTTAGGCGTGTGTTTGAAATGGTTTTTCCTTTCGCGGAATACCTTTCGCATACAATGGCATCGAATTTCCATCATAATTGCTTGCAAATATTAATAAAATTACAATAAATTAAATACCTGCTGCAAATTCTTTTTTTAATCCAACTTTAACTCATTTAATTCGTCTCTTTTATGGCTAACAGAAATTGCATTATGGTCAGCCGACAGTTGAACATTTAATACGATAAAAATCTGATTTCCCATATCCCAACAACATATATATAAAATTAAATTATTTAATCACTGCATTATTAATTATGTGCAGAGCTTTTTCTACTTCCGGTTTCAAATTAAAACCACAAATCTAATAATGATTTAAATAATAAAAAAGCAGTGTATACTTTCAGGCACTTTTGAAATTAAATGAATATAAAACAAGGTTGCTGCGAAAAGTAAAGTGTAAAACAGGTAAGTTTATTAAACTAATCGTTATCAGGGGAGCTTAAATGTTTGTGTAAAGATGTTGGTATAGCTCTAAATGCATTTATGTTGTTAAAAATAATATAGCACACTTTTGAGGATGCTTAACATAATTAATGCTATGTACTGTGATACGATACTTTAATCTCATTGCTTCAATAAGCTAGTTACTTACACAAAATTAATAAAAATCAGAATTTGGGACTTTCCTTAACAACTAGGAAACTGCAAATTAAATTTCCCAAGCTTTGCTTTGTAATGTACAAAAAAAATTAATAAAAATATGTATTTTTTCATGACATGTTTAAAATATTATTTCCTGCTGCAAATTAAATCACAATAACTCTGCTTTGTAATAAACAGAAAAATTAAATAAATATGTATTTTTTTCCATGACATGTTTAATATATAATTTCCTGCTGCATTGGCCACAGCTGCAAAGTCACATATGTAAGACTAAAATGTTTATGTAACTAAGCCGGATGTGCCATTGTGTTCCCATTCTATATCCCTTCCCCTTTTCTTACCACTCCCATTCCCACTGCTATTATGTCTAAAGCAAAACTAATGCGCCATCCGACTTAAATCTAAACAAGCTCTGTCATCGTGTAGCAGATAAATTGAAAAACTTGTTGACCAAAGTTTGTTGCGTGTCCAAAGAAGATGCTTTCTCGGACAGAATGACTGTGGAAATGTCACGTTGCAGCTGTTGCAGCGCCACCTGCAAAGTGGAAACGGAAACGGAAATGAGTACAGTCATGCTCTTAGATAAAAGGGGCAAGCTATTTACTTAAACTGTATTTGCTTTGGTTGCGTTGAATGACCAGAAACTCTTAGCGTCATGTACGGAGAAGTACTTGAAGGATTACCCTACTCAAATTTTTCGCGCACTCGATATGGCTATTAGGCATGACATGCTGTCGTCAGTACTCCAACCTCCGACCTCAAAGCCAAACAAATATTAGCCAACATTTTGAGTGCAAACACGAAACGCGTAACCCTCGAAATCAACAGGGTTCAAGTTGGTCTGCTAATTTTGAATATCATTAGCGTTTTTTTTTTATTTTACAAGTACTCGTATATCTTTCACAAACAGAAATTTCAATCATATTAAATTAAGCAGCCTTATCACGATAAGGTCTGACTTGGAAACTCAAACTGCCCCAACTGCTCGACAATTTGACGCAGCTTTTCCAAGCCAATGCGATTTACGTTGTAGGCATCCAATTGCTGCATTGTGGCAAACCAACGCTGCAGTTGCGGCCAACGTTGTTGTTGCTCCGTTGTTGTTGTCGTTGTTGTTGTTGTTGTCGTCAGCGGAAACATGAGATTCACGGTGCTCACTGTGGTCACAATGGATACATCGGCGAGCGTGAGCTAAAAGCAAAAGCGAAACGCTAAACTCAATTAAAACTGGTAGGAGGAATGGTATTAGATTTTTGTGGTTTGATTTAACCACATGCCACGTTACCTGCTCACCAGCCATATACTGTTGCCCGGATAGATATTGTTCCATGATGTCATACGCCTCCAAGAGCTTGCGTTCATGGGAAACCACATCGACGTTAGCATATTTCTTTCGCACGATATCCGACTAAAAGTTAGAAAGAGTATCAGTAGTGGTATGTAGTTTTTAATTACTACCGAGAGGAGCACCATTAAATCACTGTCACGGCGAAACAGAAAAGAGCATTCGAAGAACAGGCGATTAAGCACCTTCATCCTAGCCAGGGAATCCTTTGGCCACAGTGTGCCGTCTCCATCAAACTGCTCCACCAGATATATCAGTATCACATGGCTATCAGTGAGTATCACTTTATCGTGGATAAGCGTTGGCACGCTATGCTGTGGATTTAACTGTTGGACGCAGTATTACTTTACACAATTCTGCATAGATTTGCATTACTTACTGTCAGGTAATCTTTTTTAAACTGCTCCCCTCGGAATAAATCAACAAAGCGCAGCTCGACATCGATGTTTAGCATTTTTATTAGCATAAGACAACTGCGCACCGGAGGACTGCGATCATCATAATATAAGATTGGTTTCGACATTTCACGAAGCAGGTAAACAGCTTAGCAAGCGATCACCCGCAGTGTCAACAAGCAACTGAAACTCAAAGAATATCGGAATCTGAGATAAACCGGATCCTGAAATGGGCTCGAATGAGGCCAGGTAGTCAGAATGAAACTAAATACCTTTGACTCATTACATTCCATCATTTGCTTAACATTAAAATACAAAAATTTGTATGTTACCGTTTATAAAGCACGAAAAGTAACAATTCATCTAAAATCGTTTAAATTTAAATTATAGTTAGTTAAGTTTAGACCACTTTCGTTAAGCTTAGACCACATTTCGTTAAATGATATCGGCGGACCGCCACAAATTATCTATTTTGTATCGAGCAATTAGTAAATGCTGCCAGATCAAAAAATTTAGTAGAGTGGCAGCCTTTACACCAGGTGGCAACAGTGCTTTAATACCTTTAGCCACTTTTTATTTATAAAACGAAAAGTAATTACTTTTAACTGAAAGTGAACCGATTTTGTTATCAAATTCGCTTATCATGTATCTAACGCGTCAGCTCCGACTGCTGCCCAGCTGCAGTCTTGTCCGACACATTGCAACTGGCAGGAGCACACATTACACAACCGCTGCAACGCCGGCAGAAGAGCACATTGAAATCCCAAATCGCATTGAACGCTCGCCAACAGATCTGCTGCAGGCATTGGCCAGCACAGTGGGACGTGATCCGACGGCACCGCATTACAAATACCATGATGATCCCTACCTCATACCCGTGTCGAATGTGGCCAAGCGAACCTATTCGTTGTCCAAGGAGGCGGGACGCAAAGCAGCCAGCTGGATAAAAGAGGAGCACCGCGAGCTGTTTCTGGTGAGTAACTATGATATATGTATCTAATGATATATTTAATGAACGCCAATTGTTAATCAGCACCAAGAAGCTCAACCGGCCATTGAAAAGTTTGCTCCACGCATGGTCTACACAGAGGAGTCCGAAGTGGATGCAAACTCATTGCAGCAGATAATTGCTCAGGGTGAGCTGGCGGATGCAGTGTTGGTGTACAATCTCTTGGAGCAGAAGGGCATTGAAGTCAGTGATGCACTGAAGCAAAGTTTGCTGGAGCTTGTGTGCTTCTACAACAACCAGGAGCCGCTGCCGGAGGAATATATCGAGGAACGTTGGTTTAGCGAGCACAATCGGCGACGTGAGCGACACGGAAAAACATGGAAGGATGGCGATCTGGCCGAGAAACTCTACGCTGCCATTGAGCCAAAGACGCCACAATCCTATGCAGCTCTCATCCGTGGCATGGCCAAGTATCTGCAGTGTGAGCGAGCATTCGCCCTGCTGCAGGAGGCCAACGAGAAGCAGCTGCAACTGGACACCAATACCTACAATGCCATTATACAGATCATCAGTTATCTGAAGGAGACGGCCGATCAGCGTTGGCAGCTGTGCAACGATCTGCTGCGTCAAATGGCCGAGCAACAATTGAGTCCTAATCTAGGCACACTCAATGCCACCCTCCAGTGCATCAGTTCCTTTGGCAACTTTAAATTGGCTAGAGGTTCCGCGCTAAAAGTGCTGCCTGAATTCCAAAAACTGGGCGTGGTTCCTAGTCTGGGCACTTATTACTATCTACTGATTATATTCTGTCGCGAACGTGCTCCCGTCTCTCATGTCATTGTGGACATTCTGCACGAGATTGCCGGCAAGCATTTCAAGATTGAGCATCCAAGGGACACGTACTTCTTTGCCACGGCCATGGATGTGTGTCGCAACCATTTGCATGACAAGGCGCTGGCCAAGAAGGTGGACGAGCTGCTGCACACGGGCAACAACTACGATCTGATTGGTGACTCCTACAAGGAATCCGTCTACTATCGTAATTATTTGGCGCTGCTCTGTCAGACTGAGCCCATTGAGGATTTCATGCATACATACGATCTGCTAGTGCCCAACATCTATATACCCGAGCCGGGCATCATGGAGGAGATACTGCGGGCTTTGGAAATCAATGGCGCTGTAGAGCATGTTCCTCGCATCTGGTCTGATATGGTTATCTTTGATCACACACATCGCGAAAGTCTGCTATTGTATTTATTGCGCATAATGGTCGATAATCGACCCAATGCTGATCAGCCAGCACAGGAACAGCTGCCGGAACAGTGCGCCAAGGTGGCACTGGACATGTACAACAAAATCGAGGAGTCGACGAGGCGTGTGCGCAAGGTTTCCTTCACCGGTCAAATGCTGGGCGATATCCTAACGCTGCTCGTGCGCGGTGACAGCAGCTTCGACAAGGCTAGCGAGGTATTCTCCTACATTGACAAGCAGCAACATCGCATACCCGGCACCCCAGCCGAGAGCGCACTTCTGGAGTACGTGGAGTCAGCTATCCAGAACAAGGCACCCAGCCAAGCGCTGGCTACGCTGCAATATGCCGTGGAGAACAATATGGAAACAAATACGCTGGCTCAACGCATCCACGAGGGATTCACTTTAAACGAGGTGCATTTGGCAAAGCTGAAATCGCTGGTCGGCGATAGCTTCCTAGATAAATAAGAACTTGAGAAGAACTTAAATAGAAGTCGTTAATGTTGTTGTATATTTGCAATAAATACAAAAATTTAAATAAATGCATGGAATGCATTGCTTAATACTAGGTTGAAATAATGTAAATACAATTGGGAAAAGTATTTGAGCTAGTTGAGATTACAAAGGTTGATGACTAGAGATTCATTCACTTTTCGACATGGGTGTCCAGTTGATGCCATCGTGCGGCAGATCACTGCGCACAAACGGTGATAACCAGGTCAAGTGCATGCGCTTGCCCAGCACCAATTCCGCATTGGCACGCAGGCCAAGATCGTACTTGGAGCTGAGGCGTTGCTTCATCACAGCACCACGTTTAAAGATGGGATAGTGATAGATTAGCATCAAGGCGGATATGCCAAATGCCAGAATGTTCAGCTCATACACAAACACATAGAAGTTATCCCAGCTGGCGAAGATGGTAAAGCTCAGGGCGGGCACAAGGATGGTAACCAGTGTGTACGGCCTCCAGTAGTAGTCGGCATGCAGATACCACAGATAAATGCTGGCATTGATCGTCACATAAAGGGCGCCAAGGCACATGTAAACCAGAAAGAAGAAGAAATAACGATAGTTATGATGTCCTATGCAGCAGCCGGTGAAGCGGCAATGATGATCCCGCTTAAGGACGCACACATCGCAGATCTCACAGTGCCAGCTGCGAGGCGGAACAAGTGCCTGGCAGCTATCACACATGTGCCACTGCCGGAGTAACTCCGGCTCCAGCGGAGGCTTAAGTATATGCACTGTTTAATAAATAAAAATAATTAATATTAAGAAGCACATTCAATTGTTAACAACTTGCTTTTAATGGTCGTGTCCACCAGCATGCAGGCCAGCAAATTGGACGTAATGTTGAACAACACAAAGAGAGCTAAAAGCCACACAACAGTGTAACAAAATCCACCCACATCATGAAGTTCCGGCATAACAACAGTGACATGGAATATGTACGTAATTGGCACAAAGGTCGCAATCAGCAAGAAGCAAGCTGCATCAGCTACGCTTGGGGGCCAGAAAGCCCGGTTTAATGGGCGTAGTATCATTTAAAACTATAAAAACAAGTCAATTTTTAATTTGTAAACTTTGGAAATTTGTTTTGTCGAGTGTTGTTGTTGTTGTTGAAGCTAGTTGGTTAAAGAACGGTATGGCAACCTTAGGCCCAGAAAACATGTGGGCAACCTTGGTTACTACAAAAAAGAACGAAAGTTAGTATTAGATAATTTTGGTATAAATAAATAATGTTTATAAATATATAATTATAAATACAAGTTGAATAAAAAAAATAAGCAAGAAAAAATACAAGTAGAATAAATTAACTAAAACTAATTCATAATTTAAATTGGCGCTGACTATTTTAGGATCCGGAACCAGTCATTTAGCTCAGTTCCATTATCGCTCAATATCGATTTTCGATAGTAGTTTATTAGCGTGAGGGATGCTCAATTAAATAGCGCAAGCAATCAAGTCACAAGCAGACAGAAATTCTTTTATATATATATTTTCATTATGCATGTTTTTGCTTGACTGCTGACTATGGATTTGTATAAAATTGATCTGCCACTTATAGCTATAGCTAGCATTAACGTTTCAAGAGAGTAACAGTGACTAGCTCACTGTTCACCTGCTCATCTCTGCCGCGAGTGAATGTAGTAAACTGATGATGAAGAAGCAGAATAAAAAGAGAGAGGAGAAGAGTGTAAAACGCCAAACCTAATCGAAATTATTGAAACCGTAAAACATTCCAAATGGTTGGCTAGAAATATATCATATCAGTCGTTCTCACAACATTGCACTCTTAACACCTACACTACACCGCCAGCCAGAACAACAACAACAATAACAATGATTCGTCAAGGTGCGCAGCTGGCACTTTTAACAGTCGTGGTCACAATTCTCGTTATTCCACAATTGGTCTCAGCTGGTGTGCCACTGAATAGATTCGAGGCGCTGGTGAATAAAATGTCCGAGCCAGTGGACGAGAGCCTCGGACTCTACGACGACAAAGATAAGGTGTTTCGATTGACGGTGGGCAATTTCAATGATACTGTGCTGGAACAAAATCGCGCTGTGCTCGTTGAATTCTATAATACATATTGTGGGCATTGCAGACGCTTTGCACCCACCTACAAGGAGTTGGCGCAACAGCTGCATCCTTGGCGGGATGTGGTGCTTGTGAGTGCCATCGATTGTGCCGCCGAGGAGAACAATGGCATCTGTCGCAGCTACGAGGTGATGGGCTATCCAACACTGCGCTACATGAGTCCCGGTTTTCAGCCAGGCGACAAGCAGTATGGTCAGAAAGTGGAGTCCCAGAAGCCCGAAGAGATACGCCACCTATTGGCGGGTCTAATTGCCGCTGAGAATCAAACGGTGAACAACACATTGTGGCCAAATTTCTCGCCAGTCACAGAATCGGAAGTCCTCTTTGAGGGCCTAAACAGTCAGCGGGAGTACGTAGCATTGATCCATGAGCAGGATAACTGCACGCGGGGCATTCAAACGGCGCTGTTCCTGCTGCAGTGGCCCACAGTGCAGGTGCGTCGTTTCACCGACTCCGCCGTTGCAGCCAAATACAAGATTGACATCTCCAAGCATCAACTGGCACTTGTGGATAGAAAGGGCAATGTGAAGCTACACACGCCCAAGGAACAGAACAGCGAGACTTGGGCCAAGACCATTGAGGCTGCTCTGAGTGCACTGAACTTAACCCCGCGTCCAGAGCATCATCTGGATCAGCAGCAGCAGCGCGAGAGCAGCACGGACAAAAGTGGAGCACTCAATGACATCATTAAGGAAGTGCGTCGGAATAAGCACTTCATTTATCAGGCGGATCTGGAGATGGCCATACGCACTATTCTACACAACGAGGTGCCCAAGGTGAATGAGATTAGTGGAGAACGTCTGCTGGCATTGCAACGCTTCCTCACCGTCCTGCAACGCTATAATCCATTGGGCACTAATGGACGACAGCTGGTGTCCAAGCTGAAGGATTATGTGGTGCAGTTCAATCAACAGCTGGCGGGCAAGGCATTCGAACAGGAACTGCAGCGACTGGAGACACAATTGGGTGGCATCTACTCGGCCAATCACTTTGTGGGCTGCACTGGCTCCAGTCCACATCTGCGGGGATTCAGCTGCTCGCTGTGGACACTCTTCCACTTCATGAGCGTACAGGCAGCGGGCAGCGAGGATGCACAGGATCCACTGGAGGTCCTGCAGGCGATGCACGGATATATCAAGCACTTCTTTGGCTGTACCGATTGCAGTGAACACTTTCAGGTGAGTCAGCTACACACAGATATAGATATAGATACATATACACAGATACAAATACACAGATACAGATACACAGATTCAGATACATAGATACAAATCCACAGATATAGATACAAATACATAGATACACATATAAATACATAGAGACAAATACGCAAATACAGATACATAGATACAAGTTCACAGCTACAGATACATTTACTATCAAATGCGGCCTACGTGGTAATAATGTAGTTTAGTTGTTAATATAATACGCGCTTTCTCTATGAGATCATCAAGTTGTACTCGCAAAAAAACAGAGAACATTACAATTATTTATTTATTTATTGACTTCATGCTAACTACAGCTTTAAATTAATCACGACCTTGTTTCTTAGTATAATTAACCAAAGACAGAAAGAGAGTGTCTCTATTATCTCTTTCTAAGAAAGCTTAATAACCAAATTCGTCTCGATTCACAAAGCTTATCTACATATATGTATATACATATAAAATGGGAAAAACCTTTAGTAATTTGCACAAACCTATAATACCACTGCTATCTGTGGTTAATGGGTATAAAAATTAGTAAACCTTTAATGATCGGAACACTAATGAGCAGTGTTCTATTTATTTTGTTTTTAAAATAAATGTATAGTCACGACATTTCAGTTAAATTATATTAGCCAGTGAGAGAATAATAATGAGAAAATTAATGCGATTACATGATCATTTGAATACTTAAAAATAAGCCCTTGTTTGCTTTCAATTATGAAGCTTTAATAATAGAGTATTTTTAAAATTGAAAAGAATACCCCACACCGATTATCAAGTTGTTTGTATTTTGATTATATATTTTTAAAAAAGGACCGGATATTAATACTCAAAAAATTAAAGAATTGTGTTTTTATTGTAGTAAATGTAAAATGTATACAAAAATAATTCTCATTTAAAGAAGTCGTATGTGGCCTTTTAGTTTGCTAAATAAGGAGTCAGGTATATTTAAAATATTATAAAATTTATAATTTTATTTTATTAAGCTTAGTGTTTAGCTCTGTAAATGATTAAACAATGAAATTATTTGTTTAACCTATGTAACCCAGTTAGGTCGTTGTCAATATTTATGCACATGTTTTTTTCCAACTTTATTGCAGATTAGGCAAATACATAATTTAATTTAATTTGCAAGTATATACATTTATTTATTTACATATTTAGCACTATGTTGGGGTCAAAGCACTTATGATACATAAAGAATAAGAAGCTATTTGCTGATAAGCTAGTTTAACTGTGCTGTCACGTTTGAAAGTCGATGACTATTTTTATTCATGGGTTGTGAAATTGTATAGAAATTATTTCAAAAGTTATTTCGAATGTTACGCAACCGAGAAGCATTAAAGGTTTTAGGTCGATTTATCTTAAGCAGCTGTTTAAATTACATTTTAAGTGCTGTTGACACAGTTGTTTATTTTGAACTTTTGTTGTCCCGTATTTACAGGCAATGGCGTCACGCCGCAAAATCTGGAACGTACCGTCAAAGGACGAAGCCGTACTGTGGCTCTGGGCAGCCCATAATGAGGTAAATCAGCGTCTGGCCGGTGATCAAACCGAGGATCCGCAATTCCCCAAAGTGCAATTCCCCAGTGCCAGCAGCTGTGCTCAGTGTCGTAAGCCGACTGCATCTGCATCCAAGGATAATGCGGATATCAACTGGGACAAGGATGCCGTACTGAGTTTCCTCAAGAACATACACAATCCGGAGTTTGTCAATCGCTATGGTGTGCAGCGGGAGGAGCTGCTGCACGAATCGTTGGATAGAATGCGGCAGAAGCGTCAGATCTCCAATGTCTTCTCCGACATGGACATGCGAATGGGCATGTTCCTGTATGCCTTCTGCATTGTCATGATGGTGGTGGCATTTAAACTGTTCGCCTTTAAAGGTGGCTATCGCAAAAAACCCTATGGACACGATATTCTGGGCAAGGTGTAATTTTAAGTTTCAACTCACTCCTAAAAAGACGCGAACATCCAAAAGTGTTTGGGAAATTATTATATTTATATATCGACAACATCTAAATGTCTTGTATGTAGCTCACAATTATATTTAAGTTCAAAGTGTATATATCAATAATCTTCCAGTTTGTAATCTATTATCATAATTATCACATTCGCTTTTATAAAATTACGTATTGACATGTACCTACGTTTTCAAGAAATTTGCTTTTTATTTTGTTAATTTTACTTCTCTTTCAAATGTTTTCTAGTATAGAAAGATACCAAGATAAAAAGCTTTATCTATTATCATCAAATGAAATGCCAGTAGCTGTTACCTGTGTACGACATCTGTTCTATATGTTTACATCATGTTAATACATACTACAGAGATAACAACAGGTTGGACATTCATATGAGATATATATGTAGTTATACAGAGGTAGTTCTTAACTGATCGAGGTTGGACATTCACATTAGATATATATGTAGTCATACAGAGCTAGTTCTAAACTGATCCAAAGAGTCTTACGAATCATAATTGTACATCACATTAATTTTATTTAAAAAATCTTTTGAAATCTGGATGCCACCAGGGCAGAACCTTATATTTATCTACACGCGGATATTTCACAGTCACGCTCAATGGATTGTTGCTATTATTGTAATCGACAAAGTCCAGTTCCAAGTTCTTGGCCCGCATATCCGTGCAGAGCATCTCACGAGTCGCCTTGATACGGAACATCGACTGCTCCTGGTTGTAGAGTAACTGGAGTGGCAGTGGCATAAACTGGCGGCACAACACTATCAGCAGTACAACACCTTCATGTCGATTGGCATGGTTGAAAGTTAGACCCGCATCCATATCCACATCATCAGCTGCAAGTACTTCCCAATCGTTTACCACTTCCGTTTCCTCAACATCATTCACTGATTTGATTTGTTTGGGTTGTTTATGCGTCGATTGTTGATTTCGCAGTGTATAGCACACGATCCACAGGCATTGCAGCTTCTTTTGGGAGCAGGATACAAATGTGCGCTGCAACAACCAGTCCAGGCTGTAGCCCAGCTCCAGTCGCGTCTTTAGCGGCACATAGCAATGGAAGAGTGCTTCGGTGACAAGGGATCTCAGTTGGTTTGTATCACAGCTACGCATTTGCTCCAACTGCAGCCGGGCGGGCAGTGCCAGGTTCCAGCCCTTGGCTGATCCACTCTGGCAGTGGCGTTTGTACATGTTCCGCCAGAATGCTCTGGAGTTCACCAGCCGGGCGAACTGTGTGCATACCAGGGCAAAGGTCTGCACATCCTCCGGATCGAGGCGCATGGCTATATGAAACCAAATATCATGGTCAATATCAATATCGTTGCTGTTAGCCTTCTCGGCCATTTCGGCAACTGGTGTCCTTACATGCGCACTGTATTTTGGCTTCAGCTCAATGTAAACATCCGATTGTCGGGCATAGATTGCTGTGTTTTGTTAATTCTAGGCTATTATTCGGAAATTTATTTAAAAGTATACGGCACTTACCACATTTCCCACGACTGCGATACAATTTCTGACGTATATATTCATCGCTATCATCATTCAAACTCATTACTTTAATTTTTATAGCATTCCAAGCAACTGTTTCTTCTAGTATAGGTATTCCCGAATTTTTATCAGTAAAAGAAATACTAAAAAAAAAAATTTCAGTACAATTAATACAGTTCAATGTGCAGTTGATTATCTAAATAATATATTATTTTATTATAAATTTTTCAGCAACACCCCTTTTTTTATATGCATTAAACATATATGCAAAAGTTATGACTTTTCAAATTACAGGAATACCGCTGTTAACATTCTGACTTTTTATAGTACTGGCTTCGGTCTTATGAGTTATTTTTCAACACTGATATTTATTTATCGATAAAAAGCAAAAAGCAGCTGTTACTGCATGCGCTTTATTTATAAACAATTTGGTTTTATACTTTTTGCTGACTGAATATGCCTATAGATTGTAAAGCAAAATGTGGCAACCG
Source organism: Drosophila falleni (assembly GCA_035045575.1). Lineage (NCBI taxonomy): Eukaryota > Metazoa > Arthropoda > Insecta > Diptera > Drosophilidae > Drosophila > Drosophila falleni. The sequence goes on from JAWNOV010000011.1 coordinate 11,535,434, forward strand.
GGCCACCTTGAAGGTAAGCTAATTATTTATTGAATATTTCAAAGAAAGTACAATAATATATGTTGGCAGCGTCCGAAAACTGGTGACGCACTGTGCAAGGAGTGTTTCTTTGCTGCCTTTGAAGCTGAAATCCATCACACGATTACGTCGAGTAAACTTTTTCGACGTGGCGAGAAGGTTGCCGTGGCTGCCAGCGGTGGCAAAGATTCCACTGTGCTGGCGCATGTGTAAGTATTTTAAGTAGTTATCAAAACTAAAACTAATAACTGATAAATACAGGTTAAAGCTGCTCAATGAACGTCACGATTATGGTTTAGATTTGGTGCTACTCTCCATTGATGAAGGCATTACGGGTTATCGGGACGACAGTCTGGAGACGGTTAAGCAGAATCGGGATGACTATCAAATCCCATTGAAAATTCTATCCTACGAGGAATTATACGGCTGGACAATGGATCGAATTGTTGCCCAAATAGGCAGATCCAACAATTGTACATTTTGTGGCGTATTTCGTCGCCAGGCCTTGGATCGTGGCGCCAAACTGTTGGAGGTGGACAGCATTGCCACTGGCCACAATGCCGATGACATTGCGGAAACGGTGATCATGAACATTCTGCGCGGAGATACGGCACGACTGCGTCGCTGTACGGACATCCGAACAGGCGGCGGCGAGGACTCCATACCGCGTGTAAAGCCTCTCAAATACAGCTACGAGAAGGAGATCGTGATGTATGCACACTACAAGAAACTAGTCTACTTCTCTACGGAATGCGTGTTTGCCCCCAATGCTTATCGCGGTCATGCACGCGCATTTCTCAAAGATCTGGAGAAGGTGCGTCCCTCTGTCATCATGGACATCATTTACTCGGGCGAGCAGCTGCGCTTTAAGGATACCGTAAAGAAACCCGTGCGTGGCATTTGTGAACGCTGCGGCTTCGTTTCCTCCCAACAGCCGTGCAAGGCGTGTGTGCTGCTTGAGGGACTTAACCGGGGATTACCTAAACTGGGAATAGGCAAGAAGTCAAAGGGCGATCGCATGATTGCCCAACAAGATAAAGAACTAGCGCTCAGAGAGCGGGCACACTTAGTAAAAAACGATTTTTGAATGAAAATTTGTGTTTATTTAATCTGGGATTTTTACTGTGGAATTCTTGCTCCCGAGTCTTAATACACCATCCACTGCTGATTGTATTTTTCACCAGATCACCTGCAAAAGATAATGATAAAAAGCGCAAGTTAATTTGATAGTCGAAAAAATGAAAAATATATTGAGTAAAAATAGGACTCAGTGCCAAGTTTTTAACCAGGGTCCATAACCGGCTAAGCAAGACTCCCTATCTCCAAAAGAATATTGGAGAAGTTTGTCAACGCTTAACTTTTATATGGCGTCTGTGAATGGTTTATGATATCATCAGTGCAGCTGAAATAAGTGCAGAAATGCACATGGCAAATAAATACTAACCTAACTCAGTGATTTCTCTTGGGTTATTTCTTCAGTGGTGGCAGGGAGAATCCTCACATGTGGCTACAAAAAATGCCATCTCTGATCGTGCATAACCTATAATAAAAGGAAAGACATTTTTATTAAGTAAATTCACATAAAATTAATGGAATTTGATATGTAATAATTTTTTCAGTATTTTAATTACAATTAAATTGAATCACAGTGGTTCATATGAGGTGTCAGATAGTAAAATTTCATCAGAGAAAGCGCTGTTAACGTTTTTCTAATCGATATTTAAACTTACCTCATATTTTAGAAGGTCTTCAAAAGGACTAACTTTCAAGGTATTTCTTTCATTTTGTCTGCAAGAGTAAAAGAAACAGTTTATAAGTAAAGAAATCATTTTAAAATCACATAGAATTAATTGTAGTTTACAATGTAGACTTCACAAAAAAAATATGCACCGCAAATTTCTGGTAAATGACAAATTTGGGTTATGCTTGGGCAAAGTACAGTTATTCTGCGAACAAGTAAAAAGCACTAGCTAAAGTTGATTTTCTTTACACCAGCGACTCGTGTTCGCAAACTGGGAATAAATTGTAAAATATATAAATTAAACACTTACTGTATTCAAACTATGCCGCTCAAGACGACACTAACTGTTATGGCTTCACCTGTAAACAGAAAGAAAACATAATTAATAAAGAATTACACGAATCAGAAATGTACAGCACAAAAGGCAGACTCTAGACCACGTGGCTACAATATAAATTGTTACCGGCATAGAGATGCTCTTCTGTACCATAATTTGATATTGCAACATTGAGTTCTGCAAGTAGGCGTGTCTTGCACTAATCACAGTTATATTCGTTGCAATCTCAATTCACATTTAACTTAAAAATATTAACTTACATTTTGCGCTCACTAGTCCACTTGTTGCACGTTCCACGGTCAGCACTAAAGTGACGGAACTCACGAAAGTTGGCTGCGATGGTACTTAGATCTGAGTTGCATGTCGATTGCCCGATCAGAGTTGCATGTCGATTGGCCGAGTCGAAGAATGACTACATCGATACCTTTTGCCGACACCCCTGGGTATCGATATTTGAGGTCTGTTTTGATAGATTTATATTTAATCGATTATAAATCGCCGGGAGCTTAAATCACAAATTTTAATAAAAAACAATTGCTTAAATAGATCAATTAGATAAAAATAAAGGTGAAAAGAGGGACTTAATAACAAAAATCGAAAAAGGCACTGAATCAAATTAAAATAAATAAAAATTTATCAACTCTAATGGCAACTCTAATTTGCATTGCAACTCTGTGTGAAATACGCATGAATTTCCCTCAAAACCTAACTGTAAATTCTAAGCGCTGCATAAATTTGCTGCTCCTTCAGGGAAACGTATATTAAATTTGTTTTTAATATATTTGTTGATGTTTGCCTGCATATTAAAATGACTTCGTTTAGCTCAGCTGGTGCATTAATGCCTCTTGGTAATTAAACGGACGTTGCAATATTATAGTTTTAAATATGTACATATATGTATTTATACTTTATTATTTTTTCAGATGACTATTATGATCACTGTGTGCTCCCAAAACCAAGTATACCCAAACCCTATCCGGGAGTAAATGGTAATGTAAAGAAAAAACGAAAAGCAGCTCGTTTACAATCATACAAGGACAATGCAGAGGATGATGATGATGAGGAAATCGAGGAAGACGAAGAGGAAGATGAAGTGGAGCAAAGATATGTTGATGAGTTTGATTCTTCAATACAGGATTCTAACATGAATCAAATTGACTATGAGACTAATGAATTTAATATGTTGTATGAAGAGACCGATGATGTAAAGGACAACATTGAACAAAATCCCGATGCTGCCGTGCCAGAAACACCCGCTGGTTCAGCCCAATGGCGGATTCAGCCCAATAATGTGAATAGGCCGCCAGGAGCGGCTCCCTTGATTCCCAGAAATGCGCCGCGCGGTAATCTCCAATCGGCTGCTGGACGCGCTGGTCGCGGTATTCGAAAAAAACGTTTCTATCCTAATAACAACAACAATAATAATCGTAACAATCCGCCAAATTCGGTACATAATCGACTGGGATACAATGCGCAGTGTGGAAGGCTTCCAGTGCGAAACAACAACAATTCATTTAACAATAACAACAACAACAATCCATTTAACAATAACAACAACAACAATCAATTTAACAATAACAACACTAATAATAATAATAATTATAATGGCAACCCGCAGCAGAAGGTATTAATGAATATGAACAATCAGTTTCAGAATGGCCAAGCACAGATTAATCTGAGCAGCCAAATGAATCCAATGCAGCAGCATTGTCAGTCACAGATTAATCCAATGATTGGCAAACAATTTACCAGTTATATGAATTCGAATTCGAACTCAAATGAGTTCAAGAACAGTTCCAATAATAATAATAATAACAATTTGATCAGTTCCAATTCATTTACTTCGCTGATCAGTTCAGCCAATCAAATTGGAAATCCATCTTACAATAATAACAATTCATCTTATAATAATAACAACAATCTATCTTATAATAACAACAACAATCCATCTTATAATAACAACAACAATGCGCTCAGTCGTTTGGGGCCTCAAACTCGCAGCATTCCCCAATCGGTTAACTTGTCATACGGTAATCCGGTTCAGTCGAATTGTAATTCTCAATTGCAATATGTTCCGAATCAAAGAAATAGTATTATAAATGCTTCGGATTCGTTGCGTCTGGCGGACTTGATGAACATGGATAAGAACAGCTGCAAGAATTTGAATGTGGCTGAGGTGGCCAAGAATGCCATGTTGTTGTTGAGTAGTGTTTATCACAAGCCCATTTTAAATGAGGATGTGCAGCAGGAGCTTTCGCTTCTGCAGGTAAGTGATAAAAGTACGCAGATAATCATAAATAATTAATAATTTACTTAAACAGCAAAATAACGGGCTGCCTGAAGAACCACATGGGTTAGAAATGGAAATAAAGCCGGAATCCACCGATCTACGTTTTTATCATCGTTTCAAATAGACAGACAGACAGGGTAACAATCACAGAAATTCTTTATTTAACTTAAAATAATAACGGCTAAATATTCCCTACAGCAGAATGGTCACCCTAAACATGAATAAGTGAGAATAGTTTATAGTATAAGAAGAAGCAGCTGTCAATGTGTGAATGGCAATTCACACAGACGCGCACACACACACACGATTTGAAGAGAAGTATTTGTGCTTTTGTTTTATTATTATTTTTCTGGCTGATAAGAAAAAACGCCGTGCCGCTTATCAGCAATGCACAACAAGAAATCAACTGACAGCGAGATGTGAGATGTGAAGCGAAAGCGAACGAAAATAGAAACAAACGGCGATAAATGACGGCTAAAGCAAAATTTATATACACGACGACGATGTGAGACACAAAAGCTAAAACGAACGTAATAACAATCAATCAGTTAATCTTATAAAGACTAAGAACGTGGACGTTATTTAAAATGATCAATGGCAACGGATAACGAATGTATTCAGTGTGATAATTGATAATTGATCCAGTTTTAGTTCAATAATAACCTTTAATCTAAACGAATTTAATGCAAACAAAGAATAAGACATTTTTCATTTAATTAATTTTTAATCTACTGTTCTTATACAAGAATTACAAGAAGTTAAATAAAGTGATTACATTTCACACACACATAAATACATATATGTAAATGCTATTTTATTATTGTCGCTCAGCATGTTGAAAACGAAGCAATTGCTAAAACAATTTGCCAAAGGTAAGCAGCTCACACTTAGTCAAACAATTTATTTGACAAAGCAAAATTTACATATATTTACATTAATATTAACAAACGGTTAAATAAGCATTTGTGAATTATATACAAAATGTGTTGTACGTAAATTTGTAATTTTGTCAAAACACTTACTTGACCAACTGTATGTAAATGTGTATGAGGCCTACATTCCATTGTATTTGAATTTATAGAGCGCAATTTCAGTTGGGACAATCTCCTCCAAGTGATTTTCGTTGTTTACTTAGTCAGATTTTTGTTTTCGTACATGAATTGCGCTTTTTAGAATATTATCAGCTTGGGGAAAGGCATGTGATTGTGATGGTATTATTTGACGATTATCTCGGAAAAAAATAAATTCAAATAATGCCAATTTTCCGCCATTTCAATTTATAAATAAATAATTACAATATTTGGGTAGCCTGCAGATGTATTTTGGGTAATCAATTAATTAATAAATCTTTCATCTATGCAGAATATTCAAACTTTGCGCCCACAAACTTTAATCTGAAGCGTGCTCTCGTTGTAACGAAACTATCGCGCTATGAAGTGGAGCAACTGCGTCATCCGGAACTGTCACGCGAACAGTTGGACCAGAAGCTGCGGGATCGTGGCACCGACGTCGAAATGCTCCTTTATTTACACAATCTCCACAAGGACTTTGAGCGTCGAGTTGTGCAGAGCTTTAAGGATGTGGGATGCGAGGTTAAAATGTCCAGCAGGTGCGTTTACGTTACATTTGCCGTCCTGCCGTTAGCCGTTACTCGTAGGTTCTAGGATCAGGGAATAACACCCGAACCGGAACCGTTTTATTTTTAGTACCGGAAGTGAAACCGTAACCGAATGAACATTTTCTGTCAAGAACCGAATACCGAAACAAAGCTCTAAGAGTTGTCCAACTTCCAACTGCCATAACTTAATCAAAACTGAACCGATTTTCAAGTGGAATGTCATTTCTACCATGATTTTGCATCTTAAATGATTCTACATTTAAATTTTTGTCATCTAAAAAATTTGATAATTTTCGGTTCTAAGCCATCTATCATCCTATTTTCCATACTTACCCCTTGACGTTTTTTCAAAAACTTTGATCTCTCATAACTTTATCAAAAATTAACCGATTCTCAAGCGGATTGTCATTTTGATCATGATTTGGCCACCAAATTGATTCTGCATTTAAAATTTTTTCATCCAGAAAATTTGATATATTTTCAATTTTTGTCAAATTTTCTATACTTACCCCTTGACGTTTTTTCAAAAACTTTGATCTCTCATAACTTCATCAAAAAGTAACCGATTTTTAAGCGGAATGTCATTTTGATCATGATTTGGCCTCCAAATTGATTCTGCATTTAAAATTTTTTCATCCAGAAAATTTGATATATTTTCGATTTTTGTCAAATTTTCTATACTTACCCCTTGACGATTTTTCAAAAACTTTGATCTCTCATAACTTCATCAAAAATTAACCGATTTTCAAGCGGAATGTCATTTTGATCATGGCTTAATACATTCTGCATTTAAATATTTTTAAATTCGTTCAAATGAAATTTCTTTCAAATCACCATATAATTTAATTTTTACGTTACCTGATTTTGACAGTTAAGACTCGATATATTTAAATGGAGTAACGGCTATCGTATAGTCGGTCGGGACATCGACTATAGAGTTCTTACTTGTTTTTTGACTACAATTCTAGTACATATTTTTTAAAAATTTTTTGTCTGTGTGTCGCTTTATTGTGGCTGTCTGGTTTGTCGTCATCGTCATCCTCCAATTTGTGAACATCCTCGTACAAAATATAAACAACAAACTTGTAATACCCTGCACACATTCACATAATGTGTCCCCGTCGCTGTTTGACTTTATTAAACAAGCAGACTTGAATTTAGGAGCTCTCTGAGCAAGGATGTCATGAGCTGGGCGGATGTTATAGTGCCCGTTGGTGGTGATGGTACCTTTCTGCTATCCGCCAATCGGGCCAGTCCCTTGTTTGCGCTCAGCCAGCAGAAAACTCCGATTGTTGGCTTCAACTCGGATCCAAAGCACTCGGAGGGTCGTCTCATGTTGCCCAAACACTACTCGGACAATCCTGCCGAAGCCGTAGAGCGCATCAAGAACGTATGTATAAACTTAAACATGTTTTCAGCAAGGAATCATAATTTTACAATTAATTCAAAGTCTCCACTTTTTGAGTTGAAAAATTTTTTGTTTTTTTTTGCCGTAGTATGGATGAAAATTATGTTCTAAGGACAATTGGCTTTTTTGACTCTATACAATTTTGAAAATCCGGGTCTTCACAAGAGCTTTGATACCAATCTTCTCCGGATCGAACTAAAAACTCTAAGGACATTCTAAAAATATCATGCTAAAAACTTCATAAAATACATTTTTCAACTGAAAAAGCAGAGACTAGGTTTTTGATTTTTAAAACTATAGATTACAAATTTTTCTGGTAAATCTGTAATATCTACCACTTAAACAGGGTGACTTTAAGTGGGTACATCGGTCACGGATACGCACCACGCTGTTGGGCAGCAATGGAACGATTCCTGAGTCGACGGATTTGTTTAGACACACGGCGGTCAAAATGGAGCAGGTGACCACGTCACCGGAGCTTCTCGATGATAACATGGCCAGCAAGTACAAGGCCAAAATGAAGCGGGTTCTTCCCTATCTGGCATTAAATGAGGTAGGCAATTTAAATCTCCCTTCAAGTCGGACGTATTCAGTGTTAATTCTGTTGATAGGTCTTTATTGGGGAACATCTGTCGGCACGAGTGTCCCATTTGCAGCTGGTACTGAATCATCAGGATTTGGTTAACAAAACAAAGTGCTCTGGACTGTGTGTAAGCACTGGCACAGGCTCCACATCCTGGCACACTAGCATCAATCGCATCACCGGCTGTGATGTCGATGAACTGCTGCGAACGCTTCCCAATGCTAATACGCCGGATATGCAAAAGCTGCTCGAGAACGTTGAGGAAATTGCACAGGTGTACAATCAAAGATTGCTCTTTGCACCCGACGATCCTCGACTGTGCTACTCCATTCGAGAGCAAATCTGTGTGGGTGTCTGGCCATCTCCAAAGACGTTCAAGGCACGCGATTTTGTGCAGAGTGTGTTTGTCGAATCCCACTGCATCGATGCCAGTAAGTTAAGATTTAAATAATTGAATCAGTTTAATATATATCTAATGTTATAGATCTGGTGATTGATGGCAGTATATCCTATCCGTTTAACGACGGTGCCAAAGTGCTGCTGGAGGTTTATCCGGAAGATGCGCTGCTGACGATCAATCTAGACTGAAGAAACCTACAACTGATTGGAGAAAAGTGCCTAAAAGATTAATCCCCAAACCAAGGCTGCAACTGCTGCATTTTTAAGTTGAAGCATGTCTGAAATTTTGAAATTACACACATACATATTTAATGATGCATTGCGCAACTGCTTAGTAGTGTAAGCTCAAAAGTTATTTGTTATAATACATATACACATTTATTTAAATTTAAACTGAACACAATGCTTTTGTTTTTCGCTTGGCATTTGTTGTCTTCTTTGTTGTAGTTGTATCCTTGGACACTTTGGCTTTATCTGATTTGAACTGTGTCCGTTTTACTTTGCTGCCATCGTCCGTCGTTTCTTTTGCCGTACGCTTTCGGAATTTCTTTTCAAAGCGTGCACTGTCCACGGACTTGAAGCGTTCATCGAGCAACATGGCTTTTCCCTCCTCACTGGCTGCCGATTCCGTTTGTTGCTGTTTCCGCTTGCGACGTATTTCCTTTAGTTTGTCCTTTTGTTGTTTACGATAGCTGTTAAGATAGAGTTTTTAAGAGTGTATTCAATACAGCTTTCAATGAGCAGTTTAGTTGCTTACCGCGCCTCCATTTCGTCGGGATCCTTGCCCTCCATTATCCACGTTTTGCGCCTGTAGTTCTGAGCACGTTCGTCAAAGTCATTGTTATCCAGCTTCATCTCCGACTCGCGACGTGTCACATTCACCTGCATGAAAATACGCTCAACCATGCGCTCTAAAAATATTTGAATAGTACATTTAAATAATGCTCAATTGATATATACTTGATGTGGACACCTACGATCAATGGGATGCTCTGTTAGCTTTGTGTTGATCTCTGCTTCGATGGCAGCCAGCAGTTCCATGTCGCGGGGAAAACGAAAGATTGATATGGATAGACCCTGACGTCCAGCTCTGGCCGTGCGTCCCACACGATGTATGTATTCCTTGGGTGTGCGCGGCAGCATATGATTAATTACCAGCTGCACACTGGGAATGTCCAGACCACGTGCAGCCACATCTGTGGCAATTAGCGTTCGCACCTGATTGGACTTGAAGCGACTTAATGCCGCAACGCGTTCCTTTTGCCTCATAAAGCCGTGCAGGCAAACATTCTCAATTTCCAAATTAGCCAGCGTCATCGACAACAGTTGACAGTATCTGCAATGATTTATAACGATTATAATTATAATGATATTTATCCACCTAAAGACCTTGTCCCACTTACTTCTTGGTATTTGTAAAGATCATGACATTGGCATTTTCATTCTGTTCTCGATATTTGCGAAGAGATTCAATCAGCACCATATCACGATCATAGTCGGCGCAGAGTAAATAACGCTGATCGAGGGTGTCCACAGTGGCCACGTCGGAGTCCTGCGACCATTCAAGGCACTATATTGGAAAAATAAATATTTTTAATAGATAAAACTACTCGGAACGACTTTGATCTCTCATAACTTCATCAAAAATTAACAGATTTTCGAACGGAATGTCATTTTGTTCATAATTTGGTCTCTAAATTGATTCTGCATTTAAATTTTTATCATATAAAATTTTTTTTAATTTTTCGATTTTTGTCAAATTTTCTATACTAACCCCTTGACGTTTTTTTAAAAACTTTGATCTCTCATAACTTCATCAAAAATTAACTGATTTTCGAACGGAATGTCATTTTGTTCATAATTTGGTCTCTAAATTGATTCTGCATTTAAATTTTTATCAAATAAAATTTTTTTTAATTTTTCGTTTTTTGTCAAATTTTCTATACTTTGATCTCTCATAACTTCATCAAAAATTAACCGATTTTCACGCGGAATATCATTTTGTTTAAGATTTGGTCTCTAAATTCATTCTGCATTTAAATTTTTATCATCTAGAAAATTTGATATTTTATAATTATTTCGGAACGAGCCGCAACCGAAACCGTAACCTATATTTGTTTCGGTTTCATTCCCTGCAATATACACTTTTACTTATTTTTTAAGTAATGGGTATAATAAATATTTGAATATGCATATAAGCACTCACATCCTTTGCTATGGGAAATATGCTGGAGTCCTTAATAAAGTCCTTCATTGTGGCCGAAAAGAACAAGTTCTGTCGCGTTTTGGGCAGGCAACTTTCGATAATGGACAAGCTCTCATCAAAATCTCCATTAAGCATGCGATCCGCCTCATCCACGACCAGATATTTCAGATTATCGAACGAGAAAGTGTCACAGCCTGTGAGGTGATCGGCCAGGCGACCTGGCATGGCCACCACAATGTGTGGCCGTTGCATTAGCTTCTGGCTCTCGATCATTTGATCTGTGCCGCCAGAGACGACACACACCCGCACACCCATCGGTTGACCAGCCACCAGGAACTGTTCGGATATTTGGTAGGCCAACTCATGTGTGGGTGTCAGCACCAGAGCGAAATGACTGACGGGCTCCTCGCTTAATCTCTCCAATATGGGCAAGGCAAACGCAAATGTCTTGCCGGAACCGGTTTTAGCCGCACCAATGCAATCCTTGCCAGACAAAATTGCTGGTATGCAGTTCTCTTGTATTGGCGTCGCTCCCCTGAGACCTAATTAATTAATTTATTTATTCGTTAGAGTTAGAGCATTGACTGGTTTGTGTACAGCTTACCTAATTTCATTAGCTGCTTGGTCAGCCAAGGACGCAAGCCCAGTTTAAGAAAAGGATTTGGCTCTTTTCGCTGCATATTTACAGAAGCAAACAGCAATCAAAATAAACACAACGTGCACCGAACCAGGGCTGATGATACGCTTTAATACTTTCGATATATATCATATACACTACGATTACTATCGATATGCCACCTATCGCAAGTCACAGGAATACAAAGAAAACTATCGGATTTTGTTTACATATGATGAAATAAAATCGGGAAGTTGCAGATAAGGCTGATGGTTAGTTGAGAAATAGCAGCGAGTGCAACAGCAACATGGACGCGGAGGCAGGGGCAGAGACCGAAACAAAACCGAAAGCTGAGTCACTCAATGTGTTGTGTGCCATTTGCAATGAGTTTTATAATGCAAACGATGTAGTTTATTCCACAAGTAGTTGTGGTCATGTTTTCCATAAAGAATGCCTCTTCCATTGGCTCAGTCGTTCCCGAAATTGCCCACAGTGTCGGGCTGCTTGTAACCAGCATCGTGTGCATCGAATATACTTGAATTTCGCAGAACGAACTGAATTCGATGAGGTCGGGGAAGTGGAACCTTTGAGACGCATTCAATGGGTACCTATCGATTTGAGAGATCCCTTGGCTTCTGTTGACCTTGAAGGTGCTGTGCAATGTGGAACTGATCACGAGGGAAACCATACGTATGTGGCTCGAGTTTACTTTAGGGAAGATTTGCTCCCGGCTAACTACGTGCCTCATAAGAAAGCCGTATTCGCACCATACGGCTGCCAAAGTCATTTCCTCAACAGGGAGGTGGACTTGTTGGTTCTTACGGATTGTGACATCAAATGGGAACAAGCTTCACATGGCGTCGTTCCTCCGAATGCCCTCAAAACTGGTTACGCCGAAAGCGGTGAGGAATTGTACACTGGACGTGCTCAGCATGGAAGTCGCTTGCTGCTTGGAAAAGTGCATCCATCCCACCATGTTTTATATATGCCGCTAGCTGGAAGTGAAGTTAGCAGTCGTCACTATGAAGTTCTTGTGGTTACACCCAAAGAACAAGCCGAACGTTAATTGAAATTGAATTTGAATCTGTCTTTTGTTTATCTGTCGTAGTTTTAAACCATACTTAACTAAGTGCAAAACATGTTTGAAACATGATATCTTACTTAACTTATAACTAGTTTTTTTGGCTCTGTTTACTGAATGCTCGTATTTTTAAAGCAACAACAACCAAATTAATGTTTTAATATTTTCGATATAATAAATATATATTGCAAATAAAAACAAAGAAATAAATCATGCTATATTTAATTTAATGCTTTTGTATATATAGGTTTCTCATGAAATGGATATATACAAACGTATATATAGGTTTCAGATGAAATGGAAGCAAAAGTATCATATAAGACTGAGTAATATATCGGATATATAGCAACATGATTGCAGAGGTAGATACAAAACAGAAAGCTAAGTCAAGGTATTGTGTGACTCTATTATTAAATATTTAAACAACGCGCGCTCATCAGAGCTCGATTAGTATCGATACTCCAAGTATCGCCAATCTTAACAAGTTGCAAACATGTCCAAAGAAAACTATCGGGATTTGTACCCATCGATTTGAGTACCCATCGATTTGAGTGATCCCTTGGTTCCTGTTGACGTTGAAGGTGCCGTGCAATGCGGAACTGATCACCAGGGACTCAATACGTACGTGGCACGAGTCCGTTTCCACTACGATCTGCTGCCGGCTAACTTTGTGCCAGAAAAGAGAGCCGTATACGCACTCTGGGATCACTCTGTTCATCGTCTCAACACAGAGGTAGAGTTGTTGATCCTTAAAAACTGTAGCATCCAATGGGAAGTAGGTCTTGGACGCGTCCCCTGGAACGCCCTCGAAACTGGCTATGCCCAAGGCGGCGAGATATTGTACACCGGACGTACAATATATGAAGACCGGATGTTGCTTGGAAAGGTCCATCCTTCCCATATGTGTCTATTTTTTCCTACGGAAACCCATGAACTAAGGGCTCATCGCTATGAAGTTCTTGTGGTTACACCCAAAGAACAGACCGAACATTAATCGAACTGGAATTTTTAAACTGTCAGTTCTTCGAACAAAACTCATAACAAAAATAATTATGAATACAAAGCATGTTTTAAACATTATATATTGTGTTCTTTAATAGTCTCTGAAAATATTAGCATTAAAATGTATTTTTCTCGAATTTCAACTCAAAGTCTTGGAAATATTTTTTATTAAAGATGTTAGTTTTAAGCTATGTATTTGCATATGTATAGAAAACATATGTACATTTATATATATCAACTAAATTTTAAACGCTTGTTATACTTAAAATACGTATATGTATCATCTGACTATAACTATGCATATATATGTATATTATATATTCAATATTAAATTTTATTATTTTCAATTCTCTGTCGGGACTCTTTGTTGTTTCAACAAATTGTCACATTAACAATGCGTATTTATTTCTTCAATTATTTATAATAACTTCTCTTTTTAAGGTATGCATGTAAATGTGTGTATATGTATATTTCTCTTAATAAATCTTTTGAATCTGATTTGTAACATGACATTTAGATATATGTATATATATTTAGCTAAAATACAACTTGCGCAAAGTGCATGTAACATTTATAAACAACAAAATTTTATTCGTATAATTATGATAGAAATAGGATTTTTTGTTTCATGTTTGTTTATGACTTTTGTACTTAGTTTCTAACAAAAATATGTATAAAACATGCTCGGTGTATAATTATTTATGTACCTATATATATGTATGTGTGTGTTGTGTGTTTGCGGGGGTGTGTATATATGTTGATTGATCCGTCGTGATTACAATAGATATTTACAATTGGTTCATTCCGATTTAACTATTTTGTATTTGTTGTGTTGTATTTTGCTTGAGCCTGGCTAGATTTGTGTTTAGTTCTATTTATTTGAGGCGGGACTTGGAGATTAGATGCAAATGGCCACGAGGTAAATTTAAGTTTAACATTTGAGCTCAATTGTAGATTACAAAAACAGTCTCTACACAATTATACAGTAAACAACGTATTTAAACGAACGCCACAACTATTATCTAATAATAATAATTGAAAAGTATGCTTTAAATTCAATATAAAATAAAAAAAAAATACAGGAAAATCAAAAATATGCAATTACAAAAGTTTAGTGAAAAGTTGACGGGAAGCGGGCAGGCAAATTATAAATGTTACAAACAAAATCTCGTTGCAGACTTTTAAAAAACATTTAAATTATTTTACAAAAATTATACTCGTGCTTATTGTAATCACTCCATGCATTCATTTGTAGCTGCTGCGATGATAATGCTCTTTTATTCTCTTGCAGCGAGCAATTCTCTCTCATTTCTTTGCTGACAGATAGTTCATGTACTTTGTGGTCTGCTGTGCATTCCGGACTAATTCACTGTCATCCTTGCCTCCAGCCTCATGCCAGTTGTTGTCGGTTTTCTGAGGCCGTGGTTGCTGCTGTTGTCCCTCCGGCTGATCCTGTGGCTGGTGTATATTCGGCTGTGAGCGACGTGTAAAGTTGCGATGACGCTGCGGTTGATGTGGATGTGAATGTGGATGCTGGTGGGGATGTGGATGTTGATTTTGATGTAGCGGTGGCTGTCGGCGATCAAATGTGCTGGACGCCTCACTAGCCAGGCTGCTCTGGCTGCTGTAACGTGGAAAGCTGCGTGGTCCTCCTCCGCCACCGCCACCGCCTCCTCCACCGCGTGTTGGACTCTGCGCATAGCGATAGTTGGACTTTCTTGCTCCCTCGTCCATTTGGGATTTGGGCGGACGTGGCAGCGTGCGTGCACGTGATGAGCTGCGACTGTTTGACTCGGGTCCATTTGAATTATATGCACAATTCTCATCCTGATATGCATTGTTTATGGCTGTATTGGAACGTCGCCAGGTTTCGCTATGTATTTTCTGTTGATCCTTGTGATGCTGTTGCTGCTGCTGTTGTTGTTGTTGTTGTTGCTGCTGTTGTTGTTGCTGCTTCTGGAAGCGTGGCGGCTTGTCGTACGTATTGCGATTGTGATTGTTATAACGCCCGCCGCGTTTGTAGTTGTTGCCTCGCTCATAGTTGCTGATGTAAGAGCGTTCGCTGCGATCATCGCGCTGGTCCCAATTGGAGTTAACAATGCTGTTGTAATTGGCGCCACCGCCAAGATTGCGTTCGTAACGCTCTTGCGAATGCTTCCTGCGATCATGTATGCTATATAACCGCAGATTGCCGCCGCCACTTTCACTGCGCACACTATGATGATCGTCATCACAACTGATGCTGTAACGACGCTGTTGTTGATCCTGCCGCGATCGGCCATTCTGATCCGCATCATTGGTGCGATTGAAGCGAGTCTTGCGCCAGCTGGGCAATGGTTTCGTCTCGTCGCGATCCTCGCTGCTCGCCATGGATGGATATTGATCGGAGCTGATGCTGCTGCAAATGGAACTCAGTTTAAAAATCATACTCGCATTGGGAATCGCATCGACATTTACTTACTCGGCATGCGGAGCCTGTGCGTGGGATTGGGAGGGCTTTAGAGGACGCGGCGCATGGCGTGGCTGATATCCCCGTCTGGCCGGACGTCCAGCATTGGACGAGTCATGGCTCTGATATGCAATCCCAGTGCTTTCACTGCCATACTGTTGCTCCTCGACATTGCCAACCGCATCGCCGTATCCAATGTCACAGAGGGAATCCTCACACACCTGTTCGCTCCATTTTTTGGGCACTTCTTGTGCCGAATTATTGGCACTGCTGCCGTTGTTCTCCTCCTCACTGCCGTAGTTGTCCGCCTGTGGTTGCACCTCATCACTACTATTGTTGTTGTTGTTATTGTTATTAACGCTATCATCCTCGTCGTCATCGACAACCAAATAGTCTGTGTACATGGCCTCCAGCTCGTGGCCCACATGCTTGAAATGGCTGTAGAACAAGTCGAGCACCATTAAAAGCATTGCTTTTACTTTGGCCGTTAGCGCTGGTTGCATGATCAGATGCCGCCTAACATGATACAGCAGCTGATCGATATCGGCCTTGTGACGCGATCTCATTATCTCGCCATTGAGCGTTATCTGTGACAGCACCAGACGTGCCAGGCGAGTAGTCATCACCACCGATATGTCGTTAATCTCGCGCGTTAGCAAATTGAGCAGGGAGTCACCCAATATGGTAATCGGTGCATTATCCGCCAGCCTCACACGATGATAATACTCGCCCAGTAGCGTTATCGAATTGTACAATCGATTCTTGTCGTGCTGCCGATACGCGTCTGCATTGATATAGTTCGTCTCTAGGATTTTAAGCATGGCGCTGCGCACTTTTGTCTCCTTCATTGCCAGGGCGTCAAAATTGCGCGACGAGAACAATAGGGCGAATTTCAGGGCTGTCTCAGCGTCGCTTAAAGCTTTGCTGTTCATGTACTCCATTGATTCGCTGTAAGAAATTTTAATAAGAAATACATACATAAATATATCATTTCATTAAGATCGTTTAATGAATACGATTAATAAATCATAATTCAAATTAAATTAAATTAAAGGGAGATAAGCATTATTTTCACATTTGTGTGAAATGGAAAGCCAATAAGATATTGTTACCAGGCAAAAATTGCACTTAAATGAACTAATTACTACTGTTGCCACAAATAAGAAAATACGAGCTTGATAAGCTGCATAAACTTTTGTTTGCACTGCTTAAATCAAATAAATAATAAAATGTATGCTACACAGGTGTGTACAATGTATCAATATATATTTTCATACCCTGTACTTAAGAAATACAAAGGGTGCGTAACATGATGAGAAATATATATATTCTGGATCAGCTTCAACAGTCGGGTCGTTAGAATTAAGTCCATATCTAAAGGCACGTAGATCTCAGAGACTTTAATAGTTTGAGACACGAAATGTGGTATTACTTTATATCTTAAGCGAATCAAGTTTGCCCACGCAAATTAAAAAATAGCTTTCAAGTATTTTGATAAATGTGATACAGGGTCTCTCACAGTCAGGTTCTTTCGTCTGTTGCCTTTATTACTAGTTTATTCAACTGGCGGGAAAATTAAGTCTTATCTCTCTCTCTCTCTCGCTCTCTCTCTCTCTCTCTCACTTTGTCGATCTACCAAACTCTCAATTCTGTATTTGCTCTGCAAATGATTTACATATGAAAATTGTCTGAATTGCGACACCGTTTATAAAGGTTGTAAATTTTATAATATTTATATATATGTATAAAAAGTTCTCTGACGTACGTGCAACTTACATACATATGTATGTGAATAGATATGTATGCATGCTTGTTTTTACGGAAATACAACACTACAAACCTACATGCATATATATTTATGTATTAATCATCAATGGACGACGCCATGCACACACACACACACCAGCAGAAACATATATATGAATTGGTATAATATACAACAAATAAATATATACATACCATAGCATCGATTCGTCGCGCACAATGTTGCAGAAATCGGTTTCGATAGCCTTTATTTTGTTGTTCAATAAAATGCCATCGTCCTGCAGGTTGAGGCCACGCATCATCGTGATAATGTGATCGTATGGACAACCACCTGTTGGTATCATATAATTGCTTGTGGCGCCTGTATTGAGCATATTACAGACTTCGCGCAACGTTTGCACCTCGCTGCCGACAACGCCGCCGCTGCCGCTGCCACCGTTGCTGCCGCTACTGTTGCCGCTGTCCGCACTAACACTGTTGTAATTGTTGTAGGTGTAGGCGGTGCTGCTGCTGCTGGTGTTACTGTTACTGTTGTGATTACTGCTAATCATATTTGTATTAGCCATTTTCAATGATCAACCGCTGCTAATATTGTTGTTATTGTTATTATTTCTCTGGTAGTTCTTGTTGTTTGCGTATTCCCACTGTCTCGGCCTCTATCTCTGCCTGCGCCAAGCGAGCCAACTTCTGTGTGTGTTTGTGCTGGCTACCAACAACAACTCAACTTATTATTTTGCGCAAATAAGCGTTGACAAAGGTGTCGAAATGCGCATCAAATTTCACCTTTTATTCACTTCACGCTGTTGCATAGAACTCACCAAAGACTCTCTGTTGTTTAGAACTTAACAAACGTTTTAATTTAAATGCACAAATCTATTAAAATCTATTTTATTTTATTTATTATACCAAAATAATTTGTAGCGAATGCGTTTGCTGCGATGTTGCCACATCCCAGAACAAAATTACCGATAGTTTGAACGTCTGGCAACCTTTCAATTCCATAAATGTGCTATCGCACCAGTATTGACAGACTTTCGATACAACGCAGTTATGCAGTTACTATTTGAAAAATGCTTTAATCAATAATTACCTTCCTATAAAATTCTCCCAATTTCAGATTGATTTACGAAGAATATTTAAAATTGCTTCAAAAATTACTAAGTTAATAAGATATGTGTAATAAAACTTTCGTATGATTTTGACTTTATTAACAACGTTTACTATTTTATCACAATACTTAATAAATTATTTATGAAAAGTCATGTATATGGGCTCGTATGTATATTCGTAATTATTACCGCCAACGATTTCAAACAAGTCACTTTCACCATCTGTGCTCCACACCCAGGGAAGTCTCTGTGAGAATAAAATTTATATAAATTAAACATATTCACTTTGGAATATCAATTAATTACCGTCTCTTCAAATGCATTTTGATACAGATTGACTTGCAGTGGCTTGTTACGTTTTTGGATAATTTGCGATACCATAAACTTATAATTATCAAAAGTAAATAGACACTGCTCGAAGCTGACAAAATCTACATTGACCATGTTAAGCATTAAACTGTTAAGGCTGCGTTTATCTTGGATACAACATGTTTTAAAATATAATTGTTTAATATTATCATAAGATTGATTTGCAAATAGCCGCATGTCTTCCAATAAATAATTATCCGTGACAATTTTAAGGGCATCTACAGAAACATTAGCGCTAATAACAGTGTCCAATGTATTAGTTGAGTTGCATGTCTCCAAGATTTTGAAATGACGTTTTTCCGTAAAGCAGCCCAATTTGCAGAAGAGAACATCAAGTGTTCTTTTTTGTCTAGGTCCACAAATGGTTAACTCTTTCAGATTCTTAATTTCTTTTAAATGGTCCTGAAACCAGAGTAATTCGTCTATATCAATTTTAATTGATTCCAAATACTTCACACATTCCAGGGGTAGTTTTAAATAAATAGATTGGTAAAATCTTTGATCCGACATGCAAAGCTTGATTTCCTTAAGTTGGTGAGTCGTCATAACGTTTATTAAGTTTCCTACTAAAAACATTCTGCAGTATGTCAGGGTAAGACGTTCCAATAGAGGAATATCGGTAAAATGTACTCCCGAAAAATTCCCTTGCGGGCTAAATGTTGTCATATTTGGAAAGGACCTAATTATTTTTGGTATGTCTGCATCGGTCAACAGGTTGCTCGGAACTGTTGCAAAGCGAAAATCATGCACTTTTGGGTAAGCCTTGCTAGTGAGCACTTCAAACTGCTCCCATGACATCAATCTCAAACGGATCACTTTTACGGTATCGCGAATGCATTGAAGGAAATAATTAAAATGATTAATTGAAAAATTTGCCTCAAACAAGGACAAGTTGACCGTCTTGTACTGGGAGCACCAAACAAAATACATCAAGTCATAGAATCGGGGATGTACACTTATCATAGTTTGCTGCGATTTTAGATCCAAATAGCTAAGTATGCGTATAAGAATATCGTCGTTTAGAGCTTCCATTTTTACCTTTAAAAAAAGAGACAAACATAATATAACTTAAGATGAAAAAAATCAACTATATTATTGATTAAATTTTTTCAAAATTTATGGCAGCCGTTTGAGTTTCGAATTCAGTCGATAAATAATAATCGAATCTAATTTCCGTTCACAGCCAACTTCACGCAACTCAGAGAGGACAAAAACAGCTGATTAATGACGGTCTGGCAACACGTACGGTTTTTCAGGTTTTTACGCGACGAAGTTAAATTATAAACATGCAGAAATATGACAAAATGGAAAAGATTGGTGAGGGCACTTACGGGACAGTCTTCAAAGGACGCAATCGAGACACTATGGAAATAGTTGCACTAAAGAGAGTACGCTTGGATGAGGATGACGAAGGTGTGCCTAGCTCCGCACTGAGAGAGATTTGCTTATTGAAGGTTTGTTTTTGCGATGTTTTGCATCAAAAGGTTTGCTCAAAACTAAACGTCTGTCACTTTTTCAATAGGAATTGAAGCACAAAAATATAGTTCGGTTATGTGATGTGTTGCACTCCGATAAAAAATTGACACTTGTATTTGAGCACTGCGATCAGGACCTAAAAAAATACTTTGACTCATTGAATGGAGAAATCGATATGGCAGTGTGTCGCAGCTTTATGCTGCAACTGTTGCGCGGCTTGGCCTTTTGTCACAGGTGGGTGTTTTCACAGAAAGCCTACATAGATATATAAAACTTACAGCTATTTATTTTAGCCATAACGTATTGCATCGAGATTTAAAACCGCAAAACTTGCTCATCAATAAGAATGGGGAACTAAAGTTGGCTGACTTTGGATTAGCCCGCGCCTTTGGCATTCCCGTCAAATGCTATTCCGCCGAGGTGGTAACGCTGTGGTATCGTCCCCCAGATGTGCTCTTTGGCGCCAAGTTGTATACGACTAGCATTGATATGTGGTCAGCCGGCTGCATATTGGCCGAATTAGCTGATGCAGGTCGTCCACTTTTCCCAGGCTCTGATGTGATCGATCAATTGCTGAAAATATTCCGTGTGCTTGGCACTCCAACTGAAGATTCTTGGCCCGGTGTCTCGCATCTTTCAGATTACGTTGCGCTTCCATGTATGTATTTATTTTATGGTAACTCTATTTGAACTACACTTAATACTAATAATTTTCTCTATCACTTAAGCTTTTCCTCCAATTACTTCGTGGAGTCAACTCGTACCAAGACTGAATTCCAAGGGTCGTGACTTATTGCAAAAACTGCTTGTTTGCCGTCCGAATCAGAGAATTAGCGCGGAAGCTGCAATGCAGCATCCATATTTCACAGACAGCTCCTCTTCGGGTCATTAACTTGTGGCAATCACTGTAGTTCTAACGACTGTTTCAATAAGATTTTGAATAGAAATTGTATGTATATTTTAGGATCGTATTTTTAGTTATATACACATTGTTTTTATCCTCAATTCAATGCAATTCTATTATATAGTTTTTACCAAATTATACTACCAATGATAATGCCATCAGTTGTAATATTTTAAATATACATACAAATTTAAGTAAATCTAAGAACCAAAATTGCAACTGTACCTAGTTCACTCAATATTTATATAGAATAAATCTTCAAAATATACATACCTTATTTGTAAACAAATAACTCGTTCCAATTAGAATTTTTTGATGGAGCCAACCACGTGAAACCAGAAATCCAACTAAGGGTTAAATCTATGTAGAACGCACTGAGCACTGCGCATGCCAAGTTTTAGTTGCTTTTTGTATGTTTTCCGGACCGGTCGCTTCTTTTGCGTACTTGTATCGAAAGCAAGAAGTTCAATTATACTATATTTATATATATCAAAATACATTTGTGTTATTTTGATAACGAATCTCAATTAATATTTATTAGGCAACGTTGTGGTTAATGCGGGTGTGATAAGAGCATCACTCCAAAAAAACAACATAAATTGAAATTGAATTAAAAGCAACAACAAAACAAATCGCGAACGAAAGAAATAGTTATTAATTTCTAGTTTATTATAATGACTTGGGGATTTGTGACATGTGGCCCAAACGAGGCATTAGTAGTATCAGGTAAATCTATAAATAGATGAATTAAATTGCAAAATATTTGTGGGTATTTTTTTTTTATTAAAATGGATTCGGGGCAGCACCCTCAAATGACGTCACTGCTTATCGATTTTTATGTACAAGCAAATGGCCAGAGTCCGAAGCCGTGTGTGCGCAGCAAGCGAACGGCGTTGCCACATGCATTGCATACATGTGCAATTTGTATTTTGTTTTGATTTGCTTGTAAACAAGCGAGTATTTGTAACTGTTTTGTATTTTGATAGGATGCTGCTATATGAAGCCACTTTTGGTGCCCGGCGGTCGCGCCTTTGTCTGGCCAACAATTCAGCAGGTTCAGCGGTAACTAAATCAAATTGACCTTCAAAAATGACATCATTTTCATCAATTGCCCTTTTTGTGTGTTTGTAGAATTTCATTGAACACTATGACGCTACAAGTGGAGAGTCCCTGTGTCTACACCAGCCAAGGTGTGCCCATCTCTGTGACCGGCATTGCCCAGGTCAAGGTGCAGGGACAGAATGAGGATATGCTGCTGACTGCCTGCGAGCAGTTTCTGGGTAAATCCGAGTCGGAGATAAATCACATTGCGCTCGTCACCTTGGAGGGACATCAGCGTGCCATTATGGGCTCGATGACCGTGGAGGAGATCTACAAGGATCGCAAGAAGTTCAGTAAGCAGGTTTTTGAAGTGGCTTCCAGTGATTTGGCCAACATGGGCATCACAGTGGTGTCCTACACCATCAAGGATTTGCGGGACGAGGAGGTGGGTGTTATATATATATTATATATATATATACTATAGATATATATAGATAGACGACGGCACCATGTTTATTATTAAGTACAACAAGTTTTGTAGGCACTATCTTTATGTTTACGTAACTAAAATATTATATATATATATTTTTGCATGTACATACATACATACGATTCATTGCTAACCCAACCAGGGCGACTCCAAGGTGCGTATGGATTGCTCCTTGTTTCTGGAGTCCTTTAACCCATGACATTGTGATTAGCTTACGCCTGTAAACACGATTTGTTTATTTTTTATAATTTTTACAGGGTTATCTGAAATCTTTGGGTATGGCACGCACAGCTGAGGTGAAACGTGACGCTCGCATTGGTGAGGCGGAGGCACGGGCCGAGGCACACATTAAGGAAGCCATTGCCGAGGAGCAGAGAATGGCAGCACGTTTCCTCAATGACACGGACATTGCCAAGGCACAGCGTGACTTTGAATTGAAGCGGGCTGCCTATGATTTGGAAGTGCAGACGAAGAAGGCCGAGGCGGATATGGCCTACGAGTTGCAGGCAGCCAAGACCAAGCAGCGCATCAAGGAGGAGCAGATGCAGGTCAAGGTCATTGAGCGCACACAGGAGATCGCTGTGCAGGAGCAGGAAATTATGCGTCGTGAGAAGGAACTGGACGCCACTGTGCGTTGTCCAGCCGAAGCGGAAAAGTATCGTCTCGAGAAGATTGCCGAGGCCAACAAGTTGCGTGTGGTGATGGAGGCTGAAGCTGAGGCCGAATCAGTAAGACTCTTATATAAAGTATGTTTAAGAGTTTCAACATTTAAGTCTTTACCTGCTATTCTAGATTAAGATACGCGGCGAAGCTGAGGCATTTGCCATTGCTGCAAAGGCCAAGGCTGAAGCCGAGCAAATGGCAATGAAAGCCGATGCTTATCGTGAATATCGTGAGGCTGCCATGGTGGAGATGCTTCTGGATACGCTGCCAAAGGTATGCAGCGACTTGAAGATCCTTTAAAGAACTGTATTAATGTGTATCTTTTGCTTGCAGGTTGCCGCCGAGGTCGCAGCTCCTCTTTCGCAGGCCAGAAAGATTACCATGGTGTCCAGTGGCCAAGGCGATATTGGCGCTGCCAAGTTGACCGGCGAGGTGTTGTCGATTGTCAACAAAGTGCCGGAGCTGGTTAAGAATATTACTGGCGTCGATATTGCCAGGGTACGTTCGAATTCAGAGTTTATCTAAGCGAAGCTACTGCAACAAAATACAAAGCAACAAAAAAAAGAAAACAAATGGCAATCAAAAGACTTGGTAGATAAATGTATAGCAACATTATATGAAGCTCTATGATTACATATGTTTCTTCTACAATGTGGCATATAATTGTACATATTATTTTTAATTTTAAGCTATTTCATTTTGCATTTTCTATACGTATATGATTTTTTGCCTTAATTTGATTTTTCTCTTTTATTCTTCGTTTCAGTCTGTGCATGCTGGCTAAATGTCCGAATCCAAATTACTCCAGATATACCACAAAGAATATATATATATATTTGAATAATACGAAACAAATGCTTCGAAACACTTGATTACTAAATCGCATTTACTCTTTGTTTTTGGTTTAACAAATTATTTGTATGTAACAAACAGTGTATTTTGCACAAAATGTCAAATAGCAAAAAACATATTTTGTATTCCATATAAGAATTAAAAATAAAATATGTATTTATATATGTCTTTATACAAGCGTCGAATAAAGATTTTTTTCTTGAACAAGGAAGTGTTTTTAACTTAATCATTTAAAAAAGCGCGCCAAGAAATCTAGCTTAGCTAGAAAAAGAAGTTAGATATGGCAGCGCCGATAGTTTGGCAAGGTTGTATTTATAAAAATATCGATTTCTTTTACTTTTGTCAAGTCTCAACCCTAATTATCACACGACTCAGCACTTTTCGCCCGTCAAGCTGCCAACTCGTTTGCTTCTGTCCAGTTGGCAGCCCTGCAGATATTAAGCTAAATCATTTGTGATTTTGTACAAGACTTGTGCTCTTTTTTAAAGACTTATAACTAATTTAAAAAGCGCCAATTTGTATATTTAAGTTGAAAAGTTTTATCACAAATCATTTACTATGGCTGATTCCAAGGGGTAAGTGTAACTCTTGCTAAATGCAGCAATAAAAGAAAGCCGACACTGAGAAAGAGCTGCACAGTGAGACAGCTTCAATTTCGCGCAGTCATTGGCCCTAGTGAAAAAAAGTACTCAAAGGCCACATAAGAAAATTCACTGAAAATGGTCTACAAATGCGCGCCAGGATATTTGTCAAATGTAATATGTTACACAAAACAGGAATGTAATTTGTAATTAATGACGAAATGCATACTGCATAATTAACAGGAAAATCGTCTGTGTTGCGAAACTAGGGCAAGCCAAAGAAAAACGCCATTCGTCCATTTGTAATTTGTTGTTGTTGCAGCCCTTGCTAGCTGTTTCTTTGTTGTTGCCCAGGGATTTCAATTTGTTGGCTGAGGGGGTGGAAGGTGTTGTTGTTGTTGTAGTTTACAACATTTTGAATATCTGAGTGAGCCAGGTAAATTTTAAATGCTCGTTTGAATTAAAAAAAGCGACAACTTTGCGAGTTGTGTGTTTTTAGTTAGAAATAGGATATAAAGAAAGATCAAAACGGGAATTACCACAATAAAAATACCAAAATGTCAAACAGCAACGACAAAGCCGGCAACAGTAAAAGCAGTAATGACAACAACAACAATTATGATGTAGAACATTCGATGCAAGTGGACGCCGATATCACAGACTTTGTGCGCAGTTATCGGAATGAGCAAGATGACAGACTGAAAAAGAAAGAAGAAGTTTTAGGACAACAAAGCAGCTACACTGATAAACGGTGCTCTCTCTTTCTCTCACTCTTGATTAACTCTCTTAACTCTCTTGTACTTGGTCGTGTGTTTTATATTGATCTTGTTGTTTCCGCAGCGATGACCTGGCTACGGCAATTCTGAAGCGTAAGGATCGTCCCAATCGTCTGATTGTCGAGGAGGCGCAGAATGATGATAATTCTGTCGTGTCGCTTTCGCAGGTGAGTTCCAGTCAACCAATAAAAGCCACGTCATCATCACTTATCATATGTTATGGCTCTGATTTATCTATTATAGGCGAAAATGGATGAGCTGCAGCTCTTCCGTGGCGACACTGTTATTCTGAAGGGCAAGCGTCGCAAGGAGACCGTCTGCATTGTGCTGTCGGACGAATCCTGTCCGGATGAGAAGATCCGCATGAATCGTGTGGTGCGCAACAATCTGTGTGTCCATTTGTCGGATGTGGTGTCCGTGCAATCCTGTCCGGATGTCAAGTACGGCAAACGTGTACGCATCTTGCCCATTGATGACACCACCGAAGGCGTTACGGGCAATCTCTTTGAGATCTATCTGAAACCATATTTCTTGGAGGCCTATCGACCCATTCACATGGGCGACAATTTTATTGTACGTGCCGCTATGCGTCCCATCGAGTTCAAAGTGGTGCTCACCGATCCGGAGCCCTACTGCATTGTGGCGCCCGAGACGGTCATCTTTTGTGATGGCGATCCCATCAAGCGTGAGGTAGGTTTCCCATTTCCCTCGAGATCTATGGATCTCTCTTTATATGATTATCGTTTAAAGCAGTAATTTAAATGATCATCATCAATCTATGTATATTATTTATTAGGAGGAAGAGGAGTCTCTGAATGCCGTTGGCTATGATGACATTGGCGGTTGCCGCAAGCAACTGGCCCAGATTAAGGAGATGGTTGAGCTGCCACTGCGTCATCCGTCGCTCTTCAAGGCTATTGGCGTTAAGCCACCTCGTGGCATTCTGATGTACGGCCCACCTGGTACCGGTAAGACGCTGATTGCACGTGCCGTGGCTAATGAGACGGGCGCCTTCTTCTTTTTGATCAATGGACCCGAGATTATGTCCAAGCTGGCCGGTGAATCGGAATCGAATCTGCGCAAGGCATTCGAGGAGGCCGAAAAGAATTCGCCGGCTATTATTTTCATTGATGAGATCGATGCGATTGCACCCAAGCGTGACAAGACCCATGGTGAGGTGGAGCGTCGCATTGTGTCGCAGCTGTTGACCCTGATGGACGGCATGAAGAAGAGCTCCCATTTGATTGTGATGGCGGCCACCAATCGACCCAATTCCATTGATCCGGCGCTGCGTCGCTTTGGTCGTTTCGATCGTGAAATCGATATTGGTATTCCCGATGCCACTGGCCGTTTGGAGGTACTGCGGATACACACCAAGAACATGAAGCTGCACGAGGATGTGGATCTAGAGCAAATTGCGGCTGAGACACACGGTCATGTGGGTGCCGATCTGGCTTCACTCTGCTCGGAGGCGGCTCTTCAACAAATCCGTGAGAAGATGGATCTGATTGATCTGGAGGATGATAAGATTGATGCCGAGGTGCTGGCTTCTCTGGCTGTCACCATGGAGAACTTCCGCTATGCGATGACCAAGTCCAGTCCATCGGCACTGCGTGAAACGGTTGTGGAGGTGCCCAACACCACCTGGACAGACATTGGCGGTCTGGAGAATGTCAAAAAGGAGCTGCAGGAACTGGTCCAATACCCAGTCGAGCATCCCGACAAGTTCCTCAAGTTTGGCATGCAGCCCAGCCGTGGTGTGCTCTTCTACGGTCCACCCGGTTGTGGTAAGACCCTGCTGGCCAAGGCCATTGCCAACGAGTGCCAGGCGAACTTTATTTCCGTTAAGGGTCCGGAGCTGCTCACCATGTGGTTCGGTGAGTCCGAGGCCAATGTGCGCGACATCTTTGACAAGGCACGTTCGGCTGCTCCTTGTGTGCTCTTCTTCGATGAGTTGGATTCGATTGCCAAGGCTCGTGGCGGCAATGTGGGTGATGCTGGCGGTGCTGCCGATCGTGTCATCAATCAGATTCTTACCGAAATGGACGGCATGGGGGCCAAGAAGAATGTGTTCATCATTGGCGCCACCAACAGGCCCGACATCATTGATCCGGCTATTTTGCGTCCGGGTCGCTTGGATCAGTTGATCTATATTCCATTGCCCGATGATAAGTCGCGTGAGGCTATTCTTAAGGCCAATTTGCGTAAATCGCCACTCGCCAAGGAGGTGGACCTAACATACATTGCCAAGGTGACGCAGGGCTTCTCTGGCGCCGATCTGACCGAGATCTGTCAGCGTGCCTGCAAATTGGCCATTCGCCAGGCCATCGAGGCCGAGATTCGACGTGAAAAGGATCGTGCCGAGAACCAGAACTCTGCCATGGACGTAAGTTCATACAATCCAAACTGAGAGCGAGCTTAATATTATCTTTTTTTTTATTCTCTACAGATGGATGAGGATGATCCAGTGCCGGAGATAACACGTGCACACTTTGAGGAGGCAATGAAGTTTGCCCGCCGTTCTGTGTCGGACAATGACATTCGCAAATATGAAATGTTTGCTCAAACTTTGCAGCAGTCTCGCGGCTTTGGCCAGAACTTCAGGTGAATTAAGCTAAACCTAACAGTTCTTCTAAGAGTTGATTACTAATTTATACTATTTATAGATTCCCCGGTAATGCCGGCAACACCTCAGGGTCTGGCACCAATATGCCAGTTAATTCGCCAGGCGACAATGGCGATGATGATCTTTACAGTTAGATTTCTAGATTTACGCAAGACAAACAACAATTTTTTAAATGAATTTTTCCTCCTAACATCAACAAAAAAACAAGAAGAAAAAAAACCGATCAAGAAAACAATTTTAAACACACGCAAATTTGGATTCTGGAGGCAAAACGCGGCAATCATTAGCAGCACCACCAGCATTAAATTAACATCATCATCAACAGCAGCAGCATTAGAATAATGCATAGGAACAGCAACATAAATAATATAACATAACTTGATAAAATTTTGATACCAACTATGGATCAGATTGTAATTTGTAATTGGCGACTCAAAAAAACAAAAAAAAAAAGATGAAGAATTAGCCTCACTTATCATTCGTGTGCATTATCGATCGAAGCTGAGCGATCGAAATCGGAGTTCTTTATACATTATAAAATGATAATAAACAATAAACACATATACACCTACATATAAAGATAAATACATAAACATATATTAAACACCGTAAAATTATAAGTGTATTTGGAGCTACGTTTTTAAGTGAATAAAAATTATAAAGTCGGATAATGGCTTTTGGAAAATTACAGAAGGGAAATGTAATGGGATCGTCTAACTTTGTTTGATTTAAATAATTGCTAATTCAAAGAATTATCGCTGATTTAGTTAGACAATTAATTTAGTTTGAAATAAAACAACTGGTTGTATTTTGTGTTTTAATCGCTTTTATTAAACTTGTATTCATTCGTCATGTTTGCCTCTGCACTGATTGCGACACATTACCCAGTATCTGATCCTATAACTTATATATTTAGTTAGCTTTTTACGATATCCATGCCAATGTTTTTTGCTGCACTTAAATGACAAATTCAAATAAATATTTATTTTGGCATTCGTAAATGAAAAGCAAATTAGTTTAAAGTTGATTTTTTGTTTTGTTTTATCAGCAGCTTCTGCGGCGTTTCAATTGAATATAATTCTCCTTAAATTTATTAACGCCTATTGCAAGTTTCCAATGAAATTTCGGTTTTTCTTTTCTTTTAATTTTTTTTTTAGCAGTGTCTACACTTTAAATATTCTCATTAAATACATACATACATATTTTTGTTTTTTTTTTTGTTTATCTGTTACACATACATAATTAAATATGCTTTATGCATAAATTACAACACAACAGTTAAAATACAAATAGTTTCAATTGTTTAATTTAGCGCGTTTTTGAAAATTTTCATTCTTTATTTATTTTTCAACGTTTTTATTGAGCTTTGCTTGTTGTTGCTTTAGTTTTACTTAGTATGTGTGTGTGCGAGTGTGCGAGTGTGTGTGTATGGCTGTTGGTGTGCGTGTGTGTGTATGCGTATTATGTTGTTTTTGTTTTTTTTTGTTGGAAGAAAATGGCCAGCACTTTCAGCTTCTTAAATAATTAGTTTCGCTTCATAACTTCTATCGTATTTAATTTATTTTTTGTCTCTTTGTTTTTAAATTTGTTTTTGATATTTTTTTGTCAATTTATGTACGCTTTGTTTCTGAATTGTTTTTCAAGAGTTTTGTTGCTTTAAAGTCTTGAACATAGACTAGACACCAATTAGTAGTAGTATGTAGGATTAAACATATTTTTTTATATTTAAATATTTTTCTAATTTCATGTTTTCTTTTTTAATTTGCTTCGTTTTGTATTGTTTTATTTTTGTCACGTGTAACAAGTTTTTGTTTTAGTTTTTTTCTTTAAATTATGATATTTATGTTTTCATTATTATATATAAGTAGTTTTGTGAACACCTGTCGACTGTTGGTATGCCAGTAAAATTGTTTATATGCTTTTACATAACTATACTCGTATGTATACGTTTTTTATTATTATTATTATTATTTTTATTATTATTATGTTATTTATTAACTGTCTAAGATTTGTTTTAGTTACGCATTTTACAAACAATAAAGTAACGTTTATAAAGTACTGGAGTTTGGGTTTACCATATTTAAGCTCATTTCAGTTATAAGTAGATAAATACAGATACATTTACATGCTTCTCTCTATGTCTGTATGTAAGTGTATATGTGCTAGAGTATAGAGTATAAAAGGCAAGGAGAGGTGTGGGTGGGGAGATAAGGGGTGGGGTAAAACGCATAAATAGTATCTATTTATTTATTTTTTCATTTGAATTTGCAAGCCAAACTCTACTAAGTACACATCTAGGCCTTTGATATTGCTTTGCATTGCTTTGCTTCGCTTTTCTCTAACTATATATACCATAATCAATTACCATATAATAACTGAGCAGATCTGATTATATTTGCTTGCGCTAGATATTTCATATTCATATTCAAAGATTTTCTAAGTTGATCCCATGCAACATATATATTGATTGTGCCTTTAGCCTTCTCTTTTGTAGAGCCAATTGAAATTGAAATTGAAATGATTTCAAAATTGTTTTTAATAATTAAATTTCGCTTAAATTGAGATCGATCGTTTGTGCTGTTAACGAGCTGAAATTTTTTTAAATAGGTGGACATTTGAAATAGTTCTGACGAAAATGTTGAAAGAGCTAGTTACTGGCTCGCTGGAAACCCAAAAAACCAAAAAGTATCTCTTAATATTTGACGGGTAAGGGTCCATAACATTTCTTTAGCGTGTCTCATATATATATAATTCTTTATAAACAATTTTAAAGATTTATTTTAAATGTATATGCTGAAACATCTTATCAGCTTGTTTTTTTTAGTGTTTCTTTTTGTTTTTTTTTCTTGTGGTATTTTTTCGTAAACACTGCAAGCAGCAATTTTACATATAGACTAGTACAATGATTGGTTTTTTTTTACTTTATTTTATAAATAAATTAGATTTGTTTTATGCATATGTGTAGTTTTTACTTTATATAAGTATTTGTATTTCTTGTTTTTGTAGATATAAACTCTTTGCTTGATGTGTGTTCATTTGCGACTATTTGATATCCTTCTTTTTATTATATTTAGTAAACAATAAACAAGTTTGTTGTTGTTTTGATTATTAAACTTATTTCATTAAGCCAAACGAGTTCTGTTTTTTTTTTTTGCATAGTTTTTGCCTCTGATTTGTGCTAAATTATGCGTAAATCAATTGATAACAAATTAGTATATATTAATAATAATAATAAAAGTAAGAAAAAAACAAGACTATTAACTATGCACTTAACATTTCTTTTTTGAGCTAATGACACACAAAAAAAATTACATTTCTTTGTTACTCTACCTTTTTTCTGCTCAATCTGATTTTTTCTCTGGGTATTATTCTCATTTTGTTTTTTTTTTTTGTTTCAATTAAATACATTAAATTACAATTGCTAATACATACAATACAATATTTCTTTTCTTTTGTTTTGTTTAGCATAAACTTCTCTTTATCATAATCGTTATCATTATCATTATCATGTTATTATATTATCGTTATCATTGTTTTTGAATTGTATTATCCAGCCTCAGCTTAAAACATAGTTTTAAATCAAAAATTTCTGTATATGTATGTGTGTGTGTGTGTTTGGTTTGCGCTTGTATTGGTATTTGTTGTGCTCTCTGCTGTTGTTGTTGTTGTTGTTGCTGTATATATGCCTTCGTTTAATTGTGTAGAGTCCTAATAACCCATTAGCCTGGTTGTGGTTGTTGTTGTTGTTGTAACTGCCGCTGCTCTTGTTGTTGTTGTTGTTGTTGTTGTGGTTGCGGTTTTTGTGGCGTTTTGTTGTTCAGACTTTTTATCGTGTGTCGGTGATATTATTTTTGCTGCCAAATATCTTCACCAGTTGCGACTCGTAATCGTCAATGTTGCGCTTCATAATATCCATACAGGGTCCAAGCAGACGCTCAAATGCTCTCACATCGAGAACTGGATAAGCAAAGCAAATAATTAGTTAATTAGATAATAGATATAGTAAAAGATTTACACATACAGAATATTTGGAGGATATAACATAAAACATGCCTTAGATTTCTATGACTTGCATTAAATAATTATAGTATATTAGTTAACATGACACATAAAAATTAACATTACATGCCACTTCCAATTCAAAATTCCATTCCCAGAGACCAGTCTATTAACCCCCTTAGGATTCGTACTTCCACTTAATGTTGCAACCGTTTCCCAACCACAGGCGCCTCAAATCATAAATAAATAATCTATGAAGCAGCGCTTACCAACGTATTTTTTTCACTCTTTTGTTTTTTTTATTTTTGGACGAGGGTGGGTTGAGGATTTTCAGTTTTGTCTGTGTCGGCAGCAGACATTAATCTGTGGTAAAGGTTTAACGCTGCGTATACGTAATATTCGTGTGTCTCTATGTAAACGGGTGTGTTGTATGTGTGTGTGAAAGATTTTTATGAATGAAAGAATTGCATATTTACTTAGCAACTGTACAATTTTTAATCATTTCTCTGAATGTACAATAAATTTATGGCATTTTAACGAAATTAAATTAAAGTTGAATGGAAAAAAAATTATAAAATAATACACAGAATGCCTTTCCTGGAGTTGCGACTTGCTAAGCAATTTCATAAGCTTGTCATTATAATTATAGCATTCACAGATTGGTATTACGTCGAGCCATTTCCGTGAACATTTGCTCGTACATCAATATATTGCGCTTGAGGACATCGGTGAGGAAGCCCAGGATTCGTTCAAAGGCTTCCGTGTCTAGGACTGCAGGGAATTCAATTAAAACTACATATTACATCTAAAATCTAATAAAAGTGGGCATAAACAGTATGAGTTTATACCAAGGCTGCAAAGCGAACTATTAAAATATGCTACTCTTTAGACTTAAAAATAATGTTTAAGTTTGGAAAAAGATAATTACAGAAATTTTAAAATTACTACAATTTATTTTATACTGTTTTAAATTTGAATTTGTTAAAATATAAAATATAAAACTATTGTCATTATCTTAAATTAAATTCCTTGAAAAGTTAGGAATGTTTTATTTCAATAGTTTGATAGACGTATTGAAAAAATAGGATAACAATTATAAAATATTATTGAAAAACATGGAACCAAGTTTCAGAGCTTTGCAGTCTTGGTTTACTAATCTACAGGGTATCTACAGCGCCTGCAGGCTATCGAAGTAGGCACGCAGATCCAGTTCCAAATAGCGATAGTCTCTTATGCCGCGCTGCAGGAGGCTACTGCAACGACCCAAAAGTCGCTCAAAGCAAACAACATCTAAAACTACATACACAAAACACAACACAACAGAAAGCACACAACACACAATACAACACAGTGCAAAATGAACGTCAATGTAAGTGCATAAACAAATTAGATGAAACAAAAGAAGAAAAAACAATAAACAAAAAGCATTAAAAGTGCTCGGCTAAGAAGCGAAACATTTAAAAGGTTTTCGTTGTTCGCAAAGTAACGGGGATTTAATGGGGTATTACGGGGGAATTTTGACTTACATGCGAGCTTAACAACGCCACCCGTAGCGTACACTGAAGCAGCACGTGGTCGATGTGTCACCAGCGCCAGTTCACCAAAGTATTGACCCTTGCCCAGCTTGGAAATCTCAATTTCCGAATCGTCCTGATCCATGCGCACCGACACAGTGCCTTCCTCTATGAAGTACATGCCATCGGCGGCATCACCTGTTGTGGAATCCCCGGGAAATAATCATTAAAAGCTGAACAACAACTGCAATTTGAATAAAACTCACCCTGCTTAATGATACGTTCACCATCCTCGTAGGTCTTGGAGACCAAAGCATCGGCCAGATTCATGCGTTCGTAATTCTGTAAAGGATTGACGTATTTATATATATAATATTAAATTGAAGTGAAGGATCTAATTGCTCTCACCTGTAGCGCCTTTAGCATTGGCACACTGTTCAGCAGCTCCTCGTACATTTTTCGCTTCTTGAATGCCGACTTGAGCAAGATGCGTCGGAATGTCTGACGGTCCATGGCCCAGAGTAAGCCATTCGTTTCCGCCTGAACGGTAGCCGCTCTTTATTTAAATCAAAAAAATAAAATTAGCAA
Source organism: Drosophila falleni (assembly GCA_035045575.1). Lineage (NCBI taxonomy): Eukaryota > Metazoa > Arthropoda > Insecta > Diptera > Drosophilidae > Drosophila > Drosophila falleni. The sequence goes on from JAWNOV010000011.1 coordinate 11,569,934, forward strand.
TTGATATAGTCAAGGGGTAAGTGTGAAAAATTTGCTTAAAATCGAAAATATATAAAATTTTCTAGATGAAAAAAATTTAAATGCAGAATCAATTAAGAGGCCAAATCATGATCAAAATGACATTCAGCTTAAAAATCGGTTAATTTTTGATGAAGTTATGAGAGATCAAAGTTTTTGATAAAACGTCAAGGGGTAAGTATAGAAAATTTGACAAAAATCGAAAATATATAAAATTTTCTGAATGATAAAATTTTAAATGCAGAATCAATTTGGAGGCCAAATCATGAACGAAATGACATTCAGCTTAAAAATCGGTTAATTTTTGATGAAGTTATGAGAGATCAAAGTTTTTGATAAAACGTCAAGGGGTAAGTATAGAAAATTTGACAAAAATCGAAAATATATCAATTTTTCGAAATGATAAAATTTTAAATGCAGAATCAATTTAGAGGCCAAATCATGAACAAAATGACATTCCGCTTGAGAATCGGTTAATTTTTGATGAAGTTATGAGAGATCAAAGTTTTTGAAAAAATGTCAAGGGTCAATTTGATAATATATGGCTTCTCCATTTTTTGTAATAATGCGAAAATTTCCAAGTGTCGAAATGAGATTGAGAAATTAGCACATTTATTGGACAGACAACGGCAACAGTTATTGACTGATCAAATGAATAAAATACTCGCTTTAACGCGAATTTTTCTAGATATTTATATTTGGGCTCATTCTCACCTGGGCATATTGTAAAGCAGCGCTAATTCACCAAATAATCCAGTATGATTGTAGGTGCTAATGTGTTTGTCATTAATGTAGACTTTGTAGACGCCACTGTGGAAATGGAATTGGAATTCGAAATAGAAATTAAGCGTGAATTGTGTAAATATTGCGGCAAAATGTAAAATAAATGTAAATTAATTGCGCATACGCTGTGTGAAAAATACTATTGCCTACTTGGAGGCGAGGGATCTGTCCACATGACGTATACGCAATTTGCGTAGCATTGTTCTTCACGATTCACTTACGATTCAATAACATAAAAGTTATCACCATCATCGCCCTGGCGTATGATAAAATCGCCCGGTTGCACTTTACGCTCGAACATCGCATCCAGCACTTGGTTCATCTAGGATAATAAATAGTTTGAGTTACAGTTACAGTACACAATTCACACACACGTAGAAATAACCGCAGAAAAACAAACGTGATTCGGTTTCTGCGGTTGTCTGAGTTGTTTTTCAACATATGCTACAAATTTATGAGCTCAACGCACCTGTTCCTTCTCAAGTGAACGGAAGAGCAGCACATTCTTCACCGACTCGATGAGACGTGCCCGCTGTTCATCTGTCTTGGGGAATATGGCAGTGGCGCCCTCATCATCATCGTCCGCCTCGGGATCATATGCCTCGGCGAAAACTGATTTGCGACGTGAGCCTTGTACAACTGGTGGTTCCGCTGAAATTGTATGTTAAGAAAAGAGATCAAATTAGATTAATATAATTAATATTATTAAAGTAATAATAAAATTTTTGCTCATAAATACGATACAATTTAATCAGCGGTGCCACAGAAAACGAAACCAACAAAAAATCTTTCAAATTTCCATATATATTTGTTAAATTTTCGGTTATTTTTGATTTTTGTAGCACCTCTGAATGTAAATTGTCTAAATTATGTCGAAATTCACGGTAGATGGTCACTTTGTTCATTGTAGACATATACACAGCTGAGCTGGTCACACTGCTAATATGATAAGCGTTAATTTAGATCAGGAATGAGCTCCCACTATTATTTTTGACTAAATAACAACAAGAATAAACGTGATAAGCTGAAGATTTTGTAATTTTGAAATAATTTATGAGTCTATAAGCTATATTTATTATATTATTTATATAGATATTTTTTAAACATATTAAGTTAACAATGAAAAAGCTTTAATAATTTTGGGAGTCAGTTTGTCATAAAATAAACTTTAATTTAATTAAATTGTCTGCACAACTTTTCTATTAACGCAATTTAATTAAGTTTTTGTACATGACAAAGTCAAAAAGTGTTTGTCAAATGTGTCTAATTAATGAAAATGGACAATACATTTGCTGTATGGGCTTGTCAACGAGTACGAGTATGAGGACTCTAATGAGGACAATGTCCTGACAGCCCAGTTGGATTTTATGTGTGTGTGCGCACATTAGCTTAAGTACACACACACACACACAAAATGGGGTAGATGCTTACTGAGTAGCTGCTCCACTTTTTATCTTTATGGAGCACATTTAATGCAATGCAGAGAGGACAGATAGATAAATGCATAGATGCATAGATAAATAGACAGATCAAAACTGCTGACGGATGCTGTTTTTAGTACATATCATTAGCAGCAACTTGAGGCTACACATAACTCATAATGCATTACGTCAGCAGACATAGAGATATTTATGTGAATTTTAGTTTCTATTTTTTTTATTTTTATTGTGGTCAAGTTGCAGTGGCAAACAACAAATGTCTCTGCAAAATCGAATCTAAGCGAGTACGAGACATTTAAGCGAAATGAAATGCACTCTCGCAATGTAAATAGAAATGCAACGCAAACAAACGGACGGACAAATAGACAGACGGACGGACAAACAGACGGACGGACAGACAGACTGTGTGTCCAGCTGCCCACACATCCAGTTTTGTATGTGTGCTCAAAACTATCTACATTTAGATAGATACATGCATGCCAACTTGCAGATACAAATACAAGCAGCAGATAGAAATGCAAAATGTATCTACAGTTGCAATAATTGTGCCCGGATGGCACTTTTAATGCCTTTCCAGATACTGCTGCTTCTTAAGCTTTGATAATAACAACAATAACAAACACAATAACAATAGAAAAACATCGAGTATTGTTTGCAATTCATCAACAAATGGATAGACAAACAATTGAATTAGTTAACCTATTGCAATTATAATTCATTTCAATCGCATTGCATATATTAGGCTTGTTATATCTTTGCAGTTTTGTTTTTCTTGCAATTTGTATCTGTATCTATAGCTGTCTTTGTATCTATATCTATAGTTGTAGCTGTCACTGTATCTATAGCTGTATCTGTGACATGGCTCTGTCCAAAATGTGTTGTTTTATAGTGTGTTTTTTTTTTGTAGTTGTCATATTTGGCATGTTGTTACGAGTATTGGTTTTTGTTTTTTTGCTTACCGGCCAATAAATTGCTAGACACTTGTGTAGACATTGCACTTTATTTATTTGTGTGTTTGTGCTTTAATATTAAGTATTTAAAGTTATAGTTTCAGCTGCAGCTTGCAAACTTTATATGTTTTATTTTTTTTCGTTATTTTTATTGGCAATTTTCGCAGCAACGAAAATGCGAACCTGTTATGTACAAACACGTTTCAAAAACTCAAGGTGAAAAGCTCATATACGCACACGAGTTAGAGTTATAAAGATTACGCCCGTCACACGCTGCGTATGCGTTATAAATATTTATGCACTCGACTTTAAGTTTTTGAGTCAGCGAATCAAGAAATCTGAAAATCGCTACGTTTCGCACTTTACTCTTTACGCTTCGATTTATCATTAAAATTCACAAAAAAAAAATGAGAAAAAATGAAAAAGGAAAACTGTTTGCATTGGCATTCGTTAAAGTCGTGTCAAGTGTGGCACTTGGCACTTTGATGATGCAATTACACACACAATCAAGCACGCACACACACACACACACACACACACACACACGCGTACTACTGCGAGTTGTATGCGATATCCTTCAGCTTAAGCTGTTAAAAAGGACGACTATTTATTTCAGCTTGCTTGCGTGCGACAGGATACAAGGACAAGGATACGTTCTACGTCTATCCATTGAGTATAGACATACGTATAAGTATGTGTGTGTGTGTATGTGTGTGATGCAACAACGTCTTGCGGTTGAACTGTTAATGCATTTCATTCAATTTACTCGCCATTCAAAGGCCTTGTGGTTTGCCTTATCAAATGCAGCAAATGTCCTGCTGATTACTGTTAATTAATTAAGTGGTTTAACCACGCGCTAATTGATTTGAGCTATATGTAAATAAGTATATATAAATTGTTGGCTGTAGTCTGTAGTCAGTGGCTAAATCCAAATTCTGACTAACTTCGAACTCTCATAACTTCAAAAAAAATTGATTCTGCATTTAAAGTTTTATCATATTGAAAATTTGAGAAATTTTCGATTCTAAGCCCTCTATCATCCAATTTTCCAAAAAGACCCCTTGACATTTTATCAAAATCTTTGATCTCTCATCAAAAATTAACCGATTTTTAAGCGGAATGTCATTTTGTTCATGATTTGGCCTCTAAATTGATTCTGCATTTAAATTTTTATTATCTAAAAAATTTGATCATTTTTCGATACTAAGCCCTCTATCATCCAATTTTCCATATCTACCCCTTGACATTTTTTCAAAAACTTTGATCTCTCATAACTTCATCAAAAATTGACCAATTTTCAAGTGGAATGTCGTTTTGTTCATGATTTGGTCTCTAAATTCATTCTGCATTCAAATTTATATCATCTTGAAAGTTTGATAAATTTTCGATTCTAAGCCCTCTATCATCCAATTTTCCATAAATACCCCTTGACATTTTATCAAAAACTTCGATCTCTCATAACTTCATTAAAAATTGACCGATTTTCAAGTGGAATGTCATTTTGTTCATAATTTGGCCTCTAAATTGATTCTGCATTTAAATTTTTATCATCTAGAAAATTTGATCAAAATCGAAAAATTATCAAATTTTCAATACCATACCCTTGACATTTTTTCAAAAACTTTGATCTCTCATAACTTCATCAAAAATAGACCGATTTTCAAGTGAATTGTCATTTTGATCATGATTTGGCCTTTTTATTCAGTCTGTATTCAAATTTTATTCATTTAGATAATTTTAATGTTTTTTGACTATCAAAGTCATGGTTCTATAATATAATGAAAATTGGCAACATGATTGCAACGACTATTCAAAATCTGCTTTCATTTGTTGCATTGAATGCTATTCAATTATTCAACAATAGAAGCAACACATAGATTAGCACTCAGATATTCGTAATTGATTAATTAATGCATTCCCAAGGCTCTGCTCAGCATTTCTGTGTGTGAAGTGAAGTGAACTCCAGAGATTGCGACAAGCAAATGAATTATGTAGTACAATCATGTGTCAGTTCATCAATTTAGTTTAAAGTGTTAACACTTTTGTAAATCTTAAGCACAGAAATTGTAGACAATTTGCATTCAATTTATGCACTTTTAATAATTAAATAAATATTATTTTTGTAGTGAAATATGAGTATTTAAATGCATTTGGTTTTCAAGTACAGCACACACACAGATGTAGAGTAAACACTCTCACACACACACACACGACAGAAATTTAATTAAAAATGGCAAATAAAAGTTGACTGCATTAATTTCATTAGCAGTTGAAGGCGACACTGTTAATGATGATGATGATGATGATGTTGTTGATGTTGATAATGCGACACGCAGAGTTGAAAGAATAAATGTTTGACTCTCTGACTGACTGACTGACTGACTGTCTGTCTGTCTTTCCTGTTAACGGAGTGACGTCTGAGCTGCGACTAAAGCCGCTGTTGGAGCCACAGCATCCTTTGAGCAGGAAAATGGTCGACACAAAACGACAAACCGAAGCGGAAATAGTGCCTGTATTCTCTGTAAGTAGGCAACGAACATAGCACAAGAGACACAGCTGTCACTATACCAATCGCTATCTATGCGTGTGTGTGTGTGTGTGTGTGTGTTGGAGTGAATAGAACTCACACACACATTGACAGCTCGTCTGTTTGTCGAGCATAAATATATAGCAAGTTGACGGAGAGCAGCGCTTTGTCTCGATTAACATGAGCATTTGCTGTGTGTGTTTTTTTTTTGTTTTTATATTTATCATTAAGCGCAACAGGAGGCGCACACACATACATATACACTGAGAGAAAAATTGTGAGAAATTTTAAGATTTCCACATTGAAATAACTCTATGATTTAGCGTTAAATACGGATTTAATAGAATTAAGGTGAAAGAACTTTAAATCAAAAACAAATATGAATATATTCAATTTTAGTATATTACATATTTAATTTAAGTATTATAACATCAATTCCAATAAGATTTTTCTAATTTTCCGCATATTTCAAATAAGTATGATTTAAATTTCAAAGAAATATGGTTTTTTTTTAATTTGAAGTGTTTTCTCTTTGGTTTTACTATATTCTTATTAATTTTGACAGCTTTTTAGTTAAATTGAAGTTTATTACAGTTAATTTTAATACGTTTTCTAGCTAAATCTTAAATAATAAAATCAAATATGCTTATATTTATATTCACTATATGTTTTTTTGTATCAGTGTATATTCACACACTCACACACACACACATACCTATTCACACTCATGGCCAGCAATTTCCGTGAGTTTTCTGCTGGCAAACGCCGTTGGCATGTCAATAATGTTTGAAATGTAACTGCCAGTCAAAGCCCATGTCAGCGTGGGCGTGGCACTGGCATATAATCCCTAACCGCCCTAACGCCTACCCTTGCTGCTTCTCTTCTCTCCTCTTTTCTGCTCTCCTCTTGTCCTCTTTGTGCCTGTTGAAGCGTAAGCCAGGCAGCAAAACTGCGAAACTGCTGCTGCTGTTCATTGGCATGCTTCAATGGGCGCCCATTGCTTTAACTCGTCTCCTCTCCACCTCTCCTCCTCTTCTTCTTCTCTCTTTACTCTCTCTCTCTCTATATCCCACTCTCTCCCTCCCTCTCCTTCTCTCTACAAGTCTGTTAGCTCGTTGCTGACTTTTTTGTGGCCAACATGAGCGTTAATAAAATGTACAACATGCTCACCGTTCACACACACACACACACACACCCACACTCTCTCACACACACACACACACACACCTTGGCAGCACCTTATTAAGCCACATTTTGGCACCCGCAAAAATTGCTGTGCGTACCGCACGGCGTATGCTTAATATTCTACATTTTACCGAGCTGCTTCGGTTTTATTTTTTCTGTGTGTACACGCTTAAAGCAATTTTAAATAAAGCCAAACAAGCTGACCATAAATAGACATCAAAGCCGACAATCGATGCAAACGGGGAGGCGTGGCACACATATATACACTAACACACACACTCTCTACACACACACACACTTTTAGTTGAGCTATTTGCTATTTGCGTGCTTCTCTCGCTCAGCTGAACTCGCTTCGAATCTTTGAAGGCTTCACTGAACAAAGCCAAACATAATTTGGCTCGTTTCGAGATACAGCAATGTAATGATAAATAAAACAAGAATTTAATGTTGTCTTTGGCACGCCGAAGATTTGATACACTTGCATACTCTTCTGTATTTTATATTCGACTGATGCACGATGAAATTTTCTTAGCTATGTTGTGCCCAAATTTCATCCTCCTCGGCCATACCGTTTGGGCTACACTTAGATCAGTCAGTCAGTCAGGACAAAGATTTTTACATTATATAATAAAATAATATATAATATAGTGCACCAAATCGGTCAGTTTTTACTTATTTACTAACTGAAGAAACAGACGGTATATCGCATCAATTCGTCGTTTTAATCAAGAATATATGTAATTAAATGTCTAACAATATTATAAAACCCTGTTAAAGGGTCTAAAAGGTCATTGCGACTGTCTGACGAGAGGCTTCAAACTTTAATTAAAGGCCAGGCCATAAAGAACGGAAGAGAGAGTGAGAGAAAAAGGGAGAAAGGGGGGAAAAGATAGTCTTCCTGTTTGCCTATTTACTCTGCTCTTGAGCTGTGTGCGCAATTAATAGAAATTTAATGACAAAAGCAATATGTAAGGATGCAGTAAGCAGAGGATACAAGGGAAATCAGGAGGAGGGAGCGAGATGGAGAGAGAGGGGGAGGGAGAGAGAGTGAGAGAGCGAGAGGTGGAGTAAACGGGCAAGCAACATTTTTCTCACTTGACACGGCGTCCCTTGAGTTAGCTGCGTGTTTGATTAACCGGAAGATAAACACGCAAGTCAGCCTCCGCACAATGCATACAAACATACAGAGACAAAAAGAAGAGAGACAGAGAGAGACAGAAAGAGAGAGAGAGAGATAGAGAGAGAACTGAGAGTGACAGAGTGTATGAAAGAACTTGGCGACCTGCAAATCCTGCTCTTCCTGCTGACCCCTGACATCTTTATCAACATTATTATTTAATTTGCCGGTCGAAGATGTATGACCCCAAGATACATGGATATCTCATGGATAGCGTGACCTGCTGCCAGCTGCCGCTAATTGTCTGCACACGTGCACCGCATTATCACAAATAATGAGATACAGTAACAAAATTTACTCACATTGAAGTTTGCCACAAACTCCGCAAAAGTTTAAGCAACAACCCGAAAAAACTTTTCAATTCGCAACGCACAAATTACATTTTATGCCCGCTACATTTTCCTTTTATTTCCAATTTTATAATTAGAATTTAGTGCAGAGTTTTCGGCCAAATCTTGCTTTTGAGCCGAGACCTTCAGTGGTTATTTATGCGTATTGCGCATACGCCCCATTTGACGTCAAATTGCATGACGGCAATAACACAAAAGTTAAAAGCTAAATTTATACAAAAATGTATAAAAAAAGAAAATAGAAAATGCAGCACGCAGTTAAAGCTGTTAAAACTGTTAAAGTAATGCCTGAAATGTGACGCACAAACGTGACAGTCAGTAAAAAGTATAAATATTGTTGCCAGGACACGCAAAGTTCCTATTGCTCATTTTCAGACAGATTCTTACCGAATTAGCTATAACTTATAGCCTTTAAGATATTGATTTTGTTTAAACCTCATACGAATTCCGAATACATTTTTAGGTATTACAAAAATAAAGAGAAAATTAGCTATAACTTATAGCCTTTAAGATATTGATTTTGTTTAAACCTCATACGAATTCCGAATACATTTTTAGGTATTACAAAAATAAAGAGAAAACAATAAAATATAAATAAAACTTTATTTTATTTTTAATCTCACTTAACCGCACCAATATCGGACAGGTAGAACGGCAGCAATAGCTGACCAAAGTTATTAAAAATTATGGCAATACAAACACCTAAAAGTATGCAGCACTTTTTTTAGGTAATCATTTCTATAAAGAACTTTCGTATATATTGAGATATGTAACGGGAATTCTATGGTAGGGATCTCGACTATGGCCTTTCCCACTTGTTTTATCCAAATTTTCGTTGTTAATTAAATATAGTTGTAACTTACCGTCACCATCTTGTGAATTGATGCTCTGCTGATCGTCAGCAATATCGCTAGTGGCTGTGGTTGGGCGGTGAGCCTGTAGTTTATTAAAATATTCGGCGGCAAAGTCAATTAGATCCGAGGGCTGTTCGACCAGATATGCAATGGAAAACTGCAGTAGCACCTCCTTCAGTTCATCAGGCACCTGAATGCGTCGACTTGAATCGCTAGACATATTTGTATTTGTGCTGGAACAGAAGAAGAAAAGAAACCGGAAACCATTATTAGATTATTATGTGGCATAAGAATAATGATAAACGACAATTTGATTAATACAATTACTTGACTGCGCGTCAGCAGTTATTTATAGATTCTTATCGGCTAATATCTTTTATGAACAGCTATAAAAATAGCAATCAATTCAAATTCATAAAATTCAAGCTAAAAATAAATCGCTTCAATGGAAATTTAAATGCCAAAGATAAGGTGCAAAACATATTTGCCAATCATTTTTGTGAAAATCAGTTTAACCTGAAAGTGTAGAGTGTCAAGTGTAGGGCATGGGAATGTAATCCAGTGATTTCCAAATCAATTTACAACTAATTGCAACAGAGACGTGAAACTGAACTGAATTTCAGTGAACCGTTTTTCAGAGCTGCAACTGACATTTGACATGAACACAGTAAAGCACAGCACGAGATAATCATAATTTGAATTCCTGCACTGGACTAGCGACTAAAATAGATGAGCTGCTGAACCCACACAACACCTACACTGAAAAGAAAGACCAACTTCTAAAATCAAAAACATTCTTCTTAATTATTTTGTTCTTAAATAAGACCATTTTAAGACCACATTGCTAATACTAAGAATATTTATCTGAAAATAAGAATAAAATTCTACATTATTAGGAAAGTATAAATATGGACTATTTTATATAAAATAAATGGTAGCCCCGTGGCGCTCGGGTAGGCGCCGGTTCAAATCCCACACTTTTACGAAATTAAAATAACATTTAAAAAATGTCCAAGACAGATTTAAACTGTATGTAAATCAAAATTTAAAATAAAATTAAAATAATAAGTTTATAAAATCATTTTTAACCTTTTTATTTTTTAATTATAATTTTATAAATATTTTTTTCTTAGAACAAGAACTTGGTCTTATTTAAAATGTTCTTAAAACCAAGCTGTGCTTTCTAAATTTAAGAATTTTATGTTCTCAACGCATTTGTTGGATCAAAATTCTTAGTTTTGAAACCAAAATCTTGATATTAAAACATTTATTTTATCAGTGTATTTCCCCTTCTTTATCTCTCTCTCTCTCTCTCTTTCTCCATTTTACACTGTGGACATTTTCAGTAATTTGTCAGCGCGTGTGTTTCTGACCTCGAACCACAGTTGACTGTCCGCTGGCTCTCATTGGTCATTTTAAGGCTGCCCGGGGGAGCTATTCAAACAACAACAACAGCAACACGAACACCTCATCAACAACAATGCAAATACAAACAACCTTACCATAACTGTAACTAGCTCTCATTCAGGTGAATATTCATTCGCGTCATCGTTTGGCGCGTGATTCAACATTGCACAATTTTTTTAATTTTTTCATTTTCATTTGCAACGTACTTATTTTTATTGTTTAATTTTAAATATGTTTTTATTTTTTTTATTTCACATTTGTCGCCGGTTTGTAGCGTTGCGTTCGTAGAAAACGTTGAACGTGAGCTTCATGCTAATTTACTGTTTGCAGCGGGGCGCCAAAATTACACTCATGCATATTGTATGCACATACGTACAGATACAGATACAACTAAAGATACAGATACATATAGAGCTAAAGACACAGATACAGATACAGCTAAAGATACAGATACATTTACACAAGTATATGTATTCATTTATGCAGCAAGTACGTAGTATGCATAATTTGCACTTCTTAATATACAGCACATAATATACTCGCAGTTAACACGCTAACACCTAAAAGATACACACACACACACACACTCGTTTAAAACATACAATTTCGTAAAATTTAAGTTTAGTTGAATTTGTTGTGTCTTGTATTTAAATATTTATGGCATTGACAAATCTTGCATATTAAATGCTAGCTTTATCTATGAGTTTAAAGTGTTTACAAAATCGAAATTGCTTTTAATAATATAATAGAATATTTATTGAATCTAATGTAATGCTTTTTTGAGTTTCAACTTAATTTAAAACGGCTGCTAGCACTGGTTTTTATTTACTGTGGAATTCTTAGCATTTATTTAAATTTCACTCAGTTATCTTTAGCAATCTTTATTACTTATTTGACAAATAAAAGGTATGATTTACAATATTTAAATATGGACAAAAAATGTTGTGGTTCTATATAAAAATTAAGGCTTAATTATTTTCTTGCCTGAATCTATTTGCCTAAAATATGAACTTTAAATTTAAATATTGATACAAAAATATTGTTGCTGTATATAAAATTAGGGCTTAATTATTTTCTTGCCTGAATTTATTTGCATATTATGAGAAATAAAATAAAATAATGCAAGTAGATTCAGACATAAAATAGATAAGATTTATTATATTTCAATATTGATATAAAATATTGTGGCTCTATACAAAATAAAGCCTTAATTATTTTCTTGCCGGAGTTTATTTGCAATATATTTCAAATAACATAAAATATGCAAGTAGATTCAGACATAAAATATTAATAATGCAAATAGTATCAGACAAGTAAATAATTAAACCTTTATTTTAGCCATAAATTGCACTTTAGTTGCATCATTATTAAAGCTGCAGCAAAAGTTGATATTTTAAGCAAACAACGCACACATTAATATAAACACATTTACTCACATTGCAGTGAAATTTATCCCCTTTCTCTTTACTTTCCCCCCTCGCAAATATTGCACACTTTGGGCATAGTTCACATCGCAACGTTACAGGAGTTTCAAGAGGAACTTTGAGCAACAACTTCATTTAAAATCCAGCACATAAATATTTATAAGTTTTACGCCAAATATGCGTAATTATGTAAATTGTGCATTGAGCTACAGTTATTGTTATACCGCACACAAAACCCCACTGGCAACCCTCGCGCTTCCTGCTAAAGTCTAGGTTGCTTCCTGCCACGCTTTTTGTTGCAAAGTTACCCGCAACATTTTAAGTATTTGTCGTAATTTTGGAAATTAATTTTTGGCTTTGCTGGCGGGCGCATTCAAAGGAGCAATTGTAGCAGCAGCATTGCTGTTGTTGTTGTTGTAGTGTAAAATACACACACAGAGAGTTTTGTTTTGAGCCAAGTTTTTCAATTAAGTTCATTAATATTCAACTTGGCCTGCGGACAGAGAGAGCAACGAATAAATAAATATTTAAATCAAAAATTACAAACTAATAAAGGCTGCCATCAGCCTGTGGCCTATTGTGGGCGTGTTTGTGTTTTGGCCCAACTGCCAACTGCCAATTGCCAGTTAGCCAGTTTGCCAATTGCCACTTGACAGTTAAATGGCTCTCTGGCTCATGTCCTGCACTAAGTGAAAGACTAAGTGCTTGAACAACCCACGATAACGACCACGCCCATTTCAACTTCATGCATAATAAATACGAAAATTGCTTTGTTTTCGCAAAATACTTCAAGCTCTGTTTAAAGATTAATTTGTTTGTTAAGTGAATGAAACTAGATGGAAAAACGCATTTAGATAAACATATGTATTTATTTAGTCATATTGCAGTCTGTTGCAGTTCTCAGCTGCCTATAGAGATCTTATCGATAGGCGCAGCAAAAATAAAGAAAAAAAAATAATTGATAGAGAACATGTCGAAAAGTCTTTAGTCGAGATCCCAACTATAGAACACCTGTTACTTATTTAAATACACAACAAGAAACCATTGCTTTCAAATGTCTAAAAATTCTATACATAAATTCAAAATCTCTAGAGATTTATGATAATTAGAGATAATTAAGGCAACACAAGCGCCCAAAAGTATGCAGTACTTTTTTAATGTGTGTTTCTGTATAAAATTACTATCTTTAAAAAGTACTGCATACTTTTGGGCGCTTGTATTGCCTTAAATATAAATAACTTTGGTTAGCTATTACTGCCGTTCTACTTGTCCGATCTCGCTGAGATTAAGTGGAATAATAGATAATAATAATAGATAACGTGAATAGCCATAAGAAACGTATTATCTTAAAAACTGTGGGTGTGGTTTTAAACAAACTTGACCTGTTCCAACGCTATTGGAATCTGTGTGCCAAATTGTACCCAATTGGGTACAAAAACTATTTGTGACTTTAGTGTTGTTGCCGTCACCGTTGCCATCGACGAGGCGTCCAATTAGTGGGTCAAGGTGGTTTACTCGGCGTACTCGTAATACGCAATGCAGTGCAGTGCAGTGCATAAATAAATTACATACTTTGAAAGCAACAACTTAAAATAGCGCACAGACAGATAAACAGACAGAAAGATAGACAGAAAGACAGACAGACTGACCGACAGACTGTAACTGCGTGAGTTGTTCGATCGCAACTCGAGTGTCATTCAGTTCTGTTGTGTTGGAAGTGTAGTTAAGCGACTGCAAACTGCAAACTGCACCACATGGAGCCAACAACCAACAACCAACAGTCACAGTTCAAGTAAGCGGATCAAGGGGAGTTCACTCGCTAGACAAACAAAAAGAAAAAGAAAAGGAGAAAAAAGAAACTACAAACAGAACAAAACTTAAGCCATTCTCATTTCCTTACAATTTCCGTTGCTAGTTCCGCAACGAGAAGCGGAGAGAGATGTGAAAATGATGGCTGTAAACGCAGCATGAAGTCTGAACTGAAGTCAACTTGCATTTTGTATACGCGGCGTATACGCAATGTCAGCATACAGCATACTAGACACTTTAATTGTTGACAATTGCAGCTGCTGACAAATTTCAATTTCAGCTGACATCGCTCTCTAGAGAATGTGTTGCGTCTAGTTTTGAGACAATATTTAAACAATTTTAATTGTATGGTGTATGATAACAAAATACACGAAAATTATAAATTTATATATTTTATTTTGCCAAAAATTAAAAAATGAGAACCTTCAATTACACATTATAAATACAAAAAAAATCATAGTATCCCATATGCTTATTTATATAAATAAGTACACAGTATTAGAGTATTATAATATATTTTTTATTAATTCACTTATAGTTCTTAGAGTAAGTAATACAATTTAAATAATGCAAATTTTTAATAAAAAAATAACAAATAGTTCTGAATTTTGTATTTTGTCAAAACCAATTACCTAAGTACATTAATTTTTTAGGCAAAGACTTTTAAGTTAATAAAGTCACATTTTATGCAAAATCTAAATCTGTTTAGCAATTTTGCTAATGGCAACCTCCTGCTGTGTTGTTGCTACCTACCTTGCACATGCTACACCTCACTCACACACTTCATACACACACACCTCTAACACACACACATCACACACTCACTCACGTTTCTGTCGCAGTTTCAGCAACTCACGTTTTCTAACCACAAGTTGGCATATGACCGCATTGATGGTCATCATCATCAACATCATCATCATTTTTATTATCATCATCATTATCATTATCATAATGGTGTTTATCAAGCTTTAGCCGTGGGGTTGCAACGCTTTTATGGAATTAACCAATTTAATTTTGCCATTTTTGTCGCCATTGCAGTCGACAGGAGATCTGCAGCAGACCTCACGCTTCACCTGTTTTACCTGCTTCACCTGGTTAACTGTAGCTCACTCTATAGCTCCTTGGGGTGGATTTTTGATGTGCGCGTAAAATGATTATGGTCTTCCTCAGAATGTTGCAGGACTCGGGCACATTAATCAGCCGAGTTGCAAGTGCATTAAGTTAAATTCAGTTTGTGTTCAACTGTAATTTAATTTGTAGCATGCGGCAAATGCAAATGTTGCCAATTGTTGCTTGCCACAGATTCAACTTAAGCTTACATAATATTTTGGCATACAAGATTCTGACCTTGGCTAAGTTTGATAGCCTTGAAGTCTTGCCACAGGCAACAGATGACAAAAATAACCAAAAAAAACACTGTTCTGTTTTCCAGGTAACAGGTAAGAGCTAACAGTAAATGATGGCAGCGATTAAATTACGTCAACAAAAATTGGAACACCTGTGCGTAGGTTTTAAATGACTTCATAATGTTGCGGACACACTTCGGCCGGGAGTGCAGGGACTGTCCATAGTTAGCCAAAGTGAATGAGCCTGGCTCGAAGCTCGGCATTGGTAACAGTTGTGGCTGTTACCTACTTAATATGTCCAGCACATTTGGCTCTGTCATTGGCCCTCTGCCATTGACAGAGGCCTCCCAAACGTCTACACCTTTCTTGACCTTAACTGTGTGTGTGTGTTGGCTTGTTGAATTGGGTCAAGTGTTAATGGGCGGCAAAATCAATTCCGCATATTCAAAATGCATACACACGTTGATAAAAAGTATCTGTAACCATACACCAACGGTATCAAGGCCAGGATACTAACTCAAGTGCAATGCGATACTCTGATGGCCAAAACAAATCCATAAGCCATAAGCCAGATATGCCCCAATACACAGCTGAATGGTTAACAAAATGATGGAAACCAATCGAATATGAAATAAATTTATCTATGCAGCGTAATATACCCTGTAGTGAGATGTAAAGGGGAAAGAGGGGAAAAAATGGCTATTGATCAAAAAAATTTGAGTTTTTTAATTTTGATGCAGAATGAAAATAGAGGTCAAATAATGATAAATTTGACAATCCGGAAGAAAATCGGATAAAAATTGAGAAAGTTATGAAATTTTGAAGTTTTTGGAAAAGTGTCAAGGGAAGAGTATTGAAAAAATTGACAGTAAAGGAAGAAAAATCGAGTTTTTCAATTTTGATGCAGAATGGAAATAGAGGTCAAATAATGATAAATTTGACAATTCGGAAGAAAATCGGATAAAAATTGACAAAGTTATGAAATTTTGAAGTTTTGGAAAAAGTGTCAAGGGAAGAGTATTGAAAAAATTGACAGTAAAGGAAGAAAAATCGAGTTTTTCAATTTTGATGCAGAATGGAAATAGAGGTCAAATAATGATAAATTTGACAATCCGGAAGAATATCGGATAAAAATTGACAAAGTTATGAAATTTTGAAGTTTTGGAAAAAGTGTCAAGGGAAGAGTATTGAAAAAATTGACAGTAAAGGAAGAAAAATCGAGTTTTCCAATTTTGATGCAGAATGAAAATAGAGGTCGAATACTGATAAATTTAACAATCCGGAAGAAAATCGGATAAAAATTGACAAAGTTATGAAATTTTGAAGTTTTTGGAAAAGTGTCAAGGTAAGATTATGGAAAAAATTGACAGTAAAGGAAGAAAAATCGAGTTTTCCAATTTTGATGCAGAATGAAAAAAGAGGTCAAATGATGATAAAATTGACAATCCGGAAGAAAATCGGATAAAAATTGACAAAGTTATGAAACTTTGAAGTTTTTGGAAAAGTGTCAATAGAAGATTTTGGAGAAAATAGACAGTGATCGAAAGTATGGAATAAATAGACAGTGAGGAAAAAAATATTGGGTTTTCCAACACTGATGCATAACGAAAACTGTTTACGGGGTATCTCCTATTCGAGATTACTGCAGTAAAGCAAACTCATGACGCCAGAGAAAAACAAAGCTGTTAAAAAATTTAAATATTATATGGTCAGGTGGAAAATGCATACTTTCAATTGCTGCAGCACCTGGCTAACAACAACAACAGCAACAAACAGGAACAACAACAGCAATAACAATAAAGAATTTTATAAATGAAAATTCCCCTGGTCAACACTTGAATACTTGTTGTTGTTACCGGTTTTGCTGTGGGCACACAAAAACTTTTGACCCGCATTTTGGCCAGATTTTGCGGCTGGCTGAAATTGCCAGAAATTCATAATTAAAATTTTGATTTTCATTGCAATTGTTTTGGGCAGTGAAACAAACAAAAACAAAAACAAAACTGCGCACACGATCCATTAAATAGGTAATTTATGCACCACTTGAACCACTTGCCACTTGACTTCCTTCCACCCGAAAAGCGTCTATTTCTCTGTCGTTTGAACAATTTGAATTACCCTCTAAATCAATATTAGAGAGTACATAAATCTATCTATAAATTGTGTGTGTGCGTGTGTGAGGGTTGAATTTCTAATTGATAAATAATGGAAAATTGATTTTTCACTCATTATGGAAAGTGTTTTTGGGGGGAAAATGCTTTCAAATTTATGAATCAATTTAAGAACAAAAATTGTAACAGCACATTTTTCACAAAACAATTTTAAATAATATAATTTTTTACTCTATTGTTATAAGACAAAACTAATTTTAAGAAAACATTTTTTTCAAATTATTAATTTTACAAATTAATTAGGAAAACAGATTTTTCACTCATTATGGAAAGTGTTTTGGGAAAAAATGCTTTAAAATTCATGAATCAATTTAGGAATTTTTTTTTATTTGTTAGCTTCGTAGCTTTACTTAGTCAAGCTTTTATTTCTTTATCTATATCTCATTTAGAAAATGTAACTTTTTAATATATTCAAAAGATATTCAGTGACATTTAAAAAAATTTATAACCAACTACTTATATGCTTGCCATTTTGCATTTAGACGTTTCCGGTCAATGCATCAAAGTGGCATGCAAAAAAAAAGAACTGAAGAAAAAAATGAGGAAAAAAATATGAGAAGAAAGCCGCTTTTGCCATGCGACAAGCACTTAATTTTCCGCAAGTCAAGCAAAAGCTGTCCTGAGTGGGTGCACAGACGGAGACGACATTACTGGATGTAAAGCCTGAAGTCGGTCCCACTAAAACACGCGTTCCGTTCATTGTGACAGCAAAAATGACAGACACACACACACACATACACACCCCCACACACACACATGCAGAGCACATATATACATATGTACGAGAGGCATCAAAGCAATTTCGTGGCATACTTCAGGGCGCCGAGTAGAAGACGTAGTAAGAAACGAAACCAAAAAACCAGAACCAGAACCGGGCTTTAGTTGGCAACAAGCGTAAATGTCAGAATCAACACACACACATGTGTATATAAATACTTATATACATATATATATTCACATGTGACGTGGGCTGCTTCATAAAAAAAAATATACCAAAAAAGAAAAGGAAGAAGAAGAAAAAATACGACTCCCGCGAGTCTTTGGCGCAAATTTCAGTTCGTCACGCAACTTTAATGGCAAAAATGCTTATTTGTTTTTGCAACGTGTGTAGATGTGTGTGTATATTCAAGGTGTGCTGGCCCTTTTGGCCTGTTCATCAGCTCCAGCGGTGTTAAAGTAAAAAGGTTATCAGCTTGAAATGTTTGTCAAAATACGTCGACTGGGTATTGATTTATTAACGCGCTCGATGTGTGTTAAAGGACGAGTAACGAGTCGAATATTTAGCTAGGGAAATTTAGGGGAAAGAGGCGCACATGTCGTATGCGTAATGAGAAAACGGCAAAAATTCATATGCAGGAGGCATTAACAATTTGCCATGCCACTAACGCTGACTCATACTCATAATAGAATTGCGAGTACTCGTACTCGTACTCGCATGTCTGAGTATGTGAAATATTCGTTTAAGGATAAAGCATAAAGGATTCCACAATGGTATTGGCACGTCTTAAAGATGTTGCTGTCAAAAGGAATTTCACAGAAGACAACTGAAGTCGAATTGGGGAGGAGTAAAAGAAGAAGAAGTAGAACAAGAAAGAGGAGGAGGCGAAGGAGAACTTAAGGCGGTCCAATGACTTGTGTATATATCACATTTCGTTGTCAATTCAACACAATTTGTTCGCATTTGGTTTTTCCAACGACAACGATGACTACGACGACTTGTCAGTTAACCTTTAACGTTATCTCTTTCTCTCTCTCTCTCTCTCTCTCTCTCTCTCTCTCTCTCTCTCTCTCTGTCTGTTGTCATCTCCTACGCATTTGCTCGGTCTTTTCCCTGTGGTTTTGTCTTTGCCTCTGATTCAATTATATTATAATCTATTTGATTCCCTCTTGTGCATGCATAAAACTTGAAATCGTTTTGCAATATTTCAAGGCATTCGAGATTTTTCGTTATTTTTTTCTCTCTCAAAATGAAAAATCATGGCGCATAAAATTGTCTGGCAAATGCAATTTATTTGAGTTCAACAAATGTCTGAGCTGTACTACAAGTTGTTGACTATCTTAAATTAAACAATTAAATATAAGAATTGCTTAAAATATATCTAAATATTCATCTATGTGCCGATGTATTTTAAAATCTTTGTCCTTACTCACTGGCAATTGCTTAAAATATATCCAAATATTCGTCTATGTGCATATTTATATAAAACTCTTTGTCCTAACTCACTGACTTATCATTATGGAACTCAAACGGTAAGAGCTAAGAGATTGAAATTTGCACACAACATAGTTAAGACAACTTGAACATATTTATGTCAAATGTCAAGAAAATCTTACCAAAACCTATGCAGATTTAGTTTCTTTAAAGCTGTTCATAGGGACAAAGTTAGCTATCTCTTCTATGGTGTTATGCTGCAACAATTTCCGAATAGCCACCATTAAATGCAACTTTGTGCGACAGTTTTGGCTTTACCCAATCTCTTGGGGCTAAATCTCACACTTAATGTGCCTGACCTTAAGAAAAACTTGGTCGCAAAGTTAATGCTTTTAAAACTAATCCTTGAAACAAAAGCCAGACAATGGACAAGTAGCAAAATGACAGTTGTGCTAGACTTGAACTTGCCTTGGGTTTTCCGGCTTTTCTTTCTCTATCTCTGTCTTGTCTAATGGAATATATAGCGAGTAGCTGAAGATGAAGATGAAGCTGAAGCTATAAATAAATAGACACTATAATAAGTATGCAAAGTGCCCACGCACATTTTATAAAGTTTCCCTACATTTTTGGGCTGATATTTAATCACGATGATGCTCAGTTGATGATGATGGAATGACAAACTGCTTGGCCGGATGATTTGATGCTCATTAGCGTTAAATTAGAGCGCAATTACGAGCCAAGAGCAGATGCTTTAAAAGGCAGCAAAATCACCCTCACACACATACATATAGAAATGCCTGCTGTTGTTCCTACTGTGCGTGTATGTATCTATGTATCTTTGTATCTTTGCAGCTACAAGTACGAGTATCTACGGTGATTATGTGTTGTAACAAAACGTTTATCTACATGACGCATTTGTCGTGTCGCCCCCATAAAATGTTTCTAGCTGCCATTGTTATTGTTGTTGCTTGTCTCTAGTTGTCTCCATTTAATTTTAAACTCACTTTTTGGTAAATTTGTTGCGCGTGTCTGTTAAACGGCGCGTGCTGACGGCAAACAAGCCTCACACAAATAAAATAGAAAAAAAAGAAGTGGGCAAGGCTATAGTCGAAATTCCGACTATAGGATACCCGTTACTTATTTAAATATATGTATATAAAAGTACTAAAAGAAATTACTGCATACTTTTAGGCGATTAAAGAAATTACTGCATACTTTTAGGCGATTGTATTGAAATAATAACTTTATTAACAAGTTTGGTTAGCTATTACTCCCGTTCTACTTGTCCGATCGTGATGCGGTTACGTGATATTATAGATAATATTGAAAGATAACGAAAATTACCATAAAAACTGTATTATATTAAAAATTATGGGACTGTAGGATACCCGTTACTAATTTCAATATCTATAAAAGTACTTTTAAAAAAAATGCTGCATACTTTTAGGCGATTGTATTGAAATAATAACTTTATAATTAACTTGCCTCCTCCTTCTACCTGTTTTTTACTTTCCAAAGAACACAATATACCCTTTAACTTATTTTTTAAGTAACGGGTATAATAAAAGACGCCTTAACTTGCGCATGAACGTTGTTTTTTCTCTTCTTCCTCTTCTTTCTCTTCTTTTTTTTTTTGGCAATTAGCAACATGGCAAGTGGCACCAGATAATAACGAGAAGAAGGTGGCAAATTGAGAACTGAAGGCCCTTTTCCTCCCTTCAGCCGATATGCACTGTCGTTCCCCATTAAAAGTTCCAGTTCGTTGGGTTGCTTTGATTGCATGCCATGTTGGAGTCGATAACGGGAACTCTGCCTGCACACACATACACATACTAAATGATGTTTGTGTGTGTGTGTGTGTGTGCGGTGATAATTAAAAGTGTTTTGTTGCGCCATTAACAGGCAGGAAAACAAAACCAATAACGAAAAAGCAGACATTCAACTAAAAGAGGGAGAGAGACACAGAGATCTGTACATATAAGCTGCACATTATTATCTGCCCACACACTCTCACACACGCACACAATCTGCCCAATTAGTGTAGCATACATTTATGCGCTCAATAAGCAAATACATGTACAATTTCAGATACAAATATGCAATTGATGCAGCAAGCCAATTATCTTAAATTAGTTATTGGAATTGTTGTTTGAAATACAGTAAACACTCTTTTAAGCACTCTTTACAAAAGCAATTTTTAAATTTTAGATATATACTAGATTTTTCTATATAAGCAACTTTTTCTATACTAAGGAAACTTTTTTTAAAAATAGATTTATGTAAGTTGCTTGTATAGAATGATTACTGTTTAAATACTTCGATGAAAGTCGGATTGTTGTATGACTGTAAACTTAATTAACTCGTATGGTATTTCAAAAAGCGATGAAATATTTTCGAGATTACTTCACTCATGCAGAATAAATAAGAACGGAATGCAAAAGAATTTGTTTAAAAAGAAAAAAATCTGTGCTATATGTTCTACAGTTTCTGTCTGACAAAGACAACTATTTTTTTAATTAGTTTTAATCATTCAATGCAAATGTAAGCAACACAGAAGCAGGAATTTATCAAAGAAAATTGTTAAATAAATTGATAGTCAAGTTAATCAAAAATCCTTTATTTAACGTTAACAGCGTTTTCTTTTTATACAAGAAATAAACTAAGTAAACAGTTGTTTTATATTAAGAAATAGTTAAGAAAACAATATTCTAGATATATATAATAACTCTAGCCCATCTTCAAAGATTTTTATTCATTTTCTAAATACATTTTTTAAGATATGTTAATGTGACATTAAGAAATTGTTAGCATAACAGAAAAAGAAAAGGTTAACAGTCATTTTACATAAATAAATGAAACGTTATTCAAGTTAGATATCCCTGACATATAGCATATACAACCCTGTACAGTTAGAACACACATGGTACAGTAACTCCTTCACATACCAACACGACAATGTGTTTATAAACTGGGTCGCGGCATTGCCTAAAAAAACAGCAAAAGAAAATAGAATTCACCAACTGGATAATTATGTAAAAAGCAGTTGGAAAATTGCCTTCGTCTTTTGGCCATAACAATGCAAAATGGCGGCTGTGGGGGTTAAAACAATAGACACAGACACACCTACTGTGTTTTCTAACCCCCTTTCCTCCATTTCCCCATTCACCCCTCCACTTAGACCTCGCTGACTTCCTTTTTGCATGTGGGTTAATGTGCAAAATGTGCTAAACAAGCGGCAAAATGTTAAATCAACCTAAATTTCAGTTATATTCTCATTGCCATTATCCATGTGTTGTATTGTTGTTGTTGTTGCGGGCACTTTAGCATTTTGAAGCACATTTATGCAAATGACTTGTACGACAAATGCAACTGCATTGGAAATCACTTATAACTTGGCCAGAAGCTCTGCCAATCTCCCCTCCTCTCGCTCTCTCTGTCTCTCTCTCTTTCTCTATCTCTCTGTCGACCAGGGACCATTAATGTCATATCCATGCGGCACACAATTCCCCTCCCCATCAGACTGCGGCAGTTGACATCAAGTGTGTGTGTCTCGTGATCCTGTCATTGGTCAAGTGTGTGTAACAATACACTGAAAAAAAAAGACCAACTTCTAAAAGCCAGAACATTCATCTTAAATATTTTATTTTTAAAATAAAAACGTTTTAAGACCATAATACCATATTAATACTAAGAATATAAATCTAGGAAATCAAAGTTTTTAATACAAGAATAAATATTGACTTTAATTTTAAGAATATGATTTCTTATAGCAAGAACCTGGACTTATTTAAAATATTCTTAAAACCAAGATGTGTTTTCTTACTGTAAGAATTTTATGTTCGCGACGTATTTTTTAGAACAAAATTCTTAGTTTTGAGACCAAAATTAAAAATTTTCGAACATTTTTTCTAACAGTGTACATACACAGAGGCACAACTGCATTGGAATTTGCACTTAATATGCGACGGATTTGGATAGAAGCAACTGAATAAACAATACATGGACAAATGCAGCTTGCTCTGACGTCATGTGGCGTATACTTTATATTAAATATATGCAGACCAGTCTGCGCCACCCTACTGAATCAAAAAACAGCCCCTAAAAACAGTGGCAGTGGCAATCAATTCACCCACATTACAAAACGGTGCCAAGTCATAAAGATATCGTATGCCGGGCAATGGAATGTTAGCTGTCACTGTTTAGCAACAACAATAACAACAATAACAACAACAACAACTACAACAACAATAACGTAGCCTGCAACGCTCGAGTGACATTTGCTAGAGCGATAAATAAAAGTAAAGGCCATTTAGACGACACACTCGCCATATGCATATTTAAATATTCAAATGTTTAAATTGTCGCACTTATTTACGAAATGTGACAAACACAAAACAACAACAGCATATATAGTTTACATATATATATGTATTTGTCACTGATTGATATGGGGAAAATGTGACAGAAACAATGCTGAAAATTTAACAGATAGATATGTATTCAAAATGCTTATATGAGAAGTCATGCCAAAAAGGCCAGAACCTGATTGCGGCTATGGGCACTTAACCCAGAAGCAAGCTAAACAGCTAACAAACCGAAACAAACTCGCACAATTACCAAACAAATAGCTAACAATTTGTTTGCCAGCGAACGCAAATTAATTGCATAATTTAAAATAGATTATTCATTCAGGTTTTTCGTTGCCAATAAGTAGCTAAAGCGTTCTTGTGATTCGCATTTATAAACTTAATTGTTAACAACTTAGCAACTGATTATGCCATCAATTCTTAGCAATTTTATTAGGAAATCATTTTCTAAAATCATTAAACACAAATATTGACTGTTTTTTATCTACTGTGCAGTTGCAATCTTTAGAATTTTATTTGTTTTTTCAGTTGCACAGATTAATAACTGTTTTGCAAGGGCCGATGAAAGAGAGGGAAGAAGAAAGAGGAAGACTTACACAATTCTTCTATTATTATTTTATTATGCAAATGAATTTTAAGCTATTTTTAAAAATGACATTTATAAGCAGTGTTTCTAAATTTTTATACTTGAACACAAATTATGTCCATAAAAAGTTTTTTTTACTTAAACTTATTTTATTATTTTACCAACAAAATTTCTATATTCCATCAAAAGTATATTCACAAAATTATTGTCTGTTGGTTTTGTGTACAGACTAAATATATTATATTTATATAAATTATTAAATATGTATTTCATATAAAAATTAGATACATATCACAAATTGTATCTGTGAGATACTTTCATGTTCTTCCTTCAAAAGAGAAATCCTTTTCAGCCTGTTTTAAATATTTTATATTTTTTTTTAATTATTAAATATTTATTTTATATAAATAGTAGATATCAATCAAATATTATACCTATGAGATACTTTCATGTTCTTTCACTTGAAAGAGAAATCTTTTTTTACCATATTTTTTATATATTACTTTTCAAATTACTAAGCATGCATTTCATATAAATAATGTATATCAATCACAAATTGTATCTGTGAGATACTTTCATGTTCTTCCACTTGGAAGAGAAATCTTTTTTACCCCATTTTCAAACTTTTCGATGAAAATAGATAATGAGTGGGATGTTGAGTTTAAAAAATTGCCATTTGCAATAACAAAGTTGTTGTGTCATGCAAAAAGCACTTCAAACTTTGCACAGTTAAGTCAACAACAGCAACAACAACAACGACAACAACAACGACAGTAACAACAACTATGTACACACATATATGGGCACACACATGGTCGCATTGTCGAGCCACGCCCACACGCCTTTGACCAAAGGACAATGGGAAAGTAAAGAAGAAAAAAAAAAGTGGAAAATAAAATGAAAAACTGTTGCTTGTGGCATACATATGAAAAAAGGAAATAGGAAATGGTAAAAAGGGAGCGAGAAAGCGGCAACTTATGTTTATTTATGGCTGCATATGCTGCGAGTTCCTATAAATGTATATGTGTGTAGGGGTTTGAGTGTGCACACACTCACACACAGATTTGAATGTATTTCTATATATATATGCCTGCACTACAAAAGCGCAACATGTAGCTGCAAGCCCTTAACTTCCACAATGTAATGCCACAAAGCTCGCTTTACCTCCTGGACTCTCTCTGTGTTGCAACGGAAACATAACTGTTAATGTACATACATATATGCATGTGTACTATATATATATATATCCATGTGTCTATGTATAGACAGGTGGTATGCAGGATTTTCAGTTTTGCATAAGAATTTATGCACTGGACAAGCAAATGTTGACCCAACTCCTTAAAAGAGAACTTCATCTGTAGGTCAGTGTTGTCAGTATAGCTATTTTATAGCAACTCTTAGCTATTTTGTAATTGAAAATTTTTTAACTAGAAAATTTTACAGAATATCTTTGCTAGAAATCAGGCTAATCAACCAAAAAAAAAAAGAAACAAAAGAAAGCCTCCTTTTTAGGTTGTCAAATAACTTTGATATACTCCAATTTCGTGAAAAATTATATTAAAAATATACTCTTAACAATTTAGAATTGAGATATAGGAGTATTTCAATCATAACTTTGCAGATACTATTTAAAGTACAGGGATGCTGGAGATGTTAACATTTTTAATTTTTCTAGCTATTTCTAGCTAAATTTTTTTTATAAAAATAAGCTATTTTAGCTTAAAATTCTGCCAACACTGCTCTGGGCAAGTAAATTGAGGGAGAGAGAGAGATGAGCGAGTATATGAAGTCAAATGTTATCCTCTGACTTTACTGAGTACAAGGGTCACCCGCTTTGACAAATTTACCGCATTTTAAGCATCTTAACATGCAGCGACATTTTTAAGCCGCTCGAGATAGCAGCATCTACAGCAACAACAACACACTAACAATGAAATTTGAACCTTTTCATTTTGGAGACTGGGCCTGGACCCTCTCTAAGTATACAAACACACACAAAATTGATGAGAAAAGACAGCAGAGCAAAAAGGGCAAAAAACACAGAAAGCAAACACAAGACGCACTCAAAACTTGTGACAATTTTTAACAAGCAGCAACAACAACAATGCCGAAAACATAAGCAAACAATTTTCAACAAACAATGAAAGTCAATTTTTTTGAAAAACTTGCAAGAAAATGAAGCAAACAAAATGGAAAAAGTGACAGAGATGAAGAAAAAAATCTAATCAAACTTCAGTTGATTGTAAAGTGAAAAAGCAGAACGCAAAATTCGCACAATTTGTTGATCAGATTCGCTTAAAACGCCAACTTTTGGCAAGTTTAATGCAGTTGCAACAATAACAGTAATTTTGATTGCTTTAATGTCCAAGGCACACAAAATGTTGCAAGTTCTGGAATCAGACAATTAGTTTAGACAGGCAGCTGGCAACTGACATGAAGCAGGCGAGGACAGGCCATAATTTGCTTAGCCAACTTGTGATAGTTGGCCACACAGTTGATGGCCAATGCCAATGCCAATGCCAATGCGGATGCCACTGGCTGTGTGGCTGCCACATCCAACTGAACTGACATCAATTAGCAGAAGGCCACAGCAGCAACATCAGCAGCAGCAACATCAGCAACATGTCTCTTAAAAGCTAATCAAATCAGGGTATTCCATCCAATGCAGTCGATGACAGTCAACGAACTGTTGCCATTACACACAAATACACACACCCACAAACTTAAATTCAATGAAAATTGTTTAATCAACAAGCTGGAACTCAGGAATACTTGGAAGTTTTCTCTGTTAGCAACATGTTACATTCCATCTTTCTCTTCTGTTTGCTGTGCTCACTCTCTTGATTTTATCAATTCCTTTCTGTGTCTAAACAGTTTTCAGATCCTTTAATATAAATTCAAAATCTACTAAAAATCTTTTATTTTTCTTTCTATAAATTTTATTAATCTCTTTTGATCGGTATTCTTAAACGTTTATAATTGGCTTAAAATCGAAAACATATCAATTTTTCTAGATGATAAAAATTTAAATGCAGAATCAATTAAGAGGCCAAATCATGAACAAAATGACATTCCGCTTAAAAATCGGTCAATTTTTGATGAAGTTATGAGAGATCAAAGTTTTTGAAAAATTGTCAAGGGGTAAGTATGGAAAATTGGCTTAAAATCTAAAATATAAAAAATTTTCTAGATGAATAAAATTTAAACGCAGAATCAATTTAGAGGCCAAATCATGGACAAAATGACATTCCGCGTGAAAGTCTGTCAATTTTTGATGAAGTTATGTGAGATCAAAGTTTTTGACAAAATGTCAAGGGGTCAGTATGGAAAATTTGATATTTTTTCGATTTTGATCAAATTTTCTAGATGATAAAAATTTAAATTCAGAGTCAATTTAGAGGCCAAATCATGATCAAAATGACATTCCGCGTGAAAATCGGTTAATTTTTGATGAAGTTATGAGAGATCAAAGTTTTTGATAAAATAAAATGTAAGTGAATTTTACCTTTAAGGGAGTTTTATAATAACGAAACGGAATTAAAGTGAAGTGAAAGCATAATAGTTTCATGTGTTGGCAGTGCACACAAAGCACATGAGCAAGTGTACTCAGCTAACATGGCCCACACACACAAATCCAGAGCAATAATAATAGTAACAAAGTACACCTACCTATTGAAAGTTTTGCTCTATTGTTGGTTATTGTCAGTGTGGGGGTTGAGCTTAGCAACCTTCAACCATGACTTTGGTCTTTGGCTATAGCTTCAACGTTAGCTTTGGCTTTGGCTATTCGCGTTTTGATCACACTTGGCTATGGTGTCTGTTGCCTGTTGGCTATTGGCCATTAAGGCAACATTGGCAAGAGGCGATTGACGTCACACAGCTGCTGCTCTGCTCTGCTTATTGAAAGTTGTAAGCATGACTTTTATGTTTGCCTCTGACAACAACAACAACTACCATAATAATAATAACAACAACAGGCTAAGGCAAATTGTTAAATCGATTAAACGCAAAGTTTGCAGTTGAGAGCCACAAAATAAGTAACTTTCAGAAGCCACAGCAGCAAAGAGCCTGATAATGTCAGTCAGTAAGTCATTCAATCAGTCAGTCAATCACTTCCTCAATCAGTAGATATTTTTCCCTCTATATTCTGTCGTGTTAATACCCTGTACATTTGCTCCGACTCAAAGCCAAGTGCAAAGTTTTGCAATCAGTAAAATCAAAAGTTTTTACGTTACTATAAAAGTTTTTCTAATTAGCCAACATTTTCCACAGAGACAGAGACACAGAGAGATGGTAAGAACTCAGGTGTCATCAAAGCCAAATCCCCAGTTGGTAGATATACAAGTTGATTGACCAAAAGACGTCACAAAATGCGTTGCCAGCTTTTCTAATATACTTATGTATTTACTTTACTTTGCTTATATGACTTTTGATAAGCCTTAAATTAAAGTACTCGCTTCTCGAAGTTACGCAAATATCTTAGAGAGGAAAAGAGAGAGGGAGAGAAATGCGTCAACGGTAAACTTAAGTAGATAACTTATCAGCCAAGAGAACCTGGCCAACAGATTGACGACTCAGACTCCGAATGAGATTAAAATTGAGTCTTTAAATTCTTTCCAACTACAGACTAGGTCAATTCCATTGAATTGCTTGTTGTTATTGCTGTTGTTGTTCTTGTTGAGTCAATTTTTTGGGTTGTGCGTGGGTGTTTTTTCATTACTTGTTCGCATTTCGTTTTGTGCATCACTTTATATTAAAAAATATATATATTTGTATATATTTTATTTTATATATACAGAATTTAATGCTTTAAATTTATGCTATTCATAAAAGAACAAAAGACAAACATGAAGTATAGAATATATGCAAGCGAGGGTTTATCCATAAGTTTTTCATAAATAACCAATTTTACTTATAAATGAATTATAATATATATTTTTTTAGCATAACCATAGTTGAAATTTTTTGCAGCTGCTACACAAAGTTAGTTTTTTTTTCGAAGTATTATTTTTAAATTCTTCGATTCACCCACGTTAAAGTACTTGTATATTTATAACGTTTGTAAGTGGCACGACGACACAAAGTCTAATTTACTGCTAATAAAAAAAGACGACGGGAAAAAATGCTTCTAACGTTTCTCCCGACAGCAACAGCAGCAATAAAAAATAAAATGGCCAGAAGTGGCATACAGAAAATTCATTTTCTTTTTTTTTTTGTATTTTTGATCTGCAACAGCAAAAAAAAATTTGT
Source organism: Drosophila falleni (assembly GCA_035045575.1). Taxonomy (NCBI): domain Eukaryota; kingdom Metazoa; phylum Arthropoda; class Insecta; order Diptera; family Drosophilidae; genus Drosophila; species Drosophila falleni. The sequence continues at coordinate 11,599,729 of JAWNOV010000011.1, forward strand.
CACAGCCGCCAAGGGAATAACAATGGAAGCAACAACAAATTCAGAAACTGTCAAAACGAGCGGCAAAGTTGTCAATTGTGTGTGCGGGTGTGCGACATATATCGACCGATTTTCGATTGACAAACGAAGCATATTGACAGTCCATATTGGCAGGTCCATGTCAGGCAGGGCTCATATCGTGCGTTAATTGGCTTTTAAAAGTCATTTAGTGTTTGCTGTTAGCTGTTAGCTATTTGTTGTCAGCTCTTGTCTCGAGACGCGTACACTGATAAAAAGAAATGTTCCAAAACTAAAAACATAGAATTCTTTAATTAAGAGAACACATCTTGGTTTAAGAACATTTCAAATAAGAACAGATTGCTATTTTAAAAAAAATTTTCTTTAATTTAATATAAAAAAATAAAAATTATTTTATATATTTATATATTTTTTTTTTAATTTTGGTTTTTTTGTATACTTTTTATTCTGTCTTAGTTATTTTATAAATGTTAATTTAATTTTAAAATTTGAAGATTTTTTAGATCATTAATATTAGTTTAAATAATTTGTTCATAAAATAATCTTATTTTTAGAACAAAATATTTAAGATGAATGATTTTAGAAGTAGGTCTTTTTTTCAGTGTACAACACGACGCATACGCAATCTTTTGGCTCTTGACTTTTGTGTATTGCTTAAATGTGTCAGAAAATAGCTTTAGAATTGCCCAACTCACGTGCTTAGTCTGCTTATCAATATATATATATACTTAAATGCTTACTAGCTATACCAAATTTATCTATCTAATATTCTTATCAATTTCGGTTGGGTTTTTAAATATTTAAACAGCAATGAGTTCTCCTTGAGCTGCAAACGCAATTTATGTAAATATAAAAGCTTTATACGAGTGTCTGCATTTATATAAAAGTTGATTCTTTGAAATTTCAATAGAAAGTTCGCAAGTCACGACCGCATCCGTTCTAATTAGTTTGGTGACTTTCTTTCAAAGAGAGCGCCAAGTAGAATATGCTAAGCAGCAAAAGTTTAAGCAATCAAATGAATGACTTGAGAATTTTAAGCTAAGCCAAAAACATGCACATTTAATAGAACAACAAATTCACATTCTCAAACAAGTATTCTATTATTGTATTGCAATAGGGATTTAAAAGGAAAACTCATTTGTCAACTCAATGAAGCATTTAAAGCGGATTATAGATTAGAGATTGTGTCAATATTTGTGTTCTACGAAATAAGCTTGTATAGAATATTCAGAGAATTGTATCTTAAAGATTACATATTATATAATTATAATGCAATAAAAAGACAAAGTTATTCAAATATGGATCGTAATTTATTTCAGATATAACTTTTAACTATGATTTAAGTAGAAGAAGTTATCAAGATATCATAGCTTAAAACTAAACGGCTACAACGTTTTAGTCGCTGCTATTAAACTCTTATCTTATTTTTGAGTGCTTGCAACAAAATTTCCAAGAAAGCCACAAAAATTAGATAGAAAAATTGATGAACTTGGCATTTTTGTTTGCTTGCCGCTGGCTTAGAAACAGAGATAGATAGAGAGAGTAAATTATAAAGAAAGAGAGAAAGAGAGAGAGAGAGAGAGAGAGAGAGAGAGAGAGCTAATGAAATGGGTTGGGATTGAGAGAACTGGGTCTAAACTGTTGGCATCTGTCGAAGGTCGTTGCTTTTATTGTTCGACTTTTGTTTGTTGTCGGTTTTTGTGTGTCTGCTGTTTTTCTTTTTCTTTTTTTTGTAGCAAGGCAATTAAACAGATTTTCATTTTCTTGTTGATTGTCGAACATTTTTTTTACTTTTTAATATGATTTCTATACACTAGCGACGGGTATTTCAATTGTGAAACGCATTGAAAGTGATTTATTTCTTTGTATATTTATAAATCTTGAGCAAAATCTTGTAAGGGTATTAAATCTTTGATATAAAAAGTGAACAGTAGTTTTTTGTCGGTTTTAATTTGTGATATACGCAGCATTTATGATGAATATTCATTTTGAAGAAAATGATGAGTATTTGTTTTGGCAAACTCCCACGCAATAAAAGCAACAATAAGTGGACAAAACTGTTGGCCACTTTATTAATAACAAATTTTTTGCAAATTATGCGCAATATTCGTATCTATTGAATGCCAAATGATTCACTCACAGTATGCATTCATTTGTGTATTTACAAATAATCAATCGTAGAAAACAATTTCACTTTGACGTCACAGAACTTAAGGTTATTTAAATGGTATTTGTTTGGAAGCTAGTTAAATTAGCGTTAAGTCTGGCAAACGCCAGCAAAACGAAAACTAATTAATAACATTAAGTTAAGTTAACTTATGTGAAGTTTGTTAAATTCTTTGAACAAACTTTGGATACATTTGTTAGAGCTTGGCGCTCGTAAATTGAATTAAGCCCCACGACGCATTAACTTTTTTTTTTGGCCAGGTAAAAAGAAAAATACATGGTCGAAATTATTGCGCATACGCCATGTAGTACAACGAAAAAAATTTGTTAGTCTTTGAGTTTTGTTTATTTAGCGCAATGCTAAAATTTTATGTGTGTTGTATGCTGCTATTTTTGGCCCGTAGCTATGGCAAAAACCTTATGCCGAAATTAATTTGCATATGCGCCGGGGAGTTCTATCAACAATTGCCCATTGTTTTCGCTACGAATATTATGAAAAAAAAAAAAAAACAGAAAAGCCCCGAAATTTTCATCTGAACATCGGACATTATTATTTTCACCTGCATATACGAAATATTTGATACGCTTGTGCCAAAAATGAAAATGAAAATGAAATAACATATAAATTGAAACAAGCAGCACTCGCAATAAAAGTGAGAAAATGAATGGGGAAAATTGAACGCTAAAAGAAATGAAAAAGTAATAAAGGTATCAGCAAAAAACAACGGCAACAACGACAACGGAAACAACGAGAACAACAACAACAATACAATGGTTGCTCTCTTGTCTTTATGATGGGATTTTCACGTGCAGCAAGAAGCACAAGAAGAAGCAGCAGAAGAAAAGGCAACAACAAAACCCTTGTCAATGGCAGAAGCCCAACACACACACACACACAGATACAAAAAGGACCAATGCTTTCCTTACACACTCCTCCATTTCCCCCCTCTAATCTTTCTCCACCTACGTCTGTCAATAAAAATGCCTTTGAGCTGCGGCATACACACACAAAAAAAAAACTTTTTCATGACTTATTACGAAACTGAACTCAACGAACCCGGGACCCCAAAAATAGCGCCCGTCCCGTACTTCCTTTCACCACATAATTAACAGCTATAAAGGAAAATATGTTAACAAATATATGTATATATATATATGTTTTTTCGGTGCTTTTAAGCTGCTTCATTATGCAAAAAAGCCAACAGGAAAAAATGGGCAAAAAACAAAGCTCATTATAAGCTTTACGTATGCGTTACGCTTAATTACAGGAGTAGCCCAAGAGGATGCTGCCGGAGGAGCAGGAGCAGGAGCAAGGAGCTCCAATAATGTATTACATTCATCTTGAAGTTCTGCAGTACAGTTCAATCAATAAAGCAACGCCAACGAAAATGAAATACAAGTAAGACGCCAGGGCCAAAAGCGTGGAAACGTCCAGGAAACGTGCGGACATGCAAGGAATCTGGCTTACAGGCAACTGAAGAGAGCGATAGAGACAGGGAAAAAGAGAGGGAGAGAGAGAGACATACAGAGCGAGCATGAGCTAAAAGCCCATAAACCTAACAGTACTCAGTACCCGTACTCAAACCTGTAGTTATCAAAGTCGAAGCCAAACCTTGCCGCAGGCTATTGAATACAAGTATACGATATTTGGTATGAAATTATTTGCTCTATTCCATCTCCATTTCCGACTACACTGATAAAAAAATTTCTAAAATCAAAATTTTTGTTCTGAAAAACTAAGAATTTTGGTCTAAAAAATGCGTCGGAAACACCAAATTCTTAGATAAAAAATACACATCTTGGTTTTGAGAACATTTTAAATAAGTCCAAGTTCTTATTTTAGGAATAAATTATCTTTAAATTATAATCCCAAGTTTATAATTTTGACTTTTATGCTCTGTGTCTTGTTTTGGTAATTTTATAAATGTTATTTTAATTTGTTACGAGTGGGATTTGAACCGGCGATTTTTAATTCTTGTCTTAAGGACTTTGATTTTTTAGATTAATATTCTTAGTATTAGTAATACTGGCTTAAGATGTTCTTATTTTAAGAACAAAATATTTAAGATGAAAGCTCTTGATTTTAGAAGTTGGTCTATTTTTTCAGTGTACTAGTTCCATTTTCATTCCCATTTCTATTCTGGTTTTGTAAGTACGTCAACTGGTCGTGACTAACGTGAGTCCGTTAATGTTGATAGATGATGGACTTTGATGGATATGTGTGTGATATCAATGAATGTGTGTCATATAAAAAGCTCTTGGAATAGGTGCAACCTAACTTAACTTAAGGTGATATATAAGAATATTAACTAATTATAAATGCCACTTGGTGCATATTTTGCTATTGCTGCTCTCCTCCTACTCTCTCTCTCGCTCTCTTTCTCTCTCTCTCTCTCTCTCTTGGATTGGCACTGCTTCACCAAAAAAGCTGAAACGTGTGCTGCGTTTTATTTGTTTATCAAGCAATGCCACCCTTGGAGCTATTGATAAGCGTGTAAAATATTTAATCGCGTGGAGAAACAAACAGAGAGCAACAGCAACAAAAATAGTCGCAATAATATTAATAATAATAACAATAACAACAACAACAATATGTACAAACACTCACCTGACTTTGACGCTGCTGCTGCTAAACCACAAAACGTAACGACGACGACGACGACGACAACGTTGATGATTGTCTTTCTCTCTCTTGCTGTCTTGCACTCACTCTCACCCTCTCACTCTCTCTCTCTTTCTTTCACTCTTTCTGTGTCTCCACTCACTTTATTTTGTTGTACTTTATTCTTATGATGATTGTAGCTGTTGTTGTTGTTGCTGCTGCTATTGGCTAAAACCAAATTTAATTTGTTACTCTTGGGTTTGGTTGTTTAGGTTTATCGGGGCGAATACGAAAACGAAGGCGAAGCGGAGGCGACGGCGAAGGCGAAGTTGAAGGCTCTTACGGCAAAATCAAAGCTTCAGTTTTTGTTGCTGCTGCTGCTGCTGCTGTCACTGTCGCTGCTGACGTTACGACGGCAATTCTGCCCGCGTTGATATTTGTTTTGTATTTGTATGTGACTTTGATGTTTCAACAAAATGTATTTATTAGATTTGATTGAAATTGTGAATTGTGTGTATACACTCAAAGTCACTGGATATCAGTTTTGAAATTTAAAGGCGACTGCTTATTTTACCGTTAGGTATTATCAGTCCAATAAGATTCACTGATTCATGTTTGTTTAATCTATATCGTCTTAGCTGTTCAACTTGTTTTTGGCAATGTAATTGTTCAATTAATCGTGTGTGTTTCAATGTGTGTGTGTCATTGCGTGTCTGTGTGAATTATTTGCGCTTAAATAAACATTTAATATTTTCTGCGTGTATGCACAGCAATTTGTTAAGTCAGTATATATACAAACGTACATATACTAGATACTATGCCATAGGTACAGTGTGTACACACCTACATACATATGTATGCTTCGTACGCTTGTTTGTATTGTTTATTTGCACTTGTGCTTTGTGCTTTTGGACCTGTCTACGAGCTGTTGCTCTCTGCGCTCTCTTTTGTCTGCTTGCACAACTCCCACACACAGGCCTACAAAACTTGGATGCGCGATTGACTGAGCGAGCAATTGAGTGCGTGTTCAAGCTCTGTGTAGTTGTGTGTACTTGTCTTATTGGTACACCTGCTCTCTGATTGGCATTTGGCTTATTAAAAGCCGCCTAATTGGAAAAGCGCAGCCCACAATCAGCTTACAAGTTTATACCGCAGCTATCGTCCTTATTATTCAAATTGGTTTTAATTAATGTGTGTTAAATTTATTATAAAAATGCTATTTGCCATATAAAACTCCATATATTTGATAAGAACATAATTAACTGACAGCTATAAACACTTAAAACACAGTCAAGTTAATATTAGTTTAATTAAGTTTAGCTGCCTTATAAACTTGATAATCGCTGACCATGAACCCAATTGGGAATTACAATTTCGATTTCCCGATATCACTCCAATTCGATTAGCCACCATTCCAATTAGTTGCCTGACTGCCAAAGTGTTAACAATCTTTTAATTTCAATTAATTTAGCAAAACCAAACGCAATTAATTAATCAACTATTGCGGCATATTCATTAATTGAGTAATAGGGGACAGATACATGCATACAAAGGAAGGTATACATATATGTATGTCAGCTTATCGAAATCGCAATTTTGTAGATCAACTGATTAGAGAATATAATAATAATACTACACTGAGTGGGAGTCGCACTTGTGCGTCAAATCTTTCAATACCGGCAAATCTAAACTCAGTTCTGACCACGAGTGCAACACTCTCCGGGCAATTCTAAGCGCGTTTATTGATTGTCCTCCCCCCAAAACGAGTAGAAACCCCAACAGGCGTACCCAAAAACCTTGCCAACAACGACAATGACGACGACGACGACGTCGACGTCGACGTTGACGACGACAACAGCAGCAGCAACAGTAACAACAACAAGCAGCCCAAGTGATAGGTAGGTAGATTTTTGTATGTATATTTTTTGTGGGAGCCTGCCGACTGCCGACTGCTCTGCCCACCCGCCTTCCGTTTACTCCTCGTGCATATCGCGCCCTCGTTTTTTATTACGCGCACATTTTTACATACACTTTACTTTGCACAATCCAAATATTTCTAATGTGAATTGTTGTAAATGGCAAAAGGTTTACGACAGCGTTGTTTGGCCGTAAGTGGCTAGTAAACACTTTAAAAATTTAATTAATTTTTTGTGTGATTACTTTGTAATTTTTAAACGCACGCAGTACGCATAATCCGATATGCGACAGAATATATCTACCACTGGCGACGGCACACGTTACTATAATACTGAAAGTTGGATTCTTATTGGGCTGACTGACTCGCCGTGCGGCGTACTCAAAACCGAGCGTTGCCATCCCGTTAAATATTCCGATCTGGCTCGTTTTCTCTTACCCAAAAATGGGTAGCCAATGGGTAGTGCTGCCAACTTGGTCTTTCTTTAGTACTTGGCAAAATGAGGACAATATTCAAGACGTCACTGTATCGATATGCACATTGCGCGGCATCACTTCTTCGAGCAGGTTGGCAGCACTGCCAGTCAACAATTTTGTTCAAATATATAATAAATAGCAATGTAAAGCTACTCAAAGCTTTCGGTTTATATCGTGTGCAAATTAGCCAATTCGTATGCCTAAATCTCGAACAAAGCAAGTACTGCTTTAAAATTAATTGTATTTATTTATTTGTTATATTGCTTAAAATTAACGTACACTTCAACATATCGATATATTATCAACAGCTCAACAGCATATCGCCCATCTCTCTTCGCCTTTAGCCATTCAGAGTCGCTTTTCCGTGTATGTGTGTGTAGTACAATGTGCGTGTGAACGTGTGCACACAGTTTAATTTAATACTTATATTTCGTACGGCAAATAATCAGGTTATCAAAGGAATCGCTTCTTAAACTACTTCATACAACAAGCAAGCGACGACGTTACGAGAAAATAAAAGCATTGCAGAATATGACGTCCAGCTAGAAACAAACACTTTCACTTGCAACCAGCTGTATTCATTGCGGGCAGAAGAGAAAAGCAAAAGTGTCTTTGGTATACAACAAAAAAAAAAAAAAAATACCTAAACCACCAATGAGTGTTCCGTATTGGGTTTGCGGCAATTAGCTAGCTGTGATTCACTAAAGAGTAAACTGCAGATAAAGATATAATCGCGACTCACCTCAGTAATTGACAAAAAAGGAACAAAAAAGGCGATTTAAGAAGAGCGGCAACGGCGAATCACGACACCCACACAAACACACACACACACATAAGGTTGGGCCAGAGTGAGAGAGAGAGAGACGATTCGATCATCGAGGCAGCATTAAATTGGTGTTGCCATAATAATAATAACAATAGCATGGGCAACGACGACAATCGTCGAAGGAAGACACCTTGCGGCTGTTGCATGTCTGTGTTCAAGTGGATTCCCGTTCTATTCATATTCGCCGTTATCGGCTGGTCCTACTACGCCTATGTAGTGGAGCTATGTGTTCGTGAGTAGCGTCAAATTCATTATACTACTTTTAAATTATCATTACTATAGCTAATCTATTAAATATATTTTGCAGTAAACACGGAAAATCGTGTGTCCATGATATTCATGCTGTTCTTTTATCATATCACACTGATACTATTCCTATGGTCCTACTGGAAAACCATTTCCACATCGGTTGGCCGCGTGCCGGATCATGTAAGTGCACCAAAGATTATTTATGGTGATTCACACGCCTTCAATTCAACTGATAAGACAAAGCATACAAAACACAGGCGATAACAGCGTTTTTAGTTTTTGGACTTCCACAATTTTAGATCCCTTGTCAAATCATCATTACGCTAGAAACAAATGATTATGTTAATAATATATGCATACAGGAAGTGTAATTATTATGAGTTTTATTATAAAACAATGATTATTTCTTGAGTTTTATTTTTTTGCTCAAAAATAAACATTATTTTCTAAAAATAATAAAAATCATAAGTTTTAAGATTACCCACAAAGAAATTTTTCTATTTTTCACGCTCTTTTAAAATTACTAGTAATGAATAATTTTTTTCAGTGGAAAAAAAAACGAAATAGTCCCTGCTAGTAACAAATGATTATGTTTATAATACATGTATATATTATAATTTTAGTGGCGCATTCCGGATGAGGAGGTGAATCATTTGTTTCGTGCGGATAATCCGGAGGCGCAAAAGCGCATATTAAATAACTTTGCGCGCAATTTGCCAGTAACAAATCGGTTAGTTTCTAAATAAACAATCATTTCTTTATATTTATTAATTATTTACCAACTCCAACTCTAATGTTACAGCACAATGAACGGCTCTGTGAGGTTTTGTGATAAATGCAAGATCATTAAACCAGATCGATCGCATCATTGCAGCGTCTGCAGTTGCTGTGTGCTAAAAATGGATCATCATTGTCCCTGGGTGAACAATTGCGTTAACTTTTTCAATTACAAATTCTTTGTATTGTTTCTGGGCTATGCATTGATATATTGTTTATACGTTGCATTCACCACGCTGCATGATTTCATACAGTTTTGGCAGGTAAGTTTCTCACAGATATATAGTACAGAAAATATATATACTTATTGTTGCATGTAATTTATTATTACTGCTTGAGTACTGCTTAGTGAATGTGCATTAAACTTAATCCTATTATAATAACCAATATACATACATATATATTGCAATATGTGTATAATATAAAGAACGAAAACCATTACTTGGAACAGGGACAACTTAATGGCAGCGGCATGGGTCGTTTTCACATACTCTTCCTGTTCTTCATATCCATCATGTTTGCCATTAGCTTGGTCAGCTTATTCGGCTATCACATCTATTTGGTGCTCGTCAATCGCACCACTTTGGGTAAGAATAATTCTAAACGTTTCTATACAACAATATTAATCTATATCTATACACAGAATCATTTCGAGCTCCTGTCTTTCGTGTTGGCGGACCGGATAAGAATGGTTATAATCTGGGACGTTATGCCAACTTTTGTGAGGTATTTGGCGACGATTGGCAGTACTGGTTCCTGCCCATATTTACCAGGTATATATAGATGCAATAGATACATTATTTCATATATCATTAGATCATTGCACTTATTACCAATCTATATGTATATGCTGCACTCTAAAGATACAAACGAGCTCGGACCTCTTTTCTTTAGTTGTTGTTTTTTGTGTGTGTTTTGTTGTTTTTTTTAATTGTTATTTGCTTTTTTTAAACTACTTCTCACTATTTGGCAAATTAAAGGCATGTTTTCAAATTTAAATTACACGCTTACGTATAGGAGATACACCTTTTTTTCATATAGTATACTATTTTTGACTCTCTGAATGTGTTGTGTGCACCTTAAAAAAATTATACTAATTAGTTAAAAAAAAAAACATTGTTTTAATAATATTTTAAGTCGAAACCTTGTAAATGTTAAACCCAGGGATTGTGTCAAAACGAAAGCTGTATTTCTCTGGAGCAATAATGTTCATTTGTTTGTCTTTAGTGTATACGTAATTTAGTTTTAAGCAATAACCAATATCGTTACTAAAATTGGCTAATTAGAATTGAGTGCAGTTAACGAACAATGAACAATGTCATAATTATAATTTGTTTATCATTTTCTGCAAACGGTTTAGGTTTAGTCAGACGAAATTAAATTTATATATATACATTCTAGACTTTGTAAGGGATGTAATTAATTATAATTAACAAAATGCTTACTTATATCATACACAACTCGTTTAACGAAACTAAACAAATTTGTATAAAATGCAAAATCTAACAAACAAACAAGCAAACAAAATGCAATTACCACAAACAAACAACAACAATTTGTTTTCTGTTTCAATTTATATGTTAACGAATACAAAACCTACCTTCTGCTTATTCACAAATCAAACAACTCAACAACGATTAACATGGTGATTTAGTCATGGTGACGGATTGAGCTACCCAACGGCATTAGATCAGACGGGCAACCTGCGTTACGATGCGATGGGAAACACCAGCAACATCAGCAACAACAGCAACAACACCAACAACAGGTTAGATGTCCAACCGACAGATAAGTTGATTGACGCAATTCCCCTCAATAATCATCATCAACCTCATCTGGAGCTAGAAAATGGCCAACAACAAATCCCGTCTAGTCAAGTAATTGTTAACATTGAGCAAACAATACCTGAAGACACGAGCAATGCCGGAGTTGTCATTGATATAATCGGTGATCAGTCAGTTAAGGATGCTAACGTGTTGAACGGTTCTGCCCAATTGGCCAATGGAGCAGCTGCTGATAAGATCGTATAGAAATCATTTAATTTGTATAGCCAGGATCACATGCAAGCAGATGAAGAAGAAGTTCCATGATGTTGTTCTTATTAAATGGTAGCTGCCAGTCGATATGAAGTGTGTTGTAAATGTGTATTTAATATATATATATTCGTAAGTTTTTATTAACGATTGAGATAATGTATCTGTAAAATGTATACCTCTTAACCTGCTACAGCTACTTGCCCAGTTCAGAACGATCCCCAATTCCCAAACAGACAGTACACATACATACATGTTTTATATATCAATTTCAATGAGACTATCAATATATATATTTCATTAAGTACATATTATATATATAGGCTAAGTAATTGTTTTCCTATATCTATGACGAAATTAACTGAATTGAACTTTTGGCAATACTAAGTAGTAGCATTAACTTAATTCTTGTTAAATCTTGTAACGAATTTTAAGCAACTCTTGAGCACATACAACTAGTAATTTATATTAATATAATAATAATCATTCGATGAATTCACAATTTAATGAGCAATTTGTTTAATTATTTTCTATATAATTTCATCTAAGACTTGTTGTAATACCAAAATGAACCACAGCACAGCCCATGAGAATAGACACGAATTTAAAATTGGGGCATAATAAATTGATGCTTTTATTAACTTTAATTAATTACACATACTCGTAGTTAGTTGTTTACATTTTGCAAGTTTGTTTTTTCACTAGATTTATGGCTTTTACTTTTGATATAACTATATTTTGTATACTTGAAATTAAATCGATAAAGTTAAAGGTAAAAAATATATATTTATGAAATACGCTCAGGTTTGTTTTTAATTTGCCAATATCTAAGCGAAGTCGAAGTCTCTGTAAACTCTTCTTGCTTCTTGCACCGTATCAAATTAATCATCAAACATCTTAAGCACATTTTCAAAACACACATCATTCTGTAATGTTTGTTATTTCTATATCTGTATTATGTGTATTATTTATAAATCATGTTACATATTATTATGCATAAAATCTCTTAGCTTTGGCGATGGCATTAGCTATCCGATTCGACATCTTGAGGAGGATACCGAATCACTATTGGGCTATCATAGCGATACGCGCATCGAACTGGAGGAGGAATTTCTGACAGAAGCACGCTTTCAGGACTCAATCATTCCGTAGCTAATCATGAGCAGCGATAATGTGGCCACGTATTACATATAGAGAGAGAGAGAGCAAAAGTTAATGAATGTACATATGGAAAGTATAAAAACTTTAGGCCATTCCAGTTTGTGTGTCTAGTTTCTAGGTATACTATATTTTGTACTAGTTGTATTAAGTTAAACTGTATGATAAGCGCACCATTGTTATCAAATTCTTTGTGTCTTATGTTGACAGTGCAAGTGACTTGACTGAATAACGCCTATTACTCGTATATACTATATAGTAAATGCCTATAGCTGCTTATATCTGCCTATGTATATCGAACGCTGCATTTTAAGCTCAATCCAAACAAAAGCGAGTATTGTATTAAGAGACGTTGAACAGATTAGAAATTAGATAAAGACACATTCCAACATTTTTGTATAGATGCATAAGTCAAATGTTATTCGAGCGTTATGAACAAAAATCAAAGGGTATCTCTCAGTTATTAAGATACAGATACAGCTAGTTATGCAAAAGAAATCACTGCAATGTCATCAATATATATATATATTATGTATATTAAGAGTTTTTGGGGAGTATACACTATAGTTAACAAATATAGTAGTAAAAAAAACAATAAATTGAAAACTGTAAAACTATTAATCAATCGAAACGACTCAAATCAACATTGTTGCCTTTGCTGGTCTTAGCTGCTGGAGATGCCACAGCCTGTGTGGCAGGCACCACCTCAAAATCAGCCTCCTTATCAGTAACCTTATCAGTTACTTGTGCTGCGCGATCGTTGAATGGATTTGAGTGCAGTGGAGCTGGTTTTGGAGTTGCAATTGGAACTGTCACAGGTGTCGGAGTTGGTGTTAAAGCTGGTTCTGATTCGCTCTGATTTTCCGGCTTCTCTTCGAATTTACGCTTCTTTTTCTTGCTCACCAGGACATCGCGTGTCATAGTGATGCCGGTATCCTCGCTACGCGGCAGTAGATCACTCAGATCACTCTCCACATCTGCATGCTGTGGCTGCAGCTTCGCTTGCAGAGCAGCTAACGCTATCAACAGCGCCTCCTCGGTGCGTATGGTGCGTGATCCTTGTTTGGGCAACACATTCACGTAGTGATCGAAGAGCATTTCGGGCTCGTCTACCGTCAGCTTATCGTCGTTTTCCAGCGCCTCTTCGAGACCTTGGAGTCCGCCAAAGACAATAATCATATGATTGTATTGGTAGGATTTGCTGGGCACATCATGTACGCTAGTGCCGCGATCCGATGTGCCCACTGTCACATCGTAGCCACCTTCGTAGGGTGATTTTGTGAAGATTTCGGAGAGCGAGTGCGCAATGCGCACCTGATAACCCCAATAGACGCCCGTCTCCCGACGTGGCTCGTCCGGACTGACCAATGTTCCGCGCTGTTTTCTGCTTGTCTCTGCAATTAAAAGAGAAACATTAAACTAGTTGACTGATCTTGTATTCACAGCTGCCATACTCACCACTTGTTGGCTCCATTTTGACGGTAACCCGCACACCTGGCTCCAGTGCCTTGTCGATAAGCACATCATTCAACAAACCCACATTTGCATAGCTGTATCCATCCTTGGCCTGCTTGTCGCACACGACGCCCTCGCGATACCGAAACTTGCTCTGCTGCCGCAGATGATGTGGCGTGTCCAGTGGATTCAGCAATCCCGAGTACTTCAGATCCTTGTGCAGCGGAAAGAAGTATTTGCGCAGATATTGTGGACACTCCAGATATTGCAGAATGCGCGCCAATTGAAGGGAACTACTCCTGACTGTAGCCGATCCATTGCCTTCGGCATCCTGTTCGTAGCTACGCTTTGTTTCGCGAGCTGTTGCCACGCCCACATCGTCGAATACGATAACCTCATTCACCCGGAATATGCAAGCAGCCCGGGCAATTTGTCCGGCTACATACGCACGCAGTTCGGCGGATTGTGCGTTCTCTAGTATAGATCCTGGTACGGCTATGCTAACAGTTGATGGATTTGGCTTAACACTTTTGGCTGCTTCAGTGGCATCCTTTGCCGCCGCTTCATCATCCTGCGCCTTCTGCAAATCTTTTAGCGCCTTGTCCTGCTTCCGTTGCCGTTTCAGCGCCTTACGCTCCTCGTTTATCTTTTTCCATGATTTGTGGGGTTCCGTGGGTTTTGTATTTCTACTGCCAGCGATAATTGCAGACATTGTGCTGAGTTTATGTTAATAAATAACTCCACAAGTAGTTGAAAAGCATTAATAACAAACGCCAGAATTGCACGTGTAAAATAGCAATTAGAGATGGCATTCAATATGGCGATATCGATACTATATCGATATTGAGCAGAGCACGATGCTATGCGATATTGTCGATATTTCACCATGATGTGATAATTTGTGGTTGTGTATCGACAAAGTTATCGTGAGTGGCGGGCTTTCAATTTGTGTTTTATATTTTCTGAGAAACAGTAGAAATAAATAAGATTAATCTAACAAAAAAAAAAGAAATATTTTAAAATTAATATATTTTATTTTATTTCAATATAAAAAAATACTATGTTGTGCTTATTAAATTCATTTTTGGCACGTTTGCAATTCTTTGCAGATAAGTTTGAGATATGTTTTTAAGCTTGTTTCGACAATTATTTTGGCAAGTAACTTAATTTAATAATATGTTTTTTTCTGGGTTAGTTGTTTAACTTCTTCCCGCTTGATTTTCAGAGCATTGTGAAGAGCATTAAATAGAGTATCGGCCCAGAATATGGAGCTGGGTTTAGTTGCGCAGAGTTCCTTCAATGCAAACATAACATTGGCATGTTGCTGCGACAAGTCAGATTCGGAGAATTGCGAGTCCAACCAGAAAATGCCTTGCTGAGATGTTGGCTTTGTTGTTTGGACAGCAACGTCTTTTGTACATTTGACCAAACGTCCGTCTGTTTGAGTCGACAGACTTCGAAATAGTCCTGTGGAGATGCATTCATCCTCTGTCTTGTTGGCCGCCTTCTCCGCCTCCTCTTGCTGCAGTCGGATTTTATGTAAGGACATCTGTGAATTCTGCTTTAGTTCCATTAAACGCGCTACATCAATGCCAGTGATGCGCAACAATTTAGCCGTTACAGCTGGCATCGCCTCCAATCCCCATTTGGACAGATCTATGTTGGATTTGGTAGTTGAGTTAAATTTATAAGTGACATTAAAGTTGTTGCTTAATGGTGAGGGGTTCTCATAGCTGGCACTGCTTAGCAATAATTCCGAGCTGGGCAACTTGCGAACCGTGTCCACCACAAGGAACTCTGACTCCGGAGCATTTGATGACTTGAGACGCATGGAATGAAGTACAGCTTTAACGCGTTCCACAGCCAACTTTCGCTTTTCCATTATAGTCAATGTTGTTGGAGGAGCAGTTACACTTGCCATTAATTTGTTTATACTGATTATCTTAATACTTTTCTCACAATCTTGAATTGGCACATAGTCAAGGACTTCTTCTTCTGCTTTCACTGTGATCCTGGAAACAGAAATGCGCCTTTGCTTATGACCACGTTCCGTACTCTGACTACGGGAAGGACTTTTACTCTGACAGCGTTCCCGTTCCCGCTTCCGTTTTTTCTCCTTCTTGTGTTTCTTCTTGTTTTTCTTTGCTTTCTCATGTTGTTTACGTTTCAATGTTTCCTGTAGTTGCTTCTGCACTTCCAGAAGAGTTCGCATCTCTTCATCAATTTCATTTGTCGACGCTTCTTGCTTCACTGTGTCCACATTTCCGAGATCCGCTTCCGTAAGTGCATCAAGGAAATCCAAACGTAGTTCCCGTGGTTCCTCTTTTTTTAAGTTTATTTCAAATTCATTATTTAAATGATTGTTATCATTTGACTGAGATTCAAAATTGTTATCCTCATCGTGAGTGATCGAAATTCCAGAATATGTTGATGGATCATCAAATCTTGGGCTTCTTTTGATCTCATTAAGGCTTATTGATGGTGGTGAGGGTGGTTCTGGAGCAGCATCAAGCTCCGGCGGCAACGACTCTGTTAAAAGTTCATAATTATATCAAAAATTAAAGTTTATCCTCGAAATGCTAAAGATTTGATAATTTGCAAGAGTAAAATGATTCTCTAACGCACCTATGATATTGTCAATATTTGACTGAGATTCATGATTATTCTCCTTATCCTGTGGTGTTGATGGATCATCAAATCTTGGGCTTCTCTTGAGCCTATTAAGGCTAATTAATGGTGGTGAGGGTGGTTCTGGAGCAGCATCAAGCTGCGGTGGCAACGTTTCTGTTAAAAGTACTTTATAAAATCAAAAAGTAAAGTTTCGATAGATCGTAATAATTCTCTGACAAACCTAACATATTGTCAACATTTGACAGAGATTGAAGATTGTCTTCCACATCGTCGGCAGTGATTGATGTTCTCTGAGGTGTTGTTGCATCTTCATCAAATCTTGGATTATATGATGGAGTTATGGCTCGTTCTGAAACTGCATCAAGCTCCGGCAACAAGGAATCTGTAAAAAAGTCATAATTAAAATAAAAATATACAAGCTTAATCTTTATAGGTTCTCTGACGCACCTAACATATTGTCCAGATTGTCCTCCTCCGGCTGACGATCCGTGTTTGAAAATCTTGGAGGTGTCGCTTGTTCATCATCATCAAACGTTGGGCTTCCTTTGATTTGCATCAAATTAGCTGTTTGGGATGAAAATGGATCTGGAGCTGCTGTCGAATGCTCATCATCGCTATTCCATTCAGAGTCACAGAGATTCACAATTTTGGGATCGGGCGATCTGATTATTTCTTCATGAATCGGAGTATTTTCGTTGTCCGCCATTGACGAAGGATCTGTCTCGCTTTTGACGGCTTGGCCTGATCCATTTGCATTTATAGCATTAATTGGATTTTTTCGAAATTTATATTTTATTGACAAATGTGTTAATAAATTTCAATAGTATCTGCACGCAAAATATTATAAACTTACGGAGATATCGGCCTGTCAATTATAACTTAAGCGACAGACGGCTAGAGATGTCGATATTTTAAAAAATATCAATATCCAAAATATTTCGATATGAAAAAGTATCATTTATATTTAATAGTTTTTACCAAAAAATATCGATAGTATCGATGATATAAATATCTCAACGCGACTTAAAATATGCTGTTGTTTAATATTATTGTCTTAAAGATATACATTTTCCACTGACACTAGAGCTAGCTAATCCCTGTTCGAGATAAATTTCTTGGTCAGCTCACAATCGGCCACTGTCGATATGCTGCAGTATCACCACAAAAAAAATCTATCGATATATCGATTATATTTTGTCATCCCTAATCGCCAATACAATTGGCAACGAAACAAATAGTTGGGTTTTCCCTGTTAAAAGCTTCAGCTGCTCATTTATACAGATAGTATTATTGGCAATATAATGAGTCGCGACGTTCTTGCACCTCCAACTCAACGCTTGAGTCACAATCGCAACTATCGCGTCAACGTAGTGCACGACGATTTCGGTGGCAGTAAATGGAATACTAAAAACCAAATAAATCAAAATACATCTAAGGGTTATGAAGAACCAGATCTTTACGCTGATGATGATGATTACGAGGAGGACAGTGCGGAGTGCAACATTGAGCAACTTCCCGATGGCAGCTACAAATTGGCGCTACATGTGCCCAAGTAAATATTACCTATTTTTATTCATAAACTAGTTATTTTAATGAACGTTTTTACAGATCTTTATACGGTGGTCTAATTGGCTTTAAGGGAACTACAAAACGTCGCATTGAAACTGAGACCAAAACTGATATCCACGTGCCACGACAAAATGATAATTCAAATGATTTGCTTATCAAGTCAAATGAACGCAGCAATGTCTGTGCTGCACTGAGAAAAATACGTTTGTTAATTGATTCGCTACGCAAGCGAATGAGACCCACTCACTTCCTCGCAGTTCCCCTCAACTCTGGCCAAGTGCTGGAGCGTTTCAAAGAGCTTAAGCAGAGTATTTTGGATGCCCAGCTACCAGGCATAGATCCAGATTTATTTATATCTGAAAGATGCATTCATATTACGCTGGGTGTTTATGTGCTCCTGGATGACGCTGAGCGTAAGAATGCGGTTAATGAGCTGCAGACGTGTCGCCAATGGTTGTCCGGATTGAGCACACCTTTTGAGCTGAAAATCAAAGGACTCGAGATCATGAACGATGATCCCAGCTCGGTTCGAGTGCTTTATGCGACTGTGGAGTCGCCTGAGCTGCAACAATTCGCCGACAAGTGTCTAAAACATTTCCAAACAACCGGACTCTGTGCCACGGACAACAATCAACGGGAGAGCATTAAACTGCACATGACCGTGCTAAATAATCACTATCGCAAGGATAAGGATAAACAGAACAACTTTGATGCCCGTGAGATCCTTAAACGTTACGGTGACTACGATTTCGGCACTGCGCAATGCAAGGAAGTCCATATGTGTGTAATTAAGTCATCACAGGAGGTGGAAGACTTTTACAAGATTACTGGCAGCCTGAAATTTTAATGTACATTCTAAATAAAACCTAGTTAACAATTTAATGCATTTCTATTTTTATTATATTCTCTTTTAGGCAAGTTTGTTAGGTTTGTCTTGTACCGTGTCGCATTTATCTTTTGTATTTAGTCACTGGACAATTTTTAAATACATTTAGTTTTGTGCATTTCTCCATTTCTTTTGTCCCCAAGGAACGTTCTCAATCCATACAAATGTGCTCTGCATTTTTTTTATTGTATTTTTCATTTTTTTGTGGTTTCTTTTATTACTATAAATATAAAAAATATACATATGTATATATGTACGTATATACGCGTGTGTGATGATAAAATTTATTTGAAAATAACAAAAAAATGGTTTAAACAAAATACATACACTAGTTACATGCATAGTAGAAGTCAATGTGCCTTAAACTACAAAAGGAGTAGAGGATTTATTATTATTTTGTTTTTTAACGAATATAAACATACAAAAAGTCCAGCAAACATTGCCAGGGAAGAAGGAGTACATAGATTGGATCATTTAGGCTGTTAAAAGCCTAGGTTTAGTTATAGTTGTTGTTGTTGTTGTTTTTGTCACACAGGCACACATACATGTATATACTTAGCACACAATTGTTTGAAAACAATGATAATATCGTTGCGGATTTAAAATAAATGTTTCTTAACAACTAACTTGAACTACGTTTCGTGTTTCGTCTGTTTGCTTCAATTTCAATTTCATTTTTAAATTTCTATTTATTACTTCTTTTCAATGGTTTCAGTCTAAAGTTGAGTTTTGGTTGAGTTTATATGTGTGATATTTGCGTCAATTCTTATTTTATTGTAGCAAAGGCTTCAGAGGATTTAATTGGTGCCATTCTCCTTTTTAGGATTAGTTCGTTTTGTTCATTCCTTCAACTTGATAATATTTATACAAATAAGCAGTTGTTGTCTCCGTTTTGTTTTTGGACTTGTACATACATAGACTATATGGTAAACATGTAAACAAATTGTACATAGTGGAAGAATTCTTAAATACATAATAGATACATAAATATATATATGACGTTGCTTGCGCTTAACAAACCAACAACGAAATACATACGATAATTACATACAATTAACAACAATTATACGTCATCAAGCAGCACATTTAGATATTTTAATATACACAGATTGAATTCATATTCAATCAGTATATAATAGCATTCTTTTAGAGTCGCTCACAATAATAATAATAATATATGAGCAAAAAACACTTGAAAATGAATCAATTTTTGAATCCGTTGTATTTAACTATATTTTTTTTGGCTATTTAGTTTAGACAACTATACAATATTGTTTTTATTACATATCTTCAATTGTAAAAAGCACAATTTATAAACTCTTTGTAATTATTGTTTGTTTTTTTATAAATAAAGTGTTGAAACCAAAACACGTATTTTAATTTAAATAAGCTTTTTGATTTTGCAATTATATTGGCGTGGTTGTTGTGTGCGTGTGTGTGTGTGTTTGTGTGCAGCAGCACCTACTTCCCTCTGTTGAACCCTTCCTTCCATGTCCCAGCCGTCGTTTCAATTCAAATTGTCCAGTTTATTGCAGCTGCCGTTTAAATAGATTGCCCAGCTACATTTATTTGGCATGTCCATTGCTGAGCACAGCAGGTAAAACATTCGCCTGTTGGACAACGGCATTGATCACATCGATTTCCTTCTTTAAGAATGCACCACTGTTCTCCTCCGGGGCATGATCAGTGGTGGCAGTGTGGCCAGTGTTGTTGCTGTTGCAATTACTGTTATTATCATGGATCGAGGATATGTTGCGTTTGCGTAGACCGGCAGCAGCGGCATCCACCAAATTGGCGGCACCGCTGCTCACTGTGCCGGCGGCTAGCTTCAGTTTGGGAAACTCAATGTCGCGCATCAGATCGTTTTTGAACTCAACGATGCCGCTAACAGTTTCGGTAACAGTCTTATCAATAAATTCCTCAATATTTTTGGTTTCCGCTTCGATTTTCTCCTTCAACTTGCTCGACAATTGATCCATTTCGCATTGATCGTGTGGCACGGTGATTGCGTCTCGAGCGCAAGTTATTGTTGTTTGCTGCTGTTGTTGTTGTTGCAGTTGTTGGTGTGCCAATTTTGGACTCTGCGGTTGCTGTGGGCGTGGTTGGAGTTTATCATTATTCGGTGACTGACTCTGTTGTAGCGTTTGTTGTTGTTGCTGTTGTTGCTGTGGCATTGTGTCATTACGTTTAGCGAGCTTACTATCCTCACCCTCCTCCTCCTCAGCATTGAGATCATCATTGGTGTTGGCCAACGCCAGCGGCTGTTCAGCATTAGCATTAGCCGTAATTTGGCCATCGCTATTGTTAGCCTTCACATCCGTTCCGGCGGAATTCCGGCTGGAACGTTGTGAACGCGCCTCACCCCGTATGAATTTTGGTAATATAAATATGGTCACTAGTGAAATTAAATGAAGGCACAAATAAAATCTCAGGTACAATTTGATGCTGCCCTGTAATGTAAGAGAAATGCAAATGATTAGATTATGTTGTATATAAAATTGGCTTAAAATCGAAAATATATAAAATTTTCTAGATGAATAAAATTTAAATGCATAATCAATTTAGAGGCCAAATCATGATTAAAATGACATTCCGCTTGAAAATCGGTAAATTTTTGATGAAGTTATGAGAGATCAAAGTTTTTGAAAAAATGTCAAGGGGTAAGAATGGAAAATTGGCTTAAAATCGAAAATATAGTAAATTTTCTAGATGAATAAAATTTAAATGCAGAATCAATTAAGAGGCCAAATCATGATTAAAATGACATTCCGCTTGAAAATCGGTTAATTTTTGATGAAGTTATGAGAGATCAAAGTTTTTGAAAAAATGTCAAGGGGTAAGTATGCAAAATTGGATCTTAGGTGACTTAGAATCGAAAAATTATGAAATTTTTTAGGTGTCAAAAATTTAAATGCAGATTCAATTTGGAGGCCAAATCATGATCAAAACGACATTCCGCTTAAAAATCGGTTAATTTTTGATGAAGTTATGAGAGATCAAAGTTTTTGAAAAAATGTCAAGGGGTAAGTATGCAAAATTGGATCTTAGGTGACTTAGAATCGAAAAATTATGAAATTTTTTAGGTGTCAAAAATTTAAATGCAGATTCAATTTGGAGGCCAAATCATGATCAAAACGACATTCCGCTTAAAAATCGGTTAATTTTTGATGAAGTTATGAGAGATCAAAATTTTTGAAAAAATGTCAAGGGGTAAGTATGCAAAATTGGATCTTAGGTGACTTAGAATCGAAAAATTATGAAATTTTTTAGGTGTCAAAAATTTAAATGCAGATTGAATTAAGGGGCCAAATCATGATTAAAATGACATTTCGCTTGAAAATCGGTTAATCTTTGATAAAGTTATGAGAGATCAAAGTTTTTAAATAAACCGATTCTGGTGATATTCCCTGTTCATAACTAAATTCAATTTCCCTGTCGAAACTTCTTCAATTTATTGAAGTTTTGCAGCCTTGACAGAAATGAAGACTTACCATAAATTCAAGCAGAACAAATGGGAATGTGGCGTAGCCCATCACAATGCGTGTGGTGATGCAGGTAAGAATGTCGTAGAACATGCGCGTAACTTGTGTGCTCTGGAAGCGATGACGGAACATGCGACGTGCGAAACGTGCTGCTGTAACCATAACGGCGCCCGTGGCAAAGGTCAAATAGTAACCCGGATAGAAACCATGCCAAACGGCACTCAGTGCGAAGGTCAACAGTGTGCCATACTTTTTGGGCACACGCTCATAGACGAGTGTGCGGAGCCAGCGATTTGTGCCGCAGTTCCAATTGTTAATTGCATCGCGCATATTTGAGGCAAACTGCAATAATATAATATTAATAAAATATTTATAAATTGTTTAAAATGTATCTCGCACTCACCTCAAATGAGAGCACATTAATATTTGATATTAGATCCCATTTGGCGTTGCCATCCTTATCGTAGCCGGTGAAACCCAAGCCAGAATTATTGCATATAGCATCGGCTAGAAGCCATGCATGATAATACTTAAAGCGTATGCAGGTGGTTGCCATCATGGCATACCAGAACTTATAGGCTATGCTTGTGCCATTGATAAAGTCATCATCTTTCATATTCTTCACTGGATAGATTTTCACAAACTTCATGAATATGAATGCACACACCAGACTGCCCAGAACTTTACGTATCACCGTTTTCGTTGGCGATGGTTCCAATACCAATTCCGATTTGCCATTGTCCAGATTGGCCTGAAATCAACGAAAATCATTGTAATGTGTGTGTGGTGGAAAAGAGAGAATTGCACAAATTGAAATTGATGAGTCAGAACAAAGGACAAAGGAGGATAGCAGACAACAGACAACTGCTGGCAAATGGCAGACAGTGGGTTGAAAAGGAAAGAAAGAAAGGTCAATTCACTTTGTCCTCACTCTCTCTCTCCATGTCTTTGGCAATGTGGATAGTATGTGCACAATGTACATTAGAGTGGGTCAATTGGTAATTGTATGTTGGGTGGGAGTTACCTCTAAGACCAAAAAAATTAAAAACCCTTATAGAAGGCGATTTATAAATGAATTTGGAGATAAGAATAAATTGGCGGTCTCTTTTAAAAATTATTTCTAAATTAATTTTCTTTATGAATCTTCTAAAAAAAACATGACAAAAGTACTTATGTTTTAAATTCAATTAATATGAAATAGTCAAGACCGCCTAACACCTAACAGTCAATTACCCATATAAAAACAATAGGAAATTCTTTTCAGAATTCATCGAAGATGAAGAATTCCATTACCGCTTTGTCACTAAAATAAATTGACCCACTCTAGTGCTCACATATGCCTTCTAGTTGGATTTATTCTTTGCTGTCGCACACAGTAGCATAGGATAATAGAATCATTGCAGTTCTATTATGCAGATGACCACATAATCACATGCCAGACACCGTCAGCACATCTCTGTGGCTCACTCACATTTGATGCCGGACGCTTCAATAGATTGTAGCCCTCGACAAATTCAATGTAATCCTTGTAGAAGACCAACGGACCGGCCATAATGCTTTGGAAATGCCACACATACGAGAAGTACTCCAGAGCCGAAGGCATTTTTCTAATTGCATGATATTGTTGCGCCTTTGTCAAGTCCTGTCAATAGAAATAATTGAAAGTTATTAGCAATTAATTGACATATCATTTAAAGGTAAACTCACCTCATCCTTACGCACAAAACCATCGTGTATGCTGAACGCCAAACTGGTCACCTTCTGTGTGATGATCATCAAGGGTCCGGTTATGTCCAGTGCATAGGATCCGTAGTCATAGAACTGTCTCATCAGATGCACGCACAGCAAGTAACCCATGGCCACCAGCATGACGCTCCTACAATTGCAAAACAGATACAAAATCAGTTTCAATCTCAATTGGCAATTTGTTTCCGGACGCACCTTTGGACAATCCTCGGATCCTGTGTGCGTATGACAATGTAACATATTAGGGGCAATCCAGCGATGTGAATAGCCTGTTGACCAAAGCAAAAATAGCCAAAAGTCAATCCCAATGACAGTCCAAAGGCGTGTCGCACCTCGCAGGACACCTTCGAGGGATGAAGAAACGAACGGAAGAGCGAGGCCAGGAAGAGCGCCGATACTTGGCATATTAAGAAGTTCACCTATAAAGAAAGAAATAGAGAAGAAATCATGTTAATAACAAGTAAAAATCATGGAGTTTCAATATGCCAAAAAGGAATATAAATATGGATACATTTTCAGAGAATTTGATAATCAAATTAATAAATATTTAATACTCCCACACCTTTTAATTTGCATAATAACCTTTTCAGTTTTAAATTGATAATTTTATAATATATCAGTTAACTAAATGATATTAAAAAGCAAATGTATAGAAACAATTTACTAGACTATGAAAAAGGGGAACTTAATATAATTATTATTATTATATATTTTTGTAGACTGGTGTTAATTAAATAAATAAGTAGAAAAACAATTTAAATCTGAATATACACTTGGCTTGTACTTTAATTGTTGTATTGTACTTAAACTAGTTTTGTTGTGCAATTGATTTCCACTTAACTGGTTACAATTCTCAGTCACAACTGCATCTACAACTGCCATATACAGTAACCATCAGATACATTTACAAGGTATATATATATATATATATGTATCTTTAGACTCGTGCATTGCTCTTGAACATGATCACAGCTGAGAATCACGCATTCTGATCGATGTACAGTTGCAATGGCCTTGGCCATCATTTGACTTTTTATGTAAATGCCTTCAATATAGTCTTTAGGAATATATATGCATATCGAAATGTGCTCTAATTTCTAGCATACACCTTGGCAATTGACGCAGCAATTAAAATGTGTTGTTGACACTTTTCTGTCAATTGCTAATTAATACCTTTAATTAGTTTGAATACTATTAACATTTTGAGCATTTAAACTGTATAGATTGTGATCTCTGAAACAACAGCTCAATATAAAAATAATCAACCTATGCACTGGTTCAAAGAGCGACTTTTTGAAACCTGTTTATACCCTATTAATATTACAAAAAGTTCTTTTTAATAATGCTTAACCAATTTCTAGGGTCAAGGTTCTTCCTATATATTTTTTATCTATTCTTTTTTTAATTATCAACATCAATTTCAATTTCTATGATAAAGCATTTTGAGGCAACATTAGAACTGATATGAAAAGGCCCCGCCAAATCAGACCATCCCTTATCATGTACCGATAACTCAGTGCACAGTGATTATTCATTGTCAAGGAATTACTATACTTTTAAGACCCCCCAGCGGATGTGACTGATAACATAGCCAGCGAAAAATCTCAATATTATTCCATAATAATAATATATATAAATATAAATATATTAAATACATGTGATTATTTTGTTATTGTCTGGACCCATTTGGAATCAGTGCAAAAGTATACATAGGTTAATGTGCTTTAATCAATCTTGGACCTTATAATCAGTTGCTTTACTTGCTGTAAAATAAACCACTTTGAGTATTTACAACGATGCACAAAGAAATGAGAGCATTTTCTAATCAGCTGTCAATGGCAAAAGTCTAAATATAAATAGAACGCTGTTAAGGTTATCTTGATAAGAAGATAATACAATGCTAACAATACAAAGTTGTATTACAGACTCTTTCGTATAGGAAATGCATTAAGATAAATAAAACAATTGTTTATTTGAATGCAACCTTTAAAAACGAAATCAGCGAATTATAACTACTTTTTAAAGTTAGATCAGAATTTTTCTCCAAAATAAAACAATAAAATTTTTAATAAACAGCATTTTTAATTAATTAATTGAGCTATTTACATATATATGCATTTCATATTGCAAGTGTCAGTGGGGTCATTCAGCAGGTAATTCTAATGGAATCATGAAAAAAATGTATCCTACAGATAGGCTGATTTTTATATTGATAGATAATTAAAATTGCCGGCTAAATGCTTCCCATGCAACTTGCAACTTCTCCTCGTTCCTTTTTATTTTTAAGATAGCTCACGGGTTAATTTCGTTGGGCGGCACAGTTGAGCACCAGGCTACGATTACGACATTCTCCGGCCTCAATATCGAACCAACTGCCGAATCTACAACTGTGCAGCCTGCGGACTCCACCTTGACATTCGTAGTAACGGCGACAGTGCTTAGGGTCCTGCAGGAAGGTTCCATCAGTCCGGAGCATACAGTCCTTATTGGACAAGCTCAGCAAGTTCTGCAGTCTGTCGAAGAGACTCGGTTTTGGAGGTGCTATTGTTGTTGGCCCACAAGTTGTTGTTCTTGGTGGGCCGCAAGGTGTTGTAGTTGGTGGATGACAAGGGGTGGTTGTGGGAGGTCCACATGGGGTGGTTCTAGGTGGTCCACATGGTGTAGTTGTAGGTGGTCCACAAGTGGTTGTTCTAGGTGGTCCACATCCACATGGGGTGGTTGTTGTTGGCCCACATGGTGTGGTTCTTGGAGGGGCACATGGCGTGGTTCTAGGTGGTCCACAAGGGGTGGTTTTAGGTGGTCCACATGGTGTGGTTGTAGGTGGTCCACAAGGGGTGGTTCTTGGAGGGGCACAAGGGGTGGTCCTTGGAGGGGCACATGGGGTGGTTGTAGGTGGTCCACAAGGGGTGGTTGTTAGAGGGGCACAAGGGGTGGTCCTTGGAGGGGCACAAGGGGTGGTCCTTGGAGGGGCACAAGGGGTGGTCCTTGGAGGGGCACAAGGGGTGGTCCTTGGAGGGGCACATGGGGTGGTTTTTGGAGGGGCACATGGGGTAGTTGTGGGAGGGGCACAAGGGGTAGTTGTGGGAGGTCCACATGGGGTAGTTGTGGGAGGTCCACATGGGGTAGTTCTTGGTGGTTCACATGGGGTGGTTGTAGGTGGTCCACAAGGGGTGGTTGTTAGAGGGGCACATGGGGTGGTTTTTGGAGGAGCACAGGTTGTTGTAGGTGGTCCACAAGGGGTGGTTGTTGGAGGGGCACATGAGGTGGTTGTGGAAGGTTCACAAGGAGGGGTTGTGCGAGGTGGTGGTTTACATGTTGTTGTTGTGGTAGGTGGTGGCGGCGGTTCACAAGTTGTTGTTGTTGTGCGAGGTGGTGCACATGGAGTAGTTTTGGGTGGTTTCTCAGGTTCACATGGAGTAGTTGTGGTTGGTCTCTCAGGTTCACATGGTGGTGTGGTTTGAGGTTCAGGCTTTGGTGGTTCACACGTGGTGGTGGGTGGTGGTGTCTTTCTATCGCAGGGAGTAGTTGTCTTTGGTTTATCACATGGAGGCGTTGTAGTTTCCGCACAAGGAGCAGCTGTGGTCGAACAAGGCTCCTTTGGAGGATCAGCAGCAGGTTTACCGGGATTCAATCTAGCCGACACGCGCCGACCCAAGCCATGGAAATCGACACAGTTAACCAAATTGGTCAATTGGCAGGATTGATTGATTTCGTCGTAGAATTGTCCCGAACGGCAGCTGTGATGAACAGCTTTGCCGCTGGTGCAGATATAATAGCCGGCACATCGGGAAGGATCAGGCAAATGGGTACCTTCTACCAGACTGTCGCAACTGGGACGTTGAAGTCTGTGCTCGGCATTCGTGGATGCTACGACGACGATTGTAACCGCGACAAAGGCCACAAGTTGACTATGAACTGAAAAAAAGAGACATTCTTCCATTTTCAGTTGGACTCTTTCAGTTGTTGCTGCATTTAACACTTACGAGATTTCATCTAATGCAAAGGATTTTTATTTCTCGAAAGGATAACTAACTGAACTAGGTTACTTTACCGCTTTCGTTTCCGAATTGTTGTAGCTGAATCTTCAACAATGGCTTTTATACATCATTTCCAACCATCTCAAGTGTTTACAACTACGTCTTTTCCAGGCAATTTGGTTAATTGGAGCATTCCATTCCCATGTTGACACTACACTAATAATTGTAATGCATGTTTTGCTCCTCTTTAAATTTTTGTTTATTTGTATTCCGATTCTGGCGCATACTTGAGCTCTTATCTAGTATATTGTTTTACAAGAAACCCAACAAGTTCGCAAATGACCAAGTCAGTTTCATTTCAAGTGCAGTTCCTGGAGAACCTACTCAATTTAGCATGTTCCAGAAACTTGAGTCATTCAAAAACAGTTATTTCCGTAGAAATTGCATCATTAGCTATCCTTGGATGTTTTTAGAATCGAAGCATGCCTATTTAAAAGCCACCACCGTACACATAAATAGGTAGAGGGATAAGCACAAAGAACCATTTCGATAAGTGCGCCACAGGTCACAAAACAAAGACGATCATGGCCCGATCAAGGCCTCATTTGTGCGTCATAAAGATAAGTTTCGGTTCTAGGTGTATTTTTATTTAACGCTTTTGCGATTGACGCATTAAGATATGTGTGCCCCATAGAAGTGTCATAAATACTGCTTTTTTTTCGAAGGTATTTCATTTATTTCATAATTCCTTACGCTCCTAATGTCATCAGTGAAAAAACGTTGTAAGAAACTGTCCATCAACTGAGTTTTCACAACTGAACTCAACATTAAATGTTGCAATCCCTTCTATTGCAATGCACGCGAATCTTGATCAACCAGTTTTTTAGACAGCATCTGTTGAAATTCATGGAGCTACAAGCAGTATTCATGTTTTTAGCCATGGCTAAAAGCACTGCATGCTTATGCGGACAACGAAAGGGAAATCGAGTCTTAGAAGATTACATTTGGGAGAGACTATAAGCATAATATATTCCATTTTAGGTTGAAAAAGTGTAAATTTGTAAAAGGATATCTTTAAGATATTATTTATTATTTATTCATTTATCTTTTTGTTGCCAAGAAAATATGAATGAAAATTTAATATATAATTTTAAAATAAAGTATTTTAAATTTGAAAAAGGGAACAAATAATTCTATCAGCACTATATCATTTTGAATATCTATTTTCGAAAAAAACCAAGCAAGCAACTATAAAATAGACCACACGTTACACGCTATATAGTATTTCTATATTGAGTATGCGGAAGTTAGTCGTCTTGAACTAATGCCAAGGCCTTTGTTTTTAAGTCGGGTGCGGCGCACAGAAGAACGGACAAACAGACGGAATGAGCCCTCTTATTGTGTAGTTAACTTACAACAGTTCTCTTTATAAAGCTCAAGGTAAGATTTGTTAAATTGCGCATGAAATAGAATTCAATAAAATACAAAGAAATTTCAAATACTCTAATATCTTTTAATACCCCTGTCTTTCATCTTAGCCTGTCTTGTAAGAAATTCACCCACGTCGCATTTATCCATTGTCATATAAAGCTGGATGCCGCAGATAAAGATAAGACCTACTTCATGGTGGCATGCAACGTGTGTGTGTGTGTGTGTGCACAACAATGTAATTGAATGCATGCAGCAATTTGTTACTCAGTCCCCTCTTTCTTCTCTCCCCCCTTTCTCCTCTTCCCCCTTTGTAGCACCTTAAAGCACTTGAAATGTTGCAAGTTGCAAGCTTAGAATTTATACAGCCAGTTGCCAATAAAACACAGCAATCAATCACTTAGCGTCTAAATGACTTTTACTTTTCACATTGTTGTTGTTATTATTATTGTTGCACACATGCAGTCAATAAAGGAAGGAAAACCTATAAATCATTTAATTAAATTCAAACTACAAAACAGCTGGCAAAAAAGCTGTGGACTTTGCGGGGGGTTGGGGGTTGAAGGTGGAGAAAGCAAAATTGCCAAATAGCCGCGTAAAAACCAAAAAATAGGTGGCGTGATGACTATAAATAAATATATAAAACAATAAAAGCAGCAACAACAACAAATTAGTGTGTACGAGCGATATAAAAAAGTTAAATATTTTTTCGGTTCGCTACACTCACAAACAAAAACGGGAATACAAATTGTTATTGTTTTAGAATACTTTATTTTAATATATATGTTAACGAAAGTGCAGCTAACAGAAACGAATGTTAAATAAAATGTTAAACAGCTGATTAAACTTGCTGACAAACCTTTTTGCACTAGTGTTTAAACAACAACAACCGGCAAATACAAAATTTCAGATAAAAATACAAAATCAACAACAACAACAAACACTAATAATAAAGTGGCGCCACTTGGCAGCAACAGCTGTTAGTTGGCCAGCTGACAAGACAAACAGGCAAAGTTAAGAGCGAGAGAGAGGGAGAAAGACTAACTGATGGTAGCAAATAATGTATACGCAACGTGCGGCCAACAATTTATAGAAATATCATATCATAATACTTCAAGGTCACAGCTGCTATTAATTTAATATATCCAAATGAAATGGCGAGTGTGAGAGAATTGGTGTAAATGAAACAAAACTGACAGTGCGCTCTCAATTTTCTGTCTCCCTCTCTATTTGCTCTCTCGCTCTTGCATTGAACGCAACTGGTTGGACACGCATGTCAATTACGATTTACAGCTGTTTTTATGTTGCTGCTTTGGACTTTGATCTTTGTACACATGAACCAGTTCAGGTTCACAGGTTCACAACTGTTGCTGCGCAAAAGCAGTAAAAATTTTCCAAAAAGCGAGAGTGTTTAACAACAACAAAAATAGAGAACAAATTAAGAAAAGATCGCCGATATGTGGGTGATTTAGATACAGAGAGAAAGAGAGAGAGAGAGAGAGAGAGAGAGAGAGAGAGAGAGGACGAAAGAGCGCAAAGTTGTTTTTAAAGCCGGCTGTGAGCTGTTTGCGGCAGTTTATTTAATTAACACTGCAAATATAAATGCTCAAAAATATATATATTGGCCAATTTGCAGTTTAGCCAGAAATGCTTAAAAGTGTGTATACACATTTCTTTGTGTATTTGCGTGCTTCATTTTGGCCTTCATAACAATTTACATAATAAAACTAATAAAATATTTGGTGCTAATGATAAGCTAGCAACGATTACACCATACCACGCCAACAGACATCACACCACCCACCCACACACACACATAAACACACACACAACCACAAGACGACCTTCTTGCGAATTGAAATGTGTCACACGTAATACAAAATAAAATACAGTAAAAACTGTGAGCGAGCCAATTTACCGCTTAAAAACACACATGTACGTGAAACACCCTGTGACCGTGAGCCCTGTCTGACCGCACACACTCTGTCTCTCTCGCTCTCTTTCTCTGAGTCATCGTAATCGTCATCGGCATCGGCTCACACTCTTCACAGCTGTTGTTAATTTTTTGTTTACAAACAAAAAGCAGCGTTTTAAATTTGAATTTGAATAAATTGATAAAAACAAAAAGTAAATCTGCACAAATTTGCAACTTGTGTGTGAGTATTTGGTGTAGAATTCGTGGGAAACACTTGAGAATTATTTTGACATTTCTCACATCTGCTTTCGTTGCCGCTGACGACATTGTGGATTAGATCATCATACAAATTGAATTTAAAACAATTCACAATTTCATTTTGTTTTTAAATCTAATACCAATTGTTAGCAAAAGGTACTAAGCTTACATTTGCATTAGATAAGCAGCCACTAAGCAGCGCTCAAAACGGATTAAATGTCGTTATACAAGTGGACCACAAGACGAGCTTATAAGAACAAGTACACATACACATACATATGCAATTCAAGTGCTAATCACCTACTCGCTCTTCGTAATGCTTTTCTCCCTCTCTCTCCTTCAGCTCTTATTGGGATACGTTGTCATGCTTGTGTTCATTTATGCAAATGGGAAATTCTTAACAAGTGTGTGTGCATGTGTGAGAGAGATTGGGGGAGAGAGAGAGAGGGGAGATTACTGAGAATAGGTTAAACGTGTCTCTGCTGCAGTTGTTGTTTCAACTGTTGACTCCAATTGGCAACATCAAGTGCTGTGATTAATTCGCACCCAAGTCTTTCAATTACACAATTTTATAAAATGATGCACAAGTTTTAAATATACACGTGCCGATTAATAAGCATATAAAAAATAGTTATAGTATGCAGCCGCAAAAGCACTTACACTAAATATAAAACGCTGATATGAGACGCTGATTTAACTCAGTTGTTTATGCCATCAGATTGTATAAATATGAAATATACGTGTATATACATTCATGTGCAAATATACACAAACACAACAACAGCATTGAGCAAACGACAGAGGTTAATGACAGCGTGATAGAACACAATGTACACAATAATACACAACTAGAGCAGAATAAATAAAATAAACAGCCAATCAAATGCTTTTGTTAAACGTCTAATTGGAGCGTCAAAATGCTGTGTGAGTAGTTTTTCCCAATAGGAATAAATCAAATCAGCCATAAAGCTTAGATTCTAACTGGAATTCGTGCTTGTCAAAAGTTTGCAACATGACGTGTTGCGCCTGTTTTGTTTGAGGAAGAAGAGAGTGCGAGAGAGAGAGGGAAAGAGACGTAGGTAAAACACCTTATATTTAACCTTAAAACAAAATATGCAGCCGGCGTTTAGCCTTCACTAAATAATTGACAAGCTACACAAATACACATACATTGCAAAAATAAACAACAAACAATTCTGCGCTACTGCAATATTTGTATGTACTTAAAAATAAATGAATTTTGTGGTAAGTTTGGCTTAAAAGAGAGCAAAACACTGCGGTTTAAAGTTGCTGCAACAGTGTTGCATTATTTAACAACAAAGCAGATATACGCACACACACACTGAGAGAGGGAGATAGAGAGAGAGAGAGGGGGGAATTAAATACTTACCAAATCAACAGACAGGCCAACCATGTCGGCCAGCCAGGTAAAAATTCGGCTGCCATCATAACAATCACTATTCTCAATAAAAGTGGGTGACTCGAGCATTTTGGCTTAGTTGTTATTTGATTTCCTTATCCTCGTTATAGCTTCATCTGAACAACTGAATGATAAATAAAGCGCGTGCTGCGTACAAAGGAAACGCCGCCAATGGAAAAATTCTTGCACTTAATTCACAGCTAAAACAAAGAACTTCTTTTTAACACAGTCGCCGCTGCTTTTAGCCCAAATATTTGGGACACGTTTTCTGCGTTTCGCTTCACTTATAATTTTGTCGAATAATTTTGTTAATATTACTGTATTATGTATTTATAATTTATTATTTTTATTGTTATATTTTGTAATCGCACAGTGCGTGCGTCAAAATGGCCGTTCCTCTTTGCGCTATTCTTTCGTATTCGCGTTGCTTGCGTCCGACACGTTTGAAGGCGAGAATGAAACTGCGAGTTGACTTCAATTAAATGCCAAAATTACTACGCTGAAAATTTATCTGTACGTGTGTGTGATCAACAAAAGCCTTAATGATTGAATGAAAATAGTACTAAAAACTCAAATTAAGGCATGTGCAACTACGATTTGCGTCTGAAAAATAGCAAATTCTTGAGATAGCGCGAAAACATCGATGTGTAATCGATTGAATCGATACTTTCCTTTCTTGTTCAAAATGGCTGAGTGTTTTCGGACAAACAATTTTTCAATTGATGAGAAAGGACCAATGTTTTTCGCTATAATTTACAATTATTTTTTAGTTTCAGCTTGATGGATCGATTAGTTCGTTATAATATTTTGAAACCAATAGAAATAATCGATGGTCGCCGGCCTTACCATCACTGTTATTTTATAGCTAGCTGTGGCTATTTTTAAATATATATTCAGCTATATATTGCTATTAGTATTTTTTTAAACCACACAAACATACTTTTCAGCCAGTAACAGCCATTTTTCTCTAAAGTTGGCAGCACTATGTATGTAATATAACATTTTGGTATTTTCTATTCTCGACTGCAATTCCGGTCACTCTGTGATCACAATCTAAACCAGTGATGGGCACAGTATAATACTATTCTATATTAAACATTATATATAAAACAACTATATAAAAAACATTATTATATATAAAACTATATTATATATAAAACTATATTATATATAAAACTTTATTATATATAAAACTTTATTATATATAAAACTTTATTATATATAAAACTATATTATATATAAAACTTTATTATATATAAAACTATATAATATATAAAACTATATAATATATAAAACTATTCTTATTAAATAATTTTTAAGCTTACAAAATAATGGCTAACAATTTTTTACAATTTGCTTATAACGATCTGCTTCTAATTCTACGAAGTTGCCCGCCGTTGCTGATCCGTCTTCTGCGAGCGCCGAACACCGAGTCCTGCCTACCGCCAGAAAGGCCGGCTTTTTATAGGCTGTGTGGGGGTCTCTTAGCAGAGCTATGTTATCTTATCAGTGCCAATGTGAGTTTAACAGTGCCAATGTAAGATTAACAGTGTCAATGTGAGATTAACAGTGCCAAAGTGAGTATAACATTCAACAATAACTTGATCAAAACCAAACCGATTTCCAGCGAATTGTCATTTTAATCATGGTTTTGGCCTCTAATTTTTAATGCAAACTCGAATTCTGATCTGATTTGCATGCGCGAGACTGTGCCCTTCGAAATTCGAAAAGTTCGTTGCGCAAAATTAAGAAAAATATAAATAGGTACTTTTCCAATGTACCTTTTTTTGGACATGTGCTTTATTTGTAGCATAACAAAATCGAGCCAGATCGATAATTTTTACTGAGTGGCAACCTTCGACTGAGACTGCAACTGAAAAAAGTAAACAGAAGAAGCATAAACTCTTGCAATGGCGGGACGCGAATTAACAATAACGCCAACCAAGCGGGAGCGCCGCAAATCGCCAGCAATGAGCTTTGCATCCGCATCCGGATGCGCATCCGACAGCGGCAGCGTACAGCCGCCACCAATGTCGCCCACCTCATCCGTGGCAGACACGACATTTGAGCCAACTATTGATATGATGGTAAATGACTTTGACGACGAGGCGACACTGAATGAAGAAGAGGCACTCGCGGATCAAGAGGCGCATAATGCGGAAGATGAGATAGCGACACTGCAAGCGGAGAGTGAGATGCCCATCGAAGAGTTGCTGGCCAAGTACAGTAGCATGACAAATGCCGCACTGACAACGTCTCCAGCCGCCAGAGGAGCAAGTAGCTCAATGAAGCGTTCCAGCAGCAGCAGCAGCTCCCGACGCCGACGTGCAACGAAGCGACAGTATCAGGAGCCGGAAGTTGGCAACACAACAGCAACAACAACCTCTGTCGAGGAAGCAACGAGTGTTGTGTCCGACAAGGATGAGCCAGAGGAATCTCTGGCTGCTGTGGCAGATTGTGCGTCATTCAATGAAACGGCCGTGGACACGGATGAAGTGCCCGGAGTATTGCCGCCAGAAGTCAACAAAAAGCCACATCGCTCGCACTTGTTGGACTTGTATCCAGATGAATCCTTTGGCAGCAGCAGTGAACAACAACACACAATGGAGCAACTGGAAAGTTGTAAGTGCCACAACTCATTAATTTAAGCCAGGGAATAACAACGGAACCGGTACCGTCTCACTTTTAGTACCGGAACTGAAACCGTAACCGAATGAAAATTCTCCCCCTTGACATTTTTTCAAAAACTTTGATCTCTCATAACTTCGTCAAAAATTAAGCGATTTTCAAGCGGAATATCATTTTGTTCATGATTTAGTCCCTAAATTGATTCTGCATTTAAATTTTAATCATCTAGAAAATTTTTTATATTTTCGATTCTAAGCCAATTCTCCATACTTACTCGAAACCGTACCTATATTTGTTTCGGTTTGATTCCCTGATTTAAGCAATATTATTTATTTATTAATTATGTCTATTTTTTAGTTACACCACTGCAGACGCTTCTGGAGCAAATAGAGGGGGAGGAGGATGAGGGGGAGGACAGTGATACCGATTCGGATGATGCGAGAAAGATTATAATGGTTGGTGCCGATTATCAAGCTGAAATCCCCGAAGGTCTCTCACTATATGGCGATATATTGCCCTATGAGAACGAGGATCAGCTAATTTGGGAGCCAAGTCAAGTCAGCGAACGTGAAGTGGAGGATTATTTGGCCAAGATACAAGAGACACGAACGCTTGCCACACCGCCGGAGGAAGGTGTTCCAGCTGAGGGTGAAGAGATCGCTGCAGTTGGAATAGAAGCCACTGTAGCAGCTCCTACA
Organism: Drosophila falleni; assembly: GCA_035045575.1. NCBI lineage: Eukaryota > Metazoa > Arthropoda > Insecta > Diptera > Drosophilidae > Drosophila > Drosophila falleni. The sequence continues at coordinate 11,636,042 of JAWNOV010000011.1, forward strand.
GCTCCAGCAGCATCAGCAGTCACTCCATTGGCCAGCTCATCCGACCCGGAGTCAGTGGTCAAGGATAATGAGCAGGCGTTGCATCTGCTCGTCCAGTGTGGTTACGATTTCAAGGAGGCACTGCGTCGCAAGCGTTTAAATGTGCTCCCATTAAGTGATACCATGAGCAGCTGGTCCGAGGAGGAGTGCCAGAAATTTGAGGAGGGAATACAGAAATTTGGCAAGGACTTTTATCAAATCCGACAGAATCAGGTAAAGGAAAGCACCACGCATGTCTAGAGATGATCAGTGATCATGTTTGTATATGTGTGTGATCCTTTTTAGGTGCGCACAAGAACAATGCGCGAACTGGTACAGTTCTATTATCTGTGGAAGAAGAGCGAGCGTCGGGATCAGAGTTTTGCTCTCAACGATACTATCGATCACATGGACGTGTTCATCAACGAAGTCGTCGATCGTCCGGGCAATGGGATGGGAACTGGAAACAGTAGTAATAATGGGAACAGTAATAATAATGGGAACGGTAATAATAATGGAAATGGTAACGGTAATGGCAGCTGCTCCTCACACACGAGCAGCTGCAGCAGCAGCAATGGCCACAGCAATGGCAACGGAAATGGAAACGGGAACGGAAACGTCGCCAACATTGATCACACACTGGACAAAGATGCGGTGACTGTACGTAAAGCAACAACAAAAAATTACTCGATCATGACAGGCGGCCAAGCGGGAGGAGGTGGAGGAGGAGGAGTTGGTGCATCGGGCAGTAATCGCAAGCGCGCCGCTTCCTTTGCCCTGGAAGAGCATAACGATGATCAGGAAAATGTCATCGATAGCTTAAGCTAGATCTAAAAAGAGTTATCGGTCAACGGGGCAGCATTTGAGCCAAATGCGCAGGCGCTTTCGACTCATCGATTAGTTAATTAAGTTCAAAACAAAAAACAACATTCATTATACATAAACATTATCATATATAACAATAATATAATACATAATACTAAATCTATCAATAATCGCAATCGATTGTCGTACTGAGATTACCGTTAATGCAAAGCTTTCGCATCGTCAACATCCGCATCAAGGTAAATTTAATACAAGGTGTCGAAACTACAGAGCTGAGCTCCCATTGGTAACCTTACTACGTCAAAGGCAAATACTCCACCTTACTTACACTTCACTCTGATCCGTAAAAGACGGAAATGGCGCATAAGTGCAAAAACTCTAGTTGTACTTGTTGCGCAACAGATTTGCGAATTTCACATCTGTTCTGTACCTTAAATTTCAAAGGATCAAATGTCAGCTCAACAATGTGAACACAACGTTGCCAGATAAAATAACCTCCAGCTCCAGACAAGTAGCCAATTCTCAAATTCGCTTTGTTTGCATTTTCGCAAACACACACACACATACGTATGAATGTATACACATACACGGCCAAAGACAGAGTCACGTACACATGAGAATAGAGAACTTAATGGAGATAGTACATAGCTGTTATACAGGCCCAGGCAAACGGCGATCGTGCAAAATGAAGTTTTGTGCTTTGGGGCTTGGATTATTTGCTGATGGTGTACATGTACATGTACTTGTCATTGTTATAGTGTGTGTGTAGTATATCTGCTCTTCTCTTTTTTTCCGCAAGCTTCACTGGCGTAGCGTGAACATTTTACGTTCACGTTCCATGACTCCATGCAGCCGAGCCGAGCAGAGCCGTCCAGTCAGCCAGCCAGCCAACGGACCGTAGTGAAAATCCAGTTTTGTTAAAAATAAACAAAGCGCAACAAGCGAAGCACGCTACAATCCTCAACGTGCTGCATATTTGTGTTGCGGCTGCTGATGTACATAACTATGTAAAATTTACATACATATGTATGTATGTAAACTCTATTGACGCTAGGACATCTATGCAGAGTTGTCATAACATAATTTGGGAAGTTTATAAGACAGCTTAAATTGATTTAACTAAATCGTTTTGGCTTGCTAACGTATTCTTATATGAATTTTCTGATTTTGTTATACATTTTAAAGCGTTATACATAAAAATGTATAACAAATTAAAGCGACTTCAATAAAAAGTACTCCTCACGTTAAAGTGGATGAAAAAGTTTTCTATAAATGATCGCTTGCATTTAAAACGACTTAGGCTGTCGTATAAACTTGGAAATTAGTGTGAAAACTAAAGTGAAGCACCTGCTGTTAATTTCTAATGTTAAAAATCTGTAATATTCCAAATAAGTAACATATTTCCTGCTGTTATAAATAGTTCACTTAAGTTAAAAATTAATTAACTCGAAAGCAGATTGCTTATGTTTGTCAAAATATTTATGGTCGCTAGTGTAGTATATTTGTCGTTTGAATTTGGAGCACAGCAGCGCATATGCAATTCGTTACGGGCCGAAACCGCAGAAACTGAGTTAACAACCGTAAAGCGAATACGAAACAGCGGCAACGGCAACACAGCAACAGCCGTCAAGTCGTCAGGCCACGAAGTGAGCCGAGTCGAGCCAGCGGAAGCTTAACATCCGGATAGCAGACGTCGTTGTCGTTGTCGTTGCCAGTTGCCAGTGTAAGAAGAAGATCGTTGGCTGCCAGTGTTGTTCTTCAAAACGAACGCCAAAGCCTGTCTGTGTTTTGGGTACTGCCTTTGATCTTATTCTCTCTCGCTCTCTCAGTGCTCTCTCAGTGCTCGCTCTTTTGCGCTCTCTTGCTTGGCCGCTTTTCATTGCGCCTTCGCCTTTGCCTTCGTCTCTTGGTGAGAAGCCGCAGCCAAAAGGCACGTAAACTGGTTGCTTTGCCGTCGCCTTCGTCGTCGTCGCCGTCGTCGTTGCTGTTGCCCGTACAGCAGTCGTCGATGTCGATGTCGTCGTGGTCGGCGTGGAGTGCCCGTAGTTTTTGCTGTTTCTCTTTAGTCTTGGTGTAGCGCTTGAGCTGCGCGAGTCGGAGACCTTCAGAGCAGTAGAAAACTATACTGAAACTAAAATATCATGGATCTGGCTTACAATGCGTCATCATCATCGTCTGTCTCACCTCCGCCGCCGTCGTCGTCGCAGTCGTCGCACGTCTCCTTCAGCTTCACCAACACCGCCAAGCTGCCAATTGAGACAGTGAAGCGTCTTATTGCCGCCGTTTCACGTCGCCCGATTCTCTGGTTGCGGAACAACGTGAGCGGTCAAAAGCGCAGCGATATTACGCCCATTTGGTTTGACGTTGGCAAGGATGTTAATTTGCCAGGTGAGTGCAGCCTTCTTCTTCACTCAAAGCTCTCCCTCTCTCTCTCTCTCTCTCTCTCTCTCTAGCACATACATACACACAGTTATTTACATTGTGGTTAACATACAGTTTACATACGTTATGTTTAACATACAGTTTACATACGTTATGTTTAACATACAGTTTACATACGTTATGGTGAATACATTCAGTTACTTTACAGCTGAATAGGAAAATCACAACTTGGAGAGCTTTTGAACACACTCACTCACGTATACAGTTAGTAAAGTAAATGTTTTGACAAAGTACAAAAATGCCCACACATTTAGTCGAAAAGGTTTTTTAAAAAATTATCAATTATTTACACAATTTCGGTCGCAAAAAATTTTATTTTTATGGTTTTTTATTTAAGCTCCTATTTTATTCTTCTTGTCTATGGTTCATAGAGCAAGTTAAATAAAATACAAATTACAACTGATCATGAGTTCACTTTAACGAGCATTCACAGTATAGGTTTTTACATGCATTACGTATTGCGGTTTTTCTTGTTGCCACACACTCTCTTACACACTCACACACAGATAACTGATCATACACTCTTCTTCCTCTTTCTCTTTATGATGACACTTGCAGCTGACGTCTGTCGGGTCAAGTGGGGACATTTGAGGGATAATTTTCGCAAGGTGTATATAAGGAACAATCTGTCGAATGAGACGCCGTCCTCGTGGCGCTTCTATAATGATATGCGATTCATGGAGCATGCCGTGCATGAGAATATCCTGCGGCAGGCACGTACACGAGGCAGCAGCAAGAAGCATCCACCTGGCCATTGGACCGAGAATAATAATCTGATACTGGATGAGAGCAGTAGTAAATTTGAGCCAATGATGGCCACCGAGCCCATCTGTGAGCTGAGCGACAGCTATGACTCGGAGCTGCATCAGCCGAGTTTCTCGGACATTAGTTCGTTCTTTGAGGATCGGGATTGCCAGCCGCAGCAGCAGCATCAGCACAAGCGGGTCAAGTTGGAGCCCAGCAATGGCGATGGCAATAGCCTCAATGAGGAGGATCTCAATGATGATGATTTCGATGAGGATGCGGCATCGGACCTGGATGAGGAGCAACGCAATAAACACAGCAACAATGTTACACCGGATCCCAGTGTCTTTACCATCGAAGTGTTGGACGATGACGAAGAAATGGCCATGCCCATAAGCAAAAGCAAGCCAAGCATCGCCAAATCCAACAGCAGTCTCAAAAGCGAACCCGATACGAAGCCACAGACACAGATACATTCGACATCCGACTTGCCATTTAAGTACATCAGCATGGATGCAGCCACTAATACCGAATCAAATGGCATTGACTCTCCGGACGATGCCGATCGCATGTTTCTACTGAGTCTGATGCCATTCCTGCAACGTCTGGACGAGCGTCGCAAGTTGCGTGTGCGTCAGAAGCTACAAAATGTTTTGATTGAGGAACTGGAATTTGGCTGATAACGTTTACAGGATCATTGCTTAGTTTATTGGTACATTATAAGCTTAGCTTACAGTATTAAAAAGAAAAAATCAAAATATAGTATGTCAAATAATTATTTCAAAATGAAAAAAGGCACACAAATTCGACTTTACTTAAAAATTTATTATAATATAATAAATTAATGTAAAACTTACAGATAAAACCATAAAAAGTAAACAAAAATAACAGATATACGAAAAATTACATTTTTCATACTGTCAATTAATTCTTTGCAAAAATGGCGTTTAATTAAAAAACTAGAAGAAAAATAATCAAATATTTATTGATATTGCCCCTATTTAAGTTGAATTTGAGTGCCTTTTTTCATTATACTGACATACTGTATAACAAGACGACTGAAATCCCCATATAATATTATATTACATAGAATGTAATCAGCTCCAACTAGGAGAAAAACAAAATCCGAAAAAAAAGATAACCACAAAAGCGTAATTATTTTTTGAAAGGATGCCTGACACGTTTTACCTGCTGCGTGTACTGTGAGGTATGCGCCGTTGTCGAGCACCTGCCTTTTTACCTGAGTCTGTCCGCAATTCCATGAAGCGGTGGTGCCATGAAATTCGTTGATGCTGATGCTGTTGATGATGATGATGATTCGCCTGGCCAAGACACACGAATTGGCTACGGACAGACACCGGAGAGCGTTTCAATTGAATTTTTCAAGCTAGCGAGAAACAAATTTTTGTCAGTGCAAGAGGCACGAGATGAAAACAAGTTCCTTAAGGGTGTTGTTTCTGGCAACAACAACAACAACAGCAGGAGCAAACGGGCAGCAAGAGCAGCAGCAACAACAACAACAACAGCTATAAAAACAAATGCGCGCCACCACCGGTCATATTTTCGCGCCACCGCCACATGCGCCGTTAATGTGCTCCCGCTCTCTGGCTCTCTTTAACATTGGCTCTCTTTGTGTGAGCACGTTTAATTCACTACCAAGGCGACTTATGTATGCTCTTCACTTGTAGACTAAACAAGTAATGCGTCTAAATTCTATTTCAAAAATTCAAAAAAACTATTGTTACGAATTATTAGTTTACATAAATGTATTTAAATTATTATTGCTTTCTGAAACTAATTTATTCAGGCCAATTCATTTTTATTGCTCTCTTATATGAGAGAAGTTTTACAGAGCACATGAGAAAGTGTCATATGGCTGCTCGCAAAGAAGGGTGTGCATAACAAAAAAAACAACAAACTGAAAGGGGCAGCAGAAAACGTTGTCGGCGCATGAACATGCATCCAGTTTCATGTTTAAATGCGTGCGTGAAGGTTGTGGATATTTTTGGAGAGTGCAAAAGGAGCCCTAGTCCCGCTAAACGAAACAACCACAAGAAGTGGGTCAAAATTTATTTGAAAACTAAACAAAACAACGCACCCAAAATGAACATTCAAATCACAACAACATACACAGGCAGACGCCAAAAATAAGTGAAAAGCACACGCAGAGAGTTAACGGCACTGTTAAAAAGTATGTTTATAATTTTTGATATAAAAGTGCATGTTATTGATATTAGGGCGCGTTTTGATTGCACTTCTTTGCCGCATAAGTGAAAATAAATAGAAGATAAAACAAGCGCACACACACATACATGCATAATTGTAATGTACTCGTGCATGTGAACAATACATACATAAGTATACTTGTACCCAAGGGAGACATACAGAGCAAGAGAGAGAGAGTACGAGCGTGAGCGAGCGGCAGTGAGAGCAGCAAGAGAAGCACGGCAAAAATTCAAAGAGCGCGCGCGCATGCAAACATCAAAATCAAAATCAAAAAAGAACTGACTGTGAGATACATTTGGTTTTTATTTCATTTTTTTGTTTAGCTACATAGATGATGAGCAAGCGCAGCAATAACAAGAACAACAACAACAACAGGAGCAGCAGCGACAACAGCAACAACAACAGAGCAAGAAGCAACACTCATACACACACATATATGTAGAGAGAGAAACGAGGAGGCATGATTATTATGTTGTGTTTTTAGTCGAATGTATCTTTTAGTCGGGAAAAGGAATACACGAATGTCGGAGTCGCAACGGGCCACAAACGAATTACGCATAAGATCTCACGGTCTTGCTACTTACTATAAAAGAATCTCGCATTTTCGAAACGCACCAAAAAAAAAAAATAACAGAAAAACCAAAACGAAAAACATCAATTCAACTTGTAAATCAATAAATTTATATTCAACATAATCAAAAAAAGAACAACAACAAATTGAAAAACATATATGAATGAATATGAGTGTGCATTTGTGTATTTTTAAGAAACAATATAAAAAACTATAAAGATAAACAACAACAACAACAACGACGCCACTTGAACATTATTGCGGCTTGCATGAGGCTGCTAAAAAAGGTGTGTAATCATTCCAATTCATTAACAATTTAATAAAAATGATTAACCAAGTTTAACAACAATTATTGATTGTGTGACAAATGGCGAGATTTTTGCAATTATATTGAGATTTCATATGCCGTTGATGCCACTGTTTGTATGTATCGCATATCGCATACATACACACACACACACATGCACTAACACTCACACTCACTCACACATATACCCCACATAGAAACTTGTATTAATACAACCCTCATCCCTTGCCGCTTTTGCGTCGTCGTTTGCACGTATTCCTTACACACACAAACACATCCTTATATCTAAGTGTGTGTGTGTGCGTGTGTATACAAATGCAAAAAGGACTTTAACTTCTTGGTCCGTGTGTTTTTTCACGTTTTGAGACAGACTGTTTCAATGGAAATGTTCAAGGGTGACAAGGGTAGTTTCTGCTCAGTCTCTCTACACGGCCCAAAAACTAGAAGTGCATCCTCCTTGGGGCGTTGCATGTGTATGTGTGCCGACAGAGAGAGAAAGAGAGAAATACTTAGAGCGAAAGAGATACGCAGTATTGTTTTTACTTCCCTTAAAAGCATTATTTTTGTTTTGAAATTGGATTATAATTAACAGATAATTATCTATGGAGGACCTTTGCAGTAAAAAATATTCAAATCTCTAATGACTGCAACAAATATATTTTTATTTTAATTAGTTCACTATATGAAAGAAGTATATGGTTTGTTTACTGTGTTTGTCAGAATTTAAATTTCTATTCACTTCAGAAAAATAGTAAAATTGATAGGCATTATTTGAACAAACACTTTTTATAATTATTAATAATAAAAATAAAAGTAAAGGATGGTAAATTATGATTATCTAACTACCAATGCTAAAAGTATACTTGCATTTATGTCAAAAAAAAACAGGAAAATCAAATGAAAACCAAGCTTCTAACCGTTTTCTTTGAGTGTAGACAGCCGCTTTGAAATCAACTTTGCCTTTTGTTGTTGTTGGTGCTGTTATTATTGTTGTTGTGAGAGGGGATGAAAGTCGGTCGGTCGGCCGTTTGGGCGTATGTCGCGCTCCATCTTGAAGATGGCAACCGACTCAACAACCAGTTTGTTTTTTACAAGTCTCAAACCAGGACGCTTAGAGGAGGTAACACGGAAAACGCTAGAACATAACGGAAAAACGGAAAAGGTTGGGGATATGGGGGTGGTTTTAACATTATCTTGAATACAGAGCCCTATTAATAGATATACTATGTGCGTAGTTTTCAAAATACGCATTTCATTTAGTGGGTCACACGGAACTTTCCAAGTACAGCCAGACGAGTTTCTTAAATAATCCGTTAACAGTTCAAAGAATCTTATATGAACATTATAAACTCTAAGAAAAATGTGCCTATATTTTATATGAATATAAAAATCGTTTATATTAACTTGATTATCATATTATAAATAATATTTTTGCTTTAATATATTATAAAAAAGTTTTCTAATGTACCCTTACTTTTCTTTTTTTAATGTTATTATAAAACGAACTGAAATATATCTTTTTTGAAATTCAATAACTTATCGATAATTTTCCGCCATTTTGTTTTGCGGAGATTTTGTTAAGCAGAATCGTTGAAAACAATGGAAAGAAAACAGTGTCATAAATTGTAAATCGTAGCTGGCGTGCCAAATTCCAAGATTCCGTTAAGGTAATTCCAACAACAGCAAGCAGAATTAGGAGAGGGAGACGAAGACGAAGAGGAAAAGAAGAACTAGAATCTGACCTGCTCCTTGCGCCATAGACATCTGTTAGGTATCCGGATTCAAATTCGGGTCGCTTGCAATGCTTAAGGGATCACTGAGAGGCTCTCAAACAATAGCGACGTAGAATTTCCCGAGGCATTTTCGCCTACCTACAATAAATGCAGCTGCACTCACACACACACACGCACACTCTCTCACACACACATAGACAGTCTAGTCCTTTTTCTGTTGCACTTGGGTTAAGCAATTTGGACTACTTAATGCACAGCAGTGCGTCCTGTCAACTTAGTTAGCTTCCTTCTCGACAACTGTCAACGTCGTTACGTTCTTCATCTGAATAGTTGAACTTTGACGCGTTCCAAACGCAAACACACACAACTACAACAACAACCCTCTCGAAGATATTATTAAATATTGATTTAATTGTATCTTGAACCGATTGCAATTGCAGCTTAAAAGTGTCTCATTGACTGCCAAAGGCAACGCCGCTGCAACAAACGTGATCTCAAATATCTTCTTATGATGGAACTCTTGTCAAACAATTCGGTTCCGCATCCGCAACAAATGGCCAGCAGCAATGCGCCCAGCGCCAATCCCTCATCGGTGGTCAATGCTGCATCCAATGCTGCAACCAATGGCGGTGGCAGCGGCAGCGGCAGTGGCAGCATCAGCAGCAACGCCAGCAACTCATCAGAGCGCCTTTTGGCCGGTATACTGGAGTCGTTCCCCTCCTGGGATCTCAATGTTGGTCTCTTGCCCAATGTGGGCCAAAGCAATGGGTAAGTAAAACAACCCCTCTTTAATATATATTATGATGCATTTAGATTACATTTAATACTGAAAATATAAAGAAAGTTTTAGAGTATTTAAAAATTGTTAAATTGAGCCCATATTTATTGTAAATAAACAAAATAACAAATGTAAAAATCCATTTTATAATGGAGTTCATTACTATAAAATGAAAAAAATGAATTTTACGACATTAAATAATTTAATTTTGTATTTTTAAATTAAATAATAGCTCTAAATGCATTTCTTTTTATAAGTTATGTGTAGTATATTTGCTAATGTTTTGTTTATGGTAATTTTGCAGCTCGCCGCCACGCACTGATTTCTTTATAAACAACTTTCTGGGCGGCCTGGATACGCATGGTGATTTCAGCATTGGTCCCATTGGCAGCGGCGTCTCACGCAATCCAAAGATGTCACCGGAATCCTCGAACAACTCAAGCATCAGCTGCGGCTGGTGTGAGGTGAGCGCCTCCATACGCTGCCTCGAGTGCAACGAGTTCATGTGCAACGATTGCCTGCGTGAGCATCGCAACAGTCCCCTATCCTCGAACCATTCAATTGTCTCGCTGCCCACGCCTATTGGCGCCTCACCCACCGGCGGCAGTTCGGCCAATGCACAGACGCCGCCGAGCAGCAATTTTATCTGTGACATTCATAATGAGATGTTGCGTTATGTGTGCGATTATTGCCGTAAACTGGTTTGCCAGTTCTGCACACTGCACGAGCATAAGGAGCATAGTTATGCGTCCATACAGAACTTTATGGTGGGCTCCAAGGAGAAGCTGGAGGGTGCCATTGAGAGCAGCCAGGTGGGCACACGTTGCATCAAGAGCAGCATTGACAAGGCATTGGCCTTTATACGGCTCATCGAGCGCAATTGCAGCGAACTGAGCGATAATATACGCAAGGCGTTCCGTCAGTTCATCATTGCCATTGAGGATCGCGAGCGTTTTCTGCTCGACTTTGTGGAGAAGCTGCGTCAGCGTCGCTTGGCCATTTTGCATGATCAAATGGCGGGCTTAAAGTCAGCACTCGCTGGACTCTCGGAGACCTCGGATATGCTGAGCAAGGTGGCGGATAATGCCTGTGGCATGGATCAAATTGAGATTGCCATGAAGCTCACAAATGGACAGCGTCAGATGGAACAGTTTGCTGGCATCTACAAGGATCTGCAGCCCAAGCAGGAGGTCTTTGCCTTTGCCCCACCCGACTACAGTCTGTTGCAGGACATACGCAATCAAGGTGGCGTCATTCTCGTGGACGACAAGAACATGCCCATTGTGTCCAGCAGCAATGGCATTGTGGCCAGCAATGTGGTCACCGCCCCCGCCACAGCCACCGGCATTGACATGGCCTTCAGCCTGCCCAGCATGGCCAGCACCGGGCCATTGAGTGTCGCCTCCACAACGGTGCGACGTCCATTGTTGCGTGACAACAGCTTTCGCATACCATCGCCCATTATGCAACCGCGTGGTGGCAGCGCCTGTGGCATGTCCAGTGCCGCCCTTGATTGGGAGCTGAATGGACTGCGCAGCTCGCCGGGATTGCACTTCAGTGCACCCAGGACAACACAGGCAATACCCGGCTGCATGGATCTGGTCAAGGTGCGCAACTCCAATGCTTTGTCCTTGTCCTTTGCCACCGAGGGCCATGAGGATGGCCAGGTGAGCCGTCCCTGGGGTCTGTGCGTAGACAAAATGGGCCATGTGCTCGTCTCGGATAGACGCAACAATCGTGTACAGGTTTTCAATCCCGATGGCTCGCTGAAGTTCAAGTTTGGTCGCAAGGGCGTTGGCAATGGTGAATTCGATTTACCCGCTGGCATTTGTGTGGACGTGGACAATCGCATCATTGTGGTGGACAAGGATAATCATCGGGTGCAGATCTTCACAGCTAGCGGTGTATTTCTTCTAAAATTCGGCAGCTATGGCAAGGAATATGGACAGTTCCAATATCCCTGGGATGTGGCTGTCAATTCGCGACGACAAATTGTGGTCACCGATTCACGTAATCATCGCATTCAACAATTTGACTCCGAGGGACGCTTCATTCGCCAGATTGTGTTCGATAATCATGGCCAGACAAAGGGCATTGCTTCGCCGCGTGGTGTCTGCTATACGCCCACGGGCAACATCATTGTGTCCGACTTTGATAACCACTGCTTGTATCTGATTGATCCGGATATCAATGATGTATGTATCTTACTATTATCCGACTTTAATTGTATCCAACTTAACTCTATTTTTTTTTTTTTTTAATAGATTCTGTCTGTCAAGGGACACGAGGGCTCTGGATTCCATGAGTTCAATCGCCCCTCGGGTCTGTGCTGCGATGACGAGGGCCGCATTATAGTCGCCGATTCAAAGAATCAACGCATACTCGTCTTTAATCAGAATCTTGACTTTATGTGGGATGTAAGTACAAGTGTTTTACAACTTTCAAAAATCAAACATTTCTTAAATTATATGCTCTTTAAATTGATATAGATTGAAGTACGTCCATCAATAAATCCATTAATGCCGCCAACTTTAGATGAAAAGGATCGCACTTGCGATGTTGCATTAATGCCGGATGGACGTATTGTATTCCTCATTGAGCTGTCGCCGGACTCCAAAGAAGGGTCTAACCCTTACAAGCGGTTTGTGCACGTATTCTAAATTAGTTTATAACAATATGCAACAACAACAAAACAAAAAAGGGCAGACGACGTTTTTTTTAGACCATTTACAAGCGCTAAAATGTTTAGCATTAAAACAAAAAAAAAAAGGAATCCAAAACAAACTTAAAACTTAAAACAAAAGGGCATTAAAATTAGTAAAAATTTTTAGCATAAGTGCTACAACGATTACCTCGATAATGCATAAGAGTTATTAAACAAGGTTACGATTTGGTAATTTACATACAATATACATACATGTATGCATAGCTATGTACATAGATACATAGATATACACATATATATATTGTATATGTATTTAGCGAATATACAAGATGAAACAAGCAACCAACCAACTAGAGAACTTACAACTAAAGCAAAATACCAACAACAGACAACGCGTTCAGTAGATTTTTAGGCTAGAGAACCTAGAAAAAAACTAAAAAAAACTTAGAAAAAAACACAATACTTTATATACAAGAGAATGGAGGAAAAACAAAAAAACAGACATAAGAAAAAAATAAATAAATTATGTACTAGATGAAAATATTATTACCTGTTAGTTAGACTGAGGACAGTTTAGCGGTTCAGGTGGTTTGCTTAGGAACTGTGGACGAATACGAGAAAGAACCACTAAGTTTTATTTTTTTTAAATATTCCTTCGATTAATTTTCCATTTGACGAGTTATTCAATGATTTGCTTAGTGGTTTATCGAGTTTAAAGTTTAGTTGTAATTCTTTTTTTTAAATATATATTTTACAATTTTAATTGTGGTATGCAAAAGTTAATCTAGATATATTTGTTTATTGTTTATTATGACTAATTTCTTATAATTGAGACTGAGAAAGTGAGAAAATGAAACTTTGTAAAAGCTAAATGGTAATTAATTAATGAAAAAAACAAAAAAAAAACACAAATGGTAATTATAAATGAAACCCGCTGACTTTTGGTTGAACTCTTAACGAAGACTGATTAACTAAACGGCAATTGTGGAGCCAACTGAAACACCATATATGGTGAGGCCAAAAACAAAAAATTGCAATGACATTGATAAACGTAACGTAACTTAAAAAAAAACATAGCTTAACATACAATACATATGTACTATATATATACGATTATATAATGCATATATATGTACGTAACTCAGCGCCACATACATACATACAGTCACAACAAAAATTCACATCAATTCATCATAATATGGGCATAGCTTAAACCGAGTTTAACTGACATACATTTATACATAAATACATCTAAACATACATACGTTGCATCACAACAAGAAACGAGAATTTTCTTTACAATTATTATAATTAATTTTATTGTATGATTATGAATTGTATTACTATATTAATTACGTGCAGGTACAGCAAATTTAGCAAAAGAAACAAACCTTAACATAATTTTTTGACTCAAATGTGTTCATTAGCATTTAGTAGAGAGCTGAAGGAGAAAAATTCTAGCAACATGGACGGACGGAAAAAACATATGAAAAATTCAGAGCAATATGCGCGTATTGAATACATATTTAGGTGACATGTTCCTCGCAAACAAACAAAACAAAACAAAAGAAAATGAAATGAAATGATAAACGAAAACAAAAATATTAAAATACAATACTACATACAATACATACATATATTAGCCGAATTAACACAGCAGAGCCAAGCTGTAAGCATAAAAGTACGTGTATCTGTGAGATGCATAGATACACGCACTGCAGACTAACGAGATTTACCGTAGAACGTAGAACGTAGATGCAAAAATGCATAAATGTTGCAATGCGTTTGAAATGCGCTTAAAAAATGGTATTAGCCAACTTAATGTCTTCATTTGAAATCACCAAATGTTTTTTTTAGTTAATTAATGTCAACTTTTCTGCATTTGTATCTGTATCTGTATTTTGTATTTATTGTTGTTCTTAATCAACCCTACTGACCGAAGCTTGACAAGATTGTGCATTTGAGCATTGAGCTAACACTCCTTCCACGTATAAAGCAACACGCATAAAATGCGCAAAATAAAAACTAAAAACACAGATTGTATGCAATTTGCTCTACGAGAGTGAATGCAAATTATATATATCTTATATATGTAATAAGCATATACTTACTTGTATACATAAAGTATATGTATTATGTGTAACTAGAGTTAAACGACAAATGTGTATCGTAACATTTAAGTGAAGATTTTACCTTAGCCATATATACAAACAAACATATTATTTTTCAATATGTTTTATTTTTAACTTTATAATTTTGTTTATTATTATTTTAAAAATTTTTTGTAACTGCCATTAACTCATGTACACACAAACACACACACAGACACACTTATATACCTTAAAGCGCCGTTCATTTTATGTGATTGCTGGTAGCAACCAGATCAAAGCATTTCCTCACATTTTTCAAAACCATACCATTGTAATAATAATAACTTATATGCATAGATACATTTATGAAACATATGAGAAATGCCATATTTTACTAATATTTCTACATGTGTGAGATTTACTAAATGAAAAACGAAACAAAATAAGCAAATACTAAAATCATTACAAATGAGCGCCGTTTTCTAAAAGCCACAGTTTTGAAATTGTGTAAAAAAAAAAAACAAAAAACAAATGGTAAACCAAGATTGAGATTTAAGTACTACCGAATGCCATAATTCAAAATAAAAAGCATTTATAAACAACATATATTATATATGTATATCTAAAGATTATTAAAGTATGTTAAACAACTAAACAAACTAAAAGTCATGAATACTGAACAATTTGCCAAAGGCTTAAGAATCAAAAAAATACAAAAACAAAAACAAAATAAAAATCAATATATAGAATCATGAATATCATATTAACACCCACACACATTCACTTTCACCCATACACATACACACACAGCTAGCCTATGCATTAAATAGTTAATTAAACATTTACAATACATACCAAAAAGATAAATGAAAAACAAAATACAAAATAATAATTTCAAGCAGGTATTTTAATTTTTAAATACAACAAATATTCCAAAAAAACTTTGCTAAAAAAATAAAATAAAATACAAAAAAATTGATAAGTAAATGCTCATATACAAGTAGCTTAATAACGAACTAAAAACGAATCCAAAACTTAAATCAGGTATTCAATTTTTTGTCATACTTATACGTACATATATACAAGTGTATATATGTGTATTTAGAAGTAAGTTAATATATATATATATATATAATTATAATTATCTTGTAAAACGCAACAGCAGCTAACAAACTAAAAGAACTCCCAAAAGTAAAAGTAATAAAAGAAAATGCTATTTATAAATCAAATTTTTATAAAAATGTCGATTAACGATACTAAATAATGAATTCTTATATCAAAATACAATTTTGAATAAATTTTATATGACAACAGTTTGTCTTAAACAATGAGATCAAGAGCGCTAATAACAAATATATAACTGAATATTTAAAAAACAAAAGAAAAAATGTAGCATTAGCAATTAAGTTTGTGACAAACTCCAAAAAAGAAAAACGAAAACAAAATACAGCATTGTATCTAAATCCATGTTTCATTTGGCAAACATAAATACATACATACATACATATACATTATACATATAAACATACGCATGCATACATACTAACATACATATATGTAATAATTATGGAGCAATTGAGTACAAAACGAGTACAAATTTAATTTATAAGCATGATCAGAAAAGAAAATACGCTAAAGGATTAAACAAGAAAAAAGAAAATGTAACAAAAAAAGAAGTGGAAAAAAATTTAAAAAAAGAAGAAAAAATACTGTAGGCCAGCTACTGGTTTCTCATATACATAACAAAAAAAATATCTATAATGAATACTACATATAGGCATATAGTCTACCTGCGAATTGTATATTTGTTCATCAATGTATTTGTATTCATTTAATGCGAGTACGAATACTACTTAAATAGTAGATACGATAGCAGCATACGTATATACATACATACTTACTACAATACATACATATATGCATTCATAAATAGTAATAACTAAATACGAAATTACCAAAAAAAACCAAAAAAAAGCAAAGTTTAAACTATTGAAAAACAAAGAAAACAAAATTTAAAAACTGGAACTCTCCTCCTCTATTTGATTTGCTTCGAGAGCTCCAAGATTTTTTTTGGGCATACATTTTGATAATCTACGCATACATTCATACATTTCTCACTTAAATACATAACATATTTACATAGAAAAAAAAACGCATGTACTAGGTACACAAGTAAATACATACATACATAATATTGCAGCTATTTTGCATAAGTAAATATAAATAAAATATATGGACGAAAATGCTCTTAGATCAAGGCGACAAATTATAAACAATAACGAGTTGCAGTTAAAAATTGTAATTGTGTAATAGTGAGGAAAAACAAAAAAAAAATTATAATAATACAATACTTGAATTGTAATTTTTCTATATACATGCATACATAAATATATATACATATATATATGTAAATATATATATGTGTGGGACAAGAGTAAGAGTATATTTTATACGATAAACAAATTTTATAACATATTTAAATAATAAATTATACACTAATAAAACATCCATAGTATTTGTTTTATTTTAAATCAACAGATTTTTGGGGTCTGCCTAAAAGTATGTGATATTTTTGTGCAAATTTTCGCAGTTTAAATTGTATAAAATAAAAATCTTTTTCAGAATTGTACAAATTTTTAAAGAAAAAAGCTATATTTAAAAAAAAGAGTTTATTATATTTTTATTATTAAAAAAATATGAAAAAACAAACGTTTTGTATTTGTAGATTTGATTCTCAAATGTAATTCAAATCAGGTCTGTATGTATCAAATTGCACCTGTGATTATTATTTGCTTATAATTTCAGTAAATATCACAATAATTTTTTCAGAATTTGGGACCAGTTGGACAGTAAAAATACCTTTTAGTACACGTAATTGTATCTCCAAGTTGATTGCGAGCATGTGTTTATTGTGACGTTTGCTTTATATTTTCTAAAATAATTGCGTGACTTTCTGACAAAATAATTAACAACTAAATCTGGTTAATGGATGTTCTCTAGATTATAGAAACAAAGTCCAGTCATAATAAAAGATTATATAGATGCAAAGTAATGCATATCATATTGTTATAGTCATTTAATGACAGTAGCAACTGACACTGACATTCGACAATCTGTCTATGGGTCTAAGTTTAATCTTCATGGTCAGGGTTTGTTCAGTCTGTGTAATACGAAAACGAAAATACTTTAAATGAATGAAACAAGACGCTTTTTTCAATAACCGGTTCGTTTGCTTATTTGCTTGCGCCCCAAAGCTAACAGCTGTTATGGAAAAGGTAAACAATCGATAATCTCCAGGCGATCTTTACTACTTGAAAAGGTGGAGATCTCAATAAATAAGTAGTAAACTTTGATGAGCTTCTATACTCTTTTCTGGAGTATTTATAATCATCTATTTAACTCAACAAAACATATTATGAACTCAGAATTTACCCAGGAAACTACCTAGGGACCCTTAGCATCGAAATCAATATCTAGTAGAATCAAGAGGAAAATATTTTTTTTTAACTTAATAAAATTCAAATGCAGAATCAATTTAGAGGACAAATCATGAACAAAATGACATTCCACGTGAAAATCGGTTAATTTTTGATGAAGTTATGAGAGATCAAAGTTTTTGAAAAAATGTCAAGGGGTAAGTATGGAAAATTGGATGATAGATGGCTTAGAATCGAAAATATATCAAATTTTCTAGGTGATAAAAATTTAAATGCAGAATGAATTAAGAGGCCAAACCATGATCAAAATGACATTCTGCTTGAAAATCGGTTCAGTTTTGATGAAGTTATGAGAGATCAAAGTTTTTGAAAAGTATGGAAAATTGGATAATAGATGGCTTAGAATCGAAAATATATCAAATTTTCTAGATGATAAAAATTTAAATGCAGAATGAATTTTGAGGCCAAACCATGATCAAAATGACATTCCGCTTGAAAATCGGTTCAGTTTTGATGAAGTTATGAGAGATCAAAGTTTTTGAAAAAATGTCAAGGGGTAAGTATGGAAAATTGGATGATAGATGGCTTAGAATCGAAAATATATCAAATTTTCTAGGTGATAAAAATTTGAATGCAGAATAAATTTAGAGGCCCAACCATGATCAAAATGACATTCCGCTTGAAAATCGGTTCAGTTTTAATGAAGTAATGAGAGATCAAAGTTTTTGAAAATATGTCAAGGGGTAAGTATGGAAAATTGGATAATAGATGGCTTAGAATCGAAAATATATCAAATTTTCTAGGTGATAAAAATTTAAATGCAGAATGAATTTAGAGGCCAAACCAAGATCAAAATGACATTCCGCTTGAAAATCGGTTCAGTTTTGATGAAGTAATGAGAGATCAAAGTTTTTAAAAATATGTCAAGGGGTGAGTATGGAAAATTGGCTAATAGATGGCTTAGAATCGAAAATATATCAAATTTTCTAGGTGATAAAAATTTAAATGCAGAATCAAATTAAAAGAAAAAATATGATTAAAATGGTATTCCACTTGAAAATCGATTCAGTTTTGATCAAGTTATGACAGTTGGAAGTTGGAAAACTCTTTGACCTAACGGTTAACGGATCCGGTACCGGTTCTGGTGTTATACCCTGATTTTAATAGTACTATATATAATTTTGAACTATGATTAGAGTATCACAAGTATTATTTGAGCTTAATTAAAAGCCATAACGTAATATATTATACCAAGAGTATTTAATCATCGACCTTCCATAACATTGTTAAATTTTTTTTATGTTTATTTATTTTTTAATGCACAAACTCTGTTAAGTGTCGTTCATCAATCAGAGATTTTAGTCTGTTATTATTTCTTTTTAAACGTCAATTAAGACTGTAAAAAATAATAATTTTATTATTTCAAAATAATTTTAGAACAATTAATAAAGCTATATTTAATTTTAAATTCAAAGTGCAAAATATGAACAAAATTGTCGTGAATTTTAATATCAAAATTTTTTATTAGCTTTTTTAGTTTATTAGCTGTTGTCTGCTTAAAAGTATTTTTTTATTTGGTACACGCGTTTTCGCAGTTTACCAAACCCAGCAATTATGTCAATTAAAAGTTTGTGTAACAATCGCGAAAGATCAAAACTAAACTGGAATATTACATTTTGGCGGAGCTGTTTTCAAAACAAGAGAGTGCGCGGAAATTGAACATACAGAAAATAGAAAAAGAAAAAATAAATTGTTTACACAAAATGCGAGTGGAACTGGCTAAGCACGAGCCTAACCTGAAGCGTTAGTTGCCGGTCTGTCCGGACTCGGTTAACAGACGTGTTTCGAACGTTGGCGCGACAAGTGAATCCATTCGAAATCGAGCCGGGCGGCAACGAGTACTCGTATAACATTCGCAGGCACAACACTTTGGCTTAATTTACGGTGCGGAGTGTATTCACTTTCAAGATTTCAATATCGCTGCGTGCTTTCAAGATTTCAATATAATTTTCAATGGTTTATTTGGTTTCGTCAAGTGTCGACAGGTTGCGCATACAAATCGATTGGAGTGAAGTGGAGGCGCCACATTTGTAATTATAGCAGTGCTCTACCAGAGACTAGCCCAGCTCTGGTAACCAACCACATAGTTAGCAATCAGCTTCAACGTTGGTCAACTCTGATCGCACAATTCACTCAACGCAATCATTCAGTTCACAATTGACCGTTGATATTGCCTGTTTTATGCCACGATCGGATTTTGTCACCCGTCGCGATTAAAGATTATAAAAACAAACAATTTCCTTGCATAATTAGCAGTTTTTTAACGATTATTTGACTATCAAAACTCACTTTTAGTACTTAATTGTTACGCTATGCTGTGCTGAAAGTAAAACGAATAAATAATCTATGAACTGTTATGAACATTAATATTTGTTATTGAATAGTAAACACAGAAACGTGACCTAAAGTCATCGACCTACAATCACTGCGGGAAAAGCGCTTGTAATGTCTTCATTGTGCACATATAAAGTTACTCAAATAATTGTTTTAACAAAACACAAAAAAATACATATTTTTAAAAAAAAAAATGTTTCTATTCTTGATTTTATTTATTTTTTTATATTTTGTTTTCTTCGTTGTGATTGTGATTTTTCATTTTGTAAAAAAAATTACTAGACTAACTGTATTTACATTGACCATTATGCAATTGAGTTACCCTAAAATAGTCTCTGGTGCTAGCCAAGTTTATAAATACATGACTGTGACCTTGGAACTGTTTATGATAGGGTGTTAACAAACCATACACAATAGGCCATAATTAATTGGTCGTGTCAACAGAAACCCTTTCAACAGTCGGTAAAATAACTATTGATAGTTCGAGAAAACTTGTGTGTGTGAATATCCTTTCTTTTTGCATATTTATAGGCAAACGAACATGTGTATTTAACCAAGAATTTCCCAGTGTTCGAATGCCATTAAAGAACATTCTAAGGTCACAAATTGAAGTCGAACCATTAGCTACCATATAAAATGCTATTAGCCATTAGGTTAATATGATATACAGGTGTGCTCCAGAAATTTCTAAAAATTTTGAAAACAACCGTTTGAAATATTGGTATTCCTTAAATGTCAGAGATATAACCTGATATAAAATTGTAGAACACACCTGATAGCCATAGATAACTAATAAAAAACTGTGTAAAACAATACAGTGTACAGAAATAAACTTAATAAGAATAACATCATTGATATTTCAGGTGTACAAGGACTTCGACTGTTATTATAAATAATATTGAGAGGCCAAAGTTTAAAAGACAGTTTATAACATGGCTGAGAATTCCGTTAAACACACCCAGTCAACACCCATTATATTAGTAAGCGAGAAAAACACAATAAATGGTAATTAATATTTAAATGATTAGTTCAGCTTATTATTATATTAGCAGCAAGATAAACAAACGTTTAATTTTTTAATTGACTGGCCAATTTCAGATGCTGGCAATGGAACAACTGTTATTAATATTGGTAAGTAAGTGTATATTAATGATTATGTTTAACTTGTCCTATCATGATGACTGTCGCCTTATAAACTGCAAAATTATTGAATCATCATTACTAAACAATATTTTGTTTTTCGGCTGATCCAGGGAATAGGCTTTTGGTATAGTTTAAGAATCCATTTTGTCTTATCGATTACCGCATTCAAAAAAAAAATCCGTATAGATTATGCATTTATATTTTTAAATTCATAATGCTGATAAGTCAGTAAATTTTTATTACATTCATGAGTTTGTCAATGCAGTTGTTTAAATCAAATTCCCTAACGTCCTTATCAGTTTAATTTTTTCTGTGTATACTGGGTTCGTGTTAATACACACCCAGATTAGTAAAACTGATAACGAGCACAGAATAGCTTGTTGGAAAATGTTTCATTCAGTTCCAACCGGCATTTCTGCTGATACACTTGTGTTGCTGAGGTAAGCACTTAAAATATTCACAGAATTGTCAAAATTAAATTTTAAATTTCAAAACAAGTTAACTCCGTATTGATTCGTAAAGTAACGTATTTTTATCTTTTGTTTATCGAACTGCTTCTATTGAACGATAACAAGTACTAAGTAATCGCTATGGCTACTTAGATATACTCGTACTCGGTAATCGGTACTCGTACTCGGTAAATGGTATCGTTTACTAAACAGCTGTTCAGTCAGTCTAAGTTGTGTTTTCTTGTTGGCATCCATAAAAAAGTGAGGGGTATGCGGTACGAGATTTGCGTTTTTGAAACGGGTTTTTAGAATTGAATAAAATTAAAGCAACGGCTGCGACTCATGTAGTCAACTTGCTCGCCATTTCAATTTCAATCTTCTCGTTGTCGTGAACGCTGTCGGTTGTGCTCTTTGCTGTTGTGCGTCGTCGTCGCTCGTAAATTTTTAGTCAATTATTAATTTGATCTCGGCTTCGTCGGTTTGCGTGTTACTCCGTGCCCCACTACACTAAAAGTATATTAATTACATACATAGAATAAATAATAATAAAACAAAAGTGATAGTGTTGTGTCAGCCCTGGCATTTGACATAGAATACTTGTAAACAAAGTTGTATATTCTAGTTTTGTGTGTTTCTCTCTTTTTTGTTTGTATTCTGCAGAAGCTGAAACAGAAAAAGAAAACGTCGCGCCCACTTCACAGCCTGACATAATGGCAAACTTCGATGATGTGAGTGTTGTTCCAGTTCCAGTTGCAATTGCAAATGTTTCGTAAAAGACAAATATTAAAGCAAATAAACAAAAAACTACTTGTGCATGCAATTTAATGCGAGCACAACAAAAACTACATAAAATAACGATTATTAACGAACATTTGTGCACGTAACAAACATTAAGCCTTTATTTTTGTCAGATTTTATTTGATTTTTTTCGTTTGCCTTTATGTTTTTGTTTTCGTTATCTTCCTATATATGCGTACATATAACGCTCGTATGTATGTGTGTTGCATGTAACTCCGCCACACAAATTGATCATTGCAAAAACCAACAACAACCACAACAACAACAATTGCGATGAACAACAACCACAACGAGCAGACATTGCAGCGTGCTCGCCTCGCATTCGCCAGCGGCAAGACCAGGAACGTAAGCTTTCGGTAAGTCGGTGTAACTGTAACCAAAGCTTAAGCCGAAGCCAAAGGCAAAGCCCAAAAATAAGCAACAGTAGTTCGTTTACTTCTTTTTTATTTTTTTTTATTTTCTTGACTAGTACAAGTAACTAGGTCGTTGGCGTTATTGCGTTTATGTTAAATGTAATGTAAAATCCAAGAGATGTCGCAACGTTTCTTCAGCGCATTTTGAAAGTAGCTATTAACGTATATGAATAAATAAATATATGTACATACATATGTAGAAACAAGCACTTAAGTACATCTCTAGTTCAGTGTGGGATCACAGTACAAATACACACACGCACACGCATACACACTGAAACAGAAAGCTTTTGGACTCATTTCACTTGAACTTTGTCGCTTGGGGAGCTGATAAGAAATGTAGATAACTTTTATATATGAATCAAACATGCAGACATACAATAATACAGTGAGCATAAAATAAAATCATTCATGCATGCAGAAAATCTATATAGATAACTTAATCATATTTTATATTATAAATATAAATAAAAATAAAACTTCATGTAGTATATATATTTTTGAATAATATAACCATTTCCGGTTAATTTTCATCATTAGTATTTTATTTTATTTTTATGAGATATATTCGATTAAACTTTTTTTTAAAACCCAAAATGTGAATCGTTATTTGACAAAACAATTACTTAAACAACTGTATACAAACACAATACATATGTAAATGTGCATGCATGCATATGTATATATTTTATAATTAGAATCAGGTTGGGATCTTTGATCTTTGCTGTACTTCGCAGTTGATTTGCAGTTCACTTCAAACTAGAAAAAAGCTACATTTTTTTAATAGGTATTAAAATGTTAAAAAGATTAACTAGAATAATTGCTAGACTAATCGCACTTTAAACCTTTAGTCAGGTCACAAAACACACGGACGGAACTATCTATCTATATATATTTATAGCAGCTGCACACAGTGTCAGAGTCAAGATCAAAATTGATATGTTAATAAACAAAAAAACGATGTATATGCTTAAGCATACATAGAAATATTTGTATAGGTATATATATCTTTCGACTTTAAGTGTGAAACGGAAGTGCGGTCAAAATCTTTGGACACCCTCAAGGTTGATAGTCATTTAATTTCATGATCTTTTTCTTTTTTTTTTCAAATAAACTCGGAACAAACGTGTTGAGTTCTGCGATTGTTTTCGGCTTTTTTAAGCTTGGCTCTTCTACTTCTTCTTCTTCATAGAAGCGCATAGAAATATCTTACATATACGTAATACATATAAAATGATATATACATACACATATTGTCGCCCAAAGTTAAAGCGTTTCTAAATATTGATATTGAATATCAGAGTTTATGCCGCATCATTGCGTGCTTAATGGCTTTAATTACTTCATTGATATGCACAACGATCGTTTTTATATATAGTATATCTTTACTTATAAACTATAATTATATGATTAATGTTTGGCAATTAATAAATGCAATTTCAATTGCAACTGAACTTGACAATCATTAAAAATATAAACATTATAATAATCATGTTTGGTTATATAGAACAAAGTGGATTACCTTAAAGACTTGCCCCAGTTAATTCAAATCAAACAAATTCCTGTTATTATTAGGCCGGTATTCCAACCGGTTTCTTAGTTCTAATCTGTCTTGAATTCATTTCAGCTCAGACAGCAGCTGATGTCGATCTATGACGATATAAACGTAGAATCGTTTTCAAAACCAAAACGTTGCATAATTTATTATCGAAACGGCAAATTAGCATTGACCTTCTCCATCTTACTCAGCAACAAAACAGACAGTCGACAATGACTTTAGATATTTGCTGTATTAGTACTTGTCTTGCATTATGATTAGCTAAATTTTCTTTTTTTAATTCCTTTTTTTTAGTTTTGTTTGATTTTGTTTTGGCCTGACTTTGGTGTTCAGGTGCTCAGATGTTTTAAGCTATAAATAAATAGTTAAATAATAAAAGCGTACAAAATCTAATTAGTTTAAACGTAGCTCGAGTTCCGTTTATACTAGAAATGTTTTATAACTCATATTCACAGTTCTAATAAAATTCTTCAACGTAAAGAAAAGTTTATATGGAAATTAGTATAAAAACTAGTTACTAGTTGTTCTGTTTTAAGTATTCAAATTATTCCATTTGTAACTCTAGTTATACCCTTGAGACATTATTATAGCCTTGTATTTAAATTCCTAAAGAATTTCTCATAAATCAAGTATTTTATATTAATTAACATCAATTTAAAGCAAGTTTGTTTTAAGAAAGCAAAGATAAAAATATATATTTTAATTATATCCTAACCATTTACTCTTTATTGAATAAATTTTCGATATTTTTACATTCATTTTAGCCGCAAGCAATTGGAGAATCTACTCCGCTGCTATGAGGAGCATGAAAATGAGATTATCAGTGCATTGGAGGCGGATTTGCGACGTCCCAAACAGGAGAGTTTAATTGTGGAAACCGAATTCATGAAGAATGACATCAAGCATATACTTTATCATCTAAACGACTGGGTCAAGGCCGAGAAGGTATGTTTCTGAAATGACTTTACTTAAAATATAAGCAATAAATTATCATATCTGTTGTATTTTTGTAGCCCTCAAAGTCGTTTGTTAATATGCTGGACGATGTGCAAGTCTTTAACGATCCCTATGGAGTTGTGCTTGTAATTGGCGCCTGGAATTATCCATTGCAGCTGTTGCTTGTTCCCGTGGCTGCAGCAATTGCCGCTGGAAACTGTGTTGTACTCAAGCCCAGTGAGATTGCCGGCAATTGTGCTAAATTTATTGCCGAAACATTACCTAAATATCTGGACAATGTGCGTGAGCAGAGATAATGTATTGAAACAACATAGTTAATAATTATTTTATATTTCAACCGGCAACAGGATTGCTATCCCATCATTTGTGGCGGACCCAGCGAGACTGCAGAGCTATTAAATCAACGCTTTGATTATATATTCTATACGGGCTCGACGCGTGTCGGTAAAATTATACACGCTGCGGCAAACAAACATTTAACTCCCACAACACTGGAGCTGGGCGGCAAGAGGTGAGCAGGAATTAAAATTGTGAATTATCCATAGCCTCTTTCACGTTTTCTCCTCAGATTTGTTTGTTTTTTTGTTTCTTGCCGACTGCTTTTAATAAATAAATAATCTACAATGATATCTTTTGCAGTCCGTGTTACATTGACAAGTCCGTGGAGTTGCGCACAGCTGTGAAGCGCATTTTGTGGGGCAAGCTGATTAATTGTGGACAGACCTGCATTGCACCCGACTATATACTCTGCTCCAAGGAGATGCAGGAGAAGTTCATAGTCGAGGCTAAGGATGTGCTCAAGGAATGGTATGGCGAAAGCATACAAAGCAGCCCCGATCTGAGTCGCATCATCAATCAAAACAATTTCCAGTAATTTTACACCACAAATATCTAAAGAGTTTGCATTAGTTAATATTATTTTGCTTGCAGACGTTTATTAGGACTGATGAAATCTGGACGTATTGCTCTGGGCGGTAAATATGATGCCAGCGAACGTTATATTGAGCCCACAATTGTGGTTGATGTGAAACCCAATGATCCCATTATGGAGGAGGAAATCTTTGGTCCCATTTTGCCCATTTATACGGTAGAGAATGCCTATGATGCAATGAAGTTTATCAATGCCAGGTATGTTGGTCTGTGCGCCAACAACAACAAGAACAACAGCATCCATATTTATCATCGTCTGTCTTCAAATTGTTATACACACATATTTATATTATCTTTCGTTTCTTTTATCATTTGTCTTACGCCCATTTATCACACACACACACACACTATTGTTTTTCGATCCCTGCGAAATTGATGAAATAATGCAACTTGTTTACGACCCACGTCTGTTTTTGAAAAATTGTGATAAACCCAATTAGAGAAAATCCGCTCGTCCTGTATATTTTCACATCGGAAACTGAGGTTCTAAATCTCTTCGTTAATGGCACACAATCGGGCGGAATGTGCGTGAATGATACGATAATGCATTATGCCGGTAAGCCATGATCTCAAGATCAATAACGAGTCCAAATATTACGGCTACGGTTAATGATAAATGTTGCAAATTGAAGCAATTCCTAGTAAAATCCTTCAACCCAGCAACTTCTCCAACTAAGTACTATAATGCCTATTTATTTATAAGGATTGTGTAATGACGCTTGAAGTATATGATATGGTTACGGCAAGATAAAACCCCCTAGATAACTGTCCTTCCCTCTCTCGATCATTTGTAAATATGTATAGCTTATTTGGTGATGGTTTTTGTTTTTAAAAATTTACTAAATTGTAATTTCAACAAAAGCAAATGTGTGAAAATACCTATTTGCGTTGTGTGCAATTGTAGTTCCTTCCTTTTAGACCCGAATTGTTAATTAGCCCTACACTGAGTTCATTCCAATTGTAATTCATCAATATCATATTCCTGAATTGTGTACATTATATGTTCTAGTTATTTAGTTCGAGCTCATTTTGAATGAAACATTGTAGTATATTATATTATCTTAATTGTTTTTAAACCTCTTCCTCCCCCCTCAACACTTATGCAACTTAAATAGAGAAAAACCACTTGTAATCTACGTATTTTCGAATTCTAAAAAGTTGATCAATGAGTTCAAGAAAAACACGACTAGCGGCGGATTCTGCAGCAACGAAACTATAATGCATGTTGGAGGTATATATGAGTATATAAATGTATATATAAACATAAGTATATATAGAGTAAATTAAGTAATTATTTACAATTGCCCAGTGTTCTTTTTTTATGCACTTCAACTAATGCACAAATTGTTGTTTACACCGTTTCGAACACACAGCTCAAAAATTAGTTTGATTATTATTTGTTTGTTTGCAAAATCAACACAAAATCAACGACAATTGCCGATCCCAGTACACAAGCGTTATCCGGACACAATAAGTACACACAACACAACAGAGAAAATAATTATTATTATGCATTTGTATATTTGAGGTATTAACAAAATACTGCTTGGACTCGGTTAAAATTAATTGTTTTTATTGGTATTATGGCATTAAAACGCTTACAAAATGCTTGCTTGAACCAAACTTAGCAAATTGTTGATAAAAAAAAATAGTGCGAATTTTTAATTAACAACTGGTGATTGGTGTGAATTTATTGAATTTATTGAATTTATTACTGCGAATATTGCAGTATTGCAACTAACACTAATATATAATAAATTAAGCTTAAGCATTTGTTAACATTTTGGGAATTTCTTTACCAGTTGACACAATTCCCTTTGGCGGTGTCGGCATGAGCGGCATGGGCTGTTATCATGGCAAACATGGATTTGATACGTTTACACACAAGAAATCGTGCCTGGGCAAGGATCTGGCTATAATTGGCGAAAAGATGGCATCGTAAGTAGTTATTATCTACAGTAAACATTCTATAAATATTAATTATTTTGAAATGTAAACAATTGTAGAGCTCGTTATCCGCCGTATTCGGATCGCAAGGCCTCTCTGCTCTCATTCCTGTTGCGCAAACGACGTCCGCTGCCCAATTTGCATCTGTCGCATGTTCTGGCTGTGGGTCTTGGCGTGGGTTTGACTGTGCTGGTCAACTATTACCTACAGGTAAGAAAGGTACATTTTGGCACCCATTGTTCTAGCAATTGTGTTTGTGCGAATCTTAATAATTGTATTTATTTACATGCATATCATACACAATTTCACGGCCCAACACGCACACGAATACTTGCTTTAAATTTCAAATCGAATCCCAATTCATAAACACACACAATGTCCAACTTTTTTAGGGCAAGCTGTTGTCGCGTTAAAACAAATTACATCAATGGCGGATTTAAATCGTTACACCATGAGCCAGTGGATTTATAATTTACATATACATTTGGAACCCTTCGCGAGAAAATGCACTAGCATTTAGTATTAGTGTCTTCATTTTTATTGTTGTGGGGTTTTTTTTATTATTATTATTTATACTAACTATGATCTTAAGGCACATACATACTCTTGCATTTAGATTTCAAAACTAATACGATATAATTTGATACATATTTGCATTTATGATACTAATTTAACACTGGTAAACATTGTTTCATGTAAATAAATAAATTATGTAATTTGCTTTTGCTCCTAGGAAACGTATAAAATATGTATTTGTATAATTAAATTCTTTAATTTATGCCATGTGTAACAATTTATATTTTCAGAAAGAATCAAACTAAATAAAAGCATGCAATTTGTACTTTTAATACGCATATCGGTGGGTGATGTAATGCTATTGGATACTACAATATATATTAGTTATTGTTATTTAGTCGCTATTTAATAAAAATGTGAATGTTAAAAACCAATTTCCAAATGAGCGTTTTATTTATTTTATTTGAAATTCGATTGTCAGTGTGACCGTATCAGCGCAATCGATAACAAAACTTGACTACAGCGTTTCAAAGCAACCATGATAGATGGTCTGGCATATTTAGGCCATTTATTAAATAAGAGTAGTGACACACTGTTAACAGTAATACTATTTTTTGTGGAGTCACACTGATTTTTTGTCTATCATTATCGTTTACTTGGCTTTTAATTTATTTTGTTTTCGCGAAGAAATATACATAGAAAATCGTAAAAATGGCCGCTCGCGGCGATCTAATTGCACAATTCATTGAAATAACTGGCACCGATGAAAATACAGCCAAATTCTACTTGACCAGTTGCGACTGGGATATTGAGGTAAAGTTTTAATAAATAAGGCGTCAACAAAGAAAGGTCAATTTATATATATAGTACATTATTTTAACTGACTGCATTTAAAGCAAGCACTTGGCAACTACTGGAGTACACAGTCCGACATGCCAGCCGCTCCAACTGTCGCTGCGTCAGCAGAGAATCCGACGCCGGCACCGGCAACAACAACTTCAAGCACGGCAAAGGCAACGGCTACGGCCACAAAACCCGCTACGGCGACAAGTGCAGCTGCACCCAAGGCTACTGCTGCCAAACCAAAGTAAGCAGACAGTTTATATGCTTTCAGATAATATATATATATATATATACTTGACGCACAGGTTTGCCACGCTTAGTGACATGTCCAAGCAGCCGAATAATGATGAAGATCATCAGGCCTTTTATGCCGGCGGCTCGGATCGTTCCGGCCAGCAAGTGTTGGGACCCGCCAAGCGTAAGAATTTCCGTGAACAACTAACGGACATGATGCGTTCAGCCCAGGAGCAGAACATAGCTGAGGTTGGCGTGGGTCCTTCAACAAGCGGCACAGCCAGTGGCAGTGTCTGGGGACAAGGCATGCGTCTGGGCATGACGGACACTGATCACACCGCCGTGGGTGTCAATCGTGGTGGTGCTGGTGCTGCACAGTCGGCGGAAAACAAACCCGTGGTGGTACTTAAGCTATGGAGCCAAGGATTCTCAATTGATGGCGGTGAGCTGCGTCTCTATGACGATCCACAAAACAAGGAATTTCTGGAGACAGTGATGCGAGGGTAAAACCAGCAGCAACTTAGGTCAGTTATTGTATTTAAACGTATATATTTAAAGGGAAATACCACAAGAATTGTTGGAAATGGGACGCATGGTGAATGTGGATGTTGAGGATCATAGACATGAGGATTTCAAGCGTCAGGCAGCACCACAAACCTTCAAGGGATCCGGACAAAAGCTTGGCAGTCCCGTGGGCAACATTGTGATGAATAAAGATCCCGTCGCTGCGGCTGCTGCCGTTGCACCCGGAGATGTGGCCAATCAGGAGGCTAGTGCACGTGATGAACTCAATTTAAATGCAGAGGCTCCATTGACTACACTACAAATTCGTCTAGCAGATGGTTCCCGTTTGGCGGCTCAATTCAATTTGACACACACCGTCTCGGACATACGTCGTTTCATACAAACGTTAGTGACTTTATCTCAATTTGTAGACACAACTATATATTGTTAATCCTTTACAGCGCACGTCCGCAATATTCGAATAGCAACTTTGTGTTGGTTTCCTCGTTTCCAACACGCGAGCTGAGCGATGATGATTCCACAATTGAGAAGGCTGGCCTCAAGAATGCTGCATTGATGCAGCGCCTTAAATAAGTCTTAAATAAGCAATGCCACAGCAGGATTTAAATGAAGGAGAGTTCCGAATTAATATGGCGAAGCAAAAGCATTGAAACTACATACAAATAATACTAATAATAACAATGGATATGGTGCATTCAATAGGCACAACTACAACATTCGAAAAATACACTGTATTTGCCTATTTGATGTTTTATAATTGTCTATTTATTATTGTAAAATATAAAATTCAATCGTATGGCAGTCAAGAATTGTATATCTCAAAAGGTATCTAAATCTAACTAAGCTGCTAACTAACTAGACTTAAGTTTAAATGAGTAAATCGACCTCATTGCGCAGCGTATTGATGTGATCCATCAAATCCTCCCGCACTCCATTTCGCCAGTCATGGAGTCCGTCCTGTCCCACCTGATGACAGTCTATGTATCGATGTGCCAGTCCGCTGGACAGTGGCAGCTCCACTGTTGTTGCCGTGGGCAGCAGCAGCTGCGCCGGCGGCAGCTCCAAGCGATACAATATTAGCTTATGCGGCGCCTTGACCTCCGGATCATACTGGACATTATCCAAAAGCAGCTTTTTATGCTCATCAAAGCAGACGGCAAAGGTGGCCAACTCAAAGCGGCATGTTTCTGTGGAGTAGTGACGCAGTTGTTGTTGCAGCGAACGTTTTGTTTCGCTGGCGAAGCGTGCATTTGGATACACTAGCTCATTGGGGGTCAGTAGCATGGTGAAGCCAGCATAGTTCACATTACGCAGCAGGCAATCGGATAGAATCAATTGCCTAATGCGGGCAGTTGTCGTATTTGTTTGTAGAAAGGGAAAATTAAACGGCAGTCCATATAGATGCAGTTTGGTGCGCTCCAACAGGCGCAGCACCTGCTCCGACAGCTCATCGTAGTTGTAGACCAGAAAGTGCTCCACACCAAGTGCCTGATGGAATAGAAAGAACTGCAGCATTGCGTCCGCATTCCTTGCGAACGTTGAGCTCATGTTAAAGCTGACTAGATCCACACAAATCGTTGCCGGTAATCTGACATGGACAGGAACGGATGCAGATGCAGATGCAGTGGACGTAGTGCTTTTTGTAGCTATGTTGCTATTTGTAGGTTTCACATAACGCAGGCGTAATTTCACCTGTCGCTTCGTAGACGCCGTAGTGTCGCTAAACGAGACGTATTCCGGCTGTCCAAAATTCCGGCTGACTTGACAGAAGAAATTGTAGTAGGTAAATGTGGCGCCAGTGTCGTCGACTACGCCTTCAGTTGCATCCCGTTGAAAGCGGAATTTACCCTGCACACTGCGTCCTCCGACCTCAAAGTTGCAGCGGAAATCCACTACAGCTCCCTTCCTGCCCACAACAATAACATGCGCCTCTCCGCCAGCAACCAGTTCATTCCGTTTCCTAACAACAGCTGATTAATATGTGTAAACCATAACAATGTGTATATTTACTACCAATATGCGGAATAAGCATGAAAGGAGTCGCCTATCAGCTGCCAAACGGGCAATGGCTTGGAGAATGCTGTCCTAAGCATTTGGGTCTCATCCTCCGCTTCCGTTCCATTTTGAAGGCGTCGCAGGACGGCGGCATCATTGCGTCCAAAGAAGTTGACATATTTGAGCACATATTTGAGGCGATTGTTTTCGCTTTTGTACATCATCAGGATGCCAACGCTGAAGCAGGAGATGAGCAAAAGTGCCAGCTGTTGATACTTTCGCATGTTTAATACCTTTTAAATTAAGACAACTAAATTAAATTGAGACAA
Organism: Drosophila falleni; assembly: GCA_035045575.1. NCBI lineage: Eukaryota > Metazoa > Arthropoda > Insecta > Diptera > Drosophilidae > Drosophila > Drosophila falleni. The sequence continues at coordinate 11,668,909 of JAWNOV010000011.1, forward strand.
ACAGCGGCCAGTGTTGCTCTACCTTTTGAGGTAGCACTTAAGCACTCTACAAGTTTATACGACAGCTACAGACGGCTTAAATTAAATCGTTTGTACGTGAGCTGCTATTTAAAAATCTCTTTTCAATTGTAATTTAAACCTTTTAAATGTACTATAAAATCAGCAAATTACCATATGCCATATACTAAGTAGTTATTTGAGTTAAATCAGATTTGACTGCCTTATAAGCTTGTTATTCCTAAATTTTCAACACAATTAAAATACAATTTTTTTTAAATCGGCTTGTGTTTTTATATTAATTAACATTTTTATATTTTAAGACATATAGTTTTGGTTCCAGGAACGTTAACAGGGTATATTCAATTCGGCTGAACGCAATGTTTACTGCTAATTGTTGAATATAATTTGATCATAGGGTCACACTGTTTTTGACAACTTTGTTAAAATAAAACTAAATTAAAGTACTTTATTAATATCAACAATGAGTTCTAAAGAATCCAAAGCGCTGATTAAAGACATTCGGGAAACAATAAAGCTGGCCAAATATGGAGACGCCATCCACAAGTGCCAAGTGATGACAAATGAAAATTCGTAAAATTTGTTTTTGTTTTTTGCTGACTGACATTTATTTCAGCGGCTACTGAAAAATGACCCAAACAATCATATGGGTTACTTGTTGCTCGGCGCCGCCTATCAGAGTGTTGATAAGACCGAGGCGGCGAAATATCTGCGAAAATCCATGGAGCACACGGAAGGACCGGCAACTGTTGCCCTACAGGGATTAGCGAATTGTGCGCCAAGTGCAGAACTGCCAGAGATTTATGATCAACTAGTGGATTTAATTCCGTAAATATGCCGGAAAATCTCTTTTTTTCGTTATCATTTAATCCTTTTTGTAATTTTAGTGAAAAATGTTTGGATTACTACGAAAAACTGTTTGCGCTGGCAACAGATGCTACGTTGTCCAAAGCTTGTTTAAATATATTTAAAAAGAGAGCGCAAAATCGTGAAGATGCCAATATCAATAAAATTCAAGAGTATCTCGGCAGAATATGGCTTAGCGCTGATATTGAGATAGCACCGACGGACAATGATCTTGTAAGTAATGACTTTTGGAAAACATTCATTTTTCAGCTCAAAAAGCTGGGACTAAGATTTAATTTTAAACCAATGGTTTCTTGTTGAAAATATCTTAAAATTAAGGACGCGAATTTGGGTGAATTTTTTTTTCAATTTTTTTATTATAAATATATACTCTATAGGTGTTTATTTTGTTAATTTCTAGTACAAAATCAGCATGGAAACTCTACTGAGCATAGGCGATGCGGATCTGAAAAGCATGGTATATAAGCGTTACTTAAAGTGGCTCTATAAAGAACAGGATCTTGTTTCTTGCCTACGACACGCCTGCAACATGACCATATCTCATCCTCGTGCGGTTTATGGCTACGAGTGGATATGTAAGATCTATTGCGAATTTCATGATCAGTCGGATAAGGATGCATGGATGCAGGAGCTGAAATTGCCGATACAAGCCTATGCCGAGCAGCTCTTGGAATTTAATGCCAATTCCAATTTGGCGCTACTTATCAAGTCGTTTGATTTGTATCAACAACAGCAATATATTCCGGCGCGACAGTTGGCACTGCAGGCACAACAATGTCATCCCAGCTACAAGGTGACACTTCAGTTGCTGGCACGTATCCATATGAAATTTGGTGCATATAGACTGGCGTTAATGCTGTGGCAGGAGATAGGCCAAAAGAACGAAGAGTATGCACAGTGTCTATCATATGAGAACGATGCAACCAAGTTAAAAGAAGCTGTCGAATTGCTCAGGGGATTCCCAGAAATCGAATTAAATATAAAGGCCTTGGCACGGTTAGTTTTATTAATTATTGTCTATAATTATCTAATATAACAATTTGTACTTTCAGTTGTAACCATAAACTCGGCGACACTCATCAGTTAAATTCCCTTCATATTGACGATGTTACTCGAGCTGAATATGTACTGTAAGTAAAGCAACTATGTTGTCTGGATATATTTTTTTTTTAACCTTGAGGGAACTATATTTTGTCCAAAATATCCATATATTTTGTGACTATCTTGATTAAATCTTTGCATTAAATCTAAACCCAAATCAAAAAGTGAAATTTTTTTGAACGAAGTAAATAAAACTTAAATGCAGAATCAATTAAGAGGCCAAATCATAAACAAAATGATGTTCCGTTTGAAAATCGGTCAATTTTTGATGAAGTTATGAGAGATCAAAGTTTTTGAAAAAATGTCAAGGGGTTGATATGGAAAATTAGCTTAAAATCGAAAATATATCAATTTTTCTAGATGAAAAAAATTTAAATGCAGAATCAATTAATAGGCCAAATCATGAACAAAATGATATTCCGTTTGAAAATCGATCAATTTTTGATGAAGTTATGAGAGATCAAAGTTTTTGAAAAAATGTCAAGGGGTTGATATGGAAAGTTAGCTTAAAATCGAAAATATATCAATTTTTCTAGATGAAAAAAATTTAAATGCAGAATCAATTAAGAGGCCAAATCATGAACAAAATGATATTCCGTTTGAAAATCTGTCAATTTTTGATGAAGTTATGGAACTTTGAAGTTGGCATGGCTTTGATCTAGCAACTTTACAAATCAAACTTTGGTCCAAATTTCCATGAATCATATTTTAAGTGTTTTATACTAATTATGAAATAAGGAGTTGATTAAAACTGAATTCTTGAGAATATTCTTCAATCCAAAAAAAATAATTCGTGTTTCTTCTTTAAATTGAACTTTTAGGTCACCTAATGAAGCTTTACAAGCTATGGCTGGCAACGAATCCTTTGAAGCGCTGCTTCTACGTGGAAAGCTGCAAATGAAGCTACAGGATTATGATGAAGCACTCAACTGCATGTTGAAGGCCACAAGATTGCAGCCGCACATTGCCGAATGCTTTGACTATTTGGCTCGTTTGTATCTGGCCAATGGAGATATAACTCGAGCACGCAAATGCTTTGAAAAGTGCATCAGTCTCAATGCGTTGTCCGAACACTCCGTCGATAGCTTGAGCTCCATCTATCAGCAGTTGGGCGAGGAGGATTTAAATGAGACGCTGCTACTAAATACTCTACGTTACTTGAACAACGACGAAGCTGTTCGCTTGCAGTACAAACTGGGATTACACTTTTTACGAGTGCATAAATGGGATAACGTATGTCTTAGAGAGAGATTTTCAACTCTTAACATTATAATAATACATTTCTTTTATTTATATTTTGTAGGCCATTCAATGCTTTCGCATTGCCATCAAATATGATTTTAAATGCATGGTTTACTGGGAATCTCTGGGTGATGCTTATGCGGGACGTGGTTCCTATAATTCCGGCATACGTGTCTTTCAAAAAATACTCGAACTCTCACCAGCAAATCGCTATGCACAACTGCAATTGGCGGTCATTAAGACGGTAAGTAATTTATTTAAATAATATATAATTAAATTACTAATATCTACTATGTTTTACAGACTATTCGCATGTATCCCGAGGCAATAGTTGATTTTGATGTGCTGCTCAAAGCGCATCCAGATTACTTGCCAGCCTTGAAAGGCGCTGCCGAAGCGCATATTGGCCTGGCCAACAACCTAAAGTCGCAGAATATTTACGGACGTGCCAAGGATCATTTCCAGCTGGCTGTAAATCATCTGCAAAGGTTCAAAATGCTTGCATGTACATATATATATTTATTTAAGTTTAACAACTTATCTTTACAGCGCCTTTTTGCAACCCAAGGCACAGGGAATGGTCTGGTTATGGCGTCTCACTGCCAATGTCTTTGTGCAGACAGCGCAGCTGCCTCAGTCTCTGGCCAATTTAGATGTCGCCGGCAGTTTGGCCAAACGTGAGGAGGACATTGCCTACTTGTCACGCCAGGATCTGTTGCAACTGGCTCAACGATTTTTCCTCTGCGCCTTAAAGTTGAAACAAAACACCTATTTGTGGTACGAATTGGCATCGTGTAGCTACTATAGTGCTGTCTATATGCCGGAGCAGGCAAAGGATCATCTGGAGACAGCTGCCAAGGTGTGCAAAATGGCCATCAAGGAGAACAGTAATCGCTGGCAAAACTGGAATCTATTGGGCGTTATCAATATGCATGTGGCCAACGAGAATCTGGCAGTTGCTCAGCATTGTTTGATACAATCGCTGATGTTGGAGCGCAAATCCTACACAGCCTGGACAAATCTGGGTGTGCTGTACATAAAACTGGGTGAGATTCGATTGGCAAACGAGGCCTTTAAGCGTGCCCAACAATCGAGTCCCATATATCCAAATGCATGGATTGGACAGGCCATGGTGGCGGAAACAATTGCCGATCAGGAAGAGGCCTTCGATCTCTTCCGCCACTGCCAACAGTTTGAGTATCATCCGGAGGCAGCGATTGGATATGCTCACTGGGCATGCCAAGTGATTTCCGATCCTGTGATGCGCAACAAGCCTCACAATAAGCATGCCATTGAAAATTGGCATGCGGATATATATGCCTTGGATGCCATCAATTGGTGTGTTGTTAGCCAAGATTCATGAATTTAAGTATGCTATTGTTATACTTATAAATATCTTCTTCTTTCAGGTATGTCCAAAATGAGGAAACGGATGCGAGCATTTCATCGCTCACGTTCCAAGGATTCTTGTGCGTTCGCCAGAAACTTTATCAGCAAGCCATCAATGCCTTTACACGTGCCTGTGAACAGTCTGATCCTGGCGAGGATCGAGATAAGCTTTACACAAACCTGGGCTATTTATACTTGAAACTTGGTAAACCTGAGAAGGCGGTTAAAGCGTTTAATGCCATTTCGCATGCTACCTTTAAGCCCATTATTGGCTTGGCCTTGGCCTATTATCGTTCTGGACAGCTGGAGCAATCATATTCGATTTACAACTCGGTGCTGGACAGCGTTGTTGACCAAGATGATGAAAAAGCCGCAACCATTTTGGTGGCTATGGCCTCCATGGTCTATGAATTCCAAGGCGAAAGGGATACCAAGACAGTGCTCTATCAATGGTATAATATTCATATAATATTCTATTGTATCTGTATCTGTATTGTATCTGTATCTGTATCTATAGCTTACTTCTCAAGGGCGTTCCTATTCAAGCCTTGTATTCAGCTTGTGCTTTGGGTGTGTTGCACGGAGACAGCGATCTTTGCCAGATGATTATGTCCGAGCTGAAGGCTCATCAATTTAGTGAGGAGCATTGTGCAGATGTTGCCTATCTCACGGCCTATTATTGGTTGACCAATGTAAGCTATAAATTAATTTTAATTGCAATTAAATTAAATTTTACTCTCTTCTCAACAGGCGGGTGCCCGGCAGGCCCTTAACTATCTACAAACTCAAGTACGGATGTTTCCACAGCACGCCGGTTTACGCAGAGTCTTTTTTAAGTTTTTGCTTGATTATTTCCGGGAGGATTCGGCTTATCAACTTGCTACATCCAATACAGCTTTGATTGCCCTCAAGTTGGGACATATTAACTTGCGTTGCAGGTATGATTATTGTTACTTTTTACTTATTTAAATTGTCTACTATTTTAAAATTAATTATTAGCATAAATGCCAGCGAGGAAGCGGAAACAAGAATCCATGTCAGCCGCGCTTTGGAACCTGTGGACAAAAATCAATCTTTGAAGCTTGTTCAATGTGCCATTCGCTTAAATCCCACCAACAACGAAGCCAGGCAGTTACTAGCTAGTATAACTGCTTGTTAGTAAATATTTATTTATAGAAAATAAGCTCAAAAAATTTATATTTTATAAGCATTAAAAAAAAAATTAAGAAACTCTTCTAACCTTCCAATTTTCAACTTTTAATCAATTCAGACTTAATAAGTATAAAACAACACCTTAAATTTGATTCTAAAAAGTTTCATTTTATAAAAAATCATTCAAATATTTAAAAATGAATATTTTATAAAACTTTAAAAAAAGTTACAAAAAATCCTTCGAGCCGGAGTCGAACCAGCGACCTGTGGATGTCTACAAGATTTACTCACTACAGTCCATCGCTCTACCAACTGAGCTATCGAAGGTGGGTATCAACTCTGGTCCAAATAGCATGTTACATGCTCACAGTTGCAAAGCAAACACTTGTCAGTGTTGAACAATGCGAAATGAGTACTTTGTGTGCGTGTGTGGGAAAACGTTCAGTTGAATGGTGTGGTGACACTGACGACCATTCTTTCTGGTCGGGGTTGAAGCAAAAAAAGTCAGTGGCATAAAAGCGGTAAAATGTGTATTAAATAGTGAAAATATCAATGAAAGCAACATGTTATTGTGTTAAAGTGTTAACGCGCTGCCTTGTTAGATAGAATTAATTGTTGATAAAGTTGAGCAAGTGCATCAATGAGTTGAGAGAAAGAACGGCGTCTACGACTGCACCGCTTGCACCAAATACCTATGAATGTACATACATACATACAATACATATATGTATGCATGCAAACATATGTACATACATATGCATGTGTATATGAAAAACCTGCTGCCGTTGGCCGTAATTACAGTTAGACACTAAAAGTAGCAACACGGTCAGTTAATTAAGGAACAAAGCTTCGGTTCAGTTTAGGTGGGGAGTGCATAGACGCCCACGCACGCTGCCAATTGCAATTTGCAATGGAAAACGATTCCGTCAAGTCGGAACACAGTGGACGCTCGCGACGCTCTCGCAATCACAACAACAACAGTAGCGGAGGAGGAGGTGGTGGTGGTGGAGGCGGAGGAGGTACTGTAAACAACGGTTATCACAGAGATCGTTCTCGTCACTCGCATCGCAGCACGCACTCCTCCAAGTCCGGCAAAGGAGGCGGAGGCAGTCGTGCTGATATGGCACCCTATCAAACAAGTGTTAATATGACGGGTAAGTCTCAAAATAGTTAACAAATCAATCAAGAAATAGAGTTTCATTCAATTACTTTCATAGGTGACGAATCCCGCGATGGTCAGGAGGTGATTGAGGTGCAAATACTGCCACAGGATGAGAACTGGGGTGAGAATACAACAGCCGTGACAGGCAACACATCGGAGCAGAGCATATCCATGGAGGACATCAATAATATGTGGCATCGTGAGAATGACAAGGGATTCGGTTTCGCTTGTCGTCGCTACGTTGAGTCCACCTTCTATTTTCTGCTCGGCTGTGCGGCATTCTTTTCACCGGTTGCCATGGTTGTCATGCCCTACATTGGCTTCTTTCCGTCCGCCTTTCACCCGGAACTGACGCAAACGGTGCGCACTCCACTGCTGACCTGTAGTGAGCAGTGCAAGGGTCAGCTGGTCTCGCTGGCTGCCCGTCTGCTGCTCCTGGCCATTGGCCTGTGGGCGCTGTTCATGCGGCGCACTTCGGCCAGCATGCCACGCATCTTTCTGTATCGCGCCATTGTGCTGCTCCTGGTCACAATCTGCACCTTTGCCTATTGGCTGTTTTACATCGTGCAGGTCACGAATGGCGCCAAGATTGTGGTTGAAACGAACGGCGATGCGGTCAACTATAAATCTCTGGTTGCCTATGCCACCAACTTTGTGGACACGCTGCTCTTCATACATTATGTGGCGGTTGTGCTGCTGGAGCTGCGTCATCAGCAGCCGTGTTATTATATCAAGATTATACGCTCACCGGACGGCGTTTCCCGCTCCTATATGCTGGGACAGCTGAGCATACAGCGTGCTGCCGTTTGGGTGCTCCAGCATTACTACGTGGACTTTCCCATCTTCAATCCGTATCTGGAGCGCATACCCATTTCCATATCGAAATCACAACGCAACAAAATCTCGAATAGTTTCAAGTATTATGAAGTGGATGGAGTAAGCAACTCGCAGCAGCAGAGTCAAAGCCGAGCTGTGTTGGCGGCCAATGCACGGAGACGGGATTCCTCGCACAATGAACGCTTCTACGAGGAGCACGAGTACGAACGGCGTGTGAAGAAGCGTAGGGCACGTCTCATCACTGCCGCCGAGGAGGCATTCACCCATATCAAGCGCATACACAATGAACCCGCTCCGGCGCTGCCCTTGGATCCGCAGGAGGCGGCACAGGCGGTGTTTCCCTCGATGGCGCGAGCATTGCAGAAATATTTGCGTGTAACCCGGCAACAGCCACGGCATACATTCGAGAGCATACTGAAGCATCTGGCCCATTGTCTGAAGCATGATCTGTCGCCACGCGCCTTTCTGGAACCCTATCTGACGGAGTCACCCGTCATGCAGAGCGAAAAGGAGCGTCGCTGGGTGCAGTCGTGGTCACTGATCTGCGATGATATCGTATCGCGGCCCATTGGCAACGAGTGCACATTTCAGTTAATCCAAAACGATGTCTCCTTGATGGTCACAGTACACAAGCTGCCGCATTTCAATCTTGCCGAGGAAGTTGTGGATCCCAAGAGCAATAAGTTTGTACTTAAACTCAACTCAGAGACATCTGTATGACACCACCAACATCATAACCATCATAATCATCAACAGCATCCAAGGACACCGCCATTGGTGACGCCCACGCACAGCAATCAAACGCAATCCTCGTATTTGCATGTCTTTGTCTGATACTCCAGTTTGGTGGCTCCAAATCGTTTCTTAATCGGGTTTATAGATTTATCAAAATTAGTTACCATTAACAATTTAAGTGATTGTTATTCAACTTATTTAATTCCCTATAATCCCGATTAAGAAACGTTCTTATTTTTTCTTAAAGTTAGTATTAATTTATACAAAACTATAACTGAAACTGAAATTAAGGCCAGCATGCGTATATATATACATTTAAAGCAGGGAAAAACACCGGAACCATTAACCGAAACTAACACTTTCATTTTTACTACCGGAACTGTCAAGAACCAAAAACCGAAACGTTTGTACCGGTACGATTGTGGTAAAGTTGCTAGGTCCAAAAGTTGTCCAACTTCCAACTGTCATAACTTTATCAAAACTGAACCGATTTTCAAGCGGAATGTCATTTTGATCATGATTTGGCATCTTATTTGATTCTGCATTTAAATTTTTGTCATCTAGAAAATTTGATATATTTTCAATTCTGAGCCAATTTTCCATAGTTACTACCCCTTGACATTTTTTCAAAAACTTTGATCTCTCATAACTTCATCAAAAATTAACTGATTTCCAAGCGGAATGTCATTTTGATCATGATTTGGCATCTAAATTCATTCTGCATTTAAATTTTTATCATCTAGAAAATTTGATATATTTTCGATTCTGAGCCATCCATAATCCAATTTTCTATACTTACACCTTGTCAATTTTTCAAAAACTTTGATCTCTCATAACTTTATGAAAAATTACCCGATTTTCAAGCGGAATGTCATTTTGATCATGATTTGGCATCTAAATTCATTCTGCATTTAAATTTTTATCATCTAGAAAATTTGATATATTTTCGATTCTAAGCCATCCATAATCCAATTTTCCATACTTACCCCTTGACATTTTTTTAAAAACTTTGATCTTTCATAACTTCATAAAAAATTACCCGATTTTCAAACGGAATGTCATTTTGATCATGATTTGGCATCTAAATTCATTCTGCATTTAAATTTTTATCATCTAGAAAATTTGATATATTTTCGATTCTGAGCCATCTATAATCCAATTTTCCATACTTACCCCTTGACATTTTTTCAAAAACTTTGATCTCTCATAACTTTATCAAAAATTACCCGATTTTCAAACGGAATTTCATTTTGATCATGATTTGGCATCTAAATTCATTCTGCATTTAAATTTTTATCATCTAGAAAATTTGATATATTTTCGATTCTAAGCCACCCATAATCCAATTTGCCATACTTACCCCTTGACATTTTTTCTAAAACTTTGATCTTTCATAACTTCATCAAAAATTACCCGATTTTCAAACGGAATGTCATTTTGATCATGATTTGGCATTTAAATTCATTCTGCATTTAAATTTTTATCATCTAGAAAATTTTGTATTTTTTCGATTCTAAGCCGGTTTGATTCCCTGATTAAAAGTATATATATATTAATATGATTTAAGTTAACGATGCTCAAGCCCAGTGTAATATCCTAAGCCAACGCACACATATCACACGTCCCTGGAAATGACTTACAAACTGATTTACAAGTTCCCAAAGTATTAATCTTAAGTCTGCTGCTTTGGCTACCAAAAAAAGCAAAGCAAAGCAAAACATTACAATTTTCCAATACAGTTTTAATTCTTTACTGCCTTTTTATTTTATTAGCAAGTGTGCATAATTATAATTTTTAGAAAATATATCACATAGATTTTAAGTACTTAATTGAAAACCAGAAAAGCTATTCCATTTACCAGATTTATTAAATGGTTGTGGGAAAGACAGAAAGAATATATACGACTTGCGCCAAGAGTGTTGCATGGATTTATAATCGACACTGTTGGCGTGATTCGAACGGATTTTAACAGATTTGATAAGTGCATTTTTAAGATTAAATAGAATACTCAAAAAAATCAACAGTTCCCCAACGTTCCAACTAAATTGCCGAATGTGGCAACTGCAACTGCAACTCGAATGTAACTTGTGACAAATACATAACTTAAGCAAAGAGACTGCTATTAACGCATTTTATATAGTATACACTGACAAATTGCCAACTAATATTTGTACTACTAATCTGTGCATAGCAACAATAGAGCACAATATTTTTAGAGAAGCAAAATCAACAATTTTTATGATAAGTACGAATATTCAATTGATACTGAAATACATACATACATATATATATAAATATATTTATTGTATACAAAAAAAACATACATGCATATTTACAAACTACGTAGAAAACTTTGCTTAATTTCAAACTCTTTTTATTTCGTTTTCTAGCTAAATGCTTTTTATCTGAGAAACTATTATAGCAATAAAACTGAACGAATGTGAAGCAATTTTAAACCATATACATATTTATAGATTTAATAACACACTTGATATCATAATTGTGTCTGTAATTACATACATAGCTAAACGGCACACAAGCTGTATAAATAAATAAATGCAAAAACCTTTTCGTCAGCTTTAATTCTGCGTTTTGTTTACTTAATGTAATCTTTAAAGACCTCGCCTTCTAATCGGGAAGACAGCAGATAAGGTAAGTATACTTATTTTGTATTAATGTAATTTATATAGACCCCCAGTATAGTCACTTCTCTAATCTAGATGTCATCAGACTTGGAATGTTTATGACAAAAGCCAGCAACGACGACTCTTCCCCGTGTTTTTATAAATAACGTGCAAAATATGAGAAAAAACTCAAGCTAGCGTAAGCCGACAACTTAATACTCTTTATAAACATTCTGAGTTGTCAAAACATTATTTAATTTTGAGAGCTTTCATTAAAAACAGCAGCAAATAACACACCCAGGGATTTATTAAGAACATTGCACCTGAAAGCAAATTATAATTAAGCCGATAATTGATTTCTTTGTGCCTGTTGGAAATGTTTATTTAAATAAAATCTTTGTGTTTATAAATATTATGTTAATGTATACATTAATATAGAAATAAACATTCAACATACAAATGCCAATTGGAAATGTTTATTTGGATAAAATCAGTTACTGTTTATAAATATTGTGCTAAACATACATATACATATATTCGTTAAAAAACATATAAAGATCAAGCTATGACTAATTCAACATCTTTTGTCCTATATATATTTGGTTGGTTATAGTGTTCAAGATTTGTTGCTGGAAACAATTCACATGAAACGTGAAAAATGTGACATCAAAATTCGTTTTATATATATTTAATCAGAGGCTTTGCGCTGAAGTCCGTTCTTCTCCGGCTCATAAAACTCATTGACAATGGCCTCGACCATGCGGTGAAGTGTTCTCGTCAGCTCCTCCCAGTTCTCATCTTCCGACTTGCCGCACATCTCGGCATAGTACTTCATTTTGGGTTCGGTGCCGCTGGTGCGCAAGGTGACGATCAGGCCATTCGCGAAGGTAAACGTTATCATCTGGGAGCTGGAGCTGACCGGCAGTGTGGCCTTTTTATCAGCAGTGCTGCTGTCATAGCCAGTGGTTAAATCGCGAACATGTTCAATTTGAAATTCGCCATTCAAGATGCTGTTGGGATAAGTGTTTTCTTTGCCATTGTCAAAGGTGCGCAGGCGATTGAAGATCTGTTTAATTAACACCTGATCACGGCAGATGACGTAGGAGCAGATGCTGGTGTGATAGCCATAAGTTTTATATATCTCATGCAATTTCTCCTGCAGCGTTATGCTCTTCTCCTGACAGCGCAGATAACGCGCCATTGTGGCCACATGGGCTGCTGCACTTACTCCATCCTTGTCCAGCACCGTGGTGGACACCATAAAGCCAATGGCCTCCTCAAACGCAAACAGCACCTTCCTGCCAGCCAATTCCTCTTCCTCGGCCTTGTTGCCCATCCACTTGAAACCAGTCAACGTCTCGATAGATTTAAAGCCTTCGATGGCAGCCATGGACTTCAATATCTTTGAGCTAACCGTGCTGTAGATCATAACACAATTACTTAAATCTCCTTTGGGTTCAAGCACCTTATATTTGAGCATTGACCAGTAGCCAAGCAATGCTCCCAGCTCGTTACCATTAAATAACTTGTACTTTTTAGTCGTAGGATCATATTCGGCAACTGCCAGACGATCTGCATCCGGATCATTGGCCAAAATGATTTGACAATCGTGTTCAGTGGCCGTTTTAATGGCCAAATCAAGGGATTGCTTGCCCTCTTCGGGATTTGGCATCGGTGTTGTTGGGAATTCTGGATCGGGCTCAACTTGTTGGCTTACTGGCACAACTGGTTCAAGGTTAACCTGATCAAATGCCTCCTTAATATATGGATAACCAACTCCATGCATAGCAGTATAAGTGATCTTAAACGGATGTCCTCGATGCTCTCGATTTTCCTTGATAAATGAGCATGGAATCTCTTTTTTAAGCGCTTCATAATAATATGGCACGACTTTGTCATATGGATCGATCAGTAATTCTTTCGACCACAATTCAGATACATTTGTATTCCAATAATCTCCAATGGGTTCCAAGTTCTTGAGTATGGTCTTGTGGATGCCAGCATCGTGTGGTGGTATAATTTGGGCACCGTTGCTCCAATAGACCTACAAATATATATATATGTTTATAAGAGTGGGTTAATTTTTCGCAACAAAGCGGTTATGAACCTGGGAGAGGGACTGGGAGAGGGACTGGGAGAGGGACCTGGGAGAGGGAGTGGTAGAGGGACTGGGAGAGGGACCTGGAGCGTGGCCTGGGAGAGGGGCCTGGGAGAGGGACCTGTTAGAGGGACTGGGAGCGGGGCCTGGGAGAGGGACTGGGAGCGGGGCCTGGGAGAGGGACCTGGGAGAGGGACTGGGAGAGGGACCGGGAGAAATGTCATAACTTTGTCAAATTTTAGCCGATTTCAATCCTATATTTTCATTCTGCACATATTTTCATTCTACACACATAAATTTTTAAGACTTACCTTATAGCCGTTGTCTTGCTTTGGATTGTGGGAGGCAGTTACCTGCACACCTGCCAAACAATTGAGCTTTGTGATCGCATATGGAACCAAGGGCGTGGCAACGAATCTCTTGTAGAGATGCACACGGAAATTGTTCTTCACAAAGACAATGGCCGATAGCTCGGCAAAGCGTTGGCTGTTATAGCGAGCATCATAGCCAAAAGCGATTCCACGTTCAGACCAAGCCGACTTGTCCGGAAACTGCTCCTTGATATATTCACACAGTCCTTGGGCGGTTCTATAGCAACACAGTTGTAATACAATAAATTTGTTGATTTTAACAAATTCGCATGGAAACTTACTGCACAACAACCAAATCGTTCATGGAATCGAAGCCAGCTCGCATTTCAGCACGCAAACCCGCCGTACCGAAGGCTATACGGTTACATAGGCGATTCCGGAGTCTGCTTAAAGATGGCACTTGGTATTTATCAAGGTATATCAAGAATAATTCATTCACTTACGCATCCCAATCTTTATTCTTAACGGCCTGTGATATTTCAGCCTTTGTTTTCGAATTTCCATCCCATTTTAGCCAGTTTCTAATTTGCTCATCCAGCTTGAGATCGCCTGATAAGGTCATGTTTTCCAGTTCCAGTTCGCTTATCTCTCCGGCCATTGGTTAATGCGAGTGCGCTGACGAAAAATCTAGAAATTATAGATACATTTATTTTCAAGTATTAATTTATGTAAATATAAGAAAAAATACAAATAAGATGCTCATAGCTCGTAGAGTGAGTTAAGGAAATAAATGAAAAAATTGGAGATAACTATCTTTAAAATATAATTCAAATATTTGTAAATGTATCTTTTTAAAACAGAAATATCTAATTCATTGATGATTCACAATTTACAACATAAACGCACGCAAGCAGAGCGTGCAAATTTATGTAAAACAAAAGAATTTCACCATACACACAGCAATTAAATAAATTATTTTTATTATAGGTTGAAATGGTCAGATATGTTAGATGATAATAGACCCACCCTTAATTGATAGGAACAGTCGTTGTATGTTGACGACTCAGCATTAGGTGAACAATATAACGTACATAACCGCAAGTACAAATACACGCATATATTTATTTATGAATTGGGACTTATCGCTAAACTCACCCGGTATTTTTAATTAAAGACCCCGTGCGAAGTCTTGAACTTGATTATCACTGATGCCAGCTTTCTAAAGGAAAAATAGCCCGGTCGAGAGCGAGACGCCCACAGCTGATTTACAAATGTAGTAGCAGTGCTGCCAACTTGTTATAATACTAATATCGCATCAAAATACGGGCTGGCAGGTTTGGTGTAAGTTTTATTTAATTAAAACCAAAAACTAGACAAAATTACAAGAAAAAAACAAATTGGGGGTGATTTATGATGAATTTAGCAGAAAAATATATATATAAGAAACGAACATGTGTATTGATTGATATGGCAGCCACAGTAAATGACAACGCTGCGATCAGCACTGCTAAACTCACTTTGGCACTGCTAGAATGTTATACTCACTTTGGCACTGTTAAACTCACATTGGCACTGTTAAATTCGATTGTCACTGTTAAACTCACATTGGCACTGTTAAATTCGATAGACACTGCTAGGATAACAGAGCTCTGCTAACTGACCACCCACGCAGCATATAAAAGGAGGCCATCTCGCAGTAATCAGGCAGTTAGTGTTCGGTGCTTGAAGAAGGCGGATCAAGTGAAGTGAAGTGACAAGTGGAACCAACTCTTGGTGTGGAACTGCTGATCTTGTCATTGTAGCGGACGGGATCGCATCGTAGCATCAGAAGCAGATTGTTATAAGCTAATTATAAAAATTATTAACCATTATTTTGTAAGCTTAAAAATTATTTAATAAGAATAGTTTTATATATAATAAAGTTTTATATATAATAAAGTTTTATATATAACAAAGTTTTATATATAATATAGTTTTATATATAATATAGTTTTATATATAACAAAGTTTTATATATAATATAGTTTTATATATAATAAAGTTTTATATAAATTAAAGTTTTATATATAACAAAGTTTTATATATAATATAGTTTTATATATAATATAGTTTTATACATATATTATAACGGTCCACAATAATGACAAGTTGCACAAAACAACAATAAAAGAGTTCATTTTGTATGGAAATTTCAAAGATTGTTTTAAAATATGCCAAGTGAGTCCCCAATCTAATCGGCTAAATTCATCATTAATCATTTGTGTTTTTTTTTTTTTGAGATGAGGCCCATATAATAGACATTTACCAAATATAGTTTAACAAAAATCAATAAAAAGATAGTTTTTGAAAAAATGCACTAAAGTGAAGAATGATCCAGATCAGTTTTCAAGGCGGCCAGACGTTCAAATGAATTGTAATTTCTTTCTGCCAGGTGGCAGCGCCTCGCAAAAACAAAAGTAAAACGCCGAAAAAAAAGAAAAAAGCACAACACGCGGCGAAAACTATACAAATTGTCCACAAAAATATTAATAAAGGACGTATTTAGTGACATAATTGCCTAAAGCTAAATAAAAACCATCAAATCACAATGGCTGATGTGCTGGATATCGATAATGCTGAAGAGTTTGAGGTCGACGAAGATGGAGACCGTAAGTAGCAATGAAGAACTGATTTTCTAATATATTAACTATGCTGTTTTAATAACTCCCACGTAAAGAGGGCATTGTGCGTTTGAAGGAGAAAGCAAAGCACCGCAAGGGACGTGGCTTTGGCAGCGACAGCAACACCCGCGAGGCCATTCACAGCTACGAAAGAGTGCGCAACGAGGACGACGATGAACTGGAGCCGGGACCACAGCGTTCAGTCGAGGGCTGGATCTTGTTTGTGACGTCCATCCATGAGGAGGCACAGGAGGATGAGATTCAGGAAAAGTTTTGCGATTACGGCGAGATAAAAAATATTCATTTAAATCTGGACCGACGCACCGGTTTCTCCAAGGGTTATGCACTGGTGGAGTACGAGACGCACAAGCAAGCACTGGCGGCCAAGGAGGCGCTCCATGGTGCCGATATCATGGGTCAGACCATACAAGTCGACTGGTGCTTCGTTAAGGGACCGAAGCGTGTCAAAAAGTCTGAGAAACGCCGCAGATAGAGACGGAATTGATTGATGCATTGTATTTGGAGGCCAACGAATACATTATATTTCTTAAATTAGCATAATCCAACTTGTCTTAAACATAAAAAAATGAAATAAATTTATTGCAGCGGCAATTCGAACAACAATTGTTATTATTAATTGTATTCTGTATTACTTCATTTTCTTCTGGTGCAGTAAATGTTTTCGCATCGCCATCTGTTTGTCCCGGAAACTCTTCTTCACCTTGGAGCGCGCCTTGTGCCGCAGCATGCCAAAGTTTTTCGTCTTGCGCTTCTCCTTGTTGGTCTTGGAGCAGTTCTCGTTGACACGTCCATCCTTCCAGCCAAAGCGTTCACGATCCTGACGACCCGCTTGCACCGTTTCCAGACGCGACTCTTTGTCGTGCTTTCGCTTCTTGTAGATCATCTCAATGTTGTTCAGCTTGACGAACTCGGCACGATCCTGTTCCAATGGACGCTTGCGGGCATTTGTCACGGTCTTCTTCAGATTGGCGGCATTGATGCGCTTAAAGTCCTCGTCTGTGAAGATTCGTGTGAGTGCCAATTCTTGTGCGGCTTCCTTTTGATTGAGCAGCTTAAGATCAGCTTTCTCCTTTTTCTCAGCCTCTGTCGTCTCTTCGCCCTCGCTTTCAACGCCTTCGTCAGAGTCTTCCTCATCACTGCCATCATCATCATCATCCTCATCATCGTCACTTCCGGCTGCTCCCTCTCCGTCACTATGCTGTACATCCACCCACTCGCCATCATTGGAGTCATTGTCGTCGTCATCATCAGTGTCAATGTCAATAGTCTTGGAATCCTTGAGCAGTGCCTCGGCACCCAGCACTGTGTCCTGAACATCGCGCTCTCCATAGGCACGTACCTTCCGCTCTGCCTGTGCCTCCGTCTGACGTCCCCGATCCTTTTTGTGGAGCATTGCTGGCAATTGATCGCGATACAGGGTAATTAAAGAGCGTGCAGCCATCATCACAGACTTCTCCTTATACGTCTTATACATGGCCAGATCCTGCAGCAGATCCTCGCCCATGGCCAGTGGACAACGCATGCAAATCTCGCGTGTGGCATTTAAGCCAATTGCCATGACATCACTCGAGTTACGCTCCGTGATAAAGTTGTTGGCAATCGTCTTCAAGATGGGCTCGATGATGTCACCGGGCACCAGCTCATGCGATGCCTGGGCAGCAAACTGAAGTACACGCGTCACCTGACGCTGATGAGGCTGCAGAAATCGAGTTATATATGGATAGTAGCCGAAGAGGAATAGATCGTGTATGCCAATCAAACGGGATATCACATCCAGATGCATCAGTTTCACTTCAAATCTCTCGTTTGTGCTCTGCAGTTGCTTGAAGAGTCCCTCGGCCATGCCTTGAGGATTGTGGATCAGATGAATGCCAGAGAAGTTAAACGCCGGTGCATTCTTCTTTTTCTTTTGTGCCTTGACAGCCTGTTTCTTGATATTCTGCAGCTGCTTTTGGCCCTTCCTCGTTTTCTTATTCACACGATTGGCCATTAAAGCTCCCTTCAGATCCACCTCATTCTCACTCTCTGTGTCGGAACCAGCTGCATCCTCGTCGTCGTGACCGAGGAAGAACTTTAATGATGTGACCAGTACCTAAAAAAAATCATGTGATTGGTTAAATAAATGTTGTTAATAGAAGTTTTTTATAGTACAGTGACTCAAACAAACCTTGGTTATTGGCGAGAAGCAGCCGACACTGGCAATCACGTTCACCGTCTTTGGATCGTTCCAGATGTTCTTCTTGTATAGCTCTATCATAATGTCAGCCGACATTTTAGCTGCCTTGGGATTCGCATCCTTCAACATGCCGTACATAAAGTTTTGCAGACTCTAAAATTAAGATTTTATTTACACCATTTTTGTTGAATTCTATTCAATTCTTAAATTTCTTTGTCAAAACAATTACTTGACACACTGTATTTGTAGGGATGGATCAACAAGTGGATTCCACTTACCGAATTGAGTTTCATATCCTTGTGCTTGGCATTCATGTTCTTGATGTCCGTGACAATGTGAGTCTGCAGAAAGGTGCGTAGATTCTTGTCCTGGCAACGCAACAACTGGAAGAACAGCTCCAGAATGTCCAGGGCTGGCACAAGGTTCTTATTGCGTAGCAGAATCAATGCCTTGACAAAACAATTACGCATAGCGGGGTCCAAAACGGTGGCACTGTTCCTCAGCAGATCGGTTAGATGTTTGGGAAACTGTTGACACACTTGAGGATAACACTGTGCCACCTGAGCAATGAACATAATGATTTCATCCAGCGATTTGTTTTCCTCGCCCGGATTAAGGGCGAAAATTTCTAATAGACTTAGAAAATGCTCGTACTGTGTGTGAAACTCATCGCTGTAGGATTCGGGATCACGTTTGATTAGATTTTGCAACTGCGGAAGGTTTTCCGGCAGTTGATTATTGGGTCGCACCATTATTTAGACGTAAATTCTACGCCTTGAAGTGAAACCACGTTCAAAATGTAATAAAAAGAATGCACGTGTCTTCTTCTTCTTACTGCAGATTTTTAGAGTTGCCATCGTGTAGATTTTAATTGGTACGGCTTGCCAGATCGGGGAAATTTATTTTGTGGGTCCAACCATTTGGGCGCCGTGGCAACACTCCAGTAGAATTAATTTTTTTCCGCAAGATGATGGACTTGCAGTCCAACGACGACATCGATTTGGAAGATGGAGAGGTGCATTAGTAAAACGTATTAACTGAATATACTTATACATGATTCCATTGTCCATTACAGCTGTCAGCAAGTGGTGACGATGAGATCTATACGCCGCTGCAACGACCGGCGCCCACAAGCACAACTACAACTGCAACAACAACCACAAGTAAACCTGCTGCAATGGTCGCCGATAGCGTTGAGAGTCCGCTTGCAACATGCCACCAGATACAGAGCGCCCTGGATGATGAGTCACAGTCCAACAGCGAGTCCTCGTCGGGTGAATCCTCTGAGGAGGGTTGCATCAAAAAACTGCGCACTGACGCCGCCTCCGCAGCCGGCAGTCATAAAAAGCGTCGCAGGCGCATCAAGCGCACCGTTATGATCCGGGTACCGCCGCCCACAGACGCCGAATCGAATCGGGCACGCTTCAAGAAATACAATGTGTGGACAGCCGCACTGCAGGAGGATGCACTGAGCGAAAATATGCGTGGCTGCGATGTAACGCGCAGCAGCAGCGATCGCAATGTGGAAAACTACGATTTTCCCCAAAAGTATCTAATGAACGGGGAGAATACAATGAAGCGTCGTCTGTCGAATTCATCGGACGAGGGAGCTTCACATCCGGCCAATAAAAGAGGACGTCAGTGTTTCCGCATTGCCATGGACTGTGAAAGGGAAAGGATTCCGATTAAAAGCCGCATTGGTCAACGTTCGCGTTCACGTCGTGGAAACTCATCCACCAGCGGATCGTCGGACAATTCGAGTGAACCAAGACATATACTCGACTTGAAGGATACGGGCGGACGTGATCCGTCCGATGTGGCCAGAGAAATGGCCAACAAACTCTACGAGGAGAAGGACGAACTTTTAGGTGAGTGCTCAGTTGATTTTTATACAATTAAAACTGATTTAAAATTGTAATTTGCAGTGCGAGTTGTTAAGGTTCTTGGTTTGGATGTGCCTTTGGAACTATATAAGGAAACTCAACGCATCGAAGCCGACGGTGGCATGATGATTAAAGTAACTAAATACTTGACATTATTTAAAGACTATATTAATATTTATGTTTATATTCGTTGACAGAATAACAGACGTCGACGTACGCCAGGCGGTGTATTTCTATTTCTGCTGAAGCACCACGATAATATAACGCCAGCGCAACAAAAGTCAATTTTTACGGAGGAGCGTCAGAATGACAACAAATCCCGTAAGCAGATTGAATCATTGATACGTGATCGTAAGGTGGAGGAACTCAAGAAATGTCTGAGCGAAAAGAGCACCGAAATGCCTTTATTAATGACACGCAAGGAGCACTATATGCAAGGCGCCGAGTCCATTGATCAAAATCAACCTGGCAGCTGTAAGTACTTGCCATTTCAAGTGTATTCAATAAATGCTAACATGATCTATCGTATTTAACAGTATCCAATCCGCCGCCTTCGCCTGTTGGCCAGGAACAGAGCAGTCCCGAATATAAGACACACGAAATAAACATTAATCTCGTTGATAGCACTGATCTACCCTCAACATCAAAAGCTGCTTTGACTTCGGGCCATAAGCAGTTGATTAGCTATGATGATGATATTTTGGATGTGAATTGCGGTGAAATGGACCTTTTCTAAAACAAACGAACGCAAAGCGTTTTCAATGCGGACGGGGTCAGGTCATATGTTTATATTCAAAAAATATATATATTTGTGGCGATAGTTTTTACATCCCTCTAGCTAGACCCATGTACATCTAAATAAATGAATAGTGTTTAAGATTTTTTAGTAAGTTTTAATTTTTTAATATAAATATGTATACAAAAGTCAAATGTTTGTCTTTTCAAATTTGCCGCCAAAACACAGACGGAGCCGCTATAACATCGAAAGAGTTATCGATAAAATGGCCAGCGACTAGCCAGCTATCGGAATTGCGACACAATCGTTATCGGGGCAATCAACATATGCAAGCAGATGATTTCTAAATTTCTAAAATTAATTGTTGCAACGTAGCGAAAAGGTAAATACATAGTTGTTAATATATATATGTGTGTATATGTGTAAATCTAAATATATGTGTAGCTAGCGTAAAAATAAATAAATGTAAACAACAATGACGACAACCTGTGAATTGCAAGCGAGTGAAATTCAAAACAAAGTCGAAATTAGTGCAAAAACCTATAATTATGCGTTATTCGAAGATGTGCATCTGGCATTGCCACCACCAGCAGGTGATAATCAAGGTGAAACGCTTTATACGCGCGGACATTTCACGTATTTTCATTACGGCTGCGATGGCACCTTGGATATGGGTTGGGGCTGCGGATATCGCACACTGCAAACGGCCATATCATGGATTATAAATAGGCGTAGAGGCAACCAAGCTGTGCCCTCCATTCGCGAGATTCAGCGCATGCTGGTCACCATTGGTGACAAATCTCCGCAATTTATAGATTCACGCGATTGGATTGGCACACTGGAGGAGTTCTATGTGATTGACCTGATGTTTGAGCTGCCCTGCAAAATAGTCCATGTACAGCAGCTGAACTCTGTACAGGTGATTGAGCAAATATGTCGTTATTTTGAAGAGTATGCCGGGTTTATAGCCATGGGCGGAATGAGCGACTTGGCCTCAAAGGGCATTGCGGGCATCAATCAGAGTCCAACTGCTGGCGTCTCTCTGCTGATTGTGGTGAGTCAATTGAAATTGACATCAATTTAAGCTTATGCTAATTCTCTATGCTTTCTCAGGATCCACATTTCTCTGGCGTGCCTAGCTCCAAGCAACAATTGATTCAAAAAGGCTACGTTCGTTGGATGCACATCAGCGAGTTCCAAGAGAGCGCTTACAATCTCTGCTTCATTTTGCAAAAATAGAAACTATAGTTAAAATTAGTTAATTTTAACAGAGCTGCCCACATTTCATTAAATTACTAGTAACTTTATCCAAGCTGCCAAAAACTAGACAGCAACTATTATTTAAATAATATTTAAAAATATATATTGTAAAGAATATTCACGTAAATCTCTGCTTTATTTTGCAGCAGTAGAATCTATAGTTAAATTTAACAGAGCTGTCTTATTTTATTTAATTATGAGTCATAGCAGCAGTAGAATTTTTACTAACTTTATCAAAACTGCCAAATTCAAAGTAATTAAACTTGACAGAAACTATTATTTTCATAATATCTAAAAATATTTAAGTTAATATTGTAAAATATGCTTCTGTACAAGTCTGCTTTATTATGCAGCAATAGAAACTATAGCTGAATTGATAAAAGCTGCACAATTTACTTTAATCTAATAGAAATTTGTCATTTTGTACAGAGCAAAACTATTATCGTAAAATGTTAAAATATATATTGCATATCTGTGTACATTTTGGTGGCCAAAATCGCTGAAATGTTAACAGTTATCAATGGCATTCATGAAATAGATTGTTTCTAGTTATGTTACCTTCTGTTTTTTTTGTTATATTTTAGCTCGCTATGGATCGACTCTATTGATACCAGTGATAAGCACACACATTCAAGCAGTTATTCCATGGCGATGTCGCTGATAAGTCGGCGACACTGAACGGTTTCCAATCGACAAGGGAATTCACAGCCACTGCCAAATCATAAAAGACAACACCAAAATAGTTAACAGTCAATAGTTAACGGCTAACAGTTAAAGAACTAACGCGATAACGAGGCTAAAAAGGCAGAGAATACTTTGGGCCAACTTGAGGCATGGATTTGTTGCAGCGTGCATTTTTTACGGCCTTTAGTGCACTGACCATCTTCTTGGCGGTGGTTAAAATCAGTCTGGGCTATTGGAAACGACGTGGGATTCTGCACGAGAAGCCGAAATTCCTTTGGGGCAACATTAAAGGCGTTGTGGGTGGCAAGCGACATGTGCAGGAGGCACTGCAGTCCATCTATGAGAGCTACAAGGGACGTGCTCCATTCATTGGTTGCTATGCGCTGATTAAACCGTTCATAATGGTGCTGGATCTGGAGCTGGTGCGTCAGATACTCGTCAGCGATGCGGGCTATTTCACCAGCCGTGGTCTTTATCACAATGTGAGCGATGAACCGCTGTCGGAGAATCTCTTGCAGTTGGATGGCCACAACTGGCGTAAGATTCATGCCAAGATCGTAAACGTATTCACGTTCAGCAACCTGCAGAAGCTGCTGCCACGTTTGCTGCACGTCTCCGGCAGCTTTCAGAGCCGCATCGGGCAGAAGAAGCTGCAGAATCTGAATGTTAGTCAACTGGTGGATAGCTACAACATTGAGGTGATTGCTTCACTGGCTTATGGCCTCAATGGAGGAGATCAATCCGAGTTCCGCCAGATGTCCCACAGTTTCTGGAACAACTTTAGCCTGTGGCGTGCCTATTTGGCCCTGGAATTTCCACTGCTGGCTCGTCTGTTGCGGCACAAGAGCTATGACCAGCTGGCCACGGATTACTTCTATAATCTCGTGCAGGCACAACTCTATCAGCAGCGCCAAAGAGATCGACAGCCCTTGCAGAACTATCTCCAGCTATTTGCCGCCACGGATGAAGCCTTGAGTGATGCACAGATTGCAGCCCAGGCCTTTGGATTTATTCTGGCGGGATTGGCGCCCCTGAATGCCACCTTGGGCTACTGTCTGTATGAGCTGGCACTGCATCCGGAGCTGCAGGAGCGCGTCAGAGCAGAGATTCAAGAGACACTGCAGCAACATCATGGAATAGTAACGACAGAGTGCCTAAAGGAACTAAAGTACACGAAGCAAGTATTAAATGGTGAGTGATTTAAAGAATTCAATGACTTTAAGCAGTTTCTTAATTGAATTTCTCTCTATGATAGAAACGCTTCGTCTGCACACACCGTATCCCTTCCTGCTGCGACGCGCCACCAAGGAATTCGAGCTGGTCAAGTCGATATTTATGATTGCCAAAGGCAACAATGTGATCATCCCAACGGCAGCAATTCACTGTGATCCGGACATCTATCCGGATCCTCAGCGCTTTGATCCCGATCGCTTTGAGGCAGCAGCTGTGCAAAAGCGTCCTCCAATGTCTTTTCTGCCATTTGGTGAAGGACTGCGCGGTTGCATCGCCATGCAGCTGGCGGAGCAACAGCTTCTGGTTGGCCTGGTGGCATTGTTGCAGCATCATAAATATGCACCTTGTGCCGAGACACAGATTCCCCTACAGTATGACAATGGGAAGCTTTTACTGATGCCAAAAACGGACATTCAACTGAGCGTTGAGTGTATGAACAGCTAGAGAAGCTTGTCTCATTTGTTTATACATATATGTTTTCTTTAATGTTTTTGTGTTTTTATATTTGTGTATGCACTCCGGTTATTTTATAAGGCGTAGGCTTGTGTGATAATGCTGACAGATACCTTAAATCCCTAGCTGTAAGTATGTGGTTAAACGACCTGCACCAGAAACAAACGAATGAACAAATAATATATATCCCAATTGTTATAAATTGCAACTTGTTTTAATAATAGCGTTTCCTTTGTTCGTTTCAAATTTAGATCGCGCGCCAATAAAATGTGCACGTTGATCGAACGGTCGACAGTCTTGTGGTGGTAGGGCGATTTAACGCAAATTAGAGCAGATGTCTATCGATAGTATTGAATAATAATTTCAAGTATCGATAGTATCGAGTAATAATATTAGCTATCGATATCGGTAATAAGTGCACTATGCAACACTGTCTTCAGACAGACGGCAAGCAGAAGCAAACAGTGAGCCGAGCGGGTCGGACGTGCGACAAACGGTGCGCGGGATTTTAAGTGTAATTGTTAAATAATTAAATGCTATTTGATAACACATTGCGCCCCTATGTCGAAACTCGCGCGCCTCTGAAATTCTGCGTTAGTGTTAAATAAAGAGTTGGTTTGATTTGTGTGTGTTAGCGGTAACTGCATTTCTTCCAGTTCGACTGTTTTTTGTCTAACTACACGAAGTGTCTCTATGTGCGTCCAATTGAATTAAATAACGAATTTGCGAAGCATCCTCTGACAGGAGCAGCATTGAAATCGAAACGGCCAAATAACTGTTAAACGAGGGCGGCAACGGCGACAGCAACTTTTTTGTAACTGTTGTTTGGTTGAAAGCCAAAATAGATAAAGGAAGCGAAAAGATAGAAGCAGTGTTTAAAGTGTGAGCTGAAATTGCCCAAAAGTGTGTATTTAAATTTAAGTGAATAATTTTGTGCAACACATACAAGTTTCTCGTCTGTCTGTGTTTATTTTTCTGTTATTGTGTGTGTGTCTACAACAAGAATAACAACAACAACTGTGCAAGGATCAACGACAACGCCGCCGTCGCAGTCACCGTCGCCGTCAGGGTAGTTTGTTTGAACAAAGCCAAAGCCAAAGACTAACATCCACACACACACACACACATACAGAGGAACCCAGAGATTGTGGGCTGAGGGCAAGAGGAAAGAGGCGAGAGCTCTCTTCTCTTTTGTGCGCTTTTGCCGCCTGGAATGCACTGCAGCCCAGCAGAAACAACAACAGGAACAACAACAGCGGGCGACCGTGACGAGCACACACATATACACACATTCAAACTCACACTCACACCGTTACCGGTGGGCACGGGGAGGAAACGCTGTTTAATTGCTTGCAGGAGGCAGCAGCCATCAAACAAACGAGTGCACTTGGATTGTGAATCTGTTCCCGTTCCCATTCCCATTCGTATTCCCATTGTGAATGCATTTTGGGCCAAATAGATTCACGATTTAACTGATGACGCCGCTTGAAAGTTTGAATGCATTTCATGTGAGTATCCTTTAAGTGTGTGTTCGTGCTTGCAGCTTTTGTTGTTGCCGCCCTTTTGTATGCGCCTTCTCGCTCTTTCTTGTTATCTCCCTCTTGAGTGTGCTAATTATGAAAATGATTTGGAAAATGTAATTAGGTTGAGTGCTGACCTGGGAGCAGACAACAAATGAAGCTAACAACAAGTATGCACAACACACACAGCTTCCAATTCTCACACACACACAGACACACACAAACACACACAGACTCGTATACAGATGCAAGAAAGTATTCCAAGGCCTTCCAGTGCCAATTCCAGTCAGTATAAAACTCCTTTCATTGCCAGCAACAACAACTACAACATCAGAAGCAGCAGCAGCAGCAGCAGCAAAAGAAACAACAACAAAAACAACACAAACAACAACAGCAGCAATTGTATGCTCCCTTTTTGAAGTTGTCGCGCTATTTGCGCAAGTGCAGGGACTCCATAAGCTAAAGATGACTGCGTGTCACGACACGAATATTGCGTGCGTGCTCGCTTTAAGTT
This sequence comes from Drosophila falleni, assembly GCA_035045575.1. Classification (NCBI taxonomy): domain Eukaryota; kingdom Metazoa; phylum Arthropoda; class Insecta; order Diptera; family Drosophilidae; genus Drosophila; species Drosophila falleni. The sequence goes on from JAWNOV010000011.1 coordinate 11,695,585, forward strand.
ATCTATATTTAAATAAAGTTCATTATGCCTATTAAATATGCCATTTATAGGGTATAAGTACATATGTGCTTTGTGCAGTGCTTTGTCCTAATTTCCAACGTGTTTGTGCTGAGAAAATTTATTTTTCGTGACTTTAAACTTTGCGTTCCGCTCATCTCTATGCTGTCCACTGTCTGCTTTGTGTCCCTTCTTCTTCGTTCACCTCTTGTCTTGTTTATTTTTCCCCCAGTTCTAATAATGTGCACACTTTTTGAGCTTTAATATTTTGCATTATGTGTGGGCTACTTATTAACCTTTTCCTATTTTTTTGTGTGTATAAACATAATAAAAACAACAATCTGCGATAATCAGCATCCAAAAAGGGTCAATGACTTTCATTATTCATGCTATCAAATTTGGAGCCATATCAAATCAACTTTTCTAGGTTTTGAACTGTTTTTTTTTGTTACCTTTTTTGGGGGTAACATTTTTAGATATGTTAAGTTTATACATATAAATATATTAAATGGGGTTGTTTATTTTTGGGTGCTCAACAACGGGTTTTTGTTAGTGTCTCCATTTTGCAGTGGAAATTGCTGCGTGTGTCGTAATCAGAGCAGGAATCGGAGCAGCACACTTTGTCAGTGTGTGTGTGTGTGTGTGTGTGTAGTGTGTGTGTATGTAGCTATTACTGTAAATGTTGTTTAATTAGAATTTCATTTTGTTGTAAAAATGCCGTTCTCTTCTATTATTATTGTTGTTGTTGTCGCTTTTTCTTATCGTCTAGCTCAACACGTTTGTTTGAAATTTCATGTGTCATTTTCTTTGCATACCTTTCAAACGACTTTGCTACGGGGTTATGGGGGTAGCACTGATAAGAGCCCCCGACACTTAAATACCATATCGTATATAGACACTCTAGAGAATACCAAGTACGGAAATACTACAATTTCTCTAACAAATTACTTGACTAGCTTGTTTTTGTATTATTTAAAATAATTACTATTTTAATCATGATTTGCATTTATTTTGTGTCTAAATCTTGAACATTTCTTATTAAGCAATTTATGCAATTCTACGACAGTTTGTTTATTGTTTATTGTAGGATAAACTGTACTATTTACTTGGTATTGTAGTTTTTCCAGACTTGACAGTCAGTTTCAAGTTCTATTTGAGTTCTATGTAGTTTTATATGCACATGATATGCATGGAATGCTCAGGTATATATACGTACTTACTTATGTATGTGCATGTATCTTCTGTGCTTATCAGATACTTTTTTGGCCTCATCCAGCAAAGTGTGTAACCTAATCCGAAAAAGGCATTCAGCTGCCTGTGCACCTGTTCAACTGTTTAAGATACACTCGGACAGCTGCCGGCAACCAAAATAGCTTATGTTCATTCTTCTTATGGTATAGAATGGGATGGTATGGCTTAGGATAGTGTGGAATGTGCCCCTTTCGGCTGTATCAACAGAAAAACCAACAAAACTGCACAGAATTTTATATTTTTGGAAAAAGCAAAGAACTTAAAGGTAGCAATTTATTTACTGTCTATTTTTAAAGCGCAGCAACAGCAACAATTGTTCTTCTGTGTAAGCTACAACAATTGCAAATCAAACATCAACAGAGCCAACATTTATGTAAATGTGTGTGTGTGCAACTTTTGCTTTGCTTGCTTTGCTAACGTTTTTCTAGCCTCTTGCTTTGAGCCGTGTAATTTTTAATTATACTTTGGGCAATAGAAGACAGTGCCTACATACGTATATAAACAAATCTACATCATGCAAACATACAACAACGAGTAGAGAAATATTATATATATATACACGAATATAATGGCCGATAGTCTGGCCGAGCCTGTTTGCTGTTTGGTTTAGTGTTTGCATACGCCAACGCATCGTATATAGTTGTTAGTGTTGTAGTTGTTAGTGTTGTTGTTGTTACTGTTGTTGCTGTTATTGTTGCTGTTGTTGATAAACAGCTGGAGGAGACTGGGAAGTTTTTTGAGAGTCTCCGAGACTCTTGAAAGTTATAAACTGGCCTCTTTGAGTAACTGCATGAATGAATGCATTTGTTTTGCATCTTGTTCAATGTTCGCTGTTGTTGTTGCTGTTGTTGTGGCTGTTGTTGTTGCTGTTGTTGCTGTCTGGCACCCACTCGTATTCGATTTCGTTTTCGTTGCTCTGGCTCCAGATGCATGGGTGTAAATTTTGAATGTATGAATGAATTCATGAATATACATACAAATACACACACACACCGAACACACACTCGTGCATATTAAAGGAGAGGCGTGTGTCCATATGCTACTTATATACAACACACTCACACATACATCAATATCATGCATAATATATAAAGTTAAAGTTTTCTTGCCCACGCGTCATTTGCTAAGCGCTTTGAAGCTTTGCTAATCTCTTTCTCCCTCTCCATCTCCACCTTAACTTCTTTGGCTTTTCTCCATCGTCTCTCGGCCCTAATGAGCATCGTGTTTAATTTAACTATCGCCTTTTGCGTGTCGACGTCTCAAACGAGCAACAAAAAAAACCAACCAAAGCTCATTAAAAAAGTTTTCATTTTGTCGCACGCCCAGCGAAAATGTCAAAAGTTGAGCGCACCCCAAATGGACTTTTCCAAGTGTTCTTTAGCGCATTGAATAAAATATATTTTAGAATTCATGAAGTGCATATAGAATATGGTTCAAATCGATAAAATGTGTTTTTAAGAGTAGACCAACTTTAAACAGTCATAACTTGATCAAAACTGAATAGATTTTCAATTGGAATGTTATTTTGATCATGATTTGGCCTCTAAATTAATTCTGCATTTAAATTTTAATTATCTAGAAAATTTTATATATTTTCGATTCAAAGCCAATTTTCCATACTTACCCCTTGACATTTTTTCAAAAACTTTGATCTCTCATAACTTCATCAAAACTGAATCGATTTTCAAGCGGAATGTCATTTTGATCATGGTTTGGCCTCTAAATTCAATCTGCATTTAAATTTTTATCACCTAGAAAATTTGATATATTTTCGATTCTAAGCCATCTATTAGCCAATTTTCCATACTTACCCCTTGACATTTTTTCAAAAACTTTGATCTCTCATAACTTCATCAAAACTTGACCGATTTTCAAGCGGAATGTCATTTTGTTCATGATTTGGCCTCTTAATTTATACTGCATTCAAATTTATATCATCTAGAAAATTGTATCTTTTTTCGATACTAATCCATCTATCATCCAGCTGTCCGCAGAGTATTAAAATCCTTGCTTTAATTTCTGACTATGACAAAAATGTTGTAAAATAATGTAATTAATCACAGAGCTTTGACTAATTAAATACAGCGTCGGCACTTGAATTAATTATTTGTTATGCCAGCAAATTAGTAAATTCTCTTTATGGGGGTTTTGTTTTCTTACTCATCTCCCGCTTCTTGGCAACAATCTGCATGCGAGCCATTAATCGACTTGAGCTGCAAAGCTTTTAAGCCAAATGAGTGGAGACAAAGCAAACAGAACAGTGAAAATTGACATGTGCTGACTACAAAGTTGCCATTACTATGTAAACAAAAAATAATATAAATACATATACTCACACACATTGGTATTTAAACACATGTGTGTACTTGTGTGTACATTAAGAAAAGAAATCTGTGTGTTGGGCCAAGCAGAATGCGGCTTAGAAAAGCGACAGAGCGAGCCGGCAAAACGGCGACTGAAAATAACAAACAAGTAAATAGAAGAAAGAAAAATGAAAAATGAAAAAAAGAAAAATAAAATAACAACATGTGCCGGCTAACGGTACTTTTGTTTATCATTAATGAGTGTTGTCTGTGGCGCCGAATGAGGGTACACCCTGTACAATATGTATGTCTTTGCAAAAATCTTTAGAAATTAATATAGTTTCAATTCTCAAGATTTTTTCTCTTGTAGAAAATTCTAAGGGTTACAAATTTGTAGACAAATGTTGAAAAGTTTGTTAGTTGTTGAATGGTTTTTAATTAGCATTCGTTTACAGCTCGCCAATGAGTGAATTGTGAATAGTCTAATGAATAATGTTCATCCTAACGCTAATGCCTGCTTAACGTATTCCGTATTCATCAAAGTGCCGCACATTTTGACCCATAGTGAAGTGAGTACCCGTTTAAGTAATCAGTCTATCAACCTACTTAGATACTTGTGGATGATGAAGTACGTTAAACTCTAAACTAGAACTCGTTGTTTGCTCTAGTTTTATAAAGGGAAGAATATATCTAGGTGATTTTTAAGTTTGTTTTGAAATATTTCCTTGTTGTGAATTCCTTATAAAGTATCTCCTTATCTTTAGGATATTTATATTTTCATTTACAATTCATAATATTCAAGATATAAAACGATTTCCTAGTAAAATTTAGAATTAAATTATTTCAATACTTATTTAGATACAAAATAAAACCCACTTTAAATACAATCTAATATCCTTAACCTTAAATTTTCTCATTCATCTATATAATTTTCTATTGGACTTGATTATAAAACATTCTAATTTCGTCTATCCTATATATGTTCGGAATAGTTATTTATAGTTATCTAAAATAACATGAATAATACAATTAGGTTGATTGCTCTTTTGTTTTACTGTGTTTTGAGTACTATTCATTATTCATTTAGTACTTAAGTATTTCCAACTGCAATGTTTTTAGTTGTGCTTTTCCTTTCTTTAATGAAGTATTCGTTTAATGGCTGAAGACTGCTTTTCAAGACTTTGTGGTGCAGAGCTTTAACAACTTAATTAATATGTATTCTGTGTAATATAAATAAGATGTATGTATGTGATGTGTATAAACATACTTTCCACTCATGTTTTAGTCATGTATTCAATGTTTAATCATCTAATTTTATACCCGATTAAGCTGTTGGGCGTTAATGTGCCGAAAGTTTATTTCTAGAGGCAACCAAAATACAGATATGAAAACTCTTTTATTTTTGGGGAGAAGGAGGGGGAGAGATTGTTTACATATTGTGGGCGTTGCCATTGCGAAATTTGGGTTGTGTTCTACTTTTGGCTGTTGGCGTTGCGAGTTGTTATTGTTGTTGTTGTTGTGTGGTTGTTGCCTCCTGGTTCATGCATCGCTTTGCTTATGTTAACTTTTCGATCGATAATCGATTGCAACATTTGCGCCAAAAAGAACTCGTGTTGACATCAAAATAGAGATAAGATAACGAATCGTTAACCATGTGTAATTCACTCACCCGCTTATCAATAGACATGGCCGGCAAAAGATAAGGCTAAAGCAGGAAGAAGTGGGCAGTAGTTGATAGTTTTATTAGAATAGAAATGTTGCAATTTGTGTCGAATGATTTTGCTTCGATTTGTTTTGGATTTCTCTAATGAGCTGCGAAAAAATTTAATTTTCTCAACATAAATATTTTACGCAGCATTGCTCAACACTGGCTAAAGGTAGGAGTGTGTTTGTGTGTGTGCCATTTCGTTTATCCAATTGCTAAATGGTATTTATAGAAATTTGGGTTAATGACGTAGAGCTGAGAGAGCAAACACAGATGCCACAACGCCACTCTCAACTTGAAAACGCAGTCAAATAGATGCATAGATACAGATACATTGCCAGCAGATACACGCATGTGCTCATCACATAGATTTCATATAAAACATTCATAAAATACGAAAAAAAAAAAACAAAACGAACTTTAGATTATCATCATGAGCATCATTTTTGTCTGATGAGTTCTTTTCGCTTTTAAAAATGCATTTTCTAAAAAGAAAACACATTCGTTGTCAGCGCTTTCCCACCAGCAACAACAACGTTGACAACCTACGCCCCAGCCCTGATCAAAGCAACCTATGGATCAAAGAGGGGGCGATAGAAGAGGAAGGCGTATAGGCGGGCGTTGTCTCATTGTTGACCACAGCTGTGTGTGGAGTGTTGTGAAGAGTGTTGTGTTGTGCTGTGCTGTGCTGTGTTGTGCGGTGAAAGTGTAAAGTCATGATGCGCGTCGTTCAATTTGCCATCCGTATATCGTTTACCTTGTGGCTGCAACCTTAGTCTCCGTTTCCATTTCCATTTCCATCTTCATCTTCCATCGCCGTCTTAGCCATAAGTCCATAAATCTGAAGTAATGTCGAAACAGGCTGTAAACATGTTTATTTAACTGAATGCCTTAGAACTTGAAGGGGACTTCAGTTGGAATATAATCATATTCTTAGATATTTATATACCCAGTCTAATGGTCTCTGTTGAAGCGGGAAATAGCATAGCATTTACGTTAGAATATCAATTTGCTGTAATGAGTGAAATTCCAGTTTTTCTAGTTTTTCCCTACGCTCCGAATATAAAAGTGGCTCCAATTACCGATTACCATAAAGCTCAACGAACGATTTGCAAACAATAGTTATGAGTTTTCAAAGGAATGGACTTGAAAATACACATGTATGCTGTTTTTGAATGGGATATTCTGGGAGTGTAATGAATTTTCTAAAATAAATTTGTTAAAGAACTTGTTTTATATTTGAATAAAATTTAATTTATAATCAAAGGGTATAAAAAATATTAAAAATTAGTGATAAAGTTAGTTTTCTTAATAGATATTGTATATTAATTATTATTTAATAAATATTTTTTATTAAATTTGTGATTAAAGTGAACAAATTATTTTGATTTTCATTTGAATGGCGCAGTGAATATTGTGTACTAACCGCTGTTAATAACATCGACTGTTAACAGACACTCAACATACGCGCTTGATTATAACTTAGCAGTTAAATAAATATTTATAGTTTACCCAAGAATTATCCACACTTGCTCATATCCGCCGTAGCTTTTCCATATGAAAATGGATTTTGTAGTAAAGTCTGGTCATGTGTTGCCCTGGCACGATGTCGATAACATTTCAACTTTGGCTCGCATTTACGCATAATTACAGACAGTACACACACTGTGTGCGTGTGCACACATCTTTGCTCGCAATTAGGAATTCTCACTGGGAGCCCTTGAATAAAGTTGACGAAGGGGGAACATCACGAATGCTGGCAGACTGACAGTCAGGCCGACAAACAGACAGACAGGCAGACGAACTCTGTCAAGTCACTTCCTGTAATAGAAACCAAAGCTGAACGTGCAGCATGCAACTATAAAACATAAACGTGTACACAAATCTATTTGCCGTATCAGACACAGACACAGCCCTTGCCTTTAGACGCTGCAACAGCTTCCGCTGCAACAGATGCAAATCTCAGGGCGCCGTTGAAAACCGCACAGACGACAATCAGATCAGATCAGATGAGATGTGAACCGAACTGAACTGAACAGACAGAAGGCAACAGCAACAACAACAGCATCAACTGATCAAACGTAAATAGGGCGGAAAATTATGCGTACCACATAACATAGTTGAAATTCAAACGTATTCACAAACGACAAAATAACAACAACAACAACCGGTAGATACAACCAGCAACTTGACATTTGTGATGCAAGAGAACCCTTACGTCTGCTCCTCTGTCTGATTGTTTTGGCAGGCCGCTTTACTTTAAATGGTTTCCCAAAAACATTCGCCGCTTGCGAAATTGTCGTTTTCCTGTTTTGAGAGTTTTATGCACGATTTGGTAATTTGGCTGGCTACTGGCCGAGAATCTGGGCCTGCTCTCCTCTGCTTCGCTAAACGGCATTCACAGTAGATCACATCACGTTTTTCAGCGTGACCTCATGACGTGCCATTGCCGGATGAGTCTCAAGACTGAGACCGACTCACCGACTAGTCTTGCAATTACCTCAAACCCGTTGTTGTTGTTACTATTCCCGGTGCGCATCTTTGGCCTTTGACAACCCCAAAGATACTGCAGCTAAAAACTAAACCCTAAACCCTAATCCCTATGCCCCTTTGTGCTCAATTCACAACTGCAATCTTTACCACTTCAAATCCATTTGGTTCAGTCATTTCTTGTGGTTAAGCATTTGAATTCATTTCTATTAACTTGCTTCCGCTGGAAGTTCAACAAAAGATAAGTAAATAGATAGACTATAATAGAAAAATATAATAATTAATTTATCAAGAAATCCAGAAAGTCAAATAAACTGTAAAAATTGTCGTTAAGTTTATAATAATTCATATTTTGTATTGTCTTATATCTATATATTTAAAACTCTTTGTCCTGACTCACTGACCGATCATTGCACAGCCTAAGCCATAAGATCTGGGAAGTTGAAATTTCCACACAACATAGCTAAGACTATCTTGTATGTATTTTGTGTAGATAGTGGTTCTTAATTTTTACCTTAATTAAACAATTGTATACATATATGCATAATTGTTTATTAGATACAAGATCTTATTCTTGAGCAGATTTGCTTATGGTTCAATGGAAGCAGTTCTTAGCTTGTAAAATCCCAAAAACTTATTTCCGCGCTGACGGAAATTGCAAATCTACTCGCAACAACAGCAGCTAAAATAACAACAACAACATCAACAGCTACAGCTACAACACTAAGAACAGCAAGAACAACAACAACAATTCCGCCATTACGGCTGCTTGGTGGCAACAACTTTATCTTGAGAGGTCATTTACACTGGCCAGAGACGCGCTGGCAGCTCTTTCAGTTGCGCGTTTTCTTCAACTTGTTCTTGATGCTTTTCTCTGCACTTTTCCTAGCACAGACAAACACACACACACAGAGACAGACAGACAGAAATGCATAGAAACGTACTCTCAGATACATAGATACGAAGCGTGGCCAGGCAATCAGCTTTTGTTGTGTTGGCACTCTTTCAAACGTTGTTGTTGTCGTCGCGCTTTTTGTTATAAGTATTTATCATTTGTGCATTGTGCATTGTGTTTCTCTCCTTGCGCCTGAGCACTTGTATCTTTTGTAAGTGTGTATCTGTGTATCTATGTATCTTGTTTGTAATTGCCGCGCTCAGAACTCGCGATGACAGTCGCTGTCAGTGTCATAATCAGCAACGACACTTCAACTTTTGCCTCAACTCTCTTAAACTTTGCCACAGCCTGAAGACTGACCATTAAAATTGTCCCATTGTATCTGCAGGCCTTTCTTCAGTAAACTTCAAGCTAAACAGTAATTATATTGTCTGACACGTAAATGGGTCAACTCTATTGCACTTCCTAACCAATACCAAATGTGTATCCGATTAATGGCATTATTTATATGCTCATAACTCATAAAACTTCAAAATAAGACAACAACTTGCAATTTCCTGTATACTGTGACGCTTGACATATCAATTATCAATTAACAATTAACAATTGCATTAAGGCAATTAGCCTCATATAATTAAAGTGTGTCTTCGAGCACTTGTCGAACACGCACACAACATACTATATAAATCAAAGCTCTGATATCATTATTTGGGTCACATTTCATTACATTGCATTGCATTGCTTTCATTTTCCGTTCACTGATCCCGCCGCACACATGAGAAAAATGCGTTGAAAACCTCATGCCATATATGAAACTGTGAACATATATATATATGTGTGTATTTCTCTATGCCACAATTTTTATATTGCGCCTACGCGTTGTCCAAAAACCACATGCCCCATCAACCGCCCCTATCTCTCTTTCCCTACTCCAAAAAAAAAAGCAAAAGCTTATTAATAAGCATAATTAAGCATAATTTTTTGTTTGGAAATACGCGCTAGTTTTCATTATATTATTTACGATCACATTATTACATCGCCCAAGACAAATTTCGAAAATTTATGTTATGTCTTGTAGTTAGAGGGAAACTCTTATGAATGGAACTTACATATGGTATATGGGTTTTATATATACACATATCGCGTCGGAAGTGTGACGGTTCTCGCTGTAAATGAATCATCTTCAACATGCTGATAATAATGGAGTTCACATTGGGGGATGTTGTGCTATATATTATAAAAGATAAATCTATCTATTAAACGGTTTTTTACATAAGATAGTTCAAAAGTGATGTGATTTCAGAACTTGAAAAGAATAGGAGTTATTCTGTTTTATATTCAAGAATCCTGTGCGTTAAAAATATGACTATTTTATATATTTTTATTAATATTTACATTTAAATTTCTTTAACTACAAATATTCGATCTACCTTTATTACTTAATTTAAAATATTTGTATATTTTACTAACTATATTTCTTTTCTCTTACAGTTGCTGCCGAAACTCCACATAGAACTGAATCGAACGCGAACCGAATAAAATGTCGATTAAACGTAAAAATAATAATAAGCTAAAGAAAAAAGAAATTTTCATCGTTTTGCAATCCATCGAGAAGTGAATTTACAAACCCAAATAAATTAGAAAAGAACGTGTAAGCAGATATAACGAAAACGAATACGAATATTCGAATCGATTGCATTGATATTGAATTAGTTGGAAGTAAAATCCCGGAATCAGACACTTACGGAAATGGATCTCAGTCTCGAACGCGACAGCTCTGCGCTGGGAAGTCTGTTTCAACAGATTATCAATGACATGAAGGTAAGTTATTGATTTATCGTATATTGCAATAGCTATGCAAATGATCCTTAAAGATATCTGATTAATGCACGTTTAAACTACCGGAAGAAACATAAATTATATGGAAAAAAGAAGTGGGAAAGCCCAGAATTGTGTTTCCTCACGAACTGCAGTTGATATGACTCTGTTTTTCCAGTTAAAACAAGAAATTGAAAGTTTTGTTCTGGTTAATTTCAACGAATTGAATCGGACACGTGTCAGAAAACCGTGTAATGTGCAATCGATGTAATGAACCGAGATTTCTTACCAAACACTTGCCAGTTGTGTTCGTTTTCTGTGCCACAATTCTTGAACCCTATCGAATAACAACGAAAACATAAATCAGAAAAACCTTTTTGTCAAACGAGAAAGCAAAGAAAATATTCATTACTCTCCATATGTTGCCTTTGTCTTAATTGGAGTGTGTCAAGAACTTTCATGCTGGGTCTTGGGTTTAAAAATATTCTCTTTGTGTAAACAAAACCCAGCAAAAATAATTAATGCCAAGGTCAAATAAGAGTCATAAGTTATGTGTAAACAAAGCAAAAAGCCGAGCACCGAGTTTTAGATAAACAATCGTATATTGGAAATATATTTACGCTTTCAAACTAATGAGAAAGATACATATGTGGTAATAGATACAGATACTTAGTATTTATATATCTAATTCAAGGCGTATACATAAATATTTCAGCAGTTCTTAATTGATTTTGTTTCTTTGTGTGTAGCAAAAAAAAAAAAAACAATCCCAAAAATTTTTCTAATTAATCTGCGCGAAACGGAACATTTCAATTCAATAAAAAAGATACGTTCGCTTTTATCATTAATTGCTTTTAATACCCTGTAGCTGAAGTTAAGAGATACACGCTGTGAACATGTCTAATTAATGAATTATTGAACTTCTCCTTCCGAAAGTTATTTTTGCGGACAGATCAAAACGAAGAAGTTTTCTTGTTATAAAATGTGAGTAGCAAAAATTGCAGTAGAGAAAGATATAAATAATATTGTTGAGCTTTGCTAGTTGATAACAATGTACAGGGTATATCCACGGTCTGGAATCAGACTAGCTTATTTCATTACGATGCTGGCCTATAGATACATGGTCGTCCATATGTATTTATGTATCTCATTGCAGTCAATCAATAATTTATAGCAATCATGACGCCATTCGACTACTTTCATACATAAATGTATCTATTATATGATACTTAAAAACAATTTCAATTAACGTTATCAAAGTAAAAATGTTGTTAATATATACTATATTGTAGATACAGGCTGACCTTTTCAGCTATTTGGCAATTAAAAGTTTTCGATTTCTTATGCTATTTATGGCCAACAGTCATGACTGTTTAATGCCTTGGCGCTTGTTTTGTCGTTGGGCCAACTCAATGCCTCAATGTTGACTTAAGCTCTGTTGTCAGGCTAATCCTCAAAGCAGAGCTCTCTTTCCTAGTCTAATTTATGGCTCTAGATACTAATGCCTATGTAGATGTATTTCTATTTTGGTTGCCACAGCAACAACACTTTGTTGCATAGCTAGAAAGTTAACAAATGGAATTCTTTGGCACGTTTGCAGACCTTGTAGCCCATTTCCATGTTCATTTCCGACTTGCTGCCCCGTCGACAGGTGTTGAACATTTTGGGATGCCTTGCAGCTTGAAACAGAGGCAAAACTCCAGTGGCTGAAGATAAAAGTACGCCGCTGTTGCTATTTATAATGCCATCATGACAGCACTCTTTTATGTGGCCTATGGACGACCCGGTGCGCACCTTGGGATCACACTGAGAGCAAGACACAGATACAGATACAAATATAGATATAGATGCGAGGGTGGACAGATAAGTGAATGGTCTAAGTAGAAAAACGCAACTTTTAATATTGAAAATTTAAAAAACTTCTTTCTTGTATAACTTATTGAACATATTTAATTTCCTAAATATTTTAAAAAAGTTGCGTTTCCTACTTAGGCCAATTACTTTTCAGCCTACCCTCGTAGATATAGACACAGTCTAAGGCTGAGGCAGCTGTCAGGCTATCTTGGATGCGGGCGGTTGCACTTTGTATTTATGAAATTTGGAAATGTGCGCTCTTGCCACGCAATTGTGCAGAAGTTCGTTGTTCGTTGTTCATTGTTCAATGTTCGGTTTTCGTTGTTGGTTGTTGTTGGTTGTTGCTGGTGTTTCTTGGCCTGAGTGCGAATTAGAGCAGAAAACATGCCTTGAAGCATGTGCATCATCTGTGGAACAGTCTCATGTGTCTGGCTCTCATTCTATGTACTTACATATATATTTCTCTCGGTGTATGCTGCGCTTTGTTACTTGGCAATTGGCATCATTTTACTTGTTTAAGATTAGTCTTTAAGGTTGAGAGCTCAAGCTCGAGAAATGCCAATGTAAATGTCAGCAAGGTGTTTTTTCTTGTTTTATTTTTGTGGTGTATCTAACAGATGCAAATGGTGAACTTAAAATTTTTCAAGTTACTAAAATTAGTTGCTTTGTTTTAATTGGTTTGCTGAGTTTTTGTCTGCCTGTTGCTTTGGCTTTTATGTATGTACATATATGCAAATAGAAAAATAACAACTAAATTATAAGAAGAAGATTTTAAATGCCAACAGACCAGAACAAATTTATGCCGCCAAGGCAAATAACAGTCTGGAGAAATATATATACGAATATGAGTACGGATTCAATTCAAACGGCATTCGTAAGTAACTGCAATTAAATGCGGCTAATTTCAATTAAGTACTCTACTTAAATCGCAGTCCGAGTCCAAAGTTTTTTCAGACTTACAATAAGTGTAAAAAATGAAATAAAATTAAGCAATGCGCGCACTTTAAAAGGTTGTTCACATTTTCAAGTGAACGTCTCGCTTCGTTGATTCCCTTCGAGTGGAAATCCGTGAGTCTGTCAGTTCTGTCTGTCAGTTTGTCATTTAGTTAAATTGTCGCCACATTTGATGACACTCGCTAAATATGTATAACACAAAGCGGCGTGAAATGCGTAATTTCAACTGCAGCATGACTTTTATAATAATACATTTTATATTGTATTTTTTGTTGTTTCTTATTTATATTTTCCGCAAAAGTGAAATTCGCTTTTGAGCTGCGCTTTCTTTGCCCACGTTTGTCACTTTGCTGGCTTCCTCTCTTGGGGCAACAACAACAACAATTGTGGCGAGTTTGTCTTTAAGGTTGTTTTATTTTTATTTCTTACCACTCATACACTCATTAGGCTCATTAATGTCCACGTAATAGGCAAGAAAATTAGTTTCTACTTTAATATAGAGTATATGTTTTTCCTATAAAGCTCGACAGAAACTTGTAAAAAATACTAATATATTTAAAGCTGCAAAATTATGGATTAATTTTAATATCGTAACGAGTTTTTTATATAGATTTGATGCAAAATTGTTTACTTAAGAGTTCTCCACATCATCCTATTTTTTACATAATTTTGGATATTTGCATTTAACAATCAGAAAGTGTACAACCAAATGTATTAAGCCATATATAGTCATAAAACTGGCACCCAAAAAGAGGCCTATGGCACCGCCAAACGACATGATCAGTTGATCCGTGCTGAAGACAACTCTGCGTTTCATTCCCATTTTGGGCAACTCCACATAGATTTGAATAATACGTTCATACCCCTCGCCTTTGTAGTCATCCCCTCCCTTTAGATTAAGTAGAAATAGTGGTGAGAATTATAAAATATTGATTTGTAAATAAATTCACACTCACCGCGCTTTGTCCTAGATCCTCAGTAACGATAAAACTATTCTCCTTACATAGAGGCAGACAATCACAGGGTTTATCCAGCCAATTTTTACGCTGGAGACACAACATTCCTGGGATATTACATATCGGAGTTTTGGGCCCCGCGGCATAGAAATATGGCTTGCATTTGCACATACGTAGTGCCCATTTAATGCGACATTCCATACGACACAGGCTGGGATAATAGACCTGCAATTGAATATCTTTTGTTATAGATTTAATATCGATTCTCTTATAACTTACGTTAAAGTACTGCAGATCTGATTCCCTTGTGTAGCGACACTTGCGATAGGCAATTGGAACATGTCTTACATCATCGTCAGCTGATATTGTATTTAATTTCACCCTTATCGAATAGAAGATCTTAGCAGCCGTATTAACTGTTATTGTACGTCGATCCTGAGGCAGCATCATCTCGTTTACATCATGTATGAACTAAGTCGTAGATTGTTGTAATTAAATTTAAAAAATAATATAAATTGTATACTAATTGTATTAAAACCGTACTTACTAATTGTACAATAGTAAAGCTATGAGAAGGCTTCACTTGAATCTGAGTGGGAGTAAAAAAACTGCCATTTTTTACAGGAATCACTTTGCTATCGACACTGTATAAAGAAATTGCTAAAGCATACAGTTCGTATACATAATTTTAATTATACAAACAGTTTGCCAAAGGGATTGCCATATCGTGTTAGTTTTGAGTTCGTCTGGCATAAACCCATTTCAGTGAGATTCGGTACAAATAGTCGCTCCTCATCGTCGGATCCATTAGGATAGACGTCTCTGTGTAGATGTAGCAATAGTTTAACAAAATCCACATCGGCCAGGGTAGTATCATTTTCGTAGGGCAACATTATCTCCATGTTGTTGTACTGCAAATTAGTTAGTGTAACCAGAAACTTTTGATAATAGTTGCCCTTAACGGTATCCAAGCTAGAATTTATCTGCCAGGTACTGACCAGCATAAAAATTGTTTAATATTAAATTGTATATATTTATTTTTAACTCACTCATAAATCAAATCGTCTGTATTATTCAGTTTAGGAAACATAGTGCACAGTGTGAATCCCGGTAAAGAGAAATTGCGAAGCATATAAATATATTCATACTCATAAACTAGGGGACTATTGCGATATCGTTCCCATTGTGCATAGCAACTGCTGATCGCATAATAGGTGGCTGCCACAATTGTTGCCACCCAGAATAAACGCTCTGTCCAGTGAACATCCTTGCGAGCTAGATACGGCATTCCATGTATCGACGATTCCTTGCAAAATTCTGACCACCAATCGTGCTCATCGGGTACATCAGGTGTTTTTGCCCGTGAATTGGACTTCTTTCTCTCCTTAATGTGCTGCGTCATGGTGAAAACTACAGAGCCTGGCATGTGGCATATTGCCTTTTATATGAAATCTACCCAAGTCCTGTAAACGATGCGCCATGAATAATTGCTTGACTGGGTGATTCAAAAGGCGGAGTTCTCTCTAATGGCATTCTGCTGTACAGCAATTTAGTTTTGACATGCATTTTAAATTAACCTTCAAATTAGGAATACAACTACAACTTTATGTGAAATTCTTCTGTACCTGGTAAAAAAAACAACTTGAGATTCATAAAATTACAGTGTATCTATCAACAATAAAAATCAAAACATGTGGTGAATATAAATTAATAAATTACTGCATTAATTTGATAATTTCCATGCAAATGCCTAAATTTGTTTAACACTCAATTCATTAGTTATTAATTAACCAATATAAGAAACCAGTTGAAATGCTTTTAAATTGGAATTGGGCCACATTTGCTTTACAAGGCCCTCAACCTAACCGGTACATGGAATTTTTATAAGTGAAAATGTCTCAAGAAAAGCCCTAAATAATCAGGTGATAACCTTGATAGAACTCGGACGCGGTGCTTACAAGTGCCCGGCTAGCTCAGTCGGTAGAGCATGAGACTCTTAATCTCAGGGTCGTGGGTTCGAGCCCCACGTTGGGCGAAATTAAATTTTTTTATTTCCATTTATTTGTTTAATTATTTTATTTTTCTAATTATTTTATTTTATTATTATTATTTTTTTTTCCTTTTAAAACGTGTTCTGCCAGTTAACAATTAATTTTATAAACTAAATAGAAGGAAAATTAGTTATGCTGCTGTCTCCCCTGTTGCGTTATGTTTGCTGCGGGACTTAGTCCAATTTATACGTATTAAATTTATAGTTAATAAGTTTTTATTTATAGCACTGAAGCTGAACAACAACAACAACTACATGAACCATGACAACAATTGGAATGACGCAATATGCTGTCATTTACCATTGGTATGACAACATCTCGTTTTTCTCGGATTGTTTTGAAAATGGCTAAAAGCCACATTCAAGGCCAAAATGCTCGACTGGATGTGAAATGGCCCAGTGTTGTGTGTTGCATTTGTATTTGCCATATAGATGTATACTGAACTGTTATTGTTAACTGGCTCACTCTCGATAAAAACAGAGTGCCGGGAAGTGCACAGGATGTACGCAGGATGTGAGACATCAAAGCAACTAGAAACTGGCACAAGGCCATGTCGCAGGAAAAAAATAGCAGTTATAACAATAATATATATGTACAGCATAGTTGCAGTTAAATCATTGAATTGATTGCCTGAGAAATGGCTTTAAATATTTTAAACTGTATTTAATCTACAAACTGAACTAAAACTTAATAAAAAATATATTTATATTATTTATAAAGTAAATGTAAAAATAAGAATTACTTACTAAGCTTGTTTTTATTATCTTTGATATCTTTGATGCCGCCTACTAAATACAATTACAAATAATCCTCTTCAACATCTTTTAACTGCAACACTTTGTGATCTCTTTTGTATCAAGTGCTTTCAGATTTCAGGTTTTGAAGATCTTTTGTTCGCTTAAGACGTTTAACACTTTGTAAATTAAAGTATGTAAATGAAATTTCACACAGCTAAATGTCGGATCTTCTTCTTCTTGCCACAGACAACGATCCTCTGTTTATGGTAATCTGAGGCATCATGCGAAAAGCGTTTCCTCTTCGGGCGCCACAAACAATGAGAACGGGGCATTGTTGCACTGGGGAGTCAACTGCGATGATGTCGACGTTGTCGTTATATTAATTACTTTGCATTATTGTTTAAACCAAAGTGCGGGCAATTGTTGTTGTTGCTGTGAGTTGTTGTTGTTGATGATGTTGCTGATGTGAGAAGACTGTCGTTTAGCTTGGCATTTTGACATGATGTGCATGTGAAATAGTGCTGTGATTGAATTGCGATTGAAGCTATATTCCGAGTAAATAGTATATGAGACTCGGTCTCGGTCTCTGAGGGGGTTCCACATCATTGCCACAACGTGAACAAGCTGCAGTTAATTATAATGAATATGAAATTGTTGAGTTATGCAGATAAAATAATAAAAAAAAAACTCGGCTCGTGTGTGGGTTGTGTGTGTGTGAGTGTATGTATGTGTGTATGTGGGTGTGTCGTGATCAACGTTGTTCTCGTTGTCTACACGCCCAATTATGCATAAAGTGTCTGGACAAGATTGCCGGCATTTCTTATTAACCAAATCACCGTTCAATGTCAGATGAAAGTTCAACAATTAGAATGCACATCAGTCATACATTGTTATTGTAACACTCTGATTATACCCGTTATTAAAAAAATAAGTAAAAGGGTATATTGTGTGCGTTGGAACGTACGTTACAGTGAGAAGGAGGCATCTCGGACCCCATAAAGTATATATATTCTTGGGCAGCATCAACAGCCGAGTTTTTATGGTAATTAACGTTATGTATTAATATAATCTATAATCTCACTTAACCGCAGCACGATCGGACAAGTAGAACGTGAGTAATAGCTAACCAAAGTCATTAAGGAAGTTATTATTTCAATATAATCGCCTAAAAGTAGGCAGTAGTTTTTATTAGGTACTAATTTCTTTAAAGTATTATTATATATATTGAAATAAGTAACGGGTATCCTATCATCGGTATCTCAACTATAGCCTTTTCCACATGTTTTTAAATGGTTTAAATTGTTTATCTTGTATTCGTGCTTTTTTATTGGCTTGTCGATGATATCCAGAATTGTGTTAATTTGCAACACGTTGCAATGTAAACAACAAGATTGATTAGTGTCGTTACATTGTTGTGACACCAATTAGCCAACTGAATAACAAGACTCAATTCACATATAAATATAACTTGACCAGAACTGCAACTTTAGTTTGGATTTATGATTAAAATGTGGAAAACTTTATTGGCGGTCACACTTTGCTGCTGTTGCATCCCGGGCAAGGGTCAAAGGGCGGAGGATTACAGGATGATTATTGATGATCCTGAAATATTTATGCCCTGCCGGGAACCTCCTCCTGGTTCAGAAGATATCTTTAGTCTAATCAATATTGATGAGCTGAAATTGTCTCTGGATGGGGATAAAATTCATATTGAAGGCAATGCAACAACTGTCTGGGATATAGAACCGGATGATCGCATTGCGGTAATTGATTTATTTATCAAATATCTTTAAGTTTACATAACCTCTTCTCAATTTGGCTTAAGGCTACGGGCAGATTGATGCACTTTGACCGCGGCAATTGGGAGCCCACAATTTTTAGCATTGCCGCTAACGATTTTTGCAGTGTCATGTATGATGAGGATCAGTATTGGTACAAATATTGGACAAAACATGTGACAAATGTGGACAGTGTTAGAGGCAATTGTCTTCATACTATGGGCGTAAGTTTCATTAACTGATCATTTCAAGAATCGCAATTTACTTTTGATTCTATTATTTTTACAGACCAAGTTGATACATGAACCGTTTGATCTAAATATGATAATTACCAATATGCGAGGCTCTTTCAATGGCAATTACAAGATCATTCTCACCATGGAGGCCTTCGATTCAAACAATATTAAGCGACCCAAAAGCATTTGCTTTGAGATCAAAGGGGATCTTGAAAAAGTTTAAATGCAGACAGTTTGCATAATATAATAATCTCTTAAATCTTTTAAAAATTAAAGTTGTAATGCATTAAAAGTCGAATTGTCCTAAAATAAAAATTAAAAATTTCTTGCATTTATAATCTTTGCCTTAATATTTTGAAAAGTTTGAAAAGCAACATTACCAATTATTATTCTTTTTTTATTTATTTTTTTTTAATATTTTTTTTTATTATTTTTTTTTTTATTTTTTATTTTTTTTTTAAATTTTTTTATTTTTTTTATTTTTTTATTTTTTTTGTTTTTTTGTTTTTTATTTTTTTTTATTTTATTTTATTTTTTATTTTATTTTATTTTTTATTTTATTTTATTTTATTTTTTATTTTATTTTTTATTTTATTTTATTTTATTTTTTATTTTATTTTTTTATATATTTTATATTTTTTATTGTGATTTTTTCATATTTCTAAATATATATTTCTGAATATTTTGACGATTTTAAATCATAAAAGAATTTCTAAACGTGGGCTGTATTTTTTTCCGAGTGTATGTGAAACTACAATCAATTGGCTTGGTCCTAATGACTTGACTTCACTCACAGAATAATCTCGTATTGGATTTTGTGGCTGTGGCACGCGCTGATGTCAACAGTCATTCAACTGTCATACGAGAGTTGCCTTTGTTTGTTGTGCGAGTGTGTGTGTGTGTGAGTGTGCTTTTTTTTAGTGGCCAAAGAGTTCTTCAAGCGTTTCGTTTTATGCATGTTGTGTTTGTGCCGCATGTTGCAAGCAAGCGCACAGCCAAAGAGTCTTGCAAAGTTTTGGATTACATTACATGGTTTCACAGTGACTGCTACTAGTATTCCGTCAGCAATATTGCCATGTTGGCATGTGGCAATTTGTGTATTTGTAATCGGTTTTACATTATAATGAATAGACAGACTGAGCAAATGCTAAATTGTAAGTTGTAAATTGTAAATGGCATATGCAAATGCACAGCTGTCAGTTATTAAATTACTTGATGAATGGCATAAGATCGTGGTGGATATATTCTCGAATAAATTTGGACGCACGATTGCCAATTGCTGTGTGCTTTAATATCGATTCAGTATTTGAATTTATATTACTTTTTATTGCCAACTCATTGTGCCTTTTTTTACTGACCATTTGAACTAAAACTTTCATTTCGTTTGATATCAAATTGGGACTGAATTGTGCAAAAAGAAGTTATTATTCATCATCATCATTTTCATCATTGGCAACAGCAGTAGCTTTATCATAATCGCATTCAATCAAGCCGTTCAATCTTGCAACACTTTCATTTCAAATTCCTTGATATTGTATGAACAATATATAATCTGTGTGCAACTTTCTAAACACAACAACCAACACACAACATACAACAGCAACAGCACAAATCTGGCCAAAAAGGTGCAAATTAGCTGCGCACGATTTTGTCCAACAGGCAGGAAATTTATTGGCCCCCGGGCCAATAGCCTGGCCATAATATTGTGGTGGACGTATGGAAAATCAATCGGTAGAACTTTGTTTTATGGCCGTTAGTCATAAAAAACTGCCGCTCGTTTTTGCATATTGTGCCAAAAAAAAGTCTTAATAATTTTATTTTTTGTGTGTTTTTTTTTTTTTTCATTTAACCCAAAAAGTGCAATGTAGGACGAGGCGACGTGCAGCTGAACCCGTTTTTCCAGCCAGCTCCCAGTTTTGCATTTCCATCTCTGGCTTAAGATTCACAAGCACGGGAAGCGCAAAATTATCAAACGACAACAACAACCGCGACAGCGACAACGACAGCAACTGCAACATGGCACTATGGGACAAAAGTCCGATGTTTTGCATAAAATCCAATTATTTGTTTTTCGAAATTCTAATTTTTCGATTTTCTAAATCTAAATACTCGGGAGTTTTTTCGGGACTACCCTTAATTGAGGCTGCATGTGTTGTTCATTTGTAATTTTGACTTAAGACTAACAAATTTGTTGAAGTTCTGTGGAGTGTTACTTTTCCATAGTGAAGAGTATATAGTAAAAAGTTTTTAAAAAATCATATGTTGCAAAAGTACATTTATGCTAAAAAATTGGATTTTTAATAAAACAAAAAATATGCATAATTTTTACTTTAGTATAACTTAAAAATATTAAAAATTTTAGGTAGTTAGCTTTACGTTTAGAGTTAAAATAAAATGGAATTTTTACGTTATTCTAACAAAGCTCCATGTAAAATTTCTCAAGCTTTACATTTAGATTTTATGCCAAAATATCGGTCCTTTGTCCCATAGTGCATGGGGCATGAAATTGTTGCATGAATGGCTGTGAACCAGCTGAGAGGCTGTTGCAAGTTGCAAGTTGCAAGCGAGCAACGTTTTCAACGTCGTGTAGGATGTTTGTAGGCTATTGGAAAGATCAAGAGTTTATAATGCCAACAAAGTGTCGCTCTCTCTCTCTCTCTCTCTCTCTCTTTCTATACCTATTGCTCTGTGTATGTGTGTGTATCTGTGAGAACCTTTCCAGTTTGGTTGCTGCCGCTGGCTGTTGCCGACGTTGCCGCCTCTCGCTGCTGTGCTGTTGTTGTGTTTTGGCATAAATTGTGGGTTTTTAGGTGTCTCGCACAGTTGCAGTTAAATAGAGATACACAGATACACATGCACATGCACTCACAATAGATACAGATACAGATACATCTGGCAGCTGCCTACAGCCTGCAGTTAAACTGGAAAGTGTTTGCCGCTTGCACTCGTCACACATCTCATTTCACAATGATTGTGTTTGGCTTCCTTTTTTAGCTTTTTGACTAGGATAAGTTGATTATATGCTTAATATGACAGCTATTTTTGGGGCCACAATTTGTTGTGGCTTCAGTCTTAATGTGCTTAGAGTCTTAGAATAATGTTTTCAAGTACACATTTCGTTGTTGATGGCCACACAGCAGTTGGGCCTAAATTCCAAAAAATACTACCATTCATAAGCATCAAGTTGAACCATAACAAAATGGTTAACATGCGAGTTTAAGGCGCAACGCCAACGTAAAAGCCAACAACGCCATCAACCTGGTCATAATACTCGTAATGACAGCCTTGCGTGTGCTTTACTGTGTGTGTGTGTGTGTGTGTGTGCGAGTGTGTGTTGGTGTTGGTGTGCTGACCGTCGCGGCTGTTCAACTGGGGATCTGTAATACAAAAATTTCATTCATAAAATGCCGACAAGTCCAAGTCACGTCAACATAACGACCCAAAACCCACGCATCAAAATTCAACATCTCAGCCAAATACGCTTATCAAGTTGTTGTTGTTTTTGCTTTTCTTGTTGCCACCAAATCGGGTTATTGAACAAAAAATTGTTGTATAAATATTGTTATAATTTTTCTCAGTTCTTTTTGATTTTCGTGTATCGCCAAAAATTGCATGTGGGTTGACATTTATGCCACGCTTTGTCAATCATCCGGAAATCGTGTGATTTTTAAAATTATTTGATTTTTGTTTTTGGCTTAATATGCAGTTTTCTCAAATTATTTTAGCGTTTCGCCTTGGGCATTCAATTATGCCTATATGTATGTATGAATTAATTTATACATATATCTTTGTTCTATTTGTAAAACCCACGCGATTTCCATGAGCTTACATTTTGGTTGCAACAATGTTCAGAATAAAAATGTTCAGCTAAGATACAGATATTATTAATGTGAATAGATACTCTAAATATGTCCGCTTAAGCTTATTTTGATATTTTTAAAGAAAAAAAAGTAGAGGTAAAAAAAATACAATTTTTTTTTTTAATAATTTAAGAAATAATAATAATAATATACTTACTAAATTTATCGAGTTGACAGTAAATAAATAAAATTACTTCCATACTGGACACCTGAAAATATACTCAATGCTTTCCTTAATTCCTCGTTCACAATTCTATGCTTCACCTTTTGAGATAATTTTACATAAATTAATTTGCAATTCGTTTGTCATTCTGATTGACGATTAACATACAATCGTTTGCGGTAGGTCAAGTAATCAATCGGATTGTTGCCGTCCGACCATATGGTTGAGATTTTAGAATTGCAGAACAAAAGGAACCTTAGATACGCGACATATGCCAAATAAGGCGAAACATACAGACAGTTTGTCGGGGCCATTGACTGACACCACAGTCTGTTGTGTTGCCAAGATTTACCACAACTAACATATTCCCCATCTCCATCTCCATCTCCAACCTCATCGTCGTCGTTGTCGTCGTCATTGTTGTTGTTGTCATCGTGTTATGAATTATAAACCTTTTGCCGTCGTAAGTTGACATGTACCGGCTTTATTAACGTTTAGATGCCACTTTGGTGCCCATTACGTTAAAGTCGCGGTCAGGCCAACTAAACCAAAGTGCTTATACCCTGTAAGCAAGCACTTAACGGGGATATAGATTGTATACACTCAGAAAAAAATATAGCCCAAAAAGGATGAAAATTACCTAAAGTTTTTGGACATCTTACCTAAAAAACAGTTGAGGTAATAAAACACACTTTCCTATTTCAGGAATGTTTTTTTTCTGACCGTATATAACTAACAATATTTTTTATATTAGCTGGATTTTAAAGTAGCGAAAAATAGTTAAAATACACATTAATATTTAGTTAGATTTAAAAAAAAATAAATAATCTTTTTTTATTAAAAATTTTGTATGACTAAGAAAAAAAATATATATATATATATATAGATAGTAATAATATTTTTCTTTGTATAAAAGAAAACAGAGTATGTTTTAGTCACTTTGGTCTTTAGTTTTTTTCCCCATTGTGGTTGCTGTTCTTTACCTTTTTATAGTGTTGTCGCAAAAGCGAAATAACCGAAATCGATTTCCGTTTATTTTTGTTGCACCTTTTTGCATGCCGCGGCTTCAATGCACCGCGTCACCTTTTTATGCAATGCCCACTTCTCCCTCTCCTTCTCCCTCTCCCTATACTTCCCTCCTCCCCCTCTGCTGATGCCGCAAATTGTTGCTTGCAGTTTGGCATTTTTTTTTTGTTTTTTGTACTTTTAAATGGATTTTGCCGATTGGCATTTTCACACAGTCTTTTATTGTATTCGTATTTTTGCGCTTGAATGCAAAAATCGAAATCGAAAGCGAATTCAAATTGCATTGTGGACCTTTGCCAAAAAAAATTACAAAAAATATAAATAAAATAATAAAAGGGCTAAAAACAATCGATTCGAAGCAAATCGAAAGCAAAACCAAACCGAATCG
Source organism: Drosophila falleni (assembly GCA_035045575.1). Lineage (NCBI taxonomy): Eukaryota > Metazoa > Arthropoda > Insecta > Diptera > Drosophilidae > Drosophila > Drosophila falleni. The sequence goes on from JAWNOV010000011.1 coordinate 11,720,047, forward strand.
CAGCGAATTGAATTTGAATTGAAACGAATCGTTGCTGCTTCTTCTTTTTCTTTTCTCCACTTGATTGACCATTAAATTGTTGCATAGACATGAACTGTATTCATCATTATTTTCCCGGCTCGATTTCAATGTCAATTTGCTTCAATTGAATTGATAACTGACCAGCATAAAAAATATATATAAAGTGTAATAACATGGTCATAACGAGTTTATTATTATTTTGTTTGTATATTCACACGTAATGTGTGTAACTTGGCCCAAAACCCGTTTTCACTTTTATTGACCATTTGCGCTTCTTAACTTACGATTATTCTTAAATTATGTATAAATCTTTGCCCACTTTTTATGGTCTGCACAATTTGCTGCCGTTTGTCTTTTATGGCCTGACAATGAAACTAGAAAAAAAAATTAAAAAACAAAACAAAGTAGCAAAAGCAACCACTTTTTAACTGGTTGCGTCTTATTCCTGCTGTGCTTTGTGGTTTTGACCATATTCTGAGCGTCAACATTTTGCCATTGTGAGAATCGTAGATTGAAACTGCTTAGCTGGTCGATTGCTGGTCATTGGCCCATCAATCGAACTCTCCATCACTTTCATTCTGTTTGTTGATTGCAAAAAAAAATTTAATTAGGCACACCACAGGAACAGCTCCATAGTAGACTTCTTGGGGTGTTAATTGCAGTCACCTTATAAACCAACAGACCATATGTCTGTATCTATAAGTCTGGAAACAAATTGGTTCGTTAAACTATTTCAATTTCGATTTAAATTAAAACTTTGCACTGTTTGCTGTCTGTGATATCATCATGAAGTGCAGCCAATTGAATTGATCAACTTTATTGAATTAAATTATTATGTACATATGGTTTTTGCTCTTTTTATCAGCATTAATGAAATGCACAGACAACAAAAGTCACAACTCAATGAGATTAAATTCAATACAAATTGACAGAAAAATTCTCTCTCTTTTCTACATTTAATATATTCTTTATTTAATCCTCGTTGAAAATTCGCTTGTATTCAGCATGTCCAATAACTTTTAATAAGTTCATGCTGTAGATATCTTATTTTTCTTCATTCTCTTTTACTAAAAAGTTTTGACAAGAGAATGCGAGGGAAAATGCAAAGAAAACACGAAGACTAATTGGCTAAAACCAAACAAGTTGCAAAGTATGCAAAGCTTTTGGGTCTGATAACATTTTCAGCGAGTTGAAAGAATAAACATAATTATTAAAGTCCTTAATTTGAGTATAAATTTATCATAATAAATAAGCTGTCTTTTATGTAACTACTATATTTATTCAACTGCTTGCTGAGCCTAAGCAAATGTTGATCCTTTGGTTTCAATATTGGCTTTTACCAAATCAATACTCTTTAACGTTTCATTTGCTTTTTTGATTGCCAATTTCTTGTCCTTTATCTTGTCCTGCTCGACATATTGCAAACCTTTTCTTTTTTTCTATTTACGATTGTGCAACACGTACGCACAATTTGTCAAGGCTTTTATGTCTTTTTGTGTGCTTGTATGTGTGTTGACTTTTATTCCATTTAGATGTTTTGCGGGCCCAATTCCAAAGACATTTGACTTTGATCTGCTGTTTATTGGGGTACTATTTATTGTTATACCCTGGTAAGAAATAGAGCGAATAAGAAAGTTGCTTGCTTATTTCTGTATACAATACAGTATAATTTCCTACTTTTCTGAACCTTTAACTTGTTTTTTTAATGCCATGAACTTGACATTTTTTAATAAACTTTGATCTCTCATAACTTCATCAAAAATTACCCGATTTTCACGCGGGATGTCATTTTGTTCATGATTTGGTCTCTAAATTCGATCTGCATTTAAATTTTTATTATCTAGAAAATTTGATCAAAATCGAAAAAATATCAAATTTTCCATACTTACCCCTTGACATTTTTTCAAAAACTTTGATCTCTCATAACTTCACCAAAAATTAACCGATTTTCAAGCGGAATGTCATTTTGTTCATGATTTGGCCTCTAAATTGATTCTGCATTTAAATTTTTATCAATTAAAAAATTAGATTAAAATCGAAAAAATATCAAATTTTGCATACTTACTTACCCCTTGACATTTTTTCAAAAACTTTGATCTCTCATAACTTCATCAAAAAATAACCGATTTTCACGCGGGATGTCATTTTATTCATAATTTGGTCTCTTAATTCGATCTGCATTTAAGTTTTATTATTAAATTTGTTCAAAAAATGTTTTCCTCTGGATCTGAATATATACTTCAATGTCATAACTTTTATAAAACGACACCGTTTGTTCGTATTTTCTCATTATTTATTATTATTATTATCTCGACAACAGGGTATCTTCAAGTCATTTAGTAAAATGTGCTTATTTATCTCCGTAGAGGATACAACACGACAAATTTAATTGGACATCATTGTGCTCATTGTTGCTGTTGTGTCATGTGATATCTACTATTTCCGAAGCAACAATATCTTAGCAAAAAATAAAATTAAAATCATTTGATGCAATAAATCAATGTCAACTAGTTTTATTCAAATTTATTTAATATTCATTTTTTTATTTTTCAGAACACTTCACCGCTGTGGGAGGACTTTGTGACAAAGGCGAGTAAGCTGCACACATGTCTGCGGTAAGTTAATTATAATTAATCAATAGTTATCGAGTTGCAACATTTGCAATTGCAACAGAAGAATTCTTGCATAAGCAAAAGGGGCATAAACAAAAGGTCTCATTATTTGATTATATTACGGCCGAAAGTATCTCAAAAATTGTTTAATGCCTTTCATTTCCTTCACAGTCTATGATTATTTTTGGCTCGTCTTTTTGGCCATTTGCCGGCGAGACCTGTATGTTAATGTGTGTGTTGTTGTGTGTTTCTATCTTTGTTTTCTTCTTTCATTTTTCGCGTTTTTGTTTATGCTTTTGCTGTGTTTTATAGTTTTCTGCTGTTGTTGTTTTATGCTCAGACTTGGCCCCAATTTGTGACGCCAGCGGCAATGTCTGGCATATGCGATGCGATACAATATACAATATACATACCTAAGTAATGTATATATGCGTTGCATTAATCATGGCCTAAAGTTTGTTGTCTTTTTGCCAGCGAGAAAGATAGAAATTCTGCGCCAAGTGTTTGCCTAATGCGCTTGACACACATACGCAACGTTGGCCGCACTACTCGACATACAGTTCAGCCTAAGATCAGACCCAGACCAGCATCTTCATCTTTCATCATCATAACTTGGGTGCAGTAATGTCTTTTGACTGTCTCTTTGTCCGTCTGCCAATTTCAATTGAAATGTCGCCCACGGCCAATAAAGTTTGTGTTGCAAAAGTTTACGAGTATTAGATTTTGTTGTTTTGCTGATGCTTTTGTGTCTGTAGTATAATCAATGGCAACTATCTAGCTATATAATCTGTTTTTCTGTGTTTGCTTTTCTATATTTACAGCGCTGCCATTCAGGCAATTGCCGCCTATTTGGATGCCTTCCAGAAGATTGCCGATGCGGCCACCAATTCCAGAGGTAAGTTCAAAAGTCGTAAACATCAAAAACAACAACTGACCGTCTCACGTAATTGCCAACGATTTGTTTGCTCCTATCTATCTCTCGATTTTGTCTATATACATTAGCTAGATTTGTACAACCATCTATTATTTATGCGTTTGCTCAAGTGACGACGTCAACGTCGGTCATCGATCTGATTTTTACAACATTTCACGCCTGTTCAGTTGAGTTGAATATTCAGTTCTCAGTTCTCTGTTCTATTCGATGGCTACTCACGCATTTCAGCTTTTGCTATTTATATATACTTATTTATTGAACGCCTCTCGACTCACGCTCACTTCTGATTATGCAATGTTGCTCACCTGGGCGGGAATCGACAATCGACAATCGGGAATGGGAACGGGAAACGACAACTCGAATGTCTGTGGGCAGTTTTGGCATGGAACCAGAGACAGCTAAATAGAGATCAAAGACCACAGACACAACACGTATTTATCTAAGTAGTATATATTTAGACGATTGCCTTAAGTTGACATTTAACAGAGGTTCTCCTTTAGTTAGTTACAGTTAGTGGCTTAAATGCACTTGAAGATGGCTAGAATAAGCTTCAAGTCAAAGTCAACTACCAAAATTACACAATCAACTGACCCACTTAATGCTGATTATAACTTAAGCAATCTGTAGATGCGGGTCAAGTGGATACCAGATGTCAGATAGTCAGATAGTGTAGTTTACTTTTGATTGAAACCTGCCAAAGAAACTTTATCGATAAGATGTGTCAAAATTGATTAGCTTTATCAGTTGTACTTATAGATGATAAACCTCTTCTGGGAAATTTGATAATATATTATTTGTTTAAAATATATAGTCGAAATATGATATTTCTTACTCTCTGTGTTTTTTCTCCAAATTTATATTGCCTTATAAATTCACCTATAACTTATAGATAGAGTTCAGATTTTAGATAATATTCACAAAGAATAAAAATTTTGTTTAACCAGTTATCAGCCAGTTTCATAATTATTGGTCGATTCTTTTCTAGAAGTCGTACCTACATATGTATAATTATGTTTATTCAAAATTTGTAATATGAAAATTAAAATTAACTCAAACTAACCTGGTTCAATGAATCTTTGCATTAAATTCTTATTATAATTTTTTTTTTTTAAATTCGTACTTAATATTTTAAAATGAATGCTTGCTTACGTTTTTTCCAGAGTTTTTTTCACATAATTTTCCACTATGGAAATTCCATATCCATAAATATTATTATTAAATATTAATATTTAACTGCAATTCCCATTGCATTTCATTATTTATCTATTATCTTTGGACTGTTTCGTGTGATGTTTTCCTCATTTGCATTTATTGATCCATTTGCAACTTTTGCACTTTCCCTGCGGCAATAACTGCATACAGGGTCTGACAAACAGACATATAGACAGACAGTCAGGCAGGCAGGGAGACTCATAGACACATAGAAAGAATCCTCATAAGCCCATCTACCTAGTTACCTGACCATGTAATATGTCTGTTTTGGCCCTTTTAAGCCAACCCTCGACACACGTTGGCAATTGTGTGCCAAAAACTGTACTTTGCACTTACTAAATGGTTTCATTAGTTTTAGTGGTTACTTGGCTTAGTGCACATGTATGCAGAGTAGGCTATCGGGTTGTGTCTGTGCCTCAACATGGTCAGGACAAGTTGGCAGGACAAGTGTCAATTGTCCTTAATGGGACCAATGGCCACACGGCCTTCTGACTGCCACGAGGGTAAAACTCAATAATTTGCTCATGCGTTTTCTTTCAGTGGTTGATGGTGGTTGAAATGGCCAGCAAATATTGGTATCTTTTATTCAATTAACTTGGATTTGAGGGTGGTGTCTATAAAGTGCTTTAAATGGGATTTGCTTTAGTATCTTAGTATCACATTATGGAGTACTAATTTTTGTAGATGAATAGAAAAAGTCGAAATCGATAGGATAATGTCAGAGTTAATTTAATTTGGGGCAGCAAAAGAAGTACACTAAAAAAAAAGTCCAACCTCTAAAATTAAGATCATTTATCTAAAAAATATTGTTTTTAATATAAGAACATTTTAAGACCATATTGCTAATGCATTGGAATCCTACTTTTTTTTTTTAAATTTTTTTTTATTTTTATTTTTATTTTTAAATTTTTCTTATTTTTTTTTTAAATTTTTTTTATTTTTTATTTTTAAATTTTTCTTATTTTTTTTTTTAAATTTTTTTTATTTTTTATTTTAAAATTTTTTTATTTTTTATTTTTTTTTTATTTTTAAATTTTTTTTATCTTTAAATTTTTTTTTATTTTTAAATTTTTTTTATCTTTAAATTTTTTTTTTATTTTTAAATTTTTTTTATCTTTAAAATTTTTTTTCTTTTTAAAATTTTTTTTTTTTAATTTATTTTTATTTTTAAATTTTATTTTTATTTTTAAACTTTTTTATTTTTAATTTTAAAATTTTTTTTATCAGTGTATGAAATTTGTATAGAAGATTTCGGCTATAAGATACCCATTATGCAGATCAATTGTAGCTGTGTTTCCAAATGTCTTTTTCACACTGTTGCATAAATTGCCACAAATTCAAACCACCCTTGTAATGTACGAGTAACGGGTATTAAATAAGAGAGGAGGAAGAGGACGAGGAAGAGGAGCAGCTTGCATAAATTATTAACCATGTGCTCCTGTCACTTGGTTGATAGGCAGGCGCCCGAAGCTTAGCAGTAGCTGGCATAATGGGCACACACGAGACCGGTTGTTGACCGACTTCAAAGCCGAAATTCCGTGTGGCATGCAACGAGGCGACGCCAAATTGAACCGACGTCAGCCAGACATTGTGGCGTGTCCATAGACACGACAACTACAATAACTAGCATTTCCGTTGATGCAGCAGCCACAGCAGCAATAACAACAACGTATTCATGTAATTCAATTTGCTTTGATTTCGCAGGTGCATCCAAGGAAATTGGCACCGCCTTGACCCGCGTCTGTCTGCGCCACAAGGCGGTCGAGACGCGTCTGAAGACCTTCACCAGCGCCATTATGGATTGCCTGGTACAGCCGCTGCAGGACAAGATCGAGGACTGGAAACGCACCGTGGCGACCATCGATAAGGATCATGCCAAAGAGTATAAACGTTGTCGCAGTGAGCTCAAGAAACGCTCCAGCGATACTCTCCGACTGCAGAAGAAGGCGCGCAAGGGACAAACGGACAACGGTCTTCAATCCCTGATGGATTCCCACATGCAGGATGTGACACAGCGCCGTGCTGAGCTCGAGGATGTGGAGAAGAAGTCACTGCGTGCTGCGATGATCGAGGAACGTTTGCGCTACTGCAGCTTTGTCCACATGTTGCAGCCGGTGGTGCATGAGGAGTGCGAGGTGATGTCTGAGTTGGGACACCTGCAGGTTAGTTTTAAATGAAACTCACAGAAGAAATCTACTTACATTCCTTCTCTCTTTCTTTTCGCTAGGAGGCCATGCAATCCATTGCTCTGGTCACCAAGGAACCCAGCGTATTGCCACAGGCTTCGGAGGAGCTCATACATGATGCGAAGGCTAGCATTAATCTCTATCCAGAATCGCCAGGCGGTGGCTCTGGTTCACAGGGCGGTGGTTGTTCCAATTCCTTGGGTTCACGCAAGAGTTCCGTCTGCTCCATTAGCAGCATGAACAGCAGCGGTTCCAGCAACTCGCCGGGTCATCATCATTATCAACGCTCGCTCTCGCAGGTTTGTGTTGTTGGTCAAATACTGCAGAAGCCTTGACTGACAACACTATGCAACACAACATTGCAAATAATGTACCATGATTCAGTTGATTAATGTTATAGAAAGATTATTTTGCAAGCATGCTATAATTGACATACAATTTAGACTTGTAAAAGTTAATAATCACATAAATTGAGTGTCATTTTCTTTATGCCTCGATATTCATTCTACATTCAAATTTTAATAATTTCATTTCAATAAATTTCCAATAATTAATAATTATATTGTAATCGAATCATAGCACATTTCCACACATTTGCAAGCTGTGTTGCATAGTGTAAAATGACTTAATGTTTATGTATTATTGTTGTCATTATTTATGTGTCGCCTTTTCCATTTAATTTTGAGGCTTTCATCAAAACGTTCTTTTGTCTTTTGTGTTCTTTTTTTTGTTTTTTAGTTTGTAACGCCTGCAATTCGCTTGAAACCTGGTGAATCCAGTGATAGTGGCTTTTGCTCATCGCCAGCGCTAACAACACAGGTTTTCATTTAATTATCTAATTTATTTTTACATTAATTTTGATTGCTGAACTCTTATATATATTATTTTAAATACATTTGTGTGTGTCCAAGTAATCATGTTGTTTTATATATTTGCTAATTGTGGATTTTATCATCATCTAGACTTCAACGGCTACAAATCAGACGCATGCTGTTGCCACTTGGCCGCCACATTCCCAGGATGCTGTGGACTCATTGCCACCGACAGCTGATCGTCCGCATACGATTTCCACCACCTATGAGAAGGGTCATCAGCGTCCACCGTTGACAGTCTACACGTTCCAGAATCCAGAGACCATACACGAGTCCAACAGCAGCGGCAGCCTTATAGCAGCAACAGTTGCTGTTGCAGCGGGCAACTCGTCCGCATCGGGCCAAAACACGCCGGCAACTCAGAAATCGCCAGCAGCCACTCTGAGTCGTCCTCCATTGCCAGTTGTAAGTATTGCTTGCAAATATGCATTATTCAGGAGTGTCACGGAAATTCTTTTTAAGCAACTGTCAACTTAAAACTGTTTTTCAAAGTCACAGAAACTTATTTTGGGTTGAAATTACATACTCCAAGTTTAAACAAGTGATATTGTAGAGCTCAAAACCAACCAATTTGGTTGCAAAATTTGAAAATTGTCGGTCACAGAATTAAAAAAATCTATATATATAATATTCTTTGTCCTCACTGACTCACTGAGCATTACACAGCCCAAACCATAAGACGTAAGAAGCTAAAATTTTTACACAACATAGCTGAGACAATTTTATAGTGAAATAATAAAAGTGATTTGCGAAATTTGAACTGCAATTGGGTCAAATGCGGGATCAAAGCTCACACTTTGAGAAATTTGCAAGATTTTGAAAACTATATATACATAAATTAATATGTTAGACCCACCTTTTTTTCTGTGACATCGAGATTCTGAATTAAAGTTTGGCTATCCGATCTAAAACAATTACTGTGACACTGCTGATTTAATTTTTGTGGAGTTTAGTTATTAAGTTGTTTCTCGTTAACGTTTGCTGTGGCAACAATCGATAAATAGAAGCCAGCACATGTGGTAAGTGGCAGCGTAGTCTATAGACCATAATGCGCTCATTTGCATGCGCTCTTCCCTCCGCCACCTGCCCCCTGCCCCTGCCCCATGCCTCTGACCAACTTGCAGCTAGTCGTCGTCATTTGCCTCATCTTCAATTGCAACTTATTAAGCGAACTTTAAGTAATGTTGTTTCTAAAATTTGCAGCGCTGCTCGTCGCTGGAGCGTCCGTTGTCGGCGCAGAGCAATCATCGCCAGAACAGTGGACAGAATCTGTTGCAACGTCAGTGCCCCTCACCGATACCGGCTCATATCACGAAAGGTAAATTCATTGATTGTATTTCCCTATTTGTTTTTTATTTGTTCATATTTTATGTTGTGTCCTTGTGTGCACGCCTTAATGCCTAATCCATCGAGTCTTTACTAATAACATCCATTTGTATTATTGTGCTACTCTCTCTCTCTCTCTTTCCCCAACACCAACATCAACACCAACACCAACAACACTATGCGCATGCTTTGTCCAATGTTCATGTAAATGTCAAAAACACAGAGCTGTCAGCAGCACATCATGCACAGCAGCAGCAGCAACAGCAATCACAGCAACAGCAGCAAACACAACAGCAACAAACCCCGCCCACTTATGTTAACACGTTTGAACTGGCGGCAATGAAACTAACAAACCAGCAACAGCAACAGCAGCAGCAATCACAACAACAGCAGCAATCACAACATGCAACAACACCTTTGTTGCAGCAACAGAGCAGCATTGATTCGATTTGTTCACAGCATTCGAATGATTCGTCAACGGGTTCGTTGCAGCAACAGTTGTTGCAGCATCAGCAGCAATCGCACATTAGCAGCAACAATCATCATCAGCAATCCGCACATGGCAGTGGCCTCGGTACACGCTCCCATTCCATATCCTCGTCGGTGTCCTCAAACACGGCATCCTCGTTGCATTCACATCCATCCATCGATTCAGCTGTTGCCGCCTCGCTTGCGGGCGTTGCTGGCAACACCAATACCAACACCAACACGAGCACTACAACGCCCTCTAGCGGCTGTTCGACGCCACAGAATCACTATTCACCATTGTTAACCAACTCACCCACGTCCACTGCTGCAGGTACTCCAAGTGGCGGCAGCATTGCCAGCGGTCTCGGCTTTGTCTATCAGGTCAGCTCACCCACGCCCCCCGCCTCTGCCTCCATCTCCGCCAGCGATGTGCTCAAGATTACCGAACCAGTTGCAACAACAACAGCTGTGGATGCAACTGATCCCGTCGAGTCGGATGAACGTTCCCGTGCCTCGGTTCTGCAAAAGGCATCCATGTTTGAGAAGCAGGCAGCAGCTGCTGCAGCTGCAATCCCGGCAACAACAGCAACATCAGCAGCAACAACAGCGGGAGCGACAACTGGCGGAGGAGGAGGCGGGGGCAGCGTTGCACGTCGGTCCGAGGAGTTGAGAGCTGTAGAACAACAAGAAATGGGTAAGTGAAGACAGTGGAAGTAGCAGGAGAAGCACCTGAACTCCATGCGAGTGATGTAAATCCATAGGAAAATATCGATATTGATTAAGTCAATACAAATTTATCGAACCTTTAATAATTTTGAAAGTCGAAAATGATATACATTTAATACTATCGATATTTTTCGTATCGATATTTTTTCATATCAATAGTAAAAATATCGAAATTTAAAAACATAGATATTATCAAATCAATATCATTTTGATATAGTTTCATTGATTTTTTAAATTCGGTATTTTTCAACTTATCGATAGTTTTAATATTGATATTTTCCAACTTATCGATATTTTATTTACATTGCTACTCCATGCACAGTTGTACGAATATTTATCCCCGTCTCCCCCTCGACAATTGTTTGATTACCTCCCAACCAAAACCACCCCGCAATACACGCCCCCTGCCCCACCCTCTCTTGTGATTTACTATATTTAACCCGTTATATATTTTTATTCTGTTTTTTTGTTTTCTTTTTCCCCCACGTTTCTTTCTCTCATTTGGTTTTTTTTGTTGTGTATCCTTCACACACACAAAAATAAATACACACACACACATCAATTTAAATTTGCAAAAAATAAATTTCGTATAATTTCGCGATATTTTCGTATAACTTTTTAACCACTCATAATGCACCACAACAACCACAACACCAACAACAACAACAACACGAAATTGAATTTAATAATTAGACAAATCTTTCGAAGACTCGATTCAAGCATTAAACAATTTAATTGGCGAATTAGACTCCTTTCAACGTGAGATCGATGAGGGCAAGGGCAAGCAGCAGCAACAGCACAGCAGCAACAACAATCACAGCGGCAACAACAGCAACAATAGCGGCAACAACCACAACAACAACAATAACAATAGCGGCTCCAGCAGCAACAATAGCACTGATAACAACAACAGCAACACTGATCTCCTTCTACCCAACAGCAACATTGATTGCTGCGCGATCAGCAATCAAACCAATTCCAGCGGCTGTGGCACCGATATATCCGACACCACATCCGAGGAACTGGCCGGAGAGGAGAGCGGCAGCCTGGCAGCAACACGGCGACATCAGCAATTGGGTGCAAGCGACTCGGAGCTGAGTCGTTGCTATGTGAGCGAGACGAGTTCGCTGACCGGCGGCATCTTGGCCGGTGGCTATGAGAATCCCACGTTTGCGCACTTTGCGGCAAACCGGGAGGATGGCTACAACACCTATGCCTCTGCTACCGCCGACAGCATCTCGTTGACAGCCTCGGATTGCCAGCGTCATGCGTATGTGGATACATGCAGTGACAACGGCAGCGGCGTTGTTGTCATCTACGATCATCAGATACCCAATACGCCGGACATTGAGTTTGTCAAGCAGAACTCGGAGATTGTGCTGCTGCGCACCAAAGATCCGCAGCAATTGCAGTTGCATGAGATGCGTGAGCTGCAACAGTTGCCCGACGATTTGGCCGGCTCACCAGAATCGCCGGATGCAGCAACAGGAGGAGGCGGGACACGGACACAGCCGGCGACAGCAACAGTTGCACCTGCCAAGCAGCGACTCTCCTCGTTTCGGGCATCCAGCGAGCAGCAACTACAGTTGCTGGGACGCGCCAGTCCGCACAGAGGTACGGATAAGCTTAGAGTTAGTGAAGAGCAGCAACAGCAACAGCAGCAACAGGTGATAGCGAGTGATAACAGCAGCAACAGCAATGTTGCTGCTACCACGCGACGCAAGTTGCCGCCAAAGCCAACAAGTCTGAGCATATTCAATGGGCCAGCAATTGAGGCAATTGGCAGCAACAATAAGCCAGTGATACCTAGAAAGTTTGACTTTAAGGCCGATTTAGATGCCAAAATACGCAAGCAGAAACAGAAAGTGCAGCAGCAATTACAGCAGCAGCAGCAACAACAGCAAGAGCAGCAGCAATCACCACAACAACAACAACACTCACCACAATCGCCCCAAACCAACAACACAACAGCAACAACAACAACAGCAAACTGTAATGTCACTAATAAAACTGCCGTTATTGCATCCGCATCCGCATCCGCATCCTTAAGTCCAAATCATAGAACAGCAGCAACATACAATCATGCGCCATACAAAACGCCCACAACAACATCAGCAACATCATCAACAGCAGCAACATCAGCATTATCAGCAACATCACCTGGGGTCAAGTTATCATTGCCATTGCCATTATCATCATCATCATCATCAGCATCATCATCATCATTATTTTCAACAACAACATCGCTGCCTCCGCCCAATGTGCCCGCTAAACCAATGCCAACAACAACAACAACCACAACAACAACACCACAACCACCTCAACCACCCAATTCATATGCGTGCTCCAATCTCAATGGCAATCCCATTGCCAATGCCAATATCAATGCCAATTCCCATGCCAAACCGTGCATAACGCCCAGGCCGGCATCGCTGTCGGGTTCGTTTTCAGTTTTTGTTTAATTTTTGAATATGTTGATCCCATAACCATAATCGATTAAAGTTTTGTTTTCTCTTTTTTTGCTTCTTCTCATCATCACTTCCTTTGGCTTTTGGTTTATCACACGTTCTTCTTGGTTATAATATTGTATGTTTTTAGACTCTGTACTTTAAAAAAAGTACAGGGTTCTATTAAGTTTGTTTTTTATTGTGCTGTCTTAACCTCGCTTCGGATCTTGTCTTAAGGTTTTAACCCCCCAAAACTCGAGTTAACTCAATTCATCATCAATCATTTACTCACAGCAACATCTACTAACAGCAATGGCCATGCAAATAGTGAAGATAAAAAATTAAATGTATTTTAAACTAATAATAAGCATCAATAGATTTTGATTTGTTAGTAAAAAGAACAAATGTTTTCAGTAATTCGTTTCAGTATTCGTTTCTAATTGCATGGCCAAAGCTGTATATATATACTAAATACAGCACTTTAACTGCGACTAATTTGCCACACAGCTTTACACTAATCAACATAAACTAAATGCCGCAACTATCGAAGTGATCGAAACTATCGAAATTAGCTTGTATATTTGTTGTCTACTGTGTTTTTTATGGTTAGCTGGTTATATTCATCGTTTTTTGGTGTAGGGTATTCAAAATGCTCAAATGGCTACTCATTTCAATGTTGTGATCTCACACACAGCTAACAGACAAAGTATCTGAGATACAAATTCGTTTAGTAGTCAACTCGTCATCTAACTGGTATACAAAACATACAGTTGGGCAAGTAATTGTTTTGACAAAATAAAAAATATACTTATGAATTTGATATTTGAAACTGAGTAAGAAATAAAATTAAGGAACGTTTACTTTAATTAAAAAATATAATTTGATTTTTTGTCTAAACAATTACTTGACTAACTGTGCAGCTGGTGTGTCCATGTGATTTGTGTATTAAACTGTACATATAACTGTAATTAACTTGAACAACTTAACAACAACAATAACTTGCCACAAAATGCTAATCGCAGTCACTTTGCCACATTCCACAGGAGGAGCAGGATCGGGAGGAGTAGGAGGAGGAGCAGGCAGCTCAACACGCATCGCACGTCGTTCATCGATTAATCAGGCCAAGCCACCGCCGCCAGTGAGACGCAGTTCATCGGTGACACCCAGTCCCAATAATGTGGCAGGTGTTGGGGTAAGTTGCAGCTTGAACTTGTTTTCAAATAATAATAATAAGCTTAATCAATTAAGTTAGTGCTTAAGCTCAAGTTAAGTTAGCAAACGACAGATCGACATTTTAATTGATCTTGCCACATGACAAACACTGTGCAACACACGACTTTATTTTAGTTTAACTACGTTATGTTGTTGATTTCGTTTCTTACTTATGATTTGTATAATGCACCAAATGCAGCAGCAACACAACAGCAGCAGCAGCAACAACTCACATGCATACCAGCAATCTCAATCGCTGAGCAGCTCCCACGAGCACTTGCCACCGCCGCCGGCATTTATGTTGGAGGCAACAACAACTGCTTATGCCACATCGCCCACACCACCACCGCCAACATCGATGCCCAGCTCAGCGCTTAAGGTGTCGGAGACGGTGCGTGCTCTGGCGGCAATGCGGCATCAACCTGCCTCACCTGTTGCTCTGCGACGCATGCAGCAGCAACAGCAACAACAGCAGCTACAACAGCAGCAACAGCTTCAACAGCAACAACAGTCTTTATTGCAGGTGTGTGCACATCTCTTGGCTACGGGCTTTTATTTTATAATACCCATTACTTGAAAATTTGATATGTTTTCTATTCTAAGCCATATATTATCCAATTTTCCATACTTTCCCCTTGACATTTTTTCAAAAACTTTGATCTCTCATAACTTCGTCAAAAATTAACCGATTTTCAAACGGAATGTCATTTTGTTCATGATTTAGCCTCTAAATTCTGCATTTAAATTTTTTTCATCTAAAAAATTTGATATGTTTTCGATTCCAAGCCAATTTTCCATACTTACCCCTTGACATTTTTTCAAAAACTTTGATCTCTCATAACTTCATTTAAAATTAACCGATTTTCAAGCGGAATGTCATTTTGGTCATGGTTTGTCCTCTTAATTGATTCTGTATTAAATTCTGCGACCTTTTATTTTTTTGGAAAAATTGTGCTCCGGAAAGTATGCCATAATTTTTATGCGGCTGTATAAAACTAATAGATACAATTAATTGAAATATTGAATGTTAGTAACGGGTATCTATAGTCGGGTTTTCGACTATCGCGTTCTTATACTTACACTTTTCTGTTTCCTATGATTTCTTTACATTATTTTTTTTTCAATTTCCATTTGCTTTGCCTTATCACACACACCCACACCTACACACACACGCACAACTATCAATTAAATGATAACACAGCCCATGCACAAGCCTCCCCTTAGCGATGATGCTGAGTACGAGGCTTATTATAATTCCTATATGGAGCTGCATGCCTATGCTCATGCCTTAACCCCAGCAACACTCCAGCAACAGCAACATCCACAGCAGCAACATCAACGCTTTACACAGCAACAACATCAACATCATCATCAGCAGCAGCAACATCATCATCATCATGAGCAGCTGCCACCAACGCCGCCTCCATATCATGGTCCACCGCAGGTAGATGCCGCCGTAAGTGCAACATTCACTTGATTGCGCCACTAACCAACCATGCAACCAAGCAATCATGCAACAGCTGCTGCAACTGCGTTAATCTCTCTCCTCATCGTGCCTACTAATTTTTCTAATTTGTCTGCTTAGTTTAGTTATAGTTAATAATGGAATTTAGCTTAGTTTATCATGCATACATCAACAACTCGAACTAGATTGTGCTATCTAGTTATACAGTTGGTTAACTAATTGTTTTGACAAAATAAAACAATGGGCACATTATATTTTAAACAGAAAAAAATAAAATCAAATTTTATAAATATATAAATCTTAGAAATAATTGCATTGCATTTAACCGTTTTTAAAATATAATGTCATTTTTTTATTTCAATCAAAACAATTACTTGACCAACTGTATTATGCTGTGTTTTGATCACATTATAATTTATTGGCTTTGATTCTGTTCTTATTTTTCTCACACACACCAACACACACTCACACACACAGTCGTTCCGCACTTCATCGCCCAGCGGCAGCATCTATGCGCAACCAAAGGTGATGAGCAACATGTCCAGTTTTCGCACCAGCAGCCCCAGTCCAAATGGACATGCTCATCCACTGCCTCCGACACAGCCCAAGACGAATCCGAATCTGATAGCACAGCTTAATGCACGACTCAACAGCAAGCAGCAGCAGCAACAACAACAGCAGCACCAGCAACACCATCAGCAACAGCAGCACCAGCAGCAGCAACACATTGCCGAGGGCATTTATGGCAATGCTGGCGGCGGGGAATCCATCTACATGCGTGGCGGCAATGGCATCGGGTTGTCCATGACACAGCAGCAACAGCAGCAACACTACGACGGTAAATCTGAACATAAGCAACATAGAATTTATGCTAGTTACGGCACATCATCTGCAACAACATCTACATCTCTATCATGCTCATCTGCAACAGCAACAAATAATGTTGCTGCTGCCTCATCAACAACAATTTCTTCCACTTCTTCCACCTCATTCAATGCTTTGCCACACTTTCCGCTATCATCATCCACATCATCGTTGCTCTCTAAAGTCAGTTCATTTTCAAACTCATCATCAACAACAACAACAACAGCCAACAATACATCGCATTATCAGCCGCCACAAGCGCCAATTGCAGCAACAGCAACTATTGGCAACTATTCAAATTCGTTTACAAAAAATTCAGCAGCTGCGCCAGCAACAGCAACAGCAAACATGCGACAACAGCAACACCATCCACAGCAGCAACATTATACATGTCCGCCGCCGCTTGAAGATCCGCCACCGCCGCCCATTTATTCAGCAACCATGCCCAAAAAATTGTCACGCCCAAGTGTTGGTCACAGCAATAGCAACAGCAGCAACAGCAATATGGGCAATCATTTGGTCAACGCATATGCTGCAGCTTCCAATAGTTCAACGTTGCCCAAAAACATATTACAACAGCAACGTTTACAGCAGCAACAACTACAGCAACAGCAGCAACAATTGCTGCAGCAACAGCAACAATATCAACAGCCAACAGGTATCGGCGCTGGCAATGGCAACGCTAATCAGCGACCACCTATGCCGCTGCCACAGCAGCAACATCAACAACATCAACAACAGCAGCAACAATTGCTACACCAACAGCAGCAACAACAACGTCAGCCACCCATACCATCGCGTCATTCAAGTGTACAGCAAAAGATATTTGTATCAACGAATCCATTTATACAAACGACGGCCGTTAAATTTCATTCGCCATCGTCGTTGCACTCGACGCCAGCTGCTTCTCCCACCTGCGGTTCACCCGCAGCAGCAACAATGGCCAGCATTTATGGCACAACGGCGCGTGGCGGCTCAGCACAGCAATATCACCACCAGCAGCAGCAACAGCAACACCACCACCAACAGCAACAACAACATTTGCAACAGCAACAACATTATTACCGTGATGTTGCTGGCGGCAACAACAGCAATGGGGGCGCTGTTTATTATGCCAGTCACAACAACGCCCACGGTCATGCAAATGTGAATGTGAATTCGAATGCGAATGCGAATGCGCATACGCCCCATATGCCCCATGTCCAGGCACATCATTCAAGTGAGCGCGCGTTTGATTTGATTTGATTTGATTGCAAGTCGTTGAACAGTGTTTATTTGTTCATTTTTTTCTTTTGTTGCCGACTTTGATTTGTTTTGGATGATTGAATTCTTATAATACGTTGTATATTCTTATTTTTGTTACTTTTTTCGCCTTCGATTGAAACTGTTTTCTTTTTTTTTCTTTTTGGCAAATTGCATGTTGCTTATGTTGTTCGTTTGTTTTTGATTTGAATTTGATCTTGAGTTTGCAATTTATATAAATAAATAAATGATGTATCAGCGAGTGTTGACAATTAACCTTTTAACGTGTACAGCGAGGGAACAGTTTTCAAATTTAATAAACATTTTATCATCTCATTTCTTTTAACTTTATTCTTTGCTGTTGCCGTTTTAAACATAAAAACAACAGCAGCGACTATCTCATGAACTTTTAAAGCATTTCATTGCATTCTTTTATTACTAGCAGTATTATTTCTTATTTTTTCAATAATAAATCGTCAAAATTTGTTTGCATTTATCAAAATTTCTTACGCATTTCTCTTTGTCACATTTTGCACACACATTTTGATAAAAAAAATACACACCAACCATTTGTCAAACATTTGTTTGCTTCTTTTTTCTTTTATATGTGCGCTTTTGTGCACCACATTGCAAAACGCATATATCCATATATAGACTATGCCACAAGCACCAATATCGAAAAGACTGGCAGCATACGTGCCAAGACCAAGGCTGAATTTCTCGAGAATCTCAATGCGAAGTTGGCCAAGCAGGGCATGTCTGGACGTGCATTTGCAGTGCGAAATCTGATCAATAGCAAGGCCCTGGTAAGTACAAGGCATTCAATCAGACAGACCCCAGACACACTCTTTCTATCTCCACTTTGTCTATATACTATACTACTATGATCTATGTATATGTGCTGTGTTGTGCCCATTTAGATGTATCAAAATCCACAAAATCTATCGCGTCCCAGTGCACAATATCGTAGACCACCCACCTATCCCAACACCAGCACTTGTGATGAGCAGTGTTAAGGTATTTTTTGTGTTTTTGTTTCGTTCATGTTTATATTGTTTACTCTATTGTTGTTTAGTCCCGTCTCACAGCGGGCATCTAATCCCCCCAAAAGTGCCAAGCATTAACTACATAAATATATTTCAATATTACGCCTTAGCTTATTCATTTCACATTAATTTTGACTCGCTTTTAAATGTTTTAAAACTTTACTTTTTCAGCCGGATCCGCGCATTTGTCATGAGTCACTAATGGATCAAATAAAACGTGGCGCGACCCTCAAACGGAATCAGAAGATCAACGATCGCAGTGCGCCCAAAATACATTAATTATATTAATTTAGCTATCGAATATTATTTATTATTAATCCAAATTGAAATATGAGGCGGCGTCGCCTGCTCGATTGCAGGTCGCAGAGTTTGGTTTGAAACTAAGAAACTCGTATATAAAATATATAACTAAAACTACATACGATAATACACCACGTTAAACACACATATGATAAAAGAAAAAAAACTATACGCATACAAAAAATAACTAAATACCAATTATATATTTACATTATATATAATGAAGAAAAACGAAGCAAATCAAAAAGGGTTCTTGAAAATTCTCTATAGTTGCAAAAGTTAAAATTGGCATTTTTTTCTCTGATTTTTCGCTATTAATATAATCATAAATATATATATAGATATACACATATTATATAGTTATTATCAAATGTAATTAAGAAACTACCTTTTTGTTAAGGGAAACGTGAAAAGTGGAAGACAATTGAAGTTGTGTTGGATAAAATTACTTTCATGGATTATTTATTTATAATTTCAACTCGAATTTACTGTTAGTGATCCTTAGTTGCTGCGCCCTTATTTAATATTATTTATAATTTCTCTTTGTTTATGTAAATATCTATGATTTAACATACAATACGAAACTAATATGACGCCTAATAAATGAACTTGTCGTATCTATCTATAAATATTAAATTGAGTTTTATAATTTGCTTTATTTGCTGTTTATTGAAACCCCAACAGAAACTGCAAGTCAATTGAAAGCGACTGAGCATATTTACAAAACCATTTACAAGTATACATTATAAATAATAGCTATAGATGCTATAGACTTTATCTTTAGGACACGCATAAATAGTTGATATGAATTTAATAATCCCACTGTAACTGATTCTAACAAAGGTATCTTGTATCTTGTATCTTGTATCTTGCATCTTGTATCTTGTATCTCGAACTGCAAACTATGCCATGGATTCGGAGTCAAAGTCGGATTCGGATTCAGTGCTTAAACGTAGTGTGCTATATATGAACAAGTTCATATCAAACAAGCATTAAGCTATAAATATTTCTATTTGACTGAATCTTTTAATTGTGCTACCAAATAATTGTCATTTTAAATGCAAACTGAGTAGACTAATTAGAGAGCAGTTTCTCAATTATATAAACTACAAATCTAATTATAAATAAATATCATTTTCGTTCATATCACATTCAAATCATGAAATACATAGAACTATATATTGACAGAGTTTTAACAAACCTTTTATAGAGACTTTCATTTTAAATAATGCATTCTAACGGCAAAATATATATATATTATTAAAATAAAAGTAACAAGAAAGCAACTTGTTAATAGCATTTACATATTTCTAACATTTGATATTATA
Organism: Drosophila falleni; assembly: GCA_035045575.1. NCBI lineage: Eukaryota > Metazoa > Arthropoda > Insecta > Diptera > Drosophilidae > Drosophila > Drosophila falleni. Next base: position 11,740,308 of record JAWNOV010000011.1, read on the forward strand.
CCCAGAAAAAGTTCTATGGCTAGTTAACAGACTTTTTAAATATTTACAAAATATTTTGTATATACGCTTTTTAAGGCTTCAATTGTAATCAATAACTAAAGTAAACTAAACATTGATATTTGGCATTCATTGATCTATTGCAAAGCGTCGTGTCGTAATCAAAATGGCAATAACTAAGCTACAAATCCCACTAGTCTTTAAAGCATTAACTATAACTAAATATATACACACATATATATATTATAGATGCAATTATAATATATTTTTTGGCGATCATCTCTATACATGCGTACATACTCAACAACAAAAAAGTTAATTAACTCAAACAATTATTTACAAATCTAAATGTTAATCTTAATGTGTTTCTGTGTGTTTATTGCAAAAGAAAAAAACAAAAGCAAAATTAATTCATATACAAACATACAGTTGTAATGCGTATTTTTGAATTCATTTGCATTTAGGGCATGAGAAACAATAATACATATAATAAATGTAAAAGCATGAAATGTATTTTCGACTTCTTTTATTTTTTCTGGCTGAAAAACAAATCCAACGTGTTTTGATAATACATCTCTGCCAGCTGCTCCTTGGGTTCCTGCTTGATGGCCGCAATTACCTCCAAGACTTGGCTAAAATTAAACTTGGTTAAAGTAATTATAAGATGATAAAGACTAGATAAGTTTACCTAATCTGACATGGTTCGCAGCGTCCGTCGATCAGCGTCTCAGCGGTCCATTTTTCCTTCTTTTTGACAGTTGGGAATTTGGTGGTGACATGTTTGCTACTCGCATGCGAGGGTCGTATGCCACACCAGGGACAATCGGTTTCCAGCATTAGGCGATCATTGGGCAGCTGTCGCACCACTTCAACATTCTCCGGCGTTTTCAGGGAGCAACCATTGATGCCTATGTAAAGACCACCGAATGCCAGCAGGTTCTTAGCCTCCTGCAGAGTGCCCGTGAAACTGTGCACTACACCACCACCACAGGCCTGGAGTTTATCCCGATTACGTTCCAATATTGCCATGAAATCCTCGTGAGCATTTCGCATGTGCAGGAAGAGAGGCAATCGAAACTCTTCAGCCAAACTGAGCTGCTTCTCAAAGTATATCAGCTGTGTTTCCTTTGGACAAAAGTGCAGGCGATCATAGTCCAGGCCACATTCTCCCACCGCGACTACTTTCTCTGGATTCGCCTTGATGCGGGAGTGCAAATCCCTGTAGTACTGCTCCGGATTTTTAAGGAACTCACCACAGCGTGTGGGATGAGCACCCACTGTCGTGTAAAGACGCTCTGCAAAAGGAACTTATTATTAAATTCTATTTGCTTATCAATTTTATTTGCTACTTGCCATCCGTAGCCACCAGTTTTAAGGCTTTATCCACGTCACTCATGCAACCTGATGTAACTATTATCTTTTCCATTCCATTCTGCCACGCGCGTTCCATGACATTGTTGAAGTCGTCGGGATGTTTCCTTGATCCGCCATAACGGCCTCGGAACATAGGATCCGTTAGATTGGCGCCAATGTCTGGGAATTGACTATAGGCTAGATTAAAATATTTCATTCATCTTTGTTTATTTCTGTTTTACCAATATATTTTAAAGCCATTCTAAAAACTGTCTGCACACTCATCAATTTGTACTTAAATGTACTGGGGAATGTTGTCATCCGGTCCAAAGGCTGCCACCCTGTTAAGTTTATCGATGTGGCAACATGTACCATTTTAATCAAATTGCAAAAACAGTCGCAACTACGAAAATTCGTAGAATTTTTTAAATTTATGCATAGTTTTTGTTATAATATTGTCGATTTATAAAAATTTTAGTAATTTAGTAATAGTACTGATTTGGTATTTATTAATTACCAGATGTTCTGGTATATTCACAGTTTTAAAGAAGCTTTTTCAGTAAGTAGTTTAGAAAAATGACGCCAGATGGCGCTGAAAATATGGGTGCTGACGCGCGAGATTTAAATTCACTACAAATAGTTGATTAAAACATTGAATACACTTTAATAATGGCAAGTGAGATACGTATTGTGATCAAGTACTCTTATTTAAAGCATGCTTTAATTTATGCGAAATTTGGTTGTGGTTTTTTTCAATTAAATTTTAATTGATTCGTGCTTAAGTGAAGGCGCATCAAATACGTGTGCCCTTAATAAGAGTATCAAATTTAACAATTCACTGAATAAATTGCAGTCATTAAATCGTTTAAGTCACTTTAATGCTGAATGCATGTACGGGAATATTGCATTTGAAAGTGCGCATAATTTGAACTAATTAGGTTGCTGCCAAAATTGTTTATTGTATCACAATGTTCACGCATCTCTCACTAAGCTTTCTTCTGAATACATGCATATATATGTTCTATATGTGCCTGTGCACTTAGAGTAGAAACATAGCGCCCCATATGCTAATTTCATATGTGATGTCCTGTAAATAAATCGCAGTTCTGGTGCAGATTGCAAACCATTTGGCATTCAGAGTTCAATTGATTTAAATTCAGTGGCATTTACATTTTCATTGCGTGCGCTTTGGAATTTACTGGAAAATGCAATTTATAATTTGAATAAAACTCCATTAGTTTCTATTAATGGATACTGTGGGCAGCTTACTAGAATGGTTACAACTGCACTGGGGAAGAGGTCAGAGGGGAGGCAGTGGGGTGGTCAGTTGTTTAATTGATTTAGTGGCGAACATTGTTGATGTATTTTACCCAATAATGGCAACGGCATCTAAACAGCTATACGGGCAATATATATGACAGTAATTTATAATGTAGTGCAACCAGACGATATAAACAGGTGACCAGACCATGTCAGCTGCAATGCGGTTTATTTTAATGATCCCTTTATTACTTTAATTACAATTTAAATATAATTAGTCGATTTAACATGGTGTAATTTTAAATCGAGTGCCAGCATCCAGAAATCAATTTATAATTATAATTTATATACCCGTTTCTAGTTTTGCTATACATTAAAAAAAAACCTCAGATACACTCAGAAAAAAAAACTGAATTTCAGAAATTCGTCTTTGTATTGTTCTCATATATGCCAAAAAATATTTACAAGATTATTAAATATTAATGCGAATATTTTTATACTTACGTAATTTCATAGTAATATTAATAAAAAACACTAGTTAAATTTCAAGTAATTTAATGGACACACTTATTAAGTTTATTTTCAGTTAATATTTTAAAAATAATTACATTTTCTCATTATTTTCATGTGTTTTTGTTTCTGCAGATACTGTGAGTAACCATAACTCGTATTTTCTTTTGGTTTTGTTTGGATTTCTAGTTTTCTTTTTTTTTAAGTTTCATTATAAACATTCGAATTACGTACACAAATATATATTTCAAAATTTTATTCGCGTTTTTAACAAAATCTATAGATAATTAATTAGTTTTCATTATATTCTGTCAACGATTACTGAGTATATATAGTATGTATATAGATATAACTGTCAAATGCTGATCGCCAATATGTTCCCATTTGTCGCTGATATTCCTAGATAACTGGATAGTTTTTGATACATGCTTCTTGGGCTCATCATCAGATTTGTTACTTGTTTTTGGTTTTAACTACATTTAATAACAATGTATAAACATATGCTGGTAGAAATTATGTATACAATATATCCTTATTTTTAGCATGCCTTAGCCTATATATATATATATTTAATATTTTAATTGGACGTCAGCCTCAATGCAATCATCCAAAGGATATAAGAAAATCCATAACCACAGTAATGCAATCGCTTAATTTGGTTATATCCTAAACCATTTATTCAATTTATTACTGAGTAATCATTATCATTAAATATTTGTTCATCACAATTCACTTTGCATCTGCCAGATATTTATTTGTTCATTTACATTTTCTTTAGATTTTCGGTCTTTTGAATAACTTCTATTTGCTAAGCACATCGAATAAAAACGCCAACAAATTAAATATCAATTTGTTTTTTTTCGCATTTCAAACTCACACAAAAATTGCAAACATACGCATATCAATTGTTTAAAAAACATTTAGTTATTTTGAGCTATTAAATAAACACCTAATGCTTCGGCTAATACTCATATTTAATATACTTTTTAATAAGTTAAATTTGATTTGCTCGTCATTTTGGCAATAGGCATGCACCCTGTATTATCCTTAAATAACTCTTAAGCATTTGTCCTTTGAGTGTGTTGAAATGTGTATCTTTTCCAATTGAAATCATCACAAACTATGCGGTAAACTTGCACAACAAGAACTAACAAAAACATTAATTAGTACCTCAGTTTGCATAATAAATTGTTTTATTTATAGCTGCAGTTTTCACATTTCCTTTGGCTATTTTCGTTTGTGAAAATGGCAGAAAGGAAAATGCCATAAATTGCTCAAACATTTCTATGCTTTGGACTGCTTAAAAAAGGGTCAACATGGGGAGCTACTTTCCTCCCCTCTCCTCACTTTACCTGCTCAAAGCAACCTATCAAAGAACTCTCAGTGTGCAACGTAATCAACTCTTGCAACCATATTCAAATTGTAAGATTGTTGCCATAATTTCTATATTTACTTTTTGCTTATCAACTACATTCAAACATTTGAATACATTGTATTTAAATAACTCTAATGCCAAACATTTTCACACATTTGCACGGTCTTAAATCTATATTTTAATAATCTATTTTTAAAGCTATCGCAATGATTATGAATAATTGTACTAAAAATAAAAAAAAACCATAATTAACTTAGTCTTCTTACGAGTACTCCACATTTCGCAGAGCTATTATTTTGTCATCAAAGGAACTGTTTGATTTCGACTGACTTTCAAGAACTCCTTAAAAACGGTCGCATATCTTTTAAATCCCTAACACATATCTAATAGAAACGAAAATTTATGATGAAATCAAATTGGCATTATAAAATCTATATTTATTTAAAAAAAAAGTCATATTAAGAAAAGAAGATTTTAAATAATACTGGTCCCATGCAAACCATGCAAATAATGTTGAGAATAGCTTCTTATGTTTTATATTCTGCAATATTAATGGAATTTAATATATATTTAAATTGGTTTTTTCATATACGTCAGATAAAAGAGAACAGATTTTTATTTTTAATCCGCTGCAGTAGTTTAATTAGTAATGATAATCTAGTAAGTTATTATCAAACTGCACATTGACTATAATCAAATCGAATACTCAAGAGAATCTTTAATGTAACGACAAATTGAGCAACATAACTTATTGAATTTACAATATAGTCAGAATTCTCGTATTTAGCTCATTTAAATGGTCCAGTTTATTTACTCACGTAATTCACTGCCATTTATTAATAATAATTGTTACTTATTTTAATTAATATTATTTCATAATGTGGCGCATAAATTTATGCGCTTGTTGTTTAATTTGGCATGCGAGAATTTACTGCAAATTACAGTCATCGGATGCGTTGTTAATTTGCTGTTTGGTCTTGCGTGATGCACGGCGTATGAGTGATCTGTAAATAAAATTAGCGAATAAATGTTGTGAGTGGAAAGAGGGTGATTTATATATTTAGAGATCTGTGTTGCATTCACCTGGAACGTGGCTTTAATTTTGCCTCTGCACTTGTGCTTGCCACATCGACAGCATCCACCAGATTTGACTTTTTATCACCGCCCATTGCGGGACTATTCATGCGATTTTTATCTGCAAGCGATACGGAAAAATATGGTTAAATTTCTATCATTTGTTATATTTATAACCGTGCTTTAAAATTAAGTCAAAGGGTATATTGTGTTCGTTGTAGATGTAGAACAGGGAGTAGGAGACATCTTTAAACATAAAAAGTATATATAAGCTTGTCCCCTTTTGTTCAAAAAAATAGCAAAATACCACCACGTTTTCTATTATTATTATCTATTATCAAACTTAATCGCAGCAAGATCGGTTAAGTAGAACCGCAGTAATAGCTAACCAAAGTTTTTAAAAACTAAGGCAATTCAAGCCCCGAAAAGTAGGCAGTAGTTTTTTTTTAAGTATGCAGTACTTTTTATTAGTTAGAGAAATTCCTAATTATAAATAACCTTTAACATATAAGAGCCCTCAAAAGTAGGCAGTAGTTTTAACTAATTTTTTTTTAAGTTAAAACTACTGCCTACTTTTGGGGGCTTGTGTTGCCTTAGTTTTTAAAAACTTTGGTTAGCTGTTACTACGGTTCTACTTAACCGATCTTGCTGCGATTAAGTATTAAAATAGATAATAGTACCTTAATATATATTAAAATAAGTAAAGGGTATTCTATGGTCATGAACTCGACTATATCCTTTCCAACTTGCTTAAAAATGAATTCAGTTAGCTCGCGAATTTATACACCCGAATGCTAATATTTTCAAATTAATATTCACGCTTGGCAATTTCCTCGTCAGAGTTTACTACAATTCCAAATTATTTGTATGTTAATATATATGAAAATCCAATTTCCAGGTAGCGTTGCCATGCAGATGCTGCTTCTCCCCTTCCACACTGTCACAATCCTTAGTGTCAAACAGTTCGAACAGGTAGAGCAGAAGAGCGGGCTTAACTGATTCCCGTTACTGGCCCGTTTTAATCAAAGGATATTGCTGAACCAGGTCAGCAGGCATTTCCATGGAATAATGCTGCATTGATTTCGACTGAAATTTGCGTAGTTACGCACAGCAATTAACTGATGTGAAATGTTTCATTTGGCAACTGAAATCGGAGAAAGCACAGAATTTCGGGGAAAATGCATTTTCGCAACTGAGTTTCAGCTGAAGTTGTTAATTTTCATAGACACGACTTGAGGTCGAATTGCGTTTAACTGAATCCATAATGAATGTTCAACTAAGTTCCTTTTGAAGTTTGCTCCCAAAAGTATGCAAGGAAAATTGTAAAATTTGAAATTCCCTTGGGAGACGAAAAGTTTATGTGTTTTTAACGACAAAACTCTAGAAAAATTATATGACTCGTATCTTGATATAAATATAAAATTTTGTAATTTAAATTCAGAGAAATTGACTTTGCTCTTGGGCAAAATAAGTTGATTGAATGGCGCTTATTGATTATATGATTATATGATTCGATATCCATTTAAAGCGTTTTTCCGTCAAACCGTTCAACCTGAAACAAAAGGTGTAATCTAGCATGATGATGAGTAAATATTTACGACAGTTCAGCGCGTTAAAGCAGAAAAGTGCTGCTAATTAGTGCTGGCAAACTATCGATAGTCGCGCCATTCGATATTTTCGATAGTTTGGAAGGAAAAATTCGATACTATCGATAGTATCGGTTTTTATTCAAGAATATTAATTCATACCAAAATTTTATGTAAATTTTTTTTTTTAACAAATTGTCTGAAATCCGTTTGCTAAAATCGTTTCACATATTATTTTATTCATTTTCTTTTTATTTAACGTCTGATTAAACTTACAAAAATAATAGCATAACTTATTCAACTTGGAATAAAAGAGATCTTTAGAGATCTTAAAAACTAAAAACTTAACATTTCCATTTTTCATTTGGTTAATTTCAAATTATTTTTGAGATCAAATAATTTCAAGAGTTTATAATGAACAAAAATATTAGACTATCCACGAGTTTTTCTGCAAAAATAGGAGCATGTCAACGTGTTTCGCCTTAAGAGAAGCCCGACGATTGGATGTAATAAGTCCAGCCTTACTAAACATGCGCTCCGATTCGGTTGATGTTGCGGGCACACATAAAAATTTTGGCACAAGAGGTTTTATTCCGGCTTCACTATACTGCAATTAAAAGAACGCTATTTATATATTCTCCGAATAGTCCAAATTTTTATAGCAACCTTCCAATATTTTAAGGGCTCCACGTCCTCAGCACAATGCTTTTTATTGAAATATTGCCGAAGCTCTACAATGGCGTCTGCCCTTTTTGTTCGTGGTAAATCTTCAATATTTTTTTGGACAAATTGAAATAGCGTTTGGCGATGTTTAGTTGGTGTTGGTGGCTCTGCTGCAGGGAGAAGGGAATCTTCGGATGGATTTTTAAGGAGTGTCATCTCATTTTCCAAAAAGTTTTCGGCATGAACAACATTGGAAGGACAACGGAAGCCTTGTTTTTTAAATCTTGGGTCAATTAATGTTCCAATTCGCGGCAACGAACGCTCCTCATATTTTGACATTCTCTTTAAAATGTTGTTCATTAAAAATATGCAAGCTTCTAGACCCTCGCTTGTCTTAAGATTTGACTTCATGGACTCTAAATTGTGCAAAAGACCACAAGTTACCGGTATACATAATGATATTGTCACTCCATCTTTAGAGACCTGATTGGTGGCAGTGTCAAATGGAGCGAGCAAAAGCGATAAGTCCGACAGGAGTTCCAATTCGTCCAGAGTAAATGGCTGAGGTGCTTTTGAAGTGGTTAGAAATACTTTGCCTATTGCCTCATGCGTCTGTAAAATTCTCTGTATCATATGGTATGCGCTGTTCCATCGTGTAGGGACTTCTTGTTTAAGACTATATTTTTTTTCTGTACTTTGACAGTCTTTTAACTTTTTGTAAGCGACTGAACTGCTTTTAAAATACGCTACAGTGCTTTTGCATTTAGTTAGTAAAAAGGCCAAACAATCTAATTTCAGGCAGTCCTGCACAACTAAATTAATTGTGTGGGCAAAGCAAGGCATATTGCGTTTTTGAAGTATTTCGCACGCTTTGACCATTGAACTGGCATTGTCGGTAACAATAGCAACGATTTTGGAAGATATGTCCCATTTGTTAAAAACATCTTGCAATGATTCAGCAATGTTTTGTGCTGTATGATTTGTCTCGCAAATCAACTTGTTAGTTGACAAAGCGGCAGTACGCAACTCAAATTCTTTTGAAACAAACGTGCACGTCACTGTCAAAAAAGCTTCATTTGCCTGCGATGTCCAAAGATCAGTTGTTATTGCGCAGTGGTCAATTTTCCTCAACATATCCAAGAGTTTTTCGGATTTTTCCTCAACTTGCTTTGCCATAAGCACATTTCTCAGTGTCCCGCGAGAAGGCAACTTGTAGCGCGGATCGAACACATTAAGCATATTGCGAAATCCAGAGTCTTCCACAACCGCGAACGGGCGCATATCTGTGGCTATGTACTTCATAACTGCCATATCTAGGTCAGCTTTTCGTTTTGAATTACAATCATAATTTGTGCTAACAAAAGCATTAATTTTTGATGATTCCGGTAATTCCGCAACGTTCAATGTCGGATGCACACGCTTCAGGTGGTCGTAGAGATTGGACGTGTTTCCACTTGTTCTATAAACTTTTTCGCAAGAGCGACACTTTGCCGACTTACCATCACTTGATTTTATATAAAAACTCCATACTTTTGATTTTCCAACTCTTGGTCTTTTTGGTGAACTATTTTCCTCATCCAAGTTGTTTTTTTCACCTTCCTTGTCATCTACGAATTTGTATGTACATACATACATACATATGTCAGTAAAAACTCTTTTCACAGTGAAATATGATAATTACCCCTTTTTTTTTGATTCGACAAGTATTTCTCCATGCTCAGAGCCACCAACTCTAGTTGAAATTAAACTAAAACGAATTTTCATTAGTAAATCTGTTGTAATTAAGTTTATTTGCATTTTTCTTACCCGAGCTTTTACCGCCAAGCCTCTTGTTTTGTGCCAATTTAGGTGATGTGCAAATACTCATTACTATCGATAGTGAAAAAAAACTATCGATGGTGGCGTAGAAACGTAAAAATTCGATACATCGATAGTGCCATCGATAGTTTGCCAGCACTACTGCTAATAAACAATTGGCTCAAAGTGAAGCTATTGGACCAAATACTTGTTCTACAGTTGGCTACTCGTAGAATATAAGTTCTTTAAGTGTTTCATTAGCCGTAATGAGTTCATAAATTCAGCAAAGTTTCAAATTTAATGATAAACGTAAAGTTACTAATGAATTTCTCAAGGGTTTCCCATTAATTTTCCATTTAGATTTTTCGTTAAACGCACCCAAAGGAATTGAGAACAAGATATTCTTTAAAATGTCTAATATCGCACATATATATTTTGTTGAACTTTTGAACCTCATAATATATGCATGAGAATCTACGAGTGTGTACAGTTGTGTCAAGTGCAAACAAAATGGCTGACAGCGCCATTGTTACTGTTATTTTCGTTGTTGTTTTTGTTGTTGTTGTTTGATGCTGTCGCTGACACAAAACGCGCGAAAAATGCTTCGAAAACTGCTAGAATCATGGGAAATTCGAGTTTTGTGAGTCGCCTGGCCACACACTGTGTATCAACACACACCACACACACACAGACACACACACCACACACACAGATATTGTTAGCGTGAGAGCATTGTGTGTAATTGTGTATGTGCCGGTTTGTTGCTTTTTTGGCTTATTACACGCTTGTGCTACAAATTCACATAGTAAACCCATTCGGGCACAAAGGCAAACACACACACTCTTACACACACACACACACACACACACACATAGATGGAATATCCAAGTACTGCGAGTAATAAAAGTAGGAATATTCCGTCAGGATGTTTGAGGGAAACGAAGTCCACCGAAAAATTGTGCATATGTGGCAGCATTTGGAGACGGCAGTTGAACAGAAATTTAAATTACATTTTTATTTTTAATACCCAGTACACCACAATGTAAAATAGTATATTGTGCTTAAGGAAATTTAAAAAAGATTCTCTTCCATATAGATTACAAGCTATAAACGATTAGATTTAAAAGAGCTAGATGTATAGGAAATTGACTGAGCTTAAGGCAGGTAAAGGAAATATATATCTTCCAAAAAAATCTCAACTTTTAAAGTGGAGAATAGATAAGGGAAAAGAATATTATAATAATGCGATTTAAATAACGATTTGAATCGCTAATATGAAAAAAAGGATGCATTTTAAATAAAGAAAACGAGTAATAGATTATGTGTAACAAATGAGCTTGATGTATGGAAAATTGACTGTGTTAAAATCATGACTGGATATTCTTATTATCAAAAAAAAAATAAAATAAAATAAAAAATCGGGGAAAGAAATTTAAAAGCATATCATAATGTGATTTGAATAAAATTTAAAGTGCGTTTAATAAACAATTATACTTTTATTATCATGATTATAAAAATTTAAATGCAACCATTTATTTTTAATATTTCAGCTTTTAGTATATACACAGTATTTATTAGTCGACTACAGCTATTTACAACTACACCAAATTTATTCATTATTTAATTTTTTCAGGGGTTTCACAAAAGGTTTTCATCAGAAGGCGCGTTCACTCGTGTTGCTAAAATGGCTAAAAACATAAGTAACTCGCCAGCTGTAAACATTTGTAGTTAAATAAAATTTTTGCTGTGATAGCTGCGATACAAATAACGTTGTAGCATGTGGCAAGCCGTGTGGCAAGTGTGGCAAGTGCGGCATTCTTTGTTCCACCAACGAGCATGTAGAAGTTTCAATTGAGTTACGATTTCAGTTGGCTGACTGTGAATAAAACTGCTTGCGGTTGTGTTGGCCCAAAAAGCCACAGACCCAAACCACATTACGTCTGACGACTGACGACTGCAATGTCTCGACATGTGTGGTAAGAGGTGGAGAGAGGGAGGGGAGGGGCAGAGACAGAGGGGGGCAATTCTAGGCTAGGCAGACATTTGTGAAGAATTCGCTGGCAAATGCTCCTTAGACTGGCTCTTTGGCTTTGGGCCTCACAAAGCGCTTACGCGCCCAGCCATTTTTTATGCGCCATCACCCATACACTGACAGAAAAAAAATGTACCAAAATCAAGATTTTCGTCTCAAAACTTAGAATTTTGGTCTAAGGATTTTATTTTAAATTAAGAAAACACATCTTGGGTTAAGGAATATTTTTAAATTAAACCAAGCTCTTAATTTAAGAATAAATGCTCTTAAGGTTTGTCTCCAGCAGGCCGGAAGTAAATTTCTCTCAAACTTTATAAAAAAAAAATAGAAAAAAATTCCTGCAATTTTTTTTCTATCTGAAGTTTGTCAGGAATTTTTATTTTCTGCTCTGCTAAAGTTAAGCCTCTAAAATTAAAATCAAAAAATAAAAAATGATTTTTTTTTAAATTTATAATATTATATTTAAGTACTTTATAGCAATTACTACCAAAAAAAAACTACTGCATACTTTTGGGTGCTTGATTTTAGAAGCTGGTATTTTTTTTCAGTGTACAGACACACGCGTTAAGGCCATTGAGTGAGTTCTCAGAACTCACACACACACACACAAATTCACAGTGTATATTAAAGCAGAATGTGAATGATTTGTTTTTGCCTTTGCCGCAATGTGCCAAGTACTTTTAAGGCAATTACTTCTTATGGCCCTGTCATGGCCTCAATTCGCGTGATTAACTGCTCAGACCTATTTTTGTGTGTGGTAAGGACTTGGATTTTCGATATGGGTGGAACCACTGTCTGCCTACCTTAGTCCCAACCTGAATCAGCTGTTTGCTATAAAAGGGAGAGTTACTTTGACCTCGACTTATAGACATACTTAATGCTATCGAAGCTGACGCTTCTTTGTCATTCGAGTTGTCACAAGTATTTGCTTTAATTTGGCTTTTGACCTTCAGCTTTTGGCCAACACACACACACACACACACACACACACACTTGAGCTGTGCTGTCATCGGCAGTTGTTGCTGTCAAATTGGACAATACTTGTCTCTATTTGGCCAAAAATAATTTACAAATTTGCCCCCTGTTGCTTTAGTTAAACACATTTAATGTGTGTATAAATATATGTACACAAAGGCAAACAGCAGGCATTACAAATTGTTTGGCAGCATTTTGGGCCAACTCGAAAGTGGCTCGGACTTGAGCTGCCATTAAAGCTTTAAATTGCATTTAATTTCCACTCTATTTTTTTGCTGGCGGCCAACTTTGCACTTCATTTAAATGACTTTCGTGGGCAGAAAGGGAGGGAGCGAGGGTTGGAGGGTCTTCCAAGTTAAATTTTATCAAATGCCGCCAGCAAACAATTAAATTATTGACCAAGACAGCGCACACTGGAACTACAGGCCGAAAAACATGGCTTAAATCAATTTTTCGACAAAGGAGTTGGTAACAAGTAATATATGCAACGATAGAGAAATCTTCAAAGATTACGTATCCAAAAGTTTAGTGAAATCAGTTAAGAATTGTTGGCGAGACAGCCTCTCAAAGTTGACAAATTTTTAAATTTTAAATAAAATTTCAAAACTAAGTTATAGACATGTTAAGCGACCGATCATTATATTTTTGGTTTCATCTGAAAACTATGTTCATTGCTAATAAAATACTGAAGAAATTGGTTTCTTAAATTGTTTAGTTATTGTAACAGATATGTTTAAAAAAAAACACTTAAATAAGGCTACTTTTATAATTTTATGAAAGATAACTTGATTCCATCTATCAACTTGTTAAAAGATTAATTTTAAAGTTAATGAAGTTTTCTATCAATAGCTTTTTAAATTTTTAAAATATCTTAGCTGGTTTAAAAGTTATGATTTTTTAAACGCAAAATGAGAAATGGCCCCACTGTGCACCGTAGAGGGGGAAAGGGAAAGCATCCTAACAACTGTTAAGCACGAAAATTGTATTCATTATTTTGTTCAGACCCCATTGGGGCGTTGGGTAAGGGGCGGTGAGGCGGTGGGCGTGGCCAGGAGTAGTGCGTGCCACTTTGGCAGCATTAATTAACTGTTTATTTATATATTTGTAACAGGCATTGCTGCGAAAATTGAAAACTTCGCGTCTTCTGTAACTCGGACATTTTTCCCTCTCCTCTCACAAATACACATACCCACACACACACACATACACACAAACACATACAAAAGTGAAGAATAAAAGTTTTTAATGAGATAATATAAGTGGGTGATGGAAATTAAATGCTTTTACGGCTAATTAGAAGGTCAAGAATATTTACATAATTAATACACGTGCTGCTCAACTTTTGTCAGACTTTCGCGGATTCTTATTAATGTCTGTGAATAGCTTGGCTTTTACGTATACACTCACAGCAAAAGGTCAGTTTCCGACTAACAAGATGAATTACCAATTAATTATAATACGAGCTTAAATTATAGGAATTATTAAAAAATAATCCCTTTAAGCGGCAACATTTAAAATTGAAGTGCATCAACAAACAAACACTTGAATTTGTATAGCAAATTAATAATATAATAAAAGTAATGAGTACCTATAATAATTAAAAAGTTCCACGAAAATTAATCGCGCTTTTCATAAATTAATTGAAATGCTTATTTCCTATTTGCGATTTTTAAATTAAATTTTGTTTGACTTTGACTGCATATCAAAAATGTATTAAAAATGTAAAAAACTGCTACTTATATTTTTAATAATTTTTTCTTAATAATACTAAATACGAAATTACCTTTTATGCTTTGTTGGGACACAGAAAATAACCTAGTTGAAGAGTTTTACTTATTTGAAGCAAGCTAAAATTATTATTAACTATTTTGAAAATTTTTTTAAAAATTTGTAAAAGCATCGCTTAGAATTTCCCGTTTTCAACTTGCACAACAATTTCTTGTGAAGTACAGAAAACAATTTTTAACTTATTTTCGTATACTTATACTTATTCTTTGTCTTTTTCTTTGTCTCTGTGTTATTCTTGTATTTTTCTTCGCTTTGTTAAGTCTCTTGTTGTATTGCTTTGCCGCACGATACGAGTATAAATATAAATATAAATAATAAAAAGGGTTTGTCTTGTGAAATTCTCATTCCCTGATAACGAGACAGGTTTTTGGTTGTGCCTTTATTATTATTTTTCTTTTATGTTCGTTTGCCAAATTTTAACAATTAATTTGGGTCAAATGCAGAAGAACAGTTGACTGGAATGTTAATTACACTCAATTAGCCAAATTGTCGGCAATTTGTCACTGTTGTGTACACGTTCTGTCAAAAATTCAATTTCAGCTAATTAATTTCGGGTAAAACGAGACACGAGACATGAATTAACTACCTGTAAATATTATGAACAGGTGTGATTTAAACTTCACTTGAATATGTCATATTTAAAGCATAATTACGTAGATTAAGTTCAGCAATTTAAAATTGCAATTACCTACTGCAGAAATTGTAAAATAATTGTGGAATTATGAATTTATTATGATCCTCCGCATATATGTGTATATATATAATACTCGCATTTCCGTACAGCTCTGTTTTTGTTGTTTTTACGGATTACCTGTGATACGTATACGTATATTGTTTATTTACCTGCACATAATATGCTTAATTATTGCATTAATTGCGTATCGCATTTTAATTTCATATTAATTACATTGATTACGCCGTAGCGTCGTTTGTTTACGGTTGCATTATTCAGTAATTTGCGAACTTCACTTCGGCAAACTCAATAAAAAATCGCACTGATTTTTTATTAAATCAGGCAGCTTTTAGCTCCTTTGACTGTGTTAAGAGTAAAGTATATGAATGTATCTGCATCTGAAAGATACTCGATAAGAAAAACGGTAGTCAACGGTGACTTTAGTGCTTTTACTTTGCAATCAAATGGCAAATTTATATTTGAAACTACAACGGGCACAAAGACATTTTCTGGCAGACAAGTTCGAAATTATTTCCGTTGACAGTTACCGGCTGGCAAAAGTTGCAACAGTTTCCATTGTAATACTTATTCAATGTGGGGTAAAAGAAAAGGTATAAAAGACTGAAGTTTGGTGTGGATAAAAACAAGTTGATCAACCTATTCATTACTGTCTGTACTATGGTAACATTGGTTTATCTACACTGGAAGAAAAAGAACAACTTCTTAAATTAAGAACAATTATTTGACATATTTTTGTCTTAAAATTAGTTCATTTTAAGACCCTATTAATACTACTATTAATCTAAAAGATCGAAGTTTTTAATACAAGAAATAAAATATGAAATTGTTGGGAAAGTTATTCGAAATGTTCTTTAAACCAAAAAATGTTTTCTTACATTAAGAATTTAGACCAACATTTTTAGTTCTAAGACCAAAATCTTGATTTTAGAACATTTTTTTTGTCAGTGTATGAGCTATCTACAGGGTATGTATTTGTTGGTAACTCTTTTGCAATCTGACATATTCATTTCGATTTCAGAGTCAGTCAAACAATTTGTCAGTGTCATTTTTTTGACCGCTCGTCAACGATGAAAACTTCATAAATTCCAGACTATTGTTGTTGCTGTCGTTGTTGAAGGGAGAGGGGCAGAAGGAGATGGATTGATACTTACTGCGACTGGACGATGCGCTGACGTAGGCGGAGGAGCGTCGCTTGAAACCGCTGGGCGCTGCTTCGCCAGCTCCACCGCCTGGACCGCCGCTGCTGCTGCTGGCGGGCAGGAAGCGGGACAGGGAGAGCAGCGTCTTGAACAGTTCGGTCACATTGGTGTCCTCCTTCGCCGAGCACTCGAGCACCTTGGCCCTGTAATCGAAAAAATACAAAAATTAACAGATTACTGCCAAAACCTGGGAATAACACACGATCCGATTTATGATACGGTTAAGGAGTTGACCAACTTCAAACTGTCATAGCTTGATTAAAACTGAACCGATTTTCAAGTCGAATATCATTTTGATCATGATTTGGCTTTTTACTATCTAGGAAATTTGATATATTTTCGATTTTTATCAAATTTTCCATACTAACCCCTTGACATTTTTTCAAAAACTTTGATCTCTCATAACTTCATCAAAAATTAACCGATTTTCAAGCGGAATGTCATTTTGTTCATGATTTGGACTCTTTATTAATTCTGCATTTAAATTTGTATCATCTAGAAAATTTGATATATTTTCAATTCTAAGCCATCCATCATCCAATTTTCCATACTTAATATTGTGTATACGCTGCGTATACTTGATATTGCGTATATGCTCGTATACCTGATATTGCGTATACGCCACGTATATCTGATATTGCGTATTCGCCTTGTATACCTGATATTGCGTATACGACTCGTATACCTGATATTGCGTATTCGCTACGAATACTTAATATTGCGTATACGCTGCTTAACATTTTTTCAATAACTTTGACCTCTCATAACTTTATCAAAAATTTACCGATTTTTAATTGGAATGTCATTTTAATCATGATTTGGTCTCTAAATTCAAAATTTGATATATTTTCGATTTTAATTCATCTATCATCCAATTTTCCATACGTTCAGAACATTTTTTTTGCTCTATTTTAACTATTTATTTCGATGTCATATTTTTTTAAGACGACATCTTAACATTTTAACATGCTATGCTTTAAGAGTTGTAAAGTTTTTAGACCCGCGGCGGACGGCATAAATTACGTATACGTAATGCGTTTTGTAGGGCGACTCAGAAATAATGACGCACATTTACATGACACGGCAACTTTGTGCTTAAAAAAAACTTACAAAAAATTACTATGTTGGTCGAATTCTTCAACATTAAAAAACAGAAGTATAAACGATAAAAAAAATACAGACGAATGTGCAACTTAGCAAAGTGAAACTCTGACCCATTGACAAAAGTTTACTCGACTGGCAGTTGTACTGTAAAAAAATATATATGATGCTTAAAAATATTTGTTTCTGTTTACGCAGTTAAAAATGCATAGTTATATATAATTTAATTTAAAGAATATTTTTTTATTATTGTCGACGTTAAATAAAAAATAAATTAATGGTAACTGATTTTCTACAATATTATTTCTGTCAATATTAATTTTTTTAGTGGTACTGTTGAAGGGTATATGAAGTGCAACAATTTGTTCTTTTTACAGCGTATTCGTGGCAGCTATCAACTGTGCTGGATTGGTTTTTTGTGTGTGCCACAAGCGTATAAAGCATTCAATGACAGCAGGCGACAGGACACGTAAAGGAACTGTGGCATGAACAGCAACAGGGGGAGGAACGGGGAAGGGGCAGTAACAGGACAACAAACTGCTGGCAGACAGCTAACGATGCCTTTAAATGGCTAAATTAGTCGTATCATGCATTTAGCCCGAGTTGCGTACACGAAGTAGGTGGCAAGTTGCCAAGTTTGTAACTTGGCCAGTTGAACAGTTGGCCAATTGTCGGTTTGCTGTCAACAGCAAACTTGCAAAAAAGTGTCAAATGCCGCAAAACACAGTTGTTGCAACAAGCAACCTGACACTTTCTAAGCAAAAGTTCTTTAACTTTTTTCAAATCTATTTAACATGCTCAATATTTATTTTGTTGTCTATCAATATTTTCTATTTACATAAATATTCACTATATTTTGCCAGTATAAATTATTAATGCAATAAGTGCAACTGCAGTAAATCAAAGTGCATGTTTTTGTTTATTAATGTTTAGCATTAAAATTCAGTGAACTGGCAAATATTAAAATGATTTTCAGTTTTTACTTTTCACACAATTTGCTAAATAAACAACTTGTACAATTACAAACATGCCAACTGAGATAAATGCACTTTGGGTTTTGCACTCGTGAAACGTTTAACCACAGACAGACATGCAGCAACAAATTGCAACGTTCTTGCCACTTGCAACTGCAACTGCAACATTTTAAGAGCCACTGAACACAGAATACTGAATACAGAATACAGAACACGGAAAATCTCAAACCACAGAGGCTTAAACCACCGGGAAAAAGTGCAAAGTTGGCACGTGAAGTGGAAATGTGTGATGAGCAGTGGCAAGCTGAATAGAGGGAGGAGGAGGAGGAGGAGGTGTGCAACGGTGTTGCAAGGGAACGGTCAGGTGAACATCAGGACACTGGACACAGGCGAAAAGTTCAAGGTGCGTACCAGCCACACCATCAATCTGCTTAAATGTTTAATACCACAGAGATTCGTATGTATATTTGCATATAATGCAAGTACTATATATATATATATATATATATGTGTGTGTGTGTGTGTGTGAGTGTACGTAAATCTATGTTCACCCAGTGGTTGAGTGCGTGTGCTTATATAATTATACTCAATGCCCTTTCCAAGTGGCTAAAGGGTGGTTTGTAATCCAAAAAAAACCTCTCAATGAGGTAAGAGTCTTATGACGAAAGTCTTGTCATGTCCCAACATTTTTGAAATCCAATTTTATGATAATAATTTTTTATAATAATAATTTAAAAGAATTTATTTCAAATAAGAAATGTTATCAAATGGCCCCCCTCTATCTGAATGGAAAATATCCTATAATGTCATAGATTTACTGGGTAGCTGCTAGTCGCATACTTGCCATTGAAGTCTTCTCACTTGGCTTTAAATAAGTTTATACACGCTTGCTTAATCAGCAACACGAGCCATTCACGCCCTTTTCCCCTTGTTTCCCTGCCTTTTCCCGCCCTGCCCCTGCCACACAAATTATGGTAAGTGCGGCCAACACATTGCCCAGATTCAGGAAGCAAATCATCCTGCCCCAAAGGCTTCTTCTCTGCCACATCCTCTGTATATGTATCCTCTTTCCACTGCCTTGAAACGCTTTTCAGCTGTAAGTGATTTTTATGTGCGTGCAGTTTATTAAGGATACAATTATGTGTATATTCGATGTTCATAAAAAGGTATAAAACACATATAAGTAAAAGTGAGCGACGGAAACGGAAGTCAACTTTAAATTGTGTTGACTGTCGAAGTTGCTTCAACTTGAGAAGCAAACAACA
Organism: Drosophila falleni; assembly: GCA_035045575.1. Classification (NCBI taxonomy): domain Eukaryota; kingdom Metazoa; phylum Arthropoda; class Insecta; order Diptera; family Drosophilidae; genus Drosophila; species Drosophila falleni. The sequence goes on from JAWNOV010000011.1 coordinate 11,759,951, forward strand.
AATTTATGGGATAAAATTGTCACTCCAAGTTGACTGTTCAATTTTTACATAAATTTTAAATATTGAAAGATTAAAATAACAACTTTGCACTTGTGCTTAAGGTCTTTATATTGAAAATAAGCAAGACTTTAAATTAATTTTAAAATTTAAATCGAAGTTTCTCTAGAGAAAAAAAGTTTTAGAAAGCTGGTACCTTTGATATACATATAAAGTAAACTTGTGCATTTGTTTAGCTAGGTTTGATTAATTTAGATATACTCTTGCCCAAGAGTCCCTATTTAAATTCAGAATAAGGCTGCATTTATCTTTACAGTAAGTCTGTCTTAAATCTTTTTTTAAGCTCTAAAGTTAAAATGTTTTTCAAGACTAAAGCTGCTTTTATCGATTGCCAAAAATCATATTTAGTTCCTAGAGGCATAAGTTTGCAAACAGATTAAACATTACTAAACCACTTAAACTACACCCAAAAATAAAATAAAATTTCAGACAAAATAATTCAATTTAAACACTTTTCCTTTTTTCCAGAAATTGTTTAAAAAATACTTGGAAAACTTAAAAGTGCCAAGAGTACCCAAAGCCTGGGCACTTAAGAGCGTTGTAGTATTAGTTGAAAGGACCTTGTTCCTATGCATATGCATGCATCCTTGTCTCAGTTTCACAGTTTCAGCATCATTTCAGGCTGTTTAAAATGCAAAGCGCATTTTTAGTCCCCGTCGAGTGCATTGAACGGCCTTGCAAAGAGGGGAATATCAATTGAAAATGCTTTGAGAGCCGCATATAAAATGCGTGGCAATTAGAGTGTATTCTATACAGTGTCTGCTAAAAGAGAGGACATTCAATAGTATTTGCTGCGCTTTCCAGTGTTGCCATTTTAGCAATTTTATTGATAGATTCAGCACTTTTTTTACTAGCTATAAATCAAGCAATTTTAGAAAATGAGTTAGCTACTACAATTTTTTCTAATTTATCTTAGTTCTAAATCTGTTCCAAAAATTATGTATTTTTAATAGTATATATTGTTTTTTATTTCTTAGCTAGTTTTTGTAATAGTTTTTTTTTTAATTAAGCAATTTTAGCCAACAATATTATGGCAACACTGGCGCTGTCCAGCCATTAAACTAATTTGCAATTTTCGAGTCTTATGCTGCCATTGCAATGCTGAAAACCATATTTTTCCGCAGAAAATGGCATTTAACAAGGTCCAAATGATTTTTGGCAACGAACCGGATGTGCCACGCCCACCTTCTACCTTTTATCACGGCAACTCATGGCTGACAGTCACGCTTTTTGTCGCTTAATTTCATTTGTTGCATTTAATTGCATTTGTCGCGGTTGCAACAGCAGCTGCTGCCACCATTTGGGGCAGGCAGCCATTCGTGTTGCAGCTACGTTTTACATTTGTTTCGCCTGCACAAATTTATCGCCCCATTTTATTACACTTTTTTACTTGACATTACTTATGAAAATTGCTGCTTTGCGGCTTTTATTTTGTAATGCTTTCATTATAGTAGAATTTTTAGAATTTGTGGTAATTGCAGTAGTTGCAACATTTCGCAATTTGTATTCCCGAATTGAATGGGAAATTAAAGCATTGGATCTTAACTCACCTGAGCCGTGGCAATTCACAGAATACCCAATCTGTGACCTCCTCCTGCCTGACCTCTCTGTGGGAGTTGGCCAAGTCGGCTTTGTTGCCAGCTATGACAATGGGAATGTCCTGTAAATGAAATAGAGAGTGGAAAGTTGAGAGCAAGTCATACTACAATACTTTATACCTGAAAGGGAAGCGGATTGTGCTTGGAAGCGGGTTCAAAGCCAAGCTGTTGACAAAGAAAACTCGACTCGACTATAATTGACACTCACGCACAATGGCAGCGCAGCGAGAACGAGAAAACAACACAAAAAACAAGCTAACAACAGAAAAAAACAAGTGGGCGGTTACAGTCGGACACGCTCGACCGTGGGATACCCTGTAAACAGGTACTCTGTGCTAAAAAATGACTTTCGACCGATTATTCCTATGGCAGCTATATGATATAATTAAACAATCTGTCCAAAAATTTCCCAGAATGTACAACACTAAACTAAATGCATATTGTACCAGTTTGGTTAAGATATCTCAAAAAACAAAATAATTTTTCATAGTAAGACTTGATTTTCGATTGCGCGTCTCTATTGGACCGATTTGAGCCAAATATGGGTAAGATGTATAATACCAACCCGGATGAATATTCTATTAGTTTAGTTCTGATATCTCAAGTAGGCAACACTATTTTTTGCCCACAAAAGTAGGCAACACATTTTTTGCCCATATAAGTAGGCAACACTATTTTTGCCCATGTAAGTAGGCAACACTATTTTTGCCCACATAAGTTGGCAACACTATTTTTGCCCACAAAAGTAGGCAATCCTATTTTGCCCATATAAGTAGGCAACACTATTTTTGCCCATGCGTATTCTATCAGTTTGGTTCTGATATCTCAACAATCAAAAAACTTTTTCACACAAAAGCTTCATTTTCGATGTTTCGTTCCTATGTGAGCTATAGAATATAGTGGTCCGATCAAAAAATAAAAACAAACTTGATGTAGTATCCAGGAATTTTCTATTCCTTATAGTCTCTGCGATCTAGACGCTCACCCGGACACACCGACAGACGGACGGACAGACGGGCAGACGGACAGACGGACAAGGCTATATCGACTCGGCCGTTGATGCTGATCAATAATAAATATACTTTATAGGTTCGCAAATGCCTGCTTCTTCCTGTTACAAACATTGTAGCGAACACAATATACCCTTTTCATTATTTTCCAAGTAATGAGTATAAAAACAACAACAATAGATTTTTGAGAAGCAAACCAGCGTAAAACCAAATTCATAGCCCAAAAGACCTGGAACAAGTTTTAATTTTTAATTGCATTGGGGCATTGAAATTGGTATACACGGCGTATGAGCAATTTTTCTCATAAATATTATATATTTTTTAATTTAACTCACGCTTGTCAGCTTCAGTTATAGCCACAGCTACAGCTGTGCTAATTGCATACAAAATGCAAAGGACAACTGCCGTGTGGCAAACTCACCTGAAAGTCGGCGCGTTGTTCGCGGATCTCCTCGAAACATTGCTTGACACACTGAAAACTGGGCGCCGATGTCGTCGCATAGACCAACATGAAGGCGTGAGCTGTGGCAATGGAGAGGCGTCGCATGGCGGGGAATTGCATGTCACCGGATGTGTCCAAAATGTCCACCTGCAACAAACAGCAAGCAACATCTCAAATATTTTCCGCGCAAAGAAAAGACTGCATAATTAAATACTTGAAATAAAAAAATGTTTAATTAAATTTATTTATTATAGCTATTTATTTTATTAATTTATAGTACAAATATCAAGGTCTAAAAATAGATCGATCCGCGTACTCACAGTCCTTTAAATATTTTAAATACCTTACATCACGTATACGCCATGTGGCCTACGCTGTGGTTATGCTTTTAATATGGTTGCCAATATCGCATTTATCCCATAAACAGTTTGATTTAAATGCCATAAGCTGGGCAAAAAGCATATTTCGTCTATTTGATGTGACCTGACTGAAAGCTAGCGCACGAAATTTAATTTAAATTCAAATTTGAAATTCAGAACTCAGCAATCCTTATCTTGTTAGTAACTTTATGGCAAAATTCATTTCATAAATTGATTACATGCTTCTGTTGCCGACGGAAACGCAATAAACTTGAATAAAAGGTAATTGATTCTAAAACGATTATCGGACATCATCAAAAGAGGTTTTTTTTTGACTATAGAATATTAAAAATACGAGAAAATATCTGGTAAAATATATATATAGATAAAAAATAAAAGAGAAAGAAACACATTTCGCATGAAAAGTTAATTGAAAGTCTAGGAAAACCTTTTACTATGAAATTGATTGCAGTCCCTTTTTCTCTGGTCATAAATTCATTAAATTTTTGCTTTTAGACTGTATATATTTTAGCTGTTATTGCTGCAAATAAATATAGTTAAAGTATATGGATTTTATTTATGCATTGACCGCAATCATATTTCATATTTAACACTCATTTCTGCAGATTTAAGTTACTTTTGTTTCTTTTGTGTTTCAAAAAGCTTTAATCCGCTTTATTTTGCAACTGGCAAAAAAAAATTTAAAATCTGCATTAGACAAATCTGCCAAAATTGGCATTTAATTTTAAAATTTAAATTGAACTGTTTCGGCAGAAAAATTTGTCAATGACAGCGAGCCGAGAACACAAACAAATGAACAGTGATTGTCAGACAGAAAGAGCAAAAAAAAGAAATGTTGAAAATGTACACTGATAAAAAAATGTGCTAAAATCAAGATATTGGTTTTAAAACTAAGAATTTTGGTAAAAAAATTGTCGAGAATATAATATTTATTAAATTCTTAGTATATAGCAATATTTAGTAAGAAGCCACTTTTTGGTATTAAAAAAATTTCAAATAAGATAAAATCCTTATTTATAGATATATATTTTTTGTAATAGTAATATGGTCTTAAAATTATATTTTTTTAAGAACAAAGAATTTTTAATTTATTTATTTTTTTTATAAATTATGGCACTAGTCACTTTAGCAGTTTGTTCTTTTTTTCAGTGTATATTTATATATCGATAGCGATGTCGTTCAATGCTCAGTTGATGCCAACTAATCCCAAGTGTCAGCATCACGTTTATACACGTACATAAATACAGTATTTCCCGCGATACGCATTGTTCCCCAGACAGTCAGGGTGTCAGAGCATCAGTTAGTGAGTCAGGCTCGAAACCCAATTGGCCAACAGCCGCAATGTCAACAGCATACAAAAGCTGAGCATTTAACGATGGCGGTTTTAAGCGACACCCAACTGACACATTCATGTGGATAGGAGACAGGAAGAGGAGATAGGAGAAAGGAGACAGGGGATGGGAGACAGGAGCCAGGAGACAGGAGCCAGGAGACTGTAGCCTGTAGCCTGGAATTCCGACCTGAAGCTGGCGTTGTCTATTGTTCGTTTAGAGGCCATTGTTTGGCAATTTGTAGCGCATTGTTGCAACTGGTAACTGTTGGCCCAACTAACTTTATTAAAAATGCGCGAAAATGCGTTAAAATGCGTGCTAAACATATACACAGATTTCTGGTCAAGGCTTTATCTTTGGCATTGTTCCATATTCCAGCTGCGTTGACACAAAATTGCCATTAAGGTCGCGCTGTTTGTGGCCACAAAACGCTTAACGTTTAATGCTCAACTTGTACTGATATTGCCGTGTAATGTGCCTCACATTTGATGTAATGTGCCACAACCGCAGCGGGTTGCAACAACAACAACAACAAACGAACGAAACAATCTGTTAAACGTAACCTCATGTCCGGGGTTTTTAGTTGTTTGGTCCACAAGTAACTTTGATGAATGCCAGACAAACAGTGAAGAAGCATGCCATATCAAATTGGTTTACCCGGCGTATGCGCAATGTGAACTGCTTTGAATGTACGCGTGCTTGTGGCGACTAAATTCAATCAAATGTTTGGCATTTCCGCTCAAACTTTTAACTAACAACAGAAGGTATTAGTTGCAATCTGGAAACAGAGTGTTTCAGGCAACGTTTGGCCAGGGTATCAAGCGTTAAAATGAAATTAATTAAAACAAAAATTCTAGCGACGATGATGATGATGACATTGTCGATGTTGGCAAACGATGCGACGCCACCACCAAGGGTGTCAATGTCGCCATCACCGTCATTATCACCTATACCATCCCAATCATTATCATCATCGCCCTCAACGCAGTTTAGTCAACATCAATTTGGCGTGTGTCCTGCCATGGCAACCAACAGCAACATCAAACAAGCAAGAGCTCTTAAGTTGAGTTCCCGACTAAAAGATACCCGTGATTGAATTCAAATTCTATTTCACATACGTAAATTGTATCTAACGGCTTTAAAAACCCAAGTGGTAAAAAATGTTGCATACTTTTAAGCGCTTGATTTTAAATTAAGAAATGGCACAGAACTAGACAGAAAAATAGAGCAGTTTTTGAATAAAAGATACCCGTGATTGAATTCGAATTCTATTGTATAAACATAAATTTTATCTAAGAGCTTTAAAAACACAAGTGTAAAAAAATGTTGCATACTTTTAAGCGCTCGATTATAAAGTAAGAAATGGCACAGAACTAGACAGAAAAATAGAGCAGTTTTCGATTAAAAGATACCCGTGATTAAATTCAAATTCTATTGTACATACATATATTGTATCTAAGAGCATTAAAAAACCCAAGTGTAAAAAAATATTGCATACATTTAAGCGCTCGATTTTAAATTAAGAAATGGCAGAGAACTAGACAGAAAAATTGGCAGTTTCCGACTAAATGATACCCGGAATTGAATTCAAATTTTATTGTACATACATAAATTGTATCTAAGAGCTTTTAAAACCCAAGTGTAAAAAAATGTTACATACTTTTTAGCGCTCGATTTTAAATTAAGAAATGACACAGAACTACACAGAAAAATAGAGCAGTTTCCGACTAAAAGATACCCGGGATTGAATTCAAATTCTATTGTACATACATAAATTGTATTTAAGAGCTTTAAAAACCCAAGTGTAAAAAAATGTTGCCTACTTTTAATCGCTCGATTTTAAATTAAGAAATGGCACATTGCTCTTAATTAAATTAACACGAGTATAATATACCCTTATACTTTAAAAGTAACGGGTATAAATAGAAGAAAGCAAAGGATATAAGGGTAAAAGCCAGTAAAGAGGAAAGAGAAGCAGCATCATACCTATTAATCAACTTTTTGTTACAACTTTTTGTGGCGACTCTGTGTGTTGTGTACTGTGGCTGTGTCTATGTGTCTATGTGTCTATGTGTCTATGTCTACTATATGTTGGGGCCAACTTTGAAAACAGCGAATAATCAGCTCGTATGCCAAGAGCTTGAAGGATGAAGGATGAAGGATGTGCTATCAAAAGTAAGTTGCCCCAACTGCCGTATATCCCATCAAAGCAGATAATATCCATAGCATGTTATGCACTCAGGCGTGCATGTGTGTGTGTGTGCATTGTGTGTGTGTGATTTTGAAGTTGCTATTACAGTTTTGAGGCAGATGCGTGTAAATTTGATTAATGAGGAACTGCCTGTCTAACTGACTGTCTGTTTCAAGTTACGAGAATATTGTAAAGGAGGATACACTATTAATCCATTTGCCTTTCATTTCACCATTTTAACATTTTACATATGCTCAATTTGCGTTTCTAGCACTTAAATGTTTAATCAACTTTTGTTATGGCCGCAAGCATAATCAGCTTCCATACTTCCTCCGATCCTCCTTTCCGCCATTCAACCTCATTCATCCTGTTTCCTGTTGTTAGGGAAACGCCTTAAAGCCTCCCACGCACAAACACGTGTTGGAATTATAAACCAAGTCTCAACTCCGGCTAATAACTTGGCATAAGCTTCTACTCGTATGTGACAGGCAAATGTATCTGTCGAGCTAAAGCCCTGAATGTTATCATGATGTTAAAACCACTTGTAATTAAGTCTCTGTTGTTGGCCAACATCAACTGCACTTTGTCCACAATTGGCCACAGCTTTGATTTAATTAGTGGCCCACTTGAAATTACTTGGCAGCATCTTAGGCACGCACACAATCCACAATCCACATACTCACAGTTACCATAAACATCCAGTCAATTGCATTGTGCAACTGCAACTGCAACAAGAGTGCACTCAAGAAACGACAACTGAGAGCCAAATAACAATACTACATTCCTGGTTAAATGTCTCTCTCGGTTGTCACTTAAACCAGCAGCAATACAAATAAAAAATATAACAAATTACAAATATTTTTATAGTGCCAACCAACTGAAATACTCTTATGGGTGTAAGATCATGTTGCCTTTAAGGAAGCATTAATAAAATCCGAAAATACATCAAATATTCTAGATGATAAAAATTTAAATGCAGAATGAATCTAAAAACCAAATCATAATCAAAATGACATTCCACTTGAATATCGGTTAATTTTTGATGAAGATGATGAAAAAATGTCAAGGGGTTAGTATAGAAAATTTGACAAAAATCGAAAATATATCAAATTTTTTAAATGATAAAAATTTGAATGCAGAATCAATTTAGAGGCCAAATCATGATCAAAATGATATTCCGTTTGAAAATCGGTTAAGTTTTGATGAAGTTATGAGAAATCAAAGTTTTTGAAAAAATGTCAAGGGGTATGTATGGAAAATTGGATGATAGATGGCTTAGTATCGAAAATATTTTAATTTTTTTAGATGATAAAAATTTAAATGCAGAATCAATTTAGAGGCCAAATCATGATCAAAATGATATTCCGTTTGAAAATCGGTTAATTTTTGATGAAGTTATGAGAGATCAAAGTTTCTGAAAAAATGTCAAGGGGTTAGTATAGAAAATTTGACAAAAATCGAAAATATATCAAATTTTTTAAATGATAAAAATTTGAATGCAGAATCAATTTAGAGGCCAAATCATGATCAAAATGATATTCCGTTTGAAAATCGGTTAAGTTTTAATGAAGTTATGAGAGATCAAAATTTCTGAGAAAATGTCAAGGGGTTAGTATAGAAAATTTGACAAAAATCGAAAATATATTAATTTTTTTAGATGATAAAAATTTAAATGCAGAGTCAATTAAGAGGTCAAATCATGATCAAAATGATATTCCGTTTGAAAATCGGTTGAGTTTTCACAAAGTTATGAAAGTTCAAAGTTACTCAAGCCTCTGACCTAGCAAATATAAATATCTCATTTTAATATAAATATAAAAATTTATGAAAATTAATCGGAATCTAAGATAGAGTGTACCTGATTTTAATGTTAATTAATCTCATAAACATATAAATTATATATGTTATAGGTTTTAGATTTAAGAAATAACATAAAATTCTCTTATAATAAGTGTATTAAATATTTACTTTCAAAACATAAATATATATACAAAGTGTGCAGACTTTACTCTATAGTTAAATATGCCACATCTCGTGACCTTTTACATCTGTTAACTGTAAAGTAACCTTGCTTACAGCACACATTACACACATTACAATTGCAACGTGAAAGCATTGCGTTTGCTTAGTTGCACTAATGCACGCTGGACACAAAAGGTTTAACCCCTCTCTGCCCTCTTCCCCCGTGTTTCCCTCTGTGACCCTTTTACCTGGTATCTCACTTACCTTTAGCGTGACGCCGCCCAGGTCATATTCACGATTGTACAGATCCTCGACGGTGGCACGATATTTGTCAGTGTAGGTCTTGAATAGGAAACGCTTTAGAATGGAGCTTTTGCCCACTCCAGCGCCACCAAGTAATACGAGTCGAATGCGTTCCAGGTCCGCCATTTTGTGGATGTTGTTGTTGTTGCTGCTTCTGTTGTGGATGCTATTATTTGTTGCCTACTTTCGAGCGCAGTTTGCTATTATTTGTTGCCTACTTTCGAGCGCAGTTTATAAATCGCTTGTCGTTATATTAGTATTTATGCTTGTCTATTGTTGTCGCACAAATTTTTCTCTTCGTTTGCTTTAAATGTTGAGCGATAATTCACTTGTTATTATTGTGCTGATGCATTGTGCTTTCTATCGTGCACTTCAACTTGAATTTCGTCATTATATATAGGTTATATATAGGTTACTTGAATACGTTTGGGTACAGAGCCCCAACTTGATTGTATCCTGTTTGACTTGAGCTATTAAATTTGTTGAACTTATTGGCAACACTTGCTCCTTGCGTCTCACCAATTTAATAACAACAGCTTAAGTTTCCGCCTTGTAACTCTCACTTCCGTTTCCGCCTGGGCGAGATGTGCGTGTGTGTGTGCGTGGTGTGCTGTGAATACAGAAACAAAAGCAAAAACAACTTGCTTTAAAGCCAAACTCGTTTCAAATTTCAAGGGTTGTTGCCTAGAGCAACCAAAATAGACGTAGAATTAAGGGAGGCAACTGATTTGGATTTTCGCGTCACGTAATTTGTGTATTTGTGTTTGGTTTTGTGGGCTTTTGTTTATTATTTTATGATAATTGCAAATTTTGGCAGTTGGCCAAAATCGGTAACATCAACGTTATGAACAGCAACAAACATTTTTGGCCAACTGTGTTAATCTATCTATGAATATTGCAGCGAACTTTTCTGAGTTATTCGAATGTATGTGAAATTACGAGTATATTCAAATATTGCAGATAAATTGCTATACAGTACAGCCCAAATAACTTCAAACTACTGTATTACAATTTACTTGTTTGTAAATGTATCTGTGTGTGTGTTTGTATATGTATTTGCGTTGCTGTAATCATAATCTACACACGTGTTCACATGAATATGTTCGTTGCTGGCAAAGGATGCATCCATATTTTCAAATATGATGAGCTTAAAAAATGTGTGCACGATTGCAAATACAAACACAATTTTAGCTTGATAACTTTCAAACACCCTAGAAATCAATACAACGCAATGAGGCATGCTCTACAAATCTAGAGCAGCCCAAAAGTAAATTTAATGTGTTTTAAATTAAGAAAATAATTGTTAAGCGATTTGATAAAGTTTTAAATTTATTGAAATTAATTTTATGTTGTCTAAATAAATTTATTTATTCAGTGTATGGAGTTATTAATTTGGTTCAAGCTTAAAATATATTTATTTTAGCCCATATTTGTGACTTTGCTATGTTTTTATCCATTTAATTATACAATAAAAAATTCAAGCCGCTAATTATTAGTATTATTAAGGTGTAAAATATTTTAAATATAACAAATTAAAATAAGAAAATACTTTTAAAATTTAATTTGTATATCTAAAGTATATTTTACTAAATTTTGTTAATTGACTTAATCGAATTCTCGTATGAACTAACCAATTGATCTCATTTAAATCGCTCAGCTAATCGACATACACTGTACAGAGCATAATAAACTAGCATCAATGGATGTAAACACACTCACACACACACACACACACACACACACTCTCTTAAATTTGCAAACAAGTGGATGCCATTGGTGCACAGAACTTTGTGACTTTTATGCCATTGGGAAAAATAGAGTAGCAAAAACTACATAGATGGAAAATTGCAAATAAACTCTCAGACAGCCAAAGCTTTGTGCATCACAACTGAGTTAAGGAGCCCAAAGCTAGAAGCCTCTATCTGACTATCTATTTTATCTGTCTCTCTGTATCTGTATCTGTCTGTCTGTCTCTCTGTATCTGTCTGTCTGTCTGTCTGTATGTCCGTCTGTCTGTCTGTCCATCTACCTTTCTGTCTGTTTGTGTGTTTCCATGTAATTCACATGCTAAGTGCAGCAGGCAACTCAATTCGTTAGTGGAAAGCAGCACATTGAAGCTGTTTCTTAAAGCTCAGCATCTGTTCTAGCCACCGTTGATATTTACACGCAGAGAAAAGACGCGTAATAAAAAGATAAATACAGCTATATTTGATTTTACATTATTACAATTTACATAAAATTAAATTTGCTGTAGTTATTTTAAGTTCGCGTCATATTTTGTTCAAAAATTCTAATTTGTTCGTAAATTAAATATTTATTATATGGAAAATATGAAAGCCGCATATTCCTTAGATGTAATTTAGACCGTTCAGCAAGATCGGGCAAGTAGAACATCAGTAATGGCTAATCAAAGTTCTTAACAAAATACAAGCTCCTTAAAGTATGCAGTAGATTTTTTTAGTTGAAAAAGTATCCTAAAAGTATGCAGTAGATTTTTTTTAGTTGAAAAAAAAAGACAATTATTAGAAACTTTTATATATATTAAATAAGTAACGGATAGTCTATAGTCTGAACATGGATTATAGCGTTTCCGACTTGTTTAAATATCCAAAATGTTGAAAGTTTTAAATAATCCAAATGTATTCATATTTATTTCAAATTTAAAGTATTAATTGATAACATATTTGATGTCAATTTATAGGAAATGCTAGTAAAATTAAAATGTAAATATTAAAATTTCACAGCATATTTCTTTGAGTGTATCTAGTGATGCTACCCGATACCTGTGCTTCCTACCAAGTTCCAGATACTCGGAAAAAGCAGCTGCTGATGCTGATGGTGATGGTGATTCTGATAGGATGCTGATGCTGTTCTTGGTACCTGTCTAATTGCAACAGCAACGTGATATAATTAAGTTACTGGGAAAATGCAATTTGTTGCAATCAACGGCTAAGATTGAGCGACAGTTAAGGCCAACTTGTCTTGCACCCTGGCCTGACAATTTCGATTATGTTCGTAACAGTATGCCAAAGTGTTAATTGCTTACAAAAAATGCACTGAGTGAGGACATTAAATTAAATAGAAAACATGTGTGAAAATATGCACTACAAATTTATTGAGTCAAAAGCCAATAAGCACACAGACTGAGGTCATACAATTGGCATTGTCTCTTACCAAACAAGTTGTCAGCTGAGGACCTGGCAATTGTGGGAATTGAAAATAGTTTAACAAAATGCCATGGAAAAAGCTGTTACCAAGCAGACGACACAAGCTGCAACTTCAACTGTATCTGTGTTTCTATCTCTCTGTGTGTGTGTGTGTGTGTATTTGTGGTTTTGCCAGTGAGCATAGCAATTTATTTGAGCTAGGACAAGTTGTCCACACGACTAACCTGAGTACACTGAAAAAAAGACCAACTTCTAAAATCAAGAACATTCATCTGAAATATTTTGTTCTCAAAAAAAAACATTTTAAGACCATATTAAACAAATTAATCTAAAAAATCAAAGTTCGTAATGCAAGAATAAAAATCTTACATTATAAGGAAAGTATAAATATGAACTATTTTATAGAAAACAAACAAATTTAAATAAAATAAAATTCCCAACCCAAAAAAAAAAATAAAAAAAAAAATTATAAATTTAAAAAATTTTTAATTTTATAATTTTTTTTTCTGTGATATTTAAAATGTTCTTAAAACGAAGAAGTGTTTCCTTATTTTAAAAATTTTATGTTCTCCAAAATTTTGATTTTAAAACATTTTTTTATCAGTGTTCGAGATAGTCGGAAAATTACAAGAGCTTTTGCACCTGGCTATGCAAATTGGGTGCTCGTTTAACATTGTGTTTATGATATTTGATTATGTTGCTGCAGAGTAAATATAAGCGTTTCCTCATTGTGTGTTTAGTAAATTCAAGCTGCAGTCTTTGGACAATTAAGAGGCATATTAGTGTTCATGTAAGACTCTAATTAAATTTAACAACAATTTTCTGCTTTATCTTTTAAATAATAGCGTGGTATCTGTTAGTTCAGCATTCTATGCTCAACCAAATTTTTGTTTTACATATTTTGTTTTGTTTTTCATCAAAAACTTGTTATGAGAACTGTGAGCAGCGGCTTCAAATGCATTTTTCATTTGCATTTAATTTGAAAGTGCTGAAAAACAAGGATGGATGTATCTGTTGACTTTAAAAGCATGTGGATAATTCATTTAATTATACACACACTCACACACGTTGTACGTTGACGTAATAACAATATTTATAAAAAAATAAAATTAGTTTCAGAAGAGCTCTTAACACAAAACAACATCAAATTGAAAGTTAAAAAACAAATTAATTCAATTTTATGCAACACTTTTGCTCTTGCTTTAACCTTTGCCATGGTTTTATATATACAATTTTAATTAAATCTACTAGGCCTACACACACACCCACACACACACCTACACACACAAACAGAGTGAACAAGATAGCAGCTGTGCAACAACAACAACAACAAGAATAAAAAGTAAAAGGACAAGAACAATTATGAATTCCTGAACTGAACTTTGATATATATTGTTGTTGTCGTCGCCCATTCGCTTTACATTTTAAAGGACTCAGGACTTGAATTAATTTTTTTCTGGTTCTTTTCTTGGTTTTTTTTTTTGGCTACAGCCAAAAGATTTCTCAAATAAAAATATGACTGTTGTTGACATTTCTGATGCTTCTTTTTTCGCTCTTTGTATAGTCGTATTTTCTTCTGCGTTTTCCCCCTAAAACTTTTACGATGCGTGTAATTCTTGGTTGTTGTTTGTTTGTTTGGCTGCTCGAGTGAAAAGTGAAAAATATGAACCATATATGAGTTTTTCCCCCCTTTTTTTTTTTTCTTTTTTATATGCAATCAATTTTTGTTTATAGAGAATATTTTTTATTCTGTTCTTTGAATGGGTTTCGTTTTTATTGAATCACATGTTTTCTAAATTGAACAGGTTGTGTTTAAAGTTATTTTTATTGGTAAGACGACAAGTTGAGAGAAGGGAGAAGATGAAATGGCTGAAATTACTCGACACAGCATCGTTTGATATGTCATCAAAAGCACATTTGTCACTTCAACCACAACAACAACAACATAAGATGAATTACAACAATGGAGCTGCACTCAAGGCTGCTTTGTGTGCAACACTCGTAATGTCAACGCATATGACACGATAAAAACCGAGCACTGAGGCTTAAAAACTCACAACACACACACACCCACACACACAAACAAACACTAACAACTAAGCAGTTCTCGAAGGGATCAAAAAGATAGTATTAGAGTAAGAGAGAGATAGGAATAGAGAGAGCTCCAAATGACATAGATACGAGGGTGGACTGATAAATCAGTGGTCTAAGTAAAAATATGCACCTTTCTTTATTAAAAGAAAAAAAAAACTATTGCATACTTTTAGGTGATTGTATTAAAATTATAACTTTATCAAAACCTTTGGTCAGCTAATACTCCCGTTCTACTTGTCCGATCTTACTGCGGTTAAGTGAGATTATAAATAATATAATAATAACGTAAATTACCATAAAAACTGTATTATCTTAAAAACTTTATTCTTTATATGGTCGGAGATGCTCAAGCTCAGGATCAAGCTTCAATTGATGGATAAAACTACTCAACATAATTATATTTTGATTGCAAAAGTTGCCTTCTACTATTCTTGATCGAGACTTTTCAACCCACCCTCGTGCATAGAAGTTTGGATGGGCCTCATTGGCTGCTCCTGACCATGACAGAAAGTGCTCAACAAATAACGAAGCGAGTCAAACAACACTCACACACATATATATATAGACACACATCCATTATCTACTCTGGAGCAGGCAATGTCTGTTAGTTTGCCAGAGAATTTATAAATATTCATTAGCCGCAACGTTGGCATGCGTTAAAATTCTATTGTAACGCATTGCCAGCTGGTCGAGAAGGTTTTCGGTATGTAGTTTATTAAAATGCCTTGAATGCCGCAGAATAACCGAGATGGAAGCTGACAAGTCGGGAAGCTGGAAAAGCTACACTGATAACAAAAAATGTTCTAAAATCAAGATTTTGATCTCAAAACTTTGAATTTTGGTCTAAAAAATGCGTCAAGAACATACAATTTTTGAATTAAGAAATACATATTGATTTTAAGAACATTTTAAATAAGACCAAGTTCTAATTATAAGAATAAAAGTTCTAGAAATTTATATCATAAAATATCGAGTACTTAAATTTTTAAAAAACTTTTTTTTCTTAAACTTTGAGTTGTTACGGATTAGGATTCGAGCCGGCGCCCACTGCTTCATCTCTGCAGCGGTTTCTTTAACTATTTGTTTTCTTTTTAAGATTAATAATTTTAATATAAGTAATATGGTCTTAAAATTTTCTTATTTTACGAACATAATATTTAAGATAAATGCTCTTGATTTTAAAAGTTGGTTTTTTTCAGTGTAGGACAACTGGGAAACTGGCAGCTGACGAGCGATTGCTGTTGGCCACAAAACTCGCGCAAAAAAGTTAACAACATTGATGAGACTTGGCATACTTCGAAGTGCATATGTGTGTGTTAGCTGTGTGTGTGTGTGTGTGTGTGTGTGTTAGCCGTGTGCTACTTCCGCTTGAACGCACTCGACCGTCATTTGGAGGTCAACTCTCCAAGTTTTCGCTGAGTTCAATTTTGAACAAGTCAGCATATTTACGGCCTCAATTGAGAATCAAATGTTGGCAATTGTTTTAATTTGTTGAGTGTTGCGGTCACTTTATGTGTCAGCTATTAAATGTGGCCAAAACCAAGAAAGCAATTCACATCAATAGTTGTGCCAGCTTAAAAGGCTTTGTGGTTTGCCATTTTAAATCGAGTATAAAGACTACAAAATGCCCTGTAAATATATTTATTATATTTAAATGTAATTATTTTATATCAGCTTTTACTTTGCCCCAAAGCAAGCTCATTTAAGCCATATTATAGAGTATAATTAGTAGCGTTTACGGTGAGCGTTAACCATTTAATTTAAATATTTTTGGCATGTGGATTTTGCGGCTTCTTTGGCCCTTAAATCATGAAATCTATTTTATGCGGGCAATTGAGAGCATATGCTGCGCTAAAATGTACGATTATGTTAAGCTTTTGACTTGTTTTTGGCCAAATTTATTGCAATTAATTTAAACTCTTAATGGAGTAACGACCGCAGCAATAAACAAATTATTTTATGATGCCAACCAGGCGGGCATTAATTTTGATAGCCCAAAATGAATGTGTGAGAGTGTGTGTGTGTGTGAGTGTGTGTATGTGTGTATGTGTATGTGAGTGTGTGTGTGTGTTAGTTATTTGTAGTTGCAGCAGACACGGTTTTAATGATTACAAACTGGCGTCAGACTACAATTAAGAATAGGGCCAGAAGCGATGCCGTTAAACTGTTGATGGCTACGGCTTTTATAACCGATACACTCACACACACACACCTACACTAAAAAAAATTATTATAAAGTAAAAAAAATAGTACATACTTATACGTTACTAAAAATTGTAGAATTTTATTTTTGTATTAAGAACTTTAAACATTTTTTAGATTAAAATTCTAAGCATTAGTAATAGGGTCTTAAACTGTTTTTATTTTGAGAATATTGATTATAAATTATATTGATTTTAGAAAGTGTTCTTTTTTTCAGTGTACAGGTATAGACTGCTGGCAAAAACAAAAAGGCCCCTAAAGCAAGAGCATTAAAGCCTTTTTCTGGTTCAATGGTGTGCAGAAAATGGGTCACTAACTGTTACTTATTTATACTAATCAAGTCAACATAATTGAGGCTGAAAGTGAGGCTGGAGGTCAGCAGGAGCATCTAAAGTGGGAACAGGTCTATTGCTGTTTCTCTTTCTCTTACTGTTGTTGTTGTTGCTCGTATTTCAACATTTTGCTTTTATCTGGATGCCTTAAGTGTTATTAAAAACTTTGCTGAGGCACCTAAATTTAGCTCAGCACAATGAGCAGCGCCAAAGTTGTTGGCCCTGCAGAGTCCTTAACCTGTTCAGCACTTGGCCAACACTTTTGGTACTTGTAGTGCTCATTATGCTGTCGCTGTTGCCAATGTTGCTGCTGTTGCTGTTGCTGTTGCTGCTGTTGCTGTTGCTGCTGCACTTGGCAACTTAATGAGCAACTTTGCACATTGCAGCTGCAATTGCTTCGCATTTTGGCATTTTACTTTTATGTAAATTGAATTAGCGCAGTGCGAAATTAATAGCTGCCATGTGGCTAACCAGTTGGCTAATTGGACCGCAGTTCTCATAATGAATTTGCTGATTATGAAGACAGCTGAAACACTATTGAGAACCAATCCAATATTGTAAGCAAGCAAAGTCCCGGCAAAAAAAAAATTTCAAGAAAAAGCATTTTATACCTGTTACTTAAAAAATAAGTAAATGGGTATATTGTGCTCGTTGAAATGTATGTAACAGCGAAACAAAAGGTTCTCTGAGATTATAAGAGCTAGAGTAACTAAATTTTGCACACAGAATTCTAAAATCCCCACGCATATCAAATTTGTTCCAAATTTTTTAAACACCTCCTTCCAACCCCCCAAACCCACAGTTTTCAAATTAATAAGTTTTTTATAATAACTACCGTTATCTATTAATATTATCTATTATCTTAGTAAACCACAGCAAGATCCGACTAGTAGAACGGGAGTAAGAGCTAACCAAAGTTATTAATAATTATTTCAATACCAGCTCCGAAAAGTATGCAATAGTTTTTTTTTTTTGATAATTATTTCTATCAGCTATATATTAGAACTACAACTGTTTTTTTTACTGTTTTACATTTCTGGAACACATGTTTATAAAGTTCTTTTATATATATTCAAATAAGTAACGAGTATTCTTTGGTTGGAATCTCGACTAAAGTCTTTCCCGTCTTGTTTAATTTGATTTTGCGGTTGGGTTTCTGTTAAATTTGATTGCAACTGAAGCGTGAAAAGCAACGGGATGTTGTAGAAAGGTCAGCAAACTGTTGGCAACCCACTTTCCATTATCCGATGTCTCTACCCACGCTTAAACTTGTTCCCTTTACAGCTTCGCTATCTGTTGCAGCAACTAATAGTTGCAGAAAATGAATGCAAAACTTAATCAGGCGCAAAATGAAGTTGCAACTTTGCCACGAGGGTTGAACAGAAGGTTCAACAATTGCGTTGCAATCGCCTGCGTTTGACATTGACATCTCAGGTCCAGTTCAGTCCGGTCCAGTTCCGTCCAGTTCCGTCCATGTCCAGGTCCAGTTCCAGAGATGACACTCCCTTTCAGCTGCAGTTAACATCTTGACGTGTACGTCACGTTCCAATGACGACATCGATTGTCAACATCGCTGGCTGTGCCGCAAATTAAACACAAACATGGGGCATACACAGAGAGAAAAAATGCGGACTAAAATTAAGTTCGAATGAACTCGAATTAAGTATTTTCGGTACTATAAATTAATATTTGATATGAGTACAAATTACTGAAAATAAGAATAAAAATTCTTTAACCAAGTAGCAACATTCTTGACATAAAAATTAAACTTCTTTCTTAAAATATCGTACTTGAATTTAGATCGAAATTTTCGATATCAGTATTTTCATTCTCAGTGAGAAAAAAAGTTCAAAAAGTGGCGTTTTATGTACGATTTACTTGATTATTTCCCTCTGTGTACGAGATGGGGCATGCAACATGAGGCATGGAGGCATAAGCGAAACACGTACAGACACTCGCACGTACTGAGGCAACATTCTCACTTGCTAAGTTTCAGCTCCTTTTGTGTTTGTCTTTTGTCCCCAAAAGCATGCAAAGTTCTCATCATCATTATCAGCATCATCATAATGATCATCATAATGATCAATGAATGCACTTTCATTGTCATTGCTTGAAATCGCCCTCGACATGTGCCTTTAAAGTCACACGTAGTTCCAAAAAAGGCAGCTCAACAACGCGGACATCTTGCGAACTTTGCCCCATTTACCCCCTGACTTTGTATCTGTTTCCCTGTCTGTGTTTGTCTGCCTGTGTGTGTGCGTGTGCGTGTGTGTATGTGTGTGTGGAAGCATATCCGCTATGTGGGTTAATCTGCCAACACAAACCAATGTGTGTGTTCAGTTTTCTCGCCAAGATTTGCACTTGCCACAACTCTGACCCGCTGTGTGTGGGCGACCTGTCTCTTTTCCTCTCTCTCTCCATCTCTCTCTCTCTCGTTGTATGCTTAGCAATTTTGGCAGCTCATGTGTGTTTGCTCAACGCTTGGCTATTACTACGTGTGTCTGTGTGTGTGCATCTGTGAGTCAAGTGCAATAAAAGTTGATCAGGTTTTATTCACTACCAAAAATAATTGCTACTCAATTTTTGAATTCTATTGAATTAGTGTGAATAATTAAAATATATATATTGAAATGCAAGCAGAGTCAAAAATTTGCATTTATTTTGTTGTATTTTTTATGCATATAAGTACAAACTAGAAAAGCTGAGTAAATAATTCCATTTTATGACAATTCAAAAGAAAATATCTAGCTCATTTGAGGCAATAAAAATACGAAAATATATTTATTAAATATTTTTCCAACGCTTACGGAATAGTAATTTACTTTATTACAGCGCATAGTTTCAATTCCAAGTAAAAAAATTTAAATATTAAACGTTTACTAATTATTACTTACACGTAATATTTTCTATATTTATTTATCACAGGACACACTATAATTAAATGCTTAAAGCCATTAATTTTGGTATTCTTTTAGAGTGTTGCGCATTTCTAACAGAAAAATGAGTAAATATACACTGCGTATACGTAATATTTGTTAGTTTAAACATTTGTATGTCTACAACAGCTATGCTAATTATTTTCTTAGTCTTTCATTTTGCTTTATTAATTTCCCACATAATTAGCTCTGGAATTCATTTTCTAGCAGTTTTCAGAGTAAATTCCAAATAAAAATATCCTATATATGTAAAGTTTATTAATAAATACGTATACGTAATATTTTCGATATTCATTTATTACACTATAGTTAAATGCTTAAAGCCACTAATTTTGGTATTCTTTTAAATTTATGCAGTTTTCCAACTGAAGAATGAGTAAATATACACTGCGTATACGTTATATATAGCAAATATATAGCAAATATAACGTATACGCAGTGTATATTTGCTTGTTTAAACATTTGCATGTCCACAGCAGCTATGCTAATTATTTTCTTAGTCATTCATTTTGCTTTATTAATTTCCCACATAATTAGCTCTGCATTTATTTATGTTTGCTTGCTGTTTTTCTTCGTTTCTGCTTTTAATCGACTCATGCAGAAAATTCATTAGCTACTACAGAGTTTAGAATGAAGCACGTTTGACATTACAAAGTCTTTGGCGTTGGTTTAATTTCCATTTCCATTCCGGTTTCCATTTTCATTTCCATTTCCAGTTTGCTGTGAAATTTCAATTTAAATGAAAAACCTGCATTGACAAAGAAATGCCAACCAATACTAAGGCACAACACTACACTACACAACATAAGACGGCACGATACGAGACGACATGCGTCTGCCATCGTCTTGTTAAAGTTAAATGGCAAATATCTGACGGATAAATTGAGCTTATTTATCAAAGTTTTAATTAAAAACTTCATAGCAGCAATCTCTAAATTGCTGAGTGTGTAATTACAACTGCGATGACGGCTACAAAAAAAAATAAAGTAAAAATAAGATGAAATCATGAAAACGGTTGCAAAGCTGGCTCAAAGCGCACCTTAAGGCGTCAGAACCAGACGATTATTCAACGTCATCAGGTTCGGAAAGGAGCGTCTAATATATGCATCAAATAAAATTCACACAAAATTGAATTAGACTTAATAAACAGAAATACCAAAGACGCCAGCTGGAAACAGCTGGGAGTCTAAGTCCGAGTATAAGTTCATGTCCGAGTCCGAGTTTGAGTCCTCATTCCTGAGTTCTTGGTATTTGCTGTCGGCAAAAAGAAAAAAAAAAAAAAACACAAAAGTCGCAAATAAAAGACCAAGTACTAGAAGTAATAGAGAAGCATCCAGAAATTCATAAAGCACGCAACGAGAAACGCGCTTTACGCGTGACTGAATTTAACGGGGACTCAAAAAAAGAAAGAGGACAGCAAAAAAAAAAAAGGAACAAGCGAAAAAAACACGCCCAGACCCCGAAAGAAAACTCGCAGGAAAATCACAAACAACATTCCCAACATTACAAAGGCCACACGACAGTCAAACCAATTCCCGACTTATGAAAGAAGAGTGAAAAGAGAAGAAAATAAAGAACACGCTGAGAGTAAATTGACAAAACTTGATATATATATACACTCTACGCAACTGATGAATTAATTTCTAAGAAATTTACTAAGTACACACAGAACTCTCAGCTAATATATGATTATTAAACGTTTAATATATCAAGCTTCATTTTATGAGAAAAAATGTATTTTTATCAAGAAATTTCTTGTCAGTTGATTGAAATAAAGCAAAGCTTAAGCTGACCAAATTTATTGTACTTTTATATTAATATTTGACAACACAAATTACATCTAAATGAATATTTCTAAGCTAAAAGAATTTTTCTGATGTTTGAATAACCATTAAAAATAATCAAATGATAAAAATATTTTTTAATCTGTAGGTTTTTAAAACAAACAAAATAAATATCGGTGTTTTTAGGAAATAAATTAATTTGAAGGACATATTAGCGAAGTTAATTTGAATTTTATTTTGAATTATATCTTAATCATTTTATGCAACAAATATATTCTGTATTTTATCATATTTTTATCATTTTGAAAGAAACATAATTTATTTTCAGAAACATTAAATTTTATCAAATCTCTCAGCAAATATATTGACATTGCTATTGAGCTTTTAGAGATTTATATTTAAATATTGTTTACTTTATCTGTAAATGAAATGTCCTTGTACAGATGACAAGCAAACTGTTGAAAAGATTTTTTAAAGTGCAGACCGGAAAAGAGCAACACGAGGCGTTGCCAGTTTGCCGGCGGCATTGACAGAGCGACACACAAACAGACAGACAGACGGACGGGAAAGACGGGAGGGACGGAGGGACAAACAGACGAGCAAACAGCTGAAATGGGCGTAGAACCAACAACAACAACAACAAGAAGAACAAGAGGAGAACAAAGCAGAGGGAAAAGCGGAGTCGACAGTCGCGGTCGTTTCAAGTAAAACAAATATAAAATAAATTGCGAAATGCCAACGAATAAAAAAATGTGTAAGTATAGGCATAAAAACCATCTATCCGCCTGTTCTTCCGTCCGTTGTTCCGGTAATCCGTCCGTCCGCCTACAGGTTGCCGCCTTCATAGCCCGAGGTCATTGGGCCAACTGCCAACGGAGGCTGAAGACAACGCAACCAAGACGATTATAAAGAGATTTGTATGTCTGGCAAAAAAGGGAAACTAACAAGATGAGAAGGAATAGAAATAATAGGGAGACAACTCAAACTCAAACTCAAACTCAAATGCAAACGCTGATGAGCCGTTGATGACGGTCATCACAATCACGATTATGATAATAATATAGTAATCGTTATCATCCACTTTTGCTACAGCTTGTTATCTTCGCTCTTCCATATTGTCACTTCGTTCAAACTGATATTGTTCAAATTGATAGCCAAGAAAAAGAAGTTAGGTCTCAACTTGATCTTAGTTACGCATCTAATTAAATCAATTTATTCCTATTTCCTGCATGTTACAAAAGTCTCTATACTTTCGCATCTAATCAATCTAATTAGTACTTTTTTATTTCTCGGCTGATTGGATTTTTTTTGGGATTTCCCCAATCCCAATATTTCTTGAACTCATTTTTTTTTATTTTTTGTACTCAGTACTATCTTAAATTTAATGTTAGTTTTATTTCAAAATATTAAGTTTTAAATTCTCAATATTTAATATTATTCATTTAAAAAAAAAATAGTTGACAAAATAAATAAAAAAAGCACATTTTCTTGTAATAAATACAAATCAAAACCAGTCGCAATATCTGAAAATACAGCATTAGGATTTAGGGCCTTTATTAAGATTGATTCGAATGGATCAAGGCAAAGATAATATTCGAAATATCTGCAAGCTCTGCATAACTGCTAAAAATTTAATGCGTTATTTATGGTGGTATTTAGGATTTGATTTTATTATGTGAAATTTTCTCAATTGGCCATAAATAAATGCGAATGGCCCAAAACTATTTGTTATGCTTTAAGTCGTGGTTATGCCGCATTTGGTTAACAGGACTCGTTAAAAACCCGCTGAGAGACTTTAGCATTAATGACTTTCTATAATTATGCGCCCACCCTTCGCTTCCCCTCTCTTATTCTAACCCTTTTTACACAGAAGGAGCCAACATTTAGCATTCAAAATTCGTTGCCTACTTTCAGGCGCGCTCAGACAAAATGGCCTCAATTTGATATTATTAACGCTGCTGCCGCAAATGTTAACGTGGCTAAAAGAGAACAGAACAAAAGAAAAAAACTGTAGAGGAAAAAGTTTTTTAGAAAACTCATTCAAGCACTTTGCATAGCATCGAATCGAACGCTGGATATAGGAACTAACAATATTGATTGCTCTGGCAAATTTTAGCTGGAAAAGGCACAAAAAAAAGTATGTATGTCTATATATGCGACTATATGAGAAATCACAGCATGTGGAGGTTGTGTGCTGTCCTGCGTTTGGCAAGCGGAAGTTAAGCAGAGATTGCCAATAAGTAACCAACAACAAAAACACAAAAACAGCAACAGATGGTGGCTAAAACGCAACTGTATGGCATGTGTGAGTGTGTGTGTGTTGACCCTGTCTGGTTGAGTGGTTTAGCCAGGCATATGGCGCGCTTTGATTTGTTGCCATTTTTTCTGGCTGCTCAATACAGTTGCACTTTGCGCAACAGCAACATATAGCCGCATTATCAAAGGCAACAACTGCATATCACATCCGGGTCTTTAAAGCGCATTTGGCTAACAATAATGGTAAAAGTAAGTGCAGGTCTGTAAAAGTTTGCACTTTGTTTGTAAAATTTGTTAATAGAGTGGGTCATTAAAATCGTAACCTACGATAAATTCTCAAAAGAATTGCCCAAGAAACCATGGGTCTAAAATCAATATCAAGCTGACACTTTTTAAGGAGAAGTTCATGTGTATTTTATATGGTTTTTTTAAACTTTTATTTTATTAGATTTAGTGTTGCATTCATACAAAAACAAATATAGTAACATAATAACACAAGTATAGTAATAAATAATAGGACCAACTGTAAATGTGTGTTTGCAAACATTTTTTTCAACAATTAAAAAAAACTACTGCGTGCTTTTAGGCGCTTGTATTTATTCAATTATATTAAATCCAAGTTATAACTGCTGTTCTATTTGTCCAATCCAAATAATAAATATTCTTAAATTCATCATAAATCGGAATCTATCTGTGGTATTTTTTTTTTTTTTTTAGGTAAATTTCACCTAAAAAATAAGTACCCAAATAAATATCACGTATACGTAAGCATACCTTTAACTTAAGAAATGGAAGCCTAATATTAAATTTAGACCCATGGTTTCTTCGGCAATTATTCTTAGAATTCATCGTAGATTATTATTTTAAAAACTGTTTGATGCAATATTGTTACTCCATACAAATTGAGCCACTCTACTGTTTAAGCCAAGTTTGTCGAGGAGCAGCCGAGTATAAGCCGTCCATTTCAGTTGGCCAATTCATCCATATTGAAACTGTCAATTAGGAAACGACATTCAACTGTCGAACAGTTTTGTGGCATGCTCTCTTGTTGCAACAGCTCACCTCAGACAGAGAAAGGGCAAGTCAAAGAGCGAGAGCGAGAGAGTGAGAAAGCTATTTGTGTGTTTCTTTAGTTTTGATTTTCCACTTGATGGAGTGCAAATTTATGGCATCGCCCTGTGCAGCCAGGTGTGTTATCAAATTATCAACATTTCGCCATGCAAATTCATTCTTAATGAGCAGCAACGATTCATCGTTACATTAATTAGGTTGCACGTTCGTTCATTCATTCACTCACTCAATTATTCATTCATTCATTCAATTATTTACATTGTACATTATCACACACGTGTATCATTTACACAACCTGTTAGCCGTGTTTAGTTTCCCGTTTAAATGCAGCACTTTCCATCAGCAATTACACAAATTGTTGTCAACATTTATGCTCATGAATTTCGCATATCGTTTGAAGCATACATTATTCATTATTCTCAACTACCGCTATTATGGCAACCAAGTAGGAAAACGTGCCTGAAACCATTTTTATCCTTGCCCCTCTATTGCCACTACCTTTTCCTTTTCCTTTACTTTCCATCTGTGGCATTTGTCGCCATGCTGAAATTGCTTTTAATAAAATACAATTTCTGTTTGCTTTTGGGCTTGTCCCACATTCCAGGAATGCTCGACATTTGGACGTTGCTTAAAATGAGCATTTTGTAGTCATTAAGTGCTTTCAAACAAGTCACACACACACACACACAACTCTTCAAACTTGTTATCAAAGTCTCTAAGTGAAAAATTTCAATAAAATGCTATAAACTTAAACCAAAATCTGGTTGACCATAAGATGAGCACACACTTAAGCTCAATCAAATGTTTGTGGCACTTTAATCAATGTCTGGTTAGCACAAAACTGCGTCCACAAATGCCCAAAGTCTGTGGACAAGAGTTTGTGTATGGGATTTCAATAAAGCCATCAACTCTCTGGCAAGTTGAGGGTTAAATGCGGCCAAGAGTTGCTTACAAGTGCTGCCCGAAAAGAACAAAAACTATTAAAGTAAGTGGAAATGGGCGCATTAGGGCGTGTGCACATAAGAGTAAAAATAAAAAAAATGGGTGACCCTTAACAGAAAACAGAAACCAGAAACAGAGACATGATGTATCCCTATTCGACGCATAAGCGCTTCTTCTTTGACCAACTAAAGTAGACGAGCTTTGAATTTAAAAAAAAAGAGACCTCTTTAAAAAATGGTTTGTATTGAATTAAAAATAATTAATTAATTACATAAATTGTAAGCAATTTATAAATCAATAAAGTATAAGTTATTTGTAGCTTCATTTTAAAACATAAATAATGTTAACTTTAAACATATAAAAATTTTTTAACATTCAAAATTCGTTGCCTACTTTCAGGCGCGCTCAGACAAAATGCCCTCAATTTGATATTATTAACGCTGCTGCCGCAAATAATTTGGGTGAATAAAAAATATTTATGAAACAGTAGAAAAATAATTATATTATCTTTGTTTAGATTAAGGTGTAGTCTTTATAAACTTAGATCTTTTATTTGCAAACGTTTTAAAAAATCAACAAAAGTAAGAAAATAATTAAAATATAACACAATATTGGTGAATAAGAAGTAATTTTGAAACAGTAGAAAAAGAATAGTAATAATATTATCTTTGTTTAGACTAAGGTGTAGTCATTATACAAATAAACCTAGGCATAGACTTTTTATAAGGTAAGAAATATTTTTAAAAAAATATTTTCAAAGATTTAAAAAAATCAACAAAATAAAGAATTTAATTGAAATAAAAAATAAGTTTGTTGTGTAAAATTAAGCCACGGTTCAAGCCGAATCTTTTTCCAAAATTTCATTTCTGCAGTCTCAATCTTAATAAAGAAATAAAATCCGTAGCAGCGCCTGATTTTCTTTTGATTGAATTGCCATACGTTGATCGCATTTTCAATTTGCACTTTACATAATCATTGCATTTTTAACGCAGCTGCCGTCGTTCTCAGACGACCTGAAGCAACGCAGCATACGCGGCGTATGCGTGATATGCAAATGTGCTTTAAGCGCGACCCGAGAACATTGTGAGAAGTCTTGCCTATGACTCAGCTAATGCCTTCCATTAATAAACAGCAGAGTCATCTTCGCAAATTAAAGTACACTCTACACTTCTATACACTTTCGGGCTACTTCATTGGACTCATTAGAGAAGTTGACTTTGAAGTGCAATTAATTCAGACTCAAGGTGTCTGACTGCAGACAATTGTGTGCAGTATACAAATGTGGACATTGAAGTGAAGAGCATCAAAAACACACAAACCTAGATACAATCGTATTATCAACTTCAAGTAAATGGCATAAATATAATTAATGGCCAACAAAACACAAAGCGGGTGATTTTTGGGGTGAGTTTGACTTTTGTGCCTATGACAAATGATAACGATGCGGTCAAAGTAACCAAAATAAATAAACAGAACTTTAATAACTGCCAATGACAACTTTAATATGGCCCCTGGGTAAATTTGTGTATACACTGATAAAAAAAACTGTTCTAAAATAAAGATTTTAGTTTCAAAACTAAAAATTTTGGTGTAAAAACTAAAATTCTTAAATTAATAAAAATACACAGACAAATTTACTATTTTTGGAATACATTTTTTTAAAATAAAAATTTAATAATCATTATTTTAATTAATAATAATTATTTTTTATATTTTCCTAACAAGATTTTATTCATGTATTAAAAACTTTTATTTTTTAGATAAATATTCGTAGTATTATTAATAGGTCTTAAAAAGTTCTTATTTTGAGAACAATATATTTAAAATAAATGTACTTGATTTTAGAAGTTGGTCTTTTTTTCAGTGTACACAGTACGCAGTACACGAAGTTTGGCCGGATATAAAGCAAACTAAGTGCCGCATTTTAGGCATCCGGTCTAGACTTCATTATCACAGTCAAATTCTAACGCTCCTGCTGCCAAAGGCGCCAAAGCGAGCAGCTGTTCACATGAGATGCGTACTTAAAGATACTAAAAACAGAAAATTACAAGAGAGAGAGAAAAAAAGAATGAATATCAGCCAACGGCAGTTTGTGCCACATGCTTAGCCCTGTACTTTGTGTATATGTATCTATGTGTGTGCGTGTGCCTCTGGCTATGTGTGTGTGTGTGTGTGTGTGTTTATATGAGTGTTCTTGTTATTCCCCATTTGCAGTTGGCAGCAGAATGTTTAATCTACCATATAAACACATGACTGAGTATTTATGAGTGCGTGAGTGTGTGTTGTGTGTGTGTGTGTGTGTGAGTGTGTGTGAGTGCTCGACAGGTGAGTGTTTTCGCTAAGCTGATGTGATTTTTATTCTCGCTTCCTTGTAAAAATTTTCAATGGCGTTCAGTCAATAAGTTGAAGCCTTTTTCAGAAAGTCACTTAAAGCTGAAGTAACTCCTAAAAGCTGTCTTTAAATCTTTAAGTAACTTTTCATCACTTTAACCACACTTCAATTCATTATTAACGTGTTTACTGTGTAATTTGCCTTATTAAGTGGCATTGTTACACTAGTTAACATGATTTTTAATAGAAAACAAAATTATTTACGAACTCATTAGAAATTTCAACTCATGAGTTTATCATTAAGTTGAGACAATTATGCGATAAGCAAGCTAAGCCTCAAAATATTAATATAATTTACTTTATATACTCGTATTATTAAAAAATCTCGTTGATTGCTCTCCAAGAAACCGAACTGCATTTATGTTGCATACTTTTAAGCGTTCTCATGCAAAAAATTTTAAATTACTTAATTAAATATTCATAAAATTTTTGTTTATCATATAAATTGGGTTTTTTCGCTAAGCCTCAAAATATTAAAATAATTTACTTTATATACTCGTATTACTAGAAAATTCTCTTTAAGAATCTCGTTGTCTTCTTTCTAAGAAACCAAACTGCATTTATGTTGCATACTTTTAAGCGTTCTCATGCAAAAACTTTTAAATTAATTAATGAAATATTCATGACATTCTTGTTTATCATTTGAATTACGCTTTTTTTCGCTTCCGGGAATTTAATACAATTCTGTGAATTCATTTTCTAGAAACTGAAGAAGAGAATGGCGAGCTTTATATTTAATAATCTCTTTGTTAATTTTACTACTATAAGAATGCAATCATGCGATTTCCATTGATATATTTCCTACACATAACTAAATTCTAATATTTTTGCTAAGCTGAATATTTACGTTGAAAACGCCTGTAGAGCATCTCTTAACGGAAATAATCCATAAAGGGAGAAACAGCTCAAGTGCAGAATTAAATCCGATTATAGAGAATACTCGTAGCAATGTAAATGTAAAAGGGACATAAATACGATTTCTATTTATTTTTTTTCCATATTTATTTGACAATTTTAGAATTTATTATAGATACTCTCACACATACTAAATACTGCTTCTGGCCTGGGGCATAAGACACTCAGACTCCGGAACCCTCTAAATATATATATAAATATTGAGGGGTGCCATGTGCGAGCATAATAAAAATGCACAACATGGCGTTGGCATTGTGACCAATTTCTTACCCCCCAGGAGCTGAGAATTCTGTCTGCTGTTTTCTGTCCTCACCTGACCTCACAAGGGAGCCAAAGTCGAGGACTTGGCTTCGATTTTGGTAAATGGCAAAAAGGACAGCTACAAATTTAATGCGCTTACGATAAATTTTCATTAGGCGTGCAAATGTTGCCGTTAAGTTTGATACCCAATGCCAATGCAAGAAGAAAGTGCAGGAAACAAAAATTTGAATTAAGTGTCCTTTAAAAAAAATACCTGGCCACTTGCAGGCAGCTTGTTGTTTATGTTTTTAATGCGCTCGTAAAATGCAAGACAGGTCCACAACAAGGCCAGAAGAACGCGCTACAAATGACCACACGTACACGCACATACACACACGCACACACACTTACACACACACACACTCCAACACACACACACATTGTGTTTTGTCACTTAGTAGGTCAAAGAGATTTAGTTATTTCATGTTGCGGCTTACCTGGCGTATACTTAATCACCAAACCTGTAAAACACTACAACACTGTAACGATAACTGTAACGGTAACTGAAACGGCGCCTCAGCCATTGGCAATAGCACAAAAGGCGAAAGGCGAAAGGTCAACGGCGCTTTGGCACGTGAGATTGATTAAGCGTCTGATTTATTGTTTCAGCTTCGCACATAAAATGCGTCTAGTCTTGACACTTGCTTCCGTCCGTTTCTAAATGGGCTTTCAAAACGCTTAAACGTTTTGGCTTGGCGCCTTCTTTTTACTCTGTTTTTTTTTTCGGGGCGTGGCCAAGAGAAACGCGCGCGTTGCGTACAAGTTGAGAACTGTTTCGTTGGCTGCGTTGTGAGTTGCTTTTATAAAGCCGCCAACTGATTGCCGCCACAGCATTCAAAACACAACATGTTACATGTTGTGCTTGCAACGAAAACAATACTTCCAGCTTGCCACTGCGCAGTCGCCACAAAGGGGCAGCAACCAGTGTTGCCAGAGTATTGTGGGCTGAAATTGCTAAATTCAAAAAAATAAAATTTGCTTAAAGTAGCTAAAAAAAAAAAAAAAATTACCTATCTAAAATACATAATTTTTTAAATTTACAAAAATTGTAAATCTAGCAAAAAAAAGAAAGACAAGTGGGTGGTTACAGTCGAGCACGCTCGACAGTAGGATACCCTGAGCCCAGGAACTCTACTCTGAGGTTGATTTTCGATGTATCATTCCTATTGCAGCTATATGATATAGTTAACCGATTTTAACAAAATTTGGTCAGGATGAATCATACCAGCCCCGATGCATATTCTATCAGTTTGCCTTTTACCCTTTTTTGCCCATTTTGAATGGGCTCAGGATATAAAAATGCATTTTTAGCTTACGCTTAAAAGTAGGCAACATTATTTTTGCCCATATAAGTAGGGAACACTATTTTTTGCCCAAAAAAGTAGGCAATATTATTTTGTCCATATAAGTAGGCAACACTATTATTTTTTGCCCATATAAGTAGGCAACACTTTGTTTGTCCATATAAGTAGGCAATACTATTTTTGCCCATATAAGTAGGCAACACTTTTTTGCCCATATAAGTAGGCAACACTATTTTTGCCCACATAAGTAGGCAACACTATTTTGCCCATTTCAGTAGGCAACACTTTTTAGTAGGCAACACTATATTTGCCCACATAAGTAGGCAACACTATATTTTGGCCATATCGGAAGGCTACACTATTTTTGCCCGTGCGTATTCTATCAGTTTGGTTCTGATATTTCAACAAACACAAAACTTTTTCATACTATAACTTAATTTTCGATGTATCGTTCCTATGGCAGCTATATGATTAAAAAAGTATTAAATCTAGCAATTAAATTGCTAAAATAGCAACACTGCCAACAACTCGACTTATTTATGGCAAGTTTGAAATGTCCTTACACTTAGCCAGTTTCACAACCAAAGCTTTTCATTTTGTTTCGAATTTACTGCTGCCCTTTCAACTGGAAATGTTGCAATGTTGCCTTGAACATGTTCGCAGTGTGTGCTACCAACTCGCGTTGCCAACTGCTTTTGGCCCCGATTCCTTTGACAGTTTAAATTACGTTGTACGTTGCACGCTGCGTGTCTTAAAAATGTTTTGTATGGCTGCAATTTCTTAAGGACACTCTGATAATTCTTGATATTTCCTGGAAATTGACACACTATTTATGCTATAATAAAGCCAGACTTCAAATGAAAACAGCAGCTGCTCAACATCGGATTTTCATAAATGTCCTGTAAACAATTGTGTTTATATCTATGAAATATCCTTGAAATTGAAGGTCGAATACATTAATATTAATAGGTAGGTTTTTATTGAAATAAAAAAGATAAAATATGAACTAATTTTATAATTTTAATGTGTATTTTTTTTAAAAGCAACAAATTTTATTAAACTTTTTTGAAAAAAAAATAAACTGTGAACTTAAACAATTATAATTGATATTATTTTATTAAGAATTCCTTAAATTTGTACTGGCAGCATTAAAAATATCTATTGACAAAAAAACAATACAATTCGCAGAATAAATAATTTCAATAAATTTTAGCATTTCCTTTTGTATATTTCCTAATAAATTCTCTATTATTTATCTTATTAGCTTATGCAGCATATGAATTATTTTTTAATTGAAAATCAGAACTTAATACAGTTCTGGCGAATAAATTTAAATTAATATTGAAACTTCATATATTCTATCAATTTTTATTGACAGCCTTAAAATATCTATTGATAAAAATCAATTGATAAAAATATGCAATTCACAGAATAAAATTTTTTAGTAATTATTAGTATTGTCTTTAGTATATTTCCTAATAAATTCCCATTTATTCTACTCATTAGTCAGTCTTTCTAATGCAGCATATGAATTATTTTTTAATTAATATAAAATCAAAATTTGACACAATTCTGGCGAATAAATTGAACTAGCCATAAGCTTATATGAAAACATGTTCAATTTCAATTAAATCCTAGCGTTGCTAGGACTAAATTGGCCTGCAGCGAATGTGCTTCAGGTGGCATATCAACGATTACCAGCTGAGGTGGCAGGTGAGAGGTGAAAGGTGACCCGTGTGGACTGGTGGAGGGGTGCAGGGGTGGAAGATGACTACATAGTCGGATTAACCACAAACGAATGCCAACGGCAACTGATAGGCTTACAATTAGCTACGCTTACGCACTACAAATGGCCATTCAACATGCCATGGTCAAAATGCTGTCTCTGTCTCTGCCTCTGATAAGCACCTGTCAATGGAGTCGACTGAATTTTATTTGAATTTTGTGGCTCTTGTCAATATTGACAAACGAAATGTTAATTAACCAACAAAAATAAACGGCAGGAAATCAAACAAAAAGCAAAGCAAACAAACAGTGTTTGCCAAGAGTTGTAAGATTTATTATTATTATTTATTTAGTAGACATTTAGAAGATAGATAGATAGATAGAAAGAAGAGCATCCGCAAACCGTTGCAACCGTAAATACTTTAAGTATTTATTCCATATTCATTGGCATGGACTGAAATTTTAAAGTGTTTGACAGCATTTTCCACTTTGCATGGCAAAAAAAAAAGGACAAACTGGGTGCAAACCTGGCTGACCGTTGACAGCCATTGAACTTCAGGTTCCATTGATGGCAACAACTTTCTACCAACATGTCCAAGTTTTTCATTAACCTGACTCGACCAGATACGCACGATTCTGCTCGATGGCAGCTGTCTATGCAAGAGTGTTAACTTATTTTCCACGAACTCACACGAGTAGGCATACCAAACACCCCTTTTTTTGTTTTTATACCCTCTAATTTTAAAGGGAATTAAAGGGAATTAAAGCAAAGCGGATGATTATTTCGACTCTATAAAATACTGTCATCGTTTACTTAACTTAAAATATTTAGCAAAAAAATTAGTGTCTCTTAGGTATCATATAAATAATATTTAATACTTATAATATCTGATATATAGAAGCATTTTGTTAAATAAATGTCAGTACTTTATTTCGACTTGTTTCAAAGATACAGAAATTAATTATCCTTGTATTTTAAATTGCTAGGTATATTTTAGCCCATAACAAAACTACTTTATTTTTAATTGTTTTACTTTTTGTCGTTTTGTAACTTGTTAATACCCGTTAATTAAAAAATAAGTAAAATGGTGTATTGTGTTCGTTGAAATGTACGCAATATAGAAAAGAAGACATCATTTTTGTGGTAATATAGGTAATCTAATATTATAATCTATCATCCTACTTAATAGGAGCAAGATCGGATAAGTAGAACGGCCGTAATAGCTAACCAAAGTTATTTAAAACTATGTCAATACAAGCACCTAAAAGTATGCAGTAGTTTTTTTTTTGATAGTAATTTCTGTAAAGTACTTTAATGTATATAGAAATAAGTAACGGGTATTCTATGGTCGAGATCTGGACGATAGCCTTTCCGACTTTCCAATTTTAATGATACTTTTGCCTCACATTGAGAGTCAATGGCAGCGGGAGCCTGAAAACGTATTATAATTTTTGTGGTAGTAACATCAAGCGTGTGTGTGTGTGTTATGTGTGTGTGGGTGCCAGACCATATGAAAGGTCATACAAATTTTGGGCATTCTGTTGCTCAATACTTATTTCATTTTGCTTTCACTTCTCCCCTTGAATCTGCTTCTGACATTTAAATAAGAAACGCACAAAGAACGCACCGGAGAATCCATCCAATCTATTAAGTAAGCCTTTTGAGAACGCAACTGTTTTTCTCCACATGGTCACATACGTAAGTTCCTTTAGTTCTCCGAGTGAATTTCACAGAGAGAATTGCGACAAATGTCACTGGAAAATGCAACAGGCTGGCAGGTAACTTTTAAATTAAATGCCAATTGCAATATGCACAGTGAAAAAAAACAACACACACACATCTGCACAAAGCAACTCCATGGTTACCAAAATACTATCAAAAATATGCTTCCGACATACACACACACACCTACACCTACACACACGCATCCAAAGATGTAAAAGGAAGATTCAAATGTGCGCATGACATAATTCCTTAATTACCAAAGTTGTCATATGCACCTGAAAGCCGAACAAAACTGCTTCTCTATTACTCGATGCGGTAGTTTCTGTTGTTGTTGTCTGGCCCATGTCCCTGTACACCAGAGCGTATCTAAAATGAATATAAGTGTATTGGGGGAAGAGCAGAAATTTATTTTTTAATATATGTGATTTTGTGTAGAGCTTGGAAAATAAATCTTTACTTCATATTTTAAAAATACAAAAAATTGTTTTATTTAGTCGTATATCTGTATTAAATATTACATTCTATTTAATATACAAAAATCTTTATGCTTACTGACTGACTGATCATTGTGGAGCACGAACCATAAGAGCTAGAGCGCTGAAATTTTGACACAACTTAGCTGAGGCAACTTTATTATGTTATGAGAAGGCGTATTGCGATATTCGAATCGAAAGAGGGTCAAGTTCGGTCAAATAGTCAAAGGTTATCCTATGAAGAAAAAAATAAGTTTACGATTGATTAAGCACGAGCATTCAGTTAGTCATACGAAGCCTAAGCAAACAAAACGGAGAGCGCTTTAAATCTAAATGAAGTCAAGAAATAAGAAAACATGACGCACAGCTTATCGCGAAATTAAGAAACAAAAAAGCACTCTTGTTTAAGCAACGACTAATACTGAAAAACATCCGCCGAGGTGACTCAGACAGTGAGAATTACGTAAATATAATGAAATATTTTATATTTTATAATAGACTTCACATACTTTGTTTCCGATCCACAGTCAGTGAGACGCTTTTGCTGCTGCTGCTCTCAATTCCAATCCAAGTTCATACTCCTCAAAATGGGCAACTCCGATAGCAAGAATGGCAAGTTCTCCCGCCGACTGTACGGCAAACTGATCTTGCTGAAGCCCGATCAGAACGTCATCTTCTCCCCCTTCTCCATCCAGAGCTGTGCGGCCATGGCTCGTCTGGGCGCCGCGGGGGAAACGGCCGCCCAACTGGATCGTGGCCTTGGACTCGTTTCCAGTGATGCGACAGAGATCGCTCAGAGTTTCCACGAAGTGATCGCTGCCTATGAGAACAGTTCCATTCTACGCATTGCCAACAAGATCTACATAATGAAGGGTTACGAGTTGCGGGATAAATTCAGTTCCCTGCTCACCAAACAGTTCCTGTCGGCTGCGGAGCATGTGGACTTTGCCAGGAATGTGGAGGCAGCGGGTCTCATCAATTCCTGGGTGGAGCAGCGCACCAACAACTTGATCAAGAATCTGGTTCCCTCCAGTGCCTTGGATTCCGACTCCCGTCTCGTCTTAGTCAATGCCATACACTTCAAGGGCAACTGGGTGCATCCATTCTCGGAGCGTTTAACCCACAATGAGCGTTTCCATTTGAACGATGTCGATGGCATCGATGTGCCCATGATGAACAAAAGCAAACGTTTGTGTTACGCTGATCTGCCTAATCTGAATGCCTTAGCACTGGAATTGCCCTACAAGAACTCTGACATATCCATGTTGATAGTGTTGCCCAAGAGCAAGACTGGATTGCCTCAGCTGGAGGAGAAGCTACGCAAAACTCCGCTCTCACAAATAAAGAAGCAACTGTGGTGGACTGTTGTGGATGTCAAATTGCCCAAGTTCAAGTCCGAGTTTGAGGTGGAGCTAACCGAGGTTTTTAAGCAGGTAAAAAGCCCTAATGTTTTCGAAATTAAAACCTCGATCAATCCTTAATTTTAATTCTTTTTAGCTGGGCATGACACACTTGTTCTCGAATCAAGCGGACTTTAGCAAGATGCTCAAGAGTCCAGAGGATCTGATGGTGTCCAAGATCATTCACAAGGCCTTCATCGATGTGAATGAGAAGGGAACTGAAGCAGCTGCCGTAAGTTTATGTAAGTTTATTTTTTACCATAGTTGATTTCTGATTTACATCGACTTTTAACCAACTGTATTTTGTCTTCAATCTGTGTAGGTATGGGGGCGCAGCAAATCTCCAAAAGAAGACAGAAGCCACCCAAGCAGTTCCATGCGAATCATCCGTTTGCCTTTTATATTACCAATAAAAAGGGCCTAATCCTCTTTGCTGGCAAGGTGCAAAAGTTTTGAGCGTTCATCGGAGTTCGGAGACATCTTATTCATGCATGTAAACCGAGTTAACACAGCGACTTTAATAACTGGATCGATATAATTTAATAAAAATATTACAAAGTCACTTTTACCATCACTGATGCATCATTTTATTTATAGTTTAATTTCCTTAGGTATATGTATAGGGTTTAAAAAAAAATCCATACTTGTTAATTTTAAAATAATATTATTTTACAGCAAATTTTCAAGGCAACTTCGACCTATAAAGTATATATATTCTCGATCAGCGTCAACAGGCAAATCGATAAAGCCATGTCCCCTTCCTACCCAAAAAATCACACTTAATAGCAGCAAGATCGGATAAGTAGAACGGCTGCAATAGCTAACCAAAGTTATTCAAAATTTAAGGCAATAAAAGCACCTAAAAGTATGCAGTAGTTTTTATTACCTCGACTATAGCCTTTCCGACTTGCTTTTTTCTCTGATTTTTTTTTTTTCATTTTACTGGCGAAAAGTGTAAACAATTTTTTTCTTACATGATTGATTAATTTATAATATATTTTCGTATCGAAGGTTATTCAGTTAAGTTCATATTATATTTATTTATAACTTTTCAGTGAACAATCGAAAAGCAGCTACAAACAGCGGTGTGCCAATTTGTGTAAATCCCTCAAAGGAGCCGTCTGTCAATCGTCAGTCATCAGTCATCAATCGTCACTGACAGGACGAAGGGAAAGTCGGAGAGTTGCATCAAGAGCCGTATCAATGCCTGTTGCAATGGCCGCTGAAGTGTGAATAGTTTTTAGCCGCACTGTGTCGGCACAGTGTCTGCAATTGGCATACTGCTACCTTGAGCCGTGAAATTTCTTATTTGCAGTTTGATTGTAACGGCATTGCATTTCCTTCCGTTTCCGTTGCCGTTACCGTTACCATTCGTGTTTGCCGCAGCGGTTTGTGGCATCATTTCAATTTCAATTTTGCTGACGGAAACGTGAAACGTTGCTCGGGACAACGGCACAGAGAAGTTTGAGGCAAGCTAACTCGCTGCGTATTCCCTTGGCCTTGCCTTGCCACCAATTAGTGTTGTTTGGCATGCCACAGCAAGCGGCAAGTTGAGTTCGACTTCGTGTCGAGACCTTCGAACTACCAGACATGAAAGTGGTAACAAAATCGCACAACATCTCAAATGAAATGAAACAAAAGGCGAACGGATTTAATTAAAATGTTTTACACGTGCGTAAATCCGCACAAATTGTTCTCACTTGACTGTTTTGTTTGTTGCCCAACTTGCTGCTGCGTTTGTCAGTTCGACAACAATGAAGCTTAATTATGTTACAGTGTCATAAATGGCCAGCAATGACAATGAACCATATGGCTCTGATCAAATGTCGAAAACTTATCAAATTGAATTAACAGCTATTTGATATGAGCAAAGAATCAATTCCGAAACGAAAATATATCAAATTTTCTAAGGGATAAAAATTTAAATGCAGAATCAATTAAGAGGCAAAATCATAAACAAAATGACATTCCGCTTGAAAATCGGTTAATTTTTGATGAAGTTATGAGAGAGCAAAGTTTTTGTAAAAATGTCAAGGGGTAAGTATGGAAAATTGAATGATAGATGGCTTAGAATCGAAAATATATCAAATTTTTTAAATGATAAAAATTTAAATGCAGAATCAATTTAGAGGCCAAATCATAAACAAAATGACATTCCTCTTTAAAATTGGTTAATTTTTGATGAAGTTATGAGAGAGCAAAGTTTTTGAAAAAATGTCAAGGGGTTAGTATGCAAAATTTGATATTTTTTCAATTTTAATCAAATTTTCTAATTGATAAAAATTTAAATGCAGAATCAATTTAGAGCCCAAATCATGAACAAAATGACATTCCGCTTTAAAATCGGTTAATTTTTGATGAAGTTATGAGAGAGCAAAGTTTTTGAAAAAATG
Organism: Drosophila falleni; assembly: GCA_035045575.1. NCBI lineage: Eukaryota > Metazoa > Arthropoda > Insecta > Diptera > Drosophilidae > Drosophila > Drosophila falleni. The sequence continues at coordinate 11,798,636 of JAWNOV010000011.1, forward strand.
TCAAGGGGTAAGTATGGAAAATTGAATGATAGATGGCTTAGAATCGAAAATATATCAAATTTTTTAAATGATAAAAATTTAAATGCAGAATCAATTTAGAGGCAAAATCATAAACAAAATGACATTCCGCTTGAAAATCGGTTAATTTCTGATGAAGTTAAGAGAGATCAAAGTTTTTGAAAAAATGTCAAGGGGTAAGTATGCAAAATTTGATATTTTTTCGATTTTAATAAAATTTACTAATTGATAAAACTTTAAATGCAGAATCAATAAAAAGGCCAAATCATGAACAAAATGACATTCCGCTTGAAAATCGGTTAATTTTTGATGAAGTTATGACAGTTGGAAGTTGGTCCGATACCGGTTACGGTGTTATTCCCTGGCTGTAAGCAATGCCGCCAAAGTTGTTTCGAAAAGTGGGCAACAGCAAAAAGTTTTGCGCAGACAACACCATAAAATTTGGCTCGAGTCCTTGGCCTACTCATAAACTCCAGCAAAAAGTGCTTGGCTAAAACGCAGAGAAAAAGAGAAATTGGCAAAGGGAAAAGGGAAAAGCGGGCTTGAAACAGACTAAGGATGATTGCAGCAAATTGCCGGCACAGTTGTTGATTTTTGGACCCTGCACTTAAAAAGAACAATGGGTGTATTATGTGAATGCATTGCAAATTAAGATTTTATTTTAAATTTTCAAACATCGAAAAAATGCATGAAAAGGACCATTTAAAACATAAAAACTTGAAAGACGGTAAAAACTTACTTTTGAGTATTGTATAAGATTTGAACACATATACATTCTACAAGATATAAAAAATTTAATTTTTCTGTATGAATTTGAAATTATTTTCAACTCATTTTTAATTTTATTTTTAATTCGCTTTTGTTTTTACTGGGTCTCTCACATTCGAGTTGACTAGACTTTATCTGTTAGTTACTAGTTTTTCGTGAGCATGTGACTGTGTGTATCTGTGTGTGACTGTGCTAGAGTATGTGTGTCTATCACTGTGTGTGTGTGTGTGTGTGTGTTTGTCTTGTGCCTTGGCCACTTAACGCTGGCATTCAAATTTCGTCAGTGCATCTCGTAGATATTTTGTTGTTTCTTTGTCATGGATTGATAGCCACAGTAACTTTGATTTATTGCCAGGACACGTGCAAACGAACACGAGCATGAGTATGAGTATGAGTATGAGTTTGAGTATGAGTATGAGTTTGAATTTGAGTTGAAATTGGCTCCTTTGTGCTGATGATATGGCATTGCCAAACTACGAGTATCACTATTTCCACTGGACATTGGCAAATGATCAGCTTCAGTTGTTTCTGGGCCAACAAACAGGCTGGCATTGTGCAACCAAAACTCATTTCTGTTGCTGTTGTTGTTTTTGTAGTTGTTGTTGTTGTTGCATATCTGCCTGTTTTGCAATTTACGAGCTGCACTTGACACTGAATGCTTTTCAGCCTGAAACTGAGTTGTGGCATTTATAAGCTTCTACTTTGTTAATCAAGGCCATAAACGCAAAACTCTAGCCAATTGAAGTCTGTTTAGCCAATCAAAAACACTCTAAGTTTTTGCAATTTTGGCTCTATAGGAAGCATGCAATAAAAGGAAAAGCACTTAAATAGCTGGTCATTTAAGGTAAGACAAATTCTAAATTCATCAGTCCCAAAAAATACCGAAAAATTATCCTAAATTGATTATATTTAAGAATTTTTATATCTTCAAACCCAGCTGAATTTATTCGCAAAATTCTATTAAACAACCTGTTAATAGAGCACTTTTTTGAATTCAGTTATTACAGTCCACAGAAAATTGTGGACTTCTTGGAATCCTTTCTCAGCGCTTCTAAAAACGGCTAATAAGCCGGTCCAATCCGTATTAGACGAACACTTTAATACGATTGGCGTTTTTTCAATTACGACCAAACCTCTCATTCCCCCAAAATCCAATCGGCTTTCGACAGCAGCTGTACAAAGTTTTGTTGTTGCCTACGGCCAGACTCAAAGCCTTAATAGAGGACAAACAATAGATGGGATTGTCTCCCACCTGATACTTCTGACCCCTCGAACCCTTAGCCTAAGCTTTGATGCGAACTTTGTCATTATTAAGGTCATCGTTTTAACAATATCTCAAGGAACATTCTTCAAGGTTATATTGCTAAATTAGAAACTATTCTATTTAACATTATTTTATATTTTAAACTTAATTTATAGAAAGACAGTCGTATGTGACTATGAACTAAATAAACTCTTTAATAATAACAAATTCTAAAGAGCAATCACTTTTAGTCTCTCTTTTTTACACTCTCTTTACATTTCTCTTTTTATTGTCATTGCCTGTTCTCTGTTTATGTTTTCTCTCTGCGAAAATGTTTGTGATGATGTCATATTTAAGACATATTTACAAATATTTAAAAAGTGAATGAAATTCTCATTCATAATATAATTTTAAATACATTTGGACTCAGAACTATAATGACTTAAGAGCAAGCATTTTCTACACCTAATGGGGACTGCATTCCATGAAAATGGAATATTTCGAAACAGCCCAAATTTAGATCTTTAATGGAACCCATTATTCACGCTACTTTTATAAATATGTAAATATTTCAATGATTAGTATGCATAGAAATGAACTAGTTCCAGTTCCGACACACGCCAGCTTGTAAAAGATAATAGCATGAATTTGGCTTACTGATTAGATTAGTTGTTGAAGTTGTTGGAACAATTTAATTCAAATAATCTTTATAACGAAGAAAGTCCCCGTTTTGATGGCGCTTAAAAGTGTGATAATGACAAATGAAAAATGCTATTTGTAAATAATAATGAGTCGACTACTTTTAGCAAGAACTTTACAACATTAGAGTTGCAAATAGTACTAAACATAGAGCACAAAGAACTACATTAATTTCATATTGACCACATTAACCAATAATAATTATAAATATTACCCTTATCATAGAAACTATAAATTTAATTTAACAGCCACAAGTTCACGGTTTTATGACTGTTTTGATTGTACTTGGCTGTAAATATTAGATATGTTGGTATTACATCAGTTAATCAGTCATTGTTAAAGGTTAAGAACAAAAAGAAGAACCCAATATTGATATTGTTATTATTGTTTACTTAATCTGACTTTCGAGAAAACATTTGACTCATTTCAACTCGCATGGATTCACTGATTGATTTCAGTCCATCATCCCATGTTGAATTTTTATTTTTTTGAGGCTCCACAAAGCGACCGGCGAAGAAAACCGCCTTGGGGTTGTGTATAAAGAATAGGAAGGGATGATCCACCTTAAAGGTTTTCTTCTGCATATTCAAACTCATGGGCACCATTTTCATAACTGAAATTAAATACAATAAATTTGATGAATTTTTTTTTTAAATATATTTAGTTTTAACTTACAGGTTACAGCCGCAGCTTCAGATCCCGCCTCATTAACTTTAATATATCCACGGTGTTTAGCAGCTGAAATCTTCTGTCCAATTGGCGTTGTAAAAAGTCGACTCAGATCCGCAGAATCATCGAATAGCTTGGATATGCCTAGCTGAAAGTAAAGGAAACATTTAAAATACTGTCTAATTTTCAATGGATATTATTAAATCTATAAATACCTCTTGTAGCGTCTCCCTTAGGTCCAAATCAAACTCTAGACTAAATCTGGGCATAGCTATTTCCACATCTTCCATCGTCATTCTACTTTCAATCTTTTCTAAATCGATAGTTTTCAAACTACGCTCCAGGTCAATTAAACCCGTAGTTTTATTTGGGAGTATGATGAGCAGGGAAATGTCGGAGTCCTCGTAGGGCAGCTGTACGGCTCTAGCATCGACTTCAGGAAGTTCAATATACTTAAACTTATCTTCCTGATACATCATATCCACCTCGACGTGACTATCCTGATCCACATAGAAGTCATCAGACATTGTAGATTCGGGAGTGAAGGGTTTCTTGAACTTTCCCTTAAAATACAGGGCATTCACTAGCACAGCACTTGTATCCGCATTCACCGCATCCGGTTGTAGTAAATGTTGTATCTTATTCTCCGTATCCTTCATTACCAAGTCGTTTATTATATTTGTCGCCTCCACGGCATCGGAAAAATTTATTGCCTCCGGTTTTGTAAGGAAATAATCCTCAGCAAGTTTACGGAACTCAGACTGCAAAGTCAGCGTTTGGTTAACAAATAATCGATTCACGGATCTTAATGTTAACCTGTCACCATAGCTGCAGTGCTTTGTCCAGAATTCATGATAGCTTTTCGCAATCTCCTCCCGATCATCCGTTTCCAGCTTTAGTACGTTACGCAGTTCCTCGGCCGTCGAACCATTTGCTCCCATATAGGCATATATCAGGGATGTTTGTATCGAGACAGGTGAGATAATTGCATTAACTCCGGTGACTTTTCCATTTGTAGAACTGTCTCTGGTAACCACATCGAACAAATCTCTCGCGAATGCATTGCAGCTTTTCTGGATCTCGGTCATATTCCAGCACAGCACAAAATCTGTCAGATATTAAGAAATTATTTCAAATCGACAAACCGAATACTCAGTTATTTCACTTTTCAATGAAGTTTTTTACACATTCGTTTTTAATTAGCTTCTGTTATCACACCTCTATTATATCTATTATTTTTTTAAAAAATAAAATCGGTCTTAATTAGTTCATATCTGATAAATTATTAATATAGATAGCAAAATCATATTTATTACAATATCTGTTCCGAATTTCAGGGCAATTTGATTATATATATCATTAGCTGCGATGTTCTCCACGTAAAAGTACTTGAAAAGATAAATGATAAGAAACACCTTCACAATTGTTTGCTTCGTCAACTAAAACCGACAACGTAAGTACGAAAAAAGACAAAAAAAATAATAATAATAACAATATAACTTTATTTTCTTGAGAAGAACTACTAAATGAGTAATATATTTGGTCTAACACTAAAAATGGAAAGTGATCAGGCAATTTGTTAGCTTATTTGCCTAAAAAACGTCAACAATGTACAAAAAAAAACCAACCGTCTTAACTGAATATATAGAACTGACTAACGACATCGGTGAATCAGCCCCAAAACATTGCCAGAAAATTGTCTCTAGATAAGATAATGGGCGGAGAGAATGCAAAGAGTAGACCGCCTGGCTGATATTACTTTTGTACCCTTTGCCAACAATAAGTTGGTAAAATGGGGTATGATAACAGTTTCAAAACGTATGTAACATATGCAATAATAGTAACTACTTCATTCTTTAAATTCTATAAATATATAAATTCTATAAATAAAGGATATCTCGTAGTCAAACATTGAAGTAGAACGTTCTTATTTATTTTTGTTATAAATTTAATACGTGTGAGTTAGATTAACTAGTCACCGCTAGTAATAGTTACTTATTATAGGCTTATAATGTTTTAACTGTATACCAATGAATTTATTTAAAAACTTATCACGAAAGGAAGAGAATGTTCAGGTTCTCTTTGATTATTGAGTGTTAGAGTTGACTCTTCTTCCTTTTCATATCTCTTGGTCTCATTATTATTATTGACTCACTCTTTTGCTCTATTAAAAAGAGTGCAAATAAATCAAGAATGCTGTATTCGGGAATGTACGAATAGGAAATGCACTTTTTGCAATGAGTACAGCTCTCTCTCTCTCTCTCTTTCTCTCTCTCTCTTACTGTCTCTTAATGCCATTAATTTTATTATCGCATCTCGATACTTCCGCGATAAATGTGTCAATATATTAAAAATATTTACAAAATCTGCAGATTGTTTGCAACACGAGAATGAAAATGAAATTGTTTATAAAAATCAACTGAAATACTAGTGCTGTTATCAGCATTGCTTATGTACACTGTACATACAGATGTACCTATTTATATACGGTTCTAAATGAAGCGCAGATTCGAAACAACGGTGTCTAATTTCCATTGACAATTACTGATAAGAAGAGCGACAAACGACAAATGAGCACATTATTTACAAATTGTCAGGCAGTCTGAATCGCGCTTCTGTTCGCACAACTTGTATAATTTGTAAAACTAAGCGAATAGCATTTTTGTGTTAAATAATTTATTAGCCTATACTGATATAAGCCAAATTAGTCAGTGAAATGCGGCGACTTTTGCAATTAGACGGTAAGTAAGCTGAAAACAACAGATAAACGCCACAACAACAAGAGAGCGAAAGCTGCACATAAATAAAGAAAAAAGAGCGAGCATTTAAAGAGAGAGCGCATGATGAGCGAGCGAGTTCGCGTAGTGCAAGTTGAAGTTACTAGGTGGCGCTTAGGTGCATGCAGCAAAAAGAAACGATATTAATTGAGAGAGCGCAAACCTGTTGTGTGTGGATATATATATGCAAGTGTGTGCGCTTTTTGTGTGGAAAAACAATTGTGAACTGAGCGCAAGCATTCAGTTGGCCAAACGACGCCTTAGCAAACAGAACAGAGAGTGCTTTAAATCGCAAAGATATCGAGAAATAATAAAAACAATAAATTGGAGAAAGCCAACGCACAGATTGTTGTGACACTTAAAAAGCAATCCGTATTTAGTTTGTGAGTTAAAACAACAAGAAGCAAGACGGCTAAGCAACGCCAACAACAACTGAACAACATCCGACGAGGTGACTCACGCAGTGGGAATTACATAAAAATAATGAAATCATCCACAATTTAATTATTGCCCATCACAATACTCATAGAACTCAAATGTTTTCTTTTCGTTCCACAGTCTGTGTGACACTCTCGCTGCTGCTGCTGCTCCTACAACTCGCCCAATCCCAATCCCAGCACCAATCCAAGTCCATACTCAACAACATGGCCAACAGCGATAGCAACAATGTGGCCGAGTTCTCACGCCGGCTGGCCAACTTCTCCATCGAACTGTACGGCAAACTGATCTCGCAGAAGCCCAATCAGAACGTCGTCTTCTCCCCCTTCTCCATCCAGAGCTGTGCGGCCATGGCTCGTCTGGGCGCCTCGGGAGAAACTGCCGCCCAACTGGATCGTGGCCTTGGACTCGTTTCCAGTGATGCGACAGAGATCGCCCAGAGTTTCCACGAAGTGATCGCTGCCTATGAGAACAGTACTATTCTTAGAATCGCTAACAAGATCTACGTAATGAAGGGATACGAGCTAAGGGATGAATTCAGTTCCCTGCTCACCAAACAGTTCCTGTCGGCTGCGGAGCATGTGGACTTTGCCAGGAATGTGGAGGCAGCGGGTCTCATCAATTCCTGGGTGGAGCAGCGCACCAACAACTTGATCAAGAATCTGGTTCCTTCCAGTGCCTTGGATTCTGATTCCCGTCTAGTGTTGGTCAATGCCATACACTTTAAAGGCAACTGGGTGCATCCATTCCCGGAGCATGGAACTCACAATGAGCGTTTCCATTTGAACGATGTCGATAGCATCGATGTGCCCATGATGAACCTCAAGGAACGTTTGCGTTACGCCGATCTGCCTAATCTAAATGCCTCAGCACTGGAATTACCCTACGAGAACTCGGACTTGTCCATGTTGATAGTGTTGCCCAAGAGCAGGACTGGATTGCCACAGCTGGAGGAGAAGCTACGTAATACGCCGCTTTCAGAGATCACGGAGCATCTGCACAAGACTCAGGTGTTGGTCAAGTTGCCCAAGTTCAAGTCCGAGTTCGAGGTGGAGCTGACAGACGCCTTCAAGCAGGTAAAATTTAAAAATTATAACTGCTACGGTCCCTGATCTTAATGATCTCTAAATTCAGAGCTTGACTGATTCTCAACTTTATTTTTAATTTTTAACTTAAAAAGTGAAAGTAATAATTAATTTTTAAAAAATAAATTGAAATTAATAGTTACTTCAATTTTTTTATAAAAATCAGCAAATAATTTTTATTTCATAATTTTTATTTTAAAAATTACAACTGTTACGATCCCTGATTTTAATGATCTCCAAATTCAAATTTTGACTAATCTTTAATTTCGAATTCCCTTTAGCTGGGCATGACGCACTTGTTCTCCAATCAAGCGGACTTTAGCAAGATGCTCAAGAGTCCAGAGGATCTGCAGGTGTCCAAGATCATTCACAAGGCCTTCATTGATGTGAATGAGAAGGGAACTGAAGCAGCTGCCGCCACCGGTAAGTGTGATCCACTTATTTGAGTTATGCATTCATTTATTTATTCATCACTCCTTCATCATGTTGCATGTTGTCTCTTGGAATGTTTGTTTTGGGTTCATCTTGTCTCCGTTCTCTGTCTGTTCTCATTGGTAGGCGTTGTGGTGCGTATGAAACGTAGCCTTATATCGATACAGGAGCCAATCGAGTTCCATGCCGATCATCCATTCATCTATATGCTGGCACATCAGCAATCTCTGCCATTATTCTTGGGTTCCGTTGTGCAACTAGATGTGGCAACTTGTTGCACTTTTACCCCAACAACAACAACAACAACAGCAGTCAACGAACATGACGAGCTCTGATTACAATTAGATCATATTATATATTATATATATTAAATGCACTTCAAAACGGGTATCTATTTATACAAAATAAAATTAGTTTTCTTCTCAATAAATTTAGTATATTTAAATGGGTGTTTAGTTCATTTTATATCATAATTCATTATCGATTTACATTATCATCGGCTTACTAGATCTATTCATTAAGGAATTGACTTTTAACCAGCTGTGTTTTGTCTTTAATTACTATAGCTTTCGAGTTGTGCTGCATAATTGAACCACCTCCCATGTTCTTCCATGCGATTCATCCATTTGTTTTTTATATTATCAATAAAACTGGACTAATTCTTTTTGCTGGCCAGATGCAATAATTTTGAATAATTATCGGAAATCAGAGACATTTCTTACGTATTTTAACATGCACATTATAACAAAGGCTTTAATTACTTTATATTAATTTTATAAAAGTATTATAATAATTCTTAAATATGCAACATTGTATTTAAGTTGGTATTGATCTTTTAATTCTGCAGTATCAATATATATGTTATTTATTTATTATGTTTTCAACTAAAATAATAACGCTGTTAACCTTATAGATAAGTCATAGATCACTCTCTGTTCTTATCACTACAAACGAAACTCATTATTTTCTGGAAATTTACTAATTAATTTGTTTTTCTAAATTTAATTAATTTCATTTAACCGTTTGGCTCTCATTCTCTAATCATCTGTATGTGTTTTGTGTCTATTTTTGTCTTTCATTTTCACAGCAATGTCTATAAGCTGTGAAATGATGATGATCGAACCGGATCCCATCGACTTCTTTGCAGATCATCCATTCTTTTATTATATTTTCAATGAGAAGAATGCGGTGCTCTTCATTGGCAAACAGTGCGACAATTTTGAAAAGAATTGAAAATATGCTCCCAAATTAGAGTCAATGCCATAAAGTTCAATTTAATTATAAGTATTTAACCACGTCGATGTGTTTTAATAAAATATCACATTGAATCATTTAAAATTAAGCAACGATATTGTTATTTGTTTAATATGTATTACTCATCCTATGAATGTGGTTTTCATTTATTCATTATATTAATCTGAAGGGAATAATCTAATCATGTTTGTTTCGTTCTGTCTCTCATTTCTACAGCAATGGTCATGTGTTTTGCATCGATGCCCATGTTCCAGCCGGATCCCATAACTTTTTATGCCGAGCATCCATTTTATTACTATATTGTCAATAAGCAGAGCACGGTGCTCTTTGCAGGCAAACTACAAGAACTTTAAAGGTCTAAACATCATATAATAACTATATACACCAAAACATATTTATTAATTTTTATATTTCATATTTAAGACTGCACACGGTGATAATTTACTAAGCATTTTTTACTAAACAAGCATGTAAAATTCCTTAAATAAAACTATACTACAAAAATACAAATTTATTGAATTTTATGACTTGTCCACAGTTGTTCGCATTATGATGGTATCAGCTATTCGTGGACTACACCGTAAACAATTCTATGCCACGCATCCGTTTATCTACTACGTAAGGTCACAGCGTAATGTTCTGCTCTTTTCCGGCAAGCATTTGGGTTGAATTTTTGGCGAAAACTATAAATAAATCAAATAAAAGCTATATAGGTTCCTCCTGCGATTTCTGCTCCATATAAACTGATTTTTTAAACATTATTCTCAATTTTGAAGAAATAAATAGAATCTTACAATCATTCGCCTTTATTTTTATTTAATTTCGAGTTTTCTTGTATTTTAAAGAATTATTTATAGCAAATTTAAATCGCGCGCGTTTCACATAACATATTCCTAACTTAGCTGCTAAGCCATAGGTGGCGTATTTTATCGCCCGACATATTGATAAGAACGATAAATGTGGAAAGCAGCACTGAGCAATCGTAATGTTATGTCTATGTTAATAACAGACTGTATATAACATTATGAGCAAATGTTAAGTTAACATAGTCTAACTAGAGTTGTCTCTGTTTCTCCTTTTCAGTCCAGTTAGTTATTTGAAAGAGTGCGGACGTGTCGCGCACTAAATGTAAAATCAAAAAAATATAGAAGCACTGCAAATGCATATAAAAAGTAAACGCCGCATTCGATTAGTCAACAGTGCATTCTAGGTTACAAACGGACTGCAACAAGCAAAAAATTAAATAAGAACAAATAAGTGCAAGAACAAAGTAATTAAATTACATATATTTGTAAGGCATTTGAAACGCTGCCAAAGAGTAGTTTTTAAAAGTGAACAACAGTGAGCGAATAGAAATCTGCCACCAACACATATTTTCACATTCTCGCTTCCTATACAGTTTCGTGCATCGCGTGTGTTTGTTTGCGCGGCATTGTATGCTTGTGTGTGTGTAAAAGTGTTTCGTTGTATGTAAACGAAAGATAAAGAAGACTGCAAAAAAATATTCGCTGCGGTATAAAAACTTTCAACTTCAGTGTTGTATAGTGTGTGTGAGTGGAGTGTGTGCAAGGCACGTGAATGTCGCAGAAACACCATCAGTCCTATCAACCGCTACCAACTGCCGCTGCAGCCATGGACAATCCGGCGATGAGCAACAGCAGCAGAAGCAGCAGCAGCGGCAGCAACGATGACGTTGCCGGTTCAGAGCCGCTCGGATTACCTGCGACTTACTCGTCACAACAGCTCGTCACATCCGATTTTGATTCAATGGAGCGGCTGCGAGGCAACGAATCCGAACCGCCTCCACGCTCCACAACAGCCAGCCAATGGTTCACTGTCGGTGTCCTCTGCTTTGTCAATCTCATCAACTACATGGATCGCTTCACAATCGCGGGTAAGTCGATAGTTCAATTCAATTAAAAACATTAACAACAATTGGCACCCGCACTGCCCGCATATTGCACTAATTGTAGCTAACAGCTATGTCACTTGCTCTAATTGAAGTCAAACAGCCATGAGATATTACCAGGCACAGACACTATAATGCTGACCCGCATTGTATGCTGCTTATCAGACTGACAAGAGCTGCGCCTGTTGCATATCAATTGCAATAACACTTACAGTTTGTCAAGTAATTGATTTGACAAAGAAAATACTTGGCATATTTGAAATATTTATCAGTTCTAATTCTTCTTTTAACTTGTGATAAAATAAGAAAGATATATCAATAAAATGTAATTGATCTAGTCAAAAGAACTACTTCACCAACTGTATCTCTTAAAAGAGTATTTAATTCTCGGCAATGCATTAAATGTTGTTCTTTTATTTTTTGTTGATGTTGTTATCATCATCGCGTGTTTCAAATGCTTTCCCAGTGTGTTTATAAAGATAACGACCCGACAATACGATGGATTTAGTTTATGACGTCACAGCAACTAAAATATTCTATTTTTGTGTGTTGTGTCTGTATAGAAATTACGCGTAGATGAATAGTACTAGAAATATAATAAACATCATTCGCATGACTAATCACATCAGCGTTTGAATCATACGATTTTATTCATATCTCACTTGATATGGCCTTATATCGGAGACCGCATTTTCTATGACTTTGAGGCAATCAATCATGGGGTGGGGATAGTCAAATTTCGTGAAATCTTAACACTTTTATGCGAAATAACCACCTGACATGGGGTGATGGCTGTGATAACAAATATACCCGTCTCGACTTCTACAATTCCGTCTCTTACATCTCCGATTTCTCGTGACAGTTTCAACTTGAAAATGAAAATAAAGCAGAGATCATGGTTTATTTATTGTAAAAATCCAGTAGAATTCCATTGTTTACATTGAGTATTAGATTTTCCTAAGTAACTCGAATAAGCGTAAATACCGCTTATCAATTACTGTTGTGTAACTATATAGTATACTAATAATATGGCGTGATTAGTGCGTGAGTCATATCTGTTTTACAATCGTTTTACAAGTAAGTTTAACTTGTTTACAGTTGAGAGTGTGATTAGCAAATATGGCAAATAATACAATACTTAAACCAGTTGCACATGTTGCCTGATTAGTTGCATATACGTTCAACCTAATCTATATTATTATTATATTGCACATACAAAACTCTTCTCTAGTTATTTACGTGTATTTATATTTAATTAAAAACTTTTCACAAGCTTTGCATATAATTCTTTTGTTTATTGCACAAAAACAAAACAAACTTGAACTTTTGAGCTTAATCATCACTTTTGCAATATGACGACCAATGACACTTGTCATTGATAACAGCAAAGCAACCAAGGGCAAACAGACAGAAAGTTGTTAACCAACACTATTAACTTTTTGGCCCTGTAATTACAAAACTTTTGAAGACTCCTAAGCATTAATAATTGATTTTTAATTTAGCTAAGCCCTTAACCCTTTGTATGACATGCTTTCCGATTTTGAAACGGTTATTTTTTTTAAATAGATAATTTCAATTAATTTTTACAAGAAAAAAAATTTCTTATCTAATGTCGTATCATATTAGCTGAATATCAAAAATTTAAAACACTGAGCTTAAATTAATCAATGAAGTAAATCAACCATTAAATCAAAACATTTCACATTTTATATTCTAAGTTCCGAGAAATATGCGTAAAATCGGTTTGTTGTTGGATATACATCACGACTATTAAAAGGGTTAATGGACAAACCAAACATTATTAAATCGTATGATTTTCTTTAATCAACAACACTCGTAAGTTGTAGGGACTCATCAACGCGCTATTTCCAGGAAATTATATTATTATTATTATGTTATATATATACTATATAATAATATACACAAATTGGGCGATAAGTTGTATTTATGCATACATATATATGAGTTCATATACGATAAACGGATTGTCCGTCATGCTGCTTATTCATCATTCATATTTGTATTTGTATTTGTATTCGCAATCGTATTCGTATCCAAACTCGCATTCATAACTTTTTTTTATATATGTGGGCGTGTGTCAATTATTTAACGATTCTACCCAGACTTGTTTATTTGTATTTATTTGTTGAGAATTTTATACTTATGGAAATTGCAATCAGTTCTCCATTTTGTTATTAACCTTTTAAGTTCATATACGACTTAAAAGCTAATTGCTACTTTCCCTAAAGTTTATAGTTTTCTATTTTTTGTTTTTATATAAGTTATCATTATATCATTAACAATTAGTTTCAATGTGGTTGCAATTGATGGTCGTGATAAGCGTTATCAGTTATCGCTTAATTAATGATTATTTGCGCCTTATCACGAACAAAAAAAATTGCAGTTAGCACTGCACTGCATGGCACGTGGCCAGAACAGGTTTAAGCCATGTGACTGGCATTAATTGTGGTCTTTCAATTGTGTCTTTCAAATTGTCTTGCTGTTTCAACCTTCATTTTTTTGCAATTTGCTAAATTTTCGATAATACTTGTATCTATTTCGACACGAACTCATTATCATAAATGTCGTGTTCGTCAGTGAGTCGAATGTTGTGCAATATTTTTGGGTCTGATGTTTTTTATACTCGCACTACGCGGCGTATACGTTATATCTACATATATCGCCTGTTGTTACGACTGTTGTCAGTCGTTTAATGATATACATTTAATTATGGTTTCAAGCCCGCGTTGAACTCTATTTAAATAACCAAATGTCTCCCACTTTGAACCCAAGATGCAAATGATCTCATACTTAAAAATATTCGCATGAATCGAGGTATCACAATTCATCGCCTGATATGTCGTTTTTTTTAATTTTTTTGGTAATCCTTTTAGCGTAATTCAACATTCACATTCCCAATCCCAAAACAATTTTGCTTTTCATTCATTTATATCTGAATAAGCTGCTGATGCAAGTTGTTGACAAAATAAATTCACACTGAACTTTGTTCTAATATATATTTCAGAGATATTTTTATGTTCATTTAAATCTGTACATCTAAATGGTTTAGATCTATAATAGTATATATATAAACAGCTGTATTCGAATATCTTGAAAACAGGCCATGCATTGCCTACGTAATCTTTTGGCCACTTTCCAAAACAAAAATCTAACCAAAAAAAATTAAATACTCGTACAATAATTGTCAACAATTTTGAACGTCGATTGCAGTTGGAATTTTGAATGATAAAATAAATGCTAAAAAAATAAAATCGTATGTTGCTCAGCTGCTAAATACTAACTTAAATATTACGTGATCTTTTGCCATTGAAATTTTGAAGCTTTACCTCTTTATTTGTATCTTTTTTTTATATATATTTGCTATTTTGCATTTTATTCGAGTCTCTCTCTCTCTCTCTGTCTCTTTGTTTTATTTGCATAACAACAATTTTTTTTGGGGTTGCCAAATTTTTGCTTTAATTAATATTACAAAACTGTAACTGAAATTCGCGTTGAAAACTTTCATTTCGAGTGGATTTAATAAAATTTCACTAAGATTCAAATAAATTGAAAAACTGACCATACTTATTTTTGAATTTTATTGTTTTGTTCTTTATTTCAAACTTGTATTTTGAGCCGTTTGTCTTGTACAATGCTCAGTCAATTGGACAAAGAGATTTGTATATAGAGATTTTGCTTTATAAATTTTATTAATTATTTCTTTGCTAAATTTATTTTGATTTATTTACTTTATATTTATAAATTGTCTTTAAGAAACATATTCTGTCAAACATTTGCTCTGATTTTCAACAATTTAAACATATTCACACAATTACTGAGACTTTTGCATTGCACAAGTTGTCAAATGTTGACGTTGTGTTGCATTTTACATTATTTCCTCTTTTTTTTTGTTATTTTTCATTTGTTTTTTCTGTGTCAATGACCGAAAGGCAGAGAGACAAACGATGAACGACAAACGGCAATAGCGACAGCAACCTGTAAAAAGCACAAAATAAATAAACAACAACTAACACAACAATAACAACAGCAACAAGAGTAACCACAACAATAGAGGAGTTTACACTTAAGAGTCTGTGCTCTTTACTCTGTCTATAGTATGATAATCGATGTGCACAGATTTCTATTTTTCCCAAAAGAAAGTCTCAAGCTTTCCCAAAATGAAAACGAAGGGGAAAAAGTGTTATTAACGTTAATTTTTATTTAAGACATCTCGAAAATCGAAGCCTTTTAACTGACGCTGCAAATCGCGCGATTTTTCAAGGCCAATCAGAATCGCTTTCAAGTTGGCAACATTTTCCATTCATATTAATGAGGCAGAGGCAACTTAACTTGTTCCAAACCAAACCATTCTTAGTAACCAACGTCTGCTAGCCAAGTGACTGCTACTAGCTGGAAGCACTTAGTTCCGTCTGGCCAAGCAGAGACGGAGAAAGAGAGAGAGAGAGTAAGAGAGAGAGAAAGAGAGGAGTAAAAACTGGTTCTTGAATTATACTCTCAAGTTTCTTCAACCGGCGAAAATATGCCAATATGCTCTCGCAATATATATTTGTATGCGCAATAACAATAATAACAAGTAGACGGTTACAGTCGAGCACGCTCGAAGTAGAATACCCTGTGCCCAGGTACTCTGTACTAAAATTGATTTTCGAACAATTGTTACTATGGCAGCTATATGATATAGTCAACCGATTTGTATAAAATTTGATCAGAATGTACAAAACCAACAATAATGCATATTCTATTAGTTTGGGTAAGATATCTCAACAAACAAAAAACTTTTTCATACTAAGACTTAATTTTCGATTGAGCGTCTCTATTGCAGCTATATGATATAGTGGATCGATTTTAATCAAATTTGGTCAGGATGTATATTACCAGCCCAGTAGCATATTTTATCAGTTTGGTTCTAATATCTCAACAAACAAAAAACTTTTCTATACTAAAACTTCATTTTCGATGCATCGTTCCTATGGCAGCTATATGATATAGTGGTCCGATCCAAAAATAAAACCAAACTTGATGCTTAATGGTTTCTGAGATCGACGCGTTCAAACAGACGGACAGACAGACGGACAGGACTTAATCGACTCGGCTTTTGATGCTGATCAAGAATATATATACTTTTGTGGGTCTCTCACGCCCTCTTCTGTCTGTTACATACATTCTGCCAAACACATTATACCCCTTTTCTCATTTTCAATGGGCTCAGGGTATTATAATAACAACAACAACACGCCAAGCCTTCGTCGCCTTCTCCCTCCTCTTCGCTCTCTCTCTCTCTCTCCTACGTCAGCTTCGAAGACAGCGCAATGCGAAAAATGCCATAAACAAACGTCGAACCTTGCAAATACATAGCTGTCTGTAAATATATTTACAGAGAGCGTAAATTGTTCTCTTACTCACACACACACAGGCTCTCTGGTGCATATTTCTGCATATGTGTGCGTACATATGTGGTTACACACCCCACATTCCCACATTGGTTTTATCGCGTGGCGCTCGTCGCTCAGTTGGCGTCCTCCTTCACCTCCTTCTCCTCCTCGTACTCATAGTCGTACGCTTACCGTTACGTCACTGGCCAAACAAACGCGCTGATTGGTTGAAAAAATCGTACGATAAATTTCTCGAAAAGCGAAATGTGCAAAAGACCCAGAAAATGAAATAATTAAACATAAAACGTCAGCCGAGCGTTTTGCGGTGGCGGCTGATTCACTTCGTTTGACTTCGTGCCACGTCGACCGAAGCGTTCGTTCGCCGAACGATTCCAACACGGTCACAACTTGTTGAGCTTTTCGGTCAACTGCTTTATAGTATTCGTATTGGTAATACCGGCTCTTTCGGCCTTCCCCTCCATACATATATCTTATTACTCTAACCAATATTTGTATTTTTATTTTTTCGGGCTTATATCTTTATACTTTTCGGGTGCTTATGCACCTGATGACAAATAGAACCTTTTGCCGTTAGGTTTTGACTGTTTATTAAAGGCCAATGCACGTATCTATATAAAAAGCTTGATTTGTGCATCGTTAATTATAGGAAATTGAAGTATTAAACATTAAACAGCTATTGTCTAGGTCGTGTTGTCAATGGCACTTTAAATGACTTGAATATCCGTCAGTTAATTAGCAAACAAAATTTATATATAGATAGATGATCAGCCGGAAATACATTAGTCTTAACTGAATGACAGTTGCAAGATATTTTTTATATTATATATTTTTTTTCTTTAATGCTTGTTATCAACTTTTAAAATAACCAAACAAATACAATCTTAAAACTGATATAGTATATTTATCAACAATTGGTATGACTTTGAGCAGACTGATAATTAAAAATATTGCGATATGAATAAGGCTAAATTTATTTGCTGATTTTAATTTGTTTACTTGCTCATTACAAGGGAATTAGTATGAGTATAAATTGAGCCTTGAAATTACGCCGATATTTTCAAATTTAAATAACAGCCGCGAAAATTGTAAATTTACTTTATTTAATAGCAAGTCATAAAAGGTTAAGTACACACCTCTATGATTGCAACTTACGTAAATCTATTCATATTGGCTTAAGCAATTCGCAATTATCCATACCAGACTTTAACAATCACGCGCTAATCTCCAACTAACAGAAACACTTGTATATTTAACCTAAACTAATATTTCCATCTATTTCTCTCTTTTCTCCTTTTCTCCTTTTCACAGGCGTGCTAACCGAAGTACAGTCCGACTTCCATATAGACAACGATGATGGAGGATTATTGCAGACAGCGTTTGTTGTCTCCTACATGGTATTTGCCCCCCTCTTTGGTTATCTGGGAGATCGGTATTCCCGCCGTTGGCTAATGGCCATAGGTGTCGCGATGTGGTCAACAACAACATTACTGGGCTCATATATGCACCAATTCGGCTGGTTCCTCACATTCCGGGCCCTAGTCGGCATCGGGGAGGCATCCTACAGCACCATAGCCCCGACAATAATCTCGGATCTGTTTGTGAACAGCATGCGATCCCAAATGCTGGCCATGTTCTACTTTGCCATTCCCGTGGGCTCTGGACTGGGGTAAGTTATCAACGAAATAGTTAACCCGACTGTAAGAGACCCTGTACTTAATCTTTAGAAGAATTGGATAAAAATTTAGACTTGTAAAGTGACTGACTCCGAAGTCTGAAGAACTTTAAACTGTCATAACTTTATCAAAAGTGAACTGATTTTCAAGCGGAATATCATTTTGTTCATGATTTAGTCCCTAAATTGATTCTGCATTTAAATTTTAATCATCTAGAAAATTTTTTATATTTTCGATTTTTATCAAATTTTCTATACTCACCCCTTGACATTTTTTTCGAAAACTTTGATTTCTCATAACTTCATCAAAAATTAACCGATTTTCAAGTGGAATGTCATTTTGATAATGGTTTGACTTCTTATTTCATTCTGCATTCAAATTTTATTAAATTCGTTAAAAAATTAAAAATATAAAAAATGCCCATAGCTCAGGTAATATACACTAGGAAGGCACTAGTTGTGCTCTATATAGATAGTAGACGAGGCAACGATAACGCATTGATTATACACGTCTGTTATCAGTTGTTGACAGACAGTTGACTGTCTGATTCTGATTATGGTGCTGTTTAGTCACGTGTTGACCAACTCTCAGTGATCTCTCTGATCTCTCAGGCTGATGTCGTGAGAAGCAGTCGCTGATTTGATCAGCTCCAGGTTAAGTTGAAAGTTTAATTGCACAGTTTTCCAGTTATTTATAGCAAATCAAATGCGAATTTCAACTCAATTAGGTGGAATTCACTTAAGTGGGGTCAATTGGAGAAGGGGAAAAATGTCATGCAATTGGCAGACAATGCAATAACAACAACACTATTCGTCAGATCTTCAGATTGTCAGCTAATCATATTTTTATGTAACATATATTTTGTACACTTGCAGTTACATTGTTGGCTCTAAGACGGCGCATTTGGCCAACAACTGGCGCTGGGCATTGCGAGTGACGCCCATTTTGGGTGTGATCGCTGTGGTGCTAATCTGTATGATCAAGGACCCGAAACGTGGTGCTAGCGAGGGTACACACAATCTGGAGCCAACCACATTCTGGACGGACATCAAGGAGTTGGTCAAGAATCGTTCCTTCATGCTGTCTACGGCCGGTTTCACCTGTGTGGCTTTTGTGGCCGGAGCATTGGCGTGGTGGGGTCCCACCTACATTCATTTGGGCCTCAAGATGCAACCTGGCAATGAGGACTTGAAGTTGGATGAGTAAGTATGCTCCTAAGAGTGAAACGATTTGTATGAACCACAAAAAAATTAAAAATGTTACCCCACATTCGAAATCTTTGGTCAATTCTAAGAAGATTCACCAAGAAACTATAATTCTTAAATCAATTGCTAGTCCCCGCTTTTTGAGTTATATGATTATATATTTTATTTATTTATAATGAATTATTACCACATCTTTTGTATTCTTAGTCCGATTTTGACAAGATTGGTATCAAAACTCATGTTAGAAACAGGACTTTTAAATACAAAGACCAATTTTAGTCAAAACATAATTTTCGTCAAAATTTTTCAACTCAAAAAACAAGTACTAGGAATAAATTTTAGAACTTTAGTTTCTTGGTATAAACATCTTAGAATTGACCCTAGATAACGAATATGGGTTACCATTTTTACCGAAAAAATCGTAGGATCCATTGTCTCCCAATCTCTATATCACACTGTTGTTGTTGTGTTCAAAAGTGTTTCCTACAAATTTGGCCTGGTCGCAATGGGTGCTGGCCTAATCGGTGTACCGTTGGGTTCTATTCTGGCCCAACGCTTGCGACCCCGCATCGAGAACTGTGATCCCTACATTTGTGCCGTCGGACTGTTTATATCGGCACCCATGGTCTTTTTGGCCCTCATCATGCCCACAAGGAGCGGAACTTTCTGCTTTATCTTTGTGTTTTTGGCCCAAGTGACGCTCAATCTGAGCTGGTCCATTGTGGCCGACATGCTGTTGGTAAGACCTGTTAACAAACAGTGATAACAACCACAACAACAACAACGATAAATACAACTGCCACTTGTCTCAGTCTCAAATTGAAACTCAATCTCAAATTTAAGCCTTGTTTTCTGTTAACGTTTCTTCTCTAACCTATTTTTGCTGCCTTATTTTACTACCTGCATCAATTTCTATAGCGTCTCATTCATATTTGGGCTTATTACCATGTTCGCTGGCCTGCTGGGCGTGCCATTGGGTTCAATTCTATCGCAGCGACTGAGGAAACGCTTCCCGACCTCCGATCCCGTTATCTGCGCTACTGGCCTGCTGCTTAGCGCTCCGCTTTTGACCGGCGCCTGTTTGCTCGTTTCTAGCCAAACCCATCTGACATATGCATTAATATTTTTTGGTCAATTAGCTTTAAACATGAACTGGGCAATTGTTGCGGACATTTTGCTGGTAAGAAACGACAAGAAAACAACAAAAAACAAATTGCTACCGCGCATTTCTAACCAAAATTATTGTTTTAACACTGTTCCAAAAAATTGTATAGAAAAATACTGCTTTTTTGGCTTTTGTAATTTTGCACTTTAGTTTATGTTCAACTTGTGTATAAACATTTATTAACTTTTTACTGTTATAACACTCACACTTACACACCCATGTGCACGTTCATCTCACACACACACACACACACATGCTGATTTTATGGTTGTGGTGGTGCACTGTTCACTGTATTGGTGTTGGTGCATACTTTCCATAAAATAATATTATTTGCCATCGTCCTTTTTTTTATTAAATATCTGCACGCATTTCACATTCTTATTTAGGGTGGCAACCCTGCTCAACTGGGGGAACCACCCTCAAAAAAAGGGGGACGTTAAACCCCCAAGAGGGTGCAGTACGAGGGTGGGTTGATAAGTTATCGTTGACAGTACTAAGACGTTACTTCTGTTAAAAGAAAGTAAATTTACTTTTAAATATAAACTAGCTGCTTTTATGCTTTTAAAATTTTAAAATAGATAAAGATTCTAAAAAATAATTTTGTCACAGCTAAACTATTCATTTAAATATATTCTAAACTATTTTTTTTTTAATTTAAAAATAGGGATTCAAGTTTTCAAAGGTTTTACTGACCCTACTCTAAATTGGCGTATATAGGAAAATACGATGGATTTGGGGAGTAAGTGGGGGAATAGAATTATTTTTAGAAGGTAAAAACAGTCATTAGTTGATCTTTTACAGAACACAACAGAGTTATAATTTTATTTAAAAAACTTTCATTTCCTACTCTTAAGACCACCCTCGTGCTAAAAGAATTCCATAAATTACATTACTTTATGCAGCTTTCATTACTTCCTCCCCCACAGAGTATAAGACAGAACAGACAACTCTCTCTTTCACTCCCTCTCTCTCTTTCTCTCTCTCTCTCTCTCTTTCACGTCCTCTCTCTGTTATTCCGGCAACGAGACATTGCCTTGGAGTGGGTTTATTTATGTGGCAGTCACGTTTCGTGGCCAACAGATGGCTCTTTTACAGTTGATGTTGATCAGCTGTGGCAATCGCACGTATCTCATTTAAAACTATGCCATATGTAAGATTTACTTTATTTTGAGTGTGGGGTTATTTTGGGAATGCATCAGTTCCGCTTTGGCGACGGGGCGTATGAGCAATGTACACGAAATCTCAATTGTAGACTTTTTTATTTAGCTTCTAAAACTGATTATCTAACATCTAGCCAGGTCCAAAAGAGCTTCGTGGTGGCACCACGATATCGTATGATTTTATTTATTATACAAGTATATTGCGATATATCTGTATGTACTGTATGTATTTATTTGTTTATGTACCTGTAATCAACTTTGCCTATAACTTTGTTTAGCAATATCAAATTTGTTCAATTCCTTTGCGCTTTTTATTACTATTTGTTGCCTTTACACATACACACACACACGCACACTCACATATACATAAATACATGTCACCTATTTTGTTTATAACAGTAAACAGTTAATGTAGATATTTGATTTTTGTTGTATAAAATTGAAACTAGTTACAAAAAATGTAGACAACAAATTGCCACAGTCAAAATGCTTGGTTTGTCAGTCAGTTAATAGGTCGGATGGTCGGATGGTTGAGCGTTTAGAACTGTTCCCAAGCGCGCCTATGCCAGCTGTTCCCACTTTCGATTAATGCTAGCGACGACACAAACCCAATTGGCTACCCGTTGCAGCGACACACTCTGAAGTGGCGCCATCTATTTTGAGCTTTTGAGACTGTTATCTTTGACTGTGGCTATTGCACAACTTGCTTATTTGCACTGCTTATCACCTGCTATGCTATTCTAACTACCACTGTTGTTGTTGTTGGTAACACTGCTTGTTTTGGCTTTATCTCTTTTGCACATCACTAAACGAACCTCTTGCATTTATAGTATGTGGTATTGCCCACTCGTCGCTCAACCGCCGAAGCCTTTCAAATATTAATCTCACATGCGCTGGGCGATGCCGGAAGTCCGTATCTGGTGGGAGCTGTAAGTAACTATAATAATGATATTATAATAAATTATAACTAATTGAACTCTTTATCTTTAGATATCCGTTGCAATTAAGGGTCATCTTAGCGCACAGCCAAAAATGATTAGCCAGCAAGGTTTACAGAGCATGTCGCAAGTGTTGGAAAACGCAACGGAAACTGTAACGGCAACACTCAGAGATATGCAGTTCACGCCCACAAAGAGCGTAAGCATTAGAGAAACTATAAATTAATTAAGAGTATTTATTTAATGACTTTGTTTGTTTTTGTTTCTATTACAGAGCTCGAGTGATGTGATTTCATTTGAAGCGCTACAGTATTCACTGTTCTCCACAACCTTCGTTGAAGTGCTGGGCGGCATTTTCTTCCTGTGCACTGCTTGCTATGTGATCAAGGATAGACGCAAGGCGACACAAGCCTCAATGGGTAAGCTTTCAATAATATGTGTACACACTGTTTAGTGCTGGGTATGCGACTCTCTCTCTATCCCTCTCTCTTCTCTGTACTCTACTCTTAATCTAAATTGTCTACTCCGATTTTTGGTGTTTCATCCAATCCTCCTTCTTTTTTTGGCGGCGTTTCTTAGTTAAAGATTTGAAGAAGACAGATCTTTTTGATTCGGATTGCCTGGTCTTGTGCACCGATATTGCACTCCGAGAGCGAGCGTGACAGCTTTAATCCAGGTCTAGAAGTCCTTGTAGTTGTAGCTAACTATTTTGGCCATACATTTTTCGGTAGGTGGGTTACCCAAAATTATCAGTTGCCAAATTCTGTTACGTTTCGTTTTGTTTGTCGTCGGTTTGAACTAACCAAAAATACACTTATGTATGTGGAGAAGATCGATGTCTGACGCGTTGCCATAGCCATTAAATTATAATGTTTGCTCCCATAACCCTTCTATACACACTCACATACATACATACAAACATACACACACACTCGCATAGAGGCCTCTCGTAGAATTGTAAGTGCAATCCAATTTCTGTGCCCAATTCAGCTGCAATCGCCTTATCTGTTCCTAACATCTTGTTCAATGTTAATGTTAATGTTAACAATGTTATTTCTTTATAATGTTAAACTAATCAATGTCTATTTGCTTACAGAATCGAGCAATCGGCAACAGATTGCAACCAGACCAGTAAGTGGCTAATATCAAGCGATCCAAGAAGTTCTGCTGCGCACTCAACATCGTGAAGTTCTTTTGGGTGAAATGATACTGACTGAGAATCATCTATAAACTAATTTATGAACACACATCATGCACATACAAACATTCATATATATGTATTAGACATCTGCATGAATGGCAGAAAATCGACGTTCGAATGGACAATGCGTAAATTGAGTTGAGTGAATTCGAATGCGACGCACAATTTATTTGAGTGAGTGAGTACGCTAGCGTCGTACAATGTCTCATTCAACTCAAACGAAAAGCAATGAATTGAATAAGTGAGTACGCGTAAAAATTAGAGGCTTGGTTTTGAATATATTCGAATGCGAGACAGATTTTTCATTAAAGAGTAGAACACAAAGCGTACAGAACTATAGTATAACAAAATGTACATATGTATTATGTTTTGTACATATGTATTACATATGTAAGCATATATTTATATATGTATTTAGTTTAGGTAAATGTCTATTATATTCGAGTGCAAAAACATTATTTTGTTAAATGAATGACACACAAAGTCTATGCCACAACTCGAATACATTCGAATGTCTTCGGCTTCGCCAAAGTTTTCATTCCGTTTTACGCAGTGTTTTATTCTCGCTCATTTCGTTGAATGCCGTTAGTTATGAGACACAGTGTGGTGTGTCACTCATACACATTCAATTCATTGTGTGCTTCGTACTCAATCAGCTGAATTCATTCGAATACATTCAATTTTACGTATGATTTGAGTGGACTCATGCAGACCTCTAATATGTATACATATTGCTACTTTACTAGAAGACTGCAATACGAATCTTGTGTCTAAACACTCTTTTAGTAACTGTGAGCGATATGTAATTCAATATCTACACTCTCTACATACGTATACACCTATATATGTATGAATATATACATACATAAGTATATGTAATTTTACACATGTATTTCATATATATTGTCGTATTGTTTTTTAAGACTCCTCCTTAAAAGCATAAGAGAAGTGTATCTCTATATAGGGAGGACCATGTTCCTATCAAGAATACTGATAACGGCAGACTACGTATATGAATATGTACATATAGTTATCGAAATCGCGAGATTCGCAAGTCATATTCATCAAATTTTACTCGTATAATTAGTTGTAGATCCTATTTAATTTTACACTCAAAATCAAAATTAATCAAAATATTTGGGGACAACATTTCATACGTAATTCTCGTTTAACTTCTCCCTTAGCTTTAAGTTTAATCAGATTTTGAATATATTAATTAAAAGAATAACATTTTTATTGTACATAGTTCGGCATACATTGGAATTTTGAGTTTGAATTTAATGAACTCTCTTGTTTATCTCAGGCATGAACGTATGGAATGTTTTATGGGGTATATAAATTTGTAAATAAATATTTAACACCCGGCCATAAGTGTTAAGCGCGTAGTCTCTATAAATAGATATAGATATAAATATACATATATATATACATACATTATACTTATACTATTAATAATTTTATTTGTATCTGTAACCGTAGTTAGTGCGTTTAACAAATTGGAAACAAAAGGAAATTAAAGCAATTTGAAATAAAAATAATCACATATTAAAAATAGCAACATTATATCATTTTTTTTGGCAAGTCACGTAAGTATTTTTGTATTTCTACTAGAAATATTCTACAAAATAGGATGACTTAAGGTCTAACGACTTAAAATGAAATTGATAACGATAAGGAATTTGGCTTATTTCACATGAATTTTGTGTCAAATTTTCCAAAATACAAATTCTTCTTACATCCGTTTACGATTTATTGTTTGTTTCGTTTGATCACTTTTTTCATTCATAATTCAATCGAATATGCTAGCAGGACGATAATTTAAAATTTGTACAATTTCAAAACAAATAAATATGTAGTTAATTTGGACTGATAATTTTAATGCTAATTATGCTACTGATAAGGTATGAGTCAATGTCTCGATCTTTGGTGAACTATAAACGGATGCTTTGTTTGTCAATTTCTTCTACTATAATATTTGTTGCATAAAAACCTAACCTAACCTAATTGCTTACGAATTGAGGTTATGCCCGATTTTAAGAAGTCTGCAAAGGTTTTTTAACATGATTGAGCGTGTTTTACTGAGCTACCGATGCAGGTAGATATATTCCGGGCTGATATTGTCCTAAATTGTTCAGGAGAGAAGTTTTAGAAGTTTGCTGAATCTCAATTGACATACAATTTTAAATTTTTAATATTTGAACAGTAAAAATAATTATAATGATAAAATAAATTTTATTTTATGGGTTACATTTTTTGCTCTAAAAGTGAAATAGGTTTTTTAAATTTAAATTTTTTCGAAAAAAAAAAATTTTACCCCATATTCGTAATCTAGGGTCAATTCTAAGATGTTTTTACCAAGCTACTATGGTTCTAAAATCATTATAAGCCCGCATTTTGAGATGAAAAATTTTGAGATTTTATGTTTAAAGGACAAATTTGTCAATTTGAAAATCTTGGTCCTAACACGAGTTTTGATACCAATCTTGTCAGGATCGGACTAAAAATAATAATTCATGCTAATTCATGATAATAATTCAAACCATGCTGATAAGAATAGTAAACCCATCAGATGATCTTGCTCTTAAATATTCGAGGCCCCGATAAATGGTATTTGTAGGTAAAAATTGAAACGAATTTAAATAGCAGAATACAAAAAATTAAATTAATAATATAAAAGCGCATAGCAACAATTTGAGTTATCTCTTTTAGCGTATTTAAGTACGTCCGCTTATAAGTCCGCCCGTATTAAAGTCCGTTCGTATTTATTAAGTGGACCGTCCATCACTGCAAATTAGACGTAAAAAAGATTTTTAGCCAGACTGTTATATTTGCATTATGCGTGTGTGTGTGTGTGTGAGTTTAAGTGTCAAGCGCTCTTATTTCATTTTATTACATTTTACTCTTAGCGTGTTGGATAAAACGAAAACGAAAAAGAATAACAATAACAAAAACAAAAACACATGCTAAGCAAATGTCGCAGGTAGAGAGAGCGCGCAATATGAATCCTGTAGCGCCGCAAAGAAACGATCGTGCATGTGTGTGTGAGAGAGCAATATGAATTTGTAAACAAGTATGCATGTATGTATGTATGTATGTTTGCCTGTGGCTGGGAGCGGTATTTGTACAAAAGCATTGGAGAGTAGAAAAAACGTTTCAGTACGCTGTGGACTTCTTAGATGACAACATCTCGCCGCTGCTGGCGTCGCAACGTTTGAAGATTTCTTATTGTTTTGAATTGGTAATTAATAATAACTGTACGTCATGGATAACCAAATTGTAAGTTCAAGTGCACTTTCGATTTATGAAAAGCGATTGGGTTTAACAATATAATTTGATATTTTTGAACACAGCTTCGAGCGAAACTTGAGCTACCCAAAAGTCCTGCGTCCACGCTCAATGGAGAATACTATAATAATGCTGATGATAGCGATAGTGAAGTGGAATTTGTTGGAACTTATCGCCCACAAGTCGAGACGAATAATAATGCGAATTATCAGCAAATATTTGGGAATGTCAACTTAAATGGCAACTGTTATATACCGCACATAACCTCAAATGTGGGACAAGTCAACTTAAAAGGTAACGGTTATATACCGCACATAACCTCAAATGTGGGACAAATGCCGTTGTTGCTGGCAACACCGCCACAATCACCGCACGAGACGCAGACACCAACGAAGGACCTGGACATGCCCTCACTGAGAAGCCTGCTGTCCAACAACTATGCTCCAACTGGATATATAATGCACATACCTTGCTTCCTGTGCAAGCAACCCTTCAACAACATTGACAGCCTGAGGAATCATCTGGGAATGCATGCGGCACAGATAAACCAAAGCAGTGGAGTTACTCCGGTGCCGCCACCTCCACATTTTCGTCCTTATATGGAGCCTATCAATAGCACATATCCTGCTCCTGTACCACAATTACCAACTTATGTGCCGCCTATATTAAATATGAATAGCACATATCCTGTTTCTGCTCCTGTTCCCGCTCCTGTTCCTGCTCCAGTTTCTGTTCCTGCTTCTGATCCTGCTCCACAATTCCCAACTTATGTGTCGCCTATAATAAATATAAGTCGCACATATCCTGCTCCTGCTTCGGTTCCCGCCCCAGTTCCTGTTCCCGCTCCAGTTCCTGTCTCTGTTCCACAATTCCCAACTTATGTGCCGCCTATAATAAATATAAATAGCACATATCCTGCTCCTGATCCTGCACCTGTCAACCTATCTGTGTCTGCTCCGGTTCCTGCTCCTGGAACAACTTCAACCACTCAGGATCACAAAGTGTCATCGGAGTCCACAAAATTCATGTGTGATCTTTGTGGCAAGGTGCTGAGAACAGAAGTCTGCCAGATTATACATCGAAGGATGCACTACATGTCGCCGGAACTAAGAAAGAAGTGCACTACAAGGGTATTCAGATGCCCATTTTGCAAGAGAAGCTATCGACTGGAATACAATCTGATGAAGCACATGCTGGTCAAGCATGGACCACAACAGCCTACCACGCCCACCACGCCCACAGTTACAGCCACGCCCACATCGCAGCCAGAACTGCCGTCACAGCCAACGCCACCATCATCAGTCGATGGTGAATCAAATACACCTAATACTAAAGTCTGGAGCAGCGAATTTCTGAAACCGCTACTAACATCATCATCATCCGTCGATGGTGATATTAAGAAACCTCCTAGTAAAAAGAAAGTGGTTTGGAACACCAAATTGCTAAATGCCGTCGCAGCTGCCAATTACAATCCCGCCAATGAAGCCGCCTCCAAATACAAGTCACCCACTGAGGAATCCTCGGTGAATTCATCGATGTTGTTGAAACCAAAGCAAAAATATGCGCTACGTTCCCCCTTCTGCAATCCGTATGTTAAAAAGAACTCTTTTGATTAATGAAAATCTGAATATATTTAAATACTTTTGTATTTTTAGAAATCTCTGGGTGGACTACGATAATCACATTCCATAAGCTATTGGATTTAAAACAGGCTGAATTGTTATATATGTTATATATATATAACATGTGTTCTATTCATATATGTAATTATAATTAAATACTGCAAAGATTTTCATTTCTTATCGCATTACAAAAGCAACCGGACATTACATTTAAGTGTGTTATCAAAACCGTTTAATTGAGCTCAATAGTTTCTAAAAAAAAAATGTAATTTTAATATGGTGCATATAATAGAGCAGAAAACGTCGTGCGAACAGTTTAAAGATTCCGAAGCATCGAGACGAAATGAAAACCCGAAGCAAGTCGCTGATTTTTAATACTTATACACACCACAAAATTTTGCTGATAACGAAAATGTAATATGCATTTGTATATGTATATGTATATGTATAAGGTTTCGTAATTCGATCCATCCACTTGGGACTATACTCCATCGTCCGCGTCACTCCTAAAGTAATAAACAAATCGCTGGCTGGCCGTTTTTTTTTCGTCGTATTTTCGTTACTGCTCAAAAATTCGATCGTCAGCAAAAAGTTCATATGTATATGTATAAGGCACACACTGAATTCAGTTGGGACTACCGATCAAAGTGAAAAACAACTTTCGTTCTAATGTTTTTTATTTTTGATTGGAACCATTTGTAAGTATATTGAAATCAATTATTGTTATTTAGCTTAGAACCAATTGTTACTTATTTTATGTATCAAAATAAATGCAATGTTATAGCTCAAGTTGTTTCAATTCTAAAAAAAAAAATAGACGAAGACTCAAGATATTTACGATCTTTTCATTTCCTTAAGAAATGTCCATTTACTGTCTTTACAATTTCCAAAAAATGCAATCTTAATGCCAAAATTTAAAAAATTCATCACAAATCAAGTACGCTAGAAATTAGCTGATAAAATTGACATTCGCTTAGTACCGAAATTCGCTGATAGGCGAACAAAATTAAAAGTACCGAAATATATAGGGAAACCACTTTATTATATTAATTAATTTGAAGGGGATTATTTTGCATTGAAAAATGATTCTAGAGCCTAGACTGAGTTAATATATTTTTTTAAGGAACACGTTTTAAAAATTGTTAATGTAATTATTACAACTTATCATCGAATATTTCAAATCTGACATATGATCTTTTGACGTACATTACAAAAATTAAAAGTGCTTTGTTCAATTAAAAATATATATAAACAGCAATGAGATTAAAAGACCTGACAACTTTGATTTGACTTACATACATACATATGTAATACAATACATCAAATCGTTTAATTACAATATTTTTAATAGGTGACAGAAGATTCATGTGATCTGATATAATAAAGAAAACATGAAGAGAACACACTCGTACTTTGTGTGGAAATATGATAGGTACATCTGTTTTGCTTTATCCTGCTCTTTTTTAGAGCAATTCTTCACACGATATTTTTTTTGTCTTTAACCTAAGTTTCTTCATTCCGATCAATTAAAAATTCAAGTTGAAATATGTCGAGTACTTGTTTTGTTTTTCCTAAGTTATCTAATTATAGAATTATTAGCCCATGTGACCAACCACTTAAAAAGATGCGGGTCCAACAAGTTCGGCAGTTCATATTCTTTGTATAAATATGCTTATATTGTATACAATACATACATACACATATTTGTAT
Organism: Drosophila falleni; assembly: GCA_035045575.1. Taxonomy (NCBI): domain Eukaryota; kingdom Metazoa; phylum Arthropoda; class Insecta; order Diptera; family Drosophilidae; genus Drosophila; species Drosophila falleni. Next base: position 11,829,301 of record JAWNOV010000011.1, read on the forward strand.
ACACGCCTTTAATTTTTATCAATAGGCAACCACTGATCAACACTTTTTTTTAGGAACACAGCTTTTTGTACATATATTTTTATACCAAACACAACCCACAATCCACATGTAAACACACACACAACACATAAACAAGAGTACCACGCGTATGTAGATCTGCTTATCGCATTCTCTCTCTCTCATTCATCCTTCATACAGTTTGATTTAAACTCGCGACAAATTCAGTTCTAAAGAGAAATGAAATAAACGAACGGAAGAGCTATTAACGCAATAATTATAAAATTTGTGATATATATTCTAAAAATATAAAAAAAACATACATACATATATAAGTAGATAAACTCACTAAAAAAAGTTCTAGAAATATGGATCGAAATACAAATGTAAGTTTAGTTTGATTAAATGTAGAAAGTGTGCAAAAAGTATTTATATTTATGTATTTAATAATCAGATACAAATGACGTCGATTCAACTATATGGTATTCAGGATAATGCCATGGAAGTGAATAATAATAACCAAGTGAACTGTGATGACAATACGATGAATTGTTTTCTCTGTCCGCTTAGATTCACAGACATCGATGAACTGGAGAAACATTTGTGCATTCATTATGTAGAGGACGCGGATTTCAATACAGCCCCGCAATATTTCAACTGTAATGTCTGCGAACGAAATCTTCGATCGGAACAGGAACTGACAGATCATTACAAACGCTATCATGAGGCAACGTTGATAGGGAAAAAGCTCGAAGCTGAGAAACTTTTTCCATGTATGCTATGTGACGATGTCTATATAAGTTTCCAATTCCTACTGAAACATGTAGAATTGAGTCATTGCCCAAGAAAAGAAAAACCAAAACGTTATACTAAAAAGCCAGCAAAAATGTATGCAGCATTTCAATGTGTTCAGCCGAAAATTAAATATCCACCTCGATCGCCTTACTTTAATCCGTAAGTATTTATTTGCAATTTTAAGATTTCCAATAATCTTATTGGATCTTTGTTACTCTATTTTTTAGAAATCTCTGGACTGATCCTGAAGGTTATGTATAACTGAAACCGAGTATTTGATATACTCTTACTAAATAATACACAAAGTATTCCATCATATCATCGATATGAAGCATTATATTTCCATTAAGAATTTAATTCTTTAAAAGTTTTTATAGTTTCGGATTCGGCTTTAGTTAATCAAAAGCTTCATAATATCAACGATATGGAGCATTATTTTTTCCCATTAGGAATTGAATTCCTTAAAACGTTTTTGAAGTTTCGGATTTCGACTTAGTTAATCAAATAAATATTACATTTCGTAATTAATTCGATCAATTGAATTGGTCTAAAACTAAAAAATTAAAACGATAAAAACTTTATGCTTTATTTAAAATTTTTATTTTTCTCTCTATGTATAATGTATATATGATTTATAGTTTATAGTACAGCATACGGTATTTAATTTCGTTTGGGTAGCTTATACATTTAATGAAATAAATCTTGAAACGTACAAAACAATTTTTCAACTACCTTTCGTGAATTAATTTATTTCTTTCGTTTTGTATACTGATTTATTATGTATATTTTATTTTGTTTTTAAGCTTAAGACAAACATTCCATAGCAGTCCAATGCATTATGCACACAATACCAAATATCTATCTGTTCCCCATACAATCATTGAATTAAGTTGGCTAACTACAATGAACTAAACGTAACTCGCAATAAACTCGACACCATCGATTTAGTCATACCGACAACTTAAATATATAAATATGTAAAATTATTTTTTGGAAAATAAATACTACTGAAAACAGCTAGAGGGCAAAATATAAAAAAAACAATAACAATGTGTCTGTGTGAATGTTGCAAGCAGCTAAATATTAGTAAAAGATATAGATTAGAAGACAGGGAAAGTCAAACAATTGTTTTATAATTGTAAAGCTTCGTTTTCAAAAAACGCAAAGCAAATGTGACTAATAAACTAAAACAATTGTACAATTTCTGTTTATTGCTATAATAAATAACTTTGCTCTTGACTCTTCTAACTAGTATTTGCAGGCTATGAGGACTACTAAATGTGTGTGTTGTGACAGGATTTGACTTTCATTGCATCGATTTATTGAATTAATTATTTGTAGGTGGTGATTTTTGTTTTGTATTCTTTTTAGTGCAACAAATCAACAAATATAAATAAATACATGCACTTTTAAAATTATCTAAGCCAAGGGCACAACTCTTTGTTTTTCTTTTTTCGAACGAGCATAGATTGATCTCGTGGCAGTGTTTGCACTTGATTTTTGTAAGTGCAACACTTGATGTTATCTAGTTAACTATACTATATATATTTAACATTCTCCATTGTTTACATCTCTACATTTCCTTATTAATTGGCTGGTAGCAGTTGGTTCGCCATTCCTGCCTGCATTTAGTCGAGTTGAGTCGTTTTTTAGTCACCAGAGTTTTGTTTTTAGGTTCGAAGAAACTCATATTTATGTTGTATACAATAGTAGTAGGATTTTCTGCTTATATACTATTTAACCTGAGCCCGAATGTGTTGCAAAAATTCATAGTATGACAAACTAGATTCACTGCGATCGTCCGTTAATCTCTCAATAAATTGAGCCTTCGCCGTGCTCGTATCCCTGCAAAAATTGTAGTATTTTAATATGTATTTAAACATGTATTTAAATTCAGTTGAGCTTACCTGATGATTTGCACTAGAGGCGCATAGGGCTTATCATAGTTCAGACGCAGTATGAAACGCTTTAGCACATCATTTTCAGCGCTGACAACATTGGGTAAGCCATAGACATAATCCGACAGTTCTGCAGTTGAGCTGATGCCTGTAAGAGATAAATCACATTAATATTAATTATTTCTCTTAATAGCTCAGAATTAATCCTAAATTATTTTTTTTTATTATTATTACATTGCTTTTATTTATTGAATCTTCTCCAAGGCAGACTTACAAAAAGTAATCTTCAAAACTTACCAAACAATGTCTGTAGAACATCGGTAGGTACGTTAATGCCCACATATATCATTAACAACGAGCCGCAGTCCATCAGGAATATTGAACGTGAGTCCAGACTGTATTGATTAACAGATTAACAATTAGTTAAAGTTAAAGCAGTGTTTAAGTTAAAGGAAACTTACTGTTCCGCAGACAATTGCAGACGTGGCAGCTCTGGCAAAAGATCATCATCATCATCGTCGTCGTCCTGCGTCGTGCTCACGTTGGAGTTGCGCGCATGATAAATAAGTCCATCGATTTTATATAGCTCCGGATAGATGTACTTCATGAGCTGGTCCAGCGGCAACGTTTTCATGCAGTCCATTGCATACACACGATCATCCAGACGCGTGCTTGTGCCCACACGGAAAGCGGGCTATAATTCAAATAAAGAAAGATACAGATAAATATAAAAGACAGTATAATTCACAAAATGGTTAAAAGCTTACGTGCTTGAGCAGCGCTAGAATGTAGAGTGGCAAGAGCGCCAGACTGCGTGGAGCTATCAACTGTCCAGATTGGCCAGATGGAAGATTTTGTGCAATCTTAAATGCATTGAACACGTCGATGGTCGCATTAATGAAGGCATCTCGGGCATCCGACAGATTCGATGCTATTGAACGATCCACAGCCATTTTGGAGAGCAAACCGACAATGGCTTCCGAATCAGCGGAATGCATCACCTCCGGCAAGGATGCAGTTACCGGCAGACAAACCGTATGCACTCGAATGCGTCGCTCTCCTTCGCTGTTCGTGTAGAGCAAGGCGGCCTGGAAGCAAATGGTCTTCACATCGGTAAGACTCTCCTCGTACGATATCTGCATGCCATAGCCCGCATCCGGATTGACATTGGGCAGCGACAACAGATCCGTGCTGCGCACAAAGAAGTTGCCATGGAATGTGTGCACCTGCAAGCCGCGTGTACAGCGTATCCGCATCACGGCCTCGAAGCCAATCTTGCGGGTCAGATAACGCTTGAAGCACTGCCTAAACGAGTCCACCATATGCTGTTTGGTCTTCTGGTAGAGCGGGAAGTGGTGCACGCAACCACCGCTGTGTTTGCTAACGCCAGCTGCAACAGTAGAAACAATATTAATAAAGATACAATAGTTAATCAGTTAAACTTACAGATGGTGGCCATATCGCTATACTGTTGATTCATCAGAAACATATCCACGGCAATCTGATAGCCAGAGCATTCGAGAGCGTAGCGCTTGTAGAAATCCGTTGCTGGATTCAGGTGCGCCACATCTTTGGCTGATCGATTGTTGGGATCTTCGCGCGGCTCCAGCGCCCCAGGTCCCTTATTGGGAAGGCACGATTGAAAGACGGTTATACGACCGCCAGATGCTTGCTGTGGAAATAGATTACAAGTTTTAAAAGTTGCAGGATTATTGTAATGGTTATTTACGATAACTCACCATAAGCTTGAAGGCCACCTGGAGGGCAGCACCCAACGCCGAGCCGGGATCATGCGTGTGCGCAAATCGTTTGGGCAACTGCTTCAGCAGATCCCGCACCAGCTCCTTGCACTCCTTTAGATTGACCAGCAGACTGTCTGGTCGCGGCAGGAACGGATCATCAATGTCCAACAGTGTCATTTCATGCGGTTGATTCAGACCCTCGGCCATGCTATAAAAGTGCACAAAGCTATCGTAGCAAATGAATCCCACTTGGGTACGTGCATCGCCCGGCATCTCATCCAAATGTCGATTTAGCACCGAACAGGCGGCCTCCAGATAACCGCTCTGCTGAGCTATGATGGAGACATCGAACAGGAACAGATACATGGCCGGCTGTGGTGGACGCAGCATATACTCCGATGGCGCTATGAACTCAATGGTGCTGGATCGCACCTCGGGTCGACGTGTCACATCGCCATACGTCTTTGTGGCCGGATCAAACTGGAAATCCTCGGGCACTGCAGAGAGCAAGAAAGTTAAGCAAGTTAGTCACTCAATTTAATTATACATTAATTGGGCTGCACAATGATCAGCCAGTAAGACAGGTCAAAGAGTTTTATATTGTATATATAGATTGTATCAATGAATTTAAAACTTCAGCGATATTAAAATCATTGCATACTTTTAAGCGTTGCTCTAAATAGCCCTAACTTTCACTATGCTTAACCGATCTTGATGAAGTTAAGTGGAATGATGAAAAATAACTATACTTAGTGTTTGGGAAGTAACTTACGCTCATTAACGCGATAGCAGAGATTGCACTTCCACATTTTGCTGTCCACAAAATAGACAAAGGGATTAATGTAGGTGCGGCACAGTCGGCAACGTACAATATTGATGCACTGAATCACAGGCAAGCTCTAAAATTAAAAATAAACATCATTAGTTAATGAGCAAATTCATAATCCAAGTAAACTTACGTTGACATCTCGAAATGGATGAATGACAATGCCAAGTGGCAAGCGAGACTTTTGCAGCAACGAATTGCTCTCGGGGATTTTGGCCAGCGTGCAACGCATGATGCTCGGATTGCAGTTGATGGACTCGTGGAACTGATTATGCAGCACCACTTTTGGTGGCGCCAACGTTGCCGGCGTTAGTATATGCCTGTTCTGCATCAGATCAATGGTGTCCTGTCCCCACAATCGACTGAATCCTTGCTGGGCAACACTTAGAGGCGCTGTTGCTGCTGCTCCCTGAGCTTGATACTGCAATGGAGCATTGCTGGGCAGCTGCTGGGCTCCAAACATGCCGGGAGGCGGCAACTGTTGAGGCTGCAGTGGTATATGTTGCTGATGTGGCGGCAACTGTTGCTGCTGGGGAGGCAAATGTTGCTGCTGTGGTGGTGGAAACTGTTGTTGCTGTTGAGGCGGCAACTGCTGCTGCTGGGGAGGCAGATGTTGCTGCTGGGGAGGCAGATGTTGCTGCTGGGGAGGCAGATGCTGTTGCTGTTGTAGTGGCAACTGTTGCTGCTGGGGCGGCAGATGTTGTTGCTGCTGTGGTGGCATTGCCTGGGGATAAGCCTGCTTGAATGGATATTGTTGTTGTTGTGGTGGTTGTTGCTGTGGTTGCTGCTGTTGTTGTTGCTGCTGCTTCTCTGCGATTGGTGGTGGCCCAAAAGGCGGCAGCAATACCTGCGACGGCACAGCTTGTGTTAATGGCGGCACCATTTTCTGCAGCACTTGAGGATTCGGAAGCTGCCACTGTGCTTGTCCAGGACGCTGCGCTGCCGGCGGCGGCGCTGCTCGCTGCGTGTTGTTGTTGTTGTTGTTCTGCTCGGTTGCTGCTGCTGCTGTTGGTGTTGCTGCCGCTGTTGGTGGTGGAACACCGTATGCTATCTTCTGACTATCTGGCTTGGCAGCCAACTTTGGCGTCACATTGAGAGCACCAAAAACGCTGGCTGGACTCCGATTGCTGGGCACATTGGCGTTAAATGGCGATGACATGGGATTCGTCGGCATGTTGGGCGTTGTGTCACTGTTGTCCAGCGGACGAGCAGGGCCAGCCAAGCCCACAGCCACGCCTCGATAATCCCGACGCGGCAGGGATGCGGCAACAGACGGCGCCATGCTATTATTGCTGGGATTCAAATTCATGTTCTGCAAATTGCTGGCCAAGCTGCCAACCTGGCTGACTGCTGGCTGTTGCACCGATTGCTGGGGAGGCGCAAACGTGGCGCCCAACGTAGGTGGTGGCTGCTGGGGTTGCCTATTGGCCAGCTGCTGAGCCGGAAGCGCAGGCACTGCTGTGCTACCCAACGGACCCGGCATAAACTGCACTTGAGGCGACGCTGCTGCTGCTGCTGGAGCTGGTAGCGGCGCTGCTTCCATGGAGGCCAGACTCACGTGGTTCGTCAACAGACCCGGCGATGCGGTGCGTGAGGAATTGGCGCTCAGTGCACCATTGCTGCCATTGGTTAGAGGCGCCACCGAAGCAGCTGGAGAGATGGTCGTGGGTCCGTTCAGCGTGGGCGGTCGTACATGAGCGGGCAGATGACTTGGCACTGGTCCGTTACTCATTGGAGGCGGCATAAACTTGTTCATCACATTGCTATCGAATTGCGGCTGCGGCGCTGGAATTTGGGGCGTGGCATTGAAAGGATACTGCGTTGGTTGCGCTGGCTTAAGCGGCGCTCCATGTTGCTGTTGCTGCTGTTGTTGTTGTTGGAGCTGTTGCTGCTGCTGTTGAAGAAGTTGTTGCTGCTGCTGTTGTAGTTGTTGCTGCTGCTGCTGTTGCTGTTGTAGTTGCTGCTGCTGCTGCTGTGGCACATTTTGACCATTTACCAAGCCGGCTTGGCTGCCATTTAGCGCAGCTGCCACAAAATTTGTATTATATGCGGACATTCTGCGATCCGTATTTCTAATTCATGAGATGCAGCTGAAATACAGAAAAAAGCTACGCATTAGTCATTGACATTGCTAATGAATTTATCAATTCCGAGAGCTTTATCACACATCATTTGAAGGGTAATTTTATTTTTAATGAAGACGGAGCAAGGTAAACCATTGTTTTCGATACCCTTTCAGCGGGTACTATAATTTTGTCATGAAATGTGTAACGTGTCATAAAGGAAGCGATTCTAGATGTTATAGAGTATATATATTCCTGATCAGGATGTCAATCTGAGTTAAGATAACATAACAAATCTGTCGGATTACACGAAATTCGAACTTTAGTATGAAAAACTTTGTTGTTTCTTGAGATATCTCAACGTATCTCACAGATATCATATATATGGCGACTATAACATACAGCGAGCATGTCAACGATCAGTCAAAAGAGTATAAAATCTTCGGTGTGTCTTTCTTTCTTGCTCTTTATCTTATCAACCGAAAACCAAACGTAGTTGACTGAAAAAAATTAAGCAGTCTCAAAGCCAAACGTGCTCAGATAACAACAGACGTTTTACAATTACAAAATTTGACATTGTCATTGCCACAGATTGTGGAATGTGCCACCAACAGATACTTCAATTGATTTACTCCCATTACTGTATGTATTTAACGTATTTGCCATTGTTTTGAATAATATATGCGAATGAAATCAATAACCAACAATAATCAAAAATGGGCTAAAACTCGATAACACCTAAAAATACAAATCAGTCAGGGTGTAAATGAAGTCAAGGTTACGGTGCTACTGGTTTTCAACTACACTGAGCGAAACTTCTACATTATATACGTGTACTATGTATAATTTGTTCTAATTAGAAACTAGTGTTGCCTTTTATTGATGTATGGTAATTGCCATTTGAATTGCACTTTGCGTAACAAATGTGTTTAGTATTTTGACGTCAAATGCAAGTCGTGTAAGCCTTAATTTAATGGCAAGAATATACATATATGAAGAAGACACATACAGAACAACGAATAAATAAAGACTGCGAACTTGATAAAGCGTTTATTGAACTGAGAATGAGAATAATACAGCGATTGGTGAAGCTTAAGCTCAGCAGCAATTGATCATCTCAACTAAAAGCTCTCTCTTCAGAGAGTAAAAGATAAAAAAAGAGAGAACAGGAGAGCGCCATTATGCTGCGCTTAATGCTTTATCAACTGTAGACGGACATGTGATAACGATAACTAGCATGTACTTGCTATACGTGAGATAAAAGATAACTCAGCTAATGTTGATGACGTCGCTGTCCGGCAGAAGCAGCGACAGCGGCAGAGGGGCAGTGACTGTGGCCGTGGCAGATGGGAACGTGTGAGGTAAAAAAAACATAAATGAATAATACATATGTATAACTTAAGCTTACCTTTCTTGTTGCCAAACTAATTGTATCGCTGGAAAAAGGGCGTTGGAACGTGTGTGTGTGGGGCTGCGTGTGTGTGTCACTGTGTACTTGACCAGCACTTGCACTTTGTAGTTGTCTCTTCTTCTTCTACGCTCGTTAATTGGCTACTGAAGCATGCACTCACTTTTCACTGCGTTTTCACCAGTTGTTTTATCTGCGTTTCTTTTGAGATTGCAGCAGCTGTAGTGAGAGTTTCGGTTACCAATTCTTTGTAAATTTGCACGCAACAAACGAAACTTTTTTTTCTTTTCTTGGCTGACAATGAACAACGGCGCTGCCTTGCGGGCCTCGGCCTCTATTCTCACACACACACTCACACTCACTCACTCTCGCTCTCCGTTTGTCGCTGAGCGATTTTTCCGTTTTCCCCGTTTCGCCTATGTAACTTGGTGCGTACCTGATGCAATATATTGTAACACCGTTCCAGCACCAGTTCACCGTTTAATTTAATGGACCGATTGCGTGCAAAAGTTTTTGCATTGCAATTTCAGCCTCTAAAATACACCTAAACACTAAAATTTAGAGCCACGTCAATTTGACGTCCAAACGTTCGTACTAAGTTCAATTGAACTAGTGTGCGAACGAACTAAATCCCCAGTTGTCATTGGTTGGTCATTTAGTTCAGTTCATTAGAGCTGAGCGCAGTGATTCGTTTTAGATTCACTACTGAGCGCGCAGTTCAGAAATTTCAAAATTCACCAATTCTGCGTTTAATCCCTGTAAAAAAGTATGGAGGCGAATAATTAAATTGTAATCTTTATTTTTAATAATAGTATAATGGCTGATTTAAATTCTATGGGATTTGCACTTTTTGAAAGAAATTCGTAAAAATATCTGCGCGCATTGGTGTATTGTATACATATTATTACGTTCGATTAAGTGTCTGCCTATATTGAATAACCTATATTTTTGTATATTTTATAATTATTCAACAGTTTGAAAAGCGTAATATTTTTTATTCGTTTCATTTTGCGTTAACTTTGAGTGAGAGTATTCGGTAGTTTACAAAGAAAAAGAGCTTTGCATTATGGTTGTTTGATTTGGCAAATATATCAACCAAATTATAAGCTAACTATTTTTAGTACTATAAATTGGTAGTATTCTTGTTTTGTGTTATTTACTGCATTACAAACAAAATTCGTTGGAGTTTTGGCTGCGGGTTTTTTTGTTTTAAAGTAAAGCTTTTGTCTTTATTATTGTGACAATGGAATTGAAAGTATAATACTAAAGTTATTGTTTTTATTTTATTTGACAAAATCAATTGTGCATTTAAAGTTTTGAAAACAGGAATTAATTATTTATAATATGTATCTATTAGATATCTCATGTATTGTATTTTGTCTATTAGAGTCTTTTATTTAAAAAATAGAATTTCTATGCTTAATTATCTATTATCTTTGTAATCTACAACTTCTGATATACATATTCCATAATGTGTGTAGGTGTGTGTGTGTGTGTTAGTAATAGTATTGTAGTGTAAAAGGTATTTTCGTATATTTTTGCTTTAGGTGTTCTTTGTTTTGCAGTTTACTGCGATTGCCTTTGAAACACTCTAGTAAATATTTAATTAATAATATATTGCGTAGAAACTATTAAAGTGTTAGCTCAGTATATTGTTGTATTCTATTTGCAGTTTATTAGATTCATTATTCAACCATTGCTCATCATAAGTGATTACGTAGTGTCGTTTCAACTATTGTTCTCAACTGTCTACTTGTAACTTGGCTTTCGTTTTCTTATCTTGCTTTTTGTTGTGTATATAAACTATGTACAATTAATAAACGGACACTGGAGACAGACCAATTGGTTTCTTATCTCTTATCTCATTATTCATATTTCTGTAAAACATTTATAGTTTCCTGCATATGTTACGTTATATCATCGTCAGTTTTAAGGGATTTGCGCACTTGTGGAAATCATACAATAGCTGAGGCTCATTCTTGATATGAATCACATATATATGTATATATATATTTGTATGTCTGTCTGTTTAAATACGATGGTGTTGGCGTTCTATATTGCTCCCAATTCGTTCATTATCTCTTCGCCTCCTTCTCCTGCAAATACATGCGCTGACTCAGTGGCTTCGTATAGATCCAATTCTCCCCAACGGGTTTAAAGTGCTGTAAATGGTTGTAATAGAAAATAAGAGTTTATAAATTATATTGGTAAATTAGATAACGTACCTTATGCTCCCAAGCTAGATCATATTCCTTGCGAACCTTGGCCTGATCCCGCTGTTGTTGTTCCACAACAAATTTGGCATTCGTGGCGCGTTCAATATCATTAAACCTATACGAACGAATCGTTAAATATAAATATTAATAAGATTCCCAATTACGTATAATAAAAAATGCAGGTAGATTTAAATTATGTATAAGCTTTTTACTTGAGTCCTGCCGTCACTTCCTTCCAAACACGTCGCGATTCATATTCATCCTGCTCAACGATCGGTCGAACTTGTTTCTTAAATATGGGTATGCGATTTACGTCGACGAATACTTCGGTTTTCTAGAAAATCAAAGATGCACATAGGTCACATCATTAAGACATACGGTTGACGCACAACAACACACACACACAACAATATGATGCATAGGGAATTAATCGAATTAATACTTTTAAGCAGGCAATTTAGATTGGAGGATTCATTTTCTAGATAAACAAAGTAAACACACATGGAAATATGGTCCCAAACTATTTAAGAGAAAAGTAAGAGTATCGCAAAAGGTAAAAGGATGGATAGGTAGATAAATATATGTAGATAGATAGATAGATAGACAGATAGATAGATGTGGCTGCCAACTCGTTGTGTTGTTTGTTGCAGCGTTTTAGGCGTAGGTTGTACAGATAGGATTTCAGCATTGACAAAACGTTAACAGAAATTAGTTAATACACAACTCTACAGACACAGAATACAACATAGTATTAAGTAGAACATGCCAACTTGCAACTTACGTTCTTATCATGCCACTTGGCTTCCATCAGACCGCTCCACTCGCCGGCAATCGAAACAAATGGTTTCTTATCGTTAGGCGAATATATCTAAATAATGAAAATAAATCAATAAAGGTAATTCATTTAATTGTAACTTTAACCAACCTCAGCGCTGACTTTGTTGCGCTTTCCACCGTAAAAGGGCTTCGTGAGAAACTCGACGTTGGCGTGATAACCTGTCTGGGGACATTTGATTTCAACAGATCCACCCAATTCAATCCAAGGCACCGTTAAAATAGATCTGTAGAATTCAAGAGCATTTTAGTAACTAAAGACAGCGACGTTTTAAATCCCAGTTACCTGCCATAACCATTTGGAAACGTAACAATGTACTCCTCACTGCGATCCACAAGGGTGACAATGCCCTCACCAATGTTGTGCACTCCGATGGATAGGCCCAAGAACTTGGACTTGGTCCAAACGTGAGCGGTAAATGTAATTTTCTTATTGTAATGCTCTGCATAAAAGGCTGAAACTGTTGAAAGGGAAACACACACATCAATCAGTTGAATTGGTTAAGAGTATTTGGACCAAGTACTTACTTGGTGGATGATGCGACACTTGCTCAGCCAAAAATGTTAACTGATCCCGTCGGCACCAAGGAACGGGACCATCACGAACCTCCTTACCATCTTCAGTTTCATCTGTTGGAAATAGTTATAGTATAGATAGATACGCGTATTTGTGCAATCTACCTGGAATATCCCAATGACATTGAAATACTTCGCCCAATATGGGATTGTAGGGTTTCTTGGCCACAGCGCTCTTGCGTCCAGCATGATATGCACTCAGATACCAACGACAGACTTGCACAATGCGATCCCGCGGATCGTCCAGCTCTGAGATTCTGAAAAAAAGAGTTAAAATATATAATAATGGAATTACACTACAATTTAATAAGATTAGGAGCTCACTTGAGAAACAAATCGGGATGCGCAAAGTAATCAGCGTACATTTCGAGCAGTGAGCGACGTTCCAGGATGAATGTGGGCAACACCACCTTGGTGAGGTCCATGCCAATCTTCACTTGCGACAATAGATGCGTTATCATCGATCCATGCGCCTCCATGCTCAGGTCCATCACCTCCTCCTCCTCGTAAAGGGCATCGTAATCGATGCCATTGTCATAGCTGGACGAGCGTGAACTCGGCTCTTTATTCGACGCTGTCTCATCGATTTCGGGCAGCCTTGACTGTATCTGTGTGTGTGACTGTATCTGTGTCTGTGTTGTTGTTGCTGTTACTGCTGCTGCTGCTGTTGATGTAGTGGTTGCTGTTGTTGCTCCAACTCCGGCTGCGGTTGAATCGACGCCACCAACATAGTTATCCGTCTTCTCATGCGTAGGCGAAGTTTCCACAAATCCCCGCGTGGCGCTGCAAACAAAGGATAAAAGATAAAGATACTTTAACTATACATAAATTTCATTTATATGCGGCTCACAACTTTTGGATACGCGACTGAGTTTAAAGAGGAATGCATAATTTATGAATAGCTATAACTTTAAATATTCATATATTTCATATTCATTTGATGTTCGTCCTTTCAGTCTCTCTCTCTCCCTCTTTTTGTTTGTTGCTAGGCTCATTTACAATTCCTTTTTGTAGCAAGCAGTGCTTACCTTATGCTAACGCGTCGTACCCACTTCTTAAACATGGCAACACTGGCAATGCGATGATGCTTTTTAGCTGCACTTTCTTAAAATGGCGACTGCAAACTTTCGTTGCATACCTTGCGGCGCCAGCTGAGCGCAACAAATCAAACAGCAGACACATACATATGTAAATAGAGACACTATACAAAGGTGTTAAATCTAAGTCGAACCCATGAGACTTTCGCCATTATTGAGCTATTTCTTTTTTTATTTTGTCAGAACAGCCGAACAACAGTCAACGACAAAGACAACTACAAACTAACAGGACGAAATCGTCAGTCGCACGATGTCCTTACGACAACTGCTCGTCAGCTGTGACGACGAAAGCGTTGCCAAATCGGCTTACGCGTTGCTTGCAAAACTGCATAAATTATTAACAGGCGACTGACCAACTTAAATACTACGTATGTGCGTATATATGTATGTGTGTGTGTAAAACTGAGTAAGAGTTCAGAGTTGCATTGTCAAGAGCGCAGGCGCCAGAGAGATGGCGAAAGAGGGAGAGAGAGAATGTATATGTATGTTTGTGTACATTCAATGAGTAAGCCGGCAACGCTGAGAGACAAATTGTTGTTTATCTTGCAAACTGTTTACTGATGTCAGCATTTTGCCGCTTTATATAGTACACTTACCAGCTAATTGGGGAGCTGCCCAGACTTGTAAAGGGATCATCGTAGGCATCATAGAAGTCTTCTTCACCTTCGCTGCTTGAATAAGAGGTTTCTGGTACGACCAGGCCCAAGGGTGCTGTAGTGGCTGCAATGCAAATTAATCAAACATGTGAACACACAACATTATATATCAATTGAATTGATTGATACCATTTGGCAATGCATCGATTGTTTGCTCATTAACAAGCCACTTGGGCCATCTACTTGCCATAGGCATTTGACCCTGAACAAATCTCTCAAAATGCAGCCCATATGCATGAAATATGCTCACCGAAGCTTGAATACCCTTTAAACTATACAAGAAAAGGAATTTTAATTCACCAGAACCAAAACCGTAACCGAAATTGATTCTCTTACAAAAACCGAAACGCTCGTACCAATAGGATTGTTGTAAAGTGGCTAGGTCAGAAAGTTGAGCAACTTCAAACTGTCATAACTTGATCAAAACTGACCCGATTTTCAAGCGGAATGTCATTTTGTTCATGATTTGGACTCTTTATTAATTCTGCATTTAAATTTTTATCATCTAGAAAATTTAATATATTTTCGATTCTAAGTCACCTAAGATCCAATTTTCCATATCTACCCCTTGACATTTTTTCAAAAACTTTGATCTCTCATAACTTCATCAAAAATTAACCGATTTTCAAGCGGAATATCATTTTCTTCATGATTTAGTCCCTAAATTGATTCTGCATTTAAATTTTAATCATCTAGAAAATTTTTTATATTTTCGATTTTTATCAAATTTTCTATACTAACCCCTTGACATTTTTTCAAAAACTTTGATCTCTCATAACTTCATCAAAAATTAACCGATTTTCAAGCGGAATATCATTTTGTTCATGATTTAGTCCCTAAATTGATTCTGCATTTAAATTTTAATCATCTAGAAAATTTTTTATATTTTCGATTTTTATCAAATTTTCTATACTAACCCCTTGACATTTTTTCAAAAACTTTGATCTCTCATAACTTCATCAAAAATTAACCGATTTTCAAGCGGAATATCATTTTCTTCATGATTTAGTCCCTAAATTGATTCTGCATTTAAATTTTAATCATCTAGAAAATTTTTTATATTTTCGATTTTTATCAAATTTTCTATACTAACCCCTTGACATTTTTTCAAAAACTTTGATCTCTCATAACTTCATCAAAAATTAACCGATTTTCAAGCGGAATATCATTTTGTTCATGATTTAGTCCCTAAATTGATTCTGCATTTAAATTTTAATCATCTAGAAAATTTTTTATATTTTCGATTTTTATCAAATTTTCTATACTAACCCCTTGACATTTTTTCAAAAACTTTGATCTCTCATAACTTCATCAAAAATTAACCGATTTTCAAGCGGAATATCATTTTCTTCATGATTTAGTCCCTAAATTGATTCTGCATTTAAATTTTAATCATCTAGAAAATTTTTTATATTTTCGATTTTTATCAAATTTTCTATACTAACCCCTTGACATTTTTTCAAAAACTTTGATCTCTCATAACTTCATCAAAAATTAACCGATTTTCAAGCGGAATATCATTTTGTTCATGATTTAGTCCCTAAATTGATTCTGCATTTAAATTTTAATCATCTAGAAAATTTTTTATATTTTCGATTTTTATCAAATTTTCTATACTAACCCCTTGACATTTTTTCAAAAACTTTGATCTCTCATAACTTCATCAAAAACTAACCGATTTTCAAGCGGAATATCATTTTGTTCATGATTTAGTCCCTAAATTGATTCTGCATTTAAATTTTAATCATCTAGAAAATTTTTTATATTTTTGATTTTTATCAAATTTTCTATACTAACCCCTTGACATTTTTTCAAAAACTTTGATCTCTCATAACTTCATCAAAAATTAACCGATCTTCAAGTGGAATGTCATTTTAATCATTATTTGGACTCTAGATTAATTCTGCATTTAAATTTTGTTCATCCAGAAAATTTGATATTTTTTCGATACTTCCGTAACCTATATTTGTTTCGTTTTAATTCCTTGCTATTTTTCAATTTTTTTTTTCGGTCCACACCAATCCATACACCCTATTATACCCTACATACTCTTGACTGTGTTGTGATTTAAATCAGACAAAACTAAAAAAATTATAGAAACGAAAGCATGACCTCCCCAAACCCTCAAATAGTATATTACACTTGGATGACATTTACCATTTTCCGTTGCTGAATCATCCTCATCCAAGTCGCCAGCTAGTTGGTGTTTGAGTGACGAGATGGCCTCGGTCGCCTTTCCGCTGCTTCCGCTGCTGCCCGTATCGCCAGATGCCAATGTTGATGCCATTGATGTTGTTGTTGCTGTTGTTGTGGGGCCATTGTAAATGCCATTGATGGGATGCGCCATATTTTTGGCAATTTGTAGACTAACAATAGAGTGCTTGATATGATCCAACATGGCCTGCAAATGCAAATTGGGTACACGTTTAATAACAAACAAAAACAAAACAGCTGCAATGACCTGCACCGACCGCAAAGGTGTCAAGATAATAATTAAATAAACATATTGGACTGTTGGACTACCTTGGCTAGTTTTCGCGTTTAATTTACTGCTTGCTGCTCGGCTTTTTTTCTCTGTAATTTCTGTAATTTTGAAAACAGTTTGCCACAATGTTTGCCAAAGAAATGAGCAGCTGTTTGTGTTGGCAGCTGGCACAAGCTCGCAAATTTCTCATGCCTAATGCATATCTAATAATACGCCCAGAGAACAGGGAAAGGGACAGGGACAGAAACGGGGAGCAGGGACAGGGAGTTGCTAAGGCTAACCCTGAACTTGCATTGAAAATCAATAATTCATCTGCTATCAAGTGAAATCTGACTAAAATATTCATGTACATATTTTATAAGCAAATATCAATACATATCACACTTTCTTTTTTTTTTGGAAAAATATATTTGACCTAAAATGGATGAGAAGCAATTGGATCCAATGCAATGCAGCGTGGATGAGATGCGTGACCATTTTGAGAATTATAAGATACGGAGTGAGCGCAACTTTGAGACGTACAAGAAGCTAACGGAGGAATTCTGTCTGGACAAGGATCTGGAGAGACTACAGAATGAAGTGCGTCAAATGCGACTGGACATGAATAAGCTGCAGCGACTGCAGCTGGAGTTAAGCTGCTGGCGGGAACCAGATGCTATTGAAGAGCTGCCTTTTAGTATAAATAATGTGTGGGAGGATGACATCAACTCTGCAGAGTTGACAGAGCAGAAGGAGAAGCTGCAGGAGGAGAAGGAGCAGGAGGAGGAAGAGAAGCAGCTGCTGATCAGCTGCGGTTCAAGTTCGTGTTTATTTGAACACTGTCGCAGGCGTGTGGACAGTCAGCTTCTATTGCTGCACTACCTCAGCGATCACAGTGATCAGAGTGATGACGATGCTGCCTTTCTGCGCTGCCACAAAATAAGGAAAGATCAACGCATTGTGCTGTCCTTTGAGACAAGACGTTGTCCACTCAGACAGAACCAGGTGATTGGACTACTCGCTTATGAGCGCTACTTGACGAATCAGCAGCAATTGCTCTCAATTTCAGAGCATCAGTTGAGCAGCAGTGACCAGAACGATGTGCCCATTGTCGTGCTCATTTGCAGGACTTCAGCAAAGCATATTCTACGACATGAGCATGCCAGAGATCAAGTCTTTGTCCTCTGGCTAGTGACGCCACTTGCTCAGCTGCAGTTGAATGCAAGCCTTCGCCTGTGTGGACGCAATGCAGCTGTCCAGGCGAGCACCAATCTGGCCGTGCGTCCAGTGGATGACAGCCAGACTAACAGCTGTGATTTCAAGACCGTGGATGCCAATTACTGGCGTCTGTCCCATGACGAAATACAAAAGATAACGAATGACTTTCGGGATGAACTGCATCTGGAGATTGGCATCACTGAGTTGACTACGAGTTGCCAATAAAGTTATCCATAAATTGAGCGTACTCACACTAGCGTTGTCCTGCAGCGCTTTACACTTGAGCTGCTCCGCGGTGTCGCTCAGCTCAGAGATTCGTCTGTCCAGTGCCTGTGTTTAAAATAATTACATAATTATGATGTAATAATAAGTAGTTAAACGTTTACTCACATTGGTCTGCTCAATCATTAGCTGCAGATAGGCATCCGCCTCGGAGACACGTCGTGCAACGAGCTCCAAGTGATTGGCCCGTTTGCCACTCGACTCCTTCGTGTAACCACCAGCAATGTAGAATGAACTCTGACTGTCCCACAGCCGTGAACGATTCGCGTGTCGTCGTATTGTGTCCTCCAGACGTCGCACCCACTGCTCACGCTCATCCGTGTGCCGCGCCTGCAATTCGATTCGATTCGTTGTGTTGGGTTGGGTGGTTGACAGTTTGTTACATTGCCAATCAGTTTTATCGTTTGTGGCGCCAAAACAAAAGAGCAGGAAAACAACAACAAAATCAGTGAATAGGACTTGAACGGAAATGTTCTTCTATATAAATATACTATAGGTAATAGAACGGTTTGCTGTAGAGTATATACATATATATATTTATGTGTGTCGCAAGACTACAAGTTAAAGGCCCCATACTTTTATACACATTTGTTATTTCGTCGCATTTCATATGCATAAGCTAGCGTTATACGACTAGGGTATACTACACTATTAGTTTATAAAACAATCATTTATCTAGACAGATCTTTCTTATTAATACAGATTAATCCTTATTTAATCTCATCTTAAGTAATCAACTGCCTTGCCTGAAACTTAAAGATCTGTATTGAATTATTGATAAAAAGTTAAACTACCCTACCTAATATAAATTACTATAAAAATATATTTAAAAATAAATTAGACAGATCTTTAAATATAAATACGAAAGAAAATGCATTTGGATCTATATTTAATGGAAAACAGTCAAGAATGAAATTATTATATTATTATAGAGATCATGTATTATAAATATGTTTTTTAATTTCAATAAAATTAACAAATTAAGCCTTCTCGTCAAATATAATACAAAAAAAGATCTATATTAGTATAATTAAGGTAGATGCCCTATAAAATAAAAAGTTAAAGGTTTACTACCCTACTAATTATACATGATATTACAAATGCAAATAAATCCGCTCGATCTTTCTCCAAATCTTAACTTATTCAGTTTAATCCAACGCGAAACCCTTTACAATATTTAATTAGGGACTTGCCTGAAAGTGAAAGGTCTTGTGATCTACAGTTATGGTAAAGGTATTATCTTCCTGATCATCAATGCCAATAAGCGCATCCTTAAGACGTACGCAACCACGTCGCACACCTTTCATCATTTTCTCCTTGGACTGAAAATGAAAAAAGAAAATGAAGAAAAATTAATGCAGATATAATTGAAAGGCATTATAAATTCTTATGGATAGCTAGGGTCATTGATTTGGCTGGTCTATGACGCTCGTCGTCAAGCACAATGGTCAATGGTATATATTAAAATATAGGTTCTTAGCATAAATTAATTTCAGTTTAGCGGCGAGTTAAACGATTAAAATTCAAGTGAAGCAATTGACACACGCTCAGATATCTGCGATAAGTCGGGCACGTCGGTTTGTGGAACGATCGATCGACGATCCTAAGGACATATTATATACAGAATCTAAAGGACCTGAAGCAAACAGCAAACATGGATGCGGCAATCTGTGAGAGTACAACTTAAACTCTATCACTCAGCTCCTTTAAAGGACAATATCTTTCTTTGCTTTCAGCAATTGAACATCCTGAGTTGATGGTGACTCCATGGTTTATGATTGCCGTCTTGGTTCTATATCTAATATTTGTTTTGCGCATCGGACCAAAGTGAGTATTTAAGCGAAACGAACTGAATGTTAATACAGCTGTTACGAAAGAAATTCCGCACTTTGTCCAATAAAAAATTACAAATTCTATTGACCTGATTCGAACTTAGCGCGCATTTGATAAATTTGCAATGTATTTAAATTCTAGGTGTTATGTCATATCGATCCAATCGTTTCGCAAAAGTATCGAGTACTAAAAGAAAAAAAAACTTAAATTAAAAGTGTTATTTTTTTAATTCTTAATTTTTAACTGGATTCATAAAGTATTCAATTTAACAATTAAAATTTAAATTTCCAAATAAAATCACATACAAAACTATTGCGATATATCTTAAGATTGGAAATATAATTTATTCCTATGCTTTTAGCTTTATGTTATACCGGAGACCGTACGAACTGAAAACGCTGATCATAGTACATAATATTGTACAGGTTGTGTCCTGCGTATATGTTGTTTATGAGGTAAATTTGATATACAACCATTATTACGATGACAATACGCTAAATTTATATCTGTAGATTCTTCACATAACGGAGAATCATATAATCTATTTTTGGAAATGCAGCGCTTTGGAGTTTGTAGGGGAAAAGACGAAGCGCCATTTCAAATTAGCCTATTTCCTCTTTTGGCTGAAACTATCGGAACTTATTGAGACCATAATCTTTGTGCTGCGCAAGAAACAGAACCAGGTGACGAAGCTGCACGTATTCCATCACATTAGCACCATAACTCTGATCTATCTGCTGATCAATCACAATTCGAATGGTATGTTAATAACAGTAACATTAATAACATTGTTATGTTGATAACATTTCTGTTGATTTTACAGGCTTTGATGCATTGTTTCCCATATTTCTCAATTCCATAATACATATCATTATGTATTCATATTACTTGGTTGCCGCCGTGGCTGATAAGAGCATTATCCGTGCTTTGACGCCGGTTAAGAAGTCCATAACGGTTATGCAGATGGGACAGTTTTCATTCATTTTACTCCATGCGGTTCTGACCTCAGTGAACTGTGGCGTTGATAAGGCCGCCTTTATTTACTTCATATTTGTGATTATCCTCATGTTCTATGGATTCTATGATTTCTATCAAATATCCTACAAGAGCTCCCAGCGCAGGAAAAGCGCCGCAGTAGCAGAGGCAGCAGCAGGGGCAGCGGCAGCAGCAGCGAATAAGACTAAATAAAAACATGACATTCACACACACACACATATACTTTCTTATGTGCATATGTATGCATGTGCAATTGTATATAGAATTCTGCAATTTGATTAATTGGCTTTCTGTTGACATCATCTGGACAGACGGGCGGAGGGAGGTATGAAAGAAGGAGCAGCTAATTGTCTGCCTTGCCAGATAAGATAACAACTAAAGCTACGCAATTTTATGTAGATAAAAAAATGAAATTGCCGTCAGTCAAAGCGTAATAATGACGATCACTCACCGTATAGTAGGATAACAGGCCTGCATTCTCGTCCAAGACAAAGAAGCGATATTGCCAGCCCTTCATAACATTTGTCCATTTGCTCAGTGTGCCTTCCAGTGTGCCGGCCGAAGTTGAAGCCATGTTACATCTGCTGAGCTGCTGCTGTTGTTACTAATGTTAATGTTGGTGGTATTTTGCCGTAGTAGCACCGCTGTCACTGTCGCTGCCGTCGGTCGTCGGTCAGCTGATCTCTCTGCCCGCTGTTCCTACAGTTTGTGAGGGAGATGGGTGTTGATGCTTGCGGCTGGTGACGCAACAATCCTCCTACTCGCTCGTGCAATCCCAACTTTACTACGCTCGTAGCTGAGTTTGAAAAACAAAGCATTTATTGTTATGCCGTGCTTGTGGCTGCCTTATTAATAATGATTCGCTTGTGGTCTCGCTCTTACACTGTTGACAACTTAGCTATTTTATAGCTGCTTTTGGCTATTTTCAGAGTTCGTTTGCTATAAAATTAATGCTTTCCAGCCAGAAATAGCTTTCCCCCTAACATCTTGGCAGCACTGGTGTGGAAACACTGTTTGGCCCAAGGGCTGCCACCAAACAACATTTTCCGATCTGGCAACACTTTGGGAACACGGCGAATTCAATGTAGTTAGGCGGCAAATATGAATTTTAAAAATTGGCCAGTGATTGAGCCTGTTAATAAGACAAGCTATTAAAAAATGGATCTTTATTAATAAATTTTCATGCTTAATACTAGGAATGAATGAATAATGAATGAATTTTGTGAAATAGTGAAATCAACAAATTCGAATGGTATTCTTGCCCATAACGACTATAGCGCCCTCATCTTGTACTTCTTTCAGAGCATCTTCAAACTGCTCGCGAGTAATTAACTAAAATGGAAGACAGATTAAATAAAAAGCAAATAAATATAAAAATGTATTGGTTACTTACAATCTGAGAGCCTTCCTTGATCTCCTTAAACAGTTTTTGATAGGGAACTGTGGGTACCTTGCCCTTCTTTTTGAGATTTTCCTTAATTGCGGCTACAAGATCAGCGCGCTTCTTGCGAGCAGCTGTGGACAATCCGGTGGTTAGAATGCCAACATCGATTTTACCCGACAGCGGATCCGTTGCCGATTGCTTCAGAGCCTCGCGATGAAGCCGCCAAGCTTCCTCGACATCCCGCAACTCGACCGTATTGCTCAGACGCACCTTGGCATGGGCCTCCGACAGGCGTATCAGGCTCTCCAGCTGCCTGGGGTAGGCAGAGATTTGGCCACGGCCAGCGCCCACCTTACGCATGTCCACATACGCCTGAATCAAACGCTGTTGCGCCTCATCCGACAGTGTGGGCGACAGGTGTTCCCGGGCATAGGCAATGTAATCACGTAGCACGCTCATATCAAACATGGTGTCCTCCTCCTCGTGTCGTGTCACATAGTACAGGGATACCAGATGACTGGCCAAACGCTTGTCGAAGAGCTCATCCTGTGGATCCAGCACCAGAAAGATCAGATCAAAACGCGACAGCAGAGTGTGAGGCAACTGGACATTGTCGATGATGTTCTTGCGCTTATTCCACTGCGATTCGGCGGGATTAGCAGCTGCCAAGATGGAAGTGCGTGCATTCAGCTGACAAATGATGCCAGCCTTGGCAATGCTCAAGGTCTGCTGCTCCATAACCTCATGGAGAACGCTGCGTGTGGAATCATTCATCTTGTCGAACTCATCAATGCAACAGACGCCGTTGTCTGCCAGCACAAGAGCACCACTAGAAATGATAGTAATTTAAGCATTTATTCCAACAAGAATAAGCGTTGAGTCACCTACGTTTGCAGGACCAGTTGACGTGTTTCCGGATCCTTGGTCACATAGGCAGTTAAGCCCACAGCGGAGGAGCCACGACCCGAAGTGTACTGCGAACGTGGCACCAGATTGTACACATACTGCAGCATCTGGGATTTGGAGGTGCCCGGATCACCGCAAAGCAGCAAATGTATCTCCGATCTAAAGTTCTGGCGACCCAGTGTCGAGTGCTTCTTCTTGGTGCCGCCAAAGAGCTGCAGTAGAATGCCCTTCTTGATGTCATCGTTCTCATAAATGGATGGAGCAATAGCGCGAGCCAAACGATCATAGATATCGGGCTTCTGGGACAGCAGTTGCAGCAGCTCAATGCGCTCCGGTGGGAATATGTGATCCTTGCTGCAGTTGGAAGTAAACCATATATAAGGTATAGGAAATCAAAGACAATCAAAGCAGCTACTCACCCCTCTTCCTCCTCGTAAAGACGCTTGTTATCCACCTTGCGGAAGTGGACCACATCGATGTGTGTCTTGTAGACACTCTTCACATTCAATCCCTTGCCCTTGAGCGGCATGGCACGATAGATGCCCGTGACAGTGACACGATCTCCGGGCTGGACTCTGTCCACCAGATCATTGTGCGCGTAGAGCAAGACATTGTGTGGCGTCTGGCCAGCGGCCATGTCATCCGGGGATTCCTGCAACTTGATCAGCTGCTTGTCTGTAAACTCGCTACGGTTGTGAATGATCCGGAAGCAATGATTCGTGTTGCAGTTGGTGCACAGCGTGGGCTGTGCAATGCGACCACGATCCACCTCGACGGTGGTGCTGTAGGAGCAAATGTTGCACATGAAGAACGCCTCACGCATTTCCGGAATGACATTGGAGGAGCGAATAACCATGCCGCTAATACTGATCAATTGGTCCATATCCTCGGGATTCAGGGAGCGCATATTACGCGTCTTATCGGCATTGAAGGGACGCACTTGGATCTGATGCTCCAGCAGAGCAGCCGGATAACGTTCGAAGAACATCTCATTGATGGCCATATCGAAACCAGGTATCACTTCCTGCGGATAGCATATCAACTGGCGATACAAGTCCTGATCAAAGGTCTTCAAATGCGCACAGTTGAGATTTAAATACGGCTCCTCCAATGTGTGAATCTCCTCCAGCTTTTGCAAATACAACGGCTGATTTACATCAATATTCTCGGAAATTTCATCCTGCTCGGCACTGGGATCGATAAAACGCATGATGAACGACTTGAACTTGGACTTGCATTGGCTCACAACCACATTGGTGCCCCAAACCACCAATTGTGGTCCTGCCGACGCCTCGGACACGGGATCTGTGGTCTCTGAGCCCTTTTCGGGAATTGGTTCCAGCTGTAAAAGTAAATTATATTAAGCTAATAATGTGAAACAAATATTTATAGTTACTTACACCCGAGGTGCCACCAATTTCCACTTGGCGTATGCGCTTATCCGTGCGTATATCCGGACGAGCGCGCAACGGAGTTCCAC
This sequence comes from Drosophila falleni, assembly GCA_035045575.1. Lineage (NCBI taxonomy): Eukaryota > Metazoa > Arthropoda > Insecta > Diptera > Drosophilidae > Drosophila > Drosophila falleni. Next base: position 11,853,972 of record JAWNOV010000011.1, read on the forward strand.
GTATGCCTGAGCGCGGTGTACGTATAGAGCCCATGGAGCTGGGCGTGCCATAGTTAAGCGGTGAACTCAAGTCAATCTCGCTCATGCCGCCCAAATTGCGAGCCGGACTCGTTGCGGGCAAGCTAACATGAGCCGGAGACGTGGGCGGCAGACTTATATTGTCCGAAGGTCTGCCGGGCAACCGGCCGGGTCCCATGCGCATTGGTGTATCTACATCCTGCGTTGCAATTCCTGCAAGAATATTTAAATTTAATATGTTGTCCAAAGGATCTACGGTTTAAGAATAAGTTACTTCGCGTGGGCGTACGCGCTCCTTGCTTTGGTGTAGCAGCTCCGACACTAGGTGAACGAGCGGGACTTGACATATTTTATGAATGTTATTTTTATATCAATTTTTATGTATTCTACAACAAATAGCAGCTCTTCTCAATCTTGTTATTGCCGAGGTTGCCGACAACGCGCTGTCGTTTACTTTACGCGGGAAATGTTGACAGCTGCAGCTGCGATGCGACGGCGCCGTGTTGGCAAGTGGTTGCGGGTATGTAAACAGTGTTGTAAAGCGCATATTTTCAGTTTGCCGCGTAGATTTCAAATTCGAAATATGCAACCTATTGCAATGCATTGGGAATATATATTCAAATTAATTATTGCGCATGTCATTTACGCGACCAACGTCAATAAAATAAATGCCATCCAGTCGTGCAGTTGTTAAACTGGTCAGAACTTTGCAGACCTGTGACAACCCTGCCCTTTGGCAGCACACATTCTACGTCAGTCAGAGTCGGTTTAGACGGCGACGAGGCGAACTTAATTTTGTTAACAGTTTGTGTAGTGTCTTCTAAATTACCAGATTAGCAATTTATTCATGTTTCGATATTAGATTTTTTTTTTTAATACTTTTTTGGTCTTTACTTACAAATTAAAGTTTATGTTCTAGAATATTTTAAATAATGGCCTTATAAATTAACACAAGTGTAATAACAAAAAAGAGAAAAAAGAATAAGACAAAACAAACATAAAATCAGAAGAAAGAAAATATAGTCAAATTGTTCAACCGAAATTTAATTGAAAATAAGAAGGCAATAAACTAACGGTGTTTTATGCACATACAATATATACATATATATATCAGTTGTGTCGCTGCCGTTGTCGCTGCTGCTTTCGAAGTAGATGCGGGGAGTATTAAGTGCTAAATTGATTACTCGGATCTCGGATACTCGGATACACTGCAATCATGTCAAGCGAAGAGATGTTATACGCAAAGGTATATTTCAAGTTATATTGATGCCCTACAAGTGCATTGTTGGCAATTGCGCGCTGTTGTCGCCGTCGCTGTCGCGGTCGACGTCGCTGTCGTCGTCGTCTTCCGACACTTGTCAAGCACCCAATAGTGTTAAGAATGGGAGCTTATAAAAACGCATACATAATAACAAAAACAATAACAACGTGCTATGCATGTGACCGTGTCCGTGTGTGTGTGTGTTGTATCGGTTTGTATGTGTGTGTGTGTTTGTGCGCCAATTTCATTTTTACATTTCTTTCATTGTACTATTTGCCAACCTCTTTTATCCCTCATCCGCCGTTATTGATGTCATGTTAGAGTCATGGTGCATTTTTAGAAAAAAAGAAACATTTGAAATGAATCACGGTCTTATCAGAACTTTCGCTCTGATAAGCGTGGCGCTCTTTTTTTTTACCATTTCTGTACTCAGTCCTGAGAGTATAATGAGTTTGTGCAAATGTATGTCACAGTCTGATGGAATACGGATAAATTGATAAATGTTAATAATCCAACACTTAATCTCAGATATTTTGAAGAAAATATTAATCTCGATGAATAGCGAACTATTATGAATTGTCTTTTCAAAAAACTAGAGTATAGTCTCACCCAAAAATTAAAAACACAACCGAAATATTCAAGGATACCACAAATAGCAAAACCAACCGAAAATCTCCCAAAAGTTCATACATTTTTTGAAAACCAACCGAAAATCTCCCAAAACTTAATACATTTTTGGGAAATCGTATAAAATTCTTGCTAGCTATTTATTTCTGTGGGTTTGCGATTTCTACCGATTTAGAACAGGGTGTTTTACAGTCGGGTTCATTCGACTGTAAATATTTCTATTAGCTGTTTTTGTATACACTTGTGTATGAGTTGATTTCAATCATGAGCTGTCGCGTGGTGTGTGTGTGTACATGTGTGTGTGTTTGTTGTGTGCTTCTGGAGTCTTAGCCTTGGTTTTAGCCAGCTCAGACTGCTTGGCATTTGGGTCTCAATCGTTGAACACTTGTCGCAGGTCAGGCTTAATTTGACTGTAACTGTATTTGGTACATATACTATATTATTGTTTTATTTATAATTTGTATCTTTTGTAGGGTTCCAAGATTTGGATACCGCATGCGGAGCTGGTCTGGGAGAGCGCCACTTTGGAGGAGAGCTATCGAAAGGGAGCCGCTTTGCTGAAGGTCCAAACGGAGTCGGGTGCTCTCAAGGACATTAAAGTGAAGCCGGATGGAAGCGATTTGCCGCCACTGCGTAATCCGGCCATATTGGTGGGACAAAACGATCTGACCACATTGTCGTACCTCCACGAACCCGGCGTACTCTATAATCTGCGTGTTCGCTTCTGTGAGCGCCAAATTATCTATACCTACTGTGGCATTATTCTGGTGGCCTTCAACCCGTATGCCGATCTGCCGCTGTACGGGCCCAACATTATACGGGCCTATCGGGGACACGCCATGGGTGAACTGGAGCCTCACATCTTTGCCTTGGCCGAGGAGGCGTACACGAAACTGGAGCGTGAGAATTGCAATCTCAGCATCATTGTCAGCGGTGAATCGGGAGCGGGCAAAACCGTATCCGCCAAATACGCTATGCGTTACTTTGCCGCCGTCGGTGGCTCCGAGTCGGAGACTCAGGTCGAGCGCAAGGTGCTGGCATCTTCGCCGATCATGGAGGCATTTGGCAATGCCAAGACCACTCGCAATGACAACAGCTCGCGTTTCGGCAAGTTCACCAAGCTGCTGTTCCGTAACCACATGGGTGTGATGTATCTGCAGGGTGCCACCATGCATACGTACCTGCTGGAGAAGTCCCGGGTGGTCTATCAAGCGCAGGGCGAGCGTAACTATCACATATTCTATCAACTGTGTGCGGCACGTGCCAAGTATCCAGAATTAGTGCTGGGTAAGTTAAAAAAATAAAATCCCAGATATAAATTCTGAAAATAGATGCAATTCTATTTTCAATTTTTACTGTGGTATCAAAAATAATTCTTAATTTTTTTTTTAAGTTGTTTTTGAATTTTTACTAAAAAAAATTGGATATACTTATTTGATTTAAAATTTGTCAACTATAAGAGTTTTTTTTATTCATTAATACTTGATTTTTAATATAAGAATTGAAAATTGTTGTTAAATTTATATTTTTAGTAAATAATATCTTTACAATGATTGATAAAATTATCTGAAGATTAATATATTCCAATTTCACTTGCAGAACATCAGGATAAATATCAGTTTTTGAACATGGGCGGCGCTTCAGATATAGAACGTATTTCGGATGCGGATCAGTTTAATGAAACGGTGCAGGCAATGACAGTTTTGGGATTTTCCATACAACAAATTGCAGACATAGTTAAAATACTCGCTGGAATTTTGCATTTGGGCAACATTGAGGTGTCCAAAAAGTACAAGGATGGCAATGAGGAAGAGGATACCGAAGCGTGTGAGATTTTTGTAAGACAAGCTGCTGCTCTCTCTCTCTCTCTAAGAAAACTTATGTAATAAATGATTTCTGTGCTTTCAGCAAAACAATATGCACCTGCAGGTGACTGCGGATCTGCTGAGGATTAACGCTGATGATTTGCGTCGCTGGCTATTGATGCGTAAGATAGAGTCGGTCAATGAATATGTGCTGATACCGAATAACATTGAGATGGCAATGGCTGCACGTGATGCACTGGCCAAGCACATCTATGCGAAGCTCTTTCAGTACATTGTCGGTGTGCTTAATAAGAGCTTGAATAATGGTAGCAAACAGTGCAGCTTCATTGGCGTCCTCGATATCTATGGCTTCGAAACGTTCGAGGTGAACTCGTTTGAACAGTTTTGCATAAACTATGCAAACGAAAAGCTCCAGCAGCAATTCAATCAGCATGTCTTCAAGCTGGAACAGGAGGAATACCTTAAGGAAGGTATTACCTGGACCATGATTGATTTCTATGACAATCAGCCCTGCATTGATCTCATCGAGACGCGACTCGGTGTGCTCGATCTCCTGGACGAAGAGTGTAGAGTTAGTAGCTAAACTGTTCTTGTTTTTGTTCTATTATTGAATGTGTTTTGTTAAACTGTTTGATCTCTTGTGTAGATGCCCAAGGGATCGGATGAGAGTTGGGCAGGCAAGCTCATCGACAAGTGCATCAAATTTCCACATTTTGAAAAGCCACGCTTTGGCACCACAAGTGGGTAGAATACCACATCATAAGGCCCATTTTTTCAATGTCTAGTTAAGGACTCACTTGACCAACTGAAAGATATTTTGAAGTCAAATTACTAACTTAAACATATATCTCAGTTAAAATAAGGGATTAATACCAAACAAATATAGGTTACGGTATAAAAAGGCCAATTTTACAAATTTTAAAATATTAACAGAAAATTTGACTATATAGATATGTACACATATTTATTTTAACGTAATAATCCTTACGTAAATTTCAACTAACTTTTGTAAAATGTACAAAAGTTTCGAATTTGGTATTATTTCCTGATTAAAACTTCAAACTGGACTTTGAAAAAACGGGCCTTTGTCGATCGGAACGAAATAAATCAGCGTTTACATGTTTTAGGTTTCTTTATTAAACACTTTTCGGACACGGTTGAATACGATGTGAATGGATTTTTGGAGAAAAATCGCGATACGGTATCCAAGGAGCTAACGAGCGTGATGGCGCAATCGAACATGTCGCTGTGCAAACAGGTCATGATCCTGGAAGAGGTGGACACACTGTGCACCGATGCCAATAAGAATACCACCACACTGGGCGGTCGTGTTGTCATTAGTGCTAACCGCAAACAGGTTTGTCAACCAGTTGTCACTCATTGTTTTGTATTGAATTGTGTCATTTTAATGATTGTATTGCTAAATTGTATTTCCATACGCTTGTCATTCCACTGTCCACTGTCCAACGTCTATATCGTACACTGTCCATCGTACACTATACAACCTGGCTCAGCAGCAACTCAACGAGACACGTCGAAGAGTTAGTTTTGCGTCTTTTAAAGTTATTATCTATATGTGCTTGATTAACGTTTATTTCTATGTTTTATTTAGGTGGTGCCATCGAAGCAGCATAAGAAAACCGTTGGCTCTCAGTTCCAGGAGAGTCTGGCCTCGCTGATCTCCACGCTGCATGCAACCACACCACATTATGTGCGCTGTATTAAAGTAAATATATATATTATATATAACATTTTTACAATTGTCTTTATAAATGCACTTTCTTGCAGCCCAACGATGAAAAGATTGCCTTCAAGTGGGAGACAACAAAGATTATTCAACAGCTGCGAGCCTGTGGCGTCTTGGAGACGGTGCGCATCTCAGCAGCTGGTTTCCCATCGCGCTGGCTTTACCCAGATTTCTATATGCGCTATCAGCTGCTGGCGTATCGCAATCAAATCGACAAGAGCGACATGAAACAATCGTGTCGCAACATTGTGCTCAAGTGGATCCAGGATGAGGACAAATATCGATTTGGCAATACACAAATCTTCTTCAGAGCTGGCCAGGTTGCCTATCTGGAGCAGGTGCGCGCGAATCTGCGCAAGAAATACATAACGATTGTGCAGTCTGTAGTGCGTCGATTTATTAAGCGACGACGCTATCTAAAATTGCAAGCCATTATCTCTGGTGTTCAACGCCATGCCCGTGGCTATTTGGCCCGGGCACGAGCCCAGAAAATGCGTGAGGTTCGAGCAGCTCTCATCTTGTCCAAGTATGCTCGAGGTTGGCTCTGTCGTCGACGCTATTTGCGTCTTTGCCACTCGGTTGCGGGCATACAACAATATGCCCGTGGCATGCTTGCTCGCACCCGATTCTTTGCCATGCGGGATTACTATCGGGCGGTGCAGATACAGCGCTTTGTCCGTGGTGTCCTCGCCCGTCGTGCCTATCAGAAACGGCGCCGGAGCATCATCATTTGCCAGGCGGCAGTGCGACGCTTCTTGGCGCGTCGCCAGTTTAAACGGTTGAAGGCCGAGGCAAAGACGATCTCGCATATGGAGAATAAATATATGGGGCTGGAGAATAAGATAATATCAATGCAACAGCGCATTGATGAGCTTAATCGGGACAATAGCAATCTGAAGCACAAGACGAGCGAAATTAGCGTTTTGAAGTCAGTATTTGGCATTGGTTACAATTATTGTTTGATTTTATAGTTGTTTGTTTTTTCTGTCTGTCTTCTGTAGAATGAAGCTGGAGATGAAAAAGAACTTGGAGTTTGAATTTAAAAACATTAAAGCCGCCTGCCTAGATAAGGATAAGCTAATAGAGGCTTTGAATAAGCAGCTTGAATCCGAGCGTGATGAGAAAATGCAATTGCTGGAGGAGAACGGTCATTCCCAAGAGGATTGGTGCTCCCAAAAGCAGATGTGGTGCATGGAGAACGAGGAGTTGCGTCGTCAAGTTGATTCCATGATTGAAATGGCCAAGAACTCGGAGGGCAATCAAAAGGAACGTGAAGAACGCTTGTTGGCCGAAATCGACAATAAGGAGCTCAATGAAGCATATCAGCGTGCCATCAAGGACAAGGAGGTGATCGAGAATGAAAACTACTCACTGAAGGAGGAACTGAGTCGCATGCAGCAGCATCACAATGGACTCAGCTCCTTTGGCATGCGTCATGCTCGATCCGCCAGCAATGCATCCAGTCAAAACGACGAGGACATTGGATACGGATCTGCTAAGAACACGCTGGACATTAACAGACCACCGGATTTGATTAACAAGAGCGGTACATTTTTTTATTGACTGATTCTCTTAATGTGTTACATGTATAGAAACTGTCCAAAATAAGAAAGGTCAGCTTCGGCACGCCGAAGAGTTGATACCCTTTGTAGTAGTCCGATTTTAAACGAAGTTATTCAGAATTTTTAAATTAATAACTATGACAGTTATGTTATATGTAATCGTAGTTAAATTTTAAACGGAAAAAGCAAATTTATGTTGCTTTTAATATTATATTTTATTTAATTTTTGTATGTCGTTAAATTCATATGCAATTGATTATTTTACGAGAGTTCTTCGAAGACTGATAAGGAAATTTTTGTGTGTTCCTTACAGATTCGTTCTTTGATAGCACCAGCATTGTGGTCAAGTTGCGCTCCATACTCGAGGAGGAGAAGCAGAAGCACAAGTATTTGCAGGAGCAGTATGTTAAGTTAGCCAGTCGCAATAAGCCCACTGAGGATTCATTCCGGTAAGTTTAACATCCATTTGTCACTTGTAGATACAGACACACAAATGCATAGATAGTTAGTCTAATTACAAATATGTATATTATGTATATTATTGCCACACACTTGCCATATAGCGTCTCGGAGCTTGAAGTAGAGAACGAGAAACTCCGCAGCGACTACGATCAGCTGCGAACGAGCATTAAACACGGTGTTGAGATCAACGAGCTCAATGGTAACATTCGTCCTTGGCAATCGCTGCATTTGCATTTCACACATATCTATATCGGCAAATCCCTCTCTTTTCCCCTTATTCTCTCTCTATAGCGCAACATGCCGCACTTCAAGAGGAGGTGCGTAGGAGGCGGGAGGAGTGCATCCAGTTGAAGGCGGTCTTGTTGCAACAAAGTCAGACGCTGCGATCCTTTGATCCGGCCAATGATAGCGGCAATGTCAATGAACTGATGGAGGCATTCCAATCACAGAAGCTGGTCAACAGGCAATTGGAATCGGAACTCAAAGCCATCACGGAGGAGCACAACAGCAAGCTGGTGGAAATGACGCAGGCCATTGAGCGCCTGAATCTGGAGAAGGGCGATCTTCAGGAGGTACTCTTCAAGAGCATCGATGAGTTTGATCAAGCCAATGTGGATACACTGAAGCAAAACGATCGCTATTTACGCCTGGAGCTTAAGAAGGCTATAACACAGTATCTGCTGGTGCAGGAGGAGCTTAAATTGGCCAATGCCAAGCTGTCGGCCTACAGACAGGACGGTGGCAAGCTGGAAAACAAGCTGGAGGAGGAAATGATACGGAACAAGGCGGCCAACAATAGCACCGATGTGGGCGCCAATGTTGCCAAACAAAAGTCCCAGAACCCATTGGGCCTGATGAAGTTCCACAACAGTGATCTCGATAAAATCCTGCAGCGTCTGCTAAGCAATCTACAGCCACGCACCGTAGTTGGACTACTTCCCGGATTTCCAGCCTATCTCATTTTCATGTGTATACGGTAAGATTTATAAGAAAATATCTAGGAATGTTCCATTTGATCTATAATATATAACCAATTTACAGTTACACCGATCTGACCAATTCTGAGGATGATGTGCGCGAACTGCTGAGTAAATTTGTAATGCAAATTAAGAAGATGCATCGAACACCACATCCTATTGAGAACCGTGTCATTTGGCTGGTCAACTCTATAACGTAAGTCCCTACTATATCTACTTACTATATATATTTCCTCTACTAACTATATGTATTTTACAGGCTATTAAATCTATTGAAACAATATGGAGACGTTGAGGAATACGTTAAATTCAACACGGAAAAACAGAATCAACAGCAGTTGAAGAACTTTAATCTGTTTGAATATCGACGCGTTATACTCGATCTCATTGTGAATCTATATCAAGCATTAGTTATGCAAATACAGGGACTACTTGATCCCAAGATTGTGCCAGCAATATTGAACAACGATGAGATTCAACGGACTCGTCATCCGCATGGAATGCGCAATCGCAACATGGATGCCCCATCATCCCCCGAGCATGGCAATATTCCGGCATGGAAGCAATTGATTGGCCAGCTGGAACACTTTTATAAACAATTCCAGCACTTTGGTCTCGATGCTGTCTATGCTGAGCAGATATTCAGTCAACTCTTGTACTTTGTTTGCGCCGTCGCATTAAATTGTTTAATGCTGCGGGGCGACATTTGTATGTGGGAGACGGGCATGATAATACGCTATAATCTTGGCTGCATTGAGGATTGGGTGCGCGATAAAAAGATGGTAAGATTCTGCGAACTTCAACTGTCAGCTTTTGATTTAAATAACATTTGTATTTCAGTCAAATGATGTGCTGTCTCCGCTGGCGCCTCTGAATCAGGTTTCCCAGTTGCTGCAGTCGCGCAAGAGTGAGGAGGATGTGCAAACTATTTGCGATCTGTGTACATCGTTAAATACCGCCCAAGTGTTGAAGGTTATGAAGTCATACAAACTGGATGACTACGAGAGCGAAATAACCAACGTTTTTCTGGATAAACTTACCCAGAAATTGAATGCACGCCAAATGGTAAAACATAATCAAATATATCTAAATAATATTTCTAATAAACGTATTCAATTTCAGGCCAAGAGCGATGAGTTTACAATGGATCAGAAATTCATACATCCCTTTAAGGTATTATTCAAATACAGCGACATTAAACTGGAGGAGATCGAGTTGCCGTCTCATTTAAATCTGGACGAATTTCTCACAAAAATCTAAATATTGTATAGCGTTTGTGTTGTGTGACCATTAATTGATCGTTGCCATTTGACGTCGTTGCATTATTGTTTTTAATATTAAGTAATTCCCTATATAGTTTGACTATTTAAATTAAAAAAGAAAATATTAGCAAAATGTTAATAACATAGCAATTGCTTAACCGTAGTTCCTGTTTAGTTTAAAGCAAAACACTTAACTTACTGACCTAATACAAATTCCCTTCAATTCATTACCACAAAAAAAATTGTTAACATGGTTTGAAACCAATGCAATATTAAAAATTTGTTGTATGTTTACGTGTGCCGGGAGTTAGACTCTCAAAAAAAAAGAAAACAATGCATTCCTAAGTTGCAATAAACATAAACCTTATGTACCTTAACTTATATACAAAATGTACTTAAAGAAAATGAGAAAAATTATGATATAGTAAATGAGAAATCTATGTATACAAAGGCCGATATGTTGCCTTAAACGTTTGCAATTCAGAGACTTGTAAGTGTTAAGATAATAAGTACCTAAGTACACATTTAATTAACATAAAAACATATTTATAGAGAAAGTATATTTGTAACGCTGCTGTATTCCAATTTATGTATTCTTTTGTAATTTACTTATTTAATATGTGTATTCTCAATTAGCGCGATTTGTGAAAAGTGAATCCCTCCCGAAATTAAACAAAGATGATTAATTAAAACAAACAAAGTTTATGAATATGCTTAATATTTATATTAAATACATACACATGTACACTGAAAAGAATTAAATAAAGAATTTGTACAAAGGCGCTTTACAATGCTGGCGACAATTATATAATATTATAATCAGTTAGCATTCAACTGGCGCCTTGGACAGCTTGTTCTTGGGCAGATCGAGGGATGGTAAACGTTGGGTTATCATGCCCGTTGCCACCGTCATTCCGTTCTCGCGTATTGTGAACGCTTGACCCGGAGTCATCACCATCTTACGCATCAAGGTTACACGCACCTGACCGTGCTCGCCGGGCATCAACATGGATTCGCTGGGCACTGCAAGAAAGAATCAACCAAATGCTTAGAAGAGAATGGATTTTAAAAAGGGAAAGCTTTAACCTACCAATATCAATGCGAGCTGGAATATTCCATGTCATGCTGAACAGCTGTTGTATGTACTTGGAAAGCATTGGCTTGACGCGTCCGCCCTCGGCACGGGACAACAAATACATGGAGGCCTCGAAGTGATTGGATATATTCTCCGAGCCGGTTGCACACAACAGCATGCCACGCTCCACAGATGAAATCTTAATGCCACGCAGCAGTGCACCCACATTTTCACCAGCCAGAGCCTGAGGCACGCTCTTCCGAAAGATCTGAATGTCACTGACGCTGGTCTTAAGGTTCTGGTTGAAGCCCAGCAGATCTGCATCCGCATTGCGTAGAATGGTGCCACGTTTGATGGTGCCAACGACAACAGTGCCACGTCCGGGCACCGTAAATGCATTGTCAATGGGCAGAATAAAGGGCGCTGTAGTGTCCCGCTTGGGTGTGGGTATATACGCATCACAGTGCTCCAGGAGCTGCTCGATAGCGGGCACACCAAAGCTGGATTGATCACCGCGTAGCGCTAGCAAGGCAGAGCCACAAATAACTGGACTGTTGACGCCATCAAATCCAAAGTCGGACAACATCTCACGCATTTCAATCTCGACTAGCTCCAGCACCTCTTGATCGACCAGATCCGCCTTATTGATGAACACCACAATGCGCTGAATGCCCACCTGCTTTGCCAGCAGCAAATGCTCTCGGGTTTGTGGCATTTGTCCGTCGGTAGCTGCCACTACCAGAATGGCACCATCCATTTGGGAGGCACCCGATATCATATTCTACAAGAGATTGACGTTTACTGACTGAGGAATAAGCTTTAAATCAACTATCCAACTTACCTTAATGTAATCGGCATGACCCGGACAGTCGGTGTGTGCGTAGGTGCGCTCCTTGGTGGCATAGCCAATGTGGCAGGCATTTATGGTGATGCCACGCGCCTTCTCCTCGGGCGCACGATCGATTTGGTCGTAGGATATGTAATCAGCCAGACCTTTAGTGGATTGGATTTTGGTAATTGCTGCCGTCAGCGTTGTCTTGCCGTGATCCACATGGCCAATGGTGCCAACATTACAGTGTGCCTGCTCAGTTTGGCTGGCATTTGGTTTGAGATTGTCTTTAGTACTGCTCGTATACAAACGGCAACTACTCCAACTCCAGCTGCCACTATATCCACTGGCAGTAAGTGAGCGGGACAATTTCTGTGGAGCGATTGCATCGCGATGCCTCCAAAGCCTGGCCAGAAAACATCTCATTATTTTAGCTATGTACGTAATCGGTCAAGTTGCACGCCGCTCTCCAACCAAAACAAAAACAGCTGTTTCTCTTCTTCTTCTGTGCTCTCTGCGACTAATTGCAGTGTTGTAAAGTTGCTGTTTTGTGCTCGCAACCAGCTGCAGTGTTGTAAAGCAGCCAGCAAAGCCGAAACGGTAATTTGATTCAAATTATCATTTTACGAATTAAGGATTTTCAAGAGTCGCTTTATTTATTTGAAATATCTTCGGCTTTTGGGAATGTTTGTGAATTGAATGCAGTTTCTGTTGCCTCCGCTACTTTAGAATTATTTCGAATGATTTTATGCGTACGTTTCATATGAACACCCAGACTAACGCGCTCGGAGAACTTGGTGTTGCACAGAGTGCACTGTAACGTTTTCTCCCGATGTATGTGACGATGCTTGACAAGTGCATTTGCGTTTGTAAAAGACTTTTGGCAGATTTCGCATACCTTATCGCGAATATTAAGATGCGCCTTTATATGATCCTTGAGATCTCGTTTGGTTAGGAAATCCTTTGGGCACATGGTACACTTGAATGCACGTATTTTCGTATGTACAGCGGTGACATGGTTGCTCATTTGGATCTTTTGCTTAAAGGATTTGCCACAGAATTCGCACACAAATGGCTTCGCTATGTGTGTTTCATCGTGAGTGCGCATATGACCGCTCAATTGGCTGGAGAATGAGAAACTACGCTCACACAGGCTACAGTTGAAGGTCTTGCCCATGTGGACACGTTGATTGTGTTGTTGTAAATGGCAGCGTCGCTCGAAATGATTCTCGCAGAGAGCACACTTAAACCAACCACCATCAGCGATCTTATGTGCCCGAAACTGATGCGCCTGCAGAGCGTGATCCGTGCTGAAGCTATTCTGACAGACATTACATGGAATTTTCTGACGGAATGTCTTCGTTCTCAGGAAACTCTTGCATGTCTCAATATAACGCTTTTCGGCCTTCAACAATCCGATCGTCTGAGTCTCTGTTAGACCTTTGATTTTTCTGGAATACCATTGCCGCAAATGGAGCACACTGTCATACACATCGTAGTGGGTAATGATGCCTAGAGGAATTTCTTTGGTCAGCAGATCAGTCATTTCAATGTAGGCCGCTTTGCGTGCACTGATATTTGAGAAATCCTTGTGTGTGGCATCATATAATTGAGGAAACTTGGAATATAGCTCAATGAAATACGTTGTCAGGTGATTCGTTTCCACAAAAGTCAACTGTAAAGAAAGCAGATAGATAAGTGAATAGAATTAAATATTATTGACTGATAGTTTTACCTTAATTTTATTATCTCCACTCTCCTCATCACTTTCCGCATCATCGACATCACAGCGTTTTCCTAGGAAACTATACATTTCGTGATAGTACAAGGGTAATTTGGTCAATTTCTTGGTACGCTTTTGACGGGTTATCACAGCATATTGACTATGAAGACTGGCTATGCATTTCTTTAGCTTATAATGGGTAAGATGAACATTAATGCTGCTTTTTAGCTGATCTATTAATGTCACGTACGCAGCACTGCGTTTTTCCTTGTTTTTATACGAAGAGTTTTGGGGATCCCAGAGGCAGGGATGTTCCCTGTACAGCTCTATGAATTGTGTGATTCGAGGATTGCGACGGTAAAATGTGGGATTAAACTAAAAATATAGATAATCATTAGATGTTTTCTTCAAAAATCATTTACATTGCTTACTTTTGCTGTTGCCGAAAAGTTATTCTTCGCGCCGTCTGTTTTAGTTGGTGTAATATCATCTATTTGACAGGTCACTGCCATTGTTGGGCATTTCTCTATTATCTGAGCAGATAAGCATAATTTTAATGGTAGAGTCCATTAGGTCCTTGCAGCTTTGAATATAATGTGCCTACCTCAACATCATCATCATCATCATCATCATTGTCGTAGTCGCTATCGCTATCGCTGTCATCGTAGTCGTCATCTTCGTCACTTGGCACGCTCGGCAAATCAACAAATGCTGCTTCAGCTAAGCAATCCTTATTATCGTCATCATCCTCATCATCATTATTAGTTTCAGCATCACTATTGTTATCATTTGTTATCTCCGTTTTGAATTCCATGCTGCTACCACAGGACATGTTGTCATGATCGAATCCCAGATTATGCGCATTTCTAATGTGCAGGACGAATTCCTGCCACCTTTCAAGATTTACTTCCACGTCGCAATCGTTTTGGCAGCTCAAATAAAACTCTTTGTAGTTGTTGCGCATGAGGAGCGTTCCACAAATCACCATTTTGAATGCATTAAATAAACCTTTGGATCTGATTATTTAAAAAAAGTTAATATAAACAAACACTATTGGTATTTCTTCTGCTTTTCTGCCACAACGTTGCCACCGGGGCCCATAGGCTGCCACACTGTTAAATTCTCCGATCTGGCAACAAGAACCATTTTGGGTCAATTGTCAAAGTTGGTAGCTTTAACGTTGACTACCTTTAATTTTTGAGGCATTTTTAAAATTGTTGCAGAGTTTTCAGATTTTTTGATAGATGGCTTAGAATCGAAAAAATTTCAAATTTTCTAGATGATAAAAATTTAAATGCAAAGTCAATTAAAAGGCTAAATCATTATCAAAATGACATTCCGCTTGAAAATCGGTTAATTTTTGATGAAGTTATGAGAGATCAAAGTTTTTGAAAAAATGTCAAGGGGTAAGTATGGAAAATTGAATTATGGATGGCTTAGAATCGAAAATATATCAAATTTTCTAGATGATAAAAATTTAAATGCAGAATCAATTTGGAGGCGAAATGATGATCAAAATGATATTCCGCTTGAAAATCGGTTAATTTTTGATGAAGTTATGAGAGATCAAAGTTTTTGAAAAAATGTCAAGGGGTCAGTATGGAAAATTTGATATTTTTTCGATTTTGATCAAATTTTCTAGATGAAAAAAATTTAAATGCAGAATCGATTAAGAGACCAAATCATGAACAAAATGACATTCCGCTTGAAAATCGGTTAATTTTTGATGAAGTTATGAGAGATCAAAGTTTTTGAAAAAATGTCAAGGGGTCAGTATGGAAAATTTGATATTTTTTCGATTTTGATCAAATTTTCTAGATGAAAAATATTTAAATGCAGAATCGATTAAGAGACCAAATCATGAACAAAATGACATTCCGCTTGAAAATCGGTTAATTTTTGATGAAGTTATGAGAGATCAAAGTTTTTGAAAAAATGTCAAGGGGTAAGTATGGAAAATTGAATTATCGATGGCTTAGAATCGAAAATATATCAAATTTTCTAGATGATAAAAATTTAAATGCAGAATTAATTTGGAGGCGAAATCATGATCAAAATGATATTCCGCTTGAAAATTGGTTAGTTTTTGATAAAGTTATGAGTGATCAAAGTTTTTGAAAAAATGTCAAGGGGTAAGTATGGAAAATTGGATGATAGATGGCTTAGAATCGAAAAATTATCAAATTTTTTAGAAGATAAAAATTTAAATGCAGAATCAATTTGGAGGCAAAATTATGATCAAAATGACATTCCGCTTGAAAATCGGTTAATTTTTGACAAAGTTATGAGAGATCAAAGTTTCCGAAAAAAGTCAAGGGGTATAGAAAATTGTTGGAAAGCAGCAAACAGAGCAGTATTAGCGCGCTCTTTCTGAGCATATGGAATTTATTTAAATGTTTAACAATTATTACTGCATTAAATACTTATTATTGAGAGTGAACAGTTTTTCGATGTCGACAAAGGGTTGTTGGGCAGCTGAATGCTGCACCGCAGATGTCACACTTCTTATCCCTTATATTCAGATGAGCCTTCATATGATTCTTTAGCTGGACCCTCTTGCGGAATGTTTTGGGGCATAAATCGCATGGAAATGGTCGCAGATCCAGATGACGTCCATTGATATGATAATCCAGCAAAAGTTTCAGTCTAAATGCCTTGCCACATAAATGGCATACAAACGGCTTCTCACCCGTATGAGTGCGTATGTGGACAGTCAGATCGGTTTTCACAGCAAACGTACTATCACAGTAATCACACTTGAGCATTTTTTCACAGTGTTGCCTCAATTTGTGCAGTTCCATGTCGTAAGCCTTCTCGAAGCGACGTGGACACTGAGAGCAGAGATACGGCAGTTCGCCCACATTGTGCATCTTGGCCATGTGGGATCGTAGAGAGTAAT
This sequence comes from Drosophila falleni, assembly GCA_035045575.1. Lineage (NCBI taxonomy): Eukaryota > Metazoa > Arthropoda > Insecta > Diptera > Drosophilidae > Drosophila > Drosophila falleni. The sequence continues at coordinate 11,870,240 of JAWNOV010000011.1, forward strand.
CAATATAGAATCGCTTGCCACACAATTCACAGGTGGCCGTAAAGTTCTCCATTTTGGGCGGCAGAAAGCTGCACAACTGCAGGTAATGCAACTCCGTTTTGGTGCAAGGACGCTGCAATCCTTTGGACTTGACACGACGCAGATTCATATAAGCCCATTTACGTAGTCTCATTACGGCCAGATGAACTTCTGTATCGTTCACACGCATCTCCGGCGCCAGCATCTCCGACATCCTAATGTATGCTTGTGTACGTGCCTCGACACACTTAAAGTCCGGCAGAGAGCTGTCGTACAGCACCGGAAAGTTGGCATAAACGTCAATAAAGGTGCTCGTCACTTCGTTAATGGTCTTGAAATTGAGCTGCAAAATTTAATTATTTAAATAAATGTCTATCAAATGATTAATTCGAGTTGTCTTACCTGTATTACATCTGTTTTACACTCCTCGTCGTCACTTTGATTCGTTTCGTAGCTAGTTGAGAGGAAGCTACATCTCTTAAAATAACGTGCCGGAGTTCCACTCAGTTTATTCTGTTCAGCACTTTTGGCAGCAGCCGAATATTGATAAAATAACTGTCCAATGGATTTCTTTAGCTCTCTGTCCGTAAAGAGTACATTACACTTTTTATCCATCACTTCAGTAATTACATTGTAAGCTTCAGTTCTGGTTCTTTCATCGTCGAATTTTGGATGGTCAGGTTTCCACAAGCATGGATGCTTCTTGAATTCTTCGATAAAGTGTAGAACGCGTGGATTTCGCCGAATAAACGACACTTTCAACTGAAAATGTGAAAACAATGTGAATCATAAAATAAAATCTAGTAAAGCATATTAAACAGTCGTACTTGGCGCTTTAAAATCAATGGATTAGTTCTACTACGTTTGGGTGGATATTCTTCGGGTTCGTCGTCCATATCACTGGAACTGGGATCATACTCATCATCTGAGGTATTATCCTCTGGAAATGTGTGGAATACATCAACATCCTCGTTTATCAGATTTGATTCGGTTTCTGAATCATATGGTTCCTCTGTGGCATCCAATATACCATCTATAGGGACATTTGAGGTGGGAAAATCGTTCCCACTGGGTGACTGTGAAGCTATCTCGTTCCCACTGGGTGACTGTGAAGCCACCTCGTCTTCTTCGTACTCGCATTTCTGCTATTAAAAAAGAAACGAGTTTTTGTGATTAAGTGAAAACATTGAATTAAATATACTAGCTTACATCAAATTCGATATCGTTATCTACCCAAATCTCGCATTCTTCATTTAAGGCGCTGTTGTTGTCGATTTCTGCGTAAAACTCCTCTTGTTTTAGGCTGCAGTTCTCACTTTTGACACTTCCTTCATCCGCCTCATCGAATGAATGCACATTTCTAATGTGCAACACGAATTCTTCCCAGTCCTTAAGATCTGCTTCAATTGAACAATATATACACTTCAAGTTGAACTCAGTGTAGTTGGCATTGGTTAATATGCTGCCGCATATCTCCATTATAGCGACTTTAATTCACAGACAATTGAAATTCTTTATTTATGTCAATTCAACAACTGATTTTAGTTCAGCTGCTGATTGTCAATTATCGCACGGCAGACAACTATCGATAACACTACGATAACAGTGGCGCCCAATCTCTTATCGATGCTTTTTTGAAACGAGATTTAAAAGTCTTGCAATTCAATTAACCTGCCAAAGTTTATTAAATATATATAACATTTTAATCAATCGATTGCTCTGTAACTACTACATTTTCAGTCGGTATTTGTGCACTATTCCGAACAATGTTGTGCGTGCGTTTCATATGCGAGTTTAGACCGACAAACTGTGAGAATCTGGAATCACAAAGTTTACAGACAAATTTCTTAATTTCAGAGTGTATTTGCCTGTGTCTAATGAGCGAGTGGCAACTAGTGAATCCTTTACCACACGTTGAACATATCTTATCACGTATATTCAAATGACTCTTGATGTGATCATCAAGATGGACCTTTCTAACAAAATCCTTTGGACACATGGTACATTTAAATGCTCTTATCTTGGTGTGAATTGCGGTGACATGCATCTTCAATTGGGATCTCAACCTGAAAGCCTTGCCGCACAACTCACAAAGAATATTATTACCGGTATGAGTACGTATATGTAAACGTAGATCTGATTTGACAGCAAATGTTTTCTCGCAGTAATTGCATTTAAGTGTCTTTCCAATATGCGCCCGTTCCACATGCGTGGTCAGGCCAGGTCGTCCGACAAAGCTTCGATCACATAAGGAGCACTTGAAGGGCAGATCCCCAATATTATGAGCCTTATACATATGTACTTGCAGCACGTGATCCGATAATATTTCCTGCTGGCAAATTTCACAGTTCATCTTCTGTTTAAACATTTTGGGTGGTAAAAACTTGCAGGCCTTAAAATAAAACTTTTCCGCCTCATTGGCTGATTTTATATCGTTCTTGGAGCGCCTATAATACCATTGACGAAGACTCTGTACGGCGAGGTAGATATCATCGCTGTTAATATCGCCGTGATTCACTATAGTTTCGGCTGTCATTTGATCATATGCCTCTTTACGGGCAATCATCTTTGAGAAATCCGTGTGTTTATTATCGTAAAGTTCCGGAAACTTGGCATACAGGTGTATAAAGTCTGTGGTGAGCTTATTCCTTTTTGAAAAGTTCAGCTGCAAAGTAAATAAGTTATAGAATCAACCAGTTTTTAAGTTAATTTAAGTTAAGCTTTCATAACATACCTGAATTAATCCAGTTTTAGAGCTATTCGTTTGATCTTCACTGACTTTTAAAAAGCTACAGCTTGTATAGTGATTAAAAGCCACTGAATTCGGCTTTTGACTTCCATTCACAAAACGCTTTTCCAGATTATTATATTGGATGTGTAACTTCCTGATGGCCGCTTTAAGAGAACGCTCCGAGAACATGACGGATATCTTGGTTTCCAGTTCCGATATGAGTTGATTATATGCTGCCTTACATGCAGTGGGATCTTTATACTTGCTATAGTCTGGATTCCAGAGACAAGGTTGATTCTTATACGACTCTATAAATTGCAAAGTGCGCGGATCCCGTTGAAAGAACTTGGGATTAAACTAAGCAACAAGTTATTTTAGTAAATATAATTGTCTTTCATAAAATACCTACCTTAAATGCAGGCAAATTCGAAGATATCTCCTGATCGTCTTCCTCATCTGATTGATCATTGGATTCAGTTTCAGCTGATTCGTTTTCGCTCAAACTTGTATCCGAGAACGACGATGAGGCTCTTGAATGTTCTGCGTCTGACGGTGCCTTAACTTGAGTTTCCACTTCTTCTTCATCCAGAGGAACACTCAACAAATCTTTAAGTTCAGTTTCGACTTCTTCTTCATCCAAAGGAACATCTACGAATTCTCCTTTGATAGAGCTTTCATCGTCAGCAGCTTCAACTGTTTCCAATATGCTCGCATTGTCCTTAATGTTGAATGCATGTGAATTCCGAAAGTGTAAAACAAATGAGGGCCATTGGGCGATCTCCATGTCAAATGTACAATATGAGCATCGAATTAGGAAACTTTCGAGGTCTTGACCTCTGCTCATAACAAGTCCACAGGTTTCCATGTTCAGTTTACATTTGATTAAAATAATAAACAAACTTTACACAAAAGTTGTTGTTTGCAGGTTGCCCAAAGGTTGCCACCCTGCAAAATTTTCCCAATCTGGCAGCCCATACAATTTTAGTAAAATTACAAATTTGGTTGAACCTAAGAAAGTTAACCTAATCTTGAATTTTTTCTTAATATTAAAGATGACAAGCTTCAAACCTTCATTAAAATGCTTATCTTGATTTTATCTAATTTCGAATTTTAGATTTTCATCAGATTATTAATTTATTTCAAAGTTATTGCATTTTGAAATCAGCATTAACTAAAATTTAAATTTATCGATATCGATATGCATTAATCAATTCAATTGTCTGTTATCGATGTTCTGCTTGAAACACAGGGCTGCCAACTTACAGAAAAATATAATTATGTAAAGTTGGCAGCACTGATAGTATTTGTTTATCTGTCAACCAGCCGGGACGGTGTTTTTAATTCTTGTCATGCTTAAGGACCCGCAATGGCAATGGAGGAGCATAAAAGTCGCCTTGTATACACTTTCTATATGCTAACATTGTTCCTGTGCGGTGCCGTGCTGTTTCTCATTGGTTTCTTTCCCGCCTCCTACTCCGTTGCAGAGCAAGAGAATAGTGTTCCCATTGACCGTCCAACAACACTGCATGGTGAAAAGTATGTTGTTTATCAGTAGATATGAGTTATGAGTGTAGGTGCCACATATGCTTACAGTATTATCAATCATTTTCAGCCTGGTACCACCGCCAGCAAGCTATAACTCGTTCATTCTGTTCCTGATCGATGCTCTGCGCGATGACTTCCCCAATGAGTCCAGCATGCCGGTTGCCTATGACAAGGCTTGTATGAAGCTCAGTCTGCACGTGGATATTCCGACGGTGACAATGCCACGGCTGAAGAGTATCACCACTGGCACGCTATCCAACTTTATAGACATTGCACTCAATGTGGGACACACCAAGCAGGTGGAGGATTCTCTCTTGCATCGCCTAAAGCAGCGCAATGCCGTTGTCTCCTTTGCCGGTGATCACACCTGGGTGCACCTTTTTCCCACGGAGTTTACACGAACAGCTGCCAATAATGATTCGTTTTATGTGAATGACTTTTATGAGGGCGACAAAAACGTGACTAATGCGTTGGAATCAGAGCTGGAGAGGAAAGACTGGAAACTACTTATACTACATTATTTGGGCTTGGATCACATTGGTCATGTGGAAGGCCATGCCAGTCCAAAAGTGCATCACAAACTAAAGGAAATGGACAATGCTGTAAAAAAGATACTGGAACACAAGGCAAGTTAATTAAACGATATGTTTTATTTAAAATTTAATTGAATATAAGTTACAGAATATGGATAACTATTTGTTAATGTTGACGGGTGATCATGGCATGGCGGATGGTGGAGGACACGGCGGCAACACGGCCGCAGAGACGACAGTTCCACTGTATTTGTACTCCAACAACTGTAGCAAGTACACGTAAGCTGCTCCAGATTAAAACACATCAGATACTCTATTTAATATACTTATTTTATTAGGACTAGCACCAAGAGATACAACCAAATTGATCTGACGCCCACGTTGGCGTTGCTGCTCTCCGTGGAGATACCCACAATGTCCATTGGTTGCCTGATTCCTGAAATGCTGCAGTCCTTATCGCTGGAGCAGCAGATGTACGCCTATTTCTATAATGCCCATCATCTGCTCAACAAGGCGAGAGTCAAATTTGGACATGATAATGTCCGGCGTAGTGGTAAGTTCGCTTATGATATTGTATTCCAGTTTATAACTCGTTTATATCCGTAGATTACTATGTTTGGTATCAGAATGCCACGTTGCTGCACAAGGAACTGTTGCAGCCACTGCGCAGCGGGAATGCCAACAGCGTCAGCAAAGTCCACTATGAGAATGCTAAGCTCAATTATCTGCGGGTGGCACGTGAGATATCCGGACAACTGTCGGAGTCACTGGTCAAATTCGATTACGGTTTAATAGCCGTCGGATTGGCGCTCACAACAGCGGTTGGTTTGGATAATAATCTTTATCTTTATAGTATCAAATCATAATTAATGTGTTTCGCCTTCTTTTTATAACAGACTTCATTGCACATTGTGCTCAGCGTTTTGTTTCTGGACATTGCAACGGACCAACTGCAGCTGGACAAACTGAAAGTGGGTCAGTTGCTGCTCTCACTGGTTGTAGGCATTATACTGAACATTGTGGGTCATATGCTGGATCAATTAATGACCAGCTCAATGCTGCAGAGTCTGCTCTTGGTGTTGCCCATAGTTGCCTCTGTTTATCTGTCCATTGATGTGGCTCAAGCGTTGATTAAGATTGCACTGCCGCCGCTCTATGCACGTCGCTTGAAGTTATCCATACCGCTGCCGTTGTCACTGCTGACTTGCTTAGCCATACGCACTTTCTCCCTGGGCTCCTCGTCGTTCATTGAGTTTGAATACAAGACTTGGTACTATCTGGGGAATTCGCTTATACTGCTGATCGCACTCAAGACGCTAAGACGTCGCATTACCAAGGCGAATGTGGAGCTGGATGGACGACATTTGCACAAGATTGCCTCGGCTTGCCTGTGGCAACAGCGCAAGATCTTTGTGGTGCTCATCCTGCTCACACTCATGCGTTATCTGCACAGATTAACCAGCATTAAAAGCACCTTGATGCTGTTTGCTTTGCTGCTGTTCTGGGCAAGACTCCGCAAGTTTACGGATACACCGCAGGCCATCTTCAATGGCATTGCCTTTCTGCTGGTCTACAGTTTTCGTGGTCTCAACGGACAGGTGCAGTTCTTTGTGCTGCCTCAGTATTTGGCGTGAGTTCTATTAGTAATATATGTTTTATATGGTTCCCTATGTTAACTTAATCTCTTCCTGCAGTGCGCGTTTTGTGCTGCCTGTCCTGGTGCTTTTCTGGTGCTGTCTGGCGCTTGTTTTCGTCCTGGGCTACCGCCAAGCTTTGCCACAGCAACAGCACAGCGGCGGACACAGTTTGCTGGATGCTCCCAGACCTAGAAGCAATCTGCTGAAGCTGCTGCAAACCAATTTAACCTGCTCTCTGATGCTGGTGGCACTCCTCTACAAGGTGCAGAATATTGTGCTGCTGCCCACGCTGCTCATCACGCTGGACGAGACCTATAAGCTATGCGAGGCATATGGCACAACTGCTCGCAAGTTCTCGGTGCGCTTGGTGCATGTTTATAAGATTATCATGACCATATTCGTGGCCAGAATGTTTTACTTCTATCAGGGCAACTCGAACAGTTTGTCCACCATTGATCTGACACCTGGTTACATTGGTCAGACCAGCTATAATCCGTTGCTCGTTGGCTTCTTTGTCACACTGAATACCTACAGCGCCGAGATACATTCCTTTCTCTATCTAATTGTGCACACACTGCGTGCGGATCTAAGGAATGTGGGCATCCTTCAGCTGCTGCCGTCGTATGCCAAGGCAGCGGATTCGCTGGTGGCACCATTGTATGCTGCTCTGGTCATGCTGCCGGCGGCATTCTATCTCTGTCTGATGGTTGGATTTCGTTATCATTTGTTCATCTACTCTGTCTTTTCACCCAAAGTGCTGTACGACTGTTATACTGTGTTGGTCTTTTACTTGGTATTCCTAACAACGAGTTTGTACTTTAAATTGTTTAAACAAGACGCTTAAATATTAATGTAATTTAAAAGCTTTAAAACTTAATGCCATATTGTATTAATTTCCCTCCACGCGCAGTGCATAATGTATATCATCGGCGCTAACATTGAGCAGTATCTTTTGATAGAGATCATTGCGGGAATGCTCGCAGATGATGAGTCTCTCGGCGCCCAGCTTGGAGCAGATATGCAGAGCACGTCCAGGCGCTGGTAGCGACACGCCCATAAAGGCGACAATGGATTCCATCTGCATATAGACGCCCAGAAATGTGGTCTCCTCGACGCCAGTGCGTGTCACCTCGGCGGCAATCGCCTGCAAGAAGATCTGCTCCAGACGCGAACAATTCTTAATGGCCTGCACCTTGGCACTGGCTATCATCTCCCCCAGCGCCTGCTGCACATGCAACATATTCACACACTTGACTGCCGACTGCTCCTCGACGGTGTCGGCAATTTCCGTGGCACGCCGACATATGTCCAGAGCACGTCGCGCATCGCCGGATACGGCGGCCACTTTGCGTGCCACCAGCTGCACTGCCTCGCCCTTGAACGCCTCGGAGCCGGCCAAGCGGGCGGTGACAATCTCCTGGAGCTGCTTGTGCGTGTACGGCTGGAAGGTGAGGCGTGTCAGGCCCAGACGAGATGTAACCTTGCCTGTAAGATGATCATAATTAGTTTGGAAAACTTAGACGAGTTCAGTGATTCACTTACCCATCAGCAGACGCTCCGGCAAGTCCATGGTGTTGGCTATGGTGATGACCACCAGACGTGCCGCCGATTTGGTTGGCCAATCGAGTAAATTATAAACGACATCCTGTCTCCGGTTGCACAGAATGTCCAGTTCATCCACCAGGAGCACGGTGGTCACCCGACGCAGCGCCGGCGTGGTGAAGCGCTTTTCCAGCAGGGAGTGAGCATGCTCCCAGGATACGGTTTTGCCCGTCAACTGCTTGTAGATCTGCACATACGCCTGACGTGGTTCAGTCAAACGCATGCCATTGATCTCTAGAAAATCAAAGGCGGGCAACTTGTCCGCCGTAACCAGACGCTGCAGGCTGCGTATGACGCCGGTGACGGTGGCGGTTTTGCCGGTGCCCGGCACGCCGGACACATACATGCAACCGCCGCACTGATCTTGAATTTTGCCCGCCAGAAAGCTGTAAATGTTGTCAAACTCCTTTTCGCGACACGGCAGACTCTTGGGCACCACGGAGACATGGAGTTGTTCCCGTGCCAGCTGCAGCTGCGACTTGGCTCCGACGTCCAGCGGCTGATGACGCTGCTCTAGGCTGGGACTCAGTTCTCCAGCACGTATCTTCTTGAGTTTCTGCGAAGGCGTCAGTGGAGGAGCAGCTTCATCCTTCAGCTTGGAGGCCGTAGATACTTTGGTTCCCGTGCTGCTCATGCGACGTGGACGCGTTGGCGTCTTTTGGCTGGACTTCTTTGGTGTGTATTCCGGATCATTCACCGGATCCGCAAGTTTGGAGCGATTTCGCTTCGGTGTCGATATAATCTCATTGTTATCAAAGATGCGCTGCTCCACAATATTGGACAGCTGTATGCTGCGTCTGGGCGTGCCATCAGCTAGAAGAGATTAGGCTTATTAGACACATTTCAATTGCTTAAAGAGATTGACTTACCCAAGCGTGTGGTGGCTGACTTTAAGATGCTCTTGCGGCGTGTGGAAGGCGTCAATTCCTGGCCAGCAGACTCCAGCAGCTCTTTGGATTTCTTGGTGGGCGTATGATAAATATCTCCCGTGCTAACACCCAATCTTTTGCGGCTCTGCGACGTCCTGGTGTCCAGGGGATCCCGCTCGTCATCTATGGACACGAGTCTGGCGGATTTGCGACGTTCCGACAGGCGCAATTTGATTTTCATGTCATTGGAGGGCGTCTTGGGATCGGGAGTTTGCTGGACAATCGAGTAGTTTAAGCAATCCGAATCGGCGGTGCTGTCTGCTCCCTTATCCAGACTGAGATTCAGATTGCGCCGTGCTGCCGATGCACGTGATTTGGGTGTGCTTACTTTGGCATTCTTTTCGGTGAGTGGTGAGGACAGTAGATAGTTGGCATTGATCTCCGCCGGATCGCCATTGATGGTGGCTGCTGTCAGACTGCTCTTCTTCTTCTCCGACAGACGCACCACCGCACATCCACCCACAATCTTGATAGGCGACACTTTGTTCTCGCAATTAAAATAGTTGACATCGACAAACTCCGGTGGAACATTGCCGGCAGCTGCGGTGGACAGACGTCGGCGTGAGATCGATTTACGTGCCGATGTCGTTGTTGGAGCTGCATCTCGACGGGATCTTGCTTTATCATCCTTATCATCCAGCTGAATCTCGAGCGGAATGAGGCGATAGGATTGTTTCACCTTGACAAACTTGTAACGCGTCACAAACATGGGACAATTGGGTATTGGCTTGGTCTGCTTGAACAGCTGCTCGGCACTGGACTGGGAACTGCCCTCGATGACCAGACACTTGCGGAATATGGAGCCCAGGGCTACGTCGTTGTCGTAGGGACGATGCTCCTCAATGATTTCGCTGTCAAAGTCAATGTTCAAGTCGTCCACATCAAAGTTCTTATGCGGTATGGCCTGAGGACGGGAATACCACTGGACAATAGCACGGCAGGATTCCTTATGGCTCATCTCCCGCAGCTCATAGAGATGTAGAATCTTAGCGATATCACAACCGTCCACAGTGTCCGGCTCAGCTGCGTCCGCATTGGCCACCAGTATGTAGTCGCCAATTGTTAAAGTCAGCGGTCCGTACACACACTTTTTGTAGAAGTAAACGTTTTTGTGCTCCAGACTTTTGACAAATGTGTTCGGCTTGTGGCTGCCGATCCAAATGACCTGCTGCTGACTAGCACATATTTCATTTTCGTTATTAACCATAGTCAAGTAGTCAAGCAAATATTCTCAGTCAGCAGTTGTATAAATAAATGGGTTGTGTTCCACTTTTGTCTCTCTTTTTTTACTCAACTCAACTCAATAAATACAACAAACAATACACAATCAGCAGTCAGCTTGCCGCGCTGAGCACCAATTTTGGCGCAAAAATCGAACGATCATGACAGCTATCGATTACTTAGTTGCGATGAATTCATTGCAGCCCTGAGTCAGTGCTGCCAGATGTGTTCTCTTAATAATTGGTACAAATAGTAACAAAGCTGGTACATTTTTCATTATTGGTACAAAACTAGGCAAGCTCCCAGAAACTGATCTCTCTCCAAGCTGCAGCCCGAGACAGAAACATATCGCCAGCAATTAGAATTTTAAAGATAATTAAATTTAAATCTACAGAATTTCGAATCAAACGACAGTTAAGAGCGGAGAGAGAACAGATTGTGGGCGTCAGAAATGCTTGTACATTAAATATTGGTACATATATGCATATGCTTTTATTTATGACTTTTAGTAGTTTGTAGTTAAGTATAATGTAGTTTTGGGTACGTAATGAGTACAAATATCAAGCAAATCGAATCAAACATTTTGCATTGCATGCATAACAAATTTCATTTTCATTTTTTCTTTTCTTTTGTTTTTATATATAATATAATAACATTTATTTTAAACATTTTTCTTCGCTTCTATTTAAAATGGCCTGTGAATTTTGTCCACTCCAATAATAAAAAATCAGTTTAAGTTCTAAGTACGCAAAATAAAGTCATTAAACTGTGTGATGCTTAAATTAAAAATTAATCACAATTCATACATATACAAAAAATACATACATAATACTAAAGATGCTTAATAATTACAAAATTAAGGAAATTAAATCACTGGTCAAGTCGATGACCAAAACTCAAAGTTCAAAAAGTAACGTCTACTGCAAATATTAAGCACATAAATGTTACATATTTTGAAGGGGAGCAGGAAGGATTTAACTATTGTGGTTCCTGTAGGAGTAATCCTGATCCTGATCCGCTGATCCGCTTCAATAGAGTGTTTTGTGTGTAGGTTCTCTTGAGTAAAAACTAACAGATATACATATATCTATATATAAGATGAGTTAATGCTTTGATAGAGATGCTTGCTTGCATTATTCGATCTATTCAATTTCGTGGAAGCGTAGAATGGCGCGTCCGGGAATCTCGGAATTGCACAGCTTCTGTATGACTTCGGCGGCCTGTTCGCACGGAAATACCGAATACGGCGGTGGCTCAATCTTTTTATCCGCCACCAATTGCACCAATTCGGCCAACTGCTCGGGGGTGCCATTTGAAATTGGTATGATCTCCTGCTGATACTCATTGGAGAGACGTGAGAATTTTGGCAGCAGTTTTTCGGCAACCTCCTCGCTGATCAGGACCACACCGCCCTTGGACAGACAGTGCATGGAACGATGCAGACTTCTGGATGTTGTGCCAAAATCAATGACCACATCCACAGCTCCTCCACACACATCCTTGGTGCGCTCAATGAGCTGTGGCTCATAGAGACACTCGTTCCACTGCACAACGCTGACACTGCAAGCAAAAAAGAGAAATATTAGCTTGGATTGAAAATCGAATGGTAATCGAATCGCTGTCGATTACTTATATTTTTCCATACTCTTCCCTTGACACTATCAAAAACTCCAAACTGTCATAACTTTTCCAAAACTTAACCGATTTCCTTCTGGAATATCAATTTTGCCATTACTTGGCCTCTATTTTCATTCTGCATCAAAATTGAAAAACACAAATTTTCATCCCTCACTGTCAATTTTTTCAATGTCTCCTATCACTGTCAAATCTCTCCACACTCTTCCTATGACACTATCAAAAACTTCAAACTGTCATAACTTTGCCAAAACTTAACCGATTTCCTTCTGGAATATCAATTTTTTCATTATTTGGCCTCTATTTTCATTCTGCATCAAAATTGAAAAACACAAATTTTCATCCCTCACTGTCAGTTTTTTCAATGTCTCCTATCACTGTCAAATCTCTCCACACTCTTCCTATGACACTTTTTCACAAACTTCAAACTATCATAACTTTGCCAAAACTTAACCGATTTCCTTCTGGAATATCAATTTTGTCATTATTTGGCCTCTATTTTTATTCTGCATTAAAATTGGAAAATTCAATTTTTCATCCCTCACTGTCAATTTTTTCAATGTTTCCTATCACTGTCCATTCTCTCCACACTCTTCCTATGACACTTTTTCACAAATTTCAAACTGTCATAACTTTGCCAAAACTTAACCGATTTCCCTCCGGAATATCAATTTTATCATTATTTGATCCCTATTTTTATTCTGCATTAAAATTGGAAAATTCAATTTTTCATTCCTCACTGTCAATTTTTTCAATGTTTCCTATCACTGTCCATTCTCTCCACACTCTTCCTATGACACTTTTTCACAAACTTCAAACTGTCATAGCTTTGCCAAAACTTAACCGATTTCCCTCCGGAATATCAATTTTATCATTATTTGATCCCTATTTTTATTCTGCATCAAAATTGAAAAACACAATTTTTCATCCATCACTGTCAATTTTTTCAATGTTTTCTATCACTGTCCATTCTCTTCATACTCTTCCCATGACACTTTTTCACAAATTTCAAACTGTCATAACTTTGTCAAATCTTAACCGATTTCCTTGCGGAATATCAATTTTGTCATTATTTGGCCTCTATTTTCATACTGCATCAAAATTGAAAAACTTAATTTTTTTACTTTTCTGTCAATTTTTTCCTTATCACTGTCAAATAGCATTTACAACTTACTTCTTGATCTCTGTAGCTAGACGGAATCCCTCATCCCGGAGACTAGCCACTGTAATATCCACATTATGCGCACCAGTCGATGCAAAGTGATAGGATGCGGTTCGTACTGCCCAAAGGGCCAATCCTCCAGTGCCCACTATCAGAATCTTGCATTTCTTGTTGGGATCTGTGGCCGCACGTTGACTGAGGATCTCCGTCACCACGGACTGTGCCTTAAAGACGGCATTCATGGCCAGCAAGGCGCCAGTTGGCAACATTGCGGCCTCCTCCATGGGTAGAGAATCTGGTATCGGTACGATATGCTTTAGATCTGGCACCACCAGCAGCTCTGCATAACCGGCTGGAGTCTCATCGAATGGATATACAATGACACGCTGTCCAATATGTAGGCCGCAGTTGTTGGCCTCTGTGATCTCTGAACCCAATGATTCAATTACGCCGGCCACTTCGAAGCCCGGAAAGAATGAACCCTCCCGGATGCCCTGATGAGCGGGCGATGACATCGACGTCACCGACGGACAGTAGTCACTCAATTCGGATGACACTGACGACACGCTGGTTATCGAATTGGAGCGATCCCTGCGACGATAACAGGCACCAGCGCACACAATTTTGATGCGGGCACCATGTGCCGGTGTATCCTCAATGGGTACAAAGAAGTTGAAAACACAGTTTTTTACACCTGGTCCGGGTGATTCAATTGACACCTGTCGGCACAGCTTATTCATGTTGTATGCACTGTTTGTATGCTCGGGATCGGTCGGGGGCAAAGCAGATGCCAAAGATAATGTTTTAAGCGACAAAGAGGAGGTATCTGATGTTCCGCTGCAAGAGATAGGAGTAATAAAAATTCTTTTAGATATGTACATGGAAATATGTCTTATATTTTCTGATAAAAACTTTGAAATAGATTGAAAACCCTTTAATGTGTTGCTCCCAAAAGTTTTATTGTAAAAATAAATGCTCTTATATTATATATTTACGTTTTCAAGATGATGATGAGTGAAAGATACTTATTTTTTTTTACTATAGCTGGAATCGGTATGCAGCTTTTGTATAAAACAAATTCTAATTTGTTAACTGTCAAAAAAGATACAATGTAAATATTTTGCTTTTATCAAAAACGTTTTGTTTATACGGTAAAATTAGCAATAATTACAAATATTATCTATTGTTTGTTTAGCTTCAGGCAAACATGTAAGCCATTTATCATTTACATGGCTCGATTTGGACCAAGGTCATATTTGAATTTGCTTTGAAATCTCATTTGTTGTTTATTACAAAACAACAACAAAAATTCAGAGAGAACACATCATGACTTTTAATTTGAACAACTTCCTATGTAATTATTTATTTAGAATTACAATGACAGTAAGAATATCATGAATTACAATAAATAATACCATTTATTTTTTTCAAGTGAATATTATTGTACTTGGTTAAGATACGAGTAGGTACGATAAAGTTGAAGTATATGAAAGGTCAAGTGGATATATAAATATGCAATAGAGTTGAATTTATTTACAAGATAATTTCATTATGTTTTATTTATTTATTGTCGTGTCAACTTTTTCAATTGTCTGAATTATTTAAGTGCTGTGTTCCATGGCCTTCAGTTTAGCACCTGTTGGAACTGTAATCCCATCGGGGAATTATCAATCAATAATAGTAGCAGTGTATTGAAATGGAGGCTGAATGGCTTTATCATTATTTTTATATGGCTGCCCATTAAAATCTAAATAGGCCTTTTTACCTTATTGGGCCCATCAGATTGTGCTGTTGTTGACTGCAAATATCGACCGGCATTTTTAATTATTTGTTTCTCTTGATTTCACTTTTATTTAATAAGGTTAATTACAAATAAAGCACATTTAAGCTTTATTAATTTGTTAACAATTTCTGTAAACACTTTCACTGTTTATTTTACAACGCGTAAGAGATTTTTCTTTATGATTTGTTCGCCACTCGTCCCAGCACTGAACTTGTCGTGCGCACTTCCAAAGAACAACTGAAATTTTCCTGAGACGACGCGCGCTCTAAAAAGCTAAACCAACCGGCAGCAGCGACGGCGACGGTGACCGCGGCGTCAACAGTGGGGGAATGATGGAATTGGAAAAAACAAAGCTGCAATATACACATACACTTACAGAACATACGCATACAGTCATGTACATGCAAAGAGTGCATGCACTGAGCGTGCCCGTTGAGACTCTTCGAGAATATATCTTCCAGTTATATCGACATATATACTGTGTGTGTGTTTCTAAATTTCTTAAGAAAATTTACAGGAAAAAAAGGACTTCGTTACATAAATATGTGTGTGTTACTGCATATTTATAGCTGAAATCAGCTGATGTACTTAAAAACTTCAAACTTTTTGTCAGTGTACAGCAAGCAGTCTGTTGGTTTTTATCTTTTGTTTTGATTCGTGTGTACATACGTAGATACATACATATCCACACAGTAAGGCAAGTAATTTCTTTTCTTTTTAACAAAGTTAATAAACATGAATAAATGTTTATACAATTTAAAATTTTTTTGAAAAAGTTAGAATTATAAAAAAATAATAAACGGTAACTTATTTTGTATAAAAAAAATGTGAATTTTTTATGTTGTTAAAAATATTACTTGACTAACTATATGTAGCCAGTATGTCGCAAATCAAAAATAAGAATTTTGAAAAAAATAACAAGGCAACGCGTAAAAAACATTGAGTAAAAAAAAAAACAAAAACAAACAATAATATTTATTTAGATAGATTTGTACATTTGTTAGGGGTAAACGAAAGTGTTGTTGGTCAAACTGCGATGCGTTGTTAAGTAGCACAGATGTTTGTATTTATTAATAAAATTGTTCTAGTAAATTTGTAAATATTTATGAACGTTTGTTTGAATATGTAAGAGATTCTCTATCTGAAACGCTGAATTAGTCACGTTCTCAATCTCTGCGTGTGGCATAACTTATAATAGAATATAGTATATGTAAGATCTATTGAGGTCTAACACTTTAATTATTGATAAGCTTTATTTACAATGGAAATTTGTTGTTTACTTCAAATAGAAACAAATTAAATGCACATAAACTAACAAGCAACTGTGTGCACACCTTCATACATAAAAAAAAATGCATACATACAAACGTGTGTGTACGCTTTTTGTTTGCTAACCGGGCGAGAGATGTTTGAATGGAAAATGAGGGTCAAACACAAATGCAAACACAACCACAACAATAACAAAAACAACAACAACAAGAAACATGTGTGTGCTGCGTGATTATCACGCACTCGCCGCGTGCAAATTCGGTTTGTATAGTATGTACTCCATCAGCCGGCGCTGCTCTCTTTTTTCTAACTCTCTCAGAGAGTGTAACTCTCTTTTTCTCTCTCTCTTTCTGTGTAACTTTGGTCTTGTTTTGGTTCGCAGTCTCACCCTCAACTCCAAAAAGCGCATTGGCCGTTGCTCACATAAGATATGATGGTTAAGGGGAAGGGGAGCTGAAAACGGAATACGAAGATAGAAACTTAAAAGCGCATGCATCTTTGTTTTGTGCGTAAAACTGTCTTTGTTCTTTGTTGTCGAGCTGGTACACAAACTCACACTGATATAAACAAATGTATATAAAATATGCATATAGCAGATGTACACACTTATGTATGTGCATCCTGATAATAAAAATCTCTGAAATCTTTTGGCGGTCTTAAAGAAATCTGTTGAGGTCATTTTTGGAAATTTACAGCGTTATAAATAGTAATGCGCTGTATAATTTAAAATTATCAATGCATAAAATCTGCATCCATTTGTACTTGAATAATATAAAATCAAACATACTTAATTAAAAATTTTACTATGTTTTGAATTGAAACAATATATTCCCAATATGTAGTTAGAATTGGTCGATTCAGGTATTAATTTTTTACATTTTTAAGGTACTTTCCTGACTAATTGTACATCTGAGGTATTACAACATTGAATAATGTTTTTTTGCATAGCATCATATAATCTTCATTACACCCTTTTTCCAAGAATTGGGTACAGGGTATAAAAGCGAAGGTGCCATAAAATTTGGCAATTCGAATTTACTGAATATACAAACACACACACATGTACACACGCATATTAATTAAGCTCAATTTATGCTTTCCGTTCATATCTCATGTTCTCAATAAAAGAAATAATGTCAATTGCAGAGAAGTTGGATCAATTGTTAGTTAGCTTCAGATCATGAGATCAGCATATTGCAGGTTTTTCAAATGTCAACTAATTTGTTTATTATTGTTGTTGTTTTTGAGCAACTTTTCAATTAAAATCGATTTGGAATTCTTTCAGCCAATTGTAGATTATAATTAATCAAACGATGATTTGCATTTGTGGCGCCTGAAAAAATGTTGAAGTCCATTTATTTTTAATGGCATCACTCCGATTACCGTTGCTTGTAACTCATTAATTTACAGCAGCAAGTCGGCTAAATAAAATGTAACAAATTATGCAGCAATGAGACATTTAATTTTATTACAATCGTTTGCATTTAAGCGGAATGAACTCTACACATCCCGAGATGCTATTTATAGATCCTTTGTGTTTGTATAGTATAGTATTCAATAAACGGATCGAGCACAAAAGGCCATCGTCAGCGGTTGCGGATTGTGATTATGATTTCTGATATTAAATTAATTTACAATCCTCATATACGCACATATATATATGTACATTGTATTAACATGTATTAATTGCGTGTGGTTTTCTTTTTGTTTCCAATTCAAAGTCGAGTGGAATCGCCAGGGGCTGATAGAATGGCACGAGTAGCTTATTTATTTACTATGCACTCAACGGTCACTGGAATAGTAGTTGTTTATATGCACGCGAATAACAAAACTGTTTGTTCTTAATTCGATTTCAAATATATTTTTAGATTGCGTGCAGAAAACTATGCTGACTTGGTTGTATGTATTTCATGTGTATGTACGCAGACGCCCAATTTTTGAATTACGCAGCAAATTTGACACGAAAGCGCAACGTGATAAATTCAAAGAAGAGAAATTGGAATTCAAACTCCCGAATGACAAGGTAAATCCCTTAGGAAACTTGTCTTGTCCATATGTCTCTGTCTTAAAGAGAATTGCGTAATAAGATTTCCATTAGTTAGTTGCAACTTACCTTATAAAAATGTTAAAATGTAAATCGATACAATTTGTAAATATTGGTTTTCCAGCTTTTCAATAATTGTTTTTTTTTTGTTCAATAAAATTGTCAATATTGTTGTTAACTATTCACACGTAGCGTTAAAAATGCAATAATTACTTCTTGCGCTTCTTGTTTAGCTTGTTCAATGTTTTACAGCACCGTTGCCGCACGGCATACAGCTCATAGAAGGACACATTTGACTTTGAAGTCTCCTTTGCTGGATACAAACGAAACAGCCATGTAAGTGTAAATATAAGAAACGAGCCTGCGCACAACAAATAACGAATGTTTGATATTCAAAATTAACAGCTTTTGCCTGTAGGTATTTCACAGCACTTGTGATGTATCGGTAAGCAAAGCTACTCGATATACCATTCGTGTCAATAAGGTGACTGCTATAGTACTTGATCTAAAAGTGGTCAGGTCATCGATGTTATTGCGACAATTATATCGATAAGAGATCTTAAGTTGTATATCGAAACGCATCTCTACTTCGACCCTATGACAACAACAGTTTTTGGCGGCTTTCGTTTATTATTTAGAACGTAATAAACTATATATAAAGTAAAGTATTTAAAATTAAACCTTGTATTACGCAGCTTACACATGAAACGCAGCAAGTCAAGCAGTGCTGGCGGCACCAAAAAGAAGCCAAAAACAGAGGTGAAGAAGAAGGAAAGTAGCAGCAGTGGCGAGGAGGAAACAGTTGCAACAGTGCCCGCAAAAACTTTCACACCGAGCTACAAAAATGTTGAACAGTTTATGAGCCACCTTCAAGATCAACGTCTTGCCTGCGCCTCCGATGTCCATGAGTTTGCCTTCAGGAAGAAGCGAGTGCGAGTGCTGAGCACGGAGAGTGAAGTGAGAGAGGGATGCAAGGGAGGCGTTGTCTATTGGATGTCCCGAGATGGACGTGTCCAGGACAATTGGGCTCTGCTATTTGCCCAGCGTTTGGCACTGAAACTGGAGCTGCCGTTGACGGTGGTATTCTGTTTGGTGCCCAAGTTCCTGAATGCCACCTTGAGACACTACAAATTTATGCTGGGCGGACTGCAGGAAGTGGAGCAGGAGTGTCTCAAGCTGAACATATCCTTTAAACTACTGCTGGGTCCGGCTGTAGAGCGTTTGCCGGAGTTTGTGCAGGCGGAGGACATTGGAGCAGTCGTCTGTGACTTTGCCCCGTTGAGATTGCCGCGTCAATGGGTGACGGATGTGGCCAAGAAGCTACCTAGCTATGTACCCCTGACACAAGTCGATGCACACAACATTGTGCCACTCTGGGTGACATCAGAGAAGCAGGAATACGCCGCACGCACCATACGCAACAAGATCAACTCCAAGCTGCAGGAATTCCTGACGGAGTTTCCCCCAGTGATCAAGCATCCACATGGCAAGGAGACAAAACTGCAGCCTGTGGATTGGAATGCCGCCTACAAGCTGCTGAGCTGCGACATGAGCGTGGATGAGGTGGATTGGGCCAAGCCGGGTTACACGGCTGCCTGCCGACAACTCTACGAGTTCTGCACGCGTCGCTTACGTCTTTTTGATGGCAAGCGTAATGATCCCACTGCGAATGCATTGTCCGGTCTGTCGCCCTGGCTGCACTTTGGCCAGATCTCGGCGCAGCGTTGCATCCTGGAGGTGAAACGCTTTGCCGGCACGCACAAAGCTTCAGCGGATGCCTTCTGTGAGGAGACCATTGTGCGACGCGAGCTGGCGGACAACTTTTGTTACTACAACGAGCACTACGACAGCTTGAAGGGATTACACGGCTGGGCATATCAGACACTGGATGCGCATCGCCAGGATAAGCGTAGTCCGTGCTATACACTCGAGGAACTGGAACACTCACGCACCTATGATGATCTCTGGAACTCGGCACAGCTGCAGCTGGTGAAGGAGGGCAAAATGCATGGATTTCTACGCATGTATTGGGCCAAGAAGATACTCGAGTGGACAGCAACTCCAGAGCAGGCACTGGAGTACTCCATACTGCTAAATGACAAGTACAGCCTGGATGGCCGTGATCCCAACGGTTATGTGGGCTGCATGTGGTCCATTGGCGGTGTCCACGATCAGGGCTGGAAGGAGCGCGCCATATTCGGCAAGATTCGCTATATGAACTATCAGGGATGTAAACGTAAATTCGATGTCAACGCTTTTGTGATGCGTTACGGCGGAAAAGTCCACAAAAAGCCAGATAAATGAAGCTGTATTTCATTATAATTATTGTTACTCGAAAAGTAAATCAAGTTTACATTGTTTATTAGAAAATGTTTGAATTTACATCTAAGGATCACACACGCTTAGCGTTTAATCCTTAATCCTTTTCAGCAATTTTGGTCAGATGCTCCTCGATCTCCTTCTCGTCGAGAATGCGGAACTGCGGATTCGACTTGCTGACCACACCAATCTCAATGCCATTGGGCTTGAAATCAACGGCCAAAACGGTGGACAAACAGGTGATGGCCAATTGAATGGCCTTCTCCTCCGACAAGTTGTTCTTGTACTTCTTTTCCAGATAGCTGTTGGCCTCTATCATCTTGGCGCCCACCGAGCAGGCACGGAAACCACAGTAGTAACCAGCCGGGTCCGTTTTGTAGACACTGGGACCGAGTTCATCGTCATAGGAGATTAGGACCATGCTGCAGCCAAGTGGACGCATCTCGGCATTCTGTGTGTACACCTGATTGATGTCGGCAATGCGGCGGCAGAGCACATCCACGGGCATTTCATAGCCGTATTTATAGCGGAAATTGGCGGCTTCATAGCGCGCCTTTTGCACCTGCGAACGGGAATCAGCTGCAAGTGGAAAATGGAATATCAGTTGCCATTATAACTGAATTGTATATATATATCTGGTAGCTTACCAATGCGGCCAGTCATCACACAGCCAATTTCCTTGGTGATGCCAAACAAATGGGTCACTGTCTCCGGCACAATGTTCTTCTCCGTCACCTTCTTCTGAGTGGCCACAACGGCACAATCGCCGCTCTTTAAGGCCACCGATGTAATGTTCTCCTGCGTAATGGCCTTAAATGCATACTCTTAAATGATAAATAGTTATTAAAACACCTTATAAACATATATTATACACAATAAACTTACCCACTTGGTAGAGGCGTCCCTCTGGCGAAAAGATTGTAATGTGTCTATCGAAACCGGCTGAACTTCCTCGCGACATATTGGCGTTATTTTACTTGACTGCAGGCGAGCATAATGCAACACATTTAGTTTATCCATATTATTAACATTTAATTTATGCACTCACCTTTGTTTTTTTAATTTCAAATTTTAAACTTGAAGTGTAAATTTCGTTTTGCCTCAAAGACGAAATTTTATAAAGTCATTGCTTACCAGGGCTGCAGTAAAGTATCGAAGTATTGCGCGATAACTTCAAAACAATCGTTTGGATCTTTAACTTGTTTTTTAAGTACAAAAAATCGAGCCAGATCGGGAAATTTTGCAGGGTGGCAGCCTTTGATCCGGGTGGCAAACTAAAGACGAGAAAAAGGTAAATATGAGTTTCAAAACAATAAATAAATTAAATAATATTAGGCTTGTGTTAAAGTGTTAACTTAAGTATATAAACGGTTTGGCGGCGCTGCGTTACGAACATGCATGAGGATGACTTGAAAAATCAATTAACAATTGCGCGCAACGAGATAAACAACTTGAGGTACAATACAGAAAAAATATGCTTGATGCTGTTTGAAGTTCAAGTTCAATGTTATTTATGTACCTTGAATTCGATTACATGTGCAGACAGCAAGTGCGCAACTTGCAACATGTGCAGCGCAAGGACATTGAAACAATAAACCGGCTGCTGCAGGATTTTCGCTGTGAAGGCTGTGCCAGCAACAAGGCCAAGAACAAGGACAAGCTGGAAACGATTCTACTTCAGGTGCGTGCCAGCTGCAGGTAGGTAGAGAACATTAAACACTATTATTAACTGCTTGTTAACTGCAGACAACCAGCAACAATGACAACAATGTGAATGTCTGCGCTGATGTGGCCCAGTTCAAGCCAATTGGCGTTATACGCACCGCCTTTCCGGAGAAACGCGCCGTGCCACGACAATCAAGTGTTGGCAGTCGACTGCGTAGCAGTGTCCAGCTAAGCGATAGTGTCTTTAATAATCCGGAGCACTCACTGGAGGGACTGTGCGACTTTTCGCATATGTGGCTTATCTATCACTTTCATCGCAACAACAATCATCCCAAGGCAAAGGTTGCTCCCCCACGTTTGGGCGGAGAACGTGTTGGTGTCTTCTCTACACGTTCGCCACATCGTCCCTGTCCCATTGGATTGTCGCTGGTGGAAATTGAAAAGATTGAAGGTGCCACTATAAGCTTCTACGGCACTGATATGGTAGATGGCACGCCTGTGATGGATATCAAGCCTTATATACCCTATTACGATGCACCGGTGCTAAGCATTGACTCCGGTATGCTGTGCTGTATTATACATGCAATAATAATTATAATTGTATCTAAAACAGGTCTTACTGCCGTCATTCCAAATGAGAACAGCGCAGACTTTTATGATTCACGCCAGGAACCCGACGGAGAAGAGTCGAATCTGGAGTTATATGGTGCCGCAAGCTTCTCGGCCAGCAATCCAAGTAGCAATGGAATGCCACCCTTGCCCAGCGCTGTGCGTGTGCCCAATTGGGTGGTGGCCAGTCATCGCCTTAACGTTTACTTTAATGAGCATGCTGAGGTGCAGTTGCAGGAACTGCAGGTGCATAAACAATGCATTGTGGACATCTTGGAAGCGGATCCACGTTCCGTATATTTGCGCACAAAATACGGCTCACAGATCTTCACTTTCCAACTGAGCGAGGTGACAGTTACGTGCAAGTTTGATGACAAAGCCGGCAGTGTGACTGTCGTCCAAGTGCGACGCAACGAGAATATCCAAGTGACTGCACTCGATGGCGAACCACGCAATAATTAATTAATTAATGAAGATGCCTTCATTTTCATCATTAGTTTTAGACTCTGCATTGTGTTCCCTGAACTGCTTGTAGTAAAGTTAATTACGTGTTATTTTAAGTATACAAGTTGAGGAGCTTTAAGATTTAAAACAATTTCAATTTTGTCGCGGTTGCATATGAAATATACGAGGCATTAATATATAAACTGTATTGTGTTTTTTTCTTGACTAGAGGCTATGGCATCATATTAAACATTCTCTTTTTATCAAGTTTACTTTAAATTCTTTTATTATATATATATTTAACAGCATGACAACGTTAAGCTGGCCAGAGTTTCTTAGCCAGGCCAAGCAGCTAGTGGAAATATCAACTAAATTAGACGACAACTGGATACTCTATGAAAAGGTAAGTAATTTATATATAATTTTCAACACTTACTGATATTGTTTCTTTTTAGGACAACCAGGAGCCAAATAGTTTTCTCAAGTACTCGCAAAAGATTAAGTGTAAAGCCAGTGACGACCTCATAAATGTAGAGTATCACATAGTCTACAGTATATCTTACCAGGTGCCGGTGCTGTATTTTCAAGCTCATAAATCAGGTATATTTTTAATTGCAAAAATGTAGATAATCAATAATAACAATCATATTTTCACAGATGGCAGTCTCTTGGAATTGGAGGCCACGTGGAAAACATTTATGCCGGAGACACAACGCAGCGAACTCTACCAAATGTTGACACAAATGGAGCATCCAGTGTTGTTTCGTCCCTTCATGGCATTTCATCCTTGTCGCACCACGGAGATTTTGGCACAGTTCGGCAAACCCAGTACAAATCTATTGATTACCTTTATAAGTTTATATGGACCTTATGTTCAATTAAACTTAGCAAATGCCTATGGCTTAGATACACATTAATTATGAGTAAAACTATGAATATATATTTGATAAATAGTATTTATTATTGGTTTTTTTAAACACTGATTACAGGCGTTGTTTACATATACATATATATGGTTATGATCCTTAATTGTCTATATAATGTGGTTCTAACTATACACATACATATATACGCATTTGCTGTCCGTGATCTTGGCACAATTGAAAACTCAGTTGGCCTTTGATTATAATATGTAGTATTATGCCGCGTATGCGTAATATTTAACAATTTTGATAAGCGGAGGCAAGTTTTAAACTGAACAGGAATTCTTAAGTATATATATATTTATATATATTTCGCACTTGAAGCTACATTT
Organism: Drosophila falleni; assembly: GCA_035045575.1. NCBI lineage: Eukaryota > Metazoa > Arthropoda > Insecta > Diptera > Drosophilidae > Drosophila > Drosophila falleni. The sequence continues at coordinate 11,894,641 of JAWNOV010000011.1, forward strand.
AATGGCACATACATGAACTTTCTTCAATAAAACTAAGTATATAGCAATATAACAAAGATACTTTCAGTAAGTATATATAAGCACTTAGTATTTAAATATAACTAAATATTATTATTTATTTATATATACATTCACTCTTAATGCGTTGCATTAGTTTATGAGTTAATCTTTAATTTCTTTGAGACTATTTCTAATAAATATTTGACTAATTTGTTCTATTTATTTAGTTACTACTATACTATAATGAAGTTGTAAGCTTTAGCCTGTTTTGGTATTTTTCGATTTTTGTAAATAAATACACTTTAGTCTGTTGTTTTATATTAGTTTAGTAACAACTAATTACAATTCGTACTACATTTTGTAGAGTTTGCATTTAGTTCTTAATTACTTTTAAGTGGTTTTTTGCTTGATTTATGGTTTTTAAATGTATTCCTAAGAGTTAAGTTCTTCATTTATAATTAATGTTAACTGGCTACTGTGTGGCAATTGCATCCTGACGCCAAGACACAATTAGGATATCCGATCCGCTTGGAAAGGATTTCCATTTTGTGGGCGTGAGGAGTCGCATCGAAAAATGTTCTTTGCATAAATTAAATTAATTTATGTATATTTATTGTGTACATATTTGCTTTGTTTTGTAATTGAACTAAATATGTATATATATATATGTAATACACATTTACACATACATTTATTGTTGAATATATATACACATTTATTGTATTTGAATGAGAAAGCTCTAGAAAATTTAATGAACCTTACATATTTTAAAAAGAAGGTTCTAATGCATAATATATCTCTTTATATCTTTAAAATACAAATTAAAAAGCATACAGTGATAATACATAATTGAGTATTTTCAAAATCGATTAATCTTGCTTTGATGTGGATTAATATTTATATGCATAAAATTTTTATAGATATTTCTAAGTAGAGGATTCTGTATTTATGTATTTATGCAAGGAATGCGTCGATAATATCAATTAATGTAAATCTACTCTAAACTAAGTATCATTTATAAGGATATAGATCTAAAAACAATGCATTTCTATTATTAATTAATTTAATAATATTCCTTAAGTAACAGAGTATATACAATCTACATCTAAAATCCGTTTCAGAACTTTATTCGATTCTAATCGTGAGTTGTATGTACTTTTGGCTTCTGTTATTTATTATATTAGTTTAATAACTTCATTTGTTTAAATTTAGAGTATTTGTTGTGGCAAGTACATACATATTATACATATACATATATGACTATATCAAATATACACGTCTCGGCTTATTTTATATACTCGTATTCCGCTTCTTTTGTATCTCATTATATGTATTTTTATATCAAAATTTTATTTAAAGCTGCACCATTTCATTGATATTGTGTATATCAAGTTACATTGTTCTATATACAATATACATGTAATAAATAAATTGCAGTATATACGTTCAATATATATGTATATCTCTCATAAAATAATAATGTGCTGTGCTGTGTATTTAAAGGGAATTTAAAACTTAATTTATTTTATTTTTTAAATTAATTTTTGTTGTTATTCTCGTTCCAATTGAAAGCTGAAATTAACTGAAGCCGGATGATATGTTTTTATCAAATAGGAACTTTAATAAATTTAATTAAATTGTCAGTATTAAAAAAAAGAAGAAATCTAAAATGAAATAAATGTTTTTTCTGATACTACACAGCACTTGGCACTCAGCACGCACTAATTACGACGGATTTAATTGTAAATATGTATGTTTTTTTTTTAAATATATATGTATATTAGTATATAGTTGTATATTTTATTATTTGTGTGTACAAATTGTGCACTATTTTGAAAAAATCGCACTACAATGTTTGGTCTCATTTTAGTTGCATTATTGGACAAGTTTTGGTTAAGTGTGTGTGTGTGTGTGTGTGTGTCTCTGGTGTTTGTGGTCTTATTTTATCTAATATATAATTAACAAATACATGTGTACTCCACTCTCTGCAGTACATCTAAAGCTTTCATATGGTTAACACTGATGCGCATATAACTCTGAGATTTTCATTTCATATATGTTTTATATATATTAACTTATTCTATTGGCCATATCCATGGATATATACAAAGTTGCTGGGCATATTTACAGCTTAAGAAAACGTCTGGAATGCATATGAGACTTGAGTGGAACTCAACGTACAATATTTGGGATACTAGTTGTACTTATACTTATACTCTCGGTAAAAGTATTCGTTGAAGTTCTACCAGATTAGAACTCGAAGTACTCGTTGTAGTCCTACTCGTCATAGCTAAAGTATTCGTTGTAGTCCTACTCGTCATATTTAAAGTATTCGTTGTAGTCCTACTCGTAATTTCTTAAGAATTCGTTGGAGTTCTACACCAAAATATCTCCTCGAGGAAAATATACTCGTTATAGTTGTAAGAGTTATATTTGAAGTACTCGTTGAAACTATACATTCAAGTTCTACTCAAATTACTCATAATCGCACCATAATTGGCCACATTTAAAGCATTCAACTTAACCGTAAAGCTCTGCTGGTCACAAACGCATATATTTTGTAAAAACAGGGTATTTTTTTAACTAAGCAATCCGGATTTGAATAATTAAATCGTTTAAAGCTATGTTTACTGGTACTTAGGCTTGCTAAGGTAAATTATGGACGGTGGTGCTTCTGGTTACAATACGAAATTCATCTTCCAGCTCATCGGCGGACTCAGCGGCCTGTCTCCGGCCGATGAAGTCGGTCGATGCGCTGCGCCGGAATCAGCTGCAGAGCATGTTGAAAAATCCGCGTCCTTTTTCGGAACGCGGCGCCATCAGCATAGGAACTTGATTCTTGTGCGTTACCTTAATCTGTAAACAAAAGTTGGATAAAGTCAGGCTCTACTTGAATAATAATCCAAAAAATATCAAATTTTCTAGGTGATAAAAATTTAAATGCAGAATCAATTTAGAGGCGAAATCATGATCAAAATGATATTCCGCTTGAAAATCGGTTCATTTTTGACGAAGTTATGGGAGATCAAAGTTTTCGAAAAAATGTCAAGGGGTAAGTATGAAAAATTGGGTGATAGATGGCTTAGTATCGAAAATATATCAAATTTTCTAGATGATAAAAAATTTAAATGCAGATTCAATTTAGAGGCGAAATCATGATCAAAATGATATTCCGCTTGAAAATCGGTTAATTTTTGACGAAGTTATGAGAGATCAAAGTTTTCGAAAAAATGTCAAGGGGTTAGTATAGAAAATTTGATAAAAATCGAAAATATAAAAAATTTTCTAGATGATAAAAATTTAAATGCAGAATCAATTTAGGGACTAAATCATGATCAAAATGACATTCCGCTTGAAAATCGGTTAATTTTTGATGAAGTTATGAGAGATCAAAGTTTTTGAAAAAATGTCAAGGGGTTAGTATAGAAAATTTGATAAAAATCGAAAATATATCAAATTTTTTAGATGAAAAAAATTTAAATGCAGAATCAATTTAGAGGCCAAATCATGAACAAAATGACATTCCGTTTGAAATTCGGTTAATTTTTGATGAAGTTATGAGAGATCAAAGTTTTTGAAAAAATGTCAAGGGGTAAGTATGGAAAATTGGCTTAAAATCGAAAACATATCAAATTTTTTAGATGAAAAAAATTTAAATGCAGAATCAATTTAGAGGCCAAATCATGAACAAAATGACATTCCGTTTGAAATTCGGTTAATTTTTGATGAAGTTATGAGAGATCAAAGTTTTTGAAAAAATGTCAAGGGGTTAGTATAGAAAATTTGATAAAAATCGAAAATATAAAAAATTTTCTAGATGATAAAAATTTAAATGCAGAATCAATTTAGAGGTCAAATCATGATCAAAATGGTATTCCGCTTGAAAATCGGTTAATTTTTGACGAAGTTATAAGAGATCAAAGTTTTCTAAAAAATGTCAAGGAACTCACTGTGCAAGGCATTTGCATCCAGGGCTCGCCATCGATTTGCATGGGAAATGTCTTCTTGGTTTTAATGATCACCTCGCTGCATTGGGCCAATCTTCGTCCGGATGCACGGAGTCCAGTGCGCACTTGTCCCATGTGCAGGCAATTTTCCAGACCAATCACCTCAATCAAACGATCGCCAAAATCTGTAAGGCGAACATTTGTCAAACAGATCTCTTAGTTTATTTCTTATGAGAATAGTTTACCCTGTATGGCCACTGAGAGATCCACCGAATTGAAGCTGGTAGCTGAGAATTCCTTATCGCTGGACTTGAGCTTCTTGCTCTTGCCAAATGGTCCGGCACTTTTGCGTATACGCTTTTGGGACAAGTGTTCGCCCCACAGATTGGATCCACCATGCGTATAGGGTATATTCAGCAATGCCACACCCTGTAAATGTGGTCCATTCGCCAAGTCCAAGGCAACACCATCGCACTGAAATGTAATTTATTAATACTTTATTTATCTGATTGAACACTCCATAAGATACTTACCACAATTTCAATATTTTCGTGCAGATTCTTACAGGATGCGGCAAATGTCTCGGATGTTGCATATTCAAAGTACCATAATTTATTCTTCATGCGGCTGTTGAATTTATGCGGATTCTTCTCGCGTTCCAAATGAAACTTGACACAAATTGCAGCATCCTACCGGCAATAAAAGTAGCAATAATAATAATAATAATCAATCAGTCGTTGTTAAAGCTTAAGTAGTTTTGCATTATGCTTGGTCACGTAGTTGCAGCTGCTGCAAGTTTCAATTGTTAAGAGTACAGCTCGTAGTTGTCCCTTTAGAATCTAGATTAGGCTTCAACATCAAGCTACAGCTAATTAAAGTTTGTTTTCTTTACAATTTATTTTAATTTAATGAGCAACGCATTTTCCTAAAACTTTTACGCATTACGAGTAACGTTAAATAATGATAATTTTGATTTTTGGGACAAAATAGTGTTGCCTACTTATATGGGCAAAATAGTGTTGCCTACTTATATGGGAAAAATAGTGCTGCCTACTTTTGTGGGCAAAAATAGTGTTGCCTACTTATATGGGCAAAATAGTGTTGCCTACTTATATGGGCAAAAAGTGTTGCCTACTTATATATATTTGCAAAATAGTGTTGCCTACTTATTTGGGCAAAAATAGTGTTGCCTACTTATATGGGCAGAAATAGTGTTGCCTACTTATATGGGCAAAATAGTGTTGCCTACTTATATGGGCAAAAATAGCGTAAGCTATAAATTCATTTTGATACCCTGAGCCCATTGAAAATGGGCAAAAAAGGGTAATATTCAATTGTAGCAAAGATGCCTTGAAGAGAAACTGAATTCAGATTGTATACGAAATTTTGGTGAATGCATTGCATGTTAATTCACAAGTAAGTATCCATCCCTAGGCTTTCATTTGGGCCATGCATGAGACAGCATATTACTATATATTTGCATATTCGACTCTCGCCTGAATACCTGAGATTGTCTGCTAGTTAAATGGAGATGGGGATGGGAGGGAATGGGGAATTTGGTTAAGGATGTCTGGGTTCCCAGTTTCCAGTTTACGTTACGCATACGACACGTTGCACATTTGTAGGCGCATTTAATATGCATGTCAGCACACCAAAAAGGAAAGGTGAAAATGGGAAGTGAGTTGGTTGAAGGTAGAACTTGTGGTTGGACGCTTTTACATCATAAATAAGATTAATTACAGCCCGAGCGCAAATTGAATTGTCAAGTGAGGCAGGTGGAAATTGAGGCGAAAGGTTGACAAAAAGTTTTTAATTAGCCTGACGTTTCAAAGTGTCAGTCGCATAAAGTTGATGCTGATGTTGATGTTGATGCAATCTGGTCGAAACTAACTTGACGAGAGTGGTTCATTAGCATGTGACGGGCTTTAAGTGCTTGGGTTAATGGTCAAAGAGCAATCAGTAACTTAAAGTCGTAAAGAACGAAAGTGGCAGATTTATCAGAAGGTTATAAAAATATATATATGATATTTTAACAATACATAAGACTCTCGATTCTGGCTTTGTCATTGACATTTCGAGTTTGACTCAAAGGCAAAAGCGCAACACACACAATTACACATGTTACCAACCCTTGACCCGCCCCCCACCCCCGCCCCCCTGCCCTTCATGACGTTGCCCTGACAGTGTCATCAACAACGCACAAGTTCGCGCTTAACGTCAACAATTGACGTTAAACCAAAGCGTCAGCGTGAAATACTTTTCATGCCGTATTACTCGACCTCCCACAACCGAACTACTCCTCTCCAAAAGCTACCCCTCACCCCTCACCCCAAATTCACCCCTGTCTCTACAGAGCAAAGCTTCCTTCAACCTTTAACTTAAGGAGCAAAGTTGTCACTGCTGCGCAGCCACTTGAGCAACCATATCAGACACACACACACACACACACGCACACACATGCGTGTCTACTCACTCACACATGTACATAATATGACAAGTTTGCTTGTGTTACAATCGGGACTCTTCTGAAGACATTCACATGATGTACATGAGTGCTAAATGGATTTCGTGCTGGGAAACAGCCTGGAGGCAATGTGAAATGAAGCCGACAAGTGAAATCCCAGCAGCAACAATACGCACAACAATAACATTGATGCCAGCACAATGCTGTGAACGACTAAGGCATACCCTGCAGTTTAACAACAATTAATTGGATGATTAAACTGAGTGTTATATATTTAAATTTCACAAAATAAAAATTAGGTGACAATTTTATTTGAAGTGAAGAAATCAATGACAAGTAAAAAGAACACCATAATGATCCTTTTATGAATAACATACAGATACAGATACATTTACAGATACATATACAGATACAGATACAGATATAGATACAGATACAAATACAGATATTTAATTTTTCATAATATACTTCATAATGATAACGTTCTCTGGCTATATAAGATTGCGGACTGCTGTTTTGGCATACCCCATTGACTGACCGCTTTTCTAGGGTATACAAGTGTAACAACAACATCGTCGACAGTTTGCTGTAGACGCCTACAGTTTAAACAGACGCACATCAGGTCATAAATAAACTAACATCCTCACTCTGAGACACCCACACACACAAGACACACACAGAGACACACACACACTCACACACACACACAAATACATGCCATAGAACAGACGCATTTTATGGCATTTTGTTGTGTGTATATTTTTTTTTGATTTTGGCAAGGATTTTGTGGAACTTAGTCACAAGACTTGCAATTGTGTGGGCTCATTGCGTATTAGGCTGATATTCAGTTACGTTTCCAGGGTAGCAGATGTAGCAGAAGGGGGTGGGGTTGAAAGGGTGTTAAGTAAGAGTGCAAAATGTTTGCACAAAAAGGATTTCAGCTTTAGCCGCACTTGACAAATGGTGCAACATTACAAAATACATAGAGAAACCCACAAACAACATCAAGCAAAAAGAAACGCGCAAATAAAATCAGAAAACACTAAGGACCTTACTATCAGTGGGATCTGTCTAACAGGATTTCAGTGCGAAGGCGTGTTTCCATTTTGATTAGACACAGGACACAAGACACAGAACTCAAGTAGCGCCTCTCTGATTTGTACAACATATCCGTTTTAGTAGTTGCCATTTCTTTTTTTTTTTTAGTTTTATTACGTTCTCATTTTTTTCTTTCTCATTTTTTTGTGGTTTTTCTTGCGGCCCTGGCCACTAAATTTCTCACTTAACCTTTGTTTATGACCGCATTAAATCTTTTTGGCCAGCAACTTAGTTGCACGTAGCCAAAAAAAGAAAGTATCTTTGATTTTCACTCTCATATCTTTTTGGCTTCATCTTCATCTTTAGCTTCGTTTCGTGTTAAATTATTCAAAAGCCTTTAGTCTGTGATAAAATTTTGTAAGATTTCAGTTTTACAGTCAACTGATACCCAATTTTCCTGCTCTTTTTTCACCCTCTCTCATTTTCACATTTTCCCACACTTTTTTCATTTCAATTTATTGCTTTGCCTGCATCTATTTACGACTAGGTTTGTGTGTGTGTTGGTGTGTATGGGTGTGTGTGTGGTTGTGTTTTGGGGCATACTTTGTCAAATTGTCCCTCGGGCGCAATGTGTTTTGTTTTCTTTTCGCTGTGTGTTTTCTTTTTTTTTGTGGGCACTTACCAATTCCACACTTGCCCCAAGTTGTAATTAGACAAGCTGTCCCCAACTCCAACTTCCTGACAGCTCCTCGCTAGTGCCACATTAATTTCAATGTGCTCTGTTTGCAGTTTTATCCAAATCGAATTAGGATAAATGTTCTTGTATTAAGAGTTAGATTTAAGCAAAATGGCATTAACTGTGATCCTTTAATTCCAAAACTGTTTTAGAAAAAAACCTAATCTACTTAATGAATGCAATTTTTAACTAAATTTTTCCATAAAATTAAAAAAAAGTTTTATTTTGGACTTTTAGTAAAATTTAACTATTATTTCGAATTTAATTTAAAATTAATCATTACTCTTATTAAAATAGACGTTTTTTCGAAATTTTTAAACAATTTTCATTTTAGAACTTATATAACAGTCACGGTTCCTGTAGTTTCTACAGAGGAATTGTGAAGTTTTACAACACTAGTTTTCAACAATGGAGACTGCAACATTTCATTTGCACCTCAAAAGCCGCAAAAACACGCAGGAGAATGTCGAAAATTGCTAATTGTGGCCTGACACAGGACCGAGTCCTGTGAGTCCTCTGAGTCCTGTGAATGCTGTGAATGCTGCGAGTCCTTCCGTTGTTGTTGTTGATTGCTGTGTTGGCCCAAAATGCAGCGATGCATCAATAATTCAAATGAGCCTCTGATGATTCGACACAGCTCTTTGTGAGGGAGAGTGACGAATGAGACAGACAACCAGACAGCCGGACAAACAGACAGCCATTGTGTGTGGCATTCGATTTTGGCCACATTCTCAATTGGCCACGTTGCATGTGTGTTTTTGCCACACAAGTTGCAACTGTTCTAAACTCTGCTCCGAGAGACAGAGAAAGAGGGAGGGAGAATATGGGAGAAAGAAGAGCGAATATGCAAATTTGTGTAGCGTTCGCAATTGCATTTTATGGCTTTTAATATCCTCTATTAAAACAGCTAAAAGGGGTATAAGCATATTAACTGATTGATTGCATCAAGCTGCTCAAAGGGTATTTCATGGTTTTGAAATATTCAATGTTTGCGTTTATTTTTTCTTCTATTTTAAAGGTTTTTCAATGGAAATGTGTTTAAAAAAAAGGCTTCAATTTTTACAGCGTTTTATTTGATTGAAGCTCTCAAGTTTTTTGAACTTTGCATATGAAATAAATGATTGAGTAAATGTACATTTACATATACATATGAATAATTGAAACGAGAATCATGTGTTGACTCAACTTGAGTAAACCAAGAGGAGACGGAGACAAATATACTCAAAAGTTAATATTATTGAAGCCAGAACTGCTAAGGAATTCATTTATCTATTATCTTTAAACCTTTCTGTAATTTTAGTGCATATTATGCTAACAGTATTTTCATAATTAAGACAAAGTTTGATTGGGTTATTAATGTGTTCAAAGGATTATTAAAGAGAATTGTATAAAATCGAGTTTTAATTTGCTACAATTGTTTCTCATTTGCAATTGACCACTGTATAATAATACCGTTAGCCAGTAAAGATATCCTTGATAACGATATCCCTTGACCAGATAATCAAAGCAGGAAATATGATATGAACTCTAGTTGCATCATTAAGGGGAATATTTATTGCTGTTACTGATGTTGTTGCTGTTGTTGTTGGTGTTGTCGAAGCCTAAATGCGTTCACTGATTTACACACAATACAAAACACACAACACAAAAGAAAAAAGAACTAGTCGGAAAGATTTTAGACGAGATCTCGACTATAGGATACCCGTTACTTATTCCATCAGATATAAATCACTAGCTACTAAAAAACTACTGCATACTTTTTGGCGCTTATTTTTAATAACTTTGGCAAGCTATTACTGCCGTTCTACTTGTCCGATCTTGCTGAGATTAAGTGTGATAATAGATAATATTAATAGATAACGTTAATTAAGAAAAAAAACTTATTAAGGCGAAAAGAATTTAAAACAATCTTGACTTGCGTGTGGTCTATAGAAATCTGTGTGCCAAATTTGGTTGCTCTAGCTCTTATAGTCTCTGAGATCCTTTTGATTATACAGACGGACATACGGACGGACAAACAGACAGAGAGGGCTATATCGACTCGTCTTTTGATGCTGATCAAGAATATATATACTTTATAGGGTCGCAGATGCCTGCTTCTCACTGTTACATACATTCTAACGAGCACAATATACCCTATTACTTATTTTTTTAAGTAACGGGTATAAAAAGGCAAGAGGAAATTGTACTCACCACGCCAACGGAGAAATAATTGTTGATAATGTTATAGGGCACGGTGCAGTCCTTGTCCGATTGCACTTTGATGGGCTTCTGTGGAATGTTGCTGCTGCTGGTTGCTGTTGTGGGTGTTGTTGCTGTTGCTGCTGGTGTTGCTGTTGTTGTTGTTGGTGTTGTGGGTGTTGTTGCTGCTGCTGCGGCAGCTGTGGGTGATGGCGGTGTTAGTGGTGTGTTGGGTGTTTGTGGTGTGCTGGCAACTTGACGTTGTCTATTCTGTTGCAGTTGCTCATTGTTATTGTTGCTGTTGCTGCTGTTATTGTTGCTGTTGCTGTTGTTGCTATAAGTTTCGCACTTGTTGGACAAATCCAAAGACAATATAATTTGCTGTTTAACGATGTTGTACGGCTTATTGCACTGACTATTATTATCACTTTGATTATTCTCAGTTGCTGTCTGCTCCATTGTTGCAGCAGCAACTGCTGCTTCCGTTTCCGCTGCCAACTTCTGTTGCTGCTGCTGTTGTTGCTGTTGTTGTTGCTTGTGTTGCACGAGCAGCGTTTCGAGTGATTGCTTTTCAGTTACATCTGTTCTAGTTAGTGGAAATAACACAGCTTTGGCTGCTGATCCCTCTAGCAATTGTTGTTGCTGTTGTTGCTGCTGCTGTTGGCATTGTTGTGGCAGGTTGGTGTTGATGCTGCCTGTGGCACTGCCACTTGAGCTGCTTGCCGTGTTGCTGTTGTTGCTGTTGCTGCTGCTGCTGCTCAACGTTGCTGTCAATGTTTTCTGCATGCGTCTCGTTTCAAATGTGGACATTGAAATGCTCTTGGTGGTTGTGGTGCGTGTGGCAGACTCCTCACCTCCCACTACAACATGCCCAACATGTCCCACATCCTGGCCAACTGTCCTTGTCATATCCTGCGTGTATTCCGTTGAACTTGCCATCATAATCGATGTGGCAGTTGCAGTTGCAGTTGCAGCTGTTGGTGTTGTTGCTGTTGGTGTTGTTGCTGTTGGTGTTGTTGCTGCTGTTGTTGCTGTTGCCATATTGTCGGCTGTGACACTGCTCATGAAGTTTTGCCGTTGGATTTCCTCGAAACGTTCAATCACCGATTTGTCAACCACAACACTTTGTGACAACTCAATCACTTTTTGCATGTTTGAGTGCAAAGTTACCTGGAAATGTTGCACATACGCACAGTTGGTTAGATGTTGCAATCTATGCTACAAAACAGTGCTGGCATTTTAGCTATTATTATTACAATAGCTACAATACAATGGCTATAAATCTGAATATTTTAAAAAATTATTTGACTATGTTTCCAGATTATTAAATAACTGCAAAACACATAGAATAAAATCTATATGTATTTGCTACAAGAAAAAACCATATAATACTAGTAAATGATATTATCGCATATTTATTTTAAAGCAGAAAAATGTAGGAAATAAATAAAAAAACATTCAATCAATTAAAAAATATAGCTTTTTTTTTAATTTTTGATAATTTTTAGCTCTGTATTAAAACTTAAATTTTGATCAAACTAGATTTTGCATACTATAAAAATCTGGCAACGCTGGCGCCGAAAACAAGCTTGTGGTTTTGGTTTTTTTTGGGTATACTTGAATCAGACCGAGTACTCAGATTGAGGCTGATTGAATTGTTTTTGAAGTGTTCTACGTTTGGTTTACAACTAACTGTTGTCAGTTCTTATCGAGGATACAAATATGACTCACCTTTGGTCGCAGCTCTTCAATTGGCGGATTGTTGGTCACCTCGATGCTCCATCGATCCAGCATAACGGTAGATGCCCGCTTTATCTTCTCCATTAATTTGGGTATATTTTCGCCTTCATAGCCGCCGCCCCAACGCAGGCATCTTGCCAAATCGTTGCCAGTTCCCAGTGGAATCACCCCAATGGCCGGCTGGCTGACCAACTCAATGGAGTCTGTGTATAAAGAGATATTATACACTGATAAAAAATGTTCTTACATCAAGATTATGGTCTAAAAACTAACAATTTTGGTCTTATAAAGAGATATAAACATGCACTGATAAAAAAAATGTTCTAAAATCAAGATTATGGTCTCAAAACAAAGAATTTTGGTCTCAAAAATGCGTTAAGAAATAAAAGTTAAATTTTAAAATTACAATTAAAAAGCACATCTTGGTTTTAAGAACATTTTAAATAAGACCAAGTTCTTATTAATAGAATAAATGTTATTTTAATAAGAATTCTTTTAGTTAAAATGGTCATAAAAAGAATTTGTTTAATTTAAAAGCCCCTTAAAGTATGCAATAGATTTTAAATTTTTGGACCTTACAAAAAGGCATCAAACCGAACTTATTATTCGATAGATATTAGTATTTTTCAATCGGACAAGTAGAACAGCTGTAATAGCTAACCAAAGTTCTTAAAGCTATAAAATCTCCTTAAAGTATGCAAAGATTTTGTATTTTTGTACTTTAAAAGGTCCTATTTTTGGAAAAAAATATTTAAGATGAAAGTTTTTGACTTAAGAAGCTGTTCTTTTTTTTCAGTGTATATTTGTATATAGCTATTACAATTTAATGCCATGAAAGTAGTATTTGCTTACCCATGGCCTCGAGCACCCAGCCGACTGTGCCGTCGCCGCCGCAGCAGATTACTTTGAAATTGGGCAAATCCTTAAAGAGCGTGAGTCCTGTCAAGGGTCGAGTGTCGAGCGTCGAGAGCACGTGCCAAACGGATACGTAACCGAGAAATCAGAATTTAAGTAACTTGCCACGCAATTTGCATTTAAATTTGTAAATGTGTGTGTGTGTGTATTATTTATTTTTTCATCACGCATACGCCGTGTGGCCTCAGTACGCACCTTCCTTGGGTCCGCCTTTGGACAAATCGTAGACCTGCCGTGGATTTAGCATATACTGAAACTTGCGTAAGATCCGATCTCCCTGACGTCCTCCGCTTTTGGGATTGACAAAAACCAGCAGTGGACAGCTCAGTTCATCTGGAGGCGTTATTTGAAAATGCGTCGCCTGGTGATGATGATGCATTTGTGATTTCTACTCATTTATTTATATAGTGAAGTCGAATGACACAATTTGGACAATGTGAACAATAGCAAATATATGTACAGGAAGCGTAAGCATTGAGGGTTAATGGATTAGTACAATTGCCAATTTTTAACGTGGGTTAAACATATATTGATTAGGAATAATTTGAACAACGATCAACTCACTTTATGCGCCTGATTAACTGAACGCTGACGATCCAAAACTGCCGGACAAATTGCAGTCGGGGGCACAATTAGCTCGGCAAATTCGCCCAGTGTACACTCCTTCTTCACGGACGAAGCGCAGCGATTATGCAGCTAGAGAGAAGAGCAGAAATTTTTTATCAAATTAGCCCAAAAAAAGAAAATCATTAAAAAAGTAAGTCAAAAATCTGGTGGATAAAAATCTGAGAGCCTTAAATTCAATTTACACTTGAAGTGACTTGGTCGAGGCACTTATGAGTCTGGGTCGCTTTTCGCTGGGTAGCCTACTAGGCGTATACGTATTTATTTGATGAGCACTCTGCACGCTTACTTAAGCGCTCATTTTGCTTTAATGAATCCGATTAAAAGTTTGTTAGCGCTTCCGCCAAATTGTTAATTTTCGCTTAAATGGAATTTAAGCGCCGCTGCCTTCATTTAAATTCGTGGAAGGATAGCTTTTAATTTTTTCTACTCGTAAGGCAGCTTTATTTTAATTTTTTTTTTTGAAAATCTCTCTATTGCTTATCGTTGGCAAATAAAATGCTGTGACACGTGTGAAGTTTTTGCTGTCACACGTTGCAAATTAAATGCTGATAAAATGCAAATAGGTACATGTGCAAATACAACTACAAAGCGAGGGGTGTTCAATGTGTTTTAAAATTTTTTTTTTAAGTATGGACTTTAATCTGAAATAATCTAAACAGTAAGGGCTTAAAATATAAAAGATACGTATATGTTTTTTTTCAATATTGCGCAAATATTTGAAGTTTCAAATAAATATAAAAATAGGTTTTCTTAAAACTAATTTAAATTTAAAAAAAAAATTAGATTTTTTTATGAAAAATTGACTATGTTTAGGAAATCATAATATTTATTTATGTTTTTTGTTTTAAATAAATTAATTCTTGGTTTGAACACAAAAATTGTATAAATAGTTGTGAGTAGACATACTTGTCGAGCGACCCTCGCAAGAGATTTTCATGCAATCTGAAAATTACTTGTTTGTTCAAGAATTTAAGCAATAGCTTTAACAAAAACAAACAATTAAGTAGAGTGCTTTTGACATACTTATCGGTCTACCCTCGCTAGGAGTAGACCAATATTGACTGCTGCATTTGCTGGCAAACGTTTGGCTTACGAAATGTTTACAGCTACAACAGCTAAGGAGGAAGTTTCTTGCATTTGTCGTTGTCAGTCGCCATTTCGGTTGCTTCTTCTTCTTCTCCTTCTCGCTCTCTCTCTCCCACTCATTCTGCATCTTCTTCTGCTGCTTCAGTTCTACTTGTTGTTGTTGTTGTTGTTGCTGTGGCTGAGATAACGAATTCGGCATTATCTCGACTGCTGCACTTGTCAAAGTCGCTCGAGAAAGTTGTGCTTGCTTGGCGTCAGTACGGCGGATAGAAGAAGAGACGGAGGCGGACTTGGAGGCGGAGATGGAATCTGGTATTGCCTCTGGCCGTGTGGCATGCAGCAGCATAATTTCTTTGAGACGTGACAATTTGCCAGCCATAACGAAGCCGAAACCGAAACCAAAACCGAACAACTTGAATCTACATTTGCAACTGTATGTGTGTGAGAGTGTGTGTGTGTGTACTGTGTGTGTGTACTCAGTGTGTGCACATAAGCTGGCGCTGCAGTTTAAATCAGTTGCGCTTAACACAAAGTTTTTAGCCAAAAGACACAAAAACAAATAACATACAAAGTACAAGATTTCTAAAGACAGAGTCTGAACAGGAATAGACACGCACAGATTGCTCTGTTTGATCAAAATAATTGAAATTCTTTGTATTGCAAAAATTGTCGAGCTTGTGCACATTGGAATCTTACTTCTTGTCAGAACTCACACTTCTGCCCTCGATTTGCATAAATATACATATATAGTATTGACTTTATGTTTAGCATGTGAAATGCAACTTTGATTGGACTCGCTACAATTTCATTTTTGGAATTTCAGTTCACATTCCTTAACACCGTGTCAATCTCACGCATACTTACAAAGTATCTCAAAGATACATGGTAAAAGATACAAGTAAGTACTTATACAGGGTGATGCATTTGGATCAAGGCTGCAAATCAGCCTAATTTTTTTTAAAGGAGCAAGCTAAGATTTTGTTCTTGAACCGGTTTATCTACCCTCTGAACCCAAGGTTTGGGTTTGAACTTTGGTTTAATTTTTTAACCAAAAATATTCTTTATATAAAACTTTTCTTGATATTTTTAAAACGACGTAAATAAAAATTTACTAAACAAAATCTAGCTTTATAAAAAATCTATATTTTTTTGAAGATGTCTTATTATTATATGATTTTTTATGTCAAGTTTTAAACAAGTGCGAAATATTAAAAAACTATGCCAACATTCGAATTAAATTACTTTTTAAAAGAAATTGTCAAACAATTTTTTGTGGGACATAGAAAAGAAACCGACATTCAAAATTTATTTTTTCTTGTAAATAAAAAAAAATATCTAAATAAATAACCCGCTATATTCGACATAACTTACCATCATGTGGCACCAGCGACAGGTGAGTCCAGTGATGCCATGATAAGCCTTGATGCGTTTGCGGCACTTGGAGCAGCGTCCATAACAGTTGCCTTCGACCCAATGATGCAACAGATCCGCGCCACATTTGGGCTTCTTCGATTTGACGTAGGTGGTAATGCAGGAGGCAGGTGCATGTTGCACGCATCTTTCATGCACCGTGTACTTGCAAACTATATAAAAATATTAAAAAAATATTAAAAAGTTGGAATTCAATTTGATCAGTTACTTTTTGAAATTTATTTAAACTTTTACGTTTGCAAATGACAAACTCAATTTGTGACAGCGATATTAAATGCTTTTGATTAAAACCACAAACAGACCGACTGACAGTCGACTTATTTGCGAGCTGCTCCTTTTTCTTTTCAATATAAAATGTTAAAAATATGTAATTTCCGTCTGCATTCTGCAAAACGGTTATCGGAAGCTTAAAACGAATGGGCGTACTGGGGGCATATATTTAAATATACTCTCGATACTTACGGACACAGCAGAGACCCTTCTTGCCCAATCCGACCAACATATTTAGGCAGAGATTGCAGTACGCCGGTTTGCTAAAGTGTTTCAGACGCCACACATGAATGCCATCCTCCTTCAGTGTTGTGCTGTCGACGCCTGTAATTGAGTGTGACAGAGATAGATATGGGTAGAGTGAGAGGGAGACAGACTTGATATACGTATCATTGGGTATGGCATAAAAAACAGAGAAGGACCATTTTTTTTTTTTTTTGCATACGTTGCGAAGGTGAAAATCCACACATACACGTATAGTTTATACCCTTTTTTAATAATATAGTAAAAAGGTGTATTTCTTTCGTTGAAATATTATTATCTATTATTATATTTAATGTCAGCAAGATTGGACTTGTAGAACAGCCGTAATAGCTAACCAAAGTTCTTAAAGCTATACAAGCTTCTGAAAGTATGCAACAAATTTTATATTTTTGGACCTTTCCAAAATTTATCAATCCGTATTTTTTTAATCGTTCGATAGACATTTTTATGAATAGGTCGGACAAGTAGAACAGCAGTAATAGCTAACGTAAGTTCTTCAAGCAATAAAAGCTCCTGAAAGTAGGCAACAGATTTTATATTTTTTAACCCCACAAAAATGCATCAAGCCGAGCATTTTATAATTACTCGATAGATATTATTACTATTCGATAGATATTAATACTTTAGATCGGACAATTAGAACAGCATTAATAGCTAACCAAAGTTCTTAAAGCTCCTGAAAGTATGCAACAGTTTTTTTATTTTACAAAAATTACAAAAATTCATCAAGCCGAACTTATTATTATTATTCGATAGATATTATTACTTTAGATCGGACAATTAGAACAGCATTAATAGCTAACCAAAGTTCTTAAAACTCTTGAAAGTATGCAACAGATTTTATATTTTAAAAAAATTACAATAATTTATCAGACCGACCTTTTTTTTTTTAGATATTATTATTATTAGATAGTTATTTTTTTGCAGTACTTTTATATATATTGAAATAAGTAGCGGGTATTCTTTAGTCGGTATCTCGACTATAGCCCTTCCTACTAGATTTTTTTGTTCAACTTGTATTTCACAGAGAGCCTTCTGCAAATGACTTGATTATTGAGGCAGCCAATGCAGGCTGAGATATTCAGGAAAGGAGTGCAGACAGAGGTCGGGCACCAATATAAATTGAGGCAGTGAGGCAGTTAACGCATTCAAAGCATTCACAGTCACTTGCCACTTGCAATTTGGTACTTGCAACTTGGCACTTGGCACTTGTGTATAGTATAGTTCACACTCACTCACCTAGCAGGACCAGAAGTGGAATGGTTGTCATGCCGCCGCGTTGCCACTCGTCCAAGGACACGGTGCCATCGGCATCATAGTCAATTTCAACCATCATCTCTTGCAGTATCTGGAAAGTAAAGAAAATTGCACAGAGCGTGTGAAAAATGCCGCTGGCTGACTTTCATCTGTGGCACGGAAGTCGGTAAGAGTTCCTGATTGACGTTCTGTGGCCGCCAATGTGAAATATACAGAAAATAAAGGTAATTTCACCCAGAAGTACCACAACTTTGACTTTCAACTGGCATCACGAGTGTTATCCTTGATAAACCCATTATACTTTTGCTTCTTCACAAAAAAATGTAATTTCAAGGTATTTTTTCTGATTCTGCTTTGAGTTTTTTGTATGGCATCACATTCTGCTTTTATCTAATCAGTTGATGTTGCTGTTCGTTCTGTGGAAATGCACTCAACTTTCGGCCAATAAAGCAGCACACTTGGCGTATACGTAATATTACTGCATATACCACAAATTCAACTAAAGACATTTTATAAACGTACTTTTAATACCTAAAATTCCTTCTCAAAGTAAATTTTTTTGTTAAACTATCTGAGCATATTTCAATAATTTAATATGCTGTTCTTTTTACTCGAAGGTCTCAACTTTTTATATAATCGATATTCGCAATGCCAAGTCATGAAATTTATGCGGCTTCCTTTTGGGTTAAAAGGCGATTCGTGCTACGCTTTTAGCCGGAAATGAATTTCAAAATTATGCAATTCATTAAGTGTTTTGATTATTATTTCTGTTTCAACTATGCCACGAACTCCTTTCACTCGCAAAAGGCAAAAGAATTTTGATTAAAATATTTTCTATATCTGTTTTGAATTTAAAATATGTGGCACCCTCGCTACCATCATCATCATCATCATCATCTTAAACCCATCATAGAAATGGAAATGTCAGTGAGCCGAAAACCCCAATCCAGTTCTCGTAATTCCAACAGCAACAACAACAACAGCAACAACAACCGCAACTCTGTCTCATCCTTCTTAAAGTCAGTTTCAAGTCCATCGTCGAGTTGCTCATCGTTATGGCATTACCCGAGGGTATTTTTGTTAATTGAGTTTTGTGGAGCTTTGACTTTATTTGTGGTCTTCTTGTGGCTGCCAGCATTTGTTGTGATTATTATTTTTTTAGTTATCTAACAAGTTGAGTCATTACTTGGAAAAAGTCAGATTTAAGGTTGGATATCGAAATTTAATTTAAAAACTATCAGAGTTGTTCTACAAATCTTTACAAATCTGTTAATCTTTAAACTATTTTTGGTCTGCTTTCAGTTTTCAATTTAATTATGTACAAAGATTTACTTTAATTGTTTATTTATATCCCTTATTTTTATTTTTTTGAAACCTTTTTCGATACCCCTCCATTTTAATATTTAATTTATTTTTGTTATGCTTTCAGTTTTCTATTTAAGTATATATAAAGATTTACTATAATTGTCCAATCTTTTCATTTTATTTTTTGATACTTTTTCCGATACCTCTTTCTACATAAAGTCCTTTAACTTTGCCGGGTAAGAGTAAGACGAGTATATTATAGTCGAATAACATTTTAGTTCTTGAAACTATTAAGTCCCTGAAGTTGTCAGTTTGGTCTACGGTCTTCGGTTTGCGGTTGTGAATGAAATGAATGCCAGCTACTGGGAACTTGAATCTGCTCGAAACAATAAAATGAAATTAATTTCGATTGCTTTTCCAAATGTTCGTAAGTAATTGAAAAACTTTTACTCGGACTGCGGACATTGACCAACATTCTGTAGAAGCAATCAGAGCGATTGATGATTGGTAGAGTGTTTTGGCCAACATTAAGTGTGTACGCATATAAATACAAATTGATTGGCATTGATTGCAATAATATGTTTTTAAATGTAAATCGCTTAAATTGAGCTCTGTTTAATTCCCTTTTTCCCTTTCCATTCTTACCGGACGCAATTCGCTGACATCCCAGCCAAGATATTCGGCCACGGCCATCATCTGGTTAACAATGGCATCCATTTCAGCCGTATCCAGTACGCCATTACTATCCGTATCATACAGACGAAACATGACTGTAATAACAAAAATGAATAAATGAATAAACCACTGACTGACTGAATGAATGAATGCATAAAATTAATGAATGAGCTGAGCTCGGTCAAAGGTCAAGTGTGCAGTTGACCAGGTGATTTTTTTCACTTACATTCGAGCTTATCTTCTGGCCGTCCGGCCTCGAGCAGTGATAAATAGCAAACGACATCCTTCAGCGGGACCTTAAGTGTCAAAGGATCAAAGTGGGAGAGTTTACGTGTCAGCAGCTTAATGTCAGCTGCAAGTGAAAGCAAAAGCGAAAAGTTTCAACATTTATAAAAAACAAAAATACTTTCAATTAGCACCAGAACTCAAACATCAAATGCAACTGTTATTTAAGCTTTCAATCAATCGTAAGTCGCAGCTTTCAATGTGCTTTTCAGCAGATTGTTGTCATTGATTGAGTGCCTGGCTCAATGTTATTCAATATTATTATTTACTCTTATTGCAGCTGCAATTGACAGCTACCAATTTAAAGTTTAAAATTGTTCATCGTTTGACACTCATTAATGCTTAATGCTAATTGCCACGATTTGACCCACAACTTAAGGTTTTTTTTTATATTTTTGTACTTTACAAAAAAAAGTCTACATTTTATTATTATTTGACAGATATTATTATTATTAGATCGGACCAGTAGAACAGCAGTAATAGCTATCCAAAACTCTTAAAGTTATGCAAGCTCCTGAAAGTATGCAACAGATTTTCTAATTTTTAATCTTACAAAAATTATTCAACCCGAGCATTTTATAATTTCTCGATAGATATTATTATTAGATAGTTATCTCTTTAAAGTACGTTCATTTTAATAAGTAACGCGTATATAGCCTTTCCGTATAGTTATACCCGTTATTTAAAAAATAAATAAAAGGGTATATCGTGTTCGTTGGAAAAATTATAATTATTAGCTATTACTCTAGCTTCTTAGAGTATGCAGTAGATTTTATATTTTTGGACCTTTCCAAAATTTCTCAATCCAAACATTTTATAATTATTCGATATAAATTATTATTCTTAGATCGGACAAGTAGAACAGCAATAATAGCCATCCAAAGTTCTTAAAGCAATAAAAGCTCCTGAAAGTATGCAACAGATTTTTTAATTTTAAGTCTTACAAAAATTAATCAACCCGAGCATTTTATAATTTCTCGATAGATATTATTATTATTATTAGATAGTTATTTCCTTAAAGTACTTCTATATATATTGAAACAAGTAGCGGGTATTCCATAGTCGGTATCTCGTCTAAAGTCTTTCCGACTAGTTTTTTTGTTCAACTTGAATTTCATTGTGAGCCTTCTGCAAATGACTTGATTATTGAGGCAGCCAATGCAGGCAGAGATATGACATGACAGCCCCTAGTATAAAGTTTAAAGTTGTTCCTCGTTTGTTTTTCACTTCGACACTCATTAATGCTTAATGCTGATTGCCACGATTTGACCCACAACCCAAGTGTTTTTTTTAACTAATAAACTTTCTAGCAAGAGAAAAAGACAGCAAGAGAAAGAGAGAGTGAGAGAGATAAAGGATAAAAGGAAAATGTTTTGCAATTTAACGCCAGCTTGCATAGAACGAACCCAATCAAAATTTCCAGCAAAGTCTCATTAATATGAACCTGTGACCCAAGCTTTAGCCATCAGTTTCAACTTTTGTATACACACACATACATATAGTATATAGAAAGTGCTCTTACTTTTGTGTTTTTTATTGGATATTAATTTATTTGATTTTATAAATTTTCTTCTTTTAACATTTTTATAAACCACAATTTTATTGATTTTCTCATAAATTAATTCTGAATGAGTTTATTTTCAACTTCAAATACAGCATACATTTATTCTCTGCGATTAAAGGGTATAAAAAAAGTTAAGTAAATTTCTATGCCTCTCACTTTAATATCGTATTTTCCTTTCTTTTTGCTCCGATTTCATCTCATGCTCAGCTGTAATTCAAGTACTTTTATGAGAATGTTAGGCAAATTCTCATAAGTTATATAAACACATTTGAGCCTTAATAATTGGCCTTGTGTGTTGGCTTACAAATTACTTATGAAGAAGGACCTCTCCACCAGAGTGTGCGTGTGTGTGTGTATATGTGTGTTTGGTATTTCAGCTAATTATGTTTACATTTCTATGAGTGGCATTAGGAGTAGTTTGCCAATAAATTATAATATATGCGTCGAGTGCGGACGAAAACATTGGTTAATATTTACATTTCATATTAATAACTAAATGAGACTTGGACAGCTTTTGTCTTTGGTCAGGACAAACAATTGGACGCTTGATGAATGCATCAATTACACATACATATACACATATATAAATATATATGTTTAGGTATACGTGTTCCGATCAATGTCAACGCATTTTAGCCAATAAATTTAATTTGCTGAGCACACAGCGTAACAAAAATATATGTATGCATATAAAAAACAAAAACCAAAGCAAAACTAATCCAATTAGCGCTTACAGCGCCCACATCGAGTGAGAGAGAAAGGGAGAGATAGAGAGAGTGAGGGGGAGAGCAAAGCCTATACCATGTTTTACTTACTTAATATATAATGCTAATAGCAATGGCCCGACAAAAAAGCCAGGCACTATGCTCATATTATTTGTTGTTCTTCTTTTGCCTTTTTTTCCCAGACAAAATGAGGACAAAGGACGTTGCAAGAGAGAGAGAGAGAGAGAGAGAGAGAGAGAGCGAGAGAGAGAGCGAAAAAATGCCTAACAATTGCTGCTAAAATGCGTGAAACGACAGGCCGAACAAAAAGCAACAAGAAACAAAAGAAAAAAATACGCAAAAAAAAGGAATGAAAGGAAAAAAATGAAATGAAATTTACGTTCATTAATCATTCGTGTACATTTCAAACGAAGCGAAATGAATGAAACAAAATGGCGAATGGGGAATGAGAAGTAGACAGACAAATAACTTTTCGCAGCATACTTTTAGGCTCTACTGTATGTATGTACGTGTGTGTGTGTGTGCAAGTCGGAATGAATGTTAATTTTACGCATTGGCGCGGCGCATTTTCTGAAAATGCTCTAATTGGGCGTTGATTTACGGCACGATCTGAGACATTGGCGCCTGCCTTAATGTATACCCTGTAAAGGTATTTAAAATAAATTATAATATTAAAAATAAAAATCCATAGATAAAAACTTCTACAATTTCTTAATGATAGTCATATTATTTATATTTTAAATAACTAGAAAAAGAAATTTGGTTCTTTTTTTTCTAATAATAAATTGTTTTGTTTTGTAAGTCTTACTGGTAATATTTAAGAGATATGTTATTTTATTTTTTATTTAAATAACCTGTAGAAGAGCTTAGTACTATTGTTTCTGATTAAATCTTCAACGACCATTAAAAAAAATTAATTAAGGTCTCAGTTAACTAACTGAAAAATATTTTAGTGCAAAATTTATACAAAAGATTGTAGTAGAAACGTCTTAGAAATTTATCATGTCAGTACAGGGTAACCTAAAGTGCGGCTACCTATTAATAGCTACTGGAGTTTTAGTTTGCTTTTCTTATGTCGAACACTTCCGCTTCCGCATCTGTTTTGCCATTTTTCTTTGTTGTTACTTTTGTCTTCGGTTTTTGGCCCTTTTCACTTTTCACTTTTCAGCTTTCAGCTTTGGCATTTGCCATTTTTGCATAATTTATGAACTCTTGCACTCAAGAATTAGCGCTGTGGATTTGTGTTTACCTCTAGTTGAGCTCCTTTTACTAATTAGTAAGTACGGCAAAGTTTTTAGAACTGCTCGAAGTAAACAAGAATCAAACGACAGACAAAGAAATTGGTAGAGTGTCAGTTTGTAATTCTACACGGGCTTTAGATCTGGAATGAGGAATTTACTTGAGTATAGGTTGACCCGGTCTTCCATCTTTCTCTTTGTCGTTGTCTTCTCATTTATTATGCGCGTGCTGTGTGGCAAATGCCATGCAATTTTGCATCTGAATTGGCTGTAAAGCTGTCTCTGTCTCTGTCTAACTGTCTCTCTCTATGTCTGTCTGTCTGTCTGTCTGTCCCTGTCTGACTGTCTGTCGCCAAAGTAATCAGTTTACGAGTGACAGCCGCAACGTTGACAGTTGCAAATGCTTCTGTTGCAGCTGTAATTTCAAATTCTCAAGATGCCCTGCACAATTTGCATACCCTATAACCGAATATAAATACACTGATAAAAAAAATGTTGTAAAATCAAGATTTTGGTCTCAAACCTGAAAGAGTTTTGGTCTAAAAAATGCGTCGGGAACATAAAATTCTTAAATTAAGAGAGCACAAGAACAATTTAAATAAGACGAAGTTATTATTTAAAGAATTAATGTTTTTAAAATTAGAATTAAAAAATAAACAAATTAAAAATGTTTTTTAAGTTTATGGTTTACTTTTTTTTTATTTTTATTTATATATATTTTCTATAAGGTCTTGGTAATTTTATAAATGTTATTTTTTTTGATACGAGTGGGGTTCGAACCGACGCCTACTGTTTCACATTTAAAGCGGTTTCTCTAACTATAGTATTATATAACATATTTATACTTTTCTAACAATTTAAGATTTTTATCCTTGTATTAAGAACTTTGACTATTTAGATTAAAATTTTTAGTATTAATATTATGGTCTTAAAATGTTCTTACTTTAAGAGATAAATGTACTTGATTGTAGAAGTTAATCTTTTTTCTTCAGTGTATTAGTATGTCTTGCGAATTGCCACGCCCACATCCACATTCACACCCACACCCTCGCCCACATTGTACGCCAAGCCAAGTTGGCTAATTGCAGTTGACTTGGCTATATATGCTCCATACAATGGACGCTTAATTGAAACACAAACTGTGAACTGAAAGTCGAACTGTAACTCATATGATGAAGTCAGCGTACATTGTAATTTTCTCATTTCTCAATTGTTGCAGCCTCTCCCCTTTCCTCCCCTTTTCTCCCTTTTCCTTCCCTTTCCTTTCCCCATCATGTACTTGCATCTAATTAATACTCACTATCAATTTTGCAATTAACGGAATTGTTGCTCTTCTTCGATGAATTGCGCGACATTTGCGAGTGGTTGGTCTGCGAGTGCGACGGACTCGAGTCGACGGAACGTCGAGCGGCATTGTTGGCCTGAAACATACTTGGCCCACTGGCCATTGGACTGGGCGTAACCGTTAGCATCGGGTGCACGCAGCCTGTGGAGCACAAGAAGATACACAAATAAACAGCTGTTCTGCTAAGCAATTTCATTTACTAGTTTATTTAATTGCATACTTAAGTCATCTAACAGCAGTCGATAAAAGATCATTTCAAAATAATTCAAAACAAAACTTAGATATAAAAAATTTTTGAAATCAACAATTAAAACTAATATAGAGTTAGTAAAGTAATTGCTCTGATAAAAGATAATCTTTTCTTCTATTTTTATTTTATTAATTATGTTTCTTTTATCAGAGTTTCCCAAATTAAACGAAAAAAAATTCACTGGTTTAAAATATTTACAAAAAATAAATTAATCATTTATATCATGGGTACATCGATTTTTTTTCGCAAAATATGGTTAGCCAAATTCGGAATCTACAGCCAATTCTAAGATGTTTTCGCCAAGAAACCGTACTCTAAATTACAAATTTGGGGTAACATTTTTAAGTTTTTTTCGTAACATACTTATCGGGGCACCCTAATGTTCGTACAGCATATAAAATATGTTGCATTTGTTGCAAGATTTGGAATAAAAACCCATAAAATAAATAACAAAAAATAAACAGAAAAAAAACGAAAAAATTGAAAATTTGTTAAAATTGTATGAGAAAATGTTTTACGGAATGAATGAACTTATGTAGTAAAAGTGGGAATAGAAAGATACACATACACTTACCGGTCTTGCTGGGATCATGCGTCAAATGTCCACCCAGCGCCAGTGTGTGCTGTAATTTATCCGTAATCCCATGGATTTTATCCACAAAGCTGCTTCGTGCCTGGGCCTGAGCATCTCCAACCAAACTGCACTGTGGCATCAGTTCGGCAATGCTGTTGATGTTCGGTATGGAGCCTAATTACAACCAGATGCCCAGAACCAATGAGAAATGTGATGCAATTATTAAACAGACTCTCTCTGCCTTTTAGCTCCATCATCATCTCCATCAACATGTCCATGTTGGAAATGAATATGGTTATGGATATATGGATATGGATATGATATCTGCATTCGTGACTTACCCTTTGTATGGGACGTGACTGGCGCACAGGCGGCTGTGCTGCTAATGGCCGCCATTTGATTGAGCGCCTTTCCGTGCAGCTGTGCCTGGGTGACATTTGGCTTGAGGAACGACACGAACAAATGTTTGGCCAGATCCAACGGCGTCTCGCAGTCCAGAAATGCGTCCAAAAACCGTCGAAAGCCATCGAAATCAATGTCCTGCAAAAGAAAAAGTTAAAGACGTTTTATTTTGGGTTGCCTTCAATTTAAACTTTAATATTAGCTTCGTTGCAAAGTGGAATAAGTAAATAAGTTAAGTTATCGATAATTCAATAGGAAAAGACATTTATTGTAACCAGGAAATCAAACTGAAACCATTATCTATGCGAATGCGAATGAATTTAAAGGCCAAGCCTATGCTTTAAATTCCAAGCATAGAAAGAGGAAAAAATATTGTTTTTAAAGAAGTTAATTATATTTGAATGCAGAATGAATATAAATGCCAAATCATGATCAAAATGACATTCCGCTTGAAAATCGGTTGATTTTTGATGAAGTTATGAGAGATCAAAGTTTTTAAAAAAATGTCAAGGGGTTAGTATAGAGAATTTGATAAAAATCGAAAATATAAAAAATTTTCTAGATGATTAAAATTTAAATGCAGAATCAATTTAGAGACAAAACCATAATCAAAATGACATTCCGTTTGAAAATTGGTTCATTTTTGATAAAGTTATGAGAGATCAAAGTTTTTGAAAAAATGTCAAGGGGTTAGTATAGAGAATTTGATAAAAATCGAAAATATAAAAAATTTTCTAGATGATTAAAATTTAAATGCAGAATCAATTTAGAGGTCAAATCATGATCAAAATGACATTTCATTTGAAAATCGGTTACTTTTTGATGAAGTTATGAGAGATCAAAGTTTTTGAAAAAATGTCAAGGGGTTAGTATAGAAAATTTGATAAAAATCGAAAATATAAAAAATTTTCTAGATGATTAAAATTTAAATGCAGAATCAATTTAGAGACAAAATCATGATCAAAATGACATTCCGTTTGAAAATCGGCACAGTTTTGACAAAGCTATGAATGTTTTAAGTTGGGTCGACCTTGAACCTAACTGAAAATTTTAATATTAAGTCACTTATAGGCTAATAAAGCCAAAAACAGCGTTGTATTTAACTGATTTTGATAGAATGAAATGAAATGAATAAAATGATAAATAAAACCATGGGTGCTATTTCTATTTTGACCAGCTTAAAAGACCCTTTGAATTTTTTAAGCACAGGGTCCAAAAAGAAGTTTTAATTTAAGTTCACATAAAGTTGGTCTTTAAAGTTGAATGTGTAAAAAATAGTATAAGGAAATTTCATGCTGGTTTACTTTAAAATTGGCTTCGTCTATGCTTTTAGAATTTATAATTACTTTATGCTCGTACTACATGCTGAAAATGGTTATATAATTCTCAGAGATTTCGGTTGCCTGGCCATTGTACGTGACTGTAAATGTCCTTTGAGGATCTACAAAATGATTTCTTTTATTTTTAGCTAGTGAGCAGGTTGAATGTCGAGTTGGATGGCTGGATGGAAGACTGGTCACAATGGACTCTACAATAGGCCTTGAAGAGTGACACTGGCAAACTCTGGGTGAATTAGATGTCAACAGCACGTGTAGCCTACGTATTGTCAATACAACAACGGAATGACATTGATAGACGTACTTGCCACACACCCAATCACACACACACACACACACACACAAACCACATTCAAGAGTCTGCCTTGTTATATAAGCATAAATGTGTTTGTAAGTCTCTTACAATAACCAGTTACCCAGTTTTCATTTTCCAGCTGCCATTTATCAGTTACCAGTTACTCGATACTCGCACTTTTTCTACTCGTTACTCGCTCTTTTTCTACTGGTTACATTCATGGTTTGCCAGTTAATCATTGTGCAACCGACATTACGACATAACGCGTGCAGTACGTCTGGGTAAAGCCGTTAATTGGAAAACGAGTGAGTGAAACGGACAGAAGAGTCATTAACTAACCAAATTAGTGTGACAGACGACTAGGGAATACCCTGTAAAATAACTAATCTTTTAATTCAAAATATGTCTTCTTCTTATGACTAATTTCTATATAAAATATTGATACTGAATTAATTTAAATTCATAGTGTATTTACTTTACAAATAGCTGAGCAGCTGGGTAAGGTTTTATTAAATAAAAAATGTTTAGAAATTAATTAAAATAAAAATGTATTCACATAAAATTTTCTCAGCTATGTTGTGCCAAAATTTCATCCTTCTCGTTCTTACCGTTTGGACTGCACAAAGATCAGTCAGTCAGCCAGTAAGTGAGTGAGTTAGTCGGGACAAACACTTTTATATATATAAATTACACCAGGCGTATTTTTTTATTTTTTCTTCGTTTCAGTTCATAATTTATATTAAATATTAATTTTAATTTGTTAATTCTCAATATAATTTTTATTCTTATTAAAAATATAATAATTTTCAAATTATAAATTTATAAGTATTATAATAAGCGACTTATATTTCTGGACCATTCAAATTAAAAGTAAAATGCTCGCTTTCAGTTCGTTCGAACAGAGTATATGCCACAAAACGCTTTATAGAAAGAAAGGCAACATTATCATTATTATCATCATTATAATGAGCTTTACAATCTAGTGCATCCCAAGCTGCTCGACTGCTCGGTTTCTGTGGCGTTTTAAATTTCGAGCATAAAACAAAATATATGACAGCCCCACAACATTAAGACTATGCCGAGGTTGGAGTTTACTTAGCTCTCGACTTGCCTTTGCCTAGATAGGATAGAATGGGAATGGGAATGGGGACTGGGATCTGAGACTGGCACTTTGGTGTTGGGCATGGGCCATAATGAAACTGAATACAGGCAAATGGAAATTTATATTACGACTAAAACAAAAGGCGAAGCCAAAACAGAATGACTTAAAGTGCGTAGATATAGGGCCAAAAGGGCCAACGAAGCGCAAATAGCAGCGACATGCTTACAACGACAATAGTAACACACACACACACACACACACACACACGCACTATAATAATGGCACGCGAATTGCGTTAACAAAATTTATTTAGCCAGCAACAAGATACGCGTGTGAAAGGCAACAGCAGCAGTTGTTGTTGTAGACAGTGCTGCCAAAATCTGTGAAGCAAAAATTGCTAGATTTGGAAAAAAAGTTGCTAAAAATTATGTAAAAATTGCCAAAAAAAAAATGCTAAACATTAAAATGTTCGCTTTCAAGAAATATATGTTAACATTTAAGAAAAAAAATTGATAAAATCTTAAGCAATTCATGTCATGTAAAAAAGTGCTTCTAAATTTTTGGCATTTTAATCCAATCACAAAACACAGCAAAAAAGTGAGCAAACACTTTTAAGTTGTTCATATAATCAAACCACTAAGTTAAATACAAGTTCCGATATTTTTGTGAACCATTATAAATCGTAATTTGTGCTATCAATTTTAAAAAATGTATAAAAAAAACCAAAAATGCTAAAAAAAAAAATGAAAAAATGCTAGTTTTGCAAAAAAGTTGCTAAAATTGCTAAAGAAAAAATTAAAAATTGCTAGATTTGTGGCTAATAGCATTTTTGAAAAAAAACGTTGCAAATTTTTTAAAAAGTTGGTAAATCTAGCAACTAAATTGCTAAACTGGCAGCACTGGCAACTCTGTGCCAGACTCTTTTTAGCCAGCTCTCAATGGCCTATAAAAATTCGTTTCGAGTCTCTCTAGTTTTGGTGTCAGGCGTTATGCGTGAGCGCGTGGTTTAATGAATAAATATTCAAGCATATTGAAGGGCGGTCGCACACACTGCGTATGCGTGATATCCATTACAGTCACACACACACACACACACACAACCATACACACACACACACGTACATGCGGGCGTTGATAATCACACGAGCGTGTCGCGCTTTTGGGCCATTTGACCAGTTTATCACACACTTGCACACGCATACACACACACACATACCTCTATTTCCCCTTCCCCTCCCCCCTCTCCACCCAACAAGTCAACCATGAGCATAATCTCTGCTTTGCATTCATTATGCACGACTATAGCATACTTTTCAGGGCAGCCCGTAAATTACGCATACGCCGCGTAACACGCAGCACAAATCACACACATATGATAATAACTGCGCAGAAATTTTACAAAAAACATGCCAACCCCAAATAAATTTCCATTGTCAGCGTAAAATGCATTTTCATTACTCACAAACCAGACAGATTTACGAGTATGAAAGCAACTAATGCAGCTGCTGAACACAACAATAAAATGGGAACAATTCGGTATTAGCTTCAAGTGTCTTGCACTTGAGTTTAAGCAGCAGCTTGGCAAACAGCAAATTACATTTTAAGCAAGGGATTAACATGCTGCAGAAAATGTTCTCTATACGAGTAAGTTTGTTAATTTAGCTTTTCAGCTGGCGGCAATTTAACAAAACCAGCTCAACAATATGTCTCGATATTCATTAAGCAAACAAGACGAAAACTCAATATAAGTTGAATAAATTTACAGCATTTCGTCAGCGTCAGTTTCAGTTTCAGCTTTAGATTCCAATTCTGACGACAAAACATAATTCAATCGCTTCCAGCTTAACAACAAGTCACTTCAACAATTCCTCAGCAGCCAAAAGCAGTTGCCTTTTAATTAACTTAATTGAAGCGTTCAAGCTGAAGCTGAAGCTGAAACTGAAGCTAGAGCTGAAGATGAAGATGAAACTAAAACAGAACCTTAAGCGTTTTGCGACATGTAAGCAGCTTTTCATAAAAAATTTAAGCAAACAGAAATTTGGAATGACATTCTGAGATATCCTGGATAAATCAACTCCTTTGTGTTATTAGACTTGATTGATTTTACTGTTTTTCTTTTAAATATATAACTATATTCCAAATTGCTTTTTTTTCCTGCAATTTATCAATCTTAATTTTTAATCTTGCTAACCATGTTGGAATAGCAAAGAATTTATTTAATACTCTCAGACTTTTTAAATATTTATTTAAATGAAATCTTATACTTTAAATTTTTAATTGAACTTTTAATAATTTTTTTTCGAATGCTTCAAATTGTTGCTGTTAAATATATATATATATATAAACTAAAATAGAATCTAAAGCATGTCAATTTACTTTATTTAAAATGTAGTAGTATTTTAAGCGTTATTTTAATTATTTACTAGACATGAAATGAACGTATATACTCTACATAGTACAATTTAATTGAGGAGTATAAAGAGAGAGAGTAAAGTGTGATTTGAGTCTGATTTAAGCCATCTGGCAATGGCACGTACGGTGAACTGGTAACTGGTAACTGGTAACTGGTAGCTTGTTGCCGTTGAAACAGCTTAGACATAACATGGCACTTTGGTTCCCATTTCATTTGCTAAAATATTTACAGCAATTACTTTCAGCGCTTCGAATCTAGTAACAAAAACAAAACAAATTTATTGGGGGAGAGTGGTGTATTTATTTTATAAAAGAATAAAAAAAAACTAAGTAGAAACAAGATATTCCCGTGTTCGCAGTGTCGAATGTGTTCAATATCAAAGTGTATCGAGTAGAAGCGTAAAAAATCTACACTTCCCATCAAATTGCTGACTCTATGTGTGTGAGTGTGTATCTGTGTGTGTGTGTATCTGTGTGTATGTGTGTGTGTGTGTGTGTTGAAGTGTAGAGGAACATAGCAAACTTAATTATACTTTTTTCCATTTCGTTACACTGACAAAAGATACACAGACCAAAAGCAACAACTGTGCGAACAAACACACTCTCTCTTTCTATTCCTAACTCTCTGTCTCTTTCACTGTGTGTGTATGTCTGTGTGTGTGACTCTGTTTGCATTTGTATTGAGGTTAAATGAGCATGGCTGAGTAGATTTGACAACAAATTGCAATAAACCCAACGCTTGCACTTCAACTTAAACATGGATTATGCCCACTGTGCTGAGTGTTCTGTATATTTGCTCACTTTGATTGCATTGTACGTTGAATAGGTGTGTGTGTATATGTGTGTGTGTTACTGTGTGTATAAGTGTATTGTTAATGAATGAAATTCGGGTGCATATTACTACTACACTGATAAAAAAAGTGTTCTAAAATCAACATTCTGGTCTCAGAACTAAGATTTTTGGTCTATAAAATGCGTCGTTCTTAGATTAATAATCTTAGTTTTAGTAATTTGGTCTTAAAATAATCTTATTTTAAGAAAAATATATTTAAGATGAATTTTCTTGATTTTAGAAGTTGGTCTTTTTTTTATCAGTGTATGCATTAATTATTAAAGTTTCTACAAGCCACAAGAATTTTAGCTTACATGTTTTAGATACTTGAAATTATTCTTGGCTTAAATAGAATCAACAGTAAAAATTGTATGTGTGTGTGTGTGTATCTGAGTAAATGTATCTACTTGCTGTTCCCTTAGTTATTAATTTGTTGCTGCCTGTGCTTTGGCATCTTTGTTGATAACCAAAAAGGAAACTCGAGTGTGCTTAAATTATGGTTGCCAGGTAATCTGAAGCTCTCCAACTTTCTTTCTCCTTTTCCTATCCCTTTCCCTCTTCCTCTATCTCTTTCTTTTTGACACAAATTGATAATGTTGTGTGTGTATTTGTGTGTGTTTTCAATTTAACATACTATCAACCTGTCTGTTCACCAGCATGTCCATTCAGTTGGCAACCTATGGCAAAAGTTAGTTTTATTCCCTGCCTCAATTTCAATTTGGCATTCAGGCGTAAACTTGAAAAATGTCTGTGATTTATTGTATGTATAAGAAGATTTACTTTCAATCTTTCACTCTTTTAGCCATACAAAATACATAATACATGGCTGCCATAGACACAGGACACAGACAAATAGAAAGACACTGGCAGATTGAGAGGAGTTTTTACCCGCATCCTTTTGGCTTTGACTCGCCTTTCAGCAGCTTACAATAAAGCCCTAAGCTCACTTTAAGTGTACCGGCAAATGTCCTGTCTCAGGTTTACTTATAGTATAAATATATACTTATATATATTTGTGTGTATCTGTAACCTTAATCGTTGTAATCGCAGTGGCAACCTTGACTTGTCTTCTATACAACTAACTTGAAGCGGGTTTCAACTCTTGACTCTGCAATCTGCGCTCTATTCTATTTGAATTAATTGGAAAATTGAAGCTTGTTGGCACACCAAATTTACCAGAATATACGAGTACACATTTATATATAAATTTCCATTAAAGATAAATGTAATTTGCTGTTCA
Organism: Drosophila falleni; assembly: GCA_035045575.1. NCBI lineage: Eukaryota > Metazoa > Arthropoda > Insecta > Diptera > Drosophilidae > Drosophila > Drosophila falleni. Next base: position 11,928,178 of record JAWNOV010000011.1, read on the forward strand.
CTTACCCCATCTGGTATGCCTTTGGGCGTGGCCGATGAGCTGGGCGCACAGAACTCCTGAAGCACATCCTGCAGCTTACGAGTTGAATCTAAAAAAGGCAATATAAATAACAAAATGAATAAAACAATTATAACCATGTTAATAATATATTAATATATATAGTTTTTCTTAGATTAAGCTTTAATTTACTTGAAAATATAAATTTCTACATTTTTTCGAAAACTTTGATCTCTCATAACTTCATCTTAACTCAACCTATTTTCAAACGGAATATCATTTTGATCACGACTTGGGCTCTAAATTGATTCTGCATTTAAATTTTAATCATTTAGAAAATTTGATATATTTTCAATACTTAGCCTTCCATCATCCAATTTTCCATACATACCCCTTGACATTTTTCTCTCATAACTTCGTCAAAAATTAACCGATTTTCAAGCGGAATTTCATTTTGATCATAATTTGGCCTCTAAATTCATTCTGCATTTAAATTTTTATCATCTAGAAATTTTGATATATTCTCGATACTAAGCCATCTATCATCCAATTTTCCATGCAAACCCCTTCACATTTTTTCAAAAACTTTAACCTCTCATAACTTCTTTAAAAATTAACCGATTTTCAAGTGGAATGTCATTTTGATCATGATTTGGCCTCTAAATTCATTCTGCATTCAAATTTTTTCCATTTTTATTTTTGACCAAGATTCGGTTTCGATGGTAATTTTTGTAATTAATGGTAACCTTGCAAAATTAAAATAAATTCAAATAAGTTATGCTAGTTTTGCTCGTCACATACATTGTATAAGATACCTTATACCACGTTTTGACTGTAGGGTATATGCAAAGAGTTGGCTCCACTGTTACACATGGCTAAAAGCGTCAATTGCTTCAGTGGCGCCAATTTAATCGACGCCTTAAGTGGGCCACACGAATAGAGGACACGGAAGTGGGAAAAATGACAGCTGAAGCGAGTGAAGCAGGTGGGTAAAAAAGGGCAGGTGAAACAGGGGACAGGGTGGAAGAATGGTAGAGTGGTAAAGTGGGGGATATGCAAAGCTACAACTATAATTAACTAATGGAAATAAAGTTGTTTTTAGTGCGTGGGTGGGATAGTGACAAGCCACAAATAAATGTTTTGTATTCACATATAGTATTATAACAACTGAGCTGTCAGGTAAATGTTCCAAACTAAAGTAGTAGTTGTTGCAGTTGGAGCTGGAGAGTTTTATTAACTTAATGAAGGTACAGTGGGCAGCTGCAACCGCAATGTAATCGAGTGTTGTGAATGTTTGTACTTGAATACTATACTTCAGTTGTCGTTGACACTCTGCAGTCGAAAGCACTTGAAGTGCACTCTAATATGAAATTGCCACGCCCAGAAGGCGTCTCATATTAGTATCTGCTGTGCTTGACAGTCTCAATTGTTATTGCAGACAGTGTAGAAGAGAGTGCACACAATTTTTAATCACACTCAGCAGAGAAATTGCAGCATTACTTTGACACACAAGAAGTTACATACACTGAAAAAAAGACCAACTTCTGAAATCAAGAACATCCATCTTAAATAATTTGTTCTTAAAATAAGAACATTTTTAGATTATATATCTAATTTTAAAAATATTATATTTTTATATATTAATTTGAAGAACATTTTTTCTTAAAATAAGAATTTGGTCTTGTTTAAAATGTTCTTAAATCCAAGATGTGTTTTCTTATTTTATGTCCTCGACGCATTTTTTTTGACCAAATTCTTGGTTTTGAGACCGAAATCTTGATTTTAGAACATTTTTTTTATCAGTGTAGTAAATCCGTATTGGGGTTGGGGTTGGAGAGACTTTAAAGCCCAATGCAGACAAGTGGACTTAGTTATAAGAAAGTTATACCTGAAAAGCAAACTTTAGCCAGTGCAATATCCGGTTCAGTTGAAAGCCGAAGGCTGAATGCATACACTGGTAACAACTTTAGAACGTCAAGCTGATTTGGCCCAGAGTTGAGCTTTTAGCCTCAACTGGCTTAAAAAGCAGACAGACTAAAGTACTCGTATCTTAAAAGCTGCACGCATTTCAATTTGCAGCACAAACATTTTTAAACGTCATCATCATCATCAGCATGTACATCATTATACACTGATAAAAAAAATGTTCTAAAATCAAGATTTTGGTCTCAAAACTAAATAATGCGTCAAGAGCATAAAATTCTTGAAATTAAGAAATAATATCTTGATTTTAAGAACATTTGAAATAAGACCGAGTTCTTATTTTAAGAATAAATGTTCTTAAAATTAAAATAAAATAAAACCATAAAAATATTTTAATATATTTATAAATTTCTTTCTGCTTATTTTAAAAACAAACTATTTAAGATGAATATTCTTAATTTTAAAAGTTGTTCTTTTTTTTCGGTGTACAGGTTTCCGTATGCTTTGAATTTGATTATTGTTGCAAGAGTTGCAGTTTGCACGTTGCACGTTGCAAGTTGCCGAGTTGCATATTACTTTCAATTTAAATTGCAATAAATCAACTATATATTCAAACGCAGCAAATTGCTGGCAAATTAGAAGTCAAATCAATTTCAACTCATTGCAACATTACACGGCAAATAATGGTAAATATATTTGCAATATTTATACTTATATATATATATATACATATTTACTTACATGAGGCCAATTCCTGCAGCTGCAAAAACTCGCGGGGCGATAATTTATCCCATTTGTGTGCAATGCCAATATTCATATTTGCCTGAAAGTATGCAATAAAAATGAAGACAAATTGTAATGCGCTGTTGGCCAAACAAATACATACAAGTATAAATATGTAAATATATATATATGAGTGTGTGTGTGTTTGTAAAATGTGTGGCATAATTTATTGCTTTTCGCAATATGTAAATGTAAAATGATTCATTTCAACACAAATGTAAATTCAAATTCAAATTCAAATTTTTATAACGTGCCCCCTTGTGATAGCCAATCAAAACTAAATGGCTAAAAACCTCAACATACACACACATATACACACACACACACCAGCACACACACAGACCTCAACAACATAAATTTCGTGTGTATTTTTAGATAATGTCAAACTAGAAATGTGAGAGATTTCCAGCTTCTGAACTGTCTCATCACGAGTTTTGATCATTAGCGTAATTATAATTATGTTTTAGCTTTAATAAGCACACTTCAATCAATGTTGAGCTTTCTCCGTGTCCATTCGTGTGTGCTTCGTCATAGTCATGGCGTCATCTGATGCTCATCTTTGTCATTTGTCTTGCGCTATTTGATGGCAACTGGGAATAGACACAGACACCCACACACTTACACACACACACCCACTCACACACACACACACACACTCAAAGCGACACACGCCCCGTGGACAGGTGCCCAAGTGATAGACTGATAATTGGACTCCCGCCGAATTGTTTATATATTTCTTGTTGCTGTTCTATATACACTGATAAAAAAAAAAATGTTCTAAAATCAAATTTTGCTTTCAAAACTAAGAATTTTTTAGAACAGTAAATTCTTAAATTAAGAAAACATCTCAAAGTTTTATGAACATTTCAAATAAGACCAAGTTCTAATATTAAGAATAAATAAATATTCTGGAAATTAAAATAAAAAAATTAAAGAAATTAAAATAATCTTTATGTTTATAATTTTCTTTTTTTTTAATTTTTATCTACATTTATTTTTAATTTAGTCTTCGTAATTTTTTTTAAGCTTATAGTTTTTCTTTTTTTTAATTTTTATTTATATATTATTTTTATTTTGTCTTGGTAATTTTATAATAAGTTTATATTTTCTTTTTCTTAATTTTTTTATATATATATTTTTTTTACATTGTCTTGTTAATTTTATAAATGTTTTTTAATTTTATAAGATTTTTATTCTTGCATTAAAAACCTTAAGTTTTTAGATTAATATGTTTAAAATTGGTAATTCGGTCTTAAAATATTCTTATGTTAAGAACATAACATTTAAGATGTATGTTTTTGACTTTAGAAATTGGTCTTTTTTTAGTGCACGTTATTTGTTTGTTTGTTGCATTTTTTTATTTGTTGTACGAGAATTTTTGCGCGTTCTCGATTTGCCAAAGCGTTTATTTTTATTTTTACTCTTCGGCCTTTTGGCATTTATTCATTTCACAAATATTTTTATAAAGCTTTTGTCTCTACATTCGCAGCGACTTGTTTGACTGCTATATTTAGAATACTATTCCAAATCCAAAATGTATCAACTGATTGACTGAATTATCATTTGTTATGCGAGTGTGAGTGTGTGTATATATATATATGTGTGTGTGTTGGCCAAGAAGAACATTGTCGTCGTCTCATTTAGCTTGTTCGCAATGTGCGACAATAAAAAAAAAATGTGAGACACTTAAATACAGCAGTCGTAGTAATATCTACCTCAATTCCCCCATAATACAGTGTCTACTGCTATAGTTACACACTCAATGCTGACAATAGACATTATTTACAGCTCACTTGGTTTCCGTTCCCATCCCCTCTCTTCTTGGGGAGTATTAAAAGTTTTTACTGTGCTTCCAACTAATGAAAATGCCAACAATAGAACGAAGAAAAAAAATAAACGATGCATTGAAAGCAATAAATAAAACAGTGGCAAACGGCATACGTGGCGTATGCGCAACAATAAAGCTTGTTAATTGCGGCAATAATGTCCGTGAAGGAAGTTCGGGTCAAGAAAAGCGAAAGCAGATTATGCTAAAGTCAAGCAAATTGATGACGAGAGTAAAAAGTAAACAAAAAAAAAAAAAAAACACATACGAGCTGAGATTTCCATTTGCCATACTTATTTATTGATCGTCCTGTGAGTTCAACGCACTTTCAAGTGTCGTTTCTTGGCTCTTGTCGCTGCTGGCCATTACAGGCCCATTGGCCATAAAATATTATTAGATTATGCGTTGTATATGCCATTCTGAGCATGTAATTCGCATACAATAAGCGTCAAAGACAGCGCCATGGAAAACGAAATGAAAATGGTTTGTCCTTTTTATTATGAGTTTCCTTCTCATTCCCCATTTGTTTAGCGTCCTTTGTTTGATCAAATGTACTGCGTGTGTTAAAAAATAAAACAGACAGAGATAAATGCAAAGAGAACTTGGTGCTCTTATTGTTTTAGCCCAAAAACAAAATAGCCATAAAAATCTAACATATAAATGTCCAACACAGTGAAGCGTTTTTTATGCGTTTGAATATCCACACAACAGATCATAATACGCAGACTTTTTCAAATGGTTGTCGAGGTTTTATACCTGAACCATATAGAAAGAAGAGGGGAGTATTGGTTATTATATTCAGTTCAACAATAATTAACTTACAAGCTTTAACTTAATAGAAAATAGTCGAGAATTAATTTCTTCTATAATTAAATACTCCATAACTTGAATAATATTTAAATCAAACGATTTTTAATGATGTAGTTTTATAAATATAAGAACAAAACAAGTTTATTTTAGTGTGTTGTTTTCCGGGGTATCTACTAGTCACAATACTTGAGCACAGTCAATTTTTTAAGAACAGCAATAACATTATATCAAATAAAATAGCAGCATATTGTTGTGACTTTTAACTTTGTGGCTTTTAACTTTGCGGCTTCTTTTAATGGTTTGCGGTGATTGGATAAATCCAATTTAGCTCTAAGTTAATTTTACCTATAACAATTTATGAAAAATTAAAAGCCTATAAGAAGATAAGTGAGAGCAATTATACAAAATTATAGCAAAGATTTTAATAAAAGAATGCTTATAAAAAGCCAATTGTAAACCTCAAAATGGAGAATGATGACGCTTTAAATAAATTTTGGCTACAGGGTATCAATCAGCCAAACAAATACGACTATTTGATTTTGTTGTATTTGTTTTACTCAGATTTATTCGAATAAATCTGGCTGCATTTGACAGTTGTCAATGGGAATGCAAATGAAATGCAAACATTGTAATAAAAATATCTAAAAAACTTAAACAAATTCATTGCACATGATCGAAAAAATATTGAATTTAATTGGGTAAACCAAAATTCAACACTTAAAAAACACTCTGCGCTTACATTGCAATTTAAATTGCTCGAATGAAATACAAAAATTTGAATTCAAATAATAAAAACTGAACAATTTCGGCAAACATCAATAAAATTAATAAAATGGCAATTTTATTAAGTGCATTTTGTTTTATTCGATTTGTGCTTTTTTTCTTCAATTTAATCGGATAAGCATTATTAATCTTTGAATTATTTTATTGTTTCCTAAAATACATGTATTATCCATTAAATAATTCAAAGCGAATCCATTGATGTCGAGCGCAACAAAACAACTAAATAAATAATTTGTTTTTGCAAAAAAACAAAACAACATTCCTAGACGGAAATTGAAAAAAGATCAACTAAGGGATATCCATTAAAATTAAATTATAGGTAATAAAATGATTTAAATATAAATTTCTTTTCAGTCCAAAATTCAGGATATCTTTTATTCTGTCAGTTTTAATTTTTGTAGCCCACAATATCATTGTATACCATAATATAAACTAATTTGATGTTTCTGTAATTTTTGTATATGTTAGCTAACTACATACATTACAGGGTATATTTGTATGTATATTACGGACGTAGTAGATGCTCTCACAATCTACAGGGAATTAATTGCATACAATTTTTACCAAATCAAGTGAATACACTGATAGCAAATGCGTGTGGCATACACTGAGAGAAAATCAATTCAGAAAAAAGGTAAGATTGTGACAAATAACTGAACAGCTGTATATATGGTTATTTTAGGGAATACACTGACAGAAATTAGAAGATTAAGTGTAAGCTAAATTGGAATATATAAAAATAAATTGATTGAAAAAAGTAAGATATAGTTTATGATTTATCAATCATTAATATTTAATTGCTTACTCCACCATTTCGCTCAGTGTACACATTTAGCAGAGAACATTTGAATGTGAAGTTTATACAAATATATGCACATACATATGCATACATACATACATATAGTACATCTGTGAATCTGTTGAATTTGTTGTTCTTTTCCGTTTTGTAGAGTGTTTGTTTTACATCTGAGCATGTATTTGTATTTGTATTTGCTCACATGAAATTGACATTATTGTTTATCAGTTGTGTGCAATGCCATTGTCTGTTTGCACCCACACACACACATACACATACATATGCAAATTTATGTTATGTAACATATTGCTAACAGCAAAGAAGAAGAAGAACAAATGTGCAGACATATTTACATACACATAAATACTTTCATTTCCTTTTTAGATGAGTGCACAGGAGCCAAAGTGTATTTGGGAGAGTTTTTCGTCCTTTGGGCCAAGAACTGAGCCGAGTTGAGGCAACTCTTCTGCTTCTTCTTTCCACTGGCTGCATGGTTAAGCAAATGACAATATATCATGGATTTATGCCACGTATTTCTCCCACACACACTCCCACAAATACACACACAAATACACACACACAGCAAAAAAAAAACACAGACAACTGCACAACTTTTTGGCCAACAGCTTATGGCCATGTTCATGTGCTGCTATTGTTGTTGCACTTTTGGTTTTTTGCATGTGGCAGCACGCAGTTAAACGGCTTAAACTCAGCCATAAACTGTCAGTTAAGCTGAGCTGCTGTTGTTTCTGGCTAACAGAGAGAGGAAGAGAGGGGAAGTGAGAGAGAGAAAGAGAGAGAGAGCAAAGTAAGCCAAACTACATTTATGAATAAAAAATTTAATTTTTTTTTAAATTTTATCAAGGCTTGAACCGAATCTTTAAGTTTTCTATAATTTTACAGGCTTACAGCTTGGATTAATACTGACCATGGAGATTAGGGTGCAACAATTTCTTCAAAAAAAAAAAAAAAAACAAAATGGTTAACCCAATACATATTCTACGGTTAATTATAAAATGTTTTCCTCAAGATACTATAGTTCGAATATTAATTATTAGTCCCCGCTTTTTGAGTTAAATAATTTTTTTTATATATTAAAATTTGTTTTTTAGCTCAAAAAACAAAGACTAAGAATTGATTTTAAAACTATGGTTTCTTGGTGAAACAATTTTAGAATTGACGGAGAATTTGTTGAGATTAATAATTTGGATAAAATTTTTTAAATTTTTTTTTGGCCTTTACAAAACGATGCACCCTAATGAAGATGTTGGAAACTGCATCGCAACTGGCGACAGTCTAAATATATTTGTGCACAGTAAACGCGGATCTAATGCTCTTTGTGCTGCTCACTTCCGGCCTGTCAAAGGCGAAGAAGAAGAGGAACAGGAGCAGAAACAGGAGTAGCTAAAATTCTCATTGTCATTGTTATTGTTATTGCAATTGCGCTTCAGCTTCAGCTTCAGCTGGTTTATTGAATGCTGGTCATGCACAATCAGTTTGGCGACACAACGTCAGAAGGACAACCAGACAGACAGTTGTGACACAGCTGACAGACGCCAGACAAAAGAACGGGGTGAACAGAGGAAAGGGACAGGAAGTACTATCTCCCTCTCTCTCTTTCTCTCTGTCTGTAGTTTGAAAAGGCTCAACCAATACCAACAACTCAAGAGCAATTGAATCAAATTTATTGTTCACATCCGATGCCCGTGCACTTTTTTATCCATCGTCGCCATCTTCCTCTTCGTTTTCCTTTCCCTCTCCGTCTCCATTCTCATCTTTTTCTTCATCGTCTGTCGTCCGTCGTTTGTCTCCCTCTGTCTTTGTCATTGTCATTGTCAGTCTTGGCATGTAATGTCACGTCCTGTCTTTACGAGGATCAAGTGCACAAAGTATGACGGCAAACGTTTCAAAATGAAAAATTAAATATAAATGGGATTTGCGCGTAGATTTTTCCCCTAAGTGCCGTTTGACGCTCAACCAATGAAAATGTCAACAATGCCAAAAGCAGCTGCTGCAAATTCTAAAAAAAAAAAACGATAGAGTGAAACTATACGGAGAGTGAAAACTACAGAGTAGTTGACTTGAATATACCCAAAACATTTGATAAATATTTACAAGCTACACTTTAGTTAATTTGTTTGAGAAAGCAGCTTAATTGCGTATACGCAATGTGATCAGAGGGAGAATATTAATCAATATTAAAAATAAATCATACTTTATGCAGTTATTTATATATTTTTATTTCATAAATCAAGTATACGTAGGGCAGTTAAATTGCGTATACGCAATGTGATCAGAGGCAGAATATTAATCAATATTCAAAATAAATCCTACTTTATGCAGTTTTTTATATATTTTTATTTTATAAATCAAGTATACGTATGGCACCTACATTGCGTATACGCAATGTGATGAGAGGGACAATATAATGCAGTTTTTTATATACTTTTATTTTATAAATCAAGTATACGTATGGCAGCAAAATTGCGTATACGCAATGTGATCAGAGGGAGAATATTAATCAATATTAAAAATAAATCAAACTTTATGCAGTTTATTATATATTTTTATTTTATAAATTAAGCATACGTATGGCAGCTAAATTGCGTATACGCAATGTGATCAGAAGGAAAAATAAATTATACTTTCTTTATATATCATAAATTGCGTATACGCAATGTGATCAGAGGAAGCCTATAAGCCAATTTAAAAAAAAAATATATATAAAATATGAAGTATACGTTATGTGAACCAGCTTAAAGTTGTAGCAACTAAACGGAATTTTTCAGCATACCCTCTATGCTCCCTGCTCTAAGCTCTGGCTAAAAACAACAAAATTAAACAAAGAAAAAAATGTACGCTAAAGACGCGAAAAGCGTCGCTCAATTGCTTTTGTTTGCTTTTATGCTTGAGCTGCCTTTTTTATTCTTTTTGTTTTAATGGAAAAATAGAATTAGTTTTATTTATATTATATGCAGAGCGTTCAAGTGCTGAAAGTGCACTCTTCATTGTAAGGAATAATTTTTATTATTTACTTTTTTTTGTAAAGAACTTGGCCTAATGGCTGTTAATTAGGCAACTAAACGGAGTTGTTGGGCCAGTTATAAAGCGAGAAATTAAATTGTTTGTATAGAGCAAATGTTACAGTGACTGTTGTAATTATATTTACACCCAAGTTGCGTCAAGTACGTGCTGTGAATGCGTAATTAATGTTTTTGGCCAAAAATAGCAACAGAAACACAAATTCGTCTTAAAGCGGAAGCGAATTGTGAGTCTTGGCCTAACTGCGACTTGGCCAATTCGAATATGGGCCAAAAGGCAGGCGATATGGCTAAAACACATTTCCGCTTTGCTTAGAAAATTTTGCATAAAGCCTTTTGACTTTTCACTTTTCACTTTGATCGATGCCGGACAGTTTCCAACGAAAGTTTGTAAATCAATATGTGTGTTTATATGTATTGCTTAATGTATGTGTGTGTATACTACTGAAATATAATTTCTTGAACAATAAAAACTGTTTTGTCTTCGATAAACAGAAAGCGTGGCGGGCATCCAAAACTGGAGAGAGAAGACTTTTTCGATGGCCCCACTGCGCGATATAAAAATAGACAAACAAACAAATAGACAAACAGACAGACAGACAGACGCTCATTCTAGAGAGATGGACGGATGGACATATGGACACATTAGCTGGACGGACGGACAAACGAATCGAGAGGCAGCCGCATCAGCTGGCGCATATAAAAATACAAAATGATCTTATGGCTAACCTTAGACATTTGCAAAAACACCTGCCAGCAACAACAGCAACAACATCAACAATTATAGCAACATCAACAACAACAATGCACTGATAAAAAATAATGTTCTATACTGAGGATTTTAGTCTCAAAACTAAGAATTTTGCTCAGAAAAATCGACGACACAGACTTCTTAAAGTTAAAAAACACTTCTTGTTTTCAAAAAAAAAAAAATATTCTTATTATAAGTAGGAATAAATATTTCTTGAATGTAAGACAACAAATAAAATATAAAAGCAGCATATTTAATTATGTTGTTGTTTTTTTTTAATAAATTTTGTTCTTTAAATTTAAGTAAAAAAAATATAGAAATTAGACTTTTGTATTATTAATTTTTTTTCATTTTATTATATTATATTATTATATTAAGAAAAAAATATTTTAGATGAATGTTATTTATTTTTAAGGTTGTTAATTTTTTTCAGTGTAGCAACAACTTTGGCAATGGCAATATTTTCTTTAGTTTGCGGTCAGATTTGATTGAATTGCAACAATTAGACAGATTGAAAGATTTCTGTTGACTTGGCCATTGATGTGTGCAATAAGTTAACGCACTTCACTTAAATTAAGCAATTGGATTTGCTTACATATGCAATCTAAATACGGAAGCACTGTGTAAATAACTAATCGAAGTGCAATAAGAAGAAGAACGAGAAGCAGCAATAACCGGAAGCTACAGACACTGCACTTGAATGGCCAAGTGCAGATCATTTGGCTATGAGAAATGGGCAACGGGTCATTTTCTGTGCCACATGCAGGCAACACAACAACAACAACAACAACAACCACAACAACTTGTAACTTGTGTATCTTTTGCGAATCGTAATCGAAATCGAAATCGATTTAGCTTGCAGCAACAAACGCAACCAACAATAACAAACTGAAAAACTGAAATAGCACAAGCACTCGACTCTACACACACACATGTGTGTGTATATATATATAGATATAGTTGCCATATAGCGTATCGAAAGCATTCCGCTTACCACTCATCACCACAGCAGCTTCTGACGTCAGAACTTTTTTCACCGCAACACGAAAATGGCCTTTAAATGTTACAACGTTGCGACGATGCGACGTCAGAGGATGGAAACAACAACGGGATTTGTCTCTGCCACCAATTGTTATAGTTTGGCTCTTGTTGTTGTTGTTATTGTTATTATTCGTATACCCTTGTGAAAGGTTTTCGAACTTCTAAAGTGTAACGCATGGAGACGTCACAAGCTCAAAAACGTATTTATATAAGTGATGTTAATCCTAGCGGTGTATCGATTTTAAAATCGAAAAAATAATTGAGTTGTCGAGCAATCGGCTAATAATACATCGAGCTAAAAATATCGAGTTTTCCTAAATCACTAATATATGAAAGGTGTCAAAGAAAAGGTATGAAAAAATTGACAGCGACTGAAAAAATATGAATTTTCCAATTTTCATGTAGAATGAAAATAGAGGCAAAATAATGATAAAATTGATATTCCGGAAGAAAATCGGTTAAGATTTGACAAAGTTATGATTGTTTGAAGTTTGGGAAAAAGTGTCAAGGGAAGAAAATGAAAAAAATGGAATGCAAATAGAGGCCAAATAATTATTAAATTGATATTCCCGAAGGAAATCGGTTAAGACTTAACAAAGTTATGACAGTTTGAAGTTTGGGAAAAAGTGTTCAAAAGGAAGTATGGAGAAAATGGAGTGAACGAAAATATGGGAAAAATGGACAATGAAGTAAGAAAAAATAAATTTTCCAATTTTAATTCAGAATGAAAAAAGAGGTCAAATAATGATAAAATTGATATTCCGGAAGAAAATCGGTTAAGATTTGACAAAGTTATGATTGTTTGAAGTTTGGGGAAAAGTGTCAAGGGAAGAAAATGGATTGATCGAAAATATGGAAAAAATTGACAAAAAGTCAAAAAAATTAAGTTTTCCAATTTTGATGCAGAATGAAAATAGTACCAAATAATGATAAAATTGATATTCCGGAATAAAATCGGTTAAGATTTGACAAAGTTATGATTGTTTGAAGTTTGGGAAAAAGTTTCAAGGGAAGAAAATTGATTGATCGAAAATATGGAAAAAATTGACAAAAAGTCAGAAAAATTGAGTTTTGCAATTTTGATGCAGAATGTAAATAGAGGCCAAATAATGATAAAATTGATATTCCGGAATAAAATCGGTTAAGATTTGACAAAGTTATGACAGTTTGAAGTTTGGGAAAAAGTGTCAAGGGTAGAAAATGTGGAAAAAATTGACAAAAAGTCAGAAAAATTGAGTTTTCCAATTTTGATGCAGAATGAAAATAGAGGCCAAATAATGATAAAATTTATATTCCGGAAGGAAATCGGTTAAGATTTGAAATAGTTATGAGAGTTTGAAATTTGAAAATTGTAATTTTCCAATTTTGATGCGGGATGAAAATATAGCGTATCAAATCATCGGTGTTCCGTAGACAACACTTCCTTCTTGTTTTGGTAATATATAGCTAGTGTTTTTCACTATTTGCGAGTATTTTGATTGGGTGAGTGTATTTGTTTTTGTATTCATGTTTGTATTTGTGTTTGTAGTTTAGTTTATTGACATTGCAATGAGTCCGCATTGGGCGATTAGTTTTGGCTTTTACGAGTACTCGTTTATTCATAACCAATAAACTCATTGTGTTTTTTTTTTGGACTGCAGACTGCAATGCGGCCTAAAAGTAGGCAATTAGTTGTTGTTTAAGGGTCTTGTTCAGGAACACATTGCGTATACGTGATGTGTCTGTGACAACGCATAAATCGAATAAATCAACAGACATGACAAAATTGTGTTGCCTAATTGGAGTGTGTGCAACACACACAAAAACTCTCACACACACACACACATACACACACACACATACACACACACACACACACACATACATATTTACAGAGATACGCATACGCATATAACAAATAAAAGTTTGACTTTGACTTTGACGCGCACATTTGACAAACGTGTGCGGTGGTGCGATGTTATGCGGTGATGCGGTGGTGTCTGGCAAAGCAAATACCACAACAAATGCCATTTGCCAAAAGGCGCTGAACTCCTTGACACACATATCCTGCTCTGACAGGCGAAATAATCAAACGCACACACTGAAAAAAAAGACGAACTTCTAAAATCATAAACATTAATCTTAAATATTTTTTGTTTTAATATAATAACATTTTAAGAATTTATTACTAATACTAAGAATATTAATCTAAAAAATCAAAGTTCTTCATAGAAGAATAAGAGTCTTATACAATTGTTAGGAAAGTATAAATATGTAATTTTTCATATTAAAGAAACTCTTTCAGTTAAGAAAGCAGTAGGCGCCGGTTCGAATCCCACTCGTAACAAATTAACATAACATTTATAAAATTAACAAAATTGATTAAAATCAAATTAAAAAAAAAAAAATTATAAATTTAAAAAAAATTATTTTTAATTGTTATCATTATTAATTTGAATTTTAAAAATATTAATTCTTAAAAGAAGAACTTGGTCTTGTTTGAAATGTTCTTAAATCCAAGGTGAGGTTTCTTAATATAAGAATTTTATTTTCTCAACGCATTTTTCAGAACAGAATTCTTAGTTTTGTGACCAAAATCTTGATTTTAGAACATTTTTTTTATCAGTGTAGAGAAAGAGAAATAGACAGAGAAAGAGAGTTAGATATAGAGCTAGAGGCGTCAACGTCACTTTAGTCGTAAAACGCAAATATGCCAAATGGAAAAGTGGGTGAATGTGGCATGTGGCATGTTGAATGTGGCATGGGGCAATGTCCATATGCAAATTGTAAATGGAGCGTGGGTTAGCCTTATTTGCATCTCATTAACATGGACACGGGACTCGTAAAACCGTACAATGCCAAATGGACAATGTACAGTGGACAATGGACAAAGTACAGTGGACACTGGACACTCTGCGGCCACGATGGCGTCATCAATGCTCGTCCAATACAACACAAAAAAAAAAACAAAAGAGAGAGAGAGCGAGAAAATACAGTTAACAGTTTGCAACAAATGGCAGAGTTCTTTTCATTTGTCTACTTGCCACTATTTGTCCATGTTATTGTCCTTGTTGTTGTTGTAATTGTTGTTGTTGTGGTTGTTGCCTGTCACGTTCGATTCCCATTATTATACGCGTTAGGGGTATGCCAAAAGGGCAGCAGGGTGCAGTTACAAAACTTTAACTCAATTAATACTAATTAAAATAGAGTACTTTTTTTTTGTATGTAGTAGCAAAACAGTAAGTTTTAACAACAATCAACTGCAATAATACTGAAGTTAATACAAGAGTCAACAATTTCAGACTTTTGTAACATAAATGTGGTATATATTTTATTTCAGTGTATTACTGTAATATCTTGTAGCAGTTAAAACGTTTCAAGTAATTCAGTTTTACTTTGAGTATTAAATATATAATTTTACATGTCTATTTTTTACATTTGAGAAGTATCTTTAAGCTAAAAAAATCCTAATAATAACTATAATTTAGTGAATTATTATAATATTTTAGTGCTGTTAATATTTTTCAAGTTATACAGGCTTATTTTGGGAATTAATTACTAGGTATGTTTCAGTAGGTTATTAAATAATTATATTTAGATTATTTAATACTCAGACATAGCCAACATGATAATTATTGATATTTGAAAAGTATCTTAAAGATAAAAAAAGAATACGAATACGCTAAAGATTCAACAAAATGTTTGACATTTTTAACAATAAATAAGCAATTTACTTTTCTTACGACTTTTACAGGGTATATTAGCAAAAGGCATTGCTTCAATAGCATGCAGTTCCGCTTCAATAAGTCAGATAATTATAGCACTAAAATGTATGCTTCATCTAAGTATTTATTGTATTGGTAGTTGTATTGGTATGTGTGTGAGTCTGTGTGTGTGTCAGTGTCTGTGTCTGTGTGTGTCTGTGTGCGTGTGAATGCGTATGTGTCTGTGGTCATGACATTTTTACGCCTAATGAGCATGTTCAGCCTCACACACACACACACACACACACATATGCATTTATATGTATGTGTGTTGGCATCCTGTTGCGGAATATTCGTTTGCTGGATCCATGACTGATGTGTGTGTGTGTGTGTGTGTGTTGGGTAGTTAATGTCACAAATTTTGATAAATTGTTTTATAGCCATAATTTGTGCGGCGGCTTTAATGATGCTTTTTTTATGCCCCAAACCTCACCTCATCCAATCGCCATATTATAGAGTATATATGAGTCGTAAAAACTACACACTCACACACACATAGACACTTACCACACACCCGGAAGCATGCAGATAGAATCACACATGATTATGCTAATAGTTATAGAAGTGGCAACCAAAGTGAGTTTAATCATTTACGATTCTAATCGTACAACATTCAACGTTCAACATTTTTATGGCAGGCACAAACATGCCACTTTTATTTATTCAACATTTTTGTTGAGCACGCGCGCAAATAATTTACGAGAAAAAAAAACCAAAAAAAATAAATAGATATATGTTTATAATGATATAGATATATATGCATAAAGAGCGGCTTAATACGTGCTAACCTCGGGGTTAATGTCGACCCATAACGGACTAAATTCAAATGAAATTCTTGTATTCTCCGTTTGCCCTTTGCCCCTTCGGCTATTTACAATTTATGAACATGATGATTTTGCTATTTATATTAACTGTTTACGCACCTTTTTTTGCTGTTTTGTTGGTGACAGGAAAACAGGGTATAGAATGGGTCCTTCTGCTAACTCGACTCGTCTAATGCATGCTGTAAAAAAGAGAATTAAATCAAATTAAAATCTATGAATAATTAACATCATAAATATTAATTATTTATATAACAAAGTGAGTGAAATACCTATGAAACACTCTGTAGATAGAGATTAGTTGCAAATTGTGTTGCATAAATAATTAAATAAGCCCTAGGTAAACACTTAAATACTTTAGATACAAGTTGGTTTGTTTGTTGTTATTTTATCATTTTTCAATGCATTTACTAAAAACCATTTAGTGTAGCTTATCAGATAGATAAATAGATAACACTATAAGCTTTTTTAATATGTACTAGATAATAAAAGAATTTCTGTTATTTAAATTAGTTATATAAAAAAATGGTTTATTTAGGCAACTTTTTATAGAAAAATTCAGTGTCAAAAAAATAGTATATTTTCTAAAATAAAATTTCTGAGACAGTAAATTATGATTACATTGTTTTTATAATTAAATGAAAAAATCATTTACTTCTAGTAAATGTAATTAAATTTGTAATTTTTTTGTTGCTCAAAATTAATGATGATTACTGAGTTAAATTTTTTTTTAAATCAAAAATAATCATAAGTAAAATAATACAACTCATAGAAAAATTATTTTTTCTTGAGTTTTATAATAGGACATATAGGAAGGATTACAGTCCCTGTAAAATTTCTTAACAATTTTTATTTAAGTACATTTTGTTTTAATATTTCTTTCCAACCTTTTCTGCATATTGCCATCATTAGCTGTTATACAAGTTGTCAATTTAATAAAGTTTGCTGTAAGAACAAACCCAAATATAGTTAAGTGCCAGTGCAAAGAATGTTAAATGGTGTGTGTGTGTGTGTGTTTGTGTTTTTGTGTATGCAACATGCAACATGCAATATACAATTGCTTTTAGAGAGAGCTGCAAGTTAAGGTAGCGACAACTTTATTTTGGGCCAAGCACTCCAAACATGTGTATGACATGCTGAAAACTGTCCAAACAAAAACTGCAATGTGGCCAACAAGGTAAACTTTTATACAATACACACACATGTGAGTGTGTGTGTGTCTGAGGGTGTGTGTGCGTGTTGTTAGCAAAGTATGCTCTTAAAATAATTTGCCTCTTGTTTAATGTGTGAAAATGAAATTGTTGTTTGTGTGTGTCCCCAGAGTGCTTTTTCTGGCCAACAAACATGAATATGGCAATTTAATCAAGTTGCCATTCAGTTTATGAAACCTATCATGCCCCTAAAGTAGACAGAGATATATAATGAGAGAGAGAGAGAGATGCAACATGAAATAAACTCATTTAGTCAACAGTGCGTATACTTGATGCAAAGAATAAATGCAATCTGAATTCAAGTAAAAAAAAACGTTACAAAGGAAGCATAAATAAATGAGAGTTTACACTTGAATTATATTGAGACAACAGTGCGTATACTTAATGTACTAAATGTATATCTATAGATAAAGTGCACAACATTTTTATTTATGTAAAAAGCAAAGCAAAATAAAAAGGCACACGTGACATAGATTGATTTCCATTTTCATCTGAATTCACTTTCCCAATTCTCTGCGCTGATCGATGGGCGTTGTGGGCGTGGCACCGAGTATGTGTGTTTGTGTGTGTGTGTGTGTGCTGTGGTGCTCGATAAGCACGAATGGACGCATTAAATGCTCATTAGTTGCCACTTCGACGTGTTTTTGGGCTATTTACTCTTCTCTTCTCTTCTTTATCTCCTCCTCTGTCATGTTTGGTACAAGCATTATCGGAAGGCAAATTATCAGCTGTAATCAGCGCGCGTCAAACAAAGCCACAAAAAAATGGAGAGAAGAAAAAAGTGAAGAGTACACTCAGAAAAAAAAATGAAGGAAAAATATCAAGCACTATTGTAAGTGATTCAAAACCAATTAGTTCCTATATTTTAGTTGTCAAAACAAATTGTTTTGATTGAAAAACCCTGGTTCGTTTCCCACTCTTGCCAAGCACAGTTTTTAATCTAAATAATAGAAATATTTAAGTATTGCTGAGAATTGATTTTAACAATTTTTTTAATATTTTTTTATTTTATTTAGTTCTTAAAACGACCACAAAAACGACAAAAAGCCTACCTGTAATACCACTTTGATACGTACGTATACTAAACTTTTTCCTAAATTAATTCGATTCGTTCTTAAAAATAGACCTAAAGATTAAAAATTTTATACTTTTAAATTTCAAATTTATTTTTTTATTTATCATTTCAGTTTTTATTTTAAATTTCAATTAAATTTTTTTCCACAATTTTATTATAATTTTATACTTATAGTACTCACTATACTTTTAATCAGCTGTTATGTTTGGCAATTATTTTCTAACGTTATGAACGAATTTTTTCTGAGTGTAGTAGAAACTGACAGTAAGCAAATTTAGAGACTGCAGGGAAAAAGGGATAAGGGAGAAAAAGAGATGGGCAACTTTTCAAAGATGAAGAAACCAAGGCAATCATTGCCAAGCCCCAAGTTTAGTTTTGTTGGGTTTCGTGTCACATTCTTATATATTTCATGTTTTTTCTTTCATCAGAGTGTGTGTGTGTGTGTGTGTGTTGGGTGTGTGTGAGAATATGTTGTTGTTGTATGAGTATTTTCATTATGTTTGCTTTACGGAACGCTGCGCTGCGCGACGTTGCGGCTTATCACATAATTTGAATAAAGTAGCTGCAATCTTGTCTGAGTTTATCGCAAATTAGACGACTACAACAAAAAGATAAACGCAACAACAACAACAAGAACAACAAAAAGAAGAACAACATCGAGAGTGACAAGCGTCAACGTCAGAAATGTTGTTGTTTTTTTTTTGTTGCGTTTGCTTTTTGTTCTGTGTTCTCTGTTTTTCTTCTCTACGAATGCGAATAAGATTGAGACTGAACTGTATCTAATTTGATTTGCCTTAAATGCCAGCGCATCAACTTGAAAATTTTCTAAGAACCTTTAAATAGTAATTTCAACCGGCAAATTTGTTTATATAATTTGAGTTACTTTTCAAATAAATGAATCACATTTATCACTCATCAATCAACTCGGTCAAATAAAACATGACACTTTTGAAAAGATTTTCAATACAGTTTCTGTAACTGGAAAAATCGCTGATAAAATTTTCCACGATCCAAATTTATTTTTAAAACCAATTTCTATAGATTTGTTGTGTTTATCTTGTTAAAAATACATACTCGTAAATAATTCAACAGATCAGCACCTTGCGAAACTATTAGCTGACGTTTCTCGTCTGATTTAAATACCTGCGCCCCACCGGGCGTATACATAATATTTATAATAGTATTTCGTATTTAGCTGTAATGCGTCTATTGCGACGCACAGACGGCATAAATGGCTTAACTTCGGCCATAAATTATGATTTTATGAGGCAAATGAATAGTAAAATGAACTTAATTATAGTAATAGTTATTAGCAACCGACAGATAGATATATCGATATTTGAGGTGCGAATTTAATTGAGACTAATATCCAAAAATAAATGCATGGAAAATGTATTTCAAGTATTTGTCGTCTGGCAATTTATATTAATGCGAATCGAGCGTACACTGAGAAAAATTGAGAAATTTCCAAAATCAAGCACATTAATCTTAAATATTTTTCATTCTTAAAATAGGACAATTTTAAGACCACATTACCAAAAATATTAATCTAAAAAATTCTATGTTCTTAATACCAGAATAAAAATCTTAAATTGTAAGGAAAGTTTAAATATGTCATATTTCAGTTGAAGACTTTTATAAAATTACTAAGCCAGAATGGAAATCAAATAAAAAAGAATTCTTATATTTTATTTTTTCACGTTAATTTTAAGAATACTTATTTTTATAACAACATTTAATCTAATCACAAGAACTTGGTCTAAATTGAAAAGTTCTTAAAATAAAGATGTGTTTTCTTATATACAGAATTCTTGATTTAAGCACTTTTTTTTAACAGTGTATAAACATTTTTCGAGTTCATTAAAATCCATTCGTAATTATTTTTGGGACTGCTCCCAATGATGCTTTAAAAAGAATAAAAATGTCTCGCATTTTTGATGCTGCTGTAGTTGTTGTTGTTTTTGTTGTTGTTGTTGTTGTTGCTGTTGCTGTTGTAAATTGTGTCCGTGTCGTGTGAGTTAAAGTATCTACGGCATGTTGTTGTACAAGTGCGTATACGTGATATTAACGAGCGCATTTTTTATTTATTTACATTTAACTTTTTTGTTTCATATATTTTATTTTGTGCTGCTGTTTTTTCATGGACCTGTGCTCGTTTTTTATGTCATCATTTGGATCGAGTACAACGCCGTACATTGGCTTTTCAGTTTTCTTTGCCGCCTTCATGTTGACTGAATGTTTGTTTATTTGTTAACATTTCTCGTTTTCGTTTTCGTTTCTCTGCTTTCTTATGTTTTTTTCTTTGGACTTGCGAAAGACGCTTTGAGGAATCGTTTGAGAATTTCTGTGTGTGTTTATTGCATGCTCTCTTTTTATTTACATGTGAAATTAACATATTTCCTGGAAAATTTCGACTCCTTAAACTCAGACACTGTTAATGTTAATGTTAATATAAGCTGTTGCTGTCTTGTTTATCTTACCTTTTTTTTGTTGCTGCTTTTGCTGTTAATATTTAAATTTTAATTGCTGCTTTTTTATACTAATGTCAATTGTATGCTTTGATTTTTAGCATATTTTGCTGCGCATTTAAATAATTGCAGCACACAAATGTTGCACAAGTTGTTTTGTTGGTTGCATATAATGTTTGGTATTTAAAATAAACGTTTGTTTTTGTTTAAATAATAAACTTTCACATATTTACACACACGCACACTAAGCAACATATTCTTTTTTTTATGGTTTTCTTTTATTACAAAAATATAATCTTTGTTGTTTGTGTTGCTTGAATATTAACAATATTATTAACTTTTTGTACACATATTGGTAAACAGTTGTTGTTGTTGTCGCTGCCTGTTCTAAGGCTTTTGCAAGCCCTTTTTTCCGCTTGCTTACACCGGCACCTCCACTGAAGAACTGAGGCGCTTCTGCAGTGTGCGCGCCTTTTTATACACGCGCTCTCTCTCTCTCTTCTTTGCGCTCGCCACTGCGCGCTCTCTTAATTTCTTTGTTTGGTCTGTGCCATGCGAGTGGCATTTTAAGAGCGCGTCAGTAATTGCGCGTGAGAGAGAGAGAGAGAGAGGGACGCTGCACTGTTATCAGCAGCTAGTCTTATGACGTCACTGCAATGCTCATTTGCCAAATTGCACGTGCTAAACAGTTTTCTTTTGTGCGTGTGTATCTGTGTGTGCGTGTGTGTGTTTGTATGTGTGTATCTGTGTGTAAGCTGTAGTCATAAATTAGCAGGCAACCTTTTGCGCCTCTGGCTCTGACTTGTAGTGTCTTGTTTATTTACAATATTTCTCTGCTTCCATCATGCTCACTCTCTCTCTCACTGTCTATCACTCTCTCTCTCTCTCTCTGCTGTTATTTAACATTGCACGCTAAGCCGCAAGTCAAGTTGGGCTCATCCTATTGTTGTTGCTTGCCCTATTTCATGCTTTCCTTTCATTCTTTCTGCTTGCTTTTATACTTTCTACTCAGAGCTCTCTATTGTTTCTGTGCTCTGCGCTTCGTTAACTTGTGCTTTTTTGCTGTTGATTTATCTTAAACGGCGCATTACTTGAACTTTGGCATTGTGCCTATGGAAGAATGAGATATGTACAAATATTTGCATAAAACTTGTGCATAAAATATTTAGATTGCATTTTAAAAATGAACAAATAAATAATATGCTGCATATTTTTTTGAGCGGAAGCAGCAGGAAACCAAGACAGCATTTAGAACGGATTTCTGGATTTGGGTTCCTTTATCAAATGTGAGAGTATTATACTATATTCTTAAGACCTCATTCAATACATTTATCAAAAAAAAATTATTTCTTTTTACTCAAAGAATTTATTTATTTAAAATTAAGGCTTAGATCATAATGTGATAACTGCATTTTATTAGATTAGAATCTATAATAATCTAAGCAAAATTAAATTTTTTATTTCTCTTAATACATATGTCCTGCATGTCATTAAATAATCTAATAGATTGCAGTTATTTTTGTATTATTATTTATTTATCTTCAATAAAATGCAACTAACCCCAAAAATGTTTGACAGTTATTCAATTATTCACTCAATTTGAAAATTATTTTGACATGTAACTACAAAGTGTAATTGAATTTAATCGTCAACGACAAAAATCAACTAAAAGTCAAATCAAAGCTAATTGAATTATTTACATTTAATTGCAGCTCAATTTGAGGCAAGTAAACGAATTTTCACTTTTAAGTCGATAAGAGTTTAATCTTTACAAAGATAAACCAAATTGAAAATGAAAGAAAATGTGTCACAGATAAATTATTTATCATTTATGTCAAATTGAATCTGAGTCTCTTAAACACGCAAATTGTGGGAAAATAAAATTACATCAGTTGTCTTCCCGACAAGCACAGCGATGAGACCGTTTCCATATTCTCAAATCTAAAATCTCTAGAGAAAACACAAATTCGCGTCATAAATTTGTGGCCATCTTTTTCTCAAACGTTTAACAACAGATTGTTACTCTACTACACTGAAAGAAAGGACCAACTTTTAACATCAAGACACATTCAAAAGAACATTCAAAGAAAAGTCAAAATTAAAAAAAAAACTGTTAATGCGAAAAATAGTTTTTGTTATTTATATATTTATAAAAAAAAAAAATTATTAATATAAAAAATTTATTTTAGTATTTCTAACATTTGGTATTAATTTTATAAACATATATTCTTAAAATAGGAACTTGGTCTGATTTGAAATGTTCTTAAAACCAAAATGTGTTTTCTTATTTAAAGAACTTTTGAAGTTTTGAGACCAAAATCTTGATTTTAACATTTTTTTATCAGTGTACAGCTGTGGCTGCTTCAGTTTACAGACACTGTCAAAACTAGGTGATAAGGGTGCAAATGGGGGGTTGGTGACTTTATCGTTGCCTACTTTTAGGGAGAGTCGCCATGCTGTGCCAAAAAAAAAATTCGCAACGCAATTCGCAGCGTTTCCGTTTTGTGTGATGCTTTTTCCGTTTTATTTTTAGCAACAGCATAATTTTTTATTGATTGGATTTCGGTGAAAATCACTTCCGGCCATAAATTTGTCATGTTGTTGGGCTAAATGGGAAATGCTTTCGATAAAGATTTCTGTCACAGAAAAAATCCAAAAACAAAAAAACTTTGTATTTGATTTATTTTACGTTTGCGTCAATGTCAATTGAGTTACATGTTCTGTAAGCCCCTTTGATTTGTTTATTTGGCTTCAGACTAATGGCCAAAAGGCAGTGGAAATGGCTAAGAACTTTTTGAAACAATGTTTGCATAATATGGCATTTTTTCTACCCTTTTATTTGCCTTAAGGCCCAAAGACAAATACAAATACAAAGCGAAATACAAATACAAAGATAATGCACCATAAATTACAGGAAATTTGTCGAAAATGTGTTTGTTATTTTGTGTTGGCATGTAATTCAATACTTCAATCAAAGCAGCGCACTCACACGAGGTTAATGTCCTGACAGCTTCCAAGGCGACAATAAAAGCAAAATCAACAAGAGTCAAGAGTCAAAAGCCAAACCAAATGAAGAGCTTACTGAGGACGACCCACTCGAGGATACTACAAAACATTCAGCGCACTTTAAGATAAATATTTATTTACCCATGTGCCCAACGGGCAGCAGCAGCAGCAAAGGAATCATGCCAGATGAAGCAGTAAAGGCCCATCATAACAAATGAGCAAGCTAACACATTAAATGATCTACGCAGAAATACCCTGTAGGCAGCAAACAAATAAAAACTTGTCCATTTTAATTTATTTAATTTAAATGAATTCAACGAAAATATACTGAAAATTACTATCAGAGGTGTTCTACAAATCTCTATTTAAATTTTATTATTTTTTAAATTGAATAAAAATTCATAAAATATATGTTTAATGATTTTGTTAATTATATACAGGTATTTTCTACTAACCTCTAACAGAACTAAAGCAACCCAAAGGCATAAACAATTTTTAAGAGCACACAAAATAAATTTAGGTTTTACTGTTTTTCTTTAATGATAGAAAAAATAACTCATTTTTGAAATTGCTTTTCAACTATACACACCTGTTATGAACTTCCTTCTGAATACTGTATTTTACAGGGTATAACAACAGCTGCTCTTGAGCACACAGGAAGCTGGCCTGAAAGTTGTGCGTTTCAACGCAACATTTACGAGTCTTCAATTTTAAGAGAGCCATGACGTCAGAGTCAAAGAGAGTTGAGTGCATTTGTGGTAGCCATTTTGTAAATGCGCTTGCGTTAACTTGGCCCACAAGGACTTGTGACTTCCGGCTAAGTGCGGCCATATGACATCATTGAAAACAAACGTCGAGCTTTGGTAATGAAATTATGCGTTTGCTTCTATATGGGCGCTGCAGACACACACACACACAAACACATACACACATACACTTGAATATACACACACATACACTGAGAGATATTTATAAAGGGCAGGGGCTGTCGGTGTGAATAGTTTTTGGCTTCTGGCTTGGCGCCTTGACGCAACTGACGTCACTCCCATTTGTCGTTGACTGTGCACTCGATTGTAAAATTGGCAAATAAATAGGATTTT
This sequence comes from Drosophila falleni, assembly GCA_035045575.1. NCBI lineage: Eukaryota > Metazoa > Arthropoda > Insecta > Diptera > Drosophilidae > Drosophila > Drosophila falleni. The sequence continues at coordinate 11,953,352 of JAWNOV010000011.1, forward strand.
ATATTTAACGTTTCTGTTGCAGGCTCGGGAAGCCATAACATACACACACACACACACACACACGCACACACACATCACATCATGATAATAATGATAATGCTTGCGATGATAATGATGGCACGTTAGGAGCTTAGGCAAAAGGTCTATTAGAGGGCGAAGGTCACAGGTCCGCCTGACACTTGACAGTCACCGACAGTGGCTAATTGAATTGTCGGCACGTGCAAAAATACAAATTTCTTGTTGCTGGGTTGGATTTTTAATCATTTTATGAGTTGGAAAAATTTCACTTAGCCCAAACACTCATAATGTTGCCCATTTTTTATTTTAACATTTCTTTTCTTTTTTTTTTGTTTTGTTTTACGCGCTATTACGTGCATTTTATGTAGTATCCTGCTGGATACTTATTGCATTTCCCGCTACTTTCTGTTGCCGTTTAACGTAATCATAATTAAATGACGTCAATGCTGCCACAAACACTTTGATGGTCGCGTCTGTCGGTTGTGTCACCCCCTCCCCCCCCCCTTCCTTCCTCCATCTCTATTTGGTGTCTGTACGGAAGCGCATTTTACAGCAGCCATTTTTTATGGCCGCGACTGTTTGGTGAGGTAATTTGGCGAGACGACTCAAACATTATTTAAAAAGCATACTTTCAGGCGCCCTTTAAAAACTGCATCCAAAGTGCTGTAAGCTGCAGTCATAGTACAAATATATTCCATTGCACTTTTTACGATATTTAGACATATACAAGTTGCCGAATTATCATAAACTACAATCTACCATAACTTTGCCAAAACTTAACCGATTTTCATGCGGAATACCATTTTGATCATTATTTGCCCTATATATTGATTCTGCATCAAAATTTTAATTATTTAGAAAATTTCATAATTTTGTCATTACTCTCATATTTTTCTATACTACCCCCTTGACATTTTATCAAAAACTTCAAGCTGTCATAACTTTGCCAAAACTTAACCGATTTTTATGCGGAATACCATTTTGATCATTATTTGGCCTATATATTGATTCTGCATCGAAATTTTAATTACTTAGAAAATTTCATAATTTTGTCATTACTGTCATATTTTTCTATACTATCCCCTTGACATTTTATCAAAAATTTCAAAATGTCATATCTTTGCCAAAACTTAACCGATTTCCTTCCGGAATATCAATTTTGTCATTATTTGGCCTCTATTTTCATTCTGCATCAAAATTGAAAAACTCAATTTTTCTTCCTTTACTGTCAATTTTTCCATACTTCCTTTTTGACACTTTATTAAAAATTTCAAACTGTCATAACTTTGCCAAAACTTAACCGATTTTGAAAGTAAAATTCAAGTGATGATGATGTTGATCATCAGTGATGTTACTTGTTATCAGACCTAGCTAAAAAATAGCTAAATCTGACTGGAAAAGGCTAGGTGGGCAACACTACAGTGGCGGCAGCTTCGCAGCGAGTTGAGTTAACGGCGCCGCATAGCGTGAGTGAGTTCCACTGACTCTGTCTCTTGTCTGTCTCTTGTGTCTTGCTCTTGCTCTTGTCTTTTGGTTTGTGTTCAGTTTCTTTCTGTCAGTCGTTCGCGTCGGTCGATCGGTTGCTGCGCGAAGAAGTCGAAGAAGAAGAAGAAGACGCAGACGCAAGCGCATTTTAAAGTAGGCAAAATATACGCAGACGCATTCAGCATCAGATACAACAACAACAACAACAACTTCGTGCAACAAGTGCTGCGGCAGCATTAATTCAACAGTCTACGTTATTAAGGTGCAATATCAGCAATATCTTACTAATATTATTGACCACTTTGTCAACTATAAATATTTGCCAACGAAAGAGAAAATAAAAGCAGAAAAGAATAAACAACAATATTTAATTTTAAATATTACCAACTGACACAATTTCGTGAGCTCTGTGCAAAACTGTGAAAAATGTGTGGTGGAAAAATGTGGAAAATATAAATGTGCATAAAATTGTTGGCGTGTCTTATTACACTTTTTTGCGCGCAAAAGAAAAGCAACAAGAAACAAGCAAAAAAAACTGAAAAAAGCCAAAGAGCAGCAGCAGAAATTGAAAACAAACAGAAAAGAAATTGCATAAGTTGATTTTGGCGTGCGCTTTGCGCATCTTCAGTCTTTTTTTTATGCTTTTTATGCTTTTTTCTACTTTAAGTTTAAGTTTTCTGTTTCTCTGTCGGCTTCGGACTATGCAATATTTGGGTCTTTGTTTTGGTTTCCAAATACATCAAAAATCCCAAAACTCGACAAACAACTGACAAAAAACAAAAAACAAACAGCGAAAAAAGTATTTAAAAAATTTTTAATCAATTTCTTGTTTGATCATTTGACTTTTTAACAAGTTTTTTTTTCACTTTTCAGTTTTTTTGATCTAAAAAAAAGTTTTTAATTATTTTTTCTTTAGTTGATTAACATTAAGCAATTGGAATTACAATTAAAGCTTGTGTGTCTTTTAGTATTTGTATTTATATGTGTGTGTTTGTGTGTTGCAACATCAACATTAACATTAACTGAATTACATTTGAATGCATTTAATTTAAATTGCAAAAGGTACGTTTTAGTTTACCACCACAAAAAGAGCAATTAAAATAAACTAATTACTGGAATAAATAGGCAATTTAAACGACACATTAAACAGATCTGATAAGCCGAAAAGTTCCATTAATATAAACAAGAACAATTGTCCTGTTCTCAGATTTAATATGCTTGCATACAATTTGTCAGTTATACGCTAATTACACACATTCCGTAAATGCCAATATCGAATATGATTAATGATCACATTAATTTAAAAATTGTCAAATTCATTGAGAGAGTTCATTAAACATTTCAGAGACATAGTTAGTCATTTCTAGCGATGACATAATATCTATCCCCACATACGATTAATTATTAAATTCCTCAAGTTATTAACCAATTGCATTATGCACATAATTTGCCATATTTTTACAAAAAAAAAACATAATTTCTAAATAAATTAACAAGAATATATAGACTCCCTCTATTTCTGTACCAATTCCCCTTTTAGTTTATGTAAATTGTATGTCAAAGAATCTATAAATATTGTTTGCTGTCTATCAGGTATTCTCCATATATGCTTGCTTTATTTTATTGCCAAAGCACGAGCATTATAAATTTTGGGATACATTTAAGATAAACACAAATGACAGTTATAAAACTTGTGCACTTACCCGTTATTCTCTCCACTTGAGAGCATCATCAAAAAAACATAACATTTGATTTTAGCTGTGCCAAATTAAGTGTGATGGGCGGTTATAAACAAAAACGCAAACACATATCCAGAGTTTAAATTGGATAATTTATCATTTTTATTTTCATCTCACACACATTCATTTAAACATTTGTTTTACATGTGTTTAGACATCGATAAACAATGTGAGTTTTTAGTGCTGTCAACATCTGTTGTAGGCGTTGACCTATAAAAAATAAAACAGCAGATGCACTCATGCATGATGAACGGATGAAACAGCCCTCGTCTTTCATTTGAAAAAGTATTATTAGATTTCAGTGGAAAGATATCATGTTAATTTTTTTTTTAGAGATGAACAGCTGAAGCAACCCTCGCATTTAGATTTCAATGAGCAGATAACACATGATCTGTGTGCTGTCAACATCTCTTGTAGACATTGACCGATAAAATAAACTAATATTGTGTTGTGTATAGTTCAACATTTAGAGCAGACCTCGCACAGTCTGTTAGTTGATGAATGATACTTGATTTGAGAAATTAAATGATATGATAATGATAATGTGATAAAATATGTGATAAGTAAACTTTTCAAGTAGCCCTCGTTTCTACGAATACTTTATTCAATTTAAAGAAATATTTAATTTGATGTAGAACTTCTTTCATGAACCAATCAATTATAAGAAACATTTAATGAACTTGTGTAGCAACCCTCGCACATCTAAAAAGTGTAAGTGCTTAATCCCAAAAAAAGAAAACAACAATGAGAGATTTCAGACCTGAGATTAAATGCGAATTAATCACCCAACAGCTTACACAATAGGCGAACTGATGAAACCACCCTCGTTACATAATTGGCAATATTTTAACACCCGCAGCATCTTGGCCAAAATGCAATGCACATTTGCCATTAACCACAACTGCTAATTGTGGTTGCAGTGGTTTCTCCTACCTTTGAAAACTTTGAATTAGCGGAAAATTCTCCATTTTACAATTTATCAATTTGCATATGTATTTGTTAACGTATTTTTGCATTATGTGTCGGCTTCAATGAACTGTTTAAAAACCGCATAATTAAATGAGAATTTATTTATTTGGCATTTGCTTTAAGTATTTAATTAATTGCGTAATTTGAAAAAAAGTTTACTACAGAAATTATTAAATACAATATTTAAAGTTGACACTTTTGCTTGGTGTCGCTGCCATTGCCAATGATTTTATTCATTCATTAATTACTATTTTGAGTATTCAAGTTTTTTTGAGTGTTTTGTATTCGAGTTGCTAGTTGCCTCATTAATTTCACATTGGCAGCCAAAGCCGCAAAAGCAAAACACCCACAATTATTCGCTTTTGATTTCATTTTCAATTCCGATTTTTGCTGTAAGTTTTAAGCTCTTACTATTTATAGTCAATTGCTAGAGATGCGCCATATGGCGTAATCAGTTTTTTTTTACCTCTATTATATTATTATATTTTTTAATGCGATTAATTCGCATTTTCAATGAGTTTTTTTTTTTCCTTATATTTGCCAATATCATAGATAAATTATTGCTTATGATTTGCAGAAAAGAATAATTATATTCATAATTAATATTTTCTAAGCATTCAATAGAGATGTCGAAATTTAAATAGTCCTTAAGATTGTTTTTATAAGTTTAAATAAGTTAACTCATTAGGAAATTACTTAAATATATTTTCAGCATTCGATCTCCAGATTTCTACCTACAGATTTTATTCTTAAATGTATAGCTTTGTTTACATTTTTTCGACCTATAGTTTTAATGATATTATATAGGGTACAAATTTGTCTGATTTAATAGAAAATAGGAGGAAATTTGTCTAAATTGCGAAATCGGAAACATCATGTTCACACTGTAAGGTTGTAAAACTGAATTAATTAACTAATAAACGACCCTCGCATGCAGCGAGAAATATGAATATTAAAATTGGGAGATGGTCAAAATATAGGAAAGTCAAGAGTAATTTTATAGCATTGTTCAGTGTATTGTGACGATATTCGATATTGAATGTTGAATTTCAGCTGTTGGATTATTCGATTTTTTCGGATTGTTGGTTTGCATTTGTTGCATGTTTTATTAGCATTTAAATAATTTTATTTATTATTTCATGGCATGTGGCTTTTGAATGGCGCGTTGATTGGCACAGGGTCTGTTGAATGTAACATACGAATGTAACATACGAATGTTACAATTTGTCAGCACGTGATAGGATCAGATTTTTGCTATAGAGTATACGGGTAAATACGAGTTAAATTCAATTAATAAAGACTTTTTGTGGAGCTTTAAACTCCGCTCTAATAAGTGAAAGGGTCGTCGAACCGGAATTGCCAAAAATTAAACTACAAAAAAACACATATAAATAAATACTTAAATAAAACAGCACAAAAACGAAACAAACTCGACAAAAGACAACAACAACAACAGCAACAAAATAAAGCCAACAAGCTGATAAGCACAAAGAATCAAAACACGTTCCAAGACAAACCAAACAAAGTATTATAAATATATATAAATTTAAATATACAAACATACTTAAGATAGGTAGATAGCTTTATATGTATAAGTATGAAGACAATCACCAGTTAAAGCTTTGCTTAAGCGGAATTTAAATGCAATGCAAAATTTGATCATAGAGTTAATTTCAAACGAGGGCTGACACAAAGAGAACTGTAGAATGGCCCTACATTTTATTCATTGTAAACATTTTTCGCATATAAATTATTGTATTTAACTAATGAATTGAACAACAAATTCTTAAACAAGTTATCCACTCTAATTCTAATGTCGTCAGATGTTACATATTTTTTCTGATTCTTCTTCATCTTTGTCTTTTCAAGTTGACTTAGATTCTAAGAATTTTGATAAATGGTTGCTCTTAAAGCATGTTCTGCCTTTTTATCTTTTTTAATTCGTTAAGATCGTGCTTTAAATTAAGACATTTATGCAATGATTGTTTATAGATTTTTCGTACTCTTCCCGAACAAGAACCCAGAATAAAACATGCGGTAATAAATTAGGAATCGCTTCAAGTAATTAACTAAAACTTGTTAAAAATTAATTTCAATTCCGAAACAAGTTTCTAGCGTTAAACGATAGTCATTAGGCTTTTAAAAGCGTGTCGAAGATCAAAGATCAAGTATAGAGTATAGAGTTCAATACAATGCGATATCAGACAATTCAAATTAACATAAGTCAAGTTCAGAGGAACCCAATCACATTATTAAATATCTACTTTCAATTGATTTAAATAGATTTTAATTGTTTGTCGCCGTTTAATCAATTGACAATGGGACAATGGAGCATAGACTTGAACCAGAAACCCACTAATATGCATGTCAGTAGATACAAGTCTCTATATCTATATATATATATATCTTTTTCTTTGTCTGTGTGTGTTTGTGTGTGTGCAGCTAATTTTCATCATAAAAAAAGCGAGTCAAACACTCAAATTGGCATGAAAAGCTTCAATAATAGAGTTAAATAGATAACAACGACACTAAACCTGTTTCCAGTTTGGAGACATTAGCTTGTTGACAACCAAAGACAATAGATCATGGTTAGCATGTGTGTGTGTGAGTCTGAGTGTGTGTGTGAGACAACACTTTAGTCCACTAACAAAAGACATTAAAGTGTTGCATGCAAATGTTGCATACATTTAGTTATTGGCTTGTTGTAGTAGCTGGTTGATAAGGGGGCTCGACTAACGTAATACCCGTACCGTAACTGATGAGAAAGTCCGGTAGTGAAAATGTCAAATTTTTAAGAAAATAATTACCCGGCCTTTTTTTTCTCTCTTTCTCTCTCTCTCTCTCTCTCTCTCTCTCTATCTCCTTCTCTATCTCTATCTCTCTCTATCTCTCTCTTTCCGTCTCACTGTCCCTCTCTGTGTACCTCTCACTGTCCCTCTCTCTGTCCCTCTCTCTGTCCCTCTCACTGTCCCTCTCACTGTGCCTCTCACTGTCTCTCTCTCTGTCCCTCTCTCTGTCCCTCTCTCTGTCCCTGTCACTGTCCCTGGCACTGTCCCTCTCTCTGCGCCTCTCTCTCTCTCTCTCTCTCTCTGTCCCTCTCCTTCCCCCTCTCTCTCTCTCTCTCTATCTCTCTCTCTCTCTTTCTCTATCTCTCTATATCTCTCTATCTCTCTCTCTCTTTCCCTCTCCCTCTCGCTGTCCCTCTCCCTCTCCCTCTGTCTGTCCCACTCCCTCTCCTTCTGTCTGTCCCTCTCCCTTTTTCTCTTCGGGTCTAATGTTACGGTTGTAAAGCAAAGACAAAACAAAAGTTTCCCTAATTGGGCAGTCGAATTTTATTATCTACTTATTTCGATATTGATTAGATGCATTGACTCCAAATTGGTATCCATTTTTGGAGTGGCGTAAGTGCACAGACACAATACACAATAAACAAATACTGTTACAGATATGCATATTATAATTATGTATGCGTTTAGTTTTACCCAAAAACGCGGATGTCCGGCCGGCTTTTTAGTGGCATTACACAATTTCAATTCAAGTTCAGGCCCACCACAACACAAAGGTCCAAAAACAATAACAATATAGTAATAATAATAACAAGAAACAAGGCAATAAATTACACCTGTTGCTACTGAATCGCAACTTGGCAACTTGGCAACTGGCAACTTGGCAGCACTTGTTGCCACTACAGGCAACAAACACAAACTACAACAATCAGAGGTCTTTAATCTGGCGGCTACTGCTGTGGGTCTCTTTTGGGGTCTTTGGCTCCAGCTGGGTCTTTGAGTCATGAAATGAACCGAAAATCAAAAAAAAATGAAATGTCAAATGTGATGTGTTGATGAATGTTGTACGAGTGAATGTGGATATGAATGTGTATTTGAATGTTTGAGCTTCACATTTAAGCGGCTGTGTCGTCGCTTTATTGACTTTGCTACTGATATTGACCTTGGCTCTGAACGATATCAATATGACCGAATGCGATGAATACACATATGAATAATATAGAGTATTTACACACATACAGATAGAGATACAAATGTACATTAGGGTGCTTAGATTTTATTTTAAATATGTTAATCCAAATTCGTAAACTTCGCTCAATTTTACGATCTTTTCACCAAGAAACTATAGTTCTAAGATCAATGCCTAGTCCTCGCTTTTTGAGTTGAAAATTTTTATTTTTGGACATTTGGTACTTTGATTTTATTTTGAAAGTCCTCGTTCTAGCAAGAGTTTTGATACCTTTCTTGTCAGGATTGGACTAAAAACACTAAAGATATGCTAAAAATAATATTCTAAAAACTTAAAAAAAAATTAATTTTTCAAATTAAAATTAGTGGAGTAGGAATTGATTTTAGAACTATGGTTTCTTGGTGAAAAAATCCTAAAATTGACCGTAGATAACGAATTTAATTTAACATTTTTCAATTTTTTTGGACCCCTATAAATTGATGCACCCTAATGTACATATTGTATATCGCTTCATTTAATGAAGCTGCCTTCATTTTCATATTGTCTATTGATTTCTTTTTTGCTTGTGGCTGCTTCGACTGCTTCTTCTCTTGCTTACACGTTTATTCTTGGCTTTATTATTATTATTTTTATTGCTTCTCTTGTAATCCACAATGTCAAGTGATATTTTTATGGTTGCTCTACAAAAAAAGGGCGCCTCAATTGCCAAACGTTTCAAGTTCAAATTCCTATAAATTGTTTATTTTTTTAGTATAAATAGATGTGTAGCACATATACACTTGGAACTGATGTACTCAAGTGTATATTGCCCTAAAAATAGCAAAATAATAAAATAATGTAGTAGAATTTCTATGTGATCGATGTCTTTTTTATTACACCAAAGTAATCAAGTTTATTGATATTTTTATACGCCCTTAAATATGGCATATTACATGCTCGATCATTAAATTATGATTTGTTCAGATGATTGGATATTAAATTAGTAAATGTGCATAAATTAGTCAACAGAATTCTGCTTAAAGTGACCATAAAATAACAAAAAATAGTCGTAGTCAATTCGTGGCTGCCCACAACGGCAGCATGTAAATAAGTTATAAAATTAAACGAGCTTTTATTAAGTGCAGGTTATAAATATGGCCAAGAGGCAATAGATAAAGGCCGGGCCAACGGGCCAACATGCCAACGGGCAATACCCAAACTGGTAGTCAATAAATCGCAACAGCTGCCGCCTTGCTTAAAGTCGAAGATTATGTAAATGGCTCCGGGGGCAACATGGAAATTATCATAGAAGCTCATTCTCATCTCTTCCATGTGCAGTTTTTAAGAAGGGGCTTCACTTCGAATAGAACCGTTTTTCTGATTATGCAAAGTCAAAGTCAAAGCAAAACCTTGTCCTTGACGAGACCAAACAAAACCCTCCGATTCTCTTTAATAATTCCATTATATCTATTTTCTGTAATACCACCAAAAATTTATCGAGAGATTGTTATGTTTAAAGAATGGATGCTACCAATTCCAAATGCCAATTAACCTTGTGGCCATCAATAACACTCCGAAAGGCAGAAGCATTCGTCTAAAAATAGAATGGCCACACATTCATATTCATATTCATATTCATATAGTTTCATATGCTTTGCAGCTGTGTATACTTTTAATTGCAAGCAAACTAATTAGATATGCCCTCAGTTGGCAGATACTTACTATAACTTCCCCATCAACAACATCAACATTGTGAATCCCATACAACTTTCAAGTTTTTCTAGTAATTCTGTCATAATCTTCTTATGCAATCCTTTTTATTATATTAAAAAAATGCCACAATTTATGCAGAAATATCTCGTTTCAAAGAGCAATGTGACAGTTCTAAAAAACTATAAAGAATTTTAAAAGGAATTTTTGCATTAGAATGAAAATGTCATTTATTTTTGGCGCTGGGTAAAAAGAGCTCGACAAAAATAAAAGCGTATAAGGGTTTTATATTTTTAAAAAAAAAAAAAGTATGTTTTTTTAGTCAAATGGAAATATGTCTGAATGCATATACAGATAGATTTCAGGAATAGGATAGATATAGATATAGATATAGATATAGATATAGATATAGATATAGATATAGATATAGATATAGATATAGATATAGATATAGATATAGATATAGATATAGATATAGATATAGATATAGATATAGATATAGATATAGATATAGATATAGATATAGATATAGATATAGATATAGATATAGATATAGATATAGATATAGATATAGATATAGATATAGATATAGATATAGATATAGATATAGATATAGATATAGATATAGATATAGATATAGATATAGATATAGATATAGATATAGATATAGATATAGATATAGATATAGATATAGATATAGATATAGATATAGATATAGATATAGATATAGATATAGATATAGATATAGATATAGATATAGATATAGATATAGATATAGATATAGATATAGATATAGATATAGATATAGATATAGATATAGATATAGATATAGATTAAACACATATTTTCTTGAATTAAGCATACCCTAGAGGGTTTTTTAAATACTACAGGGTATACAAATGGTCAGTATAAAGGACATGCAGCTGCATTTAGTGCGTTTTTATGCCATAAGCTGTAGCTGCCGTCCAAGTGCCACTGAAGTGCATGAGTATATGAATGTTTTTCATTTCTCAGTTCTCATTTCCCACTCCTTCCTCTTCTTTTGTTTCTGCAACTGTTTGTGTCTTGTTTTTAGCTTACACGAGTACTTGCCACATGCTGCAAGCCTGCCGACAAGTGCCACTTGCCACTTGCCCCCAAGTTGCTTATGTTTTTTTGAGTGTTTGTTGTCTGGCCACAAATCGCATCGTGCTCGAAATTTTCTATATATGTGCAGCAAGCACTGACTTACAGAATCTGTGGCATGCAACATAACAACAAAAAAATTCTGGTACGTGACACAACTCACTTATTTCGAGCTGACCACAAACAGATTAAGTGTTTATTATGGCAACCACCTACAGACTGGAAAAGGGAAAATCTTTTGCAGCAAAAATAAAAAGAAAAATACTCACAATGAAATGGAAAAACGCTTTTCACGTTCGTCGCAAAGCCAAAGCTGCAATTAGTTGCTGTAGAAAAAAAGAGTAAATAAATAGTACAAATCACATTAACCCACTGAGTTTTTCAGCTTTAATAATATGGCATTAACTGAGTTCAGTCGCATTAATTGCAAAATTCAAACGTCGCTGACTTTGTCGCAATAATCATTGCAAAACGAGTCGCTTTTGAGTCTTGGTTTAGGCCAACTAATTAAAGGTTTTGTGCGCACTAATTGCGGCCACTGAGCCCAACCGTTGTGCACACCTCAATGACAGAAACTTGCTGCTGTTGTGGGCGCAACGAGCCGTAAACTTGCCACCAATTCTCACATCATCAAGCCAAAATGGTCACTTTAAACCCAACGCCCCCAAAAAAAGAGTTTAAAAAACTAAAAAGGCAGGCGTTTGCACATTTAACAGCTGCACTTTTGGTTTAAACTAAAATAAGTACTTATATTGTAATATATAATCTGTTCATAAACCTAAACGTGAGTCATTTGAAACCTAAAAGCCCAAAAGATACTTGCATAATACGCCGACTTTTTTCAATTTGTTTTTTTATTTTCATTTTTTTGATATCTTTGACCTTTTCCGTTGACCGTTGGGTTTTTGTTGCTGCGGTTGCTGTTGCGCACAATGTTGCATCTTCAGCAATTGCATCAACAACAGCAACAACAACTTGCCACTTAGTTAAATGGCTTATTGTCTTTAAGTTTGCCGCCTCCTGTTGTGACTTGTCTCCCAGTGACATGTGGCTAAGGCACAGTGCTTCAAATACATATGCAAATTTTATTCAGTAACTATCAGGCAACCCGGATATCATTTATCATAGTAAACCTTTATTTTTTTAATGACTTATCAGGATTTATAAGAAAATACCAAATATAAATAGTTTGGTACACTGATAAAAAATTCCGTAAAATTTTAATATTTCCATTTTGATTTAACTATTTTGTTCCATGATTTAGTTTTAAATACGGATTTAGTAGATTTAAAATGTAAGCATTTTAAAACTAAAGCAAATATGAATATATTGAATTTAAATATATTTCATAATTAATTTTAGGTTTATAATAAAGTTAAACTTAATTTGCATTTTTATTAAAGTGAAACTAAATTTTAAATATAAATTGCTTTATTTATTTTATTTTACTTTTTTTTAATAATTTTTTTATTTTAACTTTGTGTTTTACTATATGTTTTAGTGAAATCTAATACGATTATGTGTTTGATTGAGGATAACACTGTTAGCCGTTACTTTGCCCCACTGTGCGTGCTAGAGGAAGGCGTTGCTTTTGTAGTTTTGTAGTTTCTGCGGTAAAATTTAAGCATTGGTTTTGTTCGCGACACCATTTTCGCAATATGCACAATGTAATATGAAGATATATATATATATATAAATAAATATATACATATATATCCATTGTAAATCTGCTTGTTGTTGTGCTTTATGTAGATTGCGTTTTGTATGCTATTATTGTTATTGTTGCTGATGTTGCTGTTGTGAATGTTATGTTGATCGACAGCAAAGTTTGTCGCCCAAGTCTTTTGTTTTAGGCCGCCGCCTGCTGCTGTCTGTCTGTCTATCAGCACATTAATGCCGTTTTCGATAAATTCAATGCATGTCAAATAAAAGTCAAGGTAGTGACAGAAAAAAAAAGAAGAGAGGTAGACGCAGATAAAAGAGGCAAACTCATTGAGAGACGCCACATGGCAACCGCAATGAATTCAATGAATTGATCATTTTGCACGCTTGTTGATTATTATTATTATGGGGGGCACAGTGTGACGTCTGTTGTGCCAACTGTTGACTGATGTCTCTGTTTGTCCAGCAATTGACTCATCAAACTAAATATCAAAAGCAGCCGCAGGCATTCTACCAACAAATATTTGAGCTACGATATAAATAAAAGCCTCACGTCTCTAAAGATACCTATAGATAGTTCTGTATATTTCAAGTATATGCCAAAGCAATTTGAGTGTTTGCTCATCATCATAATGATAATTGAAAAAAAAACAAAAATTGATTTTCATATTTCAAAATTGAAGTTATGACAAGCACATTTTTATCACATTTGCTTGCCAGCCATTTTATGATAAACTATATACATATTTATAAATTTATTGTATATATTTACTAAATTTATATATATTTCGCTTAGTTGTGTAAATTTATGCAATATTTGCATATTTTTTGTCGCTTTTTTTTTGTCAAAACGACGAGGTTAAAGAACTATGCCAATTTGTGTGCCACCACTGTGACAGCAGTGTGCCACCAGTGTGACCAGTCATTAAGGGCCCAAGACAAATGAAGATTGATGGGGACAGTTCATGTCCAAGTCCATGTTCAACAATGAGTACAGCTTACCATTGAACCATTGACTCAATGCTCCAATTTGTTGCAGCTTTTCTTCACGCTGTTTTGTGGCTGCAACGGAAATCAGCAAAACTCTTCAAGTTTTTCAAAGCAAGCAAAAATGTGGGCAACTGTTTTTCATATTCTTCTTATACTCTGCAAAACGTTGAAAATGTGCTGAGTTGTATTTATAAGAAAATGGAGCATACAGATATTTACAATCGCCCTAAAATTATTCTTGATTAACTGAGAAAGTCTTTTAATTTTATAGCCCCCTTTTTTTAAGTTTTCTTAATTTCATAAATGTGTAGCTGTTTCTATTTCTGTATCTTAAATTCTTTGTATGACTTTCTTTATTATAATATATCACCCTATCTCAATTGTTTTTTTTTTTTAAATATTTTTATTGAAATCTGTTTTTAATAATGTTTAGGTACACCAACTCAAGTTTGTTTAAAATGCCTAGAACTGTCTACAGGATATATCGCTGTCGATTATACTCTTACCTTCTCACTTGCTTTGTTTATTTTTATTGTTGCTGCTTATGTTGTTTTTTTTCCAAATGCTGTCAACACATTGGAAGAGACAACAACAACAATAACAACAACAAGTTGTAACTTTGAGTTGTCACAACTTGGAAAGAGAACTAGAAAAACTTTATGAGTTTCCATCATGTGTTGACCATGGCATAAATGTGCATCGTTCGATGATTAATTTACACTTATTATTATTATTATTATTTATGTTATTAGGTATTTTTCAACAGCTGACACAGAAAGCAAACAAATGCGGCACGTTTCGATGACTGGCCACTAATTATAAAGGTACAAGAATTCAGCCAACTAAAGTGGCTTTAAGTTCGATTTTGGTAATGCAAGAAGAAGAAGAGGAAGAAGAAGAAGAAGGAAAAGAAGAAGCACGCGAAATGTTGTTGTTATTTTGGCTTGGCATAACAGACTACAACAAGAAACAGGTTTCCACCTACAAGATTTTAAAAGCATGCAAGTCTCATCAATGGCAGTATTTTTTTGGACTGCACTGTCTTCCCCTTTCCCCTCCCAATTGCTGACAAATGATGAAGCTGTCAGCGTGTTGACTGCATTTCGTATCCCCCTTTCCCCTCTTCCCCCTATCACAGTCCCAACTCTATACTTAACTGTCTATCAGTTTAATACATAAACGTATATACCCGCAGGCGAGAGTGAGAGAGGTAGCGAGAGGAGTCGTCGGGTAGGCCTTTACATAAATCGCTAGGCACTTGTCTAGTGAATTTTCAATTTTCGAATTATGTGCCGAAATGACTGTGGAAATGTGTTTGAAATTTTTGCCTGCTCATCATGGGTCAGTTATCAGTTAAACAATTTTTGCACATAACCGCGCAACATTTTGGCCATAAATTATGGTTAGGAGGACGTTATGCACATTATGCAATCTGAACCTTTTTTGGGGCCGTTTGCATTGCGTTGCCAACAGACTAATTAATGCAACAGCATGCACAAACACAAACACTTTTCACTCACGCTGCATTTCATGTGACGTACAGTTACAGTGAGCAACAATAGTCATTGTACAGCAATCAATATTAAAAGAAAATAAATAAATAACAATTACATTTTATTTTGAAAAACAAACTCCTATTTATTATTCCGTGTGCTTTTTTTGGTTTTGTTACGATATTTTAGAAAACAAAAAAGTTTTTCAAATTAAAATTTGATTTTAATCCGATTGGTCCTTTGGCAGCTATATGATATAGTAGTCCGATTTGAACAAAATTCAGTCAGGATATATAAAACAAAGTTATATACATATTGTATCAGTTTGGTTACGATATCTCGAAAAACAAAAAAGTTGTTCATACTAAAAATGGATTTTTGACCGATCGGTTCTATGGCAACTATATAATATAGTAGATCGATTTGAATCAATTTTGGTCAGTTTGTATAAGACCAACTAATATGCGTATTCTATTAGTTTGGTTACGATATCTCGAAAAACAAAAAAGTTTTTAATACTAAAAATGGATTTTTGACCGATCGGTTCTATGGCAGCTATATGATATAGTAGATCGATTTGAACCAATTTCGGTCAGTTTGTATAAGACCAACTAATATGCGTATTCTATCAATTTCGTTACGATATCTCGGAAAACAAAAAAGTTCTTCATACTAAAAATGTATTTTTGACCGATCGGTCCTATGGTATCTATGGTGGTTCGATCTGAAAAAAAATCTTGTTCTGCCTGCAATATAGAGAAACCTACATACAAAGTTTGGTGTCTCTAGCATTTATAATCTCTGTGATCTAGGTGCTCACACAGACGGAATCACGTCAGGACAGACGAAAATTATTATAATGACTCGGCTATTGATACTGTTCAAGAATATATATATATACTTTATAGGGTCTGCCATTAATCTTTAATATCTTAAGCTCTTTTCTAAATTTTTTAAAAAAAAAACAATGCATTTAAATATTATAATTATAAGAAAGATGAGACTTGAAAATACCCTGTATATTTAATACTTTAATTTCCAATTTTATATTGCTTTAATAACTTATTTATGACATTGCCAATTTGCATTGCAGTTAACCGTCAAGACTGAGTTTAAGGCGCAGCCGCAGCCAAATTGGTAGCTGGATGAGGTTGCGTTGAGGGGCGTTGAGCCATGCCCATTTGCAAAAGTTCGCCGGCAACGGCAACGAGCAAGAAAACCGCATCGGATATATCCGCCGATCATGTGACGGAGGCAGCTCAAGTGAAACGCACCCGGGAACAGGCTTACTTCAATTCCTATGACTTTGATGCAATCGAAGTGTTGCCCTACGACGAGGATGACGATGAGACGTGCCTCAGAGACGCAACAGCAACCACAGCAACAACAACAGCAGCAACAACAGCAACAGCAATGCAGCTGCCATTACAAAATTTGCCTACCTGCAACGATTTGGTGCATTCTTTGCTCATAAATCAGCGTCGGATGGAGCAAGTGCATCCGGATCGACAGAGATTGCACCTGAACAGGTCGGAGTTGCTGCAGCAGCTGCTGTTGTTGCTGTGGGACAAAGTGGCGACAACTTTTTGCTGCCTCGCGCCATGCTGAAATATCAATATCAAAGGTAAGTGTTGCACATTCGCTTTGTTTTCAGTCTTACCTTCGACAATTAGCGTCAAATGTGCTGCATAATGCTGCAACATCAAGCGGCAAACCAGCAAACCAGCAACCAGTTGCTGTGACCTTCAACAATGGCATTGAAAAGGGAAACAACATAAAAACGAAAAGAAAACAAACCACAGCAACAGCAGCAATTATAAAAGTGCCCTTTGCTATGATCGTAACTGCAATTTAATTATGTTTGTGTCTCAACTCAACTTAACCCTTTGTATGGCATGCTCTTCAAATTTTGAAACATTTATTTTTTTCAATTAAAAAATTTTAAATTATACAATACAATTCTTTTGAGCTTTTTAAATTTCTTTATTAATTTTTTTTTATAGTTTTGGCTTGTCTTATCCAATATAGCTCTCGTGTTAATATTAATAAGTTTTTATCATAGCAACTAAATATCAAAAATTAAAAATATAAAGCTTTGCAATTAATTAATAAAAAAATTATTTTTTCTTAAAAAAATAAATAAAATTTAATAATAAAGTTTGCAACATACAAATTTGAGGGCTACTTGATTTAAAAAAATTAATAATAAAGTTAGCAACACTCAAATTTAAGGGCTACTCAATTTAAAAAAAAAATATCTTTTAAAAAACATAATAATGTAAAACCAAGAGATAAGAATTAAATAATATGTATGTTGTAGATATTTTTTCCAAGCTCCGGATATATAGTATAAGTAAAATTGTTATGTTGCAGATATGCATCGTGGCCATTTACAGGGTTAAATCAGCTCCACTTAAGTTACTTATTTCAATCAACCAATCAGTTTGAAATTCATGCTTATTTTTCCATGGCAATTAGCGTTGCATTAGTTAGATTGTTATCGTTAAAGAGATCTGTGATCTTTTCGCCTATCAATATATCTAATTGATTAACAAAATTTGTGTTACAAATTGCGCATACGCCGTGTGTGTTTCATTGTGTGCCTCATTGTGCTGTCAATCGTTCAAATCAAATGAATGCAACTGTTGCAAGTTGCAACTTTGCTTGGTTGTTGCAGCTGTTGCTTAAGTTGTTGCTGGCTTGCTGCAACTATGTAAATTATGGCGATCGCGAAGTTCAAGTTGCAAGTGGCATGAGGCAAAATGCCGAAGCAATGCGGTTTTTGGCGCCTGTCGTCAGCCTTCACCTCTTTTCAGCAGAAGCCACTTGACTTGCCAAACACTTGATGCCGGTCAACAGCAACAACAACAACAACAGCAGCAACAGCAACTACAACAGCCAGCTGCAACAATTACGTTTATTAATTGAAATTAAAGAAGCCACATATGTGGTTGCCTCTGCTTCTGTCGCTGCCTCTGCTGGAGGTCACAGCCAGTTTTGGTTTGGAAAATATTGTTACACTACAAATACAAGTGCAACATATACATACACATACACATACATACACAAGTATAAGTGTAAACGACACGGCAACTTAAAATATTTACATGTGTGCCATCAAATCGTGCAATTTATTTCAAATGAGTATTTATATTTCTATTGATTCACAAATATATTTACCTGCATTTCATTTGGACGCTCTTTACCAATTTTAGTCACATTCATTCACTTTGATTCAGTTGTATTCACAGATAAGCCCAATTTAAGTGGCTAACTGCTGTCAGGGCAATGCCAAATTCCACAAACGTTTACTGATTTTGAATGCATTCCACAGGCTTGTGGATCACGAATCGCATTCAATTTCGCATTCAGAAATCCTGCCATTTAATGGCAAGGCAAGGTCAATGCAATTAAAGCACAAGTGCTACTACTACTACTGTTTTATTATCAATACCACTACTAATTAAAATACTACTAATATAAATAATTGATTTTTTTCAAAAACTTTGATCTCTCATAACTTCATCAAAAATTAACCGATTTTCACGCGGAATGTCATTTTGTTCATGATTTGGTCTCTAAATTGATTCTGCATTTAAATTTTTATCATCTAGAAAATTTGATGATAATCCAAAATATATCAAATTTTCTATACTAACCCCTTGACATTTTTTCAAAAACTTTGATCTCTCATAGCTTCATCAAAACTTAACCGATTTTCAAACGGAATGCCATTTTGTTTATGATTTGGCCTCTTAATTGATTCTGCATTTAAATTTTTATCATCTAAAAAATTTGCTATATTTTCGATTGTTGTCAAATTTTTTATACTAACCCCTTGACATGTTTTCAAAAACTTCGATCTCTCATAACTTCATCAAAAATTGACCGATTTTTAAACGGAATGTCATTTTGTTCATGATTTAGTCTCTAAATTGATTCTGCATTTACATTTCTATCATCTAGAAAATTTTTTATTTTTTCGATTATCTCCAACAACTTTGAACTCTCTTCATCAAAATTCAACCGATTTTTGCCAATGCTACACTTTTGTTGCTACTTGTTTATTTTGGTATGCATCGCTTCCCTTTCGCTAGCGATCTTTATTGTCAGAAGACATTGAGCGACGACGCATGTTAAACATCGAATTTGATTAAGCAGAAGGTATTCGATATCATGTTTAAGAATACTCGTATTCATGTACATGCGAATATGTGCTACCAATGTATTCAGGTGTCGGATCGCATTATCGACACTACCGAGAAGGTCGATCAAGCAATGCGAATTTTATTATTAAACTCAAACTCGTACTTATATTGCTGGTAGTTGGTATGTCCGAGTATTAGTGGCATTATCAGACTGCTGGATGCAGTTAGTCGACGGTCAATTTGGCCATTATTACCGCTATTAAGTAGTTTGATGCGATCGACGATAATTTGTATTCAATATTGTTGCCAAGTCGAGACAATCCATAGCTATGCCAGGGCCAATGTCTCGACTTGGCCATCTACTAACTGCCAATAACAACAGCAAATTAAGCATTTTCTGGCTAAGCAGGTGAGAATAATCGCAACAATGTAAATGTGTGATTAATGTGATAGGATTGATTTATACTTATACTTTATATTAATAAAATACATACTTGTATTTAGCTGGTTATATTTAACTGGTTAGAGAGAAGGACGTTGGCTAATTTTTAGTTTTTATTATTATTATTGGTTGTTAGTTGTTAGTTGGCTGCAAAAAAACTGAACCAAAGCTGTTGGTCCAAACTCTAATTTGTTGTGGCAATCGGAGTCAACAATAATTAGCGGACACACACCGTTTTAGTATTACTTTTTACTATTTTTTTTTTATTTTTTTAGCTAGTAACTGAACTAACGGCCCATGTTCCGACATGCAAACGAGGCTGAACATTTTAATTAACACAGCTCAAAAATAAATACGCAAATCTATTGCAAAATATTTCATGCTTCAAGTCGCGATGGAACGTTAACCTTGTCGATTACATATTGAGCCCAAAAAAAAATAAAAAAAAATATGAAAAAGCAACCGAAAAGCATTCAAGAAACCAAACTAAACGCATCGATAAACAAGCTGGTCTTAATAACCATAGCATACGAGAATAGCCTCCATACTTCACACTCCACACACTCCAATCAAAACCAAGCCCAAACCCAAAAACCAAGTCCAAGTCCATACACCCAAAAAAAAAAAATAAAAATAAAAAAAAAACTGGTGGCAACTTATCAATTTTAGTTGCATTACGCACAAAGCTGCAATATAAATATATAAGAACGGCAAAAGCAACACCAACACCACCGTTATTACGCAATTTTCCAATTTGAATTTATAACGTGCATCTGACCCAAAGCCCCAAGTTACTATAGAAGTTAGAAATAGAGGCAAACTCTTTTAGTCCAGTTACAACAGAGGCGTTCTAAATCCATGACTCAAAAACATTTAAAATATTGTTTTCTAACTAACTATTAAATTATTTTCCAACACTGAAGAAGGCTCAAAGTTGATTCATAAATGTTTGGGAAGTCTTTAACAATTCCATTTGAAAACTTCAATAAAAATATATAAAAAACAGCCGCCTCCTGTTGCACTTGCGGCACAACTAACGGTTCAAATTATAGAAACTAAAAAATAAAAATAAAAAAAAGAGAGAGATAAATGAAAACAAAAACCAAATTGCAACAGTTACTCAAGCTGAAATCCTGTTTAGAACGAGTTTCTTTTCGGTTCGGAATTGAATTTTGATGTTGCATGGCAAAATGTGATTTGTTTTTTTTTTCATTTTTGGTTTTTTTTGACTGTTAAAAGTCCGTTAAAATGCAAATATTCCATACAAAGTAGCGAGAATTCCAGGCACATTTAATGAGCTATTAAATAAGTTGAGCTGAGCTAAAGATTTATGGAATTGACAGCTAACAGTAACAGCAACAGTTGCTGTTGCAAGTATGCTGAAATTTTCAGAGACCGTAACAGTTATAATTTTTAAAATAAAAATTATGAAATAACAATTATTTGCTGATTTTTATAAAAAAAATTAAAAAATAACTATTAATTTTAATATTTATTTTACAAATTGAAAATAATTATTAATTTCAATACATTTTAAATTATTATAATAGAAATTGACAAATATTTATTATATTTGATTTTTATAATAAAAATTGAAACTAGTAACTATTTTTAAATTTTACAATAAAAGTTGAAATAAATTATTATTTATTTATTATTCAATTATTTTAAAAAAATTTGTAATTTGTCAATTTTTTTTGAGTTCATATCTTTTTTTTGCATTCCCTGGAAATTTCTGTAGAGATTTGCGTAGCTAAAAATAAACATTGTCATGATAAATCTACTAACCCACATCAGATATCTATAGAGATCCAGTTTTTTGTTGTTGGCCAAAAACCACTTTCATTGCTTTAAAGTTTCCCTTTCTAGCATTTTTTTTGCACTCTCTTATTTTGTTTTTCTCTCTTTCACTCTCTCTTGTGCAGTGTTGGCGGCCATGTGGCAACTTCAATGCCATTGACAACGTCTAACACGAATGGACTTGAGTGCAACATGGGCACATCTATGGCCAGAGCGACTGAAGTTGCAAATGTCGTCGGTGCAACAGCAACAGCAACAGCAGCAGCAACAACAACAGCAGCAGCAACAACAACAGTGCGAAACAAGAAACGCTCGATTGCATCCAATGCCAGTAGCACACATACCACAGACTCTGGCCTGGGCAACAGCAATACCACAGCAGCAGCAACAGCAAGACTAGCAACATCTGCTGCAGCAGCAACATCAGCAACACGCGCTGGCAGCGGCTCACATTATTCGACCGATAAAAGCGGCTCGTCCGGTTACTATAGCTCTCATGTCTGCTCCACATACTCGCTGGACGAGCACATCTACTGTGAACCGGTCATAGATATCCTAGAAAAAGCCAGCGACAACAGCAACAACAAGACATTGGCCAAACAGCGACCACAATTGCAGCTGCCAACGAAAGTGATTGGCAATGGAAAATCTCTGGCGATTAGTCAGCATTTGGACATGCCACATGTGGCAACAGTTGTAACTACAGCTGACAGCAATGCAGCGACAACAGCAGCTCAGCAGAACAACAGCAACAGTCCGCAACAACAGCAATTGCAGCTGCAGCAGCAACAATTGCCGCATTACAGCGACAAGTTGCGCATTCTGGAGACAAGCATTGAGAATTTGGATCGTCATTTAAAGACATTTCCCTGTCTATATGCACAGCAGCACATAGTGTCCTTTATGCAGCAGGATAACAGCAGCAATCAGCAGCAGCAACAGCAATTGGAGCGAGCAGCAACACATTTGGATATTGGTGAGAAACTGCGCGCTTACAATCAGTTACCAACTATAATTGAAGGCTATGGAGCAGTAAATGATGACTCATTGCTGGACATTGATCTGGATGCATTTCTGCTGCAACCACAGCAGCAACAACAGAGACAACAGCAGCAACAGCGACCACAATTGTTTGCTGGCATTGATAATCCGAGTTTTCTGAGCGACGAGCAGCTTGAGGAGAATAATTACAAGTGTGCCAAATACATAAACTCCTGCCCGGAGGATGCCTATCGTGTGGATAACGAGTCCGGAGCCAACAACTCATCCTATGCCAAACGCTATGAGGATCAACTGCATTTCCAGAACACACGCGAATTGCTAGAAGATGTTAGAGATAAGATACGCCTACTACAGCCCACGCCCACCACGGATATACCGCAGGAACTGGAGGGCATGATACAAACGCTAAAGGATGAACTCGAATCCTATTTGCAGCGCATGAATCAACATAGTGAATTGGAGCTGCGACAATTGTGCAGTGGTTTGGGACGCCAGCAACATGTGATGCGACTCCAAAATGCCTTGGAGCGACGACGCAGCTATGCGGGAGATGTCCAGCTAAATGCCTATGAGTCGGTCATCAGACCCTTGAGCGTCAGGGAACAGATCATGACCATACGTTGTGCCAGCGATCCCAATTTTAAGATGAAACGCAAATCCATCACCGAGGTATTTCCCAGCGCCGAGTGTTACATTGAATCCGCCGGGGAAACGCCCAGTTTAACACTGACAACCACGCCTACTCCCATGACCACGCCCACTGCAACACCTACGCCCACGCCGCCACTGGAACTGAAAACCACCACGACAATGGTCACTCAAATGCAACGTAATCTCAACTTTCACAAGCCGATCTTGGGACCGGAGAACTCCGGTTCACGACTGGGCAACACTGCTGGTACTGCAGGTGATAAGGTGGACAGCATTGCCGAGTGGCATCGCAAAAAGCCGAGCATCTGGGAGATGTACTATGGCACCAATCGAATGCATCAATCGCTGCTCGGCAAACAGCGACACGGCAGTGAGTTGGTCATCAGCAGCGCCCATCCGACATTATCATATGTGAGTACAATTTTATATACTTAAAAATAATTAATTAAATAAATTATTGTTTTATTTATATATTTATTATTAATAGTTAATTAAATCAATAATTTATTTACTTATTTATTGAGTGTCAACTAAGAACAGTTGACTCAAATTAAACTTAAATTATGAGAATATCTTTAAAATTGAAATTTAAAATTCAAACTAAAATGATTAAAAAATAAAACAAATACAGGGGAGGAGAATATATTAAGAGGAGGTACGAATCGGTTAAGGAATGAGCAATACTCACTGTATAGGAGAAAAGCTAAAGCGATGTATTATACATTTTTAACAGAGTGTAGAATTAACTGTCCGGACTACTAGTCGGATACTTAATATTGCGTATGAGTAATTTGGCACAAGATATGTAATCAATACTAAGTCAAGTCAAGATTTCTTTTAAAAATATTTAATATTTTAAAGGACTTACATAGGTATATTTAAAATTTAAAGTGGAAGTATATTTAACAGACTACATTATATTAAGGACTAAATTTTCAATGTCTATTTAAGGTGTTTAATAACTATATCACGTATATTTTGACGTTTTTAGTCTTATTTTATTATTTAAATATTCTTTTTTTATGGCCGATTGCTTTTCGTCAAGTATTAAAAAAATATAGGTAAATTAGCTGTAATTATGTTGAATTAGAATTGAGTTTTAATTAATTTGATGGCGATCTAAACAGTAGCCTCTTCTGTGGCACGCACATCATTAATCATAATGGCAATAATATTATGCATAAATCTATAAATCGATGCGAGTCTGTTACCAAATTGAACATTGGCCATGACAGCGATAATATCGCGAATCGCCTGCTGCATAATAATAAAACAAGCAACAGAGTGCGAGTGTGTAAGTGTGTGTGTGTGTGTGTGTGTGTGTGTAAGTGTGTGTGTGCTTAACAATAATAATAATAATAACGATGGCGTCAATGCTGATGACGTCCGGTGATGGCAATGGCGATGTCGACGCATCCGCTGATTTTTCTACTATTGTTGCTGCTGTTGCTGTGATTGCTGTGGTTGCAGCTGTAGTTGTTGCTGTTGTGCGGGTGTCAACGGCACTCACGACAACGCAACGTTGCAGCCAACAAGTTGCTACCAAAATCGCTCACATTGCGGCCAAGGATAAAATTAATAAAAGGTTGCACGAACGCAACTTGAACAGAACAGAAAATTGATGCCATTTACATTGGCAAATTTAATGAGTCAAACGATGCAGACTCAGACTCTTTGATTCATGAATAACAAACGCCTCTGAATATGCAGTAACTACTTGCATTGATAAGCTTTAAGTTTGCCACTGTATTTATGTGTATTTATGTGACCCATGGAAAACGATTAATTAATTGCTTTTGCCTCGAATTATTGCTTAGAGTCTTGTAGATATTAATCATATGCCTCGTTAAGTATACGCTCTGTGGTACGGGCAGTTTAGATAATTTCAATTGCAGTTCTAGCTGCACTGAAGAAGAAGAAGCAGAACAGGCAGAATAAGCTTTAATGTATTCATTATTAATTCATTTATCTATGTTACTCATACAGCTCATTAAGTATACGCCAAGTTGTTTAATAATTTTAACTTATTTAAATTGTGTGTATATTTAGCAAAATTGTCAATTGCTTATATATTAAGTATACGCAGAGTAGTTTAATAATTTGCTTATATACGAATTATTAAGTATACGTATTTTTATTAGTGAAGGCAAATGTAAATACAAATGGGTACAAAATGGGTTGGTCCACTTAATAAAGTGTATATAGTATGTCAAGTTCTGTTTGCAGCTGTGAAAACTGAGACACTTATTAAGTACGATTATATATATACGTGTATATTTGCTTTAAGCCAGCTTCAATTGTGGCTTGTAAACCGCAAAAAAAAAACGTTTAATTAAAACTCAGCCACGTTTGTTAAGTGTTTGGCAAACAGAATTTTGTTCTTCGACCCATGTTTGACTTCCTTTCCGTTCTGGATTGTGCAATATCCGCTGTACACACACTCACACACACGCACACACACAAAGAGTAATCAAGCCAAGTTTGTGTGGGCCTTGTTTGGTCTCTTGGCCAATGCTTGGAGAATCTCAATGAGTTTTCACTTTCAATGCCAATATACAGTATTCATTTTTGTTTTTTTTTTTTTTTTGTTTTCTCCATTTGTTGTTGACTCAGTTCATAACCAAAAAAAAATTGGCAAACAGCGTGCGAAGTCGGTTTATTCACCTTATCTATAGCTATATTTATACCCTGTAGTTATGCCAATAAATAAGAAGAGATATAGTCAAGTTTTGCAAAAAATTATAAAATGTTATTTATTTAACAATAACTAAAAGCAGTCATTAAAATAATAATTTAGATTTTAAAAAGATAAAATTAGAAAATATGTAAATTATCATTTCAAATAAATTATGTACAATTTTAAATTTAAAGTGGAAATGGAAAAGAAAGGAGCTTCAGAGATTTTTCACTCTGAAATATTTATCAAAAATAATGATTAAAATTTGAAAATAATTTTAGACAATTTGACTTACATTGGCATTTTAAATAAATTTTACTCAATTTCAATATAAAGCGAAAAAAAAGATAGGAATTTTAGAGACTTTCATGCAATTATAAAGAGACTAAGAGAGAGAGAGAGAGGAAGAGAGAGAGTAAGAGAGAGAGTAAGAGAGAGAGAGAGAGAGAAGTAAAAGGACGTTTTAGTATTTTCAAATAATATACTTAAGTTAAAAAATATTCATTTTGGCTCACTTTAAGTCTATATACAGAGTATCTCAAAGTCAAGTAACCTTTTCAAGTTCACTTTTACGATTCGTGCTATATTTACTTATCAATAATATGCACGTTCGACTGTGGGTTGTGAACTTGAAGCTTCCGCTGGTTTGCAACTGCTTTGTAAGCT
The DNA here is from genome assembly GCA_035045575.1 of Drosophila falleni. NCBI lineage: Eukaryota > Metazoa > Arthropoda > Insecta > Diptera > Drosophilidae > Drosophila > Drosophila falleni. The sequence goes on from JAWNOV010000011.1 coordinate 11,979,883, forward strand.
TGTAATCTGGCTATAATACCAATCAAAACAGTTAGTGCAAAAGGCAAAAAGGCAACAGCAACAACAACAGCAACCACAAGAAGATCGAAGCGACTGAAACTGTACCGGTTAACCTTAAAATTCCGTTAAAAATGCTGGCCTGCAGCATCTTGTCGAACAGGTAGCTGGTGCTACCTGCTTATCTGGCTGACCAACTGACCGCCATCGATTGAGACCCAGATAAAAAAATATACCTATAGTAAGTAGAAGAAACTAAATAATAACAAGTAAGCGACAAACTTGCAACAAGTGGCAAATATATTAAAAACAAAACAAAAAAAACCGGTGTTGCCCTACAACTTGAATGACCTTTAAGGACGTTGCCACAATTAAAGAGGATGCTAAAAAGAAACTAAACAAAAAACAAAAAACAGGCTTAGCTCTTTGACTAGCCTCTTCTCTGCCCCTTTCTCCAGTCTTCTCCCCTTTATGGCCAAGTTCTTAGTTGGCAGGCCGCGAAATCGAAACTCGTCCCACAGCAAATTGGCCGGCATATAACTCGTTTGCTGCCATGAATGCCAAAATGAAAACGAAAACAGAAGACCGAAAAACAGTAGACTGAAAACTGAAAACGAATACCAATGCGAAAAGCGAAAATACGTGAAAATGTAAGGCGATATCTGGTCTAAACTGAAGTTGCTGCCGCTGCAGCTTTTGGGTATTTAGAAGTGGCTGCCGCAAAGTGTTGCAATCACCATCGACATCGTTTTACAGTGGGCAATGAGGCACCCATCAAATACAGCAAACCGAAACAGTTACAGAAACTGTAACACAAACAGCAACTGGGTATTATAGCCAATTTCCATTTGGCCAAGAGCAAACCAAAAAAAAAAAAAACAACTGAACGTGGATGTCGATGTCGATGTGGACATGGAATTGTCGCCAGTCGAAGCAGCAAAAATCCAACATCCAAAATCCAAAATGCAAAATGTAGTTCCTCAGCTGGAAGTCCAGCGCCAGTGCGAGGGTTGTTTAACAAGAACAGAATTATATAAGCTAAAATAATAACTTTCGAATCTATATAACAATTTTGACAATTTTACTGAACTTACTATAATTAAAAAAAAAAATAAAAGGTAACGGAAGCTTAAAAAAACTTGGAATTAAAAATAAATTAAGGATTAGAAAAATTAAGATTAGATAAACAAAAATTAAATGTCATATAATAAGAAATATTCGAAATTTTTTAATTAAATATAACTTAGCTATGGGTTTCGAATTTATATTTTCTAATTTCAAGCTTCGTAATATTGTGTTGGTAATTTATTTTCCACAAATTTTGATATTCTTAATATATAATATATGAGTCAGTCATTCAGTCAGTCAGTCAGGACAAATATTTTTATATATATAGATAATATTTAAAAATTCTTAAAAAAATTGAAATTTTCTTTGATATAATCATTTTTCTGGAAATATTGAAAATATTACCTTACTATTTAAAAGGATATTTCAATCAGAGTATGAAAAAATCAATGCTTCTGTTCCGAAGACTAATGAGTTTAATTTTAAGACTGCGTATGAAAAAAAAGTACAGGGGTCTATAAAGATTATTTTATTTTTGTTTTAAATACATATTTTAGAATTTTCTAGTTTTAATACATTAATTTTATATTCTTTTATTGCTTTATTAATTTGTATTCTTATGATTATTAATATTTATTTGTTTTTGAATTCTTAAAATAAATTTTTGCAATGAAGTACCACAAATTCCATAACTTTCATAGCAACTCTCGCTGCGCATACATGCATTTATTAGCCTGGCAGTTGGCCAAGGCAAAGGTGCAATTGGCTTAGACCAACAATTTGCAAAATTTGCCATTGGGCAGCCTACAGGTCAAAGTTTTCATGCATTTTCCCTCAGGCTACAGTCTTATATAAGCTTATAACTCGAGGAGAGGGGGAGACTTAGGCGAGGGTAGGTGTTGCACATCAGGAAACAGTTGCTTTAACGCTTTGTAATTCCCCATTTTTTGAGAGCTCAAATTTCAGTCGATTACTCATACGCCACGTGTAACGTTGCAATGTAAAGCGTGCTCGCTAAATGCTCGACTAATTATGTGGTAAATGGAAATTTTGCAATATGCCACGCCCACACGGAGAGACGCCTATCCTTTAAGTCTTAAACTCACTTGCTGTCCTGCTCTCAACTTGATTGACTCACTGACACACTGACGCATTTTTCGTGTAGCTGTCGCTACCGTTTTAACGTTTCAACTGCCGCCAGCTGTATCTCCCTCCCTCTCTCTTCCCTCTCTTAACGGTCTCCCCTTTTCGCCCCTCTTTTCAAGCGTGTTCAATTGGTTTTTTTGCCAGACATTTTCCGACAGTCCACTTGCTTTTATTTGTTGTTATTGTTTTGTTGCGGCTTTTCTTTTGTGCAACACTTTTGTTACTGTTACTGTTGAACGCGTATTCAATGCTGCAAGGAAAATGGCTAAAAAAAAATGCCTTTAGATGTCAATAAAAAAGAGGTGTAGAAAAAAGTGCTATTTACTGTCAGTCTTTTGTTCACTTACAATTACATAATTATTGAACATAATTATTTAATTAAACAGTGCTTAAGCTAAAGTGGGAATAAACTGTGCATCATTTCGGCCTAAACTTGTACTTAAATTGGCGGCATTATTGATCATATCATATTTACGATAATACAACATAATTTAATCAAATAGCATGACTAACTTTTTTCTATACTCTAAACAACAAACCGCATCGAATATTGCCACACTTCAGTTCAATTTACATCAAACCGCTAATTTGTTTATTGCAGCAATTTTTTTTTTAATCTGTCAGATGTTTAAACAAAGTTAGCGCACAATAAGTTAGTTTACTTTTTAACTTCTTGGCGAGCACATTGTCCGTTCAAATATGGGAAATATCAGTTCTGTAAGTGTCTTTTAATAGTGATCCTTGATAGTGGGATTAGTAAATTTTATTAGAGGTATTTTTAAAGTGTAAGTAAGAGTGAATCATAATGCGAAATTTTTGTATATCTATTTGATTCTTAAATTTGAATATTTTCAATAGCAGTAAATACTAAAAATTAAAAGAATCAGTTGAATTTTTCTAGCGAAAAAGTTATTAGCAAAAATTGAGAATTAATAAAGAAGAAATAAAATGCATAGAATATTGGGATTAGTAAATTATATAATAAATATATACATATGATTATTTAAAGTATAAAAAAATGTGAATGTTAATTATTTTAATTATTAAAAATTAAAAATTTAAAGATTCAGTTGAATCTTTCTAGCGGAAAAATTTACTTACAAAAAATGAGAGTTAATAAAGATGAAATAAAATAAATAAAAATGTTTTAGGAGAGACTACTTTAAAGTGTGATAATTTTGTTTATTTGACTTACAGATATTCTATACTCAGATTTTAATATTAAAAATATGCAGGCTTTCTTCTGTTACACACATATATTTGCACAATTATTTACCCTTTCTTCTATATATTTTTAATGTGTCGAGTTTTTTCAAGATGCTGCATTGCCCAAATCAAATAACAACTCCGGCTTAATGTGTTTATATATGTGTGTACATGCATGTTGAAACGTGCTTTGTTCACATGGATTTCCCACAGAGTCATACCATAAACATACTCTTATAATGCGAGTATAAAAACAAACACACACACACACATAACACAGCATAAGTAGTAATATGCATAAAAGTACTTACAATGAGTACGTGTTAAAATTTGTTTTCACCTCAAGCGATTTTTCAACTTTATGCACTCTCGTATGAGGTAATAACGACATTTAAACTTGGCCAACTTCCACCCAAATAAAAAAATCAAAAAGCAAAAGCCAAAAGTGTATGTACAATATTGGTTTCAATGTCAGAGAAAAACGTGTGCTGCAAATTAAAAGTAGCCACAACAACAACAGAAACAACAACAACATTAATAATATGAGCTTACACCTTACTACGGATTTTCTTTTGAACTTGCTGCCTATTTATTGCAAAGTCTTGGCAAATCAAATAAAACCGGGCAACTCTCGAATTTATTTCAAGGCTGGATTTGGGGGAATTTACAGCAAAGCAGCTTCAGTTTATATTAAATGTGTTTAGCGAATAAATATCAAATATATTGTCAAATATATTCATATACACATATTTGTATAATGATTATTTATTTATAATTTATAGCCGCATGCGTGTGGCATCATTTGCAAATTAGCTACGTCACATGTTTGACTTTAGGGCGGGGTTCAACAAGTGGCTATTAGCATGCGAGGGTAGATCGACGAGTAGACAGTGGGTAGCTTCTCCTGTCTTTAAGAACTGAAACGATTGTACCGGTACTGTTAGGGTAAAGCTGTAAGATCAAAGAGTTGACCAACTTCAAACTGACATAACTTGATTAATACTGGACCGATTTTCAAGCGGAATGTCATTTTGTTCATGATTTGGCCTCTAAATTGATCCTGCATTTAAATTTTTTTCATCTAGAAAATTTGATCAAAATCGAAAAAATATCACATTTTCCATATATACCCCTTGATGTTTTTTTAAAAACTTTGATCGCTCATAACTTTGTCAAAAATTGACCGATTTTTAAGCGGAATGTCATTTTGTTCATGATTTGGCCTCTTTATTGATTCTGCATTTAAATTTTTTTCATCTAGAAAATTTGATCAAAATCCAAAAAATATCAAATTTTCTATACTAACCCCTTGATGTTTTTTTAAAAACTTTGATCGCTCATAACTTTATCAAAAATTGACCGATTTTCAAACGGAATGTCATTTTGTTCATGATTTGGCCTCTTTATCGATTCTGCATTTAAATTTTTTTCTTCTAGAAAATTTGATCAAAATCGAAAAAATATCAAATTTTCTATACTAACCCCTTGATGTTTTTTTAAAAACTTTGATCGCTCATAACTTCATCAAAAATTAACCGATTTTCAAACGGAATATCATTTTGAACATGATTTGGCCTCTTAATTGATTCTGCATTTAAATTTTATTTAATTTTTTCAAAAATTTTAAGTCCCAAGTTTCAACTATTCATTAACTTTGCATGTCATAGTTAAATGTAATTTACTTGACTGACTGTATGTGTGTAAGCACATGTAATTCATATTCACGCCTCTTGACAGCTCTCAATCATCGATAGCTCTCTATTCAAATTCCAATTCCAAGCCAATTTGTATGAATGTCTGTGTGTGTTTGTATGTATGTACATTTCTTACACGAATACACCTGCATTTGATTCGCTTGCCGGGCCAATAAAGCCGTTATACACGAATACACACACATAAAGGCAATGCGGTAATTTTCCCGTCAACGTCGACGCTTCGATTACGTCGTCTTTTCAAAGTACTTTGACTGATAAACAGCAGCAATAACAATAATAACAACAATAACAACAACAGCGAATAGCATCACTAACCTCAGACAAGCGAAAAAGCAAACGCAAAAGCAAAAACAAATGCAAATGCAAAAGCAAAGCACAGCAGGAGGGAATATGGGGGCAAAAGAAGAAGCAAAAAAGAAGCCGGAAGGCAAAAAAAGATACGGCAAAATTGTTTTCATTTTAATTTCTCACATACTTTTGTATCAAATAAGTGTGTGAATGTGCTAGAGTGTGTGTGTGTGTGTGTGTGTGTTTGTGTGTGTGTTTGTGTGTAACCCATTGACAACGAACCGAAACTGAAACCCAAACTCAAAAATAATAATCGGACTCAGGCACAAAAATGATCACCCAAAACGAACCGAAAACAATAATACCGTAAGCAACAAAAAATTATAAGACGAACAAGAGGAACTAATGGAGAAAGCCAGACTAGAAGATACCCTGTATTTTCGATTGAATCAAAATTGAATATAGCTTCCTCAATACATAACCTAATTTAATGTAAAAAATGATTCTGCATTAAAATTTTGATAATTTTCGAAATTTAAATATTTTCTAAATTTTGAATTTTACATATTTTTAATAATTTTCAACTTTCAAAACGTTCCCAAGCCCGTAACTTCCAAAATCTATAGAAAATGTCAAATTTATTTTTTTTTACTCTAAATAATACTGATTCTATTTTTTGGTAATTTGAGAAACTTAAATATTTTGAAAATTTTTCTCTTATATTTTTTAATACTAAAAAATTTTATTTTCTTATTTCAACAAAGCAATCATACCCATTTTTTACTTGTTTAATGCTTATAGGGTACAAATATAAATAAATAAATACCCTCTTACAATGAAGTGCAAAAATGCGAATTGTTTGACTGATGTACACACACCTTAAAATGGTTTGGTGTTTGTATTATATGCATGTGTGTGTGAATGAGTGCTGAAAACACTTTACACACAAACATAAAAAATAAAAATTACACTTGAATGCCCTTTTAATGACTATTGCATATGCGTAACTTTCACTCGCTGATATTTTTGGATAATTGGATATAGGCGGATCTTAAAAGACAATGAATGGATATGATACATATTATTAAGTTTTTATAGAATTTGATTTGAACATCCGGCTGTATTTGTAAGTGATATTACGAATTTAGTAGTAATAGGTAGATTAAGATTTGTCCGTTCAGTGAACCTTATATAAATAAATGAATAATTTATATTACTTGACAAATTATTTGTTTCTAAAAAATGTCATATGGTTTCCAGTGGAGATTTATTGTTCATCAATGAGTTAATTATAGCGATTTTTATCTGTCAACAGACTGTATTCTATGCGAGAGTTGCTTCATTCATAATTTTTTTGAACTTATTTATTATTTCATCACAATATAAAAAGTTACATAAATTACACAACAATTTAACGTGTTTTGCGAGAATCAACAAAAGGCAACAACTTTTGTACCTGTTAACACACATATACACAGAGATATTCAGATACTATATATGTATGTATTATTTTTTGTCGAACTGATTTCAAGGTTGTGTCGCTAAAATTTAAAAAAGATGATGCGAAAAAGAAAACAACAACAACAATAACAATGTCCGCTTAGTGGGTCAAATTGTTGTGCGTTGCGCCCTTTTTTGTTTATTTATATGTGAGAGAGTTAGTATGGGAGTGTGTGCGAGTGTGTGTGAGTGTGTGTGGGCTCTGAGCCACGCCTCAAACTTATTGCAAAAATGTACGATAATGTGCAATACTTATGCTATGATTTATTGCAAACAATTTGTGACTGAGCCTCACATTTTAAACAAATAAATCACAAATATTTCAGTGAATGTAAAAATGGGAGTTAAAGGTAGTTTAAACGCAGCGAATAAACAACCAAAACCTTAGCCTAAAATAAAGTAAAATACTCAAACGTTTTTTTAATAAGATCAATAGATCAACATAGACACTGAGAAGACAACAACAACAAAAGCATCAATGTCAAAGCAATCGTCAGTCACTGGTCAACTGACGGTCAACTTGAGATACATTTGTATCTTTTGCATGTGATTCGTTCGTCTTCATCTCCGCTGCTTTATCTCAGTCTTTGTCTATACCCTACAATATAATTAACATGTGCATAATCGATTTACATAAAAAGCGTCAAGCTAAGCTTTGAGCTTTCAACGCCAAATATTAATTAACTTAATTGCAAAACTTATATAAGAAACAGCAGTACATTGAGCCAAGTTTTCTATATATAAGCAAGTGTGCTTTGTGGATCCTAAGTCAGCACTTGTGTGGGATCTATTTTCAGTATTGTTGAACTTAATTGTTTTACATTTGCAGATAGTGTTATACTCTAGCAGTGATTGTTATACGATTGTAGGTGTTATACACAATAAAGTTAGAATTAATATAGTTTTTATCAGGGAGTCATTTAAATTTTTATCATCTAGAAAATTTGATATATTTTATATTTTCGATACTAAGCCATCCATCATTCAATTTTCCATACATACCCCTTAACATTTTTTCAAAAACTTTGACCTCTCATAACTTTATCAAAAATTGACCGATTTTCAAACGGAATGTCATTTTGTTCATGATTTGGCCTCTTTATTGATTCTGCATTTAAATTTTTTTCATCTAGAAAATTTGATATTATTATAAAAAAAATAACTTTATTTTATCAGTTAACTTAATCGTTTTTCAATTATTTTTGACACATTTCTAATATATTTTCTTTTCCATTTAGCCATCGTCTCGACCCGAATCGGATTTTACGCTCGACTTGCCGCGCGCCGAGCAGTTGCGCCTCAAAATGGAAAAGGAGAAAAAATTCCGCCAAAGATGTCGCTTCATCACCACATTTCTAAGTCTGGTCTTCTTTCTGTTAACCGTAATGGTTGTCAGTTTGGTTTTAACGCGCGGCAAACGCATGTTTGGCAGCATGATTTAGCCAATCAACTGAACACAGCTAAAATTAACTAATCTACATGCATACAATATCTATAAATAAACTAACTAATTAGCTAGCTGATTAAATATTAAGTAAGAAAAGATTGTAAACAAAATTTAAGTGCCGTAGTAATTCATAGATCAGCAACAAATAACATATCGAAAAGGCGTATAGCGAAAAAAATACAAATTTGTAGTCTTAGTCTTAGGCTTAATCCTCATTAAGTACTACTAACTAATTGAGAAAGAACAAGAAGATGTTTGTTGTGTTGTATTTGGTTTGGCAGCCGCAGTCGCAGTATTGTTAATAAATTATTTTTGTGATCTTAGCTGTTAAGTTTTGTCAGTGCATTTTTGTGTAAGTCGAAAAGAAGGATTAATCATTTATACCTATAAGGCTTATTGTATTAATTGTTAAGACAATCCATGTATGAGTCGATAAATAAATCAATAATAATAAATATAAAGTCGAAAATAAATGTAATTGCATTATCATTTGATTGTTTCTTTTAACATTTATTCACGTTGTACATGACACAAGCAATATTCAATATACTTGTTTGTATATATATATATAGTAGTAGTTAAGTTTAGTGTACAAAATTATTAGTTAAAAGCATAGCAATTTCTTACATACATATTATTGTTATCACAAATGGTTTTTTGTTTTTCTTGTTTTTTCATTAAACATGAACTTCAATTTGTTTGTTGTGAGAGAAATGTAAATCTTAAGTTGACCTTATAAGGCAATTACACAGATTAGGCAAGGTTTAGTATATAACTAGTACAATGATACTCTACAAAAAATTACAACTACAACTGAGAAAGCAAATTGCTTAACTGAGAATCGTTTGTTTGTGTGTGTGTGTGTGGTACACACAGACTATTGGTCTGTGGTTTTCTGTGTGTTGTCGTTGCTGTTGTTGTTGTTGTTGCTGTTGTTGTTGTGATTTCATAAGATGCGTATACTCTGGCGATTGACCTCGAACAATGTGTGATCCTCGTCCTCATCGCTGTTCACATCCTCAATCGCCATTGGCAGCGGTGTTAGCTCCTGATTGGCCCGATCCCCTTGCACTCCATACTTGCGCTCAGCGCGTGACAAGCGAAGACTGCAAAGAAGAAGAGAATTATTAAACATACAGTGGGCACTAAACTTATTTGACTAAAATTTTACTAAAAATGCTTTAAATGCTTACTCCTTTTTTCTACATGAGCAAGAAAAGAATTATTTTTACAAAAATAGGTTTAGATTAATTAATTTTATAGAAAAACTTGGTATAAAAAATAAAGTTCTTTTACATTTATTGAAATGTAATTTAACTCTCCTTTGCAGGAGAAAATAAATTCATTAAAATATGTCAGAGTGGTTCAAATAAAATAAGAGCAACTGTTAATAATAAAAAATAAAGAAATGCTTCTTATCAGCAATAAATACATAGTTTACATTTGCATATATGAAAATACATATAAATAGGGGAACAATGAAATGCGCTTAGAGATCTCATTGATTGATAAGAAAGGAACCTTTAAAAACACACGCTCAACTTACCGATAAACACGCGCAACCAGCAGCAAAATCGCCGAGCTTGATAATGCCACAAGAATATAGTAAACTGGAGTAAATGAGTCCCCAAAGTCCATGTCGGTTTTGGGATTGGACTGCTCAATGTGCACATTATCCTCTACGGGCAGAATTACATTCTTTGATGTTGGATGCGTCTTGTCTTCTTCGGTCGCCGGCTTTGGCTTCTCTGGTTTTTCATTTATCTCCACAGGTTGATCTGCTGCTGCTGCTGCTGCAGCTGCTGCCTTTGACTGCGGGGGTGGTGACGTTGCAGTCGCTGCCGCCGGAAGAGTTGGTGGCTTTACGGAATTTCCCTTAACCGTATTTGGTTCCGTGTCATTTGTTGTTGCAGCCGCAGCGTCGATTTGTTTTTGATGCAAAAGCAATAATACCAGCACAAGTACCGCCACCAATAAGTGCATACCACGCGGGGTTTGCTCCATTTATAATAATTTCCTATTAACTGCGTTTAGCGCCAAATTGTTTACACGTATTTGTGACGTTTTCAAAAATTCTACGGCTTTGTTTTTTCTATTTATTTACACTAAAACCGAAGGTTGCCCATCCGGTAAGAGTTTCCGATCTGGTTTGATTGATTATCAGCGATGACACTAGCAAACTAGGGCTGCCATACAGAACGACATCAACAGCAATCGTGTTATCGATATCGTTTTTAAGCGCTGCCAACTTGGGGAAAACAGTGCTGCCACATAATTGTAAGCATGACTGTCAGTTGATTGGCCGCGTCTGGCAGCATAGTACTTCCTTTTAGATGGAAAAAAAGTGATATTTGTGCAAGCGCTAATTAAAAACCATTTATATAGCTAAGTTAAAGTTGAAAATGACTAGAAATTGCATAAATTCTATGCGTAACACTGAACAATATCTCGCAACAGGTAAATTGCTGTTAAAACTCACCTTGCAATATGCATTTTAAAAAGCTGTGTGTCTGTGTGTTAATACTGTGAAAATGGCGAACAAAAGAAAAAAAAGTACGTGTGCTCCAAAAGGGAAATCACGTCGTCACAGATTAAATGCCAATGAAAATGAAGAGACACTTCTTTTGTAACCCCAATATATATATATGTAGTTTAATATAATTTAAAATTGTTGTGAAGCAAATACAATGGAACTACACCTTTACTTTTTCTTTATTAGTAATTTTTGCTGGTTCGTCATCAATCTGTACGGGTGTATGTGTGTGCGTGTGTTTATTTAATCAGGAAGTTAAATTATGCTCGTGAATACATACATACAAACATACAAAAGTTGCCACTTTCTTGTGAGCGAACTTACACACACATATATGAAGGCGTATATGTGTGTGTATATGTATGTATATATGCTGCAAGGCTATGTAAACGCAAGTTTTAACTGTTATTACAAATATACAAATTTATAACAGCTTTATTATGATATGACATTGAAAGTCATTTGGCAATTTGAAATTTATTGTATTGCTTTTAAAAGCTCGGACTACTGTTAATAATTTTGTTTGTTTTCTTTTTTTTTATATTTGCAGATTGAAAGATACATATTTTATATATTTCCCCCGTCCTTTAAAATTGTAACATTTCATTTGCCAAAATTCCGACGAAAACACTAAAAACAAGATCCGCCAAACGACGACATCAGGAGAGTCAACAACAACAAAGCACGTCTCAGTCAACACAACAACAACAGCAACAACAAGAGGAACGGGTAGAAGGCAAACAAGATTTGCCAACATCGACTACCAGCAAAATGAATCGTTCGAATAATGCACAAACCACACAGCGACCCGTCAATCTGGATGACATCTGGAAGGAGCTAGTCGATGGTATATTGCAGATATACGATCATGAGAAGTCACTCACACGCAAACAGTACATGAGATTCTACACGCATGTGTATGACTATTGCACGAGTGTGAGTGCAGCACCAAGTGGACGGAGCACGGGTAAAGCTGGAGGCGCACAGTTGGTGGGTAAGAAGCTATATGATCGCTTGGAGCTATTTCTCAAGGATTACTTGAGGGACTTGTTGACCAAGTTCCAGTCAATAAGTGGCGAGGAGGTTCTGCTTTCCCGTTACACTAAACAGTGGAAGCTGTATCAGTTCTCGAGCAAGGTGCTCAATGGTATTTGCAATTATCTCAATCGCAATTGGGTGAAACGCGAGTGTGAGGAGGGCCAGAAGGGCATCTATAAGATCTATCGTCTTGCTCTCGTCGCCTGGAAGGGTCATCTCTTTCAGGTGCTCAATGAGCCGGTGACCAAAGCGATTCTCAAGTCCATTGAGGAGGAGCGTCATGGCAAACTCATCAATCGCGCCTTGGTCCGCGATGTCATTGAGTGCTACGTCGAGTTGAGCTTCAATGAGGAGGATGCGGATGCCACCGAACAGAAGCTGTCGGTGTATAAAGACAATTTCGAGGTGAAATTCATTGCCGACACATACGCCTTCTACGAGAAGGAGTCGGATGCGTTCCTATCGACCAACACGGTGACTGAGTACTTGAAGCACGTGGAGAATCGCCTAGAGGAGGAGAAGCAACGTGTGCGTGGACGCGACTCAAAGAATGCATTGTCCTACCTGCATGAGACAACGGCAGATGTTTTGAAGCTGACATGCGAACAGGTAACTTAACAAATTAAAAATTTAATGTGTAAATATTATTAATTTAATCATACATTTATGTTCGTTACACAGGTACTGATTGAGAAGCATCTTAGATTATTCCATGCCGAGTTCCAAAATCTGTTGAATGCTGACCGAAATGATGATCTGAAGCGTATGTATTCTCTGGTTGCACTCTCGCCCAAAAATCTTGATCAATTGAAGAAAATACTCGAGGATCACATACTGCAACAGGGCACAGAAGCCATTGAGAAATGTTGCACCAGCGATGCGGCCAATGATCCAAAAACCTATGTACAAACCATACTCGATACACATAAAAAATACAATGCACTCGTATTGACTGCATTCGATAATGACAATGGATTTGTGGCCTCGCTGGATAAGGCGTGTGGTAAATTTATTAATTCAAATGTGGTTACCAAACCCAATAATGCCAGCAAATCACCCGAATTGTTGGCCAAATACTGCGATCTGTTGCTCAAGAAATCATCGAAGAATCCCGAGGACAAAGAGCTTGAGGATAATCTCAATCAGGTGATGGTCGTCTTCAAATACATTGAGGACAAAGATGTCTTCCAGAAATACTACTCTAATATGCTGGCAAAACGTTTAGTCAGTCATACATCGGCATCTGATGATGCTGAGGCAATGATGATCTCCAAGCTGAAGCAAACATGCGGTTATGAATACACTGTTAAGCTGCAGCGCATGTTCCAGGACATTGGGCTGTCCAAGGACTTGAATTCGAACTTCAAGGAGTACCTGAAGACCCAAAACATAACGTCCGAAATAGATTTTGGCATTGAGGTGCTATCAACCAACGCCTGGCCCTTTACGCAAAACAACAACTTTCTGCTGCCCTCGGAATTGGAGCGTTCGGTGCAACAGTTTACCATTTTCTATTCGGCCCGTCATTCGGGCCGTAAACTGAATTGGCTGTATCACAAGTGCAAGGGCGAACTTATAATGAACGTTAATCGCAGCAATGTTGTCTACACGCTGCAAGTGAGCACGTTCCAAATGTCCGTGCTGTTGCAGTTTAACGATCAGCTCAGCTTTACCGTGCAGCAACTGCGAGACAATACACAATCTCAGCTGGAGAACTTAATACAGGTAAGAAATGACACTAATTTACATACAAGATGTTGAATCCCTTCTCTTTTTCTTTTAAGGTATTGCAAATCTTGCTCAAAGCCAAAGTGCTGACCTCAAGCGACAGCGAGAGTGCATTGACACCAGACTCCACAGTGGAATTGTTCTTGGATTACAAGAGCAAGAAGCGTCGCATTAACATCAATCATCCGCTGAAGACTGAGCTTAAGGTGGAGCAGGAGACGGTGACCAAACACATCGAGGAGGATCGAAAGCTATTGATACAGGCAGCGATTGTACGCATTATGAAGATGCGTAAGCGTCTCAATCATACGAATCTCATATCTGAGGTTCTCAATCAGCTGTCGACACGGTTTAAGCCCAATGTGCCCGTCATTAAGAAGTGCATTGATATATTGATTGAGAAGGAGTATCTGGAGCGCATGGAGGGGCATAAGGACACCTATAGCTATCTTGCCTAAGTTCCGTGTTTAATATAACATATAAATATCGTTCCAAAATTATACTTTTGCCAGCCACTAGAGATATCAATTGAATATCAATTAGAGCCTGCCACTTCACACCACCTCCCTTGTGCCCCCCAACATATATAAGTAAAAACAAAATACGAAATCATCAACCGATTACGGATTAGCTACATACATACGCATACACATTATATACATCTCTCGGCACGCATTTAGAATGTGTGCACATCCTGCCGTGCATTTGACACCCACTCAACATTTCAAGCAACAAACAACAACAACAAACCACATTTGTGCAATCCATAATGTAGCAGCAGGAATTCAAGATGAAGGGAAAGAAAGGAGCATACAATATACAACAAGAACCAACCTGGATGGAAATGTGCAAGCACAGAAAAAAACAAAACGAAACAATTCATCATGTAGCCTATTTTTCTTTGTGTTTCGATCAAATTTTTTTCTTATTTTATTTCTGTTCGTTCATATTTTTATTCATACATATATTATATAAAATTGCATAATACATACCTACGGAGAAGACAAGTGTTAAGATCATAAACGAAACAAATATATAAGTTTGAAGCAGTTATTATTATCGTATGTTTAAGTTTGTATTCAATCATTTCACAGTGATATCGAAACGTTGGGATACCTACTGTTTTTATGTTTGTATAACTTTGGCATATATGCGAACTTGACGAGCTGCGTTTCAAGTTAAATAAACATCGTACTTAAATGTGTACATCATCACATTATATAATCATTGGATGGGGCAAAGCATTCGATTCCATTAAAGGTCTATCACAACTAAGGATCATCGAAGGAAAGTAAAACCGACCGATTGTTCCTATGGCAGCTATACGATAGTTTTCCGATTTAAACCAAATTTGGTCAGGATAGACAAAACCACGATTAATGCATGTTCTACAAGTTTGATTAAGATATCTTAAAAAACAAAAAACTGTTTCTTACTAAGACTTAATTTTCTATAGAGCGTCTCTATGGCAGCTATATGATATAGTTGACCGATTTTAACCAAATTTGGTCAGGATGTATAATACCAGCCCAGATGCATATTCTATTAGTTTGGTTCCGATATCATCACAAACAAAAATCTTTTCCATACTAAAACTTCATTTTCGAAGTACCGTTTCTATGGCAGCTATATGATATAGTCAACCGATTCTAACCAAATTTGGTCAGGATGTGTAATATCAGTCCAGATGCATATTCTATCAGTTTGGTTCCGATATCTTAACAAACAAAAATCTTTTCCATACTGAAACTTCATTTTCGAAGTACCGTTTCTATGGCAGCTATATGATATAGTCAACCGATTTTAACCAAATTTGGTCAGGATGTATAATACCAGCCCAGATGCATAATCTATCAGTTAAGTTAAGATATCTCGACAAACAAAAAACTTTTTAATACTAAAACATCATTTATGGTTTATCGTTCCTATTACAGCTAAATGATATAATGGTCTGATCCAAAAATTAAAACAAACTTCCTATGGTATCCAGAACCTACATACTCTTTTTTTCCCATTTTCAATGGGCTCAGGGTATAAAAATAAATACCTAAACCTGTAAAAGGTATCTATGGTCATTTTATTTGCGCTTTTATGAGTTTCTTACAAAGTTTGTGATGTATGATTTGTACATAAATATATTAAAATAGTGCAAGTATTGCATGCTTGCATTTGTCGTTTAGCTAGATGATTTACAAACTTATATATATGTAAGACTATCTTTGATTGGTGTTACTTACAGAACTACTAACAAAGGAGATCGTTTAGTTTTTAAAGCGATTAATGCGGCCTAAGTCATAGTTCCTAGTCCTCGTCATCCAGTGTTAGAACCTTTGTCTGAAATCGCATGCGTTTTGTATTCTTGACTACTCCGTTGGTCAGCAGATTTGTGCCCTGCTCCGTGCAAGGCAGCGCATTCCACATTCTCTTCACTCGCACCACAGCAATCGAATTAAAGTCGTATTTCTCCTTGTTTGCTGATGGAGCTGATGTAGTGGGAGCTGGAGCTGCAGCTGTATCTGAATCCTCTTGCCAATTGGATGGTAGCTTACGCAGCTTAACCATCACCTGCTTTAGATTAGCACTGCTGCAGCTGGATACGCTGGCCTTGTCATCCTCGGCATTCGATTCTGCTTGCATGTCAGCCAACGAGCAGCCGCGTTTCTGAGGTGTGCCATCCTTAGATTTCGATGGTTGGCAGCTGCAAGGGAATGGTTTAAGTTAAGCTGCACATATTACACACTCCACATATTTACCTCTTTTCTTTGATATGGTATTCATTAATGGTTGGCGGCGCTGCAGCGCACATTTTGCCTGGCTCCTCGGGATGACAACCGAAATCTTCACCCTTTAGCCAGTTCTCATAGCGTTCGGGTTGAAAGCGACGCACAAATGTCTCCATTGATATTTTAACCATATCGGTGCGGCATTTGCAAATACTGGCACGTTTCCCATACTCAATCCAACGTTTCGAGGCGAAATTCGTGGACTCGGCACCGTTAAAGCCGTGATTGAATCCAGCATGATAGCCAAAGGGAAATGTTATCATTATCTCGCCAGACTCTTGAGTGATCTTATTATAGGGTATGTTATTCTGACGCAGCACCTTTGGACTTATCATGGTCATCTTGTGACGCAAATAGGCATTGCACTCCTGATAGTTCTCCGCAAACGTTCTATTGGCCAGCTTCTCCAGGCGTCTGCCATAGGCGGGGGGGATGGCGTACCAAGTTTTTGGCGCTCCAAAATGTAAATAATTTATGGAATACAAATCCATATCTTCGGTGTGCCAGGCAAAGGAGCTCTTCCACATGCCGAAATACAAATATGCCGTATTAACACCATCTATTTCAATACCATAATCGGTATTAACCAGATTCAGTATTGTGTCCAAGTGTCCAATATTCCACACATCCAAATCCTCATCGCTAAGCGTACCCTTGACATCGGCGGCATAGAGTGGAGCTATATATGTGATGTTCTTCCAATACTTGCGCTCCAGATCGTCATAGTCAATGTGGCGTGGCGTCTGATGCAGTTCCGAGTTGGCCTTCTCCATAAACTGGCGCAAAGTCATTTGTCGGCGTTGTTGTATGTTTATTTGCTGATAAACGCCATGAGCCCTACTAACACAGCAGAGTTTCCATAAATATATATTTAGAAATAAGTAAATGTATATCACACATACCCAGTTACAACCTGGCAAATCGGCGGTGGAATCGTCATATTTATATTTTCAATATCGTAGCCGGATTTGCGCGGTGTCCATTCGACAGGGGGAATAATTTTAGCTAAACCGGCCCGATGAGCTCCACGTGATTCCATGTACTCGATGTAGGCCGAAAAGTTTTTAAACTCCTCATAGCTGGGACGAAAAGTCATGATCCTAGGCATATTTGTTTGATCGCCATCGTCAAAATTCAAACGAGAAGACATATTTTAAACAAATTTAACACAAAACAAACAAAAAAGTGTTGAACAACTTTTTTGCACCGTTCATTGACTTGCTAGTGCTAAATAAGAATCGCACAGTGTTGGTAAACTACTTAAATGAACTGTCAAAATCAAAACACGCGCTCGACTCTAGAAATATCGATTTTCGATTTAAACAGAATCGTTAGGTATAAAAAAATGAAATATGAATAGTTTTTTTAATTTATTTGTTATTTAATGTTACATATAATATACATATTCTTTTAATTATGACATATCTGTAATAAGAGTGGGATAAAATAATATAAACTTGATAAGTTTAATTATAAATTTCTCCGGAACTGCAAATTACAACTACACGCTAATTTACACAACTAACTTTTAATTCAGCATACTCAAATCTAAGATAATAACTAGATAATAATTATCTTAAGATAAGACCAGATGTAACAATTGATAAGTTAATTCGCGGATAACGTATTCATTGTTATTCATTATTAAAATATTACACACAAACCTAACAAACTAAAGCAATAAATAAAAATGCATATTAGTAACAAGATAAATCGCAAACATTTTTTCAGAGATTTTATTACTTTACGACTCTTACCAAGCCTGATAATGACTAACAGTCGACCACTTGTGTATATATATCTCAAATCGAGCGAACCAGAGATAATCAGGGCAAATGGATTCTTGTAGGAAGTATAAAAGCAGCAGGTAAAGGCATTTCGAGTTTCAGTCGTACATAAACTCCGTGAACAAGTGCTGGCCTTAAAGGAAAATAGATTAACAACAAACCGACTGTAGAACCATTGGCAATATAAACAAAGTTAATAACTAATCATAGCAATGGTTTTCGATAGCTCGACAGAAAAGCCAATAAAGCGTAAGTTAACAAGTGAAGTGCTTTAGTACTTAAAGAAACATTAAAAACAATACCGTTTATATTGATAAAAGAAATCACAATCATAAAAAATATTTTAATCAAATCGGGTTTTTAAATCAAAACCAAAAATAGCAGTTATCTGGGAACCAATTTATTAAAAATTAAAAATGGATTATTAAAATAAAATTTATAACAGCTATTATTGGTATAAACTAAATTTATATTCAGCTTTTTTTACATAAAAGATAAACAAGTTAAAAGGAAAACTTCTCCTTGATGTACATTTATGGCACACTTGGATTTTTGTTTCCTGAAAAGTGACTTTGTAATCAGCTCGAAGAGGTTATTGATACGGGACCAACGTCTACAACTGAAGTACGAAGCACTCATAGATTGAAAATGCGAAAAAAATGCAAGAATATTGACTGAAGCATATTTTGCTGATACTTTTAATCAGTTTATATACAAAATTAAAGAAAGAAAAAACACTCGTAATGTAGCCCGCTTATACACTCTCAATAGGATTATAAGACTTTCAGACGGCAAGACCTGCTCAACATGAGTGATAATTGAGATTGTTTAAATGATCTCATAACGACTATATATAATGCATTTGTAAATTTTAACAATGCCATAAATCTTCATGACAATGACATGACGAAGTAAGATAACAAAAATTAGTTTTTGAATGCGAAATTTTTTTTTATCCATGTAACGTATACAGGTGATAAATAGATTCAATATTTGCTCAGTGATAATTGAGAAGAAACATATTTGATGATGTCAAATGTCTGTTCCTAGATTTACCCATTTTTGGGTACTTCACTGAGGAAACTTTTCCATTGCTTTCGACATTGGCATGTGTTAATGATAATGAAACAATACAAAGCAATGCAATAATACTCGTAACATATAAAGATTACTATCAGAGCATTCATGGACTATACTCGTGAAGTAATCCTAGAAAATAAGCAAACACTTGTCAAACAACGACAGTCTTAAAGAGTATTCGAATCGTTCAGAGATCAGCTTAAAATGGTCTACTTAAGGAGCAGCGAAAGGACTCCGCTTTTATTAGGAAATCACATAAGAAAATTTGCTAGTAAATAAAATTCTAATAGTCTCTTTACACTTATCAAACAATAAGAGATTTTTCCCGATTTTACAAATATTTTTAATGTTAAAAATTTAAAAATTGGAATAATAACATTTTTTTAAAATCAAAAAAATATATTAAAGTGTTGGAAGATAATAATATAATATATATTAAATTTACTAATACTGTATTTTTCTCCAACTCTTTTTTTTCAGCGGGCAGATTTGGAGCTCGACATTGGCAGGCGATTCTGCTCTTTGTGGGCATGATGATCAACTATTTCCAGCGAGTCAACATATCGGCTGCCATAGTGCCCATGACTTCTACAACCACCGATGCGCCATACTATCAATGGGATACATCTCAGAAATCCTTGATACTGAGCAGCTTCTTCTGGGGTTACGTTCTCTCCCAGGTGCCCTCAGGTTCGAATTATTAAGTGAAAAGTGCTTGTCAAGTTTTAGTTCAAGTTTAAATATATTCTTCAGGTTTGCTGGCCAAGCGTTTTGGCGCCAAATATGTGATAAGCTTGTCCACAGCCGCCGGAGGCGTCATGTGCTTCTTTCATCCCATGGCAGCCGAAGGTGGTTGGATCAACGTGTGTGTTCTCCGTGTGCTGACGGGATTGGTACAAGGCAGCGTCTATCCCTGCTTCCACACCTTGCTGTCCAAGTGGGTGCCATGCACGGAGCGAGGATTTCTCACAACTGGCGTCTACTCCGGCGCACAATTCGGCACGGCGGTCATCTTGGTCAGCAGTGGCCATATATTTGAGTCCAGCATGGGCTGGCCAGGATTATTCTACATTTCCGGTGTGCTTGGCCTGGCCTGGGCAGTGCTCTTCTTCTGGCAGGGAGCCAATGAGCCAGCAACATCCCAGAGCATCAGCAAGGTCGAAAGGGATTACATTGAAAGCCTGACGGGCAGCAACAACAGCAGTCAGGTGAGTTAATGTCTACTCCTGATTAAGGATAAGTTATACCTATTTTTGTTTTTATTTCCAGTCCCTGGCTGTGCCTTGGAAGTCCATCTTTACTTCGGGCGCCTTCTATGGTCTATTGGCTGCCCACTGTGGCTTCACCTGGGGATTCTACACACTGCTCACCGAGATGCCCACCTATATGAGCAGCGTGCTCAAACTGGATGTCAAGTCGAATGCTCTGCTCTCCTCGTTGCCCTACTTTGCCATGGGAGTGCTCTGCTTTGTGGTCAGTCCCATCTCTGATCTGCTAATCAATCGGGGCACCATCTCCATAACCACCTCCAGGAAGCTCTTTAATTCAATTGGTCAGTGGGTGCCCATGGGATGCCTCATTGGACTGGGCTATATGACCGCAGATGAGAAGACTGGAGCAATTGTTTTGCTTACCTTGGCGGTAGGAATTAATGCTGCCTGCTTCTGTGGCTATCTGGTTAACCACATGGATTTGTCGCCCAATTTCGCTGGTCCCATGATGGGAGTCACCAATGGTCTGGCAGGTGTAACGTCCATTATAGCGCCCTTGATTGTCGGAGTCATTCTCTCGGATGAGGAGGATCCCACGCAATGGCGTCTGGTGTTCTTTATCACCGGTGGCATTTATCTGTTATGCAATGCGCTATTTGTTATCTTTGGCAAGGCCACAGTACAACCTTGGAACGATGCACCCAGCATGTCCAGTACAATGACCTTGCGTAAGAATATTCAGTCAGACTCAAGAACCTCAGCACCCACAGAAGCCAAAGAGAATCAGTTCTGAGTGGTTCTCCATAAAAACTGTTAACAATCTCGTTAAGTTTAAATTAAACAAAGTCTTCAATTCGGTGTTTATCCTATAATCTTAAGTTAATATAATTATATTTTTATGGCGTGACATTTTTAATAAAAACCATGTACTAATATAGACCAAAGTAATAAAAAAAAGGTAGTCTTTTTTTGATAGAAAGGTCCATGACATGGAAACAGGATTATCAACAGTTGATAACACTCTAATAATAGATCAACAGGGTTCACAAAGTTAGATAAAAGTCAAGTCTAAGAAGTGAAAGCCATCCAATAAACTCTATATAGATAACAATTGCAAAGACAAATAAAAAACATCATTGTAAAAGCACATCACGTATTCTCAGATTTCTTAAAACTTTATCTATATATATCGACACATATTTCTATATCCACATTTACATCTTTAAGTATATCTAGACGAATAAAATTTTTATTATTTCTATTTAGATCCTGTTTTAAAAAAAGTACGTGGGTCTTTTTAGTTTCTTGAATTGTTTTAGATTCTATATTCTTAAATATATTTCATGTAAATCAATGAATATCTATTATTAGCTGAAATATACATATAAACTCTCATAACTATACATATGTCTACATCTATATCTATAAAGATCTACTATATTATTATTTGCCAAAGTCTTCCTCTTCTCTCAAGATAAATCACTAATTTTTGGCAGAGCTTTATAATCATGCTGATATTGCTGAGCACTATAATAAAAAGAGTGTGATAAACGTCAATCTGGGAAAATTTCGGAGAAGTAGAAGGCATAAAAGTAAATTTCGCAAATTTAGTCGCCGATCAACAACGCGTCCTCACGCATCGAATTGATTATCAGAATAACAAACTAAATCAGTCGATAATACTTATAAGTCAATAATTAATCTTAGTAATGGGTTTTGATAAGACCGTGAAACGTAAGTAAAAAATAAACTATTAATAAATTTTACCTTCAGAGTGCTTGACTAGTAGATACCCTGTAAAGTAACTCTGGTATCTATTAAACGATCATTATGAAAGTTTCAGAATTTAAAATTGATATACTGATATGCGATTTATCTTAATAAATATAAATGTTTAAAAAAAAATAAATAAAAAATAAAGTTTAAGAATATAAAATTGATATATTGATATGTGATTAATCTTAATAAATATAAATGCTCTCAAGTAAATAAATAAAGAAGTTATATGAATATAATTATTTTATAATTGCCCTAGCGGAAAGTCGATTTGGAGTCCGACATGGGCAGGTGATAATGCTATTCATTGGCATGGTGATCAACTTCTTTCAGCGGGCCAATATCTCAGCTGCGATTGTGCCAATGACACAGTCTACAGCCAATTTCCCATTCTATGATTGGAATGTATCCGAGAAGGGAATCATTCTGAGCAGCTATATGTGGGGATACGTGATTTCACCAGTGCCAGCCAGTGAGTTCTTAACTTATGTTATTATAAAACTATTGTTAAAACTGCTCTCATTTTGTTAGGTTTGATAGCCAAACGTTTTGGTCCTAAGCTTATCCATATATTGGCAACCGGCTCAGGTGGCATCTTGGCCTTTTTTTTCCCCATGGCGGCCAAAAGCGACTGGGTAAGTGTGTGTGTACTGCGTATTTTGACGGGTATAGCTCAGGGTGCGGTTTATCCATGTCTGCACACGCTGGTGGCTAAGTGGGTGCCACGGACGGAGCGAGGATTCCTCACCACTGCCATCTACTCGGGAGCACAATTCGGCACGGCATTGATATTGATGACCAGTGGATTTGTATTTGAATCCAACATGGGCTGGCCGGGTCTCTTCTATATCACGGGTGGACTCAGCCTGGCCTGGGCACTGCTCTTCCTCTGGCAAGGAGCCAATGAGCCAGCAACATGCCACAGTGTCAGCCAGGTTGAAAGGGATTACATTGAAAGCCTAACGGGCAGCAACAACAGCAGCCAGGTGAGTCCAAATCAATACTCAAATAAAGCAAGTTAATAAGAGTTTTCAAATGATATTTCCAGTCTTTAAGTGTGCCCTGGAAATCCATCTTTAGTTCTACCGCCTTCTATGGTCTATTGGCTGCCCATTGCGGCTTCAACTGGGGATTCTATATGCTGCTTAACGAAATGCCCACCTATATGAACAGTGTGCTTCAGTTGAACGTGCGTAGCAATGCGCTGCTCTCCTCGTTGCCCTACTTTGCCATGGGTGTGCTCTGCTTTGTGGTCAGTCCCATCTCGGATCTGCTCATCAATCGGGGCACCATCTCCATAACCACCTCCAGAAAGCTCTTCAACTCAATTGGTCAGTGGGTGCCCATGGGATGTCTCATTGGACTGGGCTACATGACCGCAGATGAGAAGACTGAAGCAATTGTTCTGCTGACTTTGGCTGTGGGAATTAATGCGGCTTGTTGTTGTGGCTATCTGGTTAATCACATGGATTTGTCGCCCAATTTTGCTGGACCTATTATGGGACTTACAAATGGAGTGGCGAGTTTGATATCTATAGTGGCACCTTTGCTGGTAGGCGTAATCTTGACAGATGAGAAAGATTCAACTCAATGGCGAATTGTGTTCTTTGTCACAAGTGGCGTATACTTAATTTGTAATACAATTTTTGTTGTGTTTGGCAAGGGCCAAGTGCAGCCTTGGAATGATATGACCAACTTGTCAAGGACGAGCACAATTGCGGAATCAACACAGCCCAAAGAAGGCACCAAGAATCATTCAACTTAAACTTAACCTACATAGCAAATTATATGTTTATGAATGCTCTTATTGTATGTTTTATGGTAGCTGTATACCATTAAGTGATTTTTATCATATTAAATTTAGTTTATAGGCATTGTGTAGTATCTAAAAGATCACAAACTATTATCATTTCACAGAAACTGATTACCACATGGTCCTTGGAATCAGTGATTTGAGGCATTTATTGGTCGTGTCGTCTAGTTAAATATTTGCCGGGTTTATCTGCTGCACGAGTCGAGATAATGATTGTTTACAAACATAAAATCCACAGTCTGACTCAGATTTAATAGTGTGAGATCTTAAATGGAATTGGTTTAGTTAGTCTTTAGCTTATTTAATTCTCTATTAATGCGGCGTGGCACCGATTGAGTACGCAACACCGTCCAAATGGACACAGTCCAACTGAGTATAATTGTTGCATATAGAACAGGTGTATAGGCCTTGGCATTGCCCACGGGAATCTCCGCCAGCAGCGGCGACTTCAGTTGATAGTCCACGTGAACCTGCTGCCAGTTGCAGTCCATGTCCACCTTCAGGTGTTGATTGTGTTGCTCTACAAGATTACTTTCGTGTTTATTTAGACAATGCAGCTTATCTGGTCTGATTCTGATCGGTATCTCAGTGTCAATGCCAATGGGGCAGTTTAGATAAAGTTCAGGTGTGCTTATTTTCACAGTGACTGTGGAACTATAAGGTCTGCGTTAATTCATATAAAGAAACTACATTAATCGACAGTATTACTCTTACTCTTTATCGCTGGCTGCATGATAACGAAAGTGTATGGGTAATGTTAAAGTTTCCTCCGACTTTACTGTTCCCTGAAGTAATACTGTGAAAGGTTTTGCCTTTTCTGTGATTATTTCAATGTCTACGAATTTCGGATATATTGCATTAAGCTAAAATGTTAAAAGATCTTTTAATGTATGTTTTTAAGCACATATTCAACAATTCTTACCATCTTCAGGCGTTGCAAATCGTCCAGCTCATCGGTGCTTATGAAAACTGCAGCTGGCAGCGGTTGCAAGAGCACATACTCACAATTCAGGTCAACAATTGTATTAGGAAACTGCACTTGGTACTTAAGTTTTCTAGTTAAAAACATGTTACAATTTACTTCAACTCAAATTAGTTTGAATTTAAATCCGTTTAATACAAACCTATGCATGCCGGCTTTATCCATTTCAATGTCTATAAAGGGCGATGATTTACAGCAAACCCCACTAAAAAGCAGCGTGGCAATTAAACAAACTATTAAATAAAACTTAATTTGACAAAGCATTGCTTTAATTTTAATTAAAAGCTCAAAACAAATGTTCTCTTCGTTGCGAATTGGTAAACAAATACTCGGCAGAGCTGCCAACTTGCTAAAACACAAAACTGTCAAATTTATTGGGCTGCCAACTTATAGCAATAATTGCGCGAACAATTTGAAATAAATGCATATAAAAATCATTAATCATATTAGTGACCGGAGTTCATTTCCCTGTATAACTGTGAGCCTTGTTTGGCCAACTTATCAGCCATTTCGTTGCCCTTAATGCCTTTATGTGCCTCCACATAGCTCTATTAAAAACATATATATTTAGTTTTGGTTAACAAAAAAATTATTTATAATACGCACCCATTTCACTTTAAGTTGTTTGTTTTGCAGCAACTCATCTAGCTCCTTAAAATCCGCCACATTTTTTACGGGTTCATTGTTTTTTAAACGCCAACCGCGACTTTTCCAGCCGGGAACCCACTTTGTTATGGAGTTGATTAAAAACTGCGAATCTGTCTTAATACAAAGCTTTTCAATGCCCAAGTCTAGTGCGAATTTAATAGCATAAATCGAGGCCTGTATCTCTCCTACATTATTGGTAACACGTCCTAGCACTGGTTTTCCCGCATTTCTGGAGCATGAGGGGCAAAATGAATTAATTAATTTAAAGGCACATTCAAAAATACGTACAATGGATGATCGTCGCCAAAGTAGACACCAAATCCTGCACAAGCATTTTTTCGACCATTTCCCAGACACGAACCATCTGTGTAGACAACGACAAAACCCTCAGAATCCACTGTAAACTCAAATGCTCCAATTTGCCTCACGGAATCCTCTTCTTGTCCATTGGATCCGTGGCGGGGTAATTTAGACTTTGAATTTTCAGTAGTATCAGCATCTGTTTTTCTTTTTCGACTTGTAGATGGTTCCGGTAATCCTTCCACTTCGTACATAGCTGTCATCTAAAGGGATTAGAGTTGTAGCTTAGAATTTTGACAACCTGTTGCATTTTATACTAACGAGATCATCTTCTGTTACGGCTCCTTCTTCTGCCACATCTTCTGGCCAATAATCTGTACTTTTATTCTTCTGTTGCTGCTGAGGTGCCCAGCTGACTGGCGGTGGTTGTTTTTGTCCAAGTGGCACTGCGAATTCATCTGGTGTGTATTTTCCATAAACTCCTGTTGCTTTTGTTGGACTTATGAATTGCTCAGCTTCCAGGCGATTGTTGAACTTCTTGAAAACAGCTCCTTTGAAGCCCTTCACCTGCTCCTCACATTGCGCCCAGTTTGCATAGATTCCGACTTTTCGTCCTTTTGCTACTGCGTAAAATGCCATTGTGCGCTCAATCCTCTTCAAAACATCACAACAAAACTGGGAACGCAAAAAAGGCAACATTGTGTGCTAGAGTTGTGTCGCATAGGGTTGTAGCAAATGCTTCGCATTAAGTTCAATTGAACTAATCTAAAATTGAATCAGTACACAAAATCAAATGAGTTTTCAACTGAATTTTATTTCATCTGTTAAATCAACTTTGTAACAAAAATAAAAAAACAACACTTGTTTCTGAAGGGGTCAACTTTCTGGCATTGCTTGATCTTTTTCGTTGTTCTCCTGTTGCTCTTGTTCTTGCTCCTCACTTGACTCTGGTTGCTCCTTTAATGTTTTCGATTCTTTACTATCCTTGGCTTTGGCTCCTTTTCGTTGGGGAATAGTTTCGAGAATGGCTTCTGTCCAGCCCTGGCCAGCTGCCACGCGTGTCAACAGTTCAAACACATGAAAGGTGCTCAATACGGAACGTGTCTTCATGTCCACGTGCTCGCTGAGCGGAAGACGTGCCGTCGAGAGACCATCGGTTGTAGCCCGCTGATGACACAGACCCTTGAAGTGGTTGTGATCAACTAATCCACCAATAACATAGGTGTGGCCGGGTTGCGGCTTCTCCAGCACCGTATCCGATTCGCAGGTTAGATAAGTCACCTTTTCTTTTTCGAATATCTCTGTGTGCGTGCGATCGAAATGATACTCTACATTCCAGTTCTCCCAACCGTCGTTCTTCTTGAAACTGTCGTGTATGTGACCATCGCGCTTTATGCCCGTAAAATGCAGGCGCAACGGCTGCTCGGATCGTCGATTGATTGTGTAGATACGGAGGCACTGCTTCACACACTTGGCAATATCCCGCTCCTGCATCAGATCATCGTAGTTTAGGTCAATGGCCACGTTGACGGCGTCTGCCGCGTTCTGACTGCTCACAGTCACCTGGCGACGTTTCAACTCTTTGCGGGAAGGCCCCACACTGGTTGGTAATCCTAGCGCCTTAGCCTGTGCCTTCTTCTCCTTTCTCTTTTCGCGTTCCTTCTGCCGACGCAACTTGCGCATTTCCACCATTTCGGCGAGCTTCCGTTGTTTCTTTAATTGGTTTTTGCTCAACGGTGTGCACGGCGTAGTTCCCGGACAGGTAGTGAGGGTTATCTCTGCGGGTTGCGCCTGCTCTTCTGTGTCCATATTTATATTTCTTTTAATTCACAAAATTACAATTAGTTGGAAAATCCTCAAATGCTTCAATTATAAACATCTGTTTAATTTGTTCAATTAAACTGTTTGTGAACTGAACTTGCTTATATCTTTTTGACTAGTTCAAAGAGCGTAGCTAGGCAGTGCTGCCAACTCTTCAGGTCATAAAAGTAGCTATAACAACATTTAAAAATAGCTAAAAACAGCAAGAAAGCAAGATCAGTTTTTTGCTCTGCTCTGCTCCCATATAAATAAGGCAAAAGTGGAAAAATAGCTAATATTATTAATTCATTATAATTATATAGTAATTTAGTAATAATAATAATAAAGAAAATATTTAGTATATTTCTAAACTTACAAAAATTTAGAATTTCCGCCAGCCTCTATTTCACATCTCTTGCGATTGTCAACCGAAAAACTCCACATCTGGTGGTAAAATAGCTAAGTAGACAGCACTGGTACGCAGCCCTAATGCAATACTGGTATCTTTTTTTACGCGAGCAAGTCGTGAATTGAAAGTATCCTGATTAATATATAATGTACCATCAGCCTCCTTTGCCGCCGCCACAGGACTTTCCATCACAACCTCCTCCACCACCGCCACCACCAGAAAGTGAAGAGATTTCACCGCCCGGCGTTCAAGATACTCCCATTCCAAGTGCAACAGATGCTGCTTTTAATTACACACAGCATCCGCCTCCAAATGTGAATAATTCCTACAGTCCTCAAAGTGCTGCCTCTAATTACTTTAAATATGCTGGAACATCGTATGGAGCATACGAGGAAGCAGGTCCGTCGCAGTCTTCTTACTCCACGGCCAACTCCAATCCCAATGCGTATTCGTATGAAAGCTATCCATACCAGGAGGGATATGCAGGTCAACCCAACTATGGACATCAGACAGGCAGCTCATACAATTATGAGCCATATGGACAGCAGTCGTATCCGTACAAGTATCCGGAGAGGGAACGTTACGAGTACACGCCCAATTATCGACCGCCCAATCAGCGATATGTGAACTACAATCACAATCATTATCAGAGTAATTATGGCGGATACGGCGGACACAACAGTCGCTACGAACAACGCTACAACAATCCCCGCCAGCCGCGTGCCCAATCCTATTATCCGCCCGGCAGGAGCAGCTCTAGCAAGGGAATGGCCAGCGATGATTCACGTAGCTATCGGGAACGCAGCGAATCCGCACCAAATCTGCCCAAGACGGAAACGGAACGCGATCGTCTGTTGCGCCAGTGGTGTGCCAACTATTGTGAGAAGCCCGAGGATTACATCAAGAAAATGAATGCACTCAATGATGCCGAGGCACCTGTGGAATCCTGGGTGCGATCCTCGCCCGCCGAACTCTACTATGAGCGCACCAAGACGGAGCACGAGGTGAAGGCCAAGACACGGCTACACAAGCTGTGCGCCTTGTTCGACGATGAGCTGCTCCAGCGAGCGGATCGAGTGCGTCAGACTCAGCCCGCCTATGTGCCGCCTCCTCGGAAGGCTCGCCGACGTGTGTGCAAGCACAAGCACAAGTCGGAGGCGTGCTCCTCGTCCAGCTCGGACACGGATTCCGATGAGGATGCCTTCAAGATCGAGCAGGATTGCTGCATGGAGGAGCTGTCCCGCAAGGTGCAGCATCCGCAGCGTGTGCACGCCGATTTGTGGCACAACGATGCCGGCGAGATGAACGATGGTCCGCTTTGCCGTTGCTCAGCCAAGTCCCGCCGGATAGGCATACGGCACGGCATCTATCCCGGAGAGAAGGGCTACGAGATATGCGACAAGGAAACAAACAATGCGGCCAACTTGTATCATTATCGCATCACCATATCACCACCAACCAACTTTCTGACCAAAACTCCGACTATAATCAAGCATGACGAGCACGAGTTTCTCTTTGAGGGATTCTCGCTGCTGTCCCACGTGCGTCTTACGGATCTGCCGGTGTGCAAGGTAATACGCTTCAACATTGAGTACACCATTGAGTACGATGAGGAGAAGATGCCCGAGAACTTTACCATACGTGAATTGGATTTGTTTTGTGAGTTGATGTGATCACAAATATATGATCTAATCTAATCTAATATGTGGTTTATCTTGCAGTTGAATATCTATTCCATGAGCTGCTGGAGCTGGTGGACTTCAATCTGATGCCGAATGGCGCCACAACTGAGGATGAATCCTGTCCAGCCTTTCACTTTCTGCCCCGCTTTGTGCGCGATCTGCCGGACAATGGCAAGGAGGTGCTGGCCATGTGTGAGGTGCTCAAGTATCTGCTGGACAATTCGGCCAAGCTGGTGGAGCGTCAGCAGCTGCTCCATCTGAACCAGATCAGCCAGCACGAGTGGCAGAAATATGTGGACTTTATCAAGGGCATGCTGGTCACGAAACCAGGACATAAACCCTGCTCCCTTCGAGTCGATCAATTGGATCGCAATAATTCCGATTTACCCGAGTGTCTGGATCGGGAAACTGGCATCTCACATCCGGCAATTGTGCACTTTGGCATAAGGCCACCACAACTGAGCTATGCTGGCAATCCAGAGTACCAGAAGGCGTGGCGTGAATATGTCAAGTTCCGGCATTTAATGGCCAACATGTCCAAGCCCTCGTTCAAGGACAAACGCAAGCTGGAGGACAAGGAGCAGCGGCTGCAGGAGATGCGCACTCAGGGACGTATGAAGCGCAACATAACCGTGGCCATCAGCTCGGAGGGATTCTATAGAACCGGCATTATGTGTGACATTGTGCAGCATGCGATGCTGATACCAGTGCTCACCGGACACTTGCGTTTCCACAAGTCACTGGATCTGCTGGAGGAGAGTATTGGCTACAAGTTCAAGAATCGTTACCTACTCCAGCTGGCATTAACGCATCCCTCGTACAAGGAGAACTATGGCACTAATCCGGATCATGCACGCAATTCACTAACCAATTGTGGGATACGACAACCGGAATACGGTGATCGCAAGATTCACTATATGAACACACGGAAGCGGGGCATCAATACCCTGGTCAGCATTATGTCACGGTTTGGCAAGGATCATGAGACGGTCTCAAATATCACCCACAACGAACGTTTGGAGTTTTTGGGTGATGCTGTTGTCGAGTTTCTTAGCTCCATACATTTGTTCTTTATGTTTCCGGAACTGGAGGAGGGCGGTCTGGCCACTTATCGTGCCGCCATTGTCCAGAATCAGCACTTGGCTTTGCTGGCCAAGAAGCTGCAGCTGGAGGAGTTTATGTTGTATGCCCACGGTTCCGATTTGTGCCATGAATTGGAACTGCGTCATGCCATGGCCAATTGCTTTGAGGCTTTGATGGGCGCTCTGCTCCTGGACGGGGGCATCAAGGTGGCCGATGAAGTCTTCACCGATGCATTGTTTCGTCAGGATGATAAGCTGCTTAAGATTTGGAAGAATCTGCCAGAGCATCCGTTGCAGGAACAGGAACCGCTGGGAGATCGCAGCTGCATTGATTCCTATCGCGTACTGAAGGATCTGACCAGATTTGAGGATTCCATTGGCATTAAGTTTAAGCATATACGTCTGTTAGCTCGTGCTTTTACGGATAGATCGATTGGATTTACACACTTGACGCTGGGCTCCAATCAGAGATTGGAATTCCTGGGCGATACTGTGCTGCAATTGATATGCTCCGAGTATTTGTATCGTCACTTTCCCGAGCATCATGAGGGTCATTTGTCGCTGCTGCGCTCTTCACTGGTCAACAATCGCACCCAGGCTGTGGTCTGTGATGATCTGGGCATGCCCAAGTATGCTGTCTATGCCAATCCCAAGGCGGACTTGAAGACCAAAGATCGTGCCGATCTGCTGGAAGCATTTTTGGGTGCTTTATATGTGGACAAGGGTCTGTTGTATTGCGAACAGTTCTGTCATGTCTGCCTCTTTCCACGTCTCCAGCTGTTCATTATGAATCAGGATTGGAACGATCCCAAGTCGAAGCTACAGCAATGTTGCCTCACGCTGCGCACCATGGATGGCGGCGAACCGGATATACCCTACTATAAGGTGGTTGAGGCTAGCGGACCAACAAATACCCGCGTCTACAAGGTGGCCGTCTATTTTCGATCCAAGCGTTTGGCCACCGCCAGTGGATCATCCATACAGCAGGCCGAGATGAATGCGGCCAAACAGGCGCTGGAAAACTCTCGGGATCTCTTTCCACAACTGGATCATCAGAAGCGTGTCATTGCCAAGAGCATCAAGAAGCAAACGGGCAGCGAAATGGATACGGATGCGGATAAGCAGCTCCAAGAGGACAAGGCCAAAAAGCCCAAATATGCAGCTCCGTTTGAGGATGAGTCCCATCTGCCCAAGCAATATCGCATGCATGAGAATATATCCAGTGATGAGTTGCCAGAGGATGATGAAGATGACAATACCAATACCAAAAGACTGACTTGTAAGTAGAGTTATAGTCTGAACTTATCAATTTTCTATAATAAATCATGTTTCTTTTTAGCACCTGTTCCTAAGCCGAGGAGTCGGAGCAGCAGCAGCAGTGATAGCGACAGCTCTAGTGAACCTCCAAAGAGACGACCTCGTCTACAAAAGGGTTCAACTTCACCCATTTCCCCTGCATCATCTTCGACATAAATTAATCTCAATCAACAAATTCAAAAAGCTTAGCTTACAACCAGGCAATGAAGCTCCTAAAGAGTTAAATAGTGGATCGCAAAAATGTATCAAGAAATAAAAACAATTATAATAAATCGTTTACTTTAACATTTTTACAATAACTTTGATCACTCATAACTTCATTAAAAACTAAACGATTCTGGTCGGTGCTAGAGATATTCCCATATGTGGGCACGGAGCGATGCTATCCCGATCAGTAGTTTCACAGCAAGAGAGGATGGTTCTTAGTGGAGAGCTTCCTTCTGGTTGATTAGTAGGTTCCAAGCACTTCACTTATTGCCCCTTACACGTTGATCCGTCTTCTGCGAGCGCCGAACACTGCCTGCCTGCCAATCACTTCTTGCCACTTACACCTTGATCCATCTTCTGCGAGCACTGAGCACTAACCGCCCGCCTGCCTACTGCTGGATTAGTAGGTTCCAACCACTTCACTTCACTTCACGAGCACCGAACACTGACTGGCTGCCTACTGCGAGACGGCCGTCTTTTATATGCTGCGTGGGTGGTCAGTTAGCAGAGCTCTGTTATCTTAGCAGAGCTCTGTTATCTTAGCAGAGCTCTGTTATTTTAGCAGAACTCTGTTATCTTAGCAGAACTCTGCTATCTTAGCAGAACTCTGTTATCTTAACAGTGCCAATGTTAGTTTAACAGTGTCAATGTTAGTATAACATTCTAACAGTGCCAAAGTGAGTTTAGCAGTGTTGATCGTAGCGTTGAAGTTGAAGATGAAGAACACTGGGTAACTTTTAAAGTTAAAGTTTATCAACAAATATACTAATGGATATATAGAAAATTGCATGCAAAAACACTTTTTTTTCGGAGCTAATCGGAAACGAAACCGTAGCCTATATTGGCTTCGGTTTGACTCCTTGATACAAAATATAATCCAACTCTAGTTGCCATTTATATATGATATATAAAGCTTCAGTAATGTACTCCATTTCTTTTTAATTATATTTGATACTGGCAGATAACATATCTCCTTATCAGTATGCCCTAAATATGCAACTTGCTGTGGCAAATAATAACTTAATTAAAACAGGAAAAGCAGCAGCCTTAGATCATATACAGATCGATTGATTGCACTAGTATAAAATGGTTTTGTTTAGTTCAATTTTATTGAACAACGTTTGGCATTCCAAAAAAAAAAAATAAAAGAAAATCGCTTTTACCAAATATTAGCTGATCAAATAACAAATCGACAGAAACGAAAGTAAAAGGATCAATTTAAATTTTGTATAAGGATTGCAAATTTAAACAAATTTAAATCGATTTGAATGCCCATAGTACAAAATGCAATACGAATTAATTAACGCCTCAATTGGGGGGAGGGAAGGGTTATTTAAAGAGCGACAAGCGGCGTCCAAGCGAGCGTCCACTGGAGCTGAGTGCGCTGGTTATGTGCGACATTTCCGGCAGATTCTGGATGTCACCACGTGCAGCCACCGATGGCACGGAGCTCAGCAATCTTTGGGCCACACGCTGAATGTCGGCGGCAGTTACCTTGTCTGCAAACATATATAAAATATATAATAATATATACGGCTGAATGTGATGATTTGCTTACCAATCTCATTGATGAAATGTTCCGGACGTTTGCGATAGCCTGTGACCAGCACCTGACGTCCCACATCCTCAAAGACAACGGGTCGCGACTCGAGGTTCATTAACAGCATCGATTGCAGTTGGATTTTGGAGCGCATTAGCTCCTCACGGCCCGGTTCACTGGCCATGTTCATCAGTTCACGCGTCAACACCTCGACCATATCGCGTATGTGCTGAGGTGGTGCACTGCCGTGTATGCAGAAGAGGCCGGTGTCCACATAGGCATGATTGTATGCGGTGGCACTGTACATCCAGTGGTAGCGATTCAACACTTTGGTATAGAGACGGGAATACATGCCCTTGCCGGGACCACCGGCCGAGAAGGAGCCACCGCCGCCCATCATGATGTTTAGCACACACAGTGGCACAAAGTCGGGATCCTGATGGGAGCAGCCTTCAAAGCCGAGCACAACGTGCGCCAGTTCAGGCAGCCCAGCTGCCGCATAGATGGGAATTTCACAATGTTCCTAATTTAACAGGGATTAATAGATTTCAATATGTAAACTCTGTGGACATCCCTTACTTTAACTAAGCCGCCCGTGTACTGTGCCACCGACGTGTCCACCTGCTTGGGACCCAGGTTTGCCATCTCTTCACTCATCCAGATGGCTTCATGTTCCACAAAGTATTTTCTCACATGTTCCACCAGTTCGTCGTGATCCACCTGTCTCAAGAAATTAACTGATTTAACATTGTCATTATGTAATAAAGGGGAGCAACTTACGCCAACGCCAGCAATGACCATGCGTTCCGGCGAATGATGATACTTCAAGTAGTTCATCAGTACGTTGCGATCGATGTTGTCCAGATTCTGTGGCGGGCATAGCTTTGGTAATCCCAGTGTATTGTCTCTATATGCGGCTGCATGTATCATGTCCATAAGGATTGGCTCCTGCTCGGGCCGCATGCCAAGCGTTTCCAATTCAAAGCTGACGGCACGACGCGCCAAACTAACTTCCGCCTCGCTGAGAATGGGCCGCAAAGTTACATCAGCCAATAAACGGGTTACGGACTCAAGAGCTCGGCTGTCAATGCTGGCTGCATATATAAGCGTATCACGCGAGCTCTGGCAATCACATATGCCTCCATTCTTCTCCAGCTCCTTGAGTATGGCATCTTTGTTGGGAAAGTTAACCGTAGACTATGGAATGAGAAAGAGCTTAGTAAGTTAAATGTGTAAAGATACAACACAACACTTTGTCACTCACATTGAACGCAAGTTTTTCAAGAAAATGCGATACTCCACTGGGATAGGCCACTTCATAGCGTGGTCCAGAGTCCAGCACGAGGCCAACCGTACAGAATTGTCCGTAACGCGGTTCCGATGCAATTCGCAATCCGTTTATCAGTGTTGTAACCTTTGTGGTCGCACTCTCAGCCAATGGTTCGGCGTAGATAGCGTCTGGCAAATTGGGCAGTGGATCGGTTAGTGGTGGCAAATGCGTAACAATCTCTTTGGACGGCGTGTTTATCTTGTGTGGTCCACCTTCAGTGTTACGCACGCGTCCGGTTATTTGTCCAATGCCCGTACCACTGCCAATTTCATCGCCCCCCACTGCTGTTACTTTCGTTGCGAATCGTCTGGGAAATCTAAAAATTGAATAACAAATGTAAAATACACGCAATTACATTTTACCGGGTGATTCTTACGTGCGCCAAGAGTTTTTTAGCATTTTCAGCATACTGAAGTTGCGCACATTCATGATTTGCAGGTGATTTTGGTGATCTGGCCTTGAGCGTTTTCAACGATATTTACAATTTCAAATGTTGAATTTTGTTGCGTTCAAGAAATTTGTTTCAAAGACATATTTTTTGAAGAAAAGAAAATGTTCTTCTTCTTGTCAACTGTCAATTCCAAGTGTCAGTTAGGCCAGCACAATGCTGCATTTCGATATATCGATAAGTCATCTGTGTACAGCGGGAAGATTTGAAAAAGCTAAATACCAAACATTTCGTTTAAATTCTGTATTTATAATAGTTTTTTTATTTGTATTGTGGTACATGTTCAATTATTTTTAAAATTTGCAAATAATTAATCAAAATTGAAACGGCGCTTTCCGTCAAAACGATATCCATAGGCAGCAGCATTTTTGGTGTCCACTAGAGCAGGATTTCGATGCTTAAAGAAGCTTCCATGACCGTGCGCTGGCCGAGAAGCACTGTTTGGAATGCCCTCCACTTCGCGAGGATAGAAAGCCTCAAACATTCCCTCAGGTGGAAGACAACATTCTACTATCTTGGTATCATTTGGATCATATGCGTTTACTTTACACAATTGATATTGTACGCAGAGAAAAATCAACAATAGATTTAAATATTTCGTAATTACAAACATCTCTGGTGATACACACGTACAGCTCACTTTTACTTTTCGTTTACAAGTTCGTTGCGGAAAGGTAAAACTCGTTTTTTTGAGACAATGCAAATTTAAGCTTGTTTCAGTTGCTGTGGCTCAAATTGTACTGACAACACTTGAAATTGCTGCAGCACTTGGCTAAAAGCTTTTTCATATTCAACTTTGCGCGGTTTATTTTTTAAATTAAATAAGTTGGCAGCGCCGCTCACAAGCTGCTTCGAGGTAGTAGCACCAGAAAAAAGAGTTGTGCGTAAAAATTTTAAAAAAATTACACGAACGCAACACGAATGCTTTTTGCTAAGATCGACTTTAATATTTTCACAATTTTTGAAATTCAATAGATCGCCACAACATGCTCCCTAGCGAATATAATAAATATAGAAGAAAAGTATCGCAAAACTTTGGCTAAATTATGAGCCGACACTCTTTTCGAAAAGCTCACGTCACGGTACCATCTCTTAAGTTTAGAGATTTCATGCATTTATAAAAGTAAAACGCAAGAGATAAGAGCAGCTTTGCTCGGAGTCAAAGTTTATCAATAAAGCAAAAATCAGAAATGTCTTATAATCGGATAACAAATCCTGAAAACATAAGCGAACTTACAAGTAAGTTGTCGACCGAATAAAAGAAGAACTTTCTCATTTTCGAATTTGCGAATGTTGAACAGGCCAATTGGATAAATGTGTACAAAAGAAATGTACCAATAACTTATCAATAACCGGTACTCGAAGTTCGATAATAAATATTGACCAGTTATGATTCAAGATTGTATTTTTAATCAACTTATTTACATACCCACATACAATTCTAAGTATTTTGATAAGAATTCAGTTTTAGAAACGCCTATTTGTTTTTATGTATGTATGAATGTTCATATGCTGTCTTCGGGTTTTCCGGCGTCTATGACGCATTGTTTATTCGAGATATATGTACATTTGTATCTACATGTCTAAAGTCTAGACATAAACAATGGATTTTCCGAGTTCGAAATTCGAATTAAAGTGCTAATGGTTATTGAATTTTCAGAACCACTTAACAATGGGGAACGTTATCCACCGATTCCACTGCCCCCACCGCCAGTCGGAGCAGAAAAAAAATCTGCGGAAAATGCGAATACATCAAATGTAACTGGCATGGACGCTATGAATGTGGCGCCAATCTTGGAAACGGGACATATTATAATGCATAATTCAACTGGATTTATTGTTGCCGGCTCTGGAATGCAGGATAGTCTGGAGCCAAAGAACATCCTTTTCAATGACCAGAGCATACGGAAGGGTTTCATTCGCAAAGTCTACTTCATTCTCTTGGTAAATTAGAGAGTATAGATTACGGGGATTATTTGAAATTAATCAATTGTTGTTTGCAGGCACAGTTACTGTTTACCTGTGGCATTATAGCCATCTTTACATACCACGAGCCAACCAAGTCGTTTGTCAAAGAGAATCCACAAGTGATTATCGCTGCTGTCATCTGTAATCTTGTCGTCCTACTCTCGATGGCTTGCTGTGAATCTGCCAGACGTAGCTTTCCTATTAATTTCATATGCCTGGCACTATTTACGATTACCATGTCGCTACTGTTGGGAGCTGTGGCCAGCACACTGGATGCCAACATGGTGCTAATGGCTGTGGGAATAACTGCTGTGCTCATTATCGCTTTATCCATATTCGCCATACAGACCAAGTATGATTTTACTGCTTGGCGTGGTGTCTTAATTGCCTGTGTCGTCTGTTTGTTGATTCTCGCATTCGCTGGAGGATTTCTACGTTCGCAATTTGGGGAGACGGCTATATCGATTTTTGGTGCCTTGATCGCCAGCTTCCTGCTTATCTACGATACTCAATTGATCATTGGTGGCAATCACAAGTATCAGTTTAGCCCCGAGGATTATATATTTGCTGCTTTAACATTATACGTTGATTGTGTGCGCATACTTCTTTATGTAATGCGTTTTCTCAAAAGGTAAACAGTTGCCTACCAAAAACCTCGAATCGTTGAAACGAATTATACACATGATATAACTAAATATATATATACATATATATTGATTATTAAATGTATTCAGGACTCAAACATTGACAACGTCTTTCAAGAAACTCCCATAATTGTGAACAAATCAAAACAAATTTAATTTAAGCACACACGACCATAAAATGGTATGCCAAAATTACAAATTTGAAAATAGCAACGGAAATTTTCTTATTAAATGGATTGCAACTATTGCTTAATCAGACTAACGGACGCATATTATGCTTATATACTTACAAATATTTTTATGTGTATTTTATTGTAATTGTCTTTTAAACATATACTCGAACTTTGTGGTAAACTAAGAATAAATCAAAAGAAAAATATTAAAAACGCCAGGTTATTTTTATTGTTGTACTTGTAACTTTATTAAGCTAACATTTTTGGCTCATTTCCTATATATATAGTACATTTAGTTTATGTCATTATATTTAGTTAACTTGTATTGAATATATTTATGAATATGTGTGTTACTATCAAATACAATCACAAAATATATGCATTTATATTATGTACTCATTTGTTTTTTGCTTTATTTACATGCTAATACAAAATATTCATACTATATATTTAAGAATAGGAGAGCATTAATTATGCAATTACATTCAATTGATACTCGGAAAAATAAGTAACCAAGGAGAGTTTTTTTTTTGTTTCTGTTTAGAAGCTGCTGCTTATCTGGCCTGGCCGTAATAAATAAATAGCACATTTTCTTCTCAATTAATTGGATCTAAGTACTCACTGAAGATACAACGAATTTATCTCGATATGATTCATATGTATATGTATGTACTTATGTTTATTTATGCGTAATGAAATCGTGTGCTTGTTATCTTGCCTAAATAATAAAGACTATGTTTATGATGTTTAGTGTAAGCAATTTGCTTGCTTTGATCCAGCGGCTCCTGAGTGTTGTGTATTTACCAATGTAGAAAATGTAACATATGTCATTATCAAATGCATCGGATGATGCATTTTCTCAGTCGTCCGTAAATGGATGATCCGATGTATCGCTGGTATTTCTACGTCGATTCTCCAATATTTTTGTCGCCTGCTCCAATGTCTCCTTGAAGAACATGTTCTCTACTCCATCACTGGGCAGCGAATATTTGGAGTTGTCCAGGCCCAATGTCAAACCCAGCACAATATTAAAAGCTGATGCATCATAGCCATGACAGCCGGAGTAGCGATAAAGCGGCTTTTTGTTAAACTTGCAGCCATTCGATTGAGCACCTGAAAATAAAAAAAAAGGGTAAAGTTAGTAATGTTTGGGTCACGGTTAGATAAATTAAATTAATCTGAAACGATCGACCAGATACAAATACAGATTGAGCGAATGTTATCACGCAGTTTGTCAATTACTGTCAAGTATAGATAACACGCTAACTGCATTATCAAATTGTCGGAATTCTGGTTAAATTTTTACATATTTTATCGGAATACTTATTTGGTCACGGTTAAGGTTTGTCCATGATGCCCAACTTAGTTAACAATCGGACGAATCGTAAACAACAATGGATGCCAAATCAGGTGCCAAAGAGCTTTATTATTTCTAAGCATTATAAATAATTCTATAAATTATACGTCCTCACAGGATCGCAGGATAAAGTCATACAATGTGAACTATTGTTGGATAATTATCATGGACGTACACAGGAATTTGATATACTTGATCTAAGAATACGGCGTCGATTTGTACGTCGTTTCTATTGCTTGCTAATGGTAAGTAGAAAAGTAAATAAAAAACAATTATAATAAAAATGCTAATGATAATGCCAATGACAAAAAGGGTATAATTAAATTGAGTACGAATTCCATTTATGATTTTTCCAATGCCAAAACAAATTTATAAAAATGGATAATGCTGAGCATAATGATAATTTCCATACATATTCCTTGACATTTATGATTATATATTTTCGATTCTAAGCCATCTATTATCCAATTTTCCATACTTACCCCTTGATATTTTTTCAAAAACTTTGACCTCTCATAACTTCGTAAAAAATTAACCGATTTTTAAGCGGAATATCATTTTGATCATGATTTGGCCTCTTAATTGATTCTGCATTTAAATTTTTATCATCTAAAAATTTTTATATATTTTCGATTTTTGTCAAATTTTCTATACTAACCCCTTGACATTTTTTCAAATACTTTGATCTCTCATAACTTCGTCAAAAATTAACCGATTTTTAAGCATAATATCATTTTGATCATGATTTGGCCTCTTAATTGATTCTGCATTTAAATTTTTATCATCTAAAATTTTTTATATATTTTCGATTTTTGTCAAATTTTCTATACTAACCCCTTAACATTTTTTCAAATACTTTGATCTCTCATAACTTCGTCAAAAATTAACCGATTTTTAAGCGGAATATCATTTTGATCATGATTTGGCCTCTTAATTGATTCTGCATTTAAATTTTTATCATCTAAAAATTTTTATATATTTTCGATTTTTGTCAAATTTTCTATACTAACCCCTTGACATTTTTTCAAATACTTTGATCTCTCATAACTTCGTCAAAAATTAACCGATTTTTAAGCATAATATCATTTTGATCATGATTTGGCCTCTTAATTGATTCTGCATTTAAATTTTTATCATCTAAAAAATTTTATATATTTTCGATTTTTGTCAAATTCTCTATACTAACCCCTTGACATTTTTTCAAAAACTTTTGATCTCTCATAACTTCGTCAAAAATTAACCGATTTTTAAGCGGAATATCATTTTGATCATGATTTGGCCTCTTAATTGATTCTGCATTTAAATTTTTATTATCTAAAAAATTTTATATATTTTCGATTTTTGTCAAATTTTCAATTTTCATCATCTAGAAAATATGAGATTTTTTCGATACTAACATAAGCCATTTCTTTAAATTTTCCATACTAAAAAATACTAATTATTAAATGCATTTCTTTCTTTGCGTTTTAGTTACAGTTTTCACTGACAATACCCTGCGTGGAATTATGTCTTCTCTATCCAAGGCCCTTTATGGAATTACCAATACGTCCCATATATTTCGCATGTCTAATGGTAATCTACACCTGGCTATATATCTGCCGCAATTTTCGAAGATCTGCGCCTTTCAACTACTTTGTTTATTTGCTGACATCAATCACAACCCCAATTAGTACTGCTATATATTTAATACCCATTGAGCAGACACGTTGGGTACTTAAGACTGCAAAGTTATTAAGTCAATTGATAACATATATTTATTTTACAGTTACATGCATATCCATTGATGTTGATAACCATAATGTTGGTGCTAGTTTCCTACACTAAACAACAGAGATTCAAATTTAGCCATGCCGTTGGCGTCATCATAATATATTTGACCTTTGGCATGTTCCTGCTGCTGGCCTACTTTATGGGTATATTTTTTAAAATACTTTGCTTTTATGCTTGCACCTTGGAGCCATGGTATGTGATCTACGATACGAATCTAATACTATGCGGTGACCATGGCTATAATCTTCAGCCCAGGGAATATCTATATGCAGTTGGCAATATTCATGCCGATTTGCCAAAATTTTTGTGGACAATAATTGTACATTTTATATTTGGTCCAATTAGGGGATTCATAAAGATTATTCGAAGCACTCGAACGAAACAGATTTGTTAGGTTATTTAAAATTTCTATTAATTATGAATAAAGTTTAAGTATTTTCAAAAGTTGTGTTACAAAACTTTCAAACCAAAGAGGAGAAATAAGTAAAAAAAAACAAAGTCAGAGTCCTAACTAGTTAATAAATATTATATATACTATAAAAGCTTTATCATGTTATGTAAAAAATATTCTTTCTAGTTGTATTTTGAATAAAGTTAAGGTAATTTAAAAAAAAATTGTCTTAAAAAATTTCAACCTAATGGGTGTAAAATGGGTAGAAAACCTTTGCAAAAAGTAATACACGGAACATTGCCGAGATAACATAACTAGTTAATAAATATATAGTACTACTTGCTTTTAAAGCTATAACATGTCAGATTGAAAGTTGTGGATTGCCCACAAAGTGCCCAATTAACTGACATGCTTGCTATCATCAGGGAAATGCGCTGCAAATGTTGGTCATTAGTTTCGACCATTTGAGGCCACTTGGTCAGAGTTAAGGTTATGAATGTGACTGTGATTGATCCTTGGAAAGAGTGAATCATGCCCAAAATTGGTAACTGAGGCGGGGCAGTGCTATTAGCCTAATATAAGCAAGGGAGTGAGTCTAATAACTAATGACCTCATATGTAGGCTCTTAATTGACTACGCTGTGGAATCACTTACCAATTGGATCGATGCATTCCAATGTTAGGGCACATTTAAGCCATGGCAACATGATCTTCTCCTCGACAAACTTGTTGTCCATAAAAAAGATGGCATCTAGATCAACCATACGTAGAAATATAAAATCCTCAGCGTCCGATTCAAAGTAATCGAACATCTTTGGATGTGTGCGTGAGGAGACAGCTGTCGGCGTATTCCAGCCAAGTACGCCGGAGTCATTGACCCGTCGCTGTAGCGACTGCAACTCCCGCTGGCCACCGCGTATCCTGATATAGTTCTCGGTGAACAACACCGATTTGGCCCGCCTCAAAGCATCCTTTATCACAATCGGCCGATATGCGTGCGTCCGCTGATCGTTGACGAACGAGGGAAACTCGGATAGATCATAGGTGATTACGGCACAGCGACTGCTATTACAGTAGGCACTCAGCGAACGCAACTGCTCCTCGGACACGCCCAGATCGTAGATGAGCAAATACTCTCCCGGCAACTTGGCCGCAATATTTTGGGCCAACAATATGGCCGATGCCGCCTGTCCGTCCTGCACATACGTGACTATGGTGAAATTGGCCTTGGTTCCATTGTATGGCGTCGTTATACGTTTCCGTTGATTCCTCTGCTCCTGCTGTTGTTCCAACTCCAACTGCTGACCAGCTCCATACTCTTGTCCACGCAGCTGTCGCAATTCGTTGACCTCTTGACCCGACCTCTCTGCCGAATTGGGCTTGTCTGTTTGCTGTTGTTGTGCCTTGTGATGGCTGTCATAACTATTTGTGCTTAGCGGCGATGTGAATCCCAACAACAGCAAATATTTGGGCTCTAACTCGAGCTTTTTGCGTTCCGAGCCAACACGCAAGTTCTCCTAAAAAGGAAATAAAAAAAAATACAAATTAATTTAATTGAGAACGCTAAACTATATATATATACCATTTTCAGT
Organism: Drosophila falleni; assembly: GCA_035045575.1. Classification (NCBI taxonomy): domain Eukaryota; kingdom Metazoa; phylum Arthropoda; class Insecta; order Diptera; family Drosophilidae; genus Drosophila; species Drosophila falleni. The sequence goes on from JAWNOV010000011.1 coordinate 12,023,638, forward strand.
TTGGTTAAGATATTTAAAAAAAAATTTCATACCCAAACTTGGACCGATTTGCACAAAATTCGATAACGATGTATAAGACCAACTTAAATGCAAATTCTATCAGTTTGGTTATGATATCTCAAAAAACAGTTTTTCATACTAGAACTTAAATTTCACCCGATTGGTCCTATGACAGCTATATGATATAGTGGACCGATTGGAACCAAATTTGAACAGGAGGTATAAGACGAACTTATATGCTTTCTGTAGCAGTTTGGTTACAATATCTCATTAAACAAAAAAGTTTTTCATTCTAAGACTTGAATTTCGTCCGATCGGTCCTATGACAGCTATATGATATAGTGGACCGATTGGAACCAAATTTGAACGGGATGTATAAGACGAACTTATATGCTTACTGTATCAGTTCGGTTTCGATATCTCATTAAGCAAAAAAGTTTTTCATACTAAGACTTGATTTTCACCCGATCGGTCCTATGACAGCTATATGATATAGTGGACCGATTGGAACCAAATTTGAACGGGATGTATAAGACGAACTTATATGCTTACTGTATCAGTTTGGTTACGATATCTCATTAAACAAAAAAGTTTTTCATACTAAGACTTGATTTTCGCCCGATCGGTCCTATGACAGCTATATGATATAGTGGACCGATTGGAACCAAATTTGAGCAGAATGTATAAGACGAACTTATATGCTTACTGTATCAGTTTGGTTACGATATCTCATTAAACAAAAAAGTTTTTCATACTAAGACTTTATGTTCACCCGATCGGTCCTATGACAGCTTTATGATATAGTGGACCGATTGGAACCAAATTTGAACAGGATGTATAAGACGAACTTATATGCTTACTGTATCAGTTTGGTTACGATATCTCATAAAACAAAAAAGTTTTTCATACTAAGACTTGATTTTCACCCGATCGGTCCTATGACAGCTATATGATATAGTGGACCGATTGGAACCAAATTTGAACAGGATGTATAAGACGAACTTATATGCTTACTGTATCAGTTTGGTTACGATATCTCATAAAACAAAAAAGTGTTTTATACTAAGACTTCATTTTCACCCGATCGGTCCTATGACAGCTATATGATATAGTGGACCGATTTGAACCAAATTCAATCAGGATCTAGAAAACTAACTTAAATGCGTATTCTATCAGTTTGGTTACGATATCTCATTAAACAAAAAAGTTTTTCATACTAAGACTTGATTTTCGACCGATCGGTCCTATGGCAGCTATATGATATAGTAAACCGATTTGAACTAACTTCGGTCAGGATCAATAACTCTAACTAATATGCATATTCTATCAGTTTGGTTAAGATATCTCAAAGAACAAGAAAAATGTTCATACTAAAGCTTTATTTTCGACCGATCGGTCCTTTGGGAGCTATATGATAAAATAATCCGAGCAAAAAAACGAAATAAAATTAATTAATAATATATATACTTTATAGGGTCTGCCCTCTGCTTGTTACGCACATTTTTTAAACAAAATTAATAGACTCCTGTACTTTTTCTTAAGTTCGGGGTTTAAAAAGTTGAAGTTCATAACTCAAATGCATATAGACAGAATCGAAACTCTCCTACACTAAGCTGAGAGAAAAACTTGGCAAGTCAGTTAATCAATATTTCACTTTCTCGACTAAACAAATTTCTTGGCCAAGAGCAGAGCACAAGCAAGTTGACAGTTTTCTGTTGATTTTGGCAGCATATGTGAGAGAACTTACTAACATATAAATGGGTTAGGCGGTATAAATATTTGTTTGCTACGCCTTGGAGAGGGCAACAAAATTAGTCCCAGGGGTCGTCATAAACTGTTGTTTACAATGGCATGTTTCCGGTTTGGTTGTCAAATTTCTAGTTGCAACAAGGCGTGTCACATGTCGATAAAAGAGTTTGGCCTACCAAACAAATTGTGGCTCAAATAAAAAGTGGAGAAAAGTAAAACTGCCTCTGAGCCTGGCTGACAGAATCCCACATTCAATGAATGTTGTCGCCGCAAATCGCATGACAGCTTGAAATACCCTCTCCCTTTCCCACTGCATATATACTTATTACTCTTTAGTGTGTCAGGGTTTATATATGTGCTCAACCACATGAAACACTACTAATTCAACCCACAATGCGAATTGAAAGTTCATTGAAACTTATTATTTTTGAAGGTGAAATGCGATTATAAAAATAGATAAGAAAATTCTTTTTTTTTTAATAAAAGATTATATATATTGGATCAAAATTTAAAATTTTATAACAATATAGTTCTCTAGCTTCGTGTTTTACCAAAGTTTGGTTTACTCAGACAGAAAAGAATTATAAAATAAAAAATCTATTATATGTCGAATTATTCTAGGATAGTAGGATATGTTTCATAATTCATGTTAACTTAAAATCTAATCTATTGTTTCACAAACACACTTTCACACAAAACAAACAAAAAAAACATTTATAAAAAAAAAGCTAAAAATAAAAAAAAATTAATTAAACTTTAAGACACATAAATGGAACAATTAACACAGGATCAATTGGATTGTTTTCAGGAGCTGTTTGACGTTGTCAATAAGGATGGCGATGGTAGCATCACCGCCAAGGAACTCGAGGTAATGCTCAGAGCATTGGGTGGCACGCCCAGAGAGAGCGAGGTGCAGGATATGATCAATGAGGCGGACAGTGATGGCAATGGAACCCTGGAGATTGATGAATTTGTCGAAGCGCTCATGAGAAAAATGATTGTAACTGCAAGTATCGAAGAGTTGCGCGAGGCTTTCTTCATTTTCGACAAGGATAAGAATGGCTTTATTTCATCGGCGGAGTTGCGCACACTCTATATAAGCCTGGGCATGCAAATGTGCGATGAGGATATTGACGAAATGATCCGCGAGGCGGATCTTGATATGGATGGGGTCGTAACTCTGGATGAATTCATTTACATGATGACAACCCCATCCTGGAATAAATAGTTTATATCAAAAACTACGGCCGTGCAACAGATGATCCTTTAATTTGAGGCATACGTTTAGGGCCAATTTCTCAATAAGCGATCGTTGAATTAAAATTCCAATCGAATATTGACAAGTTCGCTCTAAATATCTAAAATAACAAGACAAATACTTTTTTAATTGAAAATTCTTTGTATTAACCTAGGCACTTGTACAACTCCTACAAATTCGAAATAAACGTGGGATAATTTGAGAATTTTATTTGCATAATTATTTAAAAATTTTTAGAACTATCATTAGCTTGTTTAAATTGATACGATTTTTATTTGGAAAATCAGCTTTATTATGGTTAAAGCTCTTAATTTAGTCGTCATTTAAATTTTTTGTATATTTACGGAACTATTAATTTTTTTAATCTTTAATTAGATTTTTTTAAAAACGTCACACTTTTCAAACAAAAACGTATTTGAATCGTGTTTTGGCCTCTTATTATATTGTTAGAAGAATTTGTTTTCAAAACTCTTGTATAATTTCAATCAAGTTCTCTTTGAAAAACAAACTTTCAGTATTAGCTAACAAATAAGTTGAGAGCATTGAAAACATCGACCACACAAAAATATACTTTCCGTATTTTGAAAATTATTTAAATTTATAGAAAAAGGGTTTCAAATTTAGCTCATTATAATGGAAGGCTTGAACGACGACATATTGCAAGAGGTACGAGCTGCATTTCAGGTATTCGATCCCTTGGGTACTGGAAAGATCACCAGCAAACAGATGGGTGTTGCGATGAGAAATCTTGGACATTTTCCTACTGAAGCCGAGCTATACGATATGATTGATGAAATCGATTTGGATGGCGATGGGGAAATCGATTTTTTCGAGTTTCTACAGATGATACTGAAGCGCATGGAAGGTCTCAACAAGGATGAGAATCTTATGGCAGCATTCAAGCTCTTTGATCGCGATGAGGATGGTTTTATATCGCCCGTAGAACTGCGCACTGTGATGTATAATCTGGGCGAAAGATGTACCGAGGAGGAGTTCCATGATATGATGAGGGAAATCGATCTCGATAACGATGGTAAAATCAGCTATCAGGAGTTTGTCAATGGTGTTAGGAATTAACTGTTTTAAAATTAAAAAACTTAATAAAATAGAAGCTATAGAGAACCCTTAAGTCCTATTTTAATTGGCCATTTGCTGACCGTCCTGGTCAGTTTTGCCTATTAGCCACATGCTATGTAGCGCCTAAAAGTCGGCAGTATAATTTAGATTTCTTTTTTTTTTATTATTCTCTATTTTTGCCATGCAACTCGGCACGTGAGTAACAATTTGAATGCGACAATTTGTGTTTGTGTTTGACGCGGCGCGTGACTCAAAATGTTGGCATGTTTCAAATGGCAGTCGGGGAGGGAGAAACGTGTCATTACACACACACACACACAATACACACTCAACAACTTGGTCAGCAATTGTAAAAACACACAAGAAACGCGAGAAGTTAAAAAGAAAACAACGCTACAATTCTGATTGCGATAATTTAAATATTTAAACAACCAGCTATCGTTTGCCTTGGACTCAAGCTTTGATCGAATTACATTTATACGCAATTACACTAGCAACAGTGCTAATTGTAAATCGTTGTTCTTGTTCAGTTGCTTAAAGGTAAAATAATTAATAAAAAGTTTTTTATACCCTGTATTATGTGTTTTTGCGTCGATCTCTGAAACTTTAAGAGCTAGAGACTTTAAACTTGGAAAGTAGGTGCCTGGATACCATACGCAGATCAAGATTGTTTTTATTTTTGCATCGGACCTCTGTATCATATAAGTAGCTGCCATAGGGACGATAGGTTTAAAATAAAGTTTTTTGTATGAAAAACTTCTTGATTTTTTGAGATATCTCGATCAATCTGGCACAATATACATCTGAGTTGGTATTATACACCCTGCCAAAATTTGGTTCAAATCGGACCACTATTTTATATAGCTGCAATAGAGACGCTCAATCGAAAATTTAGTCTTAATATGAAAAAGTTTTTTGTTTTTCAAAATATCTTAACCAAACTGTTAGAGTCTGCATCTGGGCTTGTATTATACATCCTGACCAAATTTGGTTGAAATCGGTCGACTATATCATATAGCTGTCATAGGACCAATCGGTCAAAAATTAACTTTTACCCCCCTTGACATTTTATCATAAACTTCAATCTACCATAACTTTGCCAAAACTTAGCCGATTTTCATGCGGAATACCATTTTGATCATTATTTGGCCTATTTATTGATTCTGCATCAAAATTTTAATTACTTAGAAAATTTCATAATTTTGTCATTACTGTCATATTTTTCTATACAACCCCCTTGACATTTTATCAAAAACTTCAATCTTCCATAACTTTGCCAAAACTTAACCGATTTTCATGCGGAATACCATTTTGATCATTATTTGGCCTATATATTGATTCTGCATCAAAATTTTAACTACTTAGAAATTTTCGTATTTTCCATATTCCCTTGTTGATATCGGTTCTTTTAAAAAGTTTTACTTATTTAGCGATGACTGGCATTGTAAAGCCTTTGACCACATTGTTACTAGTTTATTTTTAACAAACTAGATTATGGCGACATTCATTAAATTGCGGTCTACCTAGTTGACAAGTTGAAGGTCCTTCAAACGATACAGCTGCCTGTCACTGCACTGCACTTCTCTCACTCCCTAACTCCCTCACTCTGCCTGCATAAATAATCTTTGTTTGGAGCACCAACTGTTGGCACTCACTGTCATGGTGGACATTGTGTTAGGCGACAGTCCGTGTGTCTTTTCATTTCGCCAGGTCATCAGAAGCTCATTTATGCTATATATATATTAAATTAAATTATTAAACAATATCGAGCGTACTACAGGAATATGACTTGACACGGGGTCAACATCAACCGAGCGATGTGAGAGACAGCGAACTATGCAATTAATTCATGTCACTTGCTGCCAGGGGTCAGTGTCAGTTGATGGGTAGACACTACAGCTAGCTAGCTTGGATATCAATTAATCTAGATTATGGCCCAGAAATTTCCATAAACTTACAATGACGCCACTTAACAATTATCGTTAATGCTTTTGTTTTCAATTTGAGATAATAGAAATTTCATTTGACGACGTAGGCTTTATAGGTTTAAATAATTCACCAAAAATTATGACTAACAAGGGCAAAAAGTCCCCCTAATAAATCAAAAGTGTAGCACAGTAATAACTGACCTATGTTAAAAAATTGGTGCGAAAACTATCTATCATATCTTATGTATAAATATGATGTTATGAGTCATGAAATTACTGTACACTATCAATGGTATTACAGACACTTTTCTACCTTATTTTCCCATATCAATTTAACATATTTCCTGCTGTGAAATTATCTCAAAAAAGGTTTAAAATTACACAGAATTCATTTTTTCTCACATACTTGTATTTAGATTGTTAGCAACGGGCCCGTGTAATTGCTGACATTCTGAGAAATGCATATATATTATAATATAAACAATTGTGCGCTGCGAAAAAAAAGTTCTCGAAAAGAAAGGCAACCCGCGGCTTTAAACACTTGACGTCACTTTTGATGCAGTTTTCAACGCTGCACATGATGATGATGATGATTGAAATGTATTATTTATCATCAAGATAGAGCGTGAGCAGCTTACGATATAGTCTTGATACTTGACAATATTACAAACACCTTCACTTGAATGCGTTTTGTCAATAATTCGAGGTAATAGAGCAAGACGGTAGATATATAGGAAAGAAATAAAAGAAAATGCTGAGCTGCTGAAAAAATCGCTTCAATTGGCAAGAGTGCAAGAGTGTTGAATATTGAATTGAATTTATAAGAGCTCTTGAAGCGCAAACACCGTCAATCACCTGCATTCAACTCAGGTATTACAATTGTAATACCAAACCAGTTATCAAGTCGCAATAGATACAACTGCGTTGTACATATATCTATTAAAAAACAGACTTAACAAATACAATGAATTCTCTCTTTCTCTCTGTTGTTGTTTGTGACTTTTGTTTTTAAAACAGTGGGAACTAGTTTATTACCTGACAGCATAAGTCTACCTGTCTAGATGATTTGGTTTAAACAATCGGCACTCTTGTTTAAATGGTAACTAAACTATTTAGTAGACTAATAGATACCCTGTATCTATGCAGCGATGATACCTCGGTGTAACGTATTTAGTATATTTATTTAACTATAAAAGATTAAAGGACAAAAAAATTAATTATCAAAAAAAAATCTACACAAATTTAATTTTCTGTAAAATAAATAAAGAAACTGGAAATTTTGTAATAATATTTATTTAATTTTTATTTGTTTTTGTTGAGATTTGAGAAAATTTAATAAATTTCCTTAGTTTTAAATTTTTCTTTTTGATATAATTGATTATGTATGCACAAATGAGGTATATAAATTTGCTAAAAGTTATAATACTTTTGTCTTCACTGGATACAGGGTATCACAAAGTAAATTGCTCCATTTATTTATTATTTGTTGGCAGTATAAGACTTAAAGCTAACCCCACTAATAATTCGAATAATTAGTCACTACATTCGAATTTTTTAACAGTTCTAAAAAGTGAATAGAGTCACTTGTATTCTATACCAAGTAAATGAAACAGCAGGTAATTCTTTTACAATGAGTATAACTTTGCTTCGTTTTCTTTTATTTACTTACGGTGTTTCCTACAACATTTTCAGCGACTTATTCACATGATCGAGTACACTATCAGCCAGAACTTTTGATAAGATGTACTAGATAGTAAAAACAAATACTTAAGCTTATTCAGGTTAGACAGACAATATTGTTGTTAATTCACACTTATCATAGAATATTAAAGGTTTTAAATCTATATACATAAAACTGAATGACCTTATTCATTCATTCACCGATTTAGCTTTGCACAGGCCAAACAGTTTAAGTTATATAGTTGAAGATGTCTAAGATAATTTCATCGGGAGATTAGACGGCGTTTTTGAAAATTCGACCTGCATATAACAGTGTTTAATCAGCCGGAGGGTTCAGTACCTAGTATGATAAATAAGTAAATCTAACTTCACTTGCTTCATTAACAAATATTATTGAACTTATTTGTAAATTCAATTGCGTGTCACATTTGAAGTAACTCAAAACCAAGTTGGGCCATAAAGTTGCCTAATGTGAAACCACTGAGAAACGTGTAATTCAATATCAATATAGTATGTGGACCAGGCCGGAAAACCACCTGCCGCAATCTAATTAAAGCAAACAGTAAACGTTTTGGCCACACAACAGAGTGGGCCTAATCGTGGAATATACAAATGCATATATATATATATACACATAAAGTATCAGATATATGGACATATGTTTTGTGTAAACAAAAGAAAATTTTGATTTTGAATTTTCCATGTAAACAGCAAAGTTAAAGGGGTTGCCTCACAGACTGTTTTAGCTTGTTTTAGCTTGTTTTGGCCACTCACAACTCAATGTCCGGAACTTGAGGACGTGGGCGCACATGCAAATGATGATGGACAGGACGAAAGAAGACAGGGCGGATAAACAAATAGACATTGGCATGCTAGAGCCAAATGATGATATCTTTTGGGTCATTTACTTGTTTGCCTTGGCAATGGGCTTTGCCCAGTTAGCCTCGTATTCGTTTCCTTTTCCCCCCTCTTTAGCTGGAGACGCAGACGTGTTTCAATTTAGCTAAAAGCCTCTGAAGAATGAGTGGAAAGTGAGCGGAAAATGAGCATAAATGCTTTTACCATAGATATGTGGCCAGAGTTTAAGTACCTGCAAAGGTCAAGAGCATAAACAAATCATATGGGAATAAAGTTTAATTTATTTTTAAACATTCCTAATGCTACAAGTACAAAATACGTGTAAATTATTGCATTAGTCTCAAAAAGGCTTAATTTGAATTTTGTTTCAATTAAAATTTATAAGATTTGTTACTCTAATACTCGAAATGAATCATATCATATAATCAAAAAATCCTCTCCGATATTTTTGCCACATCTGTCAATCATTATTGCTGAACAATTTAATGATAAAAAAAGCACTTAAAAATGTATTATAAAGACTTGGCCTAGCTAATTGTTTTTCATATATTGTTGAATAAAAAACAAATTAATTTCAATGTATTGGGAAATGTTTGCCGAAACGGAAAAAAACGTTAAAAGTTGACACGTATTTGTGCTGATAAGAAGTACGTTATCAGAACGACAAGAGGCACGCTTAAATATAGTTTTTTGATTTGTTGGCCCTTTTGGCTAACAACGATAACACAGTTAGTTACAAAACACATATGTAACATAATTTAATAAATAAATGACTCACCTGCAGCTCCTTCAACTGTTGATGCGTTTGCACCACGATATGTTTAAAACTATCGTTCGGTTCGCCAGCGGGTCCAAATGCGATAAATACGATCGTTACGATTATCACACCGATTAATATTATTATCAAATTTTTAGTTCGCATGGCCGCTAAAATCGACTTGGATTTTTTCTTATAAGCAATTTTGCGTGCAAAAATGCGCTTAAGTGTGAGTGACGCCTCCAGCTCTTCTTCTTCCTTCCACAATCGGAAGTTATCAATATAAGTAATTTAAGTATCGTTGGACGAAATCACTCATCGAAACCATTTTAATTAAATTGTAACTCTGTTAATTGTTTTTTATTGTTTTCTTAATTATTTTATGCTTGATAGATTTCACTCTTCACATTGTTGCGTATCTAAATTAATCAGCCTGAAAAACAATTTAATTTAAAAAAAAGAGATTTATAAATATTCTATTTCAGATAAATTTTTTTTAAATATTCAAGAAAAATTTATTGAACAACAATAATAATAGAAAATCAAATTCTCTGAATGCGGATAAACAAATGTCTGTATATGATACACATTTGTATAATATAGTTTTACCTACAAATTGTATATAGTACATGTAGTCGTTTAATCATGTGAACAAAACGGTCAGCTTTAAAAGTATTTGTACAAGTTATGGGTAATCAATATTTATAGTAATGATAAGGAGTACTAAAGAGGAGTGCCTCACAATCTAACATAATATTTTTATTATATTTAGAAGTCATTAAAACTTTATCACATGTTATGTTCGCCGACTTTTACAGAGCAGTGTACACTGTACCTTATCCACCTTTGCGGATAGATTTTATGGCCGACAGCCAAAAGCCAATAGCGAATATGCGAATGTACCCAAGGCAAGCATTTAATGAATAGACAAACTACGGCAAAGGTCTATGACGAATATTATTGTATGCAAATGATAGCAGTTTATTGTTGACTAGACAATTTAAGTGGCGCTTAACAAAAAAGATGCCGACAATTTTAATGCTTTTTGTATTGCCGCCTTTTGTTGTTGTTGTTTGTTTTGTTGCAGTTGCAGTCGCAGTCGCTGCTCCTGCTTGTTTTTAAGGAATGGGCTAAGAATACAATGCCAATGCCGGTGCAGCCTCCACAAAAGCGAAAGAAAACTTTGATAAGCCGGGTGCTGATTTAACACAGCACCAGTAATTAATACACTCACACTCACTCAAGCATTTACATACATACATGAATATAAATATATGTGCAGACTATTGTCGCATGCTTTTTACATAATTTGCACTGTTTTTAATTAACTTTCACTTTCTTAGAACAACAGTCAATAGGCTGTCGGAGCCAATGCTTTTTCTACTAACGACCTCCGACTTTTCAGAGACGATATAGCAATAAAGAACTTTGCAAGAGCGATGTTTTTCCGACGCACCTCAAACGAGCGACTTAACTAACTAACATTTATTTACATACTTAACATTTTGCTATACTGTTACTAACAGTGAGCACAAACGAAAAACTTACCAGCACTTCTCTTTTAAATTCATAACAGAGCACTGTTGCACTGCTGCCAAGTTTTTAGAGGATTAAATAGCTTTTTTTGGCTAGAAAGTAGCTAAAATGGCGATAAAAAATAGCTAAAATACTAGTCAACATTTTTTAGCACCGGCCGATCAAATTTTTGCTAAAATACTACTAAAATTTAAGCTTCGCGCGTTTGCAGATGTTAAGTGAGGAGCAAATTGCTAATGAGGAGTAATGTTGTTTAATTTTAAACCTACAATATATTCTGATATTTAATTTTAGGTATTACAAATTTAAAAATGCAAAAACTCAATATAAAATTAATAAATAAATCCGAAATTAAGTATAAAAATTAAAAACACCCAATTTCGGAAATGATCTTGTTTTTTTAAGTACAAAAAATCAAACCAGTTTGCAATCTTTTAACGGTTCTATTCACTGAACTAAATGAACTACAATTAGGGATTTAGTTCGTCCATTCACTTCAGGGACTAGTTCAATAGCTCTTAGTCCGAACGATTCCGATACAACTCTTGTTCCAAACAACAAACATCCCAGCTGCGTCGCTAGTGAAAAATATGTGTTAAGTTGCGCGCACAAACAATTAAAAGAAATAGCTTTTATACCAAATAAAATAGTTTAAAACACATTTGGAAGGAGTGGATTAAAGCCTTGTAGTATTAATAATGAATATATACAACAAATTACGCAGCAGAGAGCATGGACTTGGTAAGTTGAAAGCGTTGCGCGGGAGTTTCATGAAATTTTTGGCGCTCGAATTCCTTTCGCGGTTAATTCGAGCGCCAAAATAATTAATGAAGATATTACGTGTAATTTGTGATTAACATATGCATTTAAAGTTGAAGTAATGCAGCCACTATAAGGTACAATGACTTTAAAATTGTAAATGTTGCAAATATTGCTGAGTTTGCGAAAATGGCCCGAAAAAAGAAACTAGAACGTAAACAAAACCGAAGCATTTGACACTAATTTGTTTGTATTTTTATTCTGTTTATAGCGAATGATCGCACTTATGACTTTGCACTGAGTCGCCTGTGCGTCGCCAAGGAGGACAGCTGGCGTGGCATTGCTCCAGCCAACTACAGTCCGGATTTCAATCCGGAACCGCCAATATTCTCCGCCAAGTTTGCCAACTGTGATGGCTACAGACACATCTTGGCCATAGCCAATGAGGATGGCAAGATTGCGCTGCAGGACACGACACAGGTCAACCAGGAGCCGGAGGAGCAGTCCCTGAGTGCGCCTCAATGTCATTTCAATGCCGTCTTCGATCTGGAATGGGCGCCAGGACAGATGCGTTTTGTGTCCGCTTCGGGGGATCATACTGCTCGTCTCTGGGAGGTGGCCGGCTCGGGAATCCGTGGCCTTAACTCCTACGTCGGACACACACGCTCCGTGAAAACAGCTGCGTTTAAGCGAACGGATCCGGCGGTATTTGCCACTGGTGGTCGAGATGGCGCCATACTCATCTGGGATATACGTGCAAATCTTAATATGGATCTAACGTCACGTGTGGACAATTGCATCTACAGTGGTCACACCGGCGGACCGGGTACGCCTCAATCCCAGCGTAAACAACGCACCCGTACGCCCAAAACAACGAGCAGCAGTAATACGTCCAGCAGCATCACAGGATTGGCTTTCCAGGACAATGATACACTCATCTCTTGTGGCGCCGGCGATGGCGTTATTAAAGTCTGGGATCTGAGGCGGAACTATAGCACATATAAGAAGGAACCGCTGCCACGTCATAGTTTGCCATACGCCGGACACTCCACCTTCAAGGGCTTCACCAATCTCATTGTGGATGCGGCGGGAACACGTCTGTACGCCAACTGCATGGACAACACCATCTATTGCTACAATCTCGTGTCGTATTCACCCAAGCCACTGGCCAGCTACAAGGGATTACTCAATTCTACGTTCTACATCAAGAGCTGCCTCAGTCCGGATGGCAAATATCTGCTGAGTGGCAGCAGTGATGAGCGTGCCTATATCTGGAATCTGGAGCATGCGGCTGAGCCGCTGGTGGCACTATCCGGTCACACTGTGGAGGTCACATGCGTGGCTTGGGGCGCCACCCATGATCGTCCCATTGTCACGTGCAGCGATGATGCCCGGCACAAGATCTGGCGCATTGGACCCACACCGGAGTCGCTGAGCTCCACGGAGCTGGCGGAGCAGTATCGCGGTCAGGCGAGCTATGTGCGTCAGTTTGTGAAGCAGCCAAAGAATGCCACACAACACAAATACAATCTGCGTGATCTGGAGTCCACGCCGCGCTCACTCAAGCGTCTAATGGATCAGAATGAGCGTACACCGAGCTCCATAGAGAAGGTGGCCACAAAGCGTTCCTTTCTGGACATGCTGGGGGCAGCAAATAGCGATGCCATCATGGAGCAACCGCTGCAGAAACGCATAAAGCCCTTGGAGTCCAGAGGACGACGCTTGTTTGGACCCGCCTGCACAGCCAGTCAGCCGTTGGCGTTGCCCGTCATCGGGGAGGAGGACAGTCCAATGCCCGGCTGCAATCAGGAGAACAGCGAGGAGATCAATCCGTTGCCTATACCCAATAAATGTCAGCTGTCATCTCCGCTTAGCGAGCATCATTTAAATCACATTCCCTACACCTCGCCACCCACAACATCCGCTCAAGCGGCAACCACATCCTCCACAACGCCGCCAGCCATCTCTGCCCTCATCTACTCACCCACCTCCAACTTACCCAACTATGTGCTGGATGGTGAAGCACCTCACTTGGGCATCATGTCACCCAAACGCAAGGCCAAAGAGAAAGTGGATTGGCTGACCAAAATACGCAAACAGAAGCTCATGTCCAGCAGTCGAACGCCCGTCACGCTCAGCGAGAAGATGAACAACGAGTTGGAGTCTTCGCCACTTGTGGGCAACTCCGATGTCCTGGCCTCGCCACGTCTGCAGAGTCTGCGCAACTCGGAATGCAGTCCCCGATTGCAGGCGACTCCCAGGAGACGCATTTCGCATACAGATGCAAATGCTCCACATCTGAGGACGCCAACCTCCAGCCGACGGAACAGTGAGACGACATTACTCCGTTTCTTTAGCGTGCAACGCAACAATGGCAGCCATGGAGCTGGCAGCGATGCTGTCGAGGATTCAGCAGCTGATCTCGAACTATCAGCCATGTCACCGCCAGCGACCAGAACATTAACACTGCTCACACCCACAACAGCCGTTGGAAGCGACTGACGACGTCTCCTACTGTCTCCTCCTGTCTCCTGCCTCCCATTGTCATCCCAAACCCCTCACTAGCTTCTAAACTGGACCCCTACTTTAAGTCATTAATCTTTATGTATTTTTTAAGCAATCAGTTGATTTTTACCACTGTGGCTAAATACAGCATCCTATTTTGTCCACGTCTCTGGTTTAGTTTCTTAAGCACACCATTTGTACAGTTCTAATACAAAAAGACTAAATATAATAACTATCTAGAAAAATATATACATAAATCTTACTTTAAGTTATTTTCTGACATGCATGTGCTTTTTGGCTGGGTCAACCACAATAATAATAACAATGACAATAAAATTTAATTATTTTTTATGAAACTTTATAACAGGAAGCGTTATGACACAACTGTTAAAGGTTTTTAAATAAACTACATGAAATAACACTTATTTGATTTTATTTTAAAATATGAAATACAGCATTTTTAAATTAAATTTAAATTGTGAAGACTATAAAAAAATACGAATTTAATTTTTTTTTAATATATTTTTATTTCAAATGCTTTACAGTCGTCGGTCGTTAGTTATTGTAGTTTCTTGGATTGTCCATTTTGCAGGTTGTTCGTCTCGCGACGCTTTACTGTGGCATTCAAACGCATCGTGTTGAACACTTGACGTGCCACGCCCACAAGCAACACCAGATGACACAGATGGAGGACAATGCTGGACACATTTGTGCTGGGATAGGTGTTCCAGCAGTACTCGATGAAGCCGAGGATTAGATAGCGTACACCCAGCGAATACGGCGTAGACCAGACCAAATACGGCAGTGTATGGAAATACCAGACGTAGAACTGATAATGCAGAGATCGGGCACAGGCGACGCCAATCAGGTTGCAGAGGAAGAAGGGCAGCAAAGCCAGTTGGGTGCACTGATCGAAATGAATGCCATAGCGTTCCGGTTGGGACTCCGGAGCTGGAGCCGGAGTTGAAGCTGCTGCCTTGCGACCCGTTGACTGTTGAAGTCCCAGCTCGAAGGACTTGAGGAAGGACTTTTGTTCGCTCGTTAACTGCTCCGACTCCGGTTCCTCTTCCGGCTCCTTGGACTTAGACTTGCTCTTCTTTAGATTTTGCATTTCACGATTCTTGCGCGCGATTTGCGGCAAAAGCTGATCCTGCACCTGTCGCAGACGCATATAGCTTCTAAAGAATGTCCAGGTTGGTTTGGCGAAACAGAGAAGCAACAGCAGATGCAATCCCAGCAGGCTCAAGTGGAACTCACGCTTCTCAAACAGCTCTCTGGTCAGGAATCTATAGTTAACCGTCCATTTGTGCTCAAAGATGCGTCCCAAGTCGAAGCTGCCACGCAGATATTCCACTGGGTGTGTCCACAAAAACGGTGCTCCCAGCAACACTTGGATTCCAGCGCAAATTGTCAACTGCAGTCCCGTCTTAATCCATCCCAAATTGGTCAAGTAGAACAGTAGCAATGCCGGAGCAAATAACAAAATATTCATCTTGACACCAACGGCCAAACTGAAGCAAATGCTGCCCAGTGTCCAGCGGCGATCCACAAAGAGATTCAATGCCGCAAAGAGCAGCAGAATGGCCACCGGATCATTGAAGAGTCTCAGCACGTAGATGGAGTGGATGCGGTAGGAGGTAAAGGCGCTCAAGACCAACACATACGGCGGAACCTTCCGACTCTTTGCATAAAGTCGCAACACGAGGCACATTTGCAACAAATAAATGCAGGCGAATATATATTGAGCCAGTCGGATATTGCTTCCATGGGATGTGATGTAGTAGAGGGCCGAATAAATATAGACAAATGCAGCCGGATATACCAGCGGACCCGTGTCACCTGCAAAACATAAACAAAAATTGGATAATAGATGGCTTAGTATCAAAAAAATATCAAATATCCACAGCCTGTTGAACCTGTTTCTCATCCTTAACATTAACAATGTAGGGCATCTTCATCTTCAACGCTACGATCAGCACTGCTAAACTCACTTTGGCACTGTTAGAATGTTATACTAACTTTGGCACTGTTAAACTAACATTGGCATTGTTAAGATAACAGAGTTCTGCTAAGATAACAGAGTTCTGCTAAGATAACAGGGTTCTGCTAAGATAACAGAGTTCTGCTAAGATAACAGAGTTCTGCCTACTGACCACCCACGCAGCATATAAAAGACGGCCGTCTCGCAGTAGGCAGCCAGTCAGTGTTCGGTGCTCGTGAAGTGAAGTGAAGTGGTTGCAACCTACAAATCAAGCAGTAGGCAGGCAGGCGGTTAGTGTTCAGTACTCTCCATTAATGTTCCTGCTGATTAGTGTGCGGCGCTTGCAGGAGACGGATCAACGTGCAAGAGACAAGAAGTGAAGAAGTGATTGGAACTAACTAATCAACCAGAAGGAAGATCTCCACTAAGAACCATCCTCTCTTGCTGTGGAACTACTGATCGGGATCGCATGGCTCAGTGCCCACGTATGGGAATATCTTTAGCACCGACCAGAATCGGTTAGTTTTTAATGAAGTTTTGAGTGATCAAAGTTATTGAAAAAATGTCAAGGGGTCAGTATGGAAAATTTGAAATTTTTTCGATTCTAATTAAATTTTCTAGATGATAAAAATTTAAATGCAGAATCAATTTAGAGGCCAAATCATGAACAAAATGACATTCCGCATGAAAATCGGTTACTTTTTAGTGAAGTTATGAGAGATCAAAGTTTTTGAAAAAATGTCAAGGGGACAGTATGGAAAATTTGATATTTTTTCGAATCTAATTAAATATTCTAGATGATAAAAATTTAAATGCAGAATCAATTTAGAGGCCAAATCATGAACAAAATGACATTCCGCATGAAAATCGGTTAATTTTTGATCAAGCTATGACAGTTTGAAGTTGGTCTCTGGTTTTAAAAATAGTTAGATTTAATTAAATTAAACCTAGTCGCGCAATTTCTCCCGCTGAGGCACAACGAATGTCCAGCAATCCTTAAAAAGTTCGCATTTATGTATTCAAGTTCGAATTAAATTTGTTACATTGCCCAAAAATTCAAATTGCGCGCGCTTGCTTACAATATGCAAGCGCTGCCAGCCCGTTTTGTAGTGGCGACATGACTGTTAAAGCAAGTTGGCAGCGTCGGTACAAATGTCAAAGTGAAAAATAAAACGATAGAGAGAGAGAGAATACTTTGTACGAAAGCAGCATGGAGGTTATTACGGCATGTTGTTAGAGCCTGCCTGCCAAAATAGAGAGCGGAGATTCTAGAGTTACAACAGTTTAATGGACAAAATGATTTCGTGTAAAAATTTATGTGTGTTGCGCAAGCTGCCGTTGAAAGGCTGCTGCCGGCAGTACAACAGTACAATAGTTCAATTGCACAGCGCTGCGCTGCTAACAGCGACAGCGAGGCCTCTTAAATGGAAGTTGACATCTCCTGCCGCTCTTACAGCTGACAGTAAGAGAGTCGCCTGGCAACAACAGAATGCGACATTGCAAAAGAGAAGCATCTACACCACGAGTTGCCTGCAGGCCAAGGATTACTATGCGACACTCGGCGTGGCGAAGAATGCCAATGGTAAGGACATTAAGAAGGCGTACTATCAGCTGGCCAAGAAATATCATCCGGATACCAACAAGGATGATCCGGACGCCAGCAAAAAGTTCCAAGAGGTTAGTGAGGCTTACGAAGTGCTCAGCGATGAGCAGAAGCGGCGAGAATACGACACCTATGGCCAGACGGCGGAACATATGAATCGACAGGGAGGTGGCGGTGGCTTTGGTGGTGGTGGACCCTTTGGACCCGAGGGCTTCTCACAAAACTGGCAATTCCGCTCCACCATCGATCCGGAGGAGCTGTTCCGCAAGATCTTTGGTGAGGGCAACTTTCGCACGAATAGCTTCGATGACTTTGCCGACTCCAAGTTTGGATTTGGTCAGGCCCAGGAGCTGGTGATGGACCTGAGCTTTGCACAGGCGGCACGGGGTGTCAACAAGGATGTCAATGTGAATGTGGTGGATCAGTGTCCCAAGTGTGCCGGCTCCAAGTGCGAGCCGGGCACCAAACCCGGTCGCTGTCAGTACTGCAACGGCACCGGTTTCGAGACGATATCGACCGGACCCTTTGTGATGCGTTCCACGTGTCGCTATTGCCAAGGCACACGCCAGTATATCAAATATCCGTGTGCCGAGTGCGAGGGCAAGGGGAAGACGGTGCAGCGGCGCAAGGTTACAGTACCCGTGCCGGCGGGCATTGAGAACGGACAGACGGTGCGAATGCAGGTGGGCAGCAAGGAGTTGTTTGTCACGTTCCGTGTGGAGAGCAGTGACTACTTCCGCCGTGATGGCGCCGACGTGCACACGGACACACCCATCTCCCTCTCCCAGGCGGTCCTAGGCGGCACTGTGCGTGTCCAGGGCGTCTACGAGGATCAGTGGCTGAACATTGAGCCGGGCACCTCATCGCATCGCAAGATTGCACTGCGCGGCAAGGGATTGAAGCGGGTGAATGCTCACGGACACGGCGATCATTATATACACATTAAAATCGACATACCCAAGAAGCTGAGCAAGGAACAACGCGCCTTGCTGGAAGCCTATGCTGAGCTGGAGCAGGACACTCCGGGACAGATCCATGGCATGGCCCAACGGAAAGATGGCAGTAAGAAAGCAACGTAAATACACTTTTAACTCATGTGATCGCAAATACAAGACTATTTATGTTTTTTTTTTTATAAATACTTAATGAATTAAATTCAGCTGTTGTCATTAATTAATTAAATTGTTTCTGGCATAATAAGATAGTTGCTTTTAATTTATAATTTCCTTATCATTTCATTTATTATCATTGCACTAACTAAACATTTTTGTTGCCTGTTGCAGCGCAGGTGCGAGTGAAACAACTACAGACACCAGAAAAGGAGCAGCAGGAGCAGCAGGAACAGCTGACAGCAGCAACCAAAACACGAACAGGTCCAAAGCAGAATCGGAAACAGAAACAGAAGAGCCGAAGAGCGGAGACCAAAGCGAAAGACGAAGCGAAAGCGGAGGCTTCTTGAACAAAATTAAATCGATGTTCAACTAAGTTGAATTGTGCTTGTTAATCGATCTTTTGTAACGGCCATTGGTCGAAAACGTTACAAATTTTGTTAAATTGCCTTTTAAGTTTATGTAATCTTGGGGGGCTATTCCAAAAAAAAAAAACTAAAGAGAAAATGTGAAATCCAAAACGAAAAATACAACAAAATTCACAGTAAAAAAAACTTTGTATGCACTTATTACAATTGTAAAGACTTCTGGTCTGCGAGGGTGGATTAAGAAGTCTAAGACAGCGAGTAGGAAAATTCGGCTTTTATTTTATTAAAATAAGGGTAATATTTATCATGAATTTAGCCGTAAAAATTAGTTTGGGCACGCAACTAGTTTATTTTTAATTTAATTTTAAAATTTCAAAACAAATTGAACTTTTTTATAGTTGCTTATCACTATTATGGACGGTTTACCAACACCGATTTGGTCTAATCTCCTTCCCTTATTTTGAAATTACGAGTTAAGATCTTGCTAACAGAAGTTAACTAATTGTTTAATAAAGTTTGTATTTAAGCACTTTGGCCAATGACTTATCAGCTTACCCTTGTATTGCGTATATTCACTGTGCTCACTCTATCTACATATGTATCTATCTGCCCTCTCTGTTTGCCTGGTATCCAAAAATAAACCAAAACTTACCTCGCAGCAGCGCATAATTCGTGGTGCCATTGAGAAAGCCCTCGCATTCCTGTCAAACCAAATTGGTTATATATTTGTATATATATTATTTATGCTTTTAAATCTCTTACCTGCATATAGGCCACCCAATCGATCTCCGTGTAGGGCACACGGTTAATTACAAACACGTTGATAACCGCCTCGGCCAACACAATCAGCACGGCAACGATTGGCAGCGCAGCCGGCTCAAACACCAGATATTTAACATAGTTCCAGTTAACATACTTTTCCATAAGCGTCTGTAACAGATTGCTGGACTTTTTGCGTCGGGCCACAGGACGATTATTGGCTCTGGGCGGTGCCATTTATGTTAGAAATTAAATTAAATATTTTGGTGGCTAAATTAGCACGTACACATGCACACACGCACACGAACACACATGCAACAAGAGTGACAAGCCGAACAGCTGTTGAAGCGGAATTGAGATGACAGTTCTTATTGGGAATTTGTTGGCGGCAATCGATAACATTTTGAAAAAGCATTGCATACTTTCAGGCTGTTGTAAATAAATGATGGTTTTGAATTACGAGTATATTTATAAAATTTTTTTAAATAATATTCAAAACTAAATAAAAATATGAATCATTCATTTATTTATTTCATTATTTAAGTTTACTATAAAAAGCTGATAAGAATTTCATTCGCTTAAGTTAAATTTAGTCTAATGACATTTTGTTTTGTATGCGGAAATGGAACGTAATCAACTTTTGGCCAATTTGTGCAACAGTTTAATGTCGCCGTTAGCTACTCGTCTCTTGGACGCTCCAAAAGCAACAAAGATTTACTAAATCACATCCACATCCAATCTATCAACCCGTTGATGCGTAGGGCGGGTTAACGGTGATGGCGGTTTAACGCATCGCTGACAAATATTCGCTAACGGCAAACGTAAGTAGGGGTAGGTCAGAGGTTGGAGGAACGGGATGGTTGGTTGGTCCTGTACTTTGTGCACATCCACTCCGTCATGTAAATGTTGGCCGTTTTAAAAGTTACAAGGATGCTGGCCAACTCGGGATAACCATTTTTGCTCTGTGCGCCCTACAGCTAAAGGTTTTTAAGCTCAATTAATTGACAACCTGCGGATGTGGATGTTTTTCGGATTTTCACTGTTTTCCCTTCATACATCATGTACATACATACATGTATGTAATTTTTTTTTTCACTGTTGTTGCCGGTACACGTGCACTAATTGTGCCCAGTGCGCCGTGTATCCGCAAAAAGTTGACAAATGGCATGCAAACTGTTTCGATGTCCATGTTCAGGTGAACTGCTCAAATGGCTGCAATTACTATATATGTGTTGCCTGAGGCCAGTTGGTCAGTTGGTGAGTTGGTGGGTGGTTGGTTGATATTTCCATTTCCATTTCCATTTCGGGAAATTTTTGATAGACCACACAACGAAAATACATACGTGCATATGCCAAGAATGCAGTCCTTAACACATTTGAATATAAACAGTCGGGAATTAAATCGGAATTTTATTTCATACTTGTTGCATGAAACATAATTAAATACTTTTAAAATATTTTTAGAATATAATATAAATAACAGCTCAGTTGAGCATAAACCAAAAATTGTGATTTCCAAAATATGCCTAAAAATAGCTTTGTATTACTTTGAGTGCTGAAAATTTCCAACATTTTGAAACCAAGAAGGTTTTTCTTCAAGCCTTGATTTAAAATACAACTTAAATAAAAACCATTAGATTTTCTCAATTGTTTCCAACTTTTTACAAGTCTTAAGTCTAAAAAATGTAAAATATAAAAAATATAAACTATTTACGTCTCTGACTAAATGTAATAAATTTATTACTGCTTAACTTTTTAAAAAATTATGCTAGAGTTAAATAACAAATCTCTTCATATTTACATGTAATATTTAAAAAGCTGTTATATAAAAAAATAAAAGGGTATTTAAGACTTCGTCACATTAAAAATTTCCATTCCTTCTTGTTTTTATTTCGTATGAAATTTCTGAAACTTAACAGGCAACTTTCACTCCATTCGGTCCATTTGTGCCTTCCTCAACATTGGCATACAGATACTGAAGCCTGATTTATAATCGATTCAATATTTACACACACACAGATACAGACACATACATACATATATGGATGTATAGGCATATCAACTTAAATTCTATTTATAGATACTTATGTTGGGTACTTAGCATCGTGGTTCGTTAGCTATCATTTGTACTCGCTATTAAGTACTCGTATGTATATTAATGTACGTACATTTGTACATACTATAGAACTAAATCGGTCAACTCTTATCAGGCGTCGCTACGCCTTAGCACCAATACACAAGCAAAACGACCCCAACACAGAATAACTATAGGGTGTTAGTGTACGTGTGTGTGTGAATGTATTGGTGTGGGGGGCTGCTGCAGAGATAACTAAAATAAGTACATAGAACTAAACAGTGCGAAAATTGTTTATTAATCAATATTGCTCTATGGATGTATGTATATATAAATGTGTCCATGGGTGTGTTAGTAAGTTGTTGTTCAGCCTGCGTGAGTGTTGTTATCAAATGAACTGATAATAAAATCTAGCAACTGTCAGAACAATGTAGAATATTAGTGTGCATATGTATGTATGTGTAGATATGTATTGTACATACATATATACATATGTCTATAGCTCCAGCTGACAATCATTTAAATAGTTTCCATACAGAACTTTGTACTCGATGGTTATACACATTATTCTTAATTTAATTTATTCTTTATTAATTTATTGCACATTTCAAGGCTTTAGTAATAAATGAGACCGCAACATAACAACAAATAAAATGTAAATAATTCTTCGCACTATGTTTTTAATTGTTTAAATGTATGCAGGGCCGTGGCAGGTGGCATTTGTTTCGGGCCCCAAAATTTTAGGGGCGCAAAAATCATATTATATTCATTAAATTATATTCATAAACAATAATAATTTAAAATGAGTTTTATTATTTCAGTAAACCAATAATTACTATAATTAACCATAAGATATTTAAATTTTTTTAATTAGAAATTAAATTTCTTCAAACAATTTTGTTATGATCTTATTTTAAACTTAAAATTGTAATTAATGAGAAAGTTATGATTTCCAATATTTGTTATTTAAAAATTATAGTTTTTATTTATAACGATTTTTAAAAGTGAATTTTTAGAGTGCACAGCTTTTCTAAAATATAGGCGGAAAATCGGCTATTTCAAGAAAATCTCAAGGCTTTTTGGGCTTATCATTATAAAGATGGTCAACCGATCAATCGCAGAATAGTCGTTACTTAAACAAACATAACGGTAACCATAATGTGACTCGAGACTAGATCCAGGTCTATCCAAAGCGATTGTCTTCTTTATGCCCTTTTGCTGTTTGACTGTTTGCTGTTTGCTATTTTATTGCTTTGATAGGCAACAGAAATTGTTGGTTTTTTTCTTCTTTTGCTTCTGGCGTTGCTTTGGCACTTTGCTTTATGTACACACAACGGAGGAGACAAAGCGGCGAAACAAACAAACTGTTGATAATTGAGCAGACGCCGAGAACGCGAACGTCGCAAAGCACTCACTTACATTCGTGCATATGCATATATTTATAAGTGCGTATGTGTGTGTGTGTGTGTGTTGTGCATGGAGTTAGAAACACATGCATATGTAGGCCTAGCCACATATGTTTGTGTGTAGGTAAGTGATTGTGGGCGGAGGGTGGCAAATTACTGGGGCGGAGTGGGAGCATTTAAGAGTTCAATCATATCAAGCGACGTTTTTGTCGCGCCGTGTCAAAGTTGCCCCCCCCCCCTTCCACCTTTTTAGTTTTTCTTGTTGCCTTTTTTTCACATGTGCAGTGCACACACATTAATACACAGACATGAGTTCAGCAACAACACTAACGAAATATGTAATAAGAAATAGCAACGACTAGCAAAATTTAGAATAGGCTTGGTCGATCTCTGCACACGCTACAAATGATTTTCTCTCTCTTTAAATTTAAATTTGATGTGCTTCTCTGCACATTTGGCTTTTCAAATGCTAATTGCCAGTTCTGAGATGTTGTAGAGTGCACTTTGATGCAGTGTAACTAATGGCAACACAGCAACAAATAGAAGAGCTCAACTCTTTTCATATGCGCGTGGTTCCACTGTTGTTGTTTATTCTCATTGTCGTTGTTGTTGCTGTTGCTGTTGCTGCTGCTACTGTCGACTGCCTGTTGCTGCTCTTCTCTCATTTGCCTATAGTCAGCTATCTCACTCGTTCGGCTGCACGTAATAAGCTTACTGCAAGTGTGTGGGTGTATGTGTAGCACAGTTCGTACACAGAGACACACAGACACACTCTCACATGCATACACTTACAAATTTCGTTTAGCTTTCGTACAATTGTTGTTGCTTGTTTACGAACAGCAGAGCAGCAGAGAAGCCAGCCATACAGCCAGTGAGGCAGTCAGTCAGGCAGCAGCAGCTGGGGACGAATTCAGTTTGATTTTGACAGTGGCCGCGTTCGGTTGTCGTCGAGTTAACGGCGCGACAATCTAGAGCCGATCAAAAGGCCACAAAGCCCAGCTTTTAGCTTTTTACTTAAGTCGCGAGCACAATAAAAATACAAGAGCAAAAGCAGCGATAAAAGTGTTCAGTTCAGTTCAGTTTCGTTTCAGTTCAAGTTTTTAAGTTGTTTGTTTTATGCTTTGTTCTGGTAAATTATTCATTTTCAAATAAATACACTTATAAATAAATATTAAAAAAACAATACACAAAACAAGCCAAGAAAACAGAAAAACAAAATAACAAACGCGAAGAGATAGCGTCCAAAATATTAAATCTAAATATCATTGTTATTGCATGGAAAATTACTACAGAAATTTCTTGTTCGACGCAGCTCCAAAAAAAAAAACAAAATGCCAAAGAAAAGCAACAGAAATAACAACAACAAAATGTATAAATTGGTTTGGCCATACAAGCAAATTAAATGACCGGCAGTATTGTGTTTTTTATGTAGATACACACATACATATAGACATATTTAAATATATGTATGTCTGAGAGTATTATTGCTGTTGTTGTGGAATAATTTAAATATACGTTTATTATTGAGATGTTTTCGCGCCAAATGCATTCAAGTTCGAGTTGGATTTGTATGTCTGTATGTTTGAGTGTGTGCGTGTATTTGTGGACATCTATATATCTAAAACTGTTTGCCCTGACTGACTGACTGATTGACTGACTGACTAAACTATAAAATCGGACGCACCACAAATTTAAACATATCAAAAGTATTAAAAAGGTGCGAGGCACCTTCACTTAAGAAATAAAAAAAAATACAACAAAAATCAAGTGATAAATTTATAATCTTAGGCAAAATAAACACGAGTGTCATTTCACACACACACACACACATAGGCAGCTTTTCTAAAAACAAAAATATGTAGAAAATAAAGTATAAATTGAAAATACATGCATACGCATATTTATATGAACACACAAACTCATATGTATTCTAAATATTGAAAATCTTCATAAAATTTCAAATGCAATTGGAAAACAGGTCTTAAATTAATATTTTGTATCGAGAAAATGATTATAATATTGTAATAAAAGTAAAATACCGGTTAGTTTACGTGGAATTTGAATTTGTAATTCTTTTAATTGACTTTAATCGATTTAGTGATGTTCGATTTAATTAAGTTTCACTCTATGATGCACTTTATTTGTATTAAAATTTAACAAATTCCCTTCCATCCCACAGTACCTTTGTTTTGTGTCCATTCTTTCGTTTTCACGTTATCAACGCTCTCTTGTAAATGACACGACAAACAAGCGCGAAAGTTTATGTTTGAAAAAAGAGAATAAATAAAAAGAAAACAAGAAAAGAAAAAAAGCTGCATTGGTTATCAGACGCTGACGATTATAGACCTGCATATAAGCAAGAGAAGCAACGTGTGTCCGCGTTATCAGACAACGAACAAAAACAAAAAAACAAAAACAGAAAGCCGAAAGCGACCTCAAAAGAAAAAAAATAAAAATAAAGGTGGCACGTTGTTGTTATGCCGATGACTTCCAGCGTAGTTGTCACCAGCAACAACAACAACAACAGCAACAGCAACATCAGCAACAAAAGCAACATCAGCAACAACAACAACAACAAGAACGGCAAGAATCTGGAATTGACAGACAGAGCCATCGGTTCTGTGGGTAAGTTTATAATTATTTTTACCTGTTATGGATATTGATTTCATTTAAAAGTGGCAAAGAACACAGCACAATTAATTAAGTTGGCGTTAAGTTTATTGTACTTGAAAATTCAAATAACTTTGCATACCCTGTAACTATAAAATGTATGTATAAGAACTTAACTTCAAGATTTTAAAGATGGTCAGATTCGAAGGTTTTCCACTGTTTCAAAATCAAGCTAAATAAAAAAATTGTAAGCTTATATAAATATACCCTGTAATTTAGTTTGTATTAAGTTCAGTGTACTTGAAAATTCAAATAGCTTTGTATAGCCTGTAATTATAAAATGTTCGTAGAAGGAATTAACTTCAAGGTCTTACACTGCTTCAAAATCAAGCTAAAATAAAATGATTGATTTTTAAAATAAAAACAACATTTTTAACTTATATAAATATTTTGTCTCAATAGTTTCAAGTATTCCCTGTACGTGTTGCATTTTTAAGAATGTTATTTGATTTTATAGTTAAAAAATATTTTCTAGTTAACAAAAACTGAAAGTTTCATAGTAAATATTGTTTTGCGAAAAGTTTCAAGCATACCCTGTAAGTGTGGCATACATAAGAAAAAGTATCATGCTGTGTTTATCTGCTGCACAGCATGTGATAATGGAACCGCATGGTTCCCTTATATAGCTTACCTGCTTCCACCGATACCCTGTACATGTTAATAAGCTTTGAGTTCTGTAAACTGCCTTTGACAGGTTTAAGCCAACATTTTGTGGATTTAAGTACATATATAAAAGGCCAGGCAAGAGACAAGCAACAGCAACAGCAACAAGTACACAAAGTGGCTAACAGTTGGCTTAAATCATATCAAAAGCTAAAAGTAGCCTAGCCAGAATTGCAATTGATTGACGACTGCAGGATGCGAAATGCAATTTCTGACTAAAGGATGGCGATGGGAATGGGATGTGGGATGGGAAATGTGCACTTTGGTTTCTGTATTCTGTATTTGTCATTTACCATTTGGCATTTGCATTTGCATTGGCAATGCAATAATGTCGAGTGCGTAATTCAAAGCAACCTTGCAAAACCTTCTAGAAAAAGCCCAAATGTAATTTCCCAACAAACTTGATTGCCCTTAGGTTAAATGTCAACTGCAGTTTTACGTTCTTAGCAGTTAAAAGAGTCGTGTCAATTAAATGCCAGTAAATTGTTAAAGTCTTCAAGCATAACAAATTCGAAACTTACACACACACAGCACATGAAATTTGTTGTGAAAATTGCCACTTGACCTACCACACGAAAATCTAAATAAAGCAGCAATTTTTTATATGTACTTCTCTCTTTTTTTTTTTGTTGCTCTTGTTAACGATACACAAATTTATACTATGAGTAAGTTTTTATAATAGGGTGCATCGATTTATATGGGAAAAAAATATATTGAAAGAGCTAAGCCAAATTTGTAATCTACGGTCAATTCTAAGATGTTTTCATCTAGAAACAAGTTCAAAAAATTAACTTTATGAGTTAAAAAATTTTTTTGTTTTGAAATTTGTATCATGTTATTATCAGCATATTTTATTGTTTTTAGTTCAATCCTGACAAGATTGGTATTCAAACTCTAGTTTTAACCAGGGCTATTCAAATTTTATAGAATCAAAGGACCAATTGTCCTTAAAGCAAAATTTTTGTCTACGCAAGTTCTAAAAACACAATATTTTTCAACTCAAAAAGCAGGGACTTGGAATTGATTTTAGGAGTATAGTTTCTTGATGAAAATATCTTAGAATTGAACGTAGATTACGAATTTGAATAAATATTTTTTGTGAAAAAAAAATCGAAGTACCCTAATATAGGTGTACATATATTAATGTGCATATGTGTATAGTATTTGTGAGTGGAATTCCACATACAATTTATACGCCATTTGTACTCATATGTATATAGGTGCACAATTATTTGCCGAGTGAATTGCTTGGGATTTTTCTTTAGCTTTTTTCTTGGCTGCTTTTACATTTTCATGTAATTTATTTTAATCAAGTGAGCAAGTGAATATAACAAGCACTGCTAATACCCTGTACAAGCTGTTGCGAAAGGGGAGTATTTTTAATTTTATAGGCAATATTTTTAAGGGTATAAAAAATTTTCGCATTTCCGCATTTTATTTCTTTGATATCTGTTGTCTTGACCTTTAATTTGATGTATGCTTTTGTACATTTCATAAGTAACTTTTTTGACTCAAATTCTACACCTTTAGCTAAACGACAGTTATAAGTTTATAGTGTCATATAGAATGTATTAATCAATATATTTGTTGCTGTTTAAATATGTAAATGGTATGTATATTTATATTGAAAATCCTAAATTAACCATAATCAATTGATTTAGTAGATTGGCGATAGCTTAATGGCTAAAACGCGTCTATATATAATATATAAGTCAGTCAGTGAGTCAGTTGGACAAAGAGATTTATAAATATATATAGATTCATGCATCTTTTCTAGTTGACTGACATTGCGTATACGTAACGCGAGTGTCGACTTATAAAATGCCAAAAAAAAAAATACAAAAATAAAAGCAAAAAAAAAATAACATCAACTGAGCTGTAGCAGTTTATGCCAATTATCAATGATATCAATTGTTGCCATGCCAACAACAACAACAACAAGGCAGTGAGCTCACACAGATATATTGCAGTTAAATAACTGTTTTGTCGCGGCCTTTTTTACTTGTTGCCAAGAGCGCTTAGAACTGTGATTGTTTGTGTGTGCGTGTGTGTGTAAGTGTGTGTGTGTGTGTGTGCTTGAAGTGTCTGCTGTAGAGTAACGAGTATATATATATATTTTATTGAATGTTGTAATCAATTTTAAACGATTATTAAGTGGAGCTTGAACTTATTTATTAGAACGATCGAAGAGCAGTCATTAAATTGATTTAAAAACTGAAAAAAATATGCATTAAACTTTAACCTGTAAAAGCACTAATTACTCTCTTTCTCTCTGGGTGATAATGAAAATTGTTACTTGGCTTAAATGTTGCACGCACAACAACAACAATGCTTAGAAATGTAAGAACGACAGGTCTTTCTTAACATTACCATCACTTCTTTGCTCGCAAATTGAGGTGAGTGAACTTGCAACAACAACAGCAACAACAACATCTACTACTCTTACATGCAACAAACACTGGCAGCTCCTCTGAGTGGGTTTCCCAGTTGGCAGCAGTCAGATGCCAGTTGCCAGTTATTTGAACCACAATTTTCCCCCATTTTGTGCTGTTGTTGCCTTTTTGCACACTTAAGACCAAAAAGCTGTTCAAGGTAGTCGTTTGATAGTTCAAAAAGGGTATAATAACTATGTCAGTTAAGTCTCCTTCTCCCTCTCTTTCTCTCTCTACCTTTCATGAATAATTTTATAATATATATAAGTATTTTCTATGAGTTGGCAGAAAGTTTTCCAGGCAGCAGCAGCAATTAACTCAACTAAACTCAACTTTGCTAAATTGTTGTCTTGATTAGATTATCTATTAAATATGCATCTGGCAACATCTGGCTGATCGCCCGTCTGTCTGGCAACTACGATGACTTTTGTTATCACCCTGATTTTATCGTTCGATGGTTACTGCCATGTCTATCGTTATCGCTAGCTCTTATCATTATCGAAAAAAAAAAGCATTATTGCCACCACAATTTAAATTATTATTCAAACAATTTAAACTTTGTATTATTAGTAATCACTTTAATCACTGTAATCAAGCAGCAAATGCAAAGCGTTTAATTTATGTGTTTAAACTTGAATCGAAGGAAATGAAAAAAGTTTCATAGTTGTACATATTTTGCCCCGTAATATTTTTCCTAGGGTAAGCGAAAAATACTCGTTTTACATTTTGCTGGTTTTTCATTGTTCTTGTTTTGTGGTATTGTTAGTTTCCTCAGCAAGTCCAACGTGGGATGTTTAATCTACATTGCTATTTTGGTTGTTGTTCTTCTTGTTTTTGAATTTTTCAGCATGAAAAGTTTACGTTTAATTACTCCATTTTCGGCTTAACGTATTTTTTTTTTTAAATTTTCGTAGATATTTCTATTTATTTGCAGCTTTATTGCCTAAGCTTTGATTCCTGAAACTATGCTATATTTAATTATAAAATCCATCGATTTCCAAAAAAAGTTTTTTAACTTTAACCAGGTGTGAATTTCTGAATAAAAAACTTATACATGATGTATCTAAACAAATACACATCCATGATATGTGTGACTAATAAGTTCGTTTTGGCTAACAGGCTTGATATGGCTAATCAAGATTGATTGAGAAACCAGTAACAGTCATAAAGTCTCTGTATTATACGTATATTGTTAATCTAATCAATTTATTATTGCAATGCCTGGCAACAGCCGTAAAAGTGCTAAATATAACAAATTAATTAAATATTTAATATGGTTTAATTAATTATGTCAAAAGTTAAGCTCAACTTAAGCTTTAAAAAACTTTCATTTTTGAATTCCCACTCATAATTACAAGCAACAGTTACAAAATTGTTGTTTGTTTGCTTTACAGCTTTAGCTGTTTATCATAACTAGACAAATGACGTCAAACAGTTTTGTCTGACTGATAAGCAACAACTCAACCCTTTTAGCTGTAAATCTAGAATATATTTATAATACTTATATATATGGCTGGCTTTTCTATTGCTCTTGATTAGTACATTGTCGTTGTAAGTACTTTGAAAATGGAAGCTAAATTAATATAAAAGTATCTTTAGATTGCCTGTTATTTGAATTAAAGCTTATAGCTGTATCATAAAAATTTATCTTTCTTTACAATATTAAGCTTATGAATTCAAAAACAAGTTCAGAAATTATGTAACCTGTAAGGTGAAAAAAATGCTGAATTTTAATATTTTCAGAAATATTCAAAATTTAAATTAATTAAATTTGATTTGCAATAAAATCTATCTTTAACGAAAAAAAGAATTTGTTTATTTGATGGGATATTTTCTAAGATGTATTTATTCAAAAAAACTTACATTGTAAAAGGTGGAAATTAGGTCAAAAAAGGTCCCTTTGAAAGCATTTGAGAGATTTTAAGCATTTGCCAATGATTAGCTGAATTAATAAGCAATAGTACAAAAAATATATTGTTTTATAAAAAAATTAATTTCTTATTTAGTTTTTTAATTAAATATATAAGAAATTAAATGCATGTTTAAGTCTTAAAGGGTTAAGTAAATCATCTTAAATTTTGCAACTGTTATAGCTAATAATTAATTAATTATTGGACACAAATGAGTTGATTGCGCGGCTAATTGAAACATTAATGTTGCAGTCAAATGTAACGGGACTTTAACTAGCCCACTTTGGTGGCATTTGTGGCAGGTGGCATGCGGCCCATGTGGCATGTGGCAGGTGGCAGATGGCAACTCAATCAGAACACACAAAAAAAAAAAAAAAAAAATAAATAAGAAAAAGAAAAATAATACAGAGAAATAGAAATAAAACGCTTGGCATATGTGAGTGCTTTTTAAACGAGACTATTTGGCAACTTTTGTTTTGTTTTTGTGATACAGATACAGATACAGATACAGTCACAGATAGAGATACAGATACAGATACAGATACATATAAAGATACAGATACAGCTACAGTTGTTGATGTTGTTCTGTTGTTTTGTTGTTTTGCCTGTGGTTCTATTTCGGTTGTGTGTGACTAACTAGTTGTTTATGCCTTACGAGTATCTGCAACAGGCAAGCACTTTTTTTGATATGTTGCCTGAATACACTCACATAATTTATATTTAATTCAATTGCATTTTCCACCCCGTTGACCAGATAGAGATGAATACAGTACATTCCATTCTCGAGTTACACTGCTCTCTCAAGATACTAAAAGTAATATGAATATTGTTCTGAGCTGAAAACTGAAATGTGTCAACTATCTAAAGTTTACAAGCAGAAGAAGCCAAAAACAGACACAAAAGTTATACATTTAATGAATACATTGCAAAGCTACAAATGACATTTGTTGCACCGGAAATGTAATAAAAATAAAGAATTTAATTAAACTTAAGTGCCACTTTCAGCTAGTGTCATTCTATATTCGATCGCAGAAATACAATTAACATTTGATGTTCCTTTTGTCAGTTGATTAGCTATCGAAACATTTGGCTTGCATTTGAATCACGCATTCTATTTTAATTCGCATTGCTATTTAGAGTGCGCAGCTGTGCTGCCATTTAAAATGCAAAATGAAAACCCCTCAATCCCCGCCAAAACACACACACACACCTAATTTCCCCCTCAGCACTCTTCAGTCCCCCTTTTCGGTCGTTCCACTGCCAATAAATCAATTTACATAGCATCGACAGATGTGCACGTAAAGCAATTGAAATGCCAACACTATTTGGTGCATGTGCTTAGCATAGATATATAAATTTTTGTCTCTATATAAATATATATCGTATTATAATATATATATATAGTCACATCCTGAATATCTGCTGATGCTACATGGGCATTTCAATTGTTTGGCACGTTAAAATGCACGCACAAATGCCACAAATGCTTTGATTATACCCGGCACTTAAGAAAGTAAATGGGTATATTGTGATAATTTTTAGGATACTATTAAAATTAGTTATAAGCTCACTTAACCGCAGCAAGATCGGACAATTGAAATGGCAGTAATAGCTAACCAAAGTTATTAATAAAGTTATTATTTCAATACTAACACCTAAAAGTATGCAATAGTTTTTATTATGTAGTAATTTCTTTAAAGTATTTATTTATATATTGAAATAAGTAACGGGTATCCTATAGTCGGGATCTCCACTATAGTTGTCCACTTGTTTTATTTATATACACTATACGCAGGGTATTATTATTCTAGCATGTCATGTGTTACGGCATCACGAGACAGACTGTCTGACGATCGCACTCAGTCGGAGAAAGAACTGCAAGGGAAATGCATTCTGACAGTGTAATTACATCCAAATAAAAGAGAACAATATTAGTTGGCATGTTTAATTAGTGACAAATAATTCAATAAGTGCAATAAGTTTGATTTAAATATGCATTTATTGTGCAACTTGCTGTGGGTGTCCATTAACGTGTCAATGAACTTAGCACAAGGTAAACACACAATCTACAAAAGCAACAAAATGCAATTATTGTGAACCGCAGCAGCCGCAATAATACTCATAATAATAATAATAAGTAATAAGTAAAACAACGATTTGAAAAAAAATTTATATAGAAAAAACAGCGCGTGTTTTGTCAATATATTTATATATTTTATTAGTGTGTCGTTGTTGTTGTTTGTGTCTATTACGAGTGCCAGCTAAATTGCCTAGAATAGGTGCGATCTGCGTATACGCGATATGATGGCATATTACGTATACGCCGTGTCGGTCAAGCGGTCAAGTGGAAATCTTCAGCAAATGAATTATATTTAATGATCGAACATTATCAATTTCAATTACACTCTTGAATTTCTGTTTATTACCCAGTATTTAATCGATTGCTCGAAATGCTTCCTCTGAATATCCAGATTGACCTTCAGTCAATTTATCAGTGTCCGCAGGTGTTTCAATCAGATCATTCTCAATGTAGTAAATCAATCGAGAGAGCAGCTCAACGCTCGCCTGTTGTCCATGGAGCAGAGTTTTGTCGGCAAACTTGTAGTTCTCAATACAGGGCTTGGTAATCAAACTGAAGGCAAACACATTCATGCCACAATGACGTGCTACAATCACCTAAGTGCATAGATAAACATATATATATATATATATATTAGGGTGCAGAAAATTTTTTTTTTACAAGAAATGGTAGCCCAATTTTGAAAAATACGGTGGATGATAGATGGCTCATTTACTTTTCTAAATGATAAAAATTTAAATCCAGAATCAATTTAGTGGCCAAATCATGGACAAAATGACATTTCGCGTGAAAATCGGTTAATTTTTGATGAAGTTATGAGAGATCAAAGTTTTTGAAAAAATGTTAAGGGTATGGTATGGAAAATTTGATAATTTTTCGATTTTGATCAAATTTTCCCAATGATAAAAATTTAAATGCAGAATCAATTTAGAGGCCAAATCATGAACAAAATGACATTCCGCTTGAAAATCGGTCAATTTTTGATAAAGTTATGAGTGATCAAAGTTTTTGAAAAAATGGCAAGGGGTATATATGGAAAATGTGATATTTTTTGGATTTTGATCAAATTTTCTAGATGAAAAAAATTTAAATGCAGAATCAATTTAGAGGCCAAATCATGAACAAAATGATATTCCGCTTGAAAATCGGTTAGTTTTTGATGAAGTAATGAGAGATCAAAGTATATATGAGAGGTAGGATATCAAGTTGTACCAAGGGAAATTACCTCGTGGACGAGGGACATGCCTACGACATCGACGCCAAGTGTTCGCAGTAGTCGCTGCTCCGTGGACGTTTCATAAGCCGGACCGCCGATGCAGGCGTAGACACCTGTGTGCACGTGATGCTCGTAGCCAATCTCCTGGCCAATCTCCAGACCCTTCTGCAGCAGTGTCTTATCGTAGGCATCGAGCATAGAGGTGTGTCGATTGCCAAAGCGTTCATCATTGGGTCCAATCAACGGCGAGGAGCCAAACAGTCCTAGGATATTAATATGATCCTTGATTAGCAGAATATCGCCTACTTGATAATTGAGATTCACGGCGCTGGTTGAGCAGGTGAGGAATAAATACTGGACACCACAGAGCTTCATAACACGCACGGGCACTGAACAACTGGCCAATTGATTGCCCTGGTAGTAATGAAAGCGTCCGTGCATGGCAATTACAGTGGCTCCCATAATTGTGCCCACACACACTTTGCCCGTGTAGCCACGAGTTGCACACAATGGAAACTTCGGTATATCCGCATATTCAATTATTGTCGGATTCTCAATCATCTCCACCATCATGTCCAAATTCGAACCGCAAACCAAACCGAATTTTGGTTTTGTACTCGTCTTTCGTATTATGTAATTGGCCACAGCTTTAATGTCCTCATATGTATGCATCAAGGTTTGAGGTGTTATTACTAACTTCCTCGGATTCGCAATCTCCTCCAGTCTCTGCTTCTCGAGCAACTGCTTCAGATGACGTATTTGCAGAGCCGTCTTCACGGCACAACAATCTCGATTGCACATTCTGACCGAGGTCGGATTGGACCGAACCCTGTTTAGTTTTCGAACTTTTGTATATTTTTATTTAAGTTGACATGTTAGGGATTTGTCGAAAACAATTGACAATATTCATTTGATTAATTTTAACAAGCATTGTTTTTTAAAAAAATGTGAAGTTCTTGTAATTTTGCGAATTTTACGAAAGATTAAATTGCTCAACCAAATTTTGTTATCATTTTGTGGCAGAGTATTATAATTACTTTATATCTATTTACGTATTTAAAAATCTGTATTTTTTGAAATGAAATAATATCGAAAAAATTGTTTATGAATTTTTTCAGAAAATCAATTGATTTTGCTTAAAAAAACCAGAAAATTACAAAATTTTCAGAAAATCATTTAATTAAAAAAATTGAAAAAATCAAAAGATTAAAAATAAAAAAAAAATAAAAAATTGAAAAATATTTGAATTTAAATAAAAACTGAAACCCTTTTTTAAAAATAGAGTTACTATTTATGAAAAATATCTTCATACACTTTATAGTTTTTTATATTTATTTTTTTAATTTTTTTATTCATTTGGTGTGATTTAAAATCAGTGGAATATATAATAATAATGCAGTTTCAGATCATTTCTTTAAGAAATTAGGAATTGTTTCACTTAATAATTTATACGTTTGGTTTTTGAATTAAAATAAGTTTAGTATTTTTCCAAAGTAAACAAACTGCAATTAATTAGGAACTCTCGACCTTTTAGTTTAGTTTATTGTAGCATTCTTTTGCCTTATATAAACGATTACAACGCGTTGTTTACTTGTAATTTATCTTATCGCATTATAATACTATTTGGACTGTTGCGGTTCCATCGAAGGCAGAGGCAGAGATACAGAGAGAGAGAGAGAGAAAGAGAGAGAAAAGCAGAGAGAGAGTGAGACAGGGAACAGAGCAGGCAGCAATGTCAACAAATCTATTACACAAAGCCAAAGCCAAAACATGGACGAGGAACGTGACTTTGTAGGCGGCATCACAACAACAACAGCAACAGCAACAGCAACCAGAGCTAATAAGAAAAACAACATCAACAACAACAACAGCAACAGCAACAACATTTCATGCCTGTAACTTAAGCAACTTGGCGCGCACTCAAATGACAATAACAAAGCAAAAAAGCTCAAAAAAGTTTTCTATTTCATTTGCTAATGTTGTTGTTGTTTTTGTTGATGTTGATGTTGTTGACTTTGTTACTTTGTTATTGTAAAATTAATAAATTTATGGTCTTTTTATAGCAACACATTGTGCATGCTAAACGCTTCAGCGATTTACTCAGCGAGATCAGGCTAATGAAGCTATAGCCCAACCCAGGCCTTGCTAACCCTCTCCCCCTCTCTCCTTCTCACTCAGTACTCTTCCCTCTCTCTCATCCTCTCTCTCTCTCTCTCTCTCTAACAGTCACAGCTGCGGCTTTAACAGTTGCGGATCTGTTGACAGATGCGCGCCCAAAAACCACATGAAAACAATATTAAATTTTTGACTTGTGGCGACTGTTGACTGATTGTTGTTGTTGTTGTTGTTGTTGCTGTTGTTGAGGCGACTGTTTATTGGTTTACCCTATTAATTAGCAAAGAAATGAATTATAATAACATCTACAGGCCAACAGACAACAATCGACAACAGCTGCCACAAGCAGAGACAACTTTTCGTATTGTTTATCAAACAAATGTTACACACACACACACACACACACACACACACACAATGCAAATGAGGCTTGCTTTAAACATAAACATTTTGTGTGTAAATTATAGCAACAATTATGATTGTATGCATGCTGACATTGAACAATGAACAAAAACTGGCTTACAACGTACAACGGACAGCCTCACTTGGCGTATGCGCAATTTATTAAAATCACGTATACGCATGGTAAACATCTGCTTGGTTGCATGGAAGCAATAATTTCATTGTATATCATTGCCCAGCAGGGCGAAAGAGGGTTGAGCTACTTACAAATATTTCAATTAATTAATGTTTACATGTTCGTTGTGTGTTTGAATTTACATTTTGATTCTGACACAAATTCTCTTTTGTGAGAGTACAAAAGTCATTACAACATACTATATATATATACAAATATGTGTTTATAATGCGAATATAATGGTGAATATGTATTTACAATTGCAAGTACATTTCATTATTTAGAGAAATCAATAAAAATTTAGCTCAAGGAAAATCTGTAGAAAATTGGAATTTCATTTACTATAATTTAAATAATATTTTCATTATTATTATTTATTTCTTACATATTAACATAATTTTTAGAAAGTCCACATCTGTTGGTCTCTGTTTGATTGTAGAATATTGAGGACAAGGTCCGTGAAATTTGGGAAATATTTTTGTTACTTTTGCCTGAAAAATTACTGTTTAAATTTAAAATTAAATCTGTTTTTTTTTATCCTATTTGCAGAAATGCATTGTAATTTTTTGTTTATTGTTCTGATTTCCCTGCAATTTTTCTCTTTGGCGATTTTTGATTATTTATCTATAAGTAATTCTTTGTTTTATTTGTTTACACACACGTGTATGCATATGAATATTTTGTGGTTACTTCTTTCTTTTTTTTTTTGGGCGGCATTGTCGGGTTTATTTGTGGACTTTTATTAAATATTTTGACTGGCAAGCATTCGCTAATTGAATTTGTTGTTGCTGTATTTTTCTCAATATTTATTTATTATTATTTGGCCACACTTTTGCTTTGTGGGTTACACGGTCGAGTGATGAATATGATATGTTAATAATTGAAAATATAAATATTCAAATTGTTTAGCCAATTGTTAATTGAAATGAAGCACAGCAGAGATTGCAAAATGCCAAAAAAAAAAGGTTGATTTGATTTTGGGTTTATATATATATTTTAGAGTATTTATGAGTATAGGAGTTTGTATGAAATTCACACCAATTAGATGTGAAATGCAATACCTTCGAGTCAATATTATTTAAGCCAAAATTAGTTTATATTTGAAAGCTAAAATAAAATAATTTTTTTGTCTTTTCTTTTTCAGTTTACGCTATAATTTTGACGGAGTTGTGAGTTGAGCCAAAGCAAACGCTTTGAAAATACAAATGAAAACCAAGAAAAATCATACTATTAACAGCAACAGCAACAACAACAACAGTAACAGCAACAATAACAACTGCAATTTAGAGGAAAAGTCAAGCACAAAGACAACAACAACGACAGTTGCTGAAGAACATACATACAAGTGCCTCAATCACAATCCGTTAATAACAAATGCGAATTTGAATTTGCAACTGAATTCGTGATGCATTTAAGTGCAATCGAGGTGGATTAAATACGAATTACAAGCTAACAATCCAGCAGAGTCTTGAGCCTAAAAACAGAGTTCAAGTTGTTGTTGACGTGTTTTCTTTTTCTTTTTTTTTCGCTGTTACTCTCTTGACTTTTGCCTGGGTTATTTCGGTTTTTTTTTGGACGCACACCCACCGTACAACAACAACTGAGATTGTTGTTGTTACTTGACGATTGTTCAAAGCCAAAGTCAGGCTACCTTAATTGCCCTGACAGCAACAGCAACATCCACAGCAGCAACAGCAACTGAAATTGCAACTGCAACTGCAACAATCAAGTGACGACGCTGTTAACCAACCGAAAACATAAATCCGGCAAGTGAAAACTGACTTGAAAGCTGGCTGAAAACACACAAAGAGTGCAAGAGAGTGCAAGAGAGAGAAAGAGACAAAAGCATTAAGCCAAATCTAGATTGTGAATGACAAAGAGCCAACAACAAAATAAAATAAAAACATCAGTAAACTTGGCTCATACGTTGCTTCCTTTGAGCTGAAAGCAGTGGCTGTAACTGGAACTGGTATTTTTCTTCATTTCATTATTATCAGCAACAGCGAGTGTACAACAACAACACACACTCACACACACACACACACACACACCAATGTACTCGGCTGTTGATTATTACGCGGAAATGGGACAAATCTCTCAAGATGTAAGTACAATTTCCATGCCAATTTAATATACAGTATGTAATAAATGCAAATTCGAATTTCATTTAAAACGTACTTTAATTTTAATCCAGCTTAATTAATAGCTGCTATCGAGTACTCGTTTAATTAAGTGCCACACAGCACGTTGCACCAATGGCTTCAATGTGGCACGTGCAAATCGATTAAATGGCTTTAAAGTAAATCCAACATACTTGTAAAATTTTCTGCACATTTTTGTTGCTTTTGTTGCAATTAATTTGCTAATGGAATATTTGCAGTTAGCTGCAAAAACTACTCGTTGATATTATTTTACTTTTATGAAATTCTAAACCAATTATTTTGCAATAGAAAAACTTATTTTTGTAATGGCATTTCAACTGATTTGAATATTGTATTTTCTTGTTTAAATATTTAGTTCCTTTCGGTCTGTCTTGCCTAATAATGACTGGAACATTTCTACCTTAATATCTCTTCTCACTTCTCCCAGCTACTCGACAAACATTTACATTATTATCATATTTTAAAATGGATATTTGAAATGCACATTTGCTATGTAACCTGAAATATTTGTGCAAACTTCTAAGCTCTTGAATTGCATATGCACACACAAGTACAGTGCGGGTCATTTGAATAGAACCATTGCATTAGTTATGCTAATTATTTGAAATAGAATTATTCATTAACAAATGAGCACAGAGTGGGTCAATATAATAGAATCACATGGTTATTCTAAATAACTTTTGCATTTATTTATATTTATGTTTAAATTTATTGATATAGCCATGTTTTTATGGTAATTTTCGTTATCTATTAATTTTATCTATAATGTCACTTAACCGCAGCAAGATCGGACAAGTAGAACGGGAGTAATAGCTAACCAAAGTTATTAATAAAGTTATTATTTCAATACAATCGCCTAAAAGTATGCAGTAATTTTTATTAGGTAATAATTTCTTTAAAGTAATTTTTTATATATTGGAAAAAGTAACGGGTATCCTATGGTCGAGTTCTCGACTATAGCCTTTCCCACTTGTTTAAATTTTAAAATAATAGTAATATCAAATTATCCTTAACTGTAATATTCAACCTGCTGGTAACATAAGTTCTCTCTGTGGTTATGACTTAAATTCTGTTGTTTTCAATGCAAAAACAAAAAGGTTGTAGGGCAATTAGGGAATGCTTGTTCTTCTACAATATTTGCACAGATTGCACAGGTTCACAAATATCATAATATCCTTGAAGCGTTTTAAGTCCAGCCATGAGAGTAATGATAATAATAAGAATAAAATTTAGCTTGGTAACCAGATTAATAATGCGCAATTTCAGTGTTGTTTGCTAGTTTGCTGTTGGAAATATACTCGTATTTTTTTGGGGAGGGTTGATAAGACTTTGATAAGCTACAAAAAAACAAAAACTATATAATCATGGTACAACTACAACTACAACTACAGCTATAACTATAATTAATTATTTATTAAACAATAAAAACGATAACATAATAAAAACATTGTTGTATTTAGCACTGGGGGAATTAACTTTAGAATAACGTATTCTTATTTATTTATGTTTGCTTAAAAATAGCTGATAAAGTGGGTCATCTAATCGGCTTGTGGAAATATACTATATATATACTATATTTAAGTACTTGTATTGACAGCAGATGCTTTATAAAAGTATTATAATTAATGCAATTTCTAATTACAATTGCAATACAAAGTTGTATAGAATTTAAATTTAAATTTTCAGTTGAATTCAATTAACATATTATAAATGTTGATATTATTTATGTAGAGTTGATATAACTATGAAAAGTGTGGAAATGCATTTTGATAGAATAGAAACACTGTATAAAAATACACAAAGATGAGCAACAATATCAAATAAAACAGATGTGCGCCATTCTGATTCTGGCAAGTGTCCAAAAGGCATTCGACTTTTTGATTGAGTGACAGAATAACGACATGACACACTGACTGACTGACTGACTGAGTGACTGACTGACTGACTGACTGACTGAGTGAGTGAGTGAATAAGTTTGCTTTTAAGATATGCAACAACAATTGCATTAGAAATGCCAGAATTTTCAACATTTTATTCAATTGAGGAAATTTAATTGACAGCATTTAACAGATGCGGAAGTCAAGGCAATTAATTATTTATTATTATGAGCTCACACAGGTTTAAATGTATTTATTTATAAATGGGAATATTTTTTCTTTAGAGTTTAATGCATATTTTATTTTATTACTCATAAATGTCCGAATAAAAGCAATAATTGTGATTGTAATTAGTTAATTTGAGTTCATTCAACTTATTTGTGATTTGTTTTTCAATATATTGAGCCAATTTGCCACAGTTTTAGATAGACTTAAAGATAGAGATATTTGCCATTGTTGTCATGGCCAAAAGGAAATGACAATTATGGGCATAGACTGTTTTCAGCTGCTTATCGATAAGTGTTATCAGGCCAAGGAGCAGAGCAGCTTGTCTCATTTATAGTTAGTTTATTGTTTGTAGTTGCTGTTGTTTTGCTATTACATGCGATAATGTGCACCTAATAATTTGCCACACTTGCCAGTTGTCAGGCAGAGAGAGAGAGAGAGAGAGGGAGATAGGGAGAGAGAGGGAGAGGGGAACTATGAGCTGTCATGTCTTTGTGTTTGCATTTGCCTTTGTTTTGCCTTCAATTGTTTGCATTATATCAGTAGACAAAGTGTCGCACATCGAGTGTCAGACAGTCAGGGCACAATAGTCCAGGCAAAAGAGTCACGCCAGCACCCACACACACTCACACACACACACACACACACACATGCACTCTCTCAAATACACACACTGTGAGGTTAGTCAATATTGCCACTTGATAGACACTTGCAAATATGTACTCGTTGCACACTCACTCAATGCCGTGAATACACTCACAAATGTAACTCGAACGGAGTCAGAATTAGTCGGACGGAGCTACAGTCGAGCATTCTCAACTGTCGGAGACCCCGTACTTACTAAGGCAAGAGCTAAGACTGCTAAAAATTCATACTTGATTTTCGCCCGATCGGTCCTATGACAGCTATATGATATAGTGGTCCGATTTGAACCAACTTTGGACAGGATATATAAAACCTAGGTCAATACATATTCAATCAGTTTCGTTACGATATCTCGTAAAACAAAAAAGTTTTTCATACTAAGACTTGATTTTCGACCGATTGTTCCTATGGGCGCTATATGATATAGAGGTCCGATCCAAAAAAGAAACTATCTTTATCTGCCTGCAATATAGGGGAACCAATATACCAAGTTTGGTGTCTCTAGCTCTTATAGTCTCTGAGATCTAACCCAATAGACCCCTGTACTTTTTTTAAGTACGGGGTCTAAAAATAGAGAAAAGTCAACTCTAACATTGACACAATCACATAACATTTTAAAACAAAAGTTAAATAAAAAAGATACA
The DNA here is from genome assembly GCA_035045575.1 of Drosophila falleni. Taxonomy (NCBI): domain Eukaryota; kingdom Metazoa; phylum Arthropoda; class Insecta; order Diptera; family Drosophilidae; genus Drosophila; species Drosophila falleni. Next base: position 12,066,261 of record JAWNOV010000011.1, read on the forward strand.
TAAAATAAAATTTTAAAAAATATATATATTTTATTCTCTGACTGTAAATGCTTTTTATATAATTTGATGTAAGAAAACTGATACAACAAACTGAATCAACAAAACCATAAAATAATTTAATGAATCAACTTTGTATTTAGCAAGCACAAAAAACAACAATAAGAACAACAAAGAACAACACTAGAGTAGATTAAATGAATATGTTGAAAATGATAATATTATATTATAATTGGGAGGCAAACAAAATGTGTGTCATATTGCAGCTGCAATGGTTTTAAATTTTATTTCTCTGTTGGCATTGTTTATAGAATGTGCGTACATATAGTATACATACTTATATTTTAATAAAAATATCTAAATAAACCTAAATTAATATGCAGCGCTGCAAATTAAAAACACTACAAATTCACTCATTATTATATAGTATATGAGTTTGTAGTTTATCATGTCTAGACTCTAGACGTACACGTACACACACACACACGCGTAAGTCTTTAACAAATAGTTTATAATGCAAGCTCACACATATAGACACTCTTAAAGATATGAGTACTTAAATGCCTGTATGTGTGTGTGTGTTGTGTAAAAAATGCTTTCAAGTCGTTTCTTTATTTGTTATATATTTACCTTTGAAAATCTATAGGAAATGGGTGTAATAGGCTAAAGAATGCGTTGAGATGCATGTAAAATATACAAGTTTACAATGTGTCTACACTGAAAAAAATTCTAGCTTAAAAAAATCAAGAACCTTAAAAAATTGTTTTCTTAAATTGAGATATTTTCAATTAAATTTTCAAATATTTCACAGTTTTTTATTTGTTAAACTTACATTATAGTTTTGAGAGCAAAATCTTGATTTTAGAAAACTTTTTATCAAAGTAGAGATATCAAAATAAATGCAGATCAAGGCTCACTCGTGTAATCATTGACAATGATTAAGATAGATACATTAGGTACATACTGCTAAAATATCATAAAACGTACACTTTTTTTTGAATACACTGAGAAAGATTTATTAGGTATATGCAGTTAAAACTTCGAAAATCTATACCCAGCTGCTTGAAGAGTATCTAGTAGTTTAGTACTATCGTTTAGGGCGTTGTCACTTGTTTATTTTGTTTTTACTTTTTTTTATCATTATTATTATTAGTTTTATTTGGTTTTCATATAGTTGTATATTTAGTTTGCATTTTTAACACCTGCCGTTTTTTCCACTTTAGTTGTTTACCTCTATCTAAACTATCCTATCCTCCAGCTCTATCTGGTATTTGCGAGTATCTACCTACATTCCTACTTACTTATTGTTTGCTATTTCTCTTTTCGCCGTCTACTACCATTTATGCTAATTTATTTGCTTGTTTACCAGCTTTTGTTTTAATTTGTTGAGGCCACTTCTGTTGACATTTGAAGCGAAACCGACGAGAACTGCGGATTTTTTTTTATTGTTATTATTATAACTGCGCGCCCACTCACAAAAAAAAAAACAACAAAAAACAAACAAAACAATGCAATAACAAAAACAAAACAACACAATAACAATGTAACTTTAAGAGGAAAACCACATGTAACTCAACAGAGAAAGAGACAGAGAAAGAAAATAAGAGGGAGAGACTAAACCAAGCTAATCAAATTGTCAGACAAAAGGGAGGGAATATGTATATATATAACTGTCTGAGTCATGTGCTAATTATGCTAATTTATATTTAATTTGCTTTATTTTCGTACTTCATCCGCCCATTAAATGCGCTTTAAGGAGGAAATCAAAATTAGCTTACAATCATTAATTACACACATTAACATAAGCTCAAATAACGCGTAACTTTAATACGCATTGTAAGCAGAAACTTTTAAATCATTGCAACTGGCAGCTGCTTTTGGCAGGCACTGTAGACAACTAAAACCCTTTAGCTAACCTCACCCCCAAACTGACACTATCTGATGTTTTTAATCGTTACGCTTCATAATTTTGCACGTAAACATCTCCGACACAGTGCCTGCTACAAGTTGGCAGACAGCAACAAAGAAGTATTGTGCTCATATTTGATGAATCACCAACATCAGCTTACAAATTTTTAAGTAACTTGTAGCGAATTATTTCAACTTTTGAGTAAAAGAGCTTTTAAGATTTTTCCCAAATTTGTGCTGCTTATTTCGATTTAATTATAAATTAACGAGGGTGCTCTATCCCCTGTTCGCTCAGCTATGTTGTGTCAAAATTTCAGTCTTCTAGCTCTTACCGTTTGGGCTGCATAAATATCAATCAGTCAGTCAGACAGGACAAACAGTTTCATATATATATGTTATTTTAGATGCACTTTCCCTGCTATCAGTCAGTCAGTCAGGACAAACAGTTTGATATATATAGATTAAGTTATATTAAATGCACTTTCCATGCTCACTCAGCTATGTTGTGTCATAATTTCAACCTTCTAGCTCTTACCGTTTGGTTTGCAGAAATATCAATCAGTTAGTCAGACAGGACAAACAGTTTTATTTATATAGATTAAGTGATTTTATATGCAATCTTATGCAATTGAAATATATTAATTATTTGCTAACATAGTTAAGTAGTGCTATTTAAGAATTTAAGTAGCAAATTTTACAACTTTCATCAAATGTCATTGGGCTATAACTGTTGTTGTATTTGTTGTTGTTGTTGTTGTTGAGTAGTTGTAGTAGGAGCACTCAGTGTTTACCTCAAGTTTGTGCTCGTCTAAGTACTTACTTTGTAATTAAAATGCAAGTAAGTCTATCATCAAGGCAAGTCGAAAATTGGCCCCAAACCCTGGCTTAAACTTGTTGCCTGTCCTTGCCCAAAAGTATCAGTTGTTTTGCCTTTAAGCTGCCATTACTTCAAGTCTATCCAATTATGCTCAAATTTATGCATGAAAGCATGGGCATATGGGCATGGGTTTGTATATGGGATTGAGCTTAGGTTTTTTGGGTTGGGGTTTCTTGGCTATAAATTATGCTCAATCACGATTCAAAAAACATACAAACACACACACACGAATATGTTTATAACCAGAATTGTGCTTCCTCTAACGTTTGACCTCCATTTAAATGTTTGGATTTGATACTCTTGCTTTGTTGTGATTTGATGTTTCATTTTTTGTTTAAGTACGGTAGGTTATGATAACAAAAACTAATACGATTATTTCATTAACCTTTGAAGCTAGTTTTGAAAATTGCATTATTCTAAGGGAATATTTATAATCGAGCTAAGTGATTGAAACTTTGTAGGGCGCAGTTAAGTGAATGTTATTAATAATAATCATTAAGAACACGTGTAAGCAATTAGTGATAGAGATGCTTGACTCCGCCCATACCATTTACAGGGTATTACGGCATTGTCTAGCTATGAATAAAGCGTGCCATCCGCAGATCGCATGCAATTGGAAATAGAAATAAGCAAGAGAAACAGAAACCTCATCATATCACGTATACGCCGCGTTGACGAACAAGTTTCTAAGTCGAACAATGTAAGGCAAACACAAATGTTTTAAATCAACGTACAATAAATAACCTGTAATTAATTTAGATAAAGATTTAACTTATGATTATTACACTAGTAATAAATACAGTTGACTCATTTCAAGAATTAAAAATTAGAATAGAATTACAATATTTAATATGATAAATTTTCATATAGTTAATTTTACAAAATTCTATATTATTCATAAAATTTCAGCTATTATTGATTTTTCTGCGATTTTTGAGAAGCATTAATTGCTTGGTTTTTAAAATGTGAGCATTTTTAATTGTTTTTAAAAATTTTTTTTTGACGATAAGATCTGAAATGCCTTGAAGACCTGAATATACCCCGTTGGTATACTTGATATTGAAACCAGTACACATGATCGGTTCGTGCTCAATGCTCGTACATATCCATTAAACTTGGCCTAAGCACCCGCGTACGTATCCCCATTCTCCTTTAGCCAAGTTTATGGCATTAACTGGTTCGATAGCCGTGTAAGTTGTATGCCAAAGTCAAAGTAGTTTTATTTTACAAAACGGGTTTCTCTTCCAGTCGACTGTATGTGTGTGCGTGTGAGTGTGTTTGTGCTTATTTTCCATATTTCCCATATATACACACTTGTAATACTTACAATGTCTATAAATAGTTTATGTCAATTTGATATAAAACTGCAACAAAAAAAGTTTGTAATTAAAGCGCTTGTTAATAATTAATTATTTATTTGCACGTTACACAATTTGTCACAGGCTTTTGTCTTAATTCAAATTAAGCGCGAAAAAGTCTGTCAAGTTTTTTCGACACGCTCATTTGCCCAGGCGCCACCTAACGAAGTGCTGCCAATTAAAAATGCTTAACAATAACAATAACAATAACAACAACAACAACACAAGTAATCAAAAAAAAAAATCTAAAAATTAAATAAAATAAAGAAACACAACGAACAACAGACAACAATAACAAGAGCTGACTCCCAACTGGTAGCTGCGGCAATTACTTATTATTTCTGATACACTTTCTTAGAGTATGTAAAGTTTTATCGTGAAATATGCAACACGTATACGATGTGAAATTGATTAATAAATATTTAAGCAGCAGTCAAAAAAGCCTGTTATATTATATAAATATTATTAATATTAATAATTGCAAAAAATAGGAGAATCCGAAATCAAAAATATGTTTTTGATATAGCGCAATTTTTTGTAAAGAAAATAATAATAATAAAATTTGTTTAAGTTCCAGAAATACTTTAAGAGCTGAAAAAATATATATCATTTACTTGCACAATTTATATAATTGTTTAAAAAAATTTGACCAAAGTCAGAAGAATCATATATACTTTTTCTAAATAAAATTGAATTAGATTATTTTCCAATTTTCTACACCAAATGTTTTCATATTTAAGCTTCCTAATTAATTTTACTTTCTTTTTGGTTCATCATTATTTTGGTTTATTCAAATGTCATACTTTGTTGTATTCTCCTTGTTTTTTATTTATTTTAATAATATTCGGCAGAGTATTTGAACTTTGACTACTCGTAAAAAGTTCTCTATCTTGTTATTTTTCTTTGCGATTAAAAACTGTTTATGCCGTGCTGTTTAGGCAGCACCCTCCTCAAAAAAATACTTGATTTTGCAAATTAGGAAAGCAAAGTTAGGCAAACAATTTACATATTAATTTATGGCAACGTTTTGTGCAGCTTCAACCATGCCCATTTGCATGTGAATAGTTTTTGGCTATAAATCAGATTGATTAATGATATATCTTGTAGATGTTTTGTTCAGCCTCTTGTTAATTCAGTTTGCTGGCTACCAAAAAGTCTATTTCGACATTAAACTTAATTAATTACAAACGTGAAAGTGATGGCATTTTACAGCTAGCAAGATGATCATAATAATACTATGGAATATAATTTATTATTCCACTCAAGCTAGTTAATAAAGTTTAAATATGATTTATCTGTACGTGCTATCCTTAGTTGTTATTTAGCAAATAGACAGATATACTTAAACATATATATATATATATATATTGTAGAATGTAGAACTCATCATGTGGGTGTCTCAATGTCAGAACAACAAAGTCACAAAGTCACAAAGTCACAAAGTTTCTATTTGATTGAACCGCCTGTCCCAAAAAGGAAATAAATGTGTGGGAGTGTGTGTATTAAGGTCGCATAGAGCGTATATTAACTATTTTAATGAGCTGTGCTAATATTGACAGCATTCGATTTGAATCAACTGCAACTTTCTTATGTGCTTTTATGTGTGTTAATGTGTTTATCCACTGTAGCGTTTCTATTATAATGCTCTCGGTCTGTGTCTGTGATTATGACTACATGCTCTGGCAGAGATATTGTGCTATCAAGTATTAGGAGGCAACTAAGTCCGACTACAAAGAAACAACAAGAAGCAGTAGAAGAAAACAAAAACCAACACAAACACACACAAAAAAAGTCATTGAACGTTTAATAACATCGCCCCAGTTTAGTAGGCAGCAAAAAAAAAAAAAGAAAGAAACAAATAAAATAATAAAACGCCAGCAACAAAACAACTTTGATTAAAATTTTACAGTCACTTAGTTAGCTAGTCAGTCAGTCATTCAGTCAGTTAGTCAGTCAGTCAGTCAGTCAGTCAATCAGTCAATCAGTCAATCAGTCAGTCAATCAGTCAATCAGTCAGTCAGTTCTTCAGTCAGTCAGTTCTTCAGTCAGTCAGTTCTTCAGTCAGTCAGTTCTTCAGTCAGTCAGTTCTTCAGTCAGTCAGTTCTTCAGTCAGTCAGTTCTTCAGTCAGTCAGCCAGTCAGTCAGTCAGTCAGTCAGTCAGTCAGTCAGTCAGTCAGTCAGTCAGTCAGTCAGTCAGTCAGTCAGTCAGTCAGTCAGTCAGTCAATCAGTCAGTCAGTCAGTCAGTCAGTTAGTCAGTCAGTCAAGCAGTCAATCCGTCAATCAGTAAGTCAGTCAGTCAATCAGTCAATCAGTCAATCAGTCAATCAGTCAGTCAGTCAGTCAATCAGTCAATCAGTCAATCAGTCAGTCAGTCAGTCAGTCAGTCAGTCAGTCAGTCAGTCAGTCAGTCAGTCAGTCAATCAGTCAGTCAGTCATTCAGTCAGTCAGTCAGTCAGTCAGTCAGTCAGTCAGTCAATCAGTCAGTCAGTCATTCAGTCAGTCAGTCAGTCAGTCAGTCAGTCAGTCAGTCAGTCAGTCAGTCAGTCAATCAGTCAGTCAGTCAGTCAGTTAGTCAGTCAGTCAAGCAGTCAATCCGTCAATCAGTAAGTCAGTCAGTCAATCAGTCAATCAGTCAATCAGTCAGTCAGTCAGTCAATCAGTCAATCAGTCAATCAGTCAGTCAGTCAGTCAGTCAGTCAGTCAGTCAGTCAGTCAGTCAGTCAGTTCTTCAGTCAGTCAGTTCTTCAGTCAGTCAGTTCTTCAGTCAGTCAGCCAGTCAGTCAGTCAGTCAGTCAGTCAGTCAGTCAGTCAGTCAGTCAGTCAGTCAGTCAGTCAACCAGTCAACCAGTCAGTCAATCAGTCAGTCAGTGGAGCTGCAGACACAGATAAAAATATATAGAAAATGTTGTTCTGGCAACTCATAAACATGTGTTGTGCCTGTGTGTGTGCGAGTGTGTGTGTTTAATGATCAAGTTTATAGTACATATGTACACTCACACATGTATTTAGTATTTTGTATTTAGTATACGAAGAAGGCAACAACAATAGTCGCTTTTGTATTATTTGTTTACGAGACAACTTCAAAGTGCTCCGGTCTGTTTGTCCGTCTGTCTGTCCGTCCGTCCGTCTGTTTGCCTCACTTTTAGTTTTCAGAAAATCATTTTATTCAATTGCCAATCAGCTTTAGTAGCTCAAACTAAGAATTCTACCACCTACTCAAATAACATTTTAATAACTGCACCTGTAGCTTACTTCAACGAAATGTGAATTCCATATTTTATGAGTATATTTTACTTGGAAATTCATATTCTATTGGGCTCTGCACAAAGTTATCCATGGCAACTGACTTTTGATTGACAAAACTGTAAACGCTTCTGGTCATAAAGGACATTTTATGTTTGTGTTGGGCAAAAGGCACAAATGCAAAGCATATCAATTGGTCAAAAGAGGAATTTAATTACAAATGTTGGCAGCATATTCAAAAGGAAATAAGCAAAGAATTTTTATAGTAAATTTAATTTACATTTTCTGTTTGTCAAATGCAAATGAAGTTTGCAATTACGTTGGAATTATTTCCAGGCATTTACTATTAATAAGCATGCTTTATTATGGCAGACAGTGCGTATGCGCAATATCTATATTAAGTATACGTTTTTCATACGCTTTCTTTTGTTTTATTTTTTGCAGTGCTCCTCAACCGATCTGGATATGGATGATCTCGATGAATGTGATCAAGTTACACAAGTGATTGGCTATCATCCACGCTATCGTGATCATTTTCTGCGCACGCAGAATTTTATTATGAAAGGCGATGGACCGCTGCCCTATTCTTATAGATACTATTTGGCCATAATTGTGAGTATACATTTGCATTTTTATTTAACTAGTCGGAAAGGATGTTGTCGAGATTCCGACCATAGAATACCCACTACTAATTTTAATATAAATTAAAGTACTTTATAGAAATTGCTATATAATAAAAACTACTGCATACTTTTGGGTGCTTGCATTAAATTAAATATTTTTAACTTTGGTTAGCTATTTCTACCATTTTACTTCTTCATTCTTGCTGCGATTAAGTGGAATAATAAATAATATTAGTAGATAACATAAAATAACATAAAAACAGAAATATCTTAAAAACTGTGTTGGTTTTCTGCGTGCCAAATTTGGTATCTCTATCTCTTATAGTTTCTGAGATCTTTAGCAACATTTTGGTGGTATAATAATAATAGGGTATTTATTATTATACACTGCTCGAATGTGACAGCTGTTGGGTTGTTTCCCGTGAGGATTTATGTGAGATTCACACTTTTGTCTTTCAACCTGGAGTAAGTCCTGTCCTCCTGAGTTTTCATCATGTATGTGACAGTTGGTTGTATGGATATATGTGAGTATGAGTGCGTGTGTGTGTGTGTGTGTATTGTGTGTATTGTGTGCATTGTTGCCATTGGCAAATTTAAGCACATTAGCTCTCGCCGACTGACGCTGTCGGCTCACATTTGCAGCCAGTTAGTTTGGTTGTTGCTTGTTGGTTGTTGCTTGTTGATGCCCTATCAATGACAGCAGCCTCCACATTTCCAGAAAACAACCGCACACACACCAACACACACACACACACACACTTACATAGAAGCAGTGCAGCAACAGATTATACATTGGGGAATCAACAACAGCAAATTATTTCCACTATTCTGAGTTTTCTGCAATACAAAATAATAGACTTTTCGCCCCCAGCTACAACAATAAAAGCAACAAAGTGCAACAACACACACACACACACACACACACACACATGCTGCAACTCAGAGCTTAGATTTTGTTTGTTGAGCAGAGTTGGGGTGTTGTATTGTTCATATATACCTACCTACATATACCTACCATATATCCAGGGGCATTCATCCACAAACTCAGAACAATAGCGAAGTGGTGGCAGCTAAACAAGTTTCTTAATTACAACTGACAGCATTTCATATTTGCAACAGTTCCATGCAAAACAACAACAACAACAACAAGAAATCTCTTGTTGCTCAGCATAATACATAAATACTTGGATATTAATGCTGTCAAGATGTCAGACAATTTATGTTGACATTTCTACAACTGAAGTTTACTTTCAACAACAACAACAACAACAACTTGCAAACAAAAATTCGAATATTTTGTGCCTTGCTAAGTAAAGTATTAAGCTTTATTTCTTGGAATTAATATATTATACATTATCTTTGCTGTTCTGTTAATACCACGTTATCCTAGGCAGTTGGGTGTTATCATGCTCTATAGTCATCAAGTTAGTTAATCCATTAGATACGCTTCTTTTGCTTTGTAGTTTATCAAATTAAAAGTATCTTAAGCAGAAAGAGTATCTCAGAGATGTCTATATAGTATTTTTTACACTGAAAAAAATTTTAAGGCCATATTATTTATTTTTAGAACATTAATTTAAAAAATCAAAGTACTTTTTAAATGAAACAATCGAAACAAATTAAAAAAACATTTATAAAATTTCCAAGACAGAATAAAATCTTTATAAAAATTAAAAAAGGAAATTGTAAATAAGTTTAAAAAAAATTTTTAATATTTCTATTTTATAGTTTTAATTTCATAAACATTTATACCTAAAATAAGAACTTGGTCTTATTTGAAATGTTTTTAAAACTTAATTAATTTAATTTTTTTGACTCATTTTTTCTTACTTTTGAGACCAAAATCTTGATTTTATATCACTTTTTTTTATCAGTGTAGTCTATCAATAAAAACTACAACCATTTGCATTAAGAGTTGCCACAGCAGTTATAATCCTATCATTTTTTGTGAACGAGATACATTTTAAAATAAGCTTCTTTTAAATTGGCAGCTACAATGTTACTTTCAGTAAGTATCTTAATATTTTGCCTGTTTACAGCTAAAGCCGATTCGCCATTTTTTTTTTTGTCACATATTCATTGGCAAGTCACAAAGTGCAAAAAACCCTTTTAGCTTGTATCTAAATAAACTACAGGCAAATATCTTTGCTCGATATGCAGATTACACGTCGGAAGCTTGTCGAAATAATGATATTGTTTTGTTTAATGCACAACAAGATACATGAAAATAGCCAGCAAAATTTAAAAATAGGCAAAGTTTATTGAACAACATCGTAATTAAATTTTATTTATGGCGCAGTTAATTTCATCTTTTCACCGACTGCAATAACAATTTGAATGGAAAATGGCGATGGGGGGTTGCGGTGATTGCGGAGGGGTAGAAAATGTGAATTTTATGCCATCAATGGACTTACACCCACACACAACCCATTCACACACACACACACACACACACACACACATACAGATACATACACACTCAGATATTTAAAGGGTAATTGCAATATTTCTTGTTTGTTGTTGATTTTCTGTTTCTTAATCTTTTGTTATTGCATTGCTGCAAAAGCAATAATGGCAGAAATAATGCAGCAGAATTATGGAAATGATGTACGCAAAAATACCCTTGAATAGCAAATGAAGTATACGCAGTGTGAACAGGAATATTTTTTATATATTTCTCAGGCAAGTCTTTTACACCCTATTTTGGCCCATTTTTGCTGTGTACAGGGTATGAGAGGTTGCAATCATTAGAAGTTAATCAGTCATTAGCTCTGCTAGCAGAAAAACACTTTGCAGTGGCTTTTCAGTGTCGTTTTATTTAAATAAATAAATAAATTATTGTTACGCATAACACACAAAAAAATATGAGTATAAGTCTTTGTATATTTATTTATGTGTGTGCGTGTGTGCAATAATCATAAACTAGATAAGATATGTGTATTTTGGTTTTGGGTCTTTGACTTTGTAGATTCGTGAATACAATAAACACATTCATTTAACTCATGCCCGCAAATTGGCGACGATTTGCGCCTCGCCTACGATTTTTTGCCAGAAGTTATTCATAGTACCAGGTCGCCTTAATACCCTACACTGCGGCATATGGATTCTACATTTAAATTTGACACTCTTTGTAGATTTTTAACTTGATTTCAATTCACTTCTAAACTATTTTTGTGCTCATTATAGTTCAAATTGTAGATTTTAAAGCAGGGTACTCAAGTGTCGGCTATGCTGCACTTGTTCTTAGTGTATATAAAGCAGGTCATCACATAAGATTCAAATGTAAAAATTAATAAATTATCAACATTGCATAGAAACCCAGCAAAACAACAAAACAAGAAAACAACGCACTGACAGAAATCAAAACAATGGCCTACGCTTTTGAATATTCTTTTTTTCTATCTATTTTTTTTTGTCGTATTTTGGGTCACAAATACACACACAGATACCATCAGAAATATTCATATTTTTAGCGCATTTTCAGGTGTGTGGATGATGCTCTCCCAGGGAACTATGTATTAATGGGGGACACCGCATTTATCTATCTGAATTTGTAGAACGCGGCATGAGTTCATTTCATTGTCATTTTGTGGCTTCAACTGTTGTTTGTTGAGCTGCGTGAACTAAATTGCTTTCATTAAGCGCCCTCTGGATATGTCAAGTATCATAGTCGTAAGATCAAGGCTAAAGCCAAATAAATAGCAGATTGCGTCATGCTTTATAACTATAATAGTAATCTAAACTCTTCACTTTATAACCCATAATTAGAACAAGTTTTTAACTCTTTTCTGGGAAAAAAAGGTTAATAATTAGGCCTATGAACATTTCTGTAAGAAATACAAAAACAAAACCCAAAGATACAATGAATAAGATTTAAAGAAACCAACCTAAAGTGAACTAGAAATTTAATATATGTGAAAGATATAAAGAAAAGATATAAATATAAAAGATAGTATGAAAAAGAATATTAGAAAAATTCAGTTCTTTAGCATTAAGAAAATATTGCCTTGATTTTACAATAATTATATTAACTTTTTATTATAAAAAGGTGTATAAAAAGTAATTTATATAATATGACGGTAGTTTTAAAATTTTGTAGTTAAATATTTTTGTTTTAAACTTTAAAATTTCCTATTATTTTTTTCTAAATATATTTACTTTTTATTATAAGAAGGTGTATAAAAAATGGAATAAATATTTTAAGACGACAATTTTCAGATTCCTATTAAATGGGCTTTTTGGTATGACTTAGCGATAACTTTTAACCGATTTAAAAATGCAGAATATCTTATTCATAGTGCAGCCTAGTTTTAAAACTCGAATTGCTTATAAATAATTAGCTATGTAACGTAGTTGTAATAATTATAATAATTGTAATAATTATCATTGATTACAGGCTGCCGCACGCCATCAATGTCCCTACCTGGTAAAGCGCTACGAGAAGGAGTTTCTCAATCAGGGCGGCAACAGCGAATGGCTGAACGGTGTCGACTATATACCCGCCAAATTACGTGCCATATATGATATAAATAAAATATTAGCACACCGACCCTGGCTGTTGCGGAAGGAGCATATTGAGGTAAGGCACTGAATGGCACTTACAAAAGTGAATGAATGTTTAATGATTCCATTTTTGCATTTTGTATTCTGCATTCTGCATTTTGCAGCGTCTGACCAAAGGCAAAAATAGCTGGTCAATGGCGGAGGTGGTGCATGCGATGGTCTTAATATCGCATTTCCATTCGCTATCCTCATTTGTGTTCTCCTGCGGTCTCACACAGAAGCTCGACGGTTTGTCTAGTCCCAAATTGAAAGGTGCGCCCGTGCTCCTCGATGAGGTGCGCCAGACGACAACAAGTCCCATACACCAGCAACAGCAACAGCAGCAGCAGAAAAATGTTCTTGGTGAGATATCACTGAACAATGGCAGCAGTGGCAGCAACAACAGCAACAACAGCAACGGTGCCACCAACAACAATGCCGCAGACAATAATAACGCCAAAGGCAACGGAGCTGGCAACAACTTTGGCCAGCATTATTTGGGTAAGTAAGCAAATATACTTGCTGTCTTCTATATATTGTACATACATATGCACCTAACAAGGACCGCAATGATAATAATTTTTAAAAGCGAATCACCAAAAATACTGTAAAGTTTCGACTTGGCGCTTCGTCCTATAGAAGAAGACTTAGGTTCGGTTCACCAACTGATTTATATACCCGCTTTGTTTAATTTAATACATAAAATACTTTAATTTTCCTTATTTTTTTATTTCTTGTAAAACATCATGTAAAAATTAAGATATATTTTGACTTGTAAAGTTGTTAGGTCAAAGAGCAACTTCGAACTGTCATAACTTCATCAAAAATTAACCGATTTTCAAACGGAATGTCATTTTGTTCATGATTTGGCCTCTAAATTGATTCTGCATTTAAATTTTTATCATCTAAAAAATTTGTTATATTTTCGATTTTTGTCAAATTTTCTATACTTACCCCTTGACATTTTTTCAAAAACTTTGATCTCTCATAACTTTCTCAAAAATCAACCGATTTTCAAACGGAATGCCATTTTGTTCATGATTTGGCATCTAAATTGATTCTGCATTTGAATTTTTATCATCTAGAAATTTTGATATATTTTTGATTCTAAGCCGTCTATCATCCAATTTTCCATACTTACCCTTGACATTTTTTGAAAAACTTTGATCTCTCATAACTTCATCAAAAATTAACCGATTTTCAAACGGAATGCCATTTTGTTTATGATTTGGTCGCTAAATTGATTCTGCATTTAAATTTTTATCATCTAGAAATTTTGATATATTTTTGATTCTAAGCCGTCTATCATCCAATTTTCCATACTTACCCTTGACATTTTTTCAAAAACTTTGATCTCTCATAACTTCATCAAAAATTGACCGATTTTCAAGCGGAATGTCATTTTCTTCATAATTTGGCCTCTAAATTGATTCTGCATTTAAATTTTTATCATCTAGAAATTTTGATATATTTTTGATTCTAAGCCGTCTATCATCCAATTTTCTATACTTACCCCTTGACATTTTTTCAAAAACTTTAATCTCTCATAACTTCATCAAAAATTAACCGATTTTCAAACGGAATGCCATTTTGTTTATGATTTGGCCTCTAAATTGATTCTGCATTTGAATTTTTATCATTTAGAAATTTTGATATATTTTCGATTCTAAGCTATCTATCATCCAATTTTCCATATATTAGTAAACACTTGATTTATTTTATATAGCTACCGCGCAGCAACAGCCGCAGCAATATGGCATCTCAGTGGAGACCTTGATGGAGCGCATGAAGGTCCTTTCGCAGAATCAGGACGAGTGCAGCGAAGCCGAGCTGAGCAATCGCTTCAAGAGTGTCGAACTGCAGACCGCGGAGCTGGCAGCAGTTACACCTGAGGCAACTGTCACATTGCCGCCAATAATCTCACACTATGTGGACGATGCTAGCTTTACGTACGAGGATTTTGCACGTCGCGGTGCCGAGAATATAAACACATTTCGCATACAGGACTATTCGTGGGAAGATCACGGCTATTCTCTTGTGGAAAGGTAACTTTCTCCGCATTTAAATTTTTTATATTATACTCAATTTGGTTCGTCACAAATTTGGATATCAGAAATTTTGGGGCTAGAAATTGCTTTCGTAACTAGACTTTTACCTCGTGTAGAGATTTTTTTGTGGGATAATTTATTTACTCATTATTCTTTTGTATTTTAGTTTGTACAACGATGTGGGTACATTTTTGGATGCCAAATTTAAGGCTGCCTACAATCTAACATACTTTACAATGGGTGGCATTAAGAATGTGGATACATCCAAGTTTCGTCGCGCCATTTGGAATTATATACAATGCATTTTTGGCATACGGCACGATGATTACGACTACGGTGAAGTGAATCAGGTACTTTAAATGGATTTCATAATTAATTCGAGTATATAATTAATCATTCAACTCTCTCAGTTGCTTGTGCGTCCGTTGAAAATGTTTATAAAGACAGTCTGCTGCTTTCCGGAGCGCATTACCACTAAAGATTATGATAGTGTGCTCGTCGAGCTGCAGGACAGTGAAAAGGTAAGTTAATAAACAGAAAAAATAACAAATTTAATTTATTTATGTCTATTTTCAACTCATTGCAGGTTCATGTTAATCTAATGATAATGGAGGCCCGTAATCAGGCCGAACTACTCTATGCTTTGCGCGAGATAATGCGCTATATGACTTGATCTCATTAAGTGATTAATAATTATATATATATATATATACAACATACAACAAATAATACATATATATATAAATACTTAGTCGAGCTGACGAAAACGTTTGTAATTTTTCAGAAAGCATTGAAAGAACAGAACATACTATATAAGAAAAAAACATTTCAAAGAAGTTACAATAGCAACTTATTGAATTTGTGCAATGTCTATTGATGGATTAACCATAGTCCAATCTACAGTATAATCCATAAAAATTTTGTCCACTGTCCAGTCTTAATACAATATAAAAATATTCTGTGTCTATGATATTAGATGTCTTACACTCACAGCGTAATCAAGTAGATACCCTTTAAAAAAATATATATATTGTATGTAACCGAATTTCAAGATTTGATTATTATTTCTGTTTCTTTTCAAATGCTTGCAACAATCAATGTACATATGTATTATGTTTTGTTAAAATATTTTAGTAAAATAAACACATTTTTATTTTAATTGCTTTTTTGTTTCATTGTTTATTGTTCTTGTTTTTATATTTTTTTTATATTTGAGCTTCTAGAAACAATCAAAATCATAATGGGGAACTTTTTATCTCGGAGCTTTTCTTCTAAAGACATAAATAAATATTATTTTTTGATAATATTTAAAAAAAAAAACAAAACAAAAATATTATTAAGTAAATATACTGGACTGTAATGTGAAAATGCACATCTAAAAACCTTAAAGTGACGGCATTCAATGTCGAAGTACTGGGATAACAATTTATTTTTAATCATCCCAAGAGGTATGTATACAAAATCGTTGTGGAAATATTTAAATAGATACATAGATAATAATAAGAGGATGTTAAAGACATATTAACTTAAAAAATAAGTTATTAAACTTAAAAGCTTGCTCTAAATACGATTAAAATATTAAAGCTATCAACGAATCCTAAATTCCCTTACGTATCATTTGCTGGTTGTATTAACTATAAGCTTTCCTAAACCTGAGTTAATATATTTACTTGTTGTCTATAAAACAAATACAAAAGTATTACAGGTTTGACATTTAAAAAAATTGTTCATATACAAATATATTTCTAACAGTACATTTTTAATGTCTGATGTCAAATATAAAAATATAAATAAATATAGTCAGTGTTGGAAGTTAAAAAATCCCTAAATGTTGGATAATATTGATTTTATTAAAGGAGAGATTTGATTTGATATTTAATCGAGGAGTCATCATATATGACTTCAGCATAGAATATCAGAGTTTGCTGAAAAGTATAATATATATATGAGACATATTGCATTGATGTGAATTCATTCTTGCCATACAATAAAATTTGAATTATTACTATAAACTACAAAAGTAACTTCACCATTACAAAACTAAAAAAAAAATCAATTGTCTGACGAAATTCGATTGCAAAAATGGCATTAGATTAATTAGTGTTTAAGTGTATAAGAAAAACAAATGTTTTAAACAGGTTTCTAGATAACGAATAAACAAGTATGTGTAATTTACAAAATAAATATAGGAAATTAAATAAGTAAGTACGTTATACAAGGCCAGTTAGAACCACTTGTACATACAGCTAACGAGCTATATAGCATTCAAAGATGTGATTTTAATAAATATATATACCTAAAAGTATACCTTTGCACATATAAATAGTTATACAAAAAAAAGGGTGTATATATATTCCACGCAGATATAGGATTTTTTTTCTGCATATACGTATTACGTATCTAGACTTAAATAATTCAATATGGATTTATGTTTATGCATAAATGGAACGAAGAGTGCAACTTATGGGTGAAATATGCTCGTATATCTTTCTAAATGTATACTATTGTATCTACATAAATGCTCAAAATATGCGAGAAGGCTGTTACAAAATTAGTTATTAGCTGGAAGAGGACACAATGTGTGTCTAAGCTAATGCTAATATTAATATGCATCAAATAGATAATAAACAGAAAAGTAAATTACGAATTTCAACTGCTCAATAAGTATTAAAAACAATCGCAATTCGATTGATATTATTATAATTAAATTAAAAATATATAGGAGTCTCGTAAACATAATCATTTTGGAGACTGAATTTGAATTCAGAGTTCATATATATTTATGATATTTAGCAAATGTAATTTTACAATACTTAACTTGATGTCTAACATAATCGTAATATAAATTTTTGAATTCTTATGCTTATGATGTGAAAAACAAATTATAAATTTGATCATCTATAGACTATGCAATATTATGCAACTGATCACGCCTACGAAAAAATACTTTTAACAGCATACGATTATTAGAAAACACACCTGTATCTCTTTGTATTTGGAAAATCTTTCAAGATGACACGACTGATTTTGTCAAAAAGTTCATAAAAATACTTTACGATTTAATTAAAGCATTACCACCAGAAGACAGTACTATTAATATACAAATTTCAGCTATAATCGTAAAATATATCTTTATAAATGTTTACAACAATTTTAATAGAACACAATACAATTAACCACAAACTTATCAATGTTTTAAGCCTCTTGATGTTTGGTGTTAAATAAAAAAAACCAAAAACAAAAAAAATAGTTGAGGAATTTCATTTCAAATTTCTTCAAGCTATGCTACAAGAACAACCAGGACATCTACAACCAAACAGGACATCAGTATATACTTTTTTAAAGGAGATTTAACTGATTTCCATTTACCATTTAATTCCTTGAATGCAGCTTTTCGTTACATAGGCATGTATGTACAATTTACTTTATTTAATTAAGCATATTCTTTTATAATCATACAATTTCAATAAGTTTCACTTTACAATTAAATATTTACTTAGATTGACTATGCAATTTTGTTAATAATTAAGAAAATTTGATTATGTAGTTGGGTTACACTAAAATTATGTTGGATAATCGTGATCGATTGATTGTAAGTATAATGGTTAAAATACAAAGTTCAGTTTTGATATGGCGACAAAGATATTGGAAACCTTGACAAAATTGTTGAATCTATGTATGCATATATTTTATTTGTATAATATTAAAGACAAAGGCTCTCGATTCTACACAGATTGGTCCAACGCTTCTTATCTTAAGTTTCACTTTCATTTTTACATCTCAAATAAATAGCAAAGCTTGTTTTAAGGTCAATTCTAATACAAACATTGAATCTATTGTTCTGCAATTTATATAGTTAGTTTATAGTTAATGGGTAAAGCTTTAACAAAATTTGATATATATATATATAAATCAGAATACAACACATATTCTCAACCATAACATGATGAGAAGTGCGATTCGGAATAATAAAATGTTCAATTGTTTAAATGAGTGAGCAAAATCATAGTAATTGTTATAAATGTTAACACAATTGAAGTAGGAGTGTAGTAAATAATTATAGCATGTATTGTTATTGCAATGTTCAACATTTAGGCACAAAATATATTGCTTTTCAATTAGTTTAGAATAATTATTGCATATTTAATAGAGTTGAGCACTCCGTCTTTTACTTTCAATTCTTTTCTATTCATTTCCCATTTTAGTGGAGTCTCATTTTGATAATAATAAAAAAATAATACATATAATGTCGGCGCTTGGCTTATTAGGAATCATTTATCAAACTCGTATTTATCAAAGAAGAAGTTCTTCAAGTTCAAGTTGAAGCCACACGCTTCGGTGAATTGGTATTGCTGTTGGTCAACAACGCATCCTTGACACGCTCGTGTTCATCTTGAAAGAAGATTTTTGTGATGACCACATCGCCGGTGCTGAGTGTTTGTGATTCCGCATCGACCAGTTTGACCATTCGCTTGTCATTCGCCGATCTCAGAATGGGCGTAACACTGCGCTCCCCATGGCAGTTACAGTTTTTCATGCTGAAATTGCATAGTCATTATATTAGTTTTGCTTGCAAGTAATTAAAGTTCTTATACAACTTACTTTCTTGTCTTTTCGCGTATGATTTGCAGATTCTCTGTGGTCGCAATGCTGGATCCCAATTGTTCCTGCATTGCATTGGAAGTTATAATCTGCAAGAGAGTTAATGATCAAGCGTGAGAATCCAGAAAAGTATAATATACGAGTACGAGTATGTAAACAGCAAAAATACATGGGAACTTTGACCTAAATTTAACGCACTTGCAGGGCGAATTTGTCAAAAAGCCGCCCTATCTCCCAATGAAATTATCTTAAGTTTATTGGGGCCAAATTTCAAGGTCGTAAGTCAAACCGTTTGGCTTGTACAGTGCTTAATCAGTCAGTCAGTTGGACAAACAACTTTTTATAGATAGATTCGCTTAGTAAAGCAACACTTACTTGATCACATGGCAATGTGGTTGCAGTCGTCAATATGGCCTCGAGCTTATCAATGCGCGCTATTCGATCCATTGACTTGTTCTGCAGTATCTCCTCCAGCATTTGCATGGACTCCGTCAAACTGGGCGGCTCGGAGCTAAAACGCGGCGAGAATGTGCCCGATAGCGAATTATCCGATGGCACCGAATCCAAGCTGGGGAAGAAATCATTTTCGTTGGGTTCCGCATCATCTTCCGAGTCACTTTGATCTCTGCAATAAATATGACATATGTTTAATCAATTTATCGATAATCGGGTAAAAATAACGTACTTATTTGGATTGCCAGCCGACTCCATTTTCTCCAGCTTTTTGGCCACTTTGTAATAGCCCTTAAGGCGCTCCTTCTCATCCTCCGTCAAGTCCATATAACTGCAAGTAAATTAATAAGATTAGCGAGGGTTCTTACAGGCTTAAATTGACTTTAACTTAAACTTACCGCAACAAACGTATCTCGCGATTGGACAGCACAATACTTTTGCTGGTCTGGGCCAGTTTCTGCTTGAGATCGGATACCTCGGTGCTAACCTTGCGCTGCTTCTTGCGAATTTTCACCTCATTCGGCTTAATCTGCATGAGTATTTGTTCGGTGCACAACTCGGAAAATAGCTGACGATTCTCGGGCTTAATCTGTTGTGCCAGATTGCTAAAGAGCTGATCATGTATGAGTACAAGAACATCGCCGGCTGCATAAAGCATCATTTCGCGGGTTAAGGGCCGCTTGGCCCAGAACTTTTGATCACGACGATAGATTTGTTTCAGCTGATCCTTAATGGGATTACAGGGTGCATTGTATTGCTCGCACAGCGAGTTCAGCGATATGTATTTAGCCTTGTACACCTGTTTGCCATTCTCCTGATATTGTAAAATAGCGTGAGCTGCCTGCGTATCAAACACATTGCGCAACAGAATGCCAAATTGCAGATACAAATTAACAGCATCATTGCGGCAATCGTGTATGACCTTAATGACCTGATCGTGTTCTAAGAGTGTTTTTAAACCGCCATCACTGACCATGGCCGGACAGGATTGTACATCGAACAGAAATGCCTCTCCTCTGGCTGTGCCAATCTCAATGAGCGTTATTTCACCCTTAATGCCCAGATTGATGCCCTCACAGTCCAGGGAGACGGCAATGTTGCACTCATCCTTGGCCAGATCGAGCAACGCCTCAGTGACAAACGTTGAATGCTTCACATTGGCAATAACTGTCGTATTTTGCAGCACTTTTATCTTCCAGGTATCGCCAACAAAATAACTATGACTAGGTGTGGAATTGGCATTGTTTTGGGTACCAGCAATTGCTGCTGTTGCTGCTGTTGTCGCTGTAGCGGCAACTGTTGCTGCTGCTGTTGCTTTCGCGTGCACAGGACTTGAGTGTGAGTTTTGATTAGCCAACGTTTGCTTGTCTTTCTCCAGATTCTCGGCCAAGGTGCGTATGACCAGCGTATTAATGCGTTGCTTCAACGTTTGATTAACGCTATTTAAACGCTCTGTTGGCGCCAATGTTGCAGCTGTTGTTGCTGGTTGCTGCGGTTGTTGCTGCTGCTGCTGTTGTTGTTGTTGTTGTGCTGCTGCTGCAATGGGACCATAGTTAACCGTCGAGCTGGGATAATTATTCTCACAGAGATTCTCCAGCTTCAGCTCCGACATTGGCACATAGCTATCAAAGCCCGAATTTGGCTCTGATTTATTATTTTGACCCTGTCCAAAGCCATTGCCACCGGTCATATTGGAGACTGGAGCATTTAGCTTGAAATTAGGCGACACTATATTATTATTATTATTGTTGTTCACATTGTTAACCAGATGATTGCTAATGCCATTGCTTCTCATTGCCGGCGATTGCAGACGTTGCTGCACTGAGCTCACAGTTTGGCTTGGATCCACTCGCCGAGAGTTTTGATTGTTATTCAGGACATTAAACTGCTCCCGGGAACGGGCCTGAGCCTGTTGGATGTGCGAGTCCGAGAGCTTGGGCTTCTGCAGCAACGTGACTAGATTCGCTTGGATGTGAAAGCAGTCGCCAAACAGTTTTAGAAACGAGCTCAAATCTCCAGGTGTCTTGAACATACGCAGCCATTGATCCTGGGGAAAGTTCAGCGTTAGCAGGTGAAACAGCTGATCCACCAACAGCGGTCCCTTCATCTCAATGCACTGTGCGAAAAAGTCGAGCATCTGCTGTGTGCCACGCGTATCAATGTTCGATTGCGGCAAATGCAAACGATCTCTCGCCGGCAAATCCGTCATATTCTCACTGCCCACCAGCATCACATGGTCATCCACCACCTTGAAGGTGTCTGTGTGCTTCATCAGAAAGTCGGTGAACTCCTTGATGTGCTGACCTGTCAAATAAAGAAGGAGGGAACTATTAGTTATGTACGAAGTAGTTTAGTTACAATAGATGGATTGATGAGTCAGAGTCTTAAGTAAGATGGATTCAACAAATTCAACTTCAAGCTGTGATAACTTCATCAAAAATTAACCGATTTTCAAGCGGAATGTCATTTTGATCATGATTTGGTCTCTAAATTGATTCTGCATTTCAATTTTTATCATCTAGAAAATTTGATATATTTTCGATTTTTATCAAATTTTCTATACTAACCCCTTGACACTTTTTCAAAAACTTTGATCTCTCATAACTTCATCAAAAATTAACCGATTTTCAAGCGGAATGTCATTTTGATCATGATTTGGCCTCTGAATTGATTCTGCATTTAAATTTTTATCATCTAGAAACTTTGATATATTTTCGATTCTAAGCCATCAATAATCCAATTTTCCATAATTACCCCTTGACATTTTTTCAAAAACTTTGATCTCTTATAACTTCATCAAAAACTAACCGATTTTCAAGCGGAATGCCATTTTGATCATGATTTGGCCTCTAAATTGATTCTGCATTTAAATTTTTATCATCTAGAAAATTTTATTATTTTTCGATTTTTATCAAATTTTCTATACTAACCCCTTGACATTTTTTCAAAAACTTTGCCCTCTCATAACTTCACCAAAAATTAACCGATTTTCAAGCGGAATGTCATTTTGATCATGATTTCGCCTCTAAATAGATTCTGCATTTAAATTTTTGTCATCTAGAAAATTTGATATATTTTCGATTTTTATCAAATTTTCTATACTAACCCCTTGACATTTTTTCAAAAACTTTGATCTCTCATAACTTCATCAAAAATTTACCGATTTTCACGCGGAATATCATTTTGATCATGATTTGGTCTCTTAATTGATTCTGCATTTAGATTTGTATCATCTAAAAATTTGATATTGTTTTGGCCCTTATGACCTATGAACCCAACCTATTACGAGTAGTTAGCTTCGTTACTTACCCGATATGTGTCGCACTTGGGGAGATGCCTGCGATCGATGTCCGAGCAGACTGCGCACTGGAACCTCCGCAGCGGCGCCATATTGTAGCATCTTGTTCTTGAAGTAGTCTTTAGCCTCTTGGATGTAGTCGCGTTTGCCGCCGCTGTTGCCATCGTCGGAGCTGCTGTGCTGATAGGCATTCACCTGCACGTAATCACCATCGACAAGGAATATGGATGGGTATTGGGCGAGAAATTTCTTAAGACCTGTCGAAGATGTCAATTATAATTAGTATAAGCCATTAGTGTGACTCCCTCTCTCTCTTTCTTTATATCTCAATCACTTTATCTCTCTATTTCTATTACTATCATCGTTTCTTTACTTTCTTTGTGCAGTTAATGCAGTAAAAGTGTTAACTTAATTAATTCCCCGCCCTGTGAAGCTTCGTTGCGATGTAAGACATTACTTTGTGGGAAACTGGAAAAGTACTTAATGTACATTGTACTCCGTACTTATAATAGTTGATTAATTTCGAGACGAGCAGAGACAAGTTGAGCTCTAATAAAAAGCGCATTGTATAACTTTGCTATCAGGTTGCCACATGTGCCTCATTTCCCATGATTATAATTAACGTTATTGTAAACACCAACTGAGATACATATGCACATATTTACGATACGTTTGTAACTATCCTTCGACTGCAAAGTTGGTTAAAGTTTTCTCAAAAACAGGCTGAAAGGAGCGGGGATGTCAGCGTAATCAGGATTACCCTAATGGAAGTTGCAATTGTGCGAATGAAAAAGCCAGAACTAAGAGAATAATTGTGTACTTATACACTGTAACAAATGAAAGTGATAATTACAAAAGGCAAACTTAATATGCAATAATTATTATTATATTGTTTAGTTGTGGTTCGAAGCTTAGTTCCCTTTTATAAAAAAAAATATTTTATATTTTTTTATTATTTTATAATAAAAATTCCTAACTTTTTAAGAAATCTTTCTTAAAATAATAATTTTTTCATGTTTCCTCTGTTTAAAAATTGCTTAAAATAGGAAATAGTAGAATTAATATAATTTAATTTTAAAATGTATGGTTCTTGATTTGCATAAATCCTTAGAAATTGTTTACAGTGCAGTCAACTCCAGTCAAATGAAAAGTGAATGCACTCAAGCCAAGCATCGCGAGCTATTTATTTGATAAATCAGGTCATAGTTGCTGACTGACTAACGTCAACGGCCGAGGGTAACAACAACAACAACTTTAACATTTGCTGTGAGGGGCAACTCATTCGTTTCGTTTCGTCTCATCTCATCTCGTGTCTATTGTGTGTGTAATATGACGTGACATGACAAACGCGCAGCACATCTACAAACATACAAAGATACAGAGCGGGGGGAATTGTTGTTATTGTTGCGTGTCGAGGGGAGCAACAACAACAACAACAGCTTCTACCTCGAGTTGTCATTGTTGCCATTGTTGTCAAACTGAATTTGTAACATACTTGGCTCAAAATCGATGCTTAAATTAATCCAATTGCATTTTTAACTCAATCTCGAAAATGTAAATCAACTCGTGATTAATTGAGTTTGTAAATGTAAATGTAAAAATTGTCAAGCATTATGTAATGATTATCCAAGTTTGTGCACAGATTTCTAAATGGCAATTTAATCTTGAGAATTACAGCTACAAATCCACAACCATATGCTCAATGGGCCACAAAGCTGACAAATGGAAAGCGACCCCAGGAAAAGTGTGTGTTTCCCCTTCCTCATTTTTATAGAGAAAAAAGAAAAATCGTTGTACATTAAGTATGTGCCTGGACCAACACTAAATGGGCCAACAAGCAACTGGTGCATAATTCAATTTTTATGCTCCCTTATGCATTACACAAATTGAAATTGAAATTTACAGGTGACGCAGAGTGAACTTCATGAAAATTGTAAGCCAAGCTACAAAAAAAAAAAAACAAAATATCAAACAAACGATATGCATTAATATTTATCGGGTCGCCACAACCAGAAGGGCCACTCAGCGAGTCTACGGATGTATATACACACACACAGTCAAAAATACATATACAGATACATTTACCGGCTGTCAAAAATGTAGAGGCGAGGGAGGTTTTTATTCTTTGAGAACAAAATACAGGAGATATTTTCTAGATCTTCTTTAAGATATTCCTATACTTTGTTTTTAGAATCTAATCTAAGTTTTAGATTTATATACTTTTGATTTAAAATATTTTTTTGAATATATAATATTACTTGTAAGATTTTCTAAACTTTTATCATTTAGTATCCAGTAAGTTTTTTAGCCATTTTCCAGTCCTCGTCTACCTTGAACGGACCCTTTACACTGCATTCACAGGCCGTACAAATTCCGACCGTATATTGCGGAATACTCTTTGTATCCCGATAATAAATGACCTTCATGCAGCTGCGTATTAGCTTGGCTGCCTCAGATAATGTGAAATCCCGATCTTTGGGCTTACTCTCACGCACCAGAGGAAGAGCCAATTCGTGTCCGAAACCTGTGGCCACCACGTAGTTCTCAAGGACACCTCCACGCATATCCACGGATGCTAAATAGGGCACATTATCCTCCTGAATACCGCCAACAACCAATTCAACTAATAGCGGTTGCTGTAGGCTCCGGCGAGCGTAGAGAATATGTTTGATGAATGTGGAAACTGCCTTTGCATTCATCATTATGCCATTATTATGACAATAATCCTCAACCACCCTCTCATCAAGGGTATGCTTTACAGACTGCACGTCTGGAAAATCTCCACCGCCTCCAAGTAAAACTTTATCGTTGATCTTGAAAATGCGATCAACGTTTTGATAACGAGCAAAGCCTCCATAACATACCAACGTATCAGCGGCTATTAAAACGCCGTTATCAAATTTAATGCCCACTACCGAGGAACCCGTTGTAACGCCCGCATTGGGATACTTGACCGGTGGAGGATCAAAGGATAACTGCGCGCTTCTGTGCCCAGTCAGCAATTCTTTTAATCCTTCGACTCGTTCAAAGCCGTTCCAAATAAGTTTGTTCATTTTAAAAAATATTAAAAAAAAATAAGTAAAATAAATTAAAATATACTAAATAGTAAAAACTTTTTATTTACTTATTTCTAAACCTACTAGATAGAGATACAAACATTAGGATTTTTATGGGCCAAACAAAATTCACAAATGGTACCCCATATTCGAAATCAATGGTCAATTCTAAGATATTAAAAAATGGTACCCCATATTCATAATCTACAGTCTATTCTAAGATATTTTTACTACGAAACTATAGATCTAAAATTAGTTTCTAGTCCCCGCTTTTAGAGTTTAGAGTACCATTTTTTTGTTTTTTAATCGATGCACCCTAGTAGACATATCTGTTGTTTTTTTTTTTTGAGCTCTTAAGAACTTTTCAGCATACCCTCGCCTAGACAGTATTTTTTATAGTGCCAAGCAAAATATTGTATAAAATGTAAGTACGTGTATTTGCGGAACAGAGACAATATTTGACTGCATGCAGGTCGGAATTTTCTTGGCTGGCAAACAAGAATACGGGGCGAAGGTGGGCGGAGATGGGCGGTAAACCACACCCCCTCTCCTCCCTGGTCGAGAAGCAGGTGTCGGCAGTGGCACATTTTACGGTCAGTCGCCGTTTCACATATTGGACACAATTTTGTGGGCAATTTTCAAATGCACCGCAAAAACATACGCTATAAATATGTGTATATTTATGTTTTGCTTATTGAAATATAACGGCAGACAGGTCTAAAGAGGGGCATGCCACAGGGGCAGTGGGGCAAAAACTGCCAGCCAGGTAAAAAGGGTTATGTGGCAATAAATTCAAGATTTTATGTCTTACGAGTGTAACGAAAGTGAAACCTCCCTCTTAAAAACACATGTGTCATTTAACATTCTAGCTCAATTCGTGACTATATAGTCGTATATATGTATATATGTGATGTCTAGAAGTCATGACTTCATTATAGACTCTTTAATTGACGCTTTTGCCGCCATTTGGCGCAAAAGCTGCAATTAATAAGCAACAAATTCGTTAAATTCGTTGCTAGTTAATGTTTTAGATATTAAAGCACAAGGGAAAATCAATGGCAACAGAAATCCAGAAATCCTCAGCCATTTCCATCTAGATTTGGGTTTTCATTTGCACAAGTTAACAACAATAACATAAACCTTGGCAGCTGGCAGGAAAACACAACTCGACTCGACTCAACTCAACTTAACTCAACTCCAGTCAGACGCACAATTCCGACACGCAATTCGAAAAGCCGTAGACATGAGGCAGCAGCGGGGTCAGAGGTCAGGGGGGGCAAGGGGCAGGGGGTATTCGAGGCAGCGTGTAAGGGTGCCAAAGGATTTCAAATGGGCCAACCGACTGCTGTCGGCATAAAATCGTTAAATTTATGTCCTCGGTCTGACGCCGAATCAAAAGGGCGCAAGTCAAAATTGAAATGTGTAACGGATAAATGGAGTCGAAATGAACGGGGATTACTTAAAGCTGTTGGCTTTCTAAATTTTTGACTGCACTCGATCAATCAGCTGGAACTAGAACTAGAATTAAAATTGACATTTATTCGAAAACTTTGATCTTTCATAACTTTGTCAAAAATTAACTGATTTTCAAGCGGAATATCATTTTGATCATGATTTGGCCCCTAAATTGATTCTGCATTTAAATTTTTATCATCTAGAGAATTTGATATATTTTCGATACTAAGCCATCTATCATCCAATTTTCCATACATACCCCTTGACATTTTTTCGAAAACTTTGATCACTCATAACTTTGTCAAAAATTAAAAGATTTTCAAGTGGAATATCATTTTGATCATGATTTTGTCTCTAAATTCATTCTGCATTCAAATTTTGTTCATTTAGAAAATTTAATTATTTTCGAAGATTCGATTTTGATGGTAATTTTGATGAAAATTCAAATAGTAATTCAATAGTATTCGTGAGCATTTAAAACTAAATACAAGGTATCTCCCAGTCATGCAAACTTCGCTTATCTAGAAAATAAAACATAGCAACTGAAAGCGAAAAAAATTGTGCTTTTATGAGTACTAATCGAATTACTTATTAGACAGCCCTCTCACATGCCATTTGAGTGCAAGTTGACAAATGCGTTCCACCTTCGCATTGTCAATCGATTACGCAAAAACAAAAATACATTGTCTACGAGTCGAAGGGGGTTGGTGAGGGGGTAGGTGAAAGGGGTGAAGACCTTCATAAGACCCGCTAATATGGAATATGTACTCGTATGTGTTAAAGTGTGCAATTATTGGGCTCTGTCATCGACATGGGCAGCAGAAGCAGTTATAGATACAGATACAAATACATTAACAGATACAGATACAGATACTTTTATGGTTTTCAGATTATGTTTTGCCAATTGATTGGCACAAAATGCATGCAAAACTTGTTTTCAATGGCGATCGCCTGTCAAATTAGCAGTGAAATTTGGTAACTGTTTGTTCAAGCCATTAGCACATTTTGGTTAATAACTCAAGAGGTCTAGAAATGGCTGTTGGCTAGAAGAGAGTGTTGTCAGTTCTAGCAACACACGCTTTTGACGCTTTTAAGCTGACACAAAATTGCTAGTGACATTAATTTTGTAAATGTTTTCTTGTTTGCCAGTAAAACCCTCATCAATCGCTAGGGAATTGAGAACTATACACAAACACAGATACACACACAAATACACTCGCATTCATATGCATTATTGAAGCAACAAATGGGCAGCTATCTCACTCTCTCCCTCTCTCACTCTCACTCTATCTAACGCTCTAGAATAGTAAGCAATATTATTTGAAATTCAATTGAACATTTTTGTCACGTAATCGACACTTTTCTATTACAAACCAAACAAGAAAAGCAAATTTACCCACATCATCATTTGGTATCGGGTTTTAGGTTTTGTGGCTTGAGGTTTTTGGGCTTTCGGATGTTAGCCGGGCATTATGAAAATATCAATGGTATTGCAAGTTTGGCAACAGTCGGCCCCTTAACGGTTTATAAGTGCTATCAGCAAAATGTTGACAAGAAAAGGTGACGCATAAAATATGTTTATTGGATGGTTTTGCCTCTGTGTGTCTATCTTGGGAGATCCCTTGTGGACTAGGCTTAACAATAGCTTGAAAGCTTTACTTTCTTGAGCAAATTTAAGACTAGTTTAAATAGTAGCTTAACCTACTCCTATGTTCGATTTAGGACATGTATGCTAAGCTTTTGCTACTCCCATAATTATTTAGTTAATACAGTTCTATTTATAAACGAAACCTTGACATTGCTATATTTTAATATGTTTATTATGTTTGGCTTTATGTATTTCGAGACACGACCTCTTTGCGTGTTTGTTTCAAATATTCTAAAAGTAAACATTTTAGGTTGGTCTATTGCGTTGTGAGTTTGGCTTTTAAAGCTGTCCTTACTATTATTATTATTATTATTTAAGTTACAGCACACGTCACGAATCAAAGTTTAAAAGACATGTGTATTTGAGGTGCGAGAAACATTTGTTAAAAGCATTTGTTTTGCTCCTACTTATTTGATAAATGCAATTAATGCAACCACAAGGTGTGAAAAATGCATGTAATAAAAAATGTGTGTTATAAATGGAAACTAATTAACAAGGCATGCCAAATTAAACAACAACTCAACTATGAAAATATGATAAGAATTCTTGTCAAAGGAGCGAGAAAAATTATGGTTTCTAACAATAATTGTCATAACTTTTAAACAGATAAAAGTAACCAAAAGTTTAATGCATTTTAAAGTTTAATTCAATTGTAGCTTTTGTACAATCTTTAACTTAAAGATACGGCGTATAATATCACCTTTTTAACCCAAATTTAATGGCTGATATTAATCTTAAAACACACCCAAAACAAAACTGTCACAATTTCCTGTACAAATGTTCCTATGCATAGCTTCTAATTATACGCTAATGGATTTCCTAGCTCATCCCAAGGCATTTTCCAATACTCTAAGTATAGTGCAAAGTGCATTGCTCTGCCCTCGAGCAGAGGTTTATTTTTAAAATATATTTGAAGAGTTGGAAAATGGCTATTTTTGAAACGTTAGCGTCTTGAATGATGAACTTGTTTATGTGACTTGAATTGTTGTTGAGCTGTTGAATTGTTGAGTTTTTTGTTAAAGAGCGGACGTACAAATCGAGTATTTCATGTTATTTTTTTAATGTGGGGGAAATCGACGGTAAACAAAAAATCATATCATAACAATAATTGAAAAGCTGTAAGGCTTTTGCTGTGGATCTGTGATTTTTCAAATCTTTGTTGGTACAATGTGAGGGTATAATGTGAATACGCAATCACTAAAAAATTATTTATCAAAAAAAAAAAAAAAGTTTAAAGCTTTTTATACCAATCTAATACCCTGTACTGTTGAAATTAGTGTGATTTTTCGTACTTTTGTCACTATATTCTTGACCAGCGATAACAATTAAAGAGATGTGTGTGCTTGGCGAGTTGTTATAGGATATCTGCTAGTCGCTACAATTTCAACGGGTGTCAATTTCTTTTGCGGTTGTAGCTACAGCTTCCATTGGCGACTGGCGACTGTCGACTGGCAATGGCAATGGCAATGACATGTGCACTTGGACAAGTCAAGCACTTAACCAAAAACAACAACAACGACCACAACAACTACAATAACAACAAAAACAAACCCGCAGGTGCACAAATATGTAACTAGCATGTTTATGTTTGTTTGTTCAGTATTAGTTTTCACTATACCAGTTTCATATTACCTACAGCGATACCTACACTAACTATCTTTCTATTATTTGAGATGAAAAAGTGAAATGATTTTTGGCATATTGATTTCCATGAGAGATTTAACTTGAACTCTTACCGGACTGACTACCACCGGCAATTTGTCGCATTTCCTTGGTGAACTCCTTGTTGCCGAATTGACAGGATAGATCGTGGACTGTGCGGGGTTCCCCCTTGTCCAGCAATCGCTCCAGGAAGAACAGCAACGTCATGTTGCGTGCCATTTCATATTCCATGGACTCCATATTTAACCGCTTAACCGTTTAACCGCTTTAGTTAATCTATTTAAATATTAATGCCAAAGTACGTCACGTTTGCTGATATTTCCGACTTGCTATCTGCAATTAGAATGAACGTTAAAAAAAAGTTTTAGTTGCTGGTGAGCTTTTGATAATGTCAATAACAGAAACAACAACAATAGAGAATCTTATGCAATGCACAAAAAGAAAAGCAAAGGTAACCGCAGACATACTTATATATATTACATATATATATATATACTGCTTATATTATGTACTCACTTTAGTCACTCTTCTTTTTCTTGCACTGTCTGTTGTCTTTACTTATTTAATACACATCCACTTTTCTACTTGAGCCGCTGCCTCAGCCGCTTTTATGTTATTGCATTCTTGACTTTTCTCCTTCATTTCTATCTCTATCTGTATATCTATCTCTGTCTCATCTGCTAGCATTGAGTCTTGCACTGAGCGTGCAATAGTCATAAACTCGACTTGCACGTCGGCTTTTGCGGCTTGAATAATTGAAAAGACGCCACGTAAATTTTGGTCTGTTAGCTGCAACGTGTTTATGTTCGTTATCCTTCCGCAAATATCCTTGCAGCACGCACGAATGCCGAAAAGCAACTGATGCTAACAGCGCTGTGCGAGTGCTACACAGTTTAAGTACTCTGTTAAGTTACAGTGGCTCCCAGCATTAACTACTGTCGACTTCACTCTCATTTTATTTTATGCCAAAAATAGATAATTTCTCTGCTCACAAGTTATTAATTTATTAAGACATATTTCTTACTCTTTCTCTCTTTTCTCTTTATGTAAGTAATTTAATTATGCACAGTGTCTTCTGTTAACTTTGGCCTCTCAGGTCCTTTTGACTTAACATTGCTCTCTTTGCCTGTTACAGACATAAACAAAGGCGACAACAGCTGTTTTTGCGGCGAAATGCGTAGCGGTTAAGAATCACGGCGAATTCATTTGTTACTCAATTTGTGTTGTTTTTGTTCGTTGGCGCTTTGACTGTTGGCGTGTGAAAAGCAGGTGAGTGACACAGAAAAAGATGGACAAGCAACGGATATGACTTAGCTACATAACCTGCAGTTTGTTTATCGAAATTCGTTTGCTAAGCTCCCTTGTGTCTATGTGTTTGTGTCTTTGGTTGATAACCAAAAAAACCGTTGACAACGGCCAACATACACCTAATACAAAATGTATTGAGAACAGTAACAACAACGGCGAACCCCCAACACTAACAACAACGTAAATTCCAAAGCAAAGTCATTTATTGGCTACTTTATATGCATGTGTGTGTCTGTGTGAGTGCTGAGCGCGCTCTTGTCAATGTGTATGTGTATCCAAACAAGAAACTTCAGACACAACGATAGAAATTTCTTATTAGACCCGCTGTTAGCACTGTTGCTATTTCTTTAACCAAAAAGAGATGGCAACATTTTGAAACAAGTGCAAACTGTTGGTGACTGTTCAGTGTAGAAAGGTAAAAACAATAAAAAAAAAAATTGAGCGGAGGGCAAAGCGAAATGATAAAAAGAAAATAGCATACAAAATATTTTGCAATACGCGGCAGCAGAGAAAACGCGCAAAAAACACACACAATCACACACTCACACACATGCAAAGCGAAAAGCAAAAACAATGTCAATGAAAGAAATGAGCGTTATTATATAGTGAGTATATTTGCTGTTATATGTATGTTAAGTATGTAAAGTATATATGCAAAAGCAAAAGTGAAAAATGCAAGTAATATGTAATTACCTGCGTTGTTGTAGTATTTGCTTAAGTGGTGGACTTTGTAATCTATATTTAAAATACACTTGTTTCAATTTATATATTGCTTTTGTTGTAAAGGAGATCACTCCCACACGGACACAGAGACTGTTATTAAATGCTCTCGCTCTCTCTCTCTCTCTCTCTCTCTTTTTCTTTCTTTCTCTTACACTTCACTTCACACACACGCACACACGATACTGATCCTCGCGTTGGGGATTTTGGCAGTTTTTCTGTTAGCACTTTCTCACTCTCAATTTATTTTGCTTGCATTTACACTGAGAGACCGAGCTCTTTTTTAATTAAATTATGTGCAGACGTTTAGCATTTTTCGGCGTAATTATCTTATTGGACTCGAAGACGAAAACGGACAAATCACAACTTGTTGTTGCTTACGTATGATGCGCGAGTGTGTGTGTAAGCAGGCTGGCAGGTAAGAACTACGACTGTGTGCGCGCGTCGGTGTGTGTAAGGCACTTTAGATGGCAAGTTAAAAGCGAGTTCAAAACCACTTGTTGCACCTATTTTTATCAACCACAACAACCGTGTACAGCTGTCATATGAATTTTTAAGCAAATTTTACAAGTATTTTAAGCAATAAAACACACGTTTGCGTGTATAAAAACGGCACAAATTGGTCTACGGAGGTTTTTGGAGCGATGATGATGACAACGCGAACGCGACTTCAGGTGTGCCTGCGATGCAGTACTGCCAACTTTTTGGTGGAAAAAATAGCTGTTTCTGGCTAGAAAGCAGACGAAAAATAACTGAAATAGCTTAAGTCAAAACTAGCCAATTTTTGCATATAGGGCGAAACTGAAACGGAAAAGCTGATTTTAGTAAAATATTTAAAATAGTCAGACTTCGTTTAGTAGCAATTTTAAAATTTTTTAAATTAACAATCAAAAATTTTCAATTTGAAAAAATAACAAGAATTAGCTATAAAATAGCTAAGTTGGCAACAGTGCATCGATAGTACTATCGTTTAATTTTCCCGGTGAATGGCAATAACAGCTGTGTGTAGGTGGCTGTTAAAAACAATGTGACCAGCTGTGGTTCAGCAGCGCATTAGCAGAGCCATTTTGAGTTAACATTCTGTAATTATCAGGTCTGGCAGCTTTATATTTACAGAGATGTTATTAACAGGGCGCGCATTTCAAGCGCTGTTAAAGAGATTCAAATTTAAAATAATAATGAGCGACTAATTTACAAGCGATAGCGATAAGGAAATCAAAGACTCACACGCACCTGAGTGATAAAATTTATGCATATGCGACACGCGTCGCCAGCACTTTGCAATCGTCGCTTTGTGTCGATCGATGATTGACAGCTTCAGCTCCAACTTGGCTAACGGGGCGACCTGAGCAAATTGGCCATATATGCAAATTGGTAATTCATAAAGCGAACAAGGTGTTGCCCGCAGGCCAGTGACAATTTTTCCGACACCAGCTTGAAATGAAGATCGCGATCGCAATGAGGAGGTTGAAAGGGGGAATCCCCCCGAATCCCCGGGTGTTGCTTAGACATGGCGCCGACACGCTGCCTCCTCCTGCCACATGTTGTTGTTGTTGGCCGTAATTGAACGCATCCGTTGTTCATTTAGTTGCCTTGTCTCTACTTGTTGCTGCTAATTAAAGCCACATTCATGCCGGAGGGGAAAGGGGAGAAGGAAGAGGGGGAAAGTCGACGCACGCACTTAATGTGAACATTTATAACGGCTGCGTTTATTCAATTAAATCGCACTGATTTTGATTTGATTCATTCAAGCTACTACAAATTGCAGTCACGTTACTCTGTAATTTCCTCAAGGAATTCTCTTATGATTAACCATATGTTATGGCTAAATGGATAACTATTTTTTGTTGTTGTTATTTGTTATTGTTGATGGGCAATTTCAGCCTGGATTACGTTATTGCTTAATCTGCCACGCCCACATACTTAAACAGCTCATCAAAAAAATCAACAGACAATTTCTTGATGATTAAGACCTGTCCGTTCATGTCTGTACACGTTTATGCATGTTTATGTCGCAGCTGCACAGTAAAATCGACAAAACAAAAACAATTTCTACATTGACTAAGCTCGTATTTGAGTTTCAGCTTTAGTTGCAGCCGGTAAATGCGAGGGCAGTTCCATAAGTTGACAACAAATGTTGTTTGCAGGATCTTCAGGTTTCATAACTACAAAAATTGATTTTATCCTTTATTTATTAAACTAAAAATTAAAATCATTTGTAAGATTTTGTAGTCAAAAATAAACATAATTTAAAAAACATCTTAATATCTTCTGAATTAAATAATAATAAAAAAAATAAAAAATAAAAATGATTTTTAAGCAAAAATATTAAAAATAAGAGGTACATATACAATACAATATACGATTTCTAAATAAAAATAAAAATGTAAATATTATTTAAATAAGGTGATTTTTAAATCAAATTATAGCTACATAATTTTTTTATTTTAATAAATTTTTAAAATTGAAATAGGTCTTATTTGTAATTACTTTCAATTCCCCCCTCGAGTGAAAATAGGATGAGAAGTTTTCAATGTTGTTGACTGTCTTAAATCAAAACGTTAACAGTTTGTTTGCCAAAAGTTGAAAGCAACTTAAGCCGCTGAAAATGAATGTATGTAAAGCCGGCAAACGGGTACTCATAGATCATTCACTCATTCAGTCATTCACTCATTCAGTTATTCAGTTGTTCAGTTGTTCACGAGGCACATTAAGAGGTGTCAAAAGAGGCGCTTGTTGCCGAATCCCGCTGTGAGGAAAAAAGGGGTGCAACAGTGTTGCAAGTACACTGAAAAAAAAGACCAACTTATAAAATCAAGAACATTCTTCAAAAATATTTTGTTCTTAAAACAAGAACATTTTAAAACCATATTATAGTCAAAAAAAATCATTTTTAATATATTAATATGTTGATTTTAGTTTTATGAACATTTATTCTTAAAATAAGAACTTGGTCTTATTTGTAATGTTCTTAAAACCAAGATGTGTTTTCTTAATTTTAGAATTTTATGTTCTTGACGCATTTTTTAGTTTAAAATTCTTAGTTTCAAGACAAAAATCTTGATTTAAAAAAAATTTTTTTTTAGTGTAAGTATGCTGCAATAGGTGAAAGGGGTGGCAGTTGCAAGTTGCAAGTTATTTATGTGTCACTTTTAAGCAACGACAACAATTCAAAATGCATTCAAATGGAAAATAGCGCAGAATTGTCTAAGAAATATAAAAAAAAGGGAGAGAAGCAGGAAGAGGGGCACAAGTCAGAGGTATGGAAAGGGAAGGGAGGTGGCTTAACAAGGCGTTACCTGAAATTTTCTCTAATGTGCGCATAAATTCGTTGCAGAGTCGACGCCTCGTTTCGTTTGTGGAGTGTCTAGATTTATGCGCTTGTAATCTTCACATCGCTGCCAGCTTCGAGATCGCAGTTCTGGCCATGTTGTTATCTGTTAAAGCCTGGCCAAGATTTATAGATTTCACTTACGGCCAGGCCAATAAATAATGCGCATATCTGCAAATTGACGCGAGCTCATTAATAAACGTTTAGGGCCAGGCCAACACAAAATCGCAGAGGGACAACTAATTGCTGCCCACATGTACCTTGTACCTGTATCTGTATTTGTAGTTGCCACAGGACATGTTGCCCCATGTTGCAGCCTCATTGTGTGTGGCTGCCACAGACAAAAGGCTGCGGATTTAAAAATAAAATGTTACCCACGCCAATCTTGGCCCACGTTCTCCATAACGACCTATGACTGCGCAGATACCCTACTCTATCCCTCCTACCTCCTGCCTCATCATCCTTGCCCCTTCACCTTGCCCCTGCATGTGGAAAATTTAACGCTTTCTGTGCTGGACATTGCAGCATGAAATGTGAAATGTGGGCATACCTGGCGGCGTCACGGAACTGCAATGAGCTCTGCTAGAACAAGTGACAGCGGCTTGCTCGACTCAAAAATACCCTGTCAATATTTGACATTTTTTCAAAAACTTTGATCTCTCATAACTTCATCAAAATCCAACCGATTTTCAAGCGGAATGTCATTTTGATCATGATTTGGCCTCTAAATTGATTCTGCATTTAAATTTTTATCACTTAGAAAATTTGATATAATTTCGATTCTAAGCCTTTTATCATCCAAT
The DNA here is from genome assembly GCA_035045575.1 of Drosophila falleni. NCBI lineage: Eukaryota > Metazoa > Arthropoda > Insecta > Diptera > Drosophilidae > Drosophila > Drosophila falleni. Next base: position 12,103,194 of record JAWNOV010000011.1, read on the forward strand.
TTTCCATACTTACCCCTTGACATTTTTTCGAAAACTTTGATGTCTCATAACTTCATCAAAATCCAACCGATTTTCAAACGGAATGACATTTTATTCATGATTTGGCCTCTTATTTGATTCTGCATTTAAATTTTTATCATCTAAAAAATTTTATATATTTTCGATTCTAAGCCTTTTATCATCCAATTTTCCATACTTACCCCTTGACATTTTTTCAAAAACTTTGCTCTCTCATAACTTCATCAAATATTGACCGATTTTCAAGCGGAATGTCATTTTGATCATGATTTGGCACATTAATTGATTCTGCATTTAAATTTTTATCATATAGAAAATTTTATATTTTTCGATACCAACCTATTGAAATTTTTTGAAAAAACACGATTTACTTTGTTTACTTTGCTTTTCAAAATACTACAATTCAGATGGTAAATTATAAAAAAAAGTATATCCTATTTAGGCACCTTTACAAATTTTAACTGCCCAGTTACAATATACCCCAATTTTCAGTAATCATATTATACAGGGTATACGCAAGAACACAAAACAATAACAATAACTTTTATCACGAGCTGCCGATGCGAATCGAGATTTGTCCATTGTGCGAGTACGAGTACGAGTTGGGATTTTTATTTTAATGTTTTAATGGTGCGAACATGAATGATCCGAACTGCCTCCCCTAAAATGCAATTTTCCACACTTTTCGTCATAAATAAAAAGCGGAGTGTGTCTCGGTGTTACCTCCAATTTTCATGGTATGCATTAGTTTTAGCGCTCGATTTGAAATTGGCAATTTGTTGGGCTGGGAAAAATGGTGGAAAATGGAAAAACAACTTAACTTCGGGGCATTTGTCATAGTCGTAAAAAAAAGAAGTTCTCATTTTCAAGAAACACGATTTTGTCTATCAACAACTGGCGATAACTTGAGACATAAACTTGAAGCTATTGACAGACACGAATCCGGCCAATTGACAACACCAGATGCAGATACATAAATGTATATATGTATGTATATATATAATATGCAGGCGAAGCAATTGAAAAGCCAGCTAAAAAAAAATAGAAGAAATGTGGGGAAAATAAAAGAAATGCTGTAAAATGGGGGGAAAGAGAGAGAAACTGAAATGTAATTGTTGTGATAAAAGCGAAATAAAAAATTGTGTTAATTGTCCAAAGACTTGGCATGAAAATATTGAAATGGATTTGTGTAGAGACTCAAGTGTGGCAGCTGTGGCAGCTCTTTGTGGCTTGTGGCTTGTGGCAACAAAAAAACATTTAACAAACTCATCAATCTGCGAGCAAAAGACTTGTTGACTTAACCACTAAAAGCGACGTGTTCTGGATTGAGTTATGGACTTTTTCTTCTTCTCTTCAGCTGCCCCAATGTGGCATGCAACAGCTTCACTTGTGGCATGAGCAATAAATTCAATTAATATGCAAATTGCATGCAAATCGAAAGAAAGACTGAGTGAGGATAGCTACAACTAATTAAAAGGCCAAAACAAATTGGCCCCCTCCTTTTGAACTGCAACTGTTGCTAATTGTTAATTAGCCATTAGTGGCAGCCATGTCCGAAACTAAGCAAATGGCCAAGTGGCAAACTGGTTGGCCATAAGTCATGTTCTTATCTGGCGCCAAAACTGTCAGCTAACGGCAACTGCCGGCCAAACGAATTTTGGCCAATAAGCTGACTGAGAATTTTTAGCCAGTTTCAGCTATGCTGTGAGCCAAGTTACCAGTTTTAGTTAACAGCTTTTGGTCAATGCAGGTCAGATTAAATCAGAGTCAAGGATATTTCCCTAATTAAGTTTACAGAGTCTTTTACAAAATTCAATACCCTGTAATCATTTAATATTGGCAGCTATATCTACAGCAAGATAATCCAGATTATTTTAAAGATACTCGTACCTAAAATATTTAATTAAATAGACAACTTTTCTATGCCACTTCCATACTCTTTTATTTTAAATACAGGTTATTTAAAGACACAAATACGAATAAAACAAGTAAATAATCACTATTAAAAGTTTATTTAAAAATAACTAAAGTAAAGCACAAGACATAGAACGTAACGTAAATAAATGTATGTATATATAAAGTTAAAAATGTATGAATACATTCATAGATAAGTAAAAAGTCGTACAGGTAGAAACTAACAATAAATTAAAAACTGAAACTTCATGCACAGGAAATTTAAAGCGATGAATTGAAGCGGTGGGAATTGAAGCGTTTTCTGAAGTTGCGATCGTGGAAAAATCCTTTTGGATCAAGCTACCAAATTGTCTGCAGAAAGATATTAAAAGTAAAAAGAGAGAAATAAAATTAGCATATCAATAACATAAATGAGGTAACATCAAAGTTGCTATATTTGACCAAATTTAGATGCAAAATCAATTCAAAGTTGGAATTTTTCGAATTATACCAAATAATTTCCTATAGGAGCAACCATGGTTAATACCTAAGTTTTTGACTGAACTTACCACCACAACTGCGTAAGTGAATCCAATTGCTGAACCGGCCAACACATCCGACCAATGATGCTTGTAGTCCGAGACGCGGCTTAAAGCCGTGTACCAAGCGAACATGAGCAGGAGAAACTGCAGCAAATGGCGGAACATTTTAAGGCGTGGCCAGTGCATCCGACGCTGCAAATAGATCTGATACAGGAGGATCGATAGATTAACAGTCGATAAAAGTTACCCGTTACTTAAAAAATAAGTAAAATCGATAAAAAACCGCCACACCCGAAGTTTTTAAGATAATACAGTTTTTATGGTAATTAACGTTGTCTATTAATATTATCTTTAATATCACTTAACCGCAGCAGGATCGGACAAGTAGAACGGGAGTAATAGCTAACCAAAGTTATAAATAAAGTTATTATTTGAATACAATCGCCTAAAAGTATGCAGTAGTTTTTTATTAGGTACTAATTTCTATAAAGTACTCATATAGTACTCTTAGGCCCCGCTCCGAGGCCCCGCCCCAGGTCCGCTCCGAGACCCCGCTCCAAGGCCCCGCCCCGAGGCCCCGCTCCAAGGCCCCGCCCCGAGGCCCCGCTCCAAGGCCCCGCCCCGAGGCCCCGCCCCGAGGCCCCGCCCCGAGGCCCCGCCCCGAGGCCCCGCTTCGAGGCCCCGCTCCGAGGCCCCGCCCCGAGGCCCCGCTTCGAGGCCCCGCTCCGAGGCCCCGCTCCGAGGCCCCGCTCCGAGGCCCCTCTCCCAGGCCCCTCTCCCAGGCCCCGCTCTTAGTCCCTCTCCCAGGACCCGCTCCCAGTCCCTCTCCCGCTCCCAGGCCCCTCTCCCAGGCCCCTCTCCCAGGCCCCGCTCCAGGCTCTCTCCCAGGCCCCTCTCCCAGGCCCCGCTCTTAGTCCCTCTCCCAGGACCCGCTCCCAGTCCCTCTCCCGCTCCGAGGCCCCTCTCCCAGGCCCCTCTCCCAGGCTCTCTCCCAGGCCCCTCTCCCAGGCCCCGCTCCCAGTCCCACTCTCAGTCCCACTCACAGGCTCCGCTCCCAATCCCACTCCCAGTCCCACTCCCAGTCCCACTCACAGGCCCCGCTCCCAGGCTCCACTCCCAGTCCCTCTCCCGGGCCCCGCTCCCAGTCCCACTCCCAGTCCCTCTTAGTTGATACTAATAATAATAATAATCAGGGATTAAAACTAACATACTTACCACCAGATAAATCATAGAGTAGCAAGCGAAGCTGGCATGTCCACTGGGAAAGGATAATCGCATATCCTTGAGCATCTTGGAGCTCACATTGATTGCCGAGCAGCTAAAGTCCTCGATATAGCGACCCACATTGACGGCATCTCGACAAGTTGTGCCATCCAAAAGCACGGGTTGACAGAGCTGCAATTAAAGCAGTTCAAATTGGAACTGGAATCTAAACAAGACCCTGAATTGGAACTTACAGTTATGAAGTGCGGTCGAAGTCGGCCAACAGCGTACTTGGCTATATCCGTGGTTAACTGTTCGATGCCCAAACCGAACACAAAGTAGCCAATCCGACGATAACATTCCAGCAGCCAATGTGGCAACTCCAGGTGGCACAGATAGTAACCGCTTCCCTCCTGCTGACTGTGATAATGACCATGGGAATGCTTCAGATTGTGTTTATCCTGCGATCTGTAGAACTCCACCAGCAAGATCTGTGCAAGGAAGTATGCTTAGATATGGGAAGCTTCTAGTTGTCAGCATCTTACCAGGGATACGGGCAACGCTGCACACATCAAATACAACATCCAGCTGCGTATGGTTGAGTCCTTATACGGATGCTTCAGGGAGAGATCGCTGCAGAAGAATCCCTGCTTGTTTGGCTCACCCCAAAGCGAGAAACCGAGCATGGTCAAACCAACTGTCGAAGGGGAAAACGAGTTCAGAGAGAAATAAAAGTTAAAGATTAGATAAGAGATTGTTAGAAGGTCTGTAAAATGTGTAAATCTCTATGGCTGAAACCATCGAACTTTGATCTCTCATAACTTCATCAAAACTTAACTGATTTTCAAGCGGAATACCATTTTGATCATGATTTGTCCTCTAAATTGATTCTGCATTAAAATTTTTATCATCTGGAAAATTTGATAAAAATCGAAAAAATATCAAATTTTCCATACTTACCCCTTGACATTTTTTCAAAAACTTTGACCTCTCATAACTTCATCATTAATTAACCGATATTCAAGCGGAATGTCATTTTGTTTATAATTTGGCCTCTAAATTGATTCTGCATCTAAATTTTTATCATCTAGAAAATTTGATCATTTTTCGATTCTAAGCCATCTAACATCCTATTTTCCATACCAACCCTTTGACATTTTTTCGAAAACTTTGGCATTAATAAAGGTAGGGTATTTGAGCGATTTAGGACTCCAATAAGGCGATCCTCTACAACATTTTAAATTTATCTATATAATTTATTAAATCGTATAAAAAATTCGAAAACAGAAATAGTGTCAAAACCAATTGGGTCAGTTGCAATATGAAGCTAGCCAAGGGTGGCCCACAGCATAATAATGATAGTGATAATGATAATGCTGATGCTGATGATAATGATGATCTGCAACATTGCTGTGCGGTGGTTCGAGTGTCGGATTCTAGCTCGGAACAAGGTCTGCTGATGATGCCTAAATTGAATGTGGGTAAACAAACAGCGCCAGTTCCAGTTTAAAGCTCAAGCTGTTGGAGTGAATGATGATTTTGTTGTTGATATTGTTGCTGTTTTTTTTCTGTTCTGTTAAACGAGCGACAATAAATAAATTCCCCCCACAAACATATACGTAAATTAAGTCAAATGCCGTGTATAAATCAGACAACACTCGATTGCGCGAATATTTGGGCGCTGATTGAGGCTACAATTGGAATTTACCATCGGCAGCCCCTCTAGCTACACAACAAAAAAACGCTTATTCATTATTTAGAAAAAAGAATATACTACATGCAACAATTCAGAATGTTTTCATTAATTTAATGGAAAATATGCGAACGATGATACAAGCGCGTGAACCAGAGGCGCCCAACTGGGGCCCAGATAATATTCACAGTCGTGCATACCTTGTGACTAGTGAAAACCTTGATATGGCACATTCTACCCCATTAAATAATCCAGAGCTACTTCACAATGGATTCATAAAGCAGTTTATGTGTTGAAGTGCAAGAGTTCAATTGTTACAAAGTGATAACAGATCGTAAACCAAGAAGAAATCGAACAGAAGTGTAAAAGTTCTCTTAGAGCAAATTTATTAATGAAATGGTTCTCAAATTCCTATTCTTTCATTTCCATTTCACACTGTTTGATATCAAATTTAAGTGTCGCATTAAAAATTCCCAATAAATTATTCATCTCTAGCTAGATTCAATTCTTTGACTTAGGTTCATTTAAAACAGGCTCTGTTCCCATCATAAATTCCCCATAAAAATTTCCCACTTAAAGTGATTGGTAAGGAATATTGATTTCTTCATTTAGTTCCATTTAAAAATGAACCGATTTACAGCTCCTGGGAGAAATTCCTAATCAATTATTCAACTGTAGCTAAATTTGATTCGTTTTCTTTGTTTTATTTAAAACTGGCTCAGTTCCAGGCTTAAATTTCACTGAATTAATTCCCACTGAAAGTGTTTGGTAAAAAGTATGGTATCGATTTCTTAATTTATTTCTATTTCTAACTACAATTTCCAATTGAAAATTCCCATTTAATTACTTAAACACAGCTAAATTCGATTCGTCTTCCTAGTTTTATTTTAAGCTCACTTAACGTTTTTAGCTTAAATTTCCCATAATAAATTCCCACTGAAAGAGAGTGCTAAGGAGTACGATTTTCATTCTCTTTTCCACTCGTACTGCAATTTACATTCACTTCCATTAAGGCTTGATCAAATTTCCATGTTTATAAATTATTTTCGAGATCAAAACTCACCGCAACTGAGCAGACTCAGATCCACAAAGATGCGTCCAAAGATGTGAGCTGTGCCGCGAGCTGTTGTTGTCTTGGGGACAAGTGCACCAACTCCAGCCGCAAATGGCGGCAGCTGCAAGTCGACTTTAACATTGTTGTTGTTGTTGTAGTGCTGATGCTGTTGGTGTGGATGTTGTGGGTGTTGTGGATGTTGTGGATGTTGTGGATGTTGTGGGTGTTGTGGGAGAATTGAATTCGCCGCGGCGACTGCTGCTGCTGCCGCAATGATGCTCGCTGCCGTCGGCGAGGAAGGCTCTTCGCTGGAGCTGCTCTGACTCTCGAAGCGTTGCAGCGGCGTCGTATCGCAGACACTTGCAGGTCGCAGGCTGCTCATTTTTGGGCGTTTTGTGGGCGTGGCTCTATTGCACCTTGCCAACACAGTGTGTGGGCATTTTCTTTATCAGGTAAATATTTGAAATGCGCGACTCGGCAATAAATAAGGCAATGCGCGTTTTTGGGCATATGCTAATGGACAAACGGAACGGAACTGGGATTAGCTGCTGAGTGCTGGAATTTCGGTTTGCTTTGGTTTTGGTATCGCTATATCGGTGGGTATTTTAACAAGGTATTACGAGTGCGCCTTTTTCCAGGTTAGTGATAAGCGTTCGAGTTGCGTAAATAAATGCCGAACATCGATAATGTAAAGCAAACAAAATGATTTGGTTATTTGCTTAGGGGCTGCTATGGAAAATAGGGAAATTGCGCAAGTGAGCAGTCACAATTTTTGGACAAATATTGCTGGCGGCGCACAAAAAATTTTCTTTAATTTGTCTTTATATTTGCACTTGCAGTGCTTTCATTTGTTGAGTTTGTTGAGCTCGAGGTTGCTTAGTTGGCCATAATAATTCTTGTTTATTTTGGTTAATGTTTCGATTCTTTCTTTTGCCGCACTTTTTCACTTGCACTTTCTGTTCATTGCTTATTACGCGCTTTTCTTTCGCATGCGCAGCGCCGTTAACGACGAACAACGACAACAACCCGAGACGAACGAAACGAAAACGACCGCTGCGCTCAACAGACAACGAAGAACTGAGCCACTGAGTCCATCAGCCACCATGAAAATAGCCCAACTACCTTTGAGAGCAAGAGAGCCAAACACACACACACACATTCGCTTGTCTGCTTACTTTCTCTCTGCTTGGTGCGATCTCTCTCTCTCCCTCTCTGCATTTGTTTGGTTTAGAACTCAAGCTGCATTGGTGCATTTTAATGGATCCCTTACACGAATGATACTCTCAAGCTTAGAGTAACTCCATTGAGCAGCATCGTGCATGGAAGTCTATTTGAAGCTCTAGTAAACATTAATTGTAATATGTTGCATATTTGAAAGTCAAAAGCGAAACCAAATTTAATTATTTAAATTTCACTTAGATTCTTTACATTGTTTTTGCGGCAATTGCGTTTGTATATTTATATAAAATCATAACTATTTCTTATCTAAGCTTAGAATATATCTATTTGTGTGTGTGTGTGTGTGTGAGTGTACCTGAGCGAGTGCGCCACTTCTTTGTTGTGCTCAGAACATTTGACAAGCGCACCCTACAACCCCACATTCTCTCATTATCTCACACTCTTACTCGCTCTCTCTCACACGCAGTGTGCTTGTCACAAGACTTATCTGTCTCTGCCTTTACATTCAGTGCAATTTACACAGTCAACGCGTTCGGTTGTTTTGGCTGCCGGTCTTGACAAGACAAGAAGAAGAGAAGATTTCGTGCTTTCGTATTTGTTTATGCACAAATTAAATAAATAGTATTATTTTGTGCAGTGACGTTATAAACAAAGTTGCAAAGTGGCCGCGAAACATTTCACATCTGCTTAAAGCAACAACAACGGAAAGATATCCAAAAGTGATAAAATTAATACACACACAATGAAATTCAATTGATTTTTGGCAATGGTAAATTATTCGTACCAAAATATACTATGTATTTATAGGTGCGTTAGTGTGAGTGTGTGAGCAATCAGCAGATAATAAATATATTACCCGTCTGTCGATTCTATTCTTATATCAAAGTCCAAAAACCCGAAGACAGGAAAGTCAGATTTCGAAATACCTGTGGAAACCGAATTTATTGCAATGTAAACAAACAAAATTAACAAATATAATTGTACAATTTGCAGCCCGATTTTCCAAAAGGCATAGCGTGGAAAATAGCTAAAACGGATGGCAGCTGCTTTTCTTCGCATAAATATAGTATAGTTAGTATATTGACCATATCGGAAAATCAATTTTTGCAAAGCGAAGGATGTTTGTATTACACACTGGGACAGGGTCAAGGTCATTAAACTGGATATTGGTTTTGGCCAACAAAGAGAAAACTGCCGATTAATTGCTGCGCAGCATTTGAATCACTTAGCTTATCAGAATAGCTCTTATCATTTGCCCCGTTTTTAATATTACCATTATAGTTACACTGAAAAAAAAGACCAATTTCTAAAATCAAGAACATTATAAAAATATAAATTTAAGAAATCAATTTTCATATTTTTGTTTAAATTTCAAGAACATTTATTCTTAAAATAAGAACTTGGTCTTATTTAAAATGTTCTTAAAGCCAGGATGTGCTTTCTTAATTCAAGAATTTTTTAGACCAAAGTTCTTAGTATTTTTTTTTATCAGTGCAAGCAATTGCGTCTCATCATGATTTTTCTTTGGTTTGTTGTTGACTTGGCCTCGTGGCAAGTGTGCAATAAATTACAATTTACTTAATGACCTATAAAAATCTATGCACTCTCTCGGCAAATAAACTAATTCTAAATTCGTATCCTGATCTCATGTTAAATATCGCTTGTTGCTTTGCTTAAGTTTCGGCCTGGCCAAGTTGTCTTAGCGTATTGGATTTCAATGTCAGGCGCGTGTGAATGCCATCAAATTGCTGATTGTAGCTCAAACATTGCATTTAATAATTATCATTTTGGAGAACATACAAATAAACAATTATTTTACATAAGTACAACGACCGCGCTTGGTTTTGGGTGTCATTCCGCCTTCCGTTGTCAACTAAGACTTCGGTGTCGTCGTCAACCTGTCTGGAAGTGGTTCTGAGGGCCGTGAAATTAAATACCTCAGTTCAAGACGATGTGTAAATAATATAGGGTATATGCATGCAACAAGAGGAGGCCTGTTCCATTCTTATGTTTACATATGTTAATGCAATTACGTGCTGCTAGACTTCACATTCAAGTACCGGGTATTACTTAGTCGAGTATGCTCCACTGGAGCAGGCTTATTTGGTTATTTTAAGTAACTTTCGCTTGGCGCCGCGATCGTCAATTCAAGCTGTTTATGTATAAATTATTTACATGTCATTTATAGTTATTTATGCACAATTATAATTTTAATTATTTGAATATGCATTTTCCCCCCGCTCAACGGGAAACAGACGCAGCGTGTTGACCTTATTTCGCAGCATGTGCACTTTGAAATAAAACGACAGTAAAAACAAAACCAAGACAAAACTTCAGAATGACACTTGCAGAGGAGGAGTAAGGGCAAAGGGGGAAGTGTGGCAAGAGCGAGGTCAGCGCAGCTTGTGGTCGTTGCCCGCCTCATAAGTTAATCGATTAACTGCCGCTGAGTTCAAAGTGATCAGAAAATTGTATTTAACGACAGTAAAAGTCCTTTAAAACTATATATGTAATGCCAATAAATTGACACAGATGCTAAGAGATAAATTCTTTACTTTTTTAAAGATAAACAATGACAAATAACAAAGTTATTCAGTATTATAAAAGAAATACAACCATTATCTTTACTTTCAAATTGCACACGAATTAAGTATACATTTGTCACTTTTAATAGAATATGCATCACTTTCCATAATGAATCAATTTCCGTACTTTATCATGACCGTTAATGCTTGTAATTAAAGATAAGACTTGAAAGCAAATCTAACTCTCTAATGAATCAGATTTATGGGTGCGCTTGTTTTCGAATAAAGTGCAAATAACGAAAGTTTAAACAAACCATTTTATAATACATGATACTTTAAAAAAGATCTCAATAACGATATTTTCCAATAATTTGGAGCCTAGTTTTAAATATTTAGTTCGATTCTGATTTGCGCAAAATATTAATAAGCACAAGCTTCTATTTCCGAATAACCACTGTACCTTAAACAACAAACTCGATAAGATAAGTAGGCAAAATTGATCGACAATTTTAATCAGAGTAAACAAAAGTCTAGTATACAGTTATTGCTGCTGATGAATCAATGCGATTTTAAAGGTTTAATTGTGGCTTTATGTCTTCCGCATTTGAAAATAACCGCCTTCGTAGCAATTAAAACACTTAGACAAATTAAATATGGTACGTCCATTTAGATGCTATCGCTCTTGTTTCAGACTTTAATTAAGTCAATGTTGTGTCATTACAACATCTTCTACACTCCATAAGGGGAAATTGAATCAGACAAACTGGTTGGCAACGCAAGGATCTAGACAAAAACTACGTTGAAGTCCAAAGGGAAAGACGGTTGACAATGTTGCCAACTGTTGTCAACCATAGCAAGCAGACTTTTAGCGGGAAAACTTGTCAAATAGCTAACGAAGCTCTAAAATTATTTCTATAAATACTCTTTAAATATTTACAAATCGCATATAAACGCTAAAAACTCAGAAATTTGCGTTGTTTAATTTAAAAACTACTTAAGAACAGTTTTCTTTAGCTATAAGTTGAGCCGAAATTCCGCTAACTTTAAAACTGCCTAATTGACAACACTGACTGTTAAGGAATCTTGTTTTGCTATCTATAAATAGGTCTTGTCATTCAGTTGGAATGAGCGGCGTCGTTCTGATTGCAATTCTCCTTGGCTGCGATCTGATCCCTAAGCAATGGAAGCAATGACACCAAACTTGGGCAGATCATCAACTCTACCTCTGACAACCAGACCAATTAGCATTATATAAGTATTTTTAAGATATTTGTGCAAGAAAATTTGATACAAGTTGAAGTAGACAATGTCAATTTTGTGAAACAAATCATACTCGTAGATCATTTGAGCGAGGAACTCAATGGAGTAAAGAGTTGCGATCACAGTTCTTGGCTAACTTCGTTGGTTGGCTTTTTGCTTCGACATAGCTGCTTATTATAACGCCCCTTTATGGTCAAACAAGTTAACAAAATTGCATAACATTATAGCAGAGTCCTGACCAAGAACCTAGGCTAACCACAGTCGTGAAATAATAGGTTGTGGTCAACTATGCGACTCACTGAATACCGTGATGATTATGTGCCATTACAATCAAACTAGCCTTAAAATTGGACAGAACTTAACAGATAATCGAGTAGAACCAGTATTCTATTGTCTAAGCAAATTTCATATTAATTGAATTCCGAAAAACTTCATTAAATCGAGTCGGACTGCCAGATAATGGCTGATATATGATGTATGATTCACAGCTTGAGAACGTCCCAGGAAAGACGTCATAATTGCCTTTTTAATCACTAGGGAATCCGCCAGATTACTCACACGCCGCATTATTCAACATTTCTTTTCAAATTTGTGATCTTTTTAAATATTTTTTATCAAACCTTTTCAGTAATGACGTATTCAAAAACTTCAAATATTTAACTGAACATCAAAAGAGAGAGAGAGAGAAAAGTTGAACAGAGCAATCTGAGTTGCCTGAAAGCTTTCAAAGCTTAAGCCCAAGTTCATTGCCAAGTGGGCAATCAAACAAACGAGAGCCAGAGTGACAGAGAGAGAAAGAGGGAGAGAGCTTTTTGTAAGCTTTTGCAACGCATGAACTCACCTAAAGGCACGAAAACCAATTGGAAATGAGTAACGAATCGTCAGCGAGCGAGACAACACCGCTGCGTCGTCCAGAAAGTCAGTTAAGTGCAAATTCAGGCACTAACGTGGCCACAAACAACAACAACCACGTTGGCAGAAGCAACTTGAAAACAGCAGAGACAACGTTGGAAATACCCAGCAGTAATAGTAATCATAACAACGTGAACAATTCCCCTTACCGTACTGAAGAACGTCTGCACAACGGCAACAACAATCGGACCCAGCAACCACAGCAACAACAACAGCAGCAACAGCAGCCACAACAACATAAAGATATGGAGACAAACAAGCGCATTTTATGCCGTGTTGGCTTTGATGTTTTGGTTTTGTTATGCGGTAAGTGTTGCCAATTGCAGTTGGCATTCGTACTTGTAATTTCCTAATGCATTTAAAGTTGAATTAAGCACAGATTCACACACATATTAGATTTATTTATGTATGCATATAGATTTGCCGCCTTTTTGTTGTTATGCTTGTGCTTTTTATGTAATTTTCGACATCTGTGTGCGTGTGTGTGCACACTGTGCGTCTGTTTCGTCGGCCTTGCTCTCAGCAAAGTTTTGCGCGCTCTCTCTCTGCGCTCTCTCTGAGTACGCCGCTCTCAATCAGCTGAGCGCACGTGAGCGAGTTAAATTTTTGATCTCATTTTTAAATAATTATCAGTTGGGGATTTATTTATAGCAACCACTATGCTATTAATCATGATAGAAAAACAATATTATGACCACAATTGTTTAAATGACTTTATTATCCCAATAGTTCAATTAACTTATCAATAAATATTTTCAATGCTAATTTTACATATTGTATGCTGGTACTTTAATGTACTGCACACCCACATATGTAAGCATTTTCCTGCTGACCAAACCTTAAAGTTAACGACGTCTTGAATTTCCATTATATTTTTTAATATTTATCTTACCTGCGCTTTATGTCAATATTTGCATGCGCTTTATTTACTTAACAGTTTCAACAGTGGCTAAAAACTGTGTCACCAAGAAACAGACAAACACACCCTGTACAGGGGGTGGGGGGTTATCTTTTTGTATGCCATACAATTGGAAGAATCGAGTTTCAGTCATAATAAAAAAAATATGTCTCTGTGACATATATTGCTATACTATATTCTGTAATTGTTGTCTTAACAATTGAGAGAATTGAAATTTAGATATTATCAAAAATTATGTGCCTGGCATTTAATAAATAATTTCTTTTATTGCTTAACTTGCTTTACAATTGCTGCTTGCTAATCAGTCGCAAAATGTGACTCACCCAACCCAACCAGTTTCTATATATGTTTTTTTTTCAATTAACAACTGCAAAAATTGACAATAGCCGTGTTTTTTCTAAGGCAAACACGAATATTTCCATATTCGTATCTCTCAACCTGAAGCTTTATTTACAGCTTTTGTCCGACCTTTATTTATTTAAACAGTTACTATTAATACCCACATAAAATACATGCGTGCTTATATGAATGTCACGCTAGTAATTTGACTTGGGTTCCATCTGTCACACACACATTCTCAATCTCACACTCACACCCTGGCAACCACATAAATAACTGTAGATTTGGATCAGGTAAGTCAACGTAAAAGGTTGACTCATTTGATTGTTAGGTAAACCTGAAGTTTTCGCTGTGCGTAATCGCTTTGGATTCCCGCAGAAAAGAAAAGATTATATATTTGTATCCTTGATGAATCAGTGGCAGTCTTTTGAAGATATGACTGCGGCTATTTATCTTGCTGATTATAAATGAGAATAACTTAGGAATAGTCGAGTTATAAAAGTCCCCCAGCTGTATCAGTAACTTTTTTCTAAAGAACAAAGATTGGTAAGATTACAAGATCGAGTAATTAGCGATAAGGTATCAATACAAATAATTATAAAAAGTTTATGACTTGATTATGGAACAAATAAAAATTATTGTTCATATGCATATATAATACTTTTTATTCTTATATGGTTGCTGGGCTATATATGTTAATAGTCCGACTATAGTTATATAAAGTGATAACCTAATTTTAATTAGCAATTCGTATAAACTGATAACCTAGTTCACTTCAGCTGACCTTAAGATCATAAAAGCGTTACTTACTTGTTGTCAAAATAATAATACCCGCTACCTAATTGGGTATTTAAAAGCTATATCGATTTGTAAGCTCAAAGAAAAGTGAAATTACCCCATCCAGAAATGTTCTCTGCATAAATTAGAAGCCCCAAACAACAAATACAAAACTTCTATCAGCTGCACACTTAATCAAATATGTAAAAATACCAAATAGTTTTTTCCAAATAAATTCCAATTAGTTTAAATTTGTAAGAAAATAGGAATCCGACATCAGATTTAGATTCTGTAAGGCCTTTTAAGTGTAGAACACCTATTAAAATTGTTGTGGCATTCGTTGTTGTTTCTTCAATCTGATGGACTTTTGTATTTGTTGCCGACTAATTTGTGTGGAAATTAGTTCTGACACAAGTTGCTGATAGAGTGATATACTGAGATATTGAAGCACTCACTCGTGTTTGTGTCTCTTAAAGACGTGAGGGGTGTGCCACCTATGAATGTACCTAACGATAGACCCTGTTCGACGGAATCGTCTGAACCGAACTCAACTTGAATCGTCTGTGTCTGATGTTAATTGAATGCGAACGAGCTGGAAAAAATCTGATTTCAAGTTTTTGGTGGGCCTCGTTGGAGTCATTAAACTCATAAAAGATAGAAAAAAAAGTGCACGCACTTCAATAATTTATTGTGCATGAGTGTGGGTGAAGTTGAATTCTTGTTACAACTAAGAACTAAGTAGAAAAAGAAATATTTATGCAACGCATTTGGTTTCTTGTCATTTTCCAATTGTTTCTTTCATTATTTTTGTTTATTTTCTACCCCAAGAGCCACAATAACAAACACGTACTGCGAGAGGAGACATGCAAGGAAAACATAGACAACTATAGCCTACAATTGATGACTCTCGTTTTTATACCTTATACTGTATTATTATATAGGGTATATTTTTAGCTAATCCAAAATTTCTTTTGACAAAGTATTAAACTATTTGACCTATCTGACTGACTGATCATGGGGCAGCCCAAGCTATAAGTCATACAAAATACAAAATTCACTTAACTTATATATATATATATATATAAAAGTCTTTGTCCTGACTGACTGACTGATCATTGTGCAGTCCAAACCATAAGTCGTACAAGTCTGAAATTTTGACACAACATAACTAGGAATAAATACTTTAACACTTTAAAAACCAATAGCAATTACATAATCAGAAAAACAACCATTTCAAATAAACACCATTATTAAAGCGTTTTTTAAATTCGTTACTTTGCTATTTTGCAAGGAAAAAATATTAAAGATATGTTTTTTTTCCAAAATAAAATATAGTATGTAAGCTATTTATTTATTCAAAATAATCACTTGATATTATTAATCACAACTTTTTAGATATATTAAGTATTTTCTGAAAGTTTTCTTTAGATTTAATATTGTTAGATATATTAAGTATTTTCTGAAAGTTTCATTAAGATTCAATATTAACTTATGAAAATATAAGTCAGCAACTTAGGGTATCTTCTCGTCCACCCCTATTTATGCACTTGTTTTCCTGCTACAATTTCGAAATGCATTGGAAATATATAATTACCTGGCAGGTTGAGTCTGCATCTGATTGTGAGCTATCGGTTATGCCTCGTACATCTTCTTCTTATTCATCTTCTTTAGTGATCGGGGCCTGTCATGACTTATCGGGTACAAAACACACACAAAGGCGTTGCAAGAATGTTTTACCTGTGTGACACCAACAGACACCTTTGCGGCGTCTCCGCCTCTGGGAATTCCTGGTATTGTTGCACATGTGCAATTAATGTGTCGCCTCCCAAAGAGTCCGATCTATTGTTGCAAGTAGAGATTTTTTAAAACCTGCCTCATAATGTGGAAGGAATGTGTCTTTGCTCCAGTTTGCTGTATCCTTTGTTTTGCTAAATCAATTTAAAGGCTGTCAGTCATACTCAAGGCTAAAGATTGAAGACAGACTTCTTCATTTCTGAAACATGAAGACTGAAGTCTGAAGTCTGCTGTCACTTGGACAGAGGTTGAGAGTGCAAATCTTTGGCATTAATTGTCTTTAATTTAACTTCCGTCTTGTTTAATTAATGCTGTTAGAATTTAACTGCCAGACGGTCAATGCTTTTAATTAGCCGCTGCAATTGTTAGTTGACTTTTCGAGCAAACTATGAGATCAGATTTTTAGTATAGTTGCAGCTTATTGTGGCACTAAGGTAAAGTCATGAGATAAAGACACAAGAACACTTCTAATGAGCCGCTTTTAATGTTTGTGTGGCCCACAAAGTGTTTGTAAATAACAACAAATAACTTGAAAGTGTGCGCCACAGAAAGAAAGGTAAAAGACAACAACAGCATCCAACAGATACAGATACAGATTGCAGTTGCAGTTACAGATACAACTTCAACTACAAATAAGTGAAATAAGTTTGGAGTGTGGCGTAGAACGGTGGCAACAGCGGCTTCCTTTTGTATCTCAACTGGATAAGTATCTGAACTTACCTCATCGCATTTACCTCATTGTTTATCAAACAAATTTGTTTATTTGGAGAAAGAGGCATCTTCCAATTTCATCGTCGGCGGCGTCGCTTTAAGTATTATTAAAACGAACTTGACACCAAATGGACGCAAACCCATTTCAATGATATCAAAATGCGACATTTTTTTCGGTTACACTCGCTGCCTTTAAATGAAGCACTTCCGCCCCAGGTTAAGCCGTCCCTCTATAGAACCAGCACTATAACACGTCCCAGCGTTTTAATGGCCTCCCCTTAAAAAAAAAAAACAAAAAAAACAATGCAATTTAAAATCTAGCCTATAGTTCAGATTTTTTCTAGTTAATATCAGCTTATGTGCTCTAAACTAGTTTCTTTTTTATGTTTTTTTTATAACTAGACTCTTTAATAACCGATAGATACTTTCGTTTTTATTTATCACAAAAAAAAGTCATAAAACCAACCACCAGAGAGAGGGGCAACCATTGATATAGTGAGATGCTATAGATAGGAGCTACTGTATGTGCAGGATTAACCGCCCGCATACAAAGACCACTTGCTGTTGTAATATGACGCTAATCTTGGCAACAATGGGCATTACTTTCCCAGCACAGATACTGTCTTGGGGAGATCGAACCTGTTTTCCCAATTGCAGCTGCCTGTCGCAGAGAATAGATACATTTGCTTTTCCCATGTCGCGTCTGGGTTTTTTTTTTCTATTGCCCAGCTCAGTTTGATGTCCCTTTGCATTATTGTGAAAGTTATTAACCAACATTTTGAACCAATTCTCAAAGATCTCAAGTCCGTTTGTCTCAAGTGTTGCGTTGTCGAGACACTTTAGATATTTTGCTATTACAACCGATTCCGGCTCGTTGTCGGCAACCAACTAATGAGCACTTACACTCAGGGTCATCGTTATACTTACAACTAATGTCTATGGGAAGATTTTCTATAAATAATCCCAAGAATCGGAAGTAGATACATTCTACAAATGAACCAAGTATCTCTTTAAAAAATTAGCTTACGTTTCGCAGCTTAAAAGATAAAGATACTAAAAGTATTTAAGTTCTTTTATTTACTACACAAACTGCCCTCTCTTGATTTCCTAAAATGCGTATGATCATAAAAAAAAAGCAGCTTAAAAAAAAGTTTCCCTTTCACAGCTTATAAGATACACACACCTTTTGATTATCATATTTCTTGTACGAATTGCCCTCGTTAAATAAATGCAATAATTTCTTTAAAACTTCATTTCCTGAAATGCGTCACATTTTAGAATGATACTCTTTTATAGTATCTTTTTCACAACTTAAAAGATATGCATTCCTTCTTTATCATTCCTTTCATAAAATGCGCTCGTAAAAAAGTGCAATAATCTCTGAAACTGCATTTCGTAAATGTATTTTTTTAAATTTTTAATATGGTTTTATTGGCATATATTGAGTGTTTTTAGTCTGATCCTGGCAAGATTGGTCTTAAAGCTCTAGTTCGGGTAATGACTTTCAAAATATTATAGAATTACAGGACCAATTGTCTTGAAAACATAATTTTCACATCATTCATTCATTCAATCATACAACGACTAAAAACACAACATTTTTCAACTCAAAAATTGATTTTAGAACTGTGGTTTCTTGGTGAAAACCTCTTAGAATTGACAGTTGATTACAAATTTATTGTGAAAATTATCGATGCATCCTTATATACATAATTATTTGTAGTTCTCGTTACTAACTAATCATATTTCCTTGATAAACAAACGCAATCTCTGTATAACTTAATTTTCTGAAATACGTGTGATTTCAAAATCTTTTATGATACGCAGATTTAGCTTGCTTCTCGAACCGCCCTCGCAGTGCTTAATGGGCTCCGACTTTCTAATTTAGAACGCATCGCTGACCGGGAAAAAGCCGAGCATCTTTCTCGCAGGTACTACGCATAATTGCAATGGCAATTAGGCAAACTGTAACTGTAGCTGTAGACTGTAGACTGTAACTGTTACTGAGTCTATGCTGTAATGACATTTGCTGGCATTGTAACTTAATGTACTTTTAATTAGATACTTGCACTTGTGTAGTCATAATTGTGTTGGAAGTCGTGCACTGTTTTGAAAACAAACATATTTCAAGTGTCAGTGACATTTTCAATGGTTATTTGCAGTTGCTAGTGTTTGATTGATGAGGCGGTTGCAGCATTTGATCAATCAATCAATCAATCACAAGCGACCATTTGTCTAGCGTCCACGCAATTTGTATGCCATGAAGTTTATTATTAATGGCATTGCATTTTTAATTAGACAATGTTGAGAGAGTGTCTTTGGAAACATTTACTTGGTGAAAGGTTGAAGAACCCCCTCTCTTCTCTTCTCTCTTCTCTCTCCTCTCTCCTCCCTCCTCTCTACCCCTATCTATGCTGTCTGCTGTTTGCAGCTGTTGAACCCAAAATAGTTGGAGGCATACTTAATGTGACTCCCTCCCTCCCTCTCGCTCTCTTTCTCCCTCTCTCTCTCTCACCCTCTCTATTTCTCACTCTATTCCCAACGCCGCACACGACCAACTACTAATCTTATCAATAGCTTAGACCTATCATAAGTCAACAGTGTCATTTATACCAAATTTTCATTTTTGTTAGAGGGGAGAAATTCAAGATAATGCCATTTAATACTCCATACAAGCCCCAATGACCTACTAATAAAATATTGATAAATCGTTGCTGTTGCAACTAGAGAATATTGAAAAAAACAGTTATTTTTTGAGCTTATATACAGTTTATAAAGGTAATTTGTATATTACTTTACTATTTTATAATATAGTTTTACTAATTCTCAATCTATGCATAAAAACTATAAAAATATCAATATCCCCAAAATTTCAAACAGTCATAACTTTGTTAAATCTTTACCGATTTCCATGAGGAATATCAATTTTTTCATTATTTGATCTCTATTTTTATTCTGCATCAAAATTGGAAACTTGAATTTTTCTTCCATCACTGTCCATTTTTTCCATACTCTCCCCTTGTCAATATCTCCCAAATTTCAAACAGTCATAACTTTGTTAAATCTTAACCGATTTCCATGCGGAATATCAATTTTTTCATTATTTGACCTCTATTTTTATTCTGCATCATAATTGGAAATTTGAATTTTGCTTCCATCATTGTCCATTTTTTTTCATACTCTCCCCTTATTAATATCTCCAACATTTCAAACAGTCATAACTTTGTTAAATCTTAATCATTTATTTTTATTCTTTTATTTTTTTCTCAAACTATTTTTATTAATAATATTTGATTGTTTTTTATTTTCAGCCGGTTTTCCTATACTTATATTCTATTTAATCGGTTCTCCCTACGAACGTGGCTTTTTCTGTGACGATGAATCGTTGAAGCATCCGTTTAAGGATTCCACCGTGCAGAACTGGATGCTGTACTTTATAGGCCTGGTTATACCAATTGGCGTGGTGAGTAAAGAACTTCAACACAAATCAAATGTCTTTTCGGGCAGTACAATTGAGTTGAATTGAATTGAATGCAATTGAATTGAATTGAATTGAATTGCTTTTGGTGAATCTGCGGGCTTTTGAGAGTGGGCGGAGAAACTGTTGGCTGTTGGCATTGCTCCCAAGTGGCCACCCAGGCAAAAAAAAAAGCATGTCAAGCATCTGTCAGTTGGCAGCTCCCACATTACAACTCCCCAAAGCGCTGAATTGCGCAATCATTTCAAGTTCACAAATTGTTGTTGATAAACATTTAAAAGCTGAAACAATGATGCACTTAATGTGCTCCAGTTAAAGACTGACGCAATAAAGAAAAACAAGTCATCTGGTTGACCAGATGTTGAAAATAAAAATCCAAAAGCAACATGTGGGTCATAAAACATTGCCCCTAATTTCTAAGAATTACAGGGTATATGCTGTACACAAGGCAGTTCTAAATATTTGCATACCTTTTTCCAGTTATACTAGCAGTTGTTCTCGAGAAAAATAAACTTGTCTCGAGGTGTGAAATGGATATGTCCACTCATAACAGACCTAATATACATGACTATATATTTCTTGTACTCATTTACAGATGCTGATTGTGGAGTTGCTGCGATCACGAGAGGCGAATGCCAATGGAACTGGCACACCTCGTCGATTGGTCTTGATGGGATTCGAGATTCCAGATTGGCTGATCGAGTGCTATAAGAAGATTGGCATCTTTGCCTTTGGTGCCGCCGTCAGTCAAATGACCACAGATATTGCCAAGTATTCGATTGGTCGATTGCGTCCACATTTCATAGCGGTAAGTTGTAATCGAATATCAATTAAAAAAAAAAGAAAAGCAAAGTAAATGCTGTTAGACATGACATTGCCAATTAATTTTAATATGCAACATGTGCAACATATATGAAAATGCGACAGCGACACACACGAAGTGGCAACTTAAAGTGAAGGCCTATTTATAAATGCATCCGATTCCAACTTTGACATGTGCAGTGGGGCGGACTTTATGGCCATTTCCAGTTTATTCTCGCTCCAAATGACAATTTTCTTTCGTTATTTTCATTTATTTATGCATATTTAAATCGTTCTGACTGCTTGTCGAACTGTTGCGTATGCGAGGGACGTTTGAAAACTTAGTAAAATTTAATTAAAAGTCAGGAATCGTTAAAATAATATTTTTAGTAATTGTAAAAATTAAATTTTTGTGTTACAAATTTATTTGAATAATTAAAATTATAAATAAATTTTAAATTTAACTATTTATTAAAATTAAAAATACCTTACATATTACAATTTCTTTATTATCAAAGATTAAAATGTATATATAAAACTCTTTTTTCCTGACTCACTCATTCACTCAATTATTATAAATGTCTTTTTAATTGGGTGTAAAAATTAAAAAATATATATTATTATTTAAGATATTCCGTCTTGAGATACTAAGGATACTATATAATATATTACATTTTTTATCTTACATAAATTGTAATATTAAAAATAATACTTGTCAAGCGACCCTCGTGTATTCGCTTGCTAGGCGCCTTGTTGCCAACAACTTTACGCAAAAGGGGGACCTGCTTGTTGTTGTTGTCAAGACTCCCCTTTGGGTAGAAAACAGCACAGAGCCGCCCTATTGTTTTGTGAAGTGTGGCAACAGCGCCGCAAAATTGAGCATAAAATGCGTAGCAGTTGAAATTTGTAGCACATGTTGCACATATCACAAAAAAAGGGGGACACTTTTAACTAGCTCCAAAAGTAAATCAACTTATGTTGAACATACTCGATTTAATACTCAGTTTTCAATAGGTCAATAAGTGTATAAATGTATGCTTGTCATTCTCAGGTGTGCCAACCAATAATGCCGGATGGTACCAAGTGTGACGACCCCATTAACTTTGGCAAATACATAACGGATTTTAGATGCATAGGTAATGGCTCAACGCCTCGCATGATCAAAGAGATGCGTTTGTCTTTCCCCAGTGGACACTCCAGTTTTACCTTTTACACGATGGTCTATGTGGCGGTAAGTTGGCCCTTTAAATAGTTTACACTGACTGCTGTTGTTGTTATTTGCCTTGGCATTCACATTCACATACAATGTTGCAACTTGCAGCTTTATTTGCAATCTCGCATGACGTGGCACACGTGGAAGCTGTTGCGTCATTTTCTACAGTTCCTATTCATCATGATCGCCTGGTATACGGCACTGAGTCGCGTCTCGGACTACAAGCATCATTGGTCCGATGTGTTGGCCGGTTCAGCAATTGGTGCAACTTGTGCCTTAGTTGTGGTAAGTACTCTTAACTCAAATTTAAAATTACCCTTTCCATTAGTTCACTGCATAGTCATATTTATACATCAATTGATCATCTTTTTAGAGCTACTTTTTGCCCAAAAATTGGTTTAACTTTCAAACCGTTTGGCCCGCCAAAGAAGCCAAGAGACAGTGATTTAACAAGGCCAACAAACAAAGACAGAGGCAAAGATTTATTACTTCAACTATGAGATTGTAAAGTCAACTCAACTTTAGACATTAAAAGAACATATTTGCGTAAATTGACATACACAACTTGGCGTTTCTCTTTAAGTTTGGAAAGTCAAATAATAGCAGTATCGTGCAACTAACTGAGTTGCCTTCAACACCTTCCTGCCACCTGGTTGCATGTTCTGGCAAATTCAAGTTGCAAGTTGCACGCAATCTCAGCTTTTATATCGCAAAATTAATCGACAGCTGCAGGCTGTATTTCTGGCTTCATTAGCTTTATGGGTCATAATACGATTTTTTAGATACTATTGGAGTTATATTTATGATTTCCTGATACTTAGCTAGCTTTAAAAATCAAGCTAAAAATAATTCACAAGCTATAAACTTTCAGACAGACAATTTATTCCCCACTTTCTTTTCTACATTGCATACTTTTAGGGGCTTTCTTCGGTTTTACCATCCTTTCTAAACCATCAAACCATTCTAATCTATTTTATTATTTTTATCTTAATTTTCAGGCAAATTATGTGTCCGATTTATTCCCCAAAGAGACGAGTACGAAGCCGTACTTGCCTCGGAGCTCGCAGGATATAAGCCAAACGCAATCGACGGCCGTTATTACAGCGAATTAACCCATTGTTAATCCGAATAATCGCTTAAGTAATCGTTTAGGACACAAATTCCATAATTTATAGGCAAAAACAGGGATCTTTTGATACATCCGGTTGAAACGAAGCAAAGCTTTCGTGTGTTTTTAAGTTGTATTTACTTTATGATTAAATATTTACTATTTAATATGCGAAGCTTATTTATATAATACATAATTTAAAAATACTTTCAATATTATGATGACTATAAAATCACTTAAGTGACCTTCAGAACACACAATATTCGATTCGCTAATTTAGCAAGTCGACAATAAGTATTATTTAAAATGAGTCTTTAAGTTAATTTTAAAAATTTTGTTTTAATATACAAGCAATATTCAGATAATTTTAAGAAGAACATAATTAATATATTTAACTCGTCAAAAATAAGAGTATTTATATAAATTGTATAAATAAAATAATATTATTTTAATTACCGCCTAAGACTACAAGTAGAGTGCAATTAATTAGTGTAATCAGCATATTTTAACTAAAATGCTCTTTTACTCAATAAATAAATGTTTTATTTTATACTGAGTTGACTTAATTTCACTTAATTCGAGGGCTGCTATTAAAGTTTCATAAAGTTTTCAAAAATGGAAATTGTCCTCTTTTCTGGGCACCAAGTTTGTCGCACCACTGTGGCGCCACCTCTTGTGTGTTTGCGAAACGTTAATACGCCACGTTTGGTTTGTTTTTCAAATAAAATTGTGACCTTATCACTCGATATGGTCGATAGGTTGGAATTGATTTATGTAGAAATATTGTAATGATTAATTTAATTAAATGTGAAGTTATATTCCTTTTTAATTAAGTGAATTTTGCTTGCCCAAATTGTGTAAATTACGAAAATTTAAGTGATGTGAAAATTCTCTTAACAATCGATAGCTGAATTTAAAATATTAAATATCGATAGTGACGAAAATGTTAATGTTCGATACCTCGATGGTGCCATCGATAGTTTTCCAGCTCTAATACTAAACAAAGCCGGCTTGTTTTCTTTCTAAATAAATAAAGGTAATTAAATTCATTATAATTAATGTTTTGTGAACTTGATTGTTAATCATAAGTGCTAGCCAAGTGTATTGATCCAGATTCCGTCATGAATTTCTGTGTAATTAATTGAAATAGACAGATTCTAAACGCATGACGTGTCATACACGCTCCAAAGATATTTCTAACATGTTTTTATGTTTTGTTGAAGCACTGAGGCATCAAAATGATTACGGACGTGCAATTGGCAATTTTCTCGAACGTTTTGGGTGTATTTCTATTTCTGCTCGTCGTTGCCTATCACTATATTAATGCCAACACCGGAAAGTGAGTAAACCATAAAAATTTATACTTACTTCAATATGCAACTTGTTTTTATTTTCTTCATATTACAGATCGAGCACCAAAACCAAATGATCTTTAAGGTTTCCGCAAATTAATTAATACAACTATCAATACAATGCAACATTCGAGTAAAAGTTAAAGTAATAAAATGGTAACATAAAACTAATACATTTAATTCATTTCATTCAGAGCTTCTTGCATTTCCTGCACATTGAGATAATCCTTGCCACGCCCACTTTCCTTGCGTGTGTTGAATGTGCGCTGTGTTGGATGCCCAAAACTAAAGGCCTTTATATAGGGTAACTGAGCTGCCTTGGAAGGATTGGAATCATTGTCCACGTCCATTGAATCTTCGGTTTGCTGCTTGCATTTCTTGATTTTGTTGGCATTCTCCTGATCAAAGCGATAGTTGGCCGGAAACTTGTGCACGGCAATGCAATGATCCTTGCGTTCACTGGGTCCCTGGAACTTCACCTCACATTCCTCAATGTAGCAGGCAAACATCGGCTTATCTCCGCGTTCCACGCTCGCTGCAAAGTACAAATCATGTCGCTCTGTGATGTGCAGATCCAACAGGTGGGCCGTGGGCAATTGGCGACGACATTGGATGCAGTTATACGACTGCGATTGTGCTGTATTCACATTCACATTTAGTTTGTGCTGCTTGGATTTCGTCTCTTGTGCATCGGGAATCTCATCCAAGTCCACCAAAACACCAAGTTTCTTAAACGTTGGCAGATCTGTATTGGAAATGTGCGGATCGGTGGGCTTTAAATATGTGGGGGGAAACCCATTGAGTATTCTCTTCAGTTCTTCCTTCGTTAGCAGCAAGCCAGTTGTTGTTTCTAATTGCATTTTGAACTTTTTATTAAATGGTTAGCAAAATTTTAGTCTTCCTTGGTGTATTTGCTTATCGATTTTACTACGAAGTTATCAAACAAACTCACGATAGTTTAACTATCGTTTTGCTGTTCGCCGATTAATCGATAAGCAGTTCATAATCAGTAGGTCGGATGCAGTCGCTTGAGATATATCGGCAATTATCATCGATTTTTTGTTAAATAGAATCGATTTTTTATCCTTTTCGGAAATAAAACAAAATTTGAAAATGAGCCTGCCAACCCGTATGTTGTTGCAACATAACCATTGAAACATGTTGGCAGCACTGCTACGACAAATATAGATAACTAACTAAAATAGAACACAAACAAAGCAATTTGGAGGACAGCGTGGAAATTCCAAAAAAAATATCAGAAATATGTCAAGTCCCAGCGATTCCGTAGTGGCAGAAGATTGCTTTGATATAGAAAAAGTAGCAAATATATTTGAGAAAAGTCTGCTTGACGACGACGACGTACGTATGGAAGACTATCTGGAGGCATATGAGGAAATCATGAAGTGAGTGACCCCAAATCCAAACATTTGCCAATAAGACAATTAATTAACAACTGTGTTATTTATTAGGTTCTTCCTGCTGATGGGGAGTGTTTTCACCTTTGTCAGCTCCGATGTACGCAATAAATTGGACGTTCTTTACGAGCTGCGACGGAAAGACGTCGATGAGCTGAAACACTTTGATACCATTAAAACGATGTTGTTGTATGAAAAGGATGAAAGACTGTTGCAACAAAAGGGTTACGTGTCTGGCAGTCGCACTTTGTTGCGTCTACACCGTGGTTTGGGTGGGTTGCACTGTTTGCTCAAGATAAGATTGTCATTGTTATCTCTAACATATTTTGTTTTCTTACAGAGTTCGTCTACGAGTTTCTATATCGTCTTCAGAGCGTGGCTGATAATGAAAAAGCGCACACTGTCTGCAAGTCCGCCTACAATGATACCCTGGCCAAGCATCATACGTTTCTCATACGTAAGGGAGCCCAAGTGGCAATGTTCACGATACCCACAAAGGGGGATCTCCTCAAGCGTGTCTGCCACAATGTGGATGTGGCACGTGCCATGGAGTTGCTGCCGTGCATGCTGAGGAACATGCGCATCGCCTACGATCGCACGAATGAGCTATATACGCTACACGACCTGCACAATCTGCCTTAGAATCTAGAATCCATTAGTTATTACAATGTCACACGTGTCTTTGCCTATTTATTTAACCATTATCTGCATTCCAATGCTTGTATTAATTGTATTTATTGTCATGTTCACTGGCTGTGCCTGTTTTACATATGTATCTATTTTAAATGTTTTTAAAGCTTGACGATTAACCGAACAATGTGTCTTAATCGGGGATTAACACCGGGACCGGAACCGTTAACCGAAACTAAGCGTTTCATTTTTAGTAGTTGAAGTCCAACTTCAAACTGTCATAACTTGACCAAAACTGAACCGATTTTCAAACGGAATGTCATTTTCTTCACGATTTGGCCTCTTAATTGATTCGGCATTTAAATTTTTATCATCTAGAAAATTTGATAATTTTTTGGTTCTAAGTCATCTATTATCCAATTTTCCATACTTACCCCTTGACATTTTTTCAAAAACTTTGATCTCTCATAACTTCATCAAAAATTAACCGATTTTCAAGCGGAATGTCATTTTCTTCATGATTTGGCCTCTTAATTGATTCTGCATTTAAATTTTTATCATCTAGAAAATTTGATAATTTTTTGGTTCTAAGTCATCTATTATCCAATTTTCCATACTTACCCCTTGACATTTTTTCAAAAACTTTGATCTCTTATAGTTTCAAGCTTCTTATCAGTGACGTCACATTCAACGCATTGGATTTATAAATTTCGCGATAAGATTCTACAACCTTGACCGTGTCCCGGACGTTGTTCTTGAGCAAAAATACGCTATCTAAACAAATTTAGACAAAGACTCATAATTGTTAGTATCCCAGAAAAGCCGAAAGATTTACTGAGCATGCTTAGATAGCTACCACAAATTCAAATGCAATCTGCAATTAATGGCCGCAACAAATGGCCGACAATTACTAACTCGTTTAGCTATTGATTACGTCTTAGCCAACAACTTGAGAGAAGTCCAATTGGCCAAGTGATCGCTACTTTAATCAGTTAATTGTGTGTGTTGTGCCAAGTGCAAAACTTTAAGATTGTATGAGCAGTGTTGACACTTTCCTTTAAAAAAAACACCAACAGATTTTTAAAAAACTTGCTTAAGAAAGATTTAATTTAATTTTTGATTAATTGATTTTTTTTGTTTTATTTTTAATATTGATTTTAAGTTAATTTTTATAATTTCCTTAAACTGATAGAACAAATTTTCCTATTGAGAATTATGGTTATGTTATTCTAAGAAGACTGTATCATAAAAAAAATGTGGGAATAGTTATAAGATTCAATGTTTAATTATAATTTATTTAATGTAAAATGTTATTTAAATAAAGTAAAAAACTAAATCTGAATTTTGGGAATATTTCAAGTTTAAATTTGAAGCCCTCCCAATAAATGTTCGGAATAAAACCCACCAAAACGGCTGCTCTATGTGCTGTGTATGACGGACTAGTTAATCCGCGTACTCGAAGCAAACCACAATCATTTAAAAAGCGTCCAACTTGACGCTAGGCGATTCATTTGGAAGTTATCAGTCAAAGAAGACAGTTAAAGAATTTGTGAATGGAGCTATGAATACGCATTCGAATATTAAACGCGAACCAAATCCTTTTCTAAAGGCAAATTTCCTATCCAAATGGTTTTTTGTGTGAGTTTATTTATTAATTTACCGTCGATAATAAAAAAAATTAATCATTAAATAATTCAAAACTTTACAAATAAAAAAAAAAATAATAAAAAGGAACTAAAAATAAAACTGATAAGTTGTGTTTAAGTTGTGTTTTTAAAAGGAGTTTCAAAAAGAATTCTGTTATTTTTAATAGAAAAATTGTGGACTCCATA
This sequence comes from Drosophila falleni, assembly GCA_035045575.1. NCBI lineage: Eukaryota > Metazoa > Arthropoda > Insecta > Diptera > Drosophilidae > Drosophila > Drosophila falleni. Next base: position 12,131,842 of record JAWNOV010000011.1, read on the forward strand.
TCGAACTATTATTAAAGCTCTTTTAAGTATTATGTCTAGCAACTGTCTAGATAAAGTGGTCAAGAATTATTATTTTAAATTAACGTGTATATTGAACTACGAGTACGTGTGATAAGTGTTGCAAAGATCCAGGCTCTAGTCTGATGAATATGTGCTATAACATTTAAAATCTATATAAAGTTTTGACGATAAGATATGACAACTAAAATCACTGTTGATGTTATTATTTATTCTCTTGCCTCAGTTGGATGCGTCATGTGTTCCGCAAAGGACGTCGCGAAGAACTCTCCGAGAGTGAAATGTATTCCCATCTGCCCAGTTTTGATAGTGAGCAGCTGACGGAGGATCTGCAGCAACCTTGGATGCGGGAATCTCAACGCAAGCAACCCAACTTGTTGCGTCTAATATTCAGTTTCTATGGCTGCCAATTTGTGCCCATCTGTGTGCTCTACTCGGCACTGGAAATTGCCATACAGTGAGTATCAAATGATGGTTCCTACACACATAACAATCTTATCGAAATATCGCTGTAAAACCGTTGATTTTTAGACTAAAATACAGAAAATCGCCCTAGAAAAGGTGCCAAAGGCGACTGGGCGTCAATTTTAGAAATTTTTTTCTAAATATCTAGAAATAATTTTCTGAAATTAAGAGAAAATTTTCTAAAGTTTTAGAAAAATTTTTCTAAATATCTAGAAATAATTTTCTGAAATTAAGAGAAAATTTTCTAAAATCTTAGAAAAAATGTTCTAAATATCTAGAAATAATTTTCTGAAATTAAAAGACAAATTTTCTAAAATGATAAAAGTTTTTCTACATTTTATAGCGATGCCTCCTTAATATAGGATTAATTTTTTAGAAAACTGGAGCGAAATTTCTAAAATTAAAAAGTTTTTTTTCTAGATGAGTAAAAACATATTTCAAACTTATTTCTTTATTTTATTTCTCATAATAAGAAAATTTTTCTCAATTGTAAGGCTTTACTTATTTTATGGGGACTATCTTGAAATTTAAAAAATAAATTTTCTGAGTGTTTGATCTTGATACTTATTGATTCTTTGATTTCCTTATGCAGTGCCTACCAGCCGCAGTTGTTGGGCGGTTTAATCTCATACTTTGTGAAGGATCAGCAGGATATAAGCAAGGACAGTGCCTATTTGTATGCCATGGGAATTGTGCTGTGCTCTCTGATCAATTCCCTGGTGTTTCATCCGTTCATGTTCTACGTGTTTGCCGTGGGCACAAGGATACGTTTAGCCTGTGCCGGACTGATCTACCGGAAGTGCCTGCGAGCGGCTGTAAATGCCGGAGAGGGATTAGGCGCCTTGGCCATATCCGTAATGTCCATTGATTTGCCGCAATTCGATTTGACGTTCTACTTTTTTCACGATCTGTGGAAGGGTCCGGTGGAGGCGTGCATCTTTGGCTATATAATGTACCGGGAGATTGGCTGGACAGCTATCATAGGTATTATCTTTATAGTGCTGCTGATTCCACTGCAGGCCTGGGCAGCCAAGGCGGCGACTCAATTCCGCACGAGATCGGCGGAGTATCGGGATAAACGTGTCCAGCTGATGAATGAGATCATCAGTGCCATCCAGGTGATCAAAATGTATGCTTGGGAGCAATCCTTTGCCAAGTTAATAGCCATCATACGACAGAGTGAAGTGAAGGCCATAAGGGGTTCCATGAGCATCTATGCTGCTTTACAGTGCACCAATATGATATCGAAGGTGTCGCTATTTTTGAGTCTTATAGCATATGTGTATACGGGTGATGTGGTTACGGCCCGTAAGGTGTTTATACTGTCATCTTACTATAGTTTGTTAAATGATTCACTGCTGCACTTTTGGCCCATGGCTATAACAACCTGGGCTCAAACGTTGGTCAGTGCCCGGAGAGTGGTGGACTTTCTTCAACAAAGTGAAACCCTTAAGGGCAAGGAGTGCTCCAATTGCCGGGATAATCCCAGTCTGGAATTGGATGACCTGAAGACGGCAAAGATTACAAATGTTGGACGTGTGCATTGTCTGCAGAGTGAGGAAAAGGCAGTTAGTTTTGAAGGAGTCAGCGCCAGTTGGGATAAGTCCAGCTTACAGCAACCACGTCAATCCCATCTTAAAGATCTCAGTTTTGATTTACAAGCCACACAATTGGTAGGAATTGTGGGCAATGTCGGATCCGGCAAGAGTACACTGCTCCAAGTCATCCTGGGTGAAGTGGAGCTGCTGCAGGGCAATGTCCAGTTGCACGGCAGACTGAGCTATGCGCCGCAAGAACCTTGGATCTTTCAGGCCAGCATACGGCAGAATATACTGTTTGTGGAGCCGTATGATGAGCAGCGTTATCAATCCGTAATCCATGCCTGTCAGCTGCAGCAGGATCTGGCCATGTTTCCACTAGGTGATGCCACTGTTGTAGGTGAACGTGGCATCAGTTTAAGTGGTGGTCAGAAAGCACGGATAAGTTTAGCACGTGCCGTATACCGGAAGGCGGATATCTACCTGTTTGATGATCCCTTGGCTGCCGTGGATGCCCGTGTGGGTAAACTGCTAATGGACAAGTGTTTCAATCGTTTTCTCTCCGATAAACTGAGAATATTGGTCACTCATCATGTCCAGCTGCTGCAGCATGTGGATCACTTAATGCTACTCGAGTCCGGCCGTATAACGCAACAGGGCACGTATGCTCAGTTACGGGATGTGATTCAGTTGCATGCAGCATCGCCGGATTTGGAGGCCATTGAGGCGGACAAGCAGCTGGTGAAGCGTGTGCTCAGCCAGGTGGATAGAAACTCCCAACAGTTCCGGGAGAACACGGCAACAGCAACGGGGAATGAAGAGGAATCCTCTCAAGAAATTGTCTTTGCCGAGTCACAAGCTCAAGGCGCCGTCAGCTTTGAGACCTACAAGGCTTATTTCAAGGCGCTGGGAGCACCTACTCTGGTGATTCTCGTACTCCTGCTCTTTGTGCTCGCCCGGGCTTGTCAGGCTCTTACGGACATCTTCATTTCACGTTGGGCCACCTGGGAGGAGGAACATGCGCATGTGACACTGGCTAAGCTGGAGGAGACTCGCACCAAGATGGTCACCGTTTATTCCGTGCTGTTGCTCTGCACTCTTGCTCTGTATCTGCTCCGCACCTTTGGCTTCTTCCTGCTGTGTCTGCGCATCTCGTTGCAGCTCCACAATCTTCTCTTTGCCGGCATCATTCGTGCCCGCATGTTCTTCTTCAATACGAATCCGTCGGGTCGTGTCCTGAATCGCTTCTCCAGCGACATTGAGAACGTGGATGTGGCTCTACCGCAGGCCATGATGGACTCTCTACAGGTTGGTTTCCATTTTTATTCCCTGAGGCCATTGAAAATGGGCAAAATAGGGTAAAACGTTTTTGGCAGACCCCAAAAGTATATATATTCTGGATCAGGATCAACAGCCGAGTCAATTGAGCCATGTCCGTCTGTCCGTCAATCTGTCCGTCTGTATTGCCTACTTATATGGGCAAAAAATGGTGTTTCCTACTTATATGGGCAAAAAATAGTGTTGCCCACTTATATGGACAAAAATAATGTTGCCTACTTAAAGGGGCAAAAATAATGTTGCCTACTTTTGTGGAAAAAAATAATGTTGCCTACTTATATGGGCAAAAATAATGTTGCCTACTTATATGGGAAAAATAGTGTTGCCTACTTATATGGGCAAAAATAGTGTTTCATACTTATATGGGCAAAAATAAGGTTGCCTACTTTTAAGTACATCGAAAATTAAGTTTTAGTATGAAAAAGTTTTAGTTTGTTGGGATATCTTAACCAAACTTATAGAATATGCATCTGAGCTAGTATTATACATCCTGACCAAATTTAGTTCAAATTGGTCCACTATATTATATAGCTGCCATAGAAACGCTCAATCGAAAATTAAGTTTTAGTATGAAAAACTTTTTTTTTCTTTGAGATATCTTAATCAAACTGATAGAATACGTCTTTTGGTTAGTTTTTTCCATCCTGACCGAATTTCGTTTAAATCGGGCGCCTATAACATATAGCTGTCATAGGACCTATCGGTAAAAAATTTAACTTTTAGTATGAAAAATTTTCTTTGTTTTCTGAGATATCTTAACCATTTCTTCATTTCAGTTCTTTGTGGATGTCGTGGCTGTATTAATCATTGTGGCCATTGCCAACTATTGGCTGCTGATTCCGGCGGCAATTATGGCGCTCCTGATGTATCTTTGCCGTGCTTTCTACATTGGCGCCAGTCGCAGTCTGAAACGCATCGAAAGTTTGAGTAAGTTGGAATTAATTTCTTATTTTATATACCTGTAACGCCTGATCTTTTCCAGCTCGCAGTCCAGTTTACTCCCACGCCAATCAGACCTTTCAGGGATTGACCACGATACGTGCTCTGGACGCCATGCCGCAGCTGGAGCAGATCTTCCATGGACATCAGAATATCAACTCCTCGGCTTTGTTCCTGTACACGAGTGCAAATCGTGCGTTTTCCTTCTGGACAGATCTTATTTGTGTTGTGTACATATTGGCGGTGACCTTTAGCTTCCTTGTCATCGATCATAGCTTCAACAGCGGCGATGTGGGATTGGCCATCACCCAGTCCATGACACTGGTGTTGATGTGCCAATGGGGAATGCGACAAACCGCCGAGTTGGAGAACAAGATGACGAGCGTGGAGCGCATCTTGGAGTATGCAAAGACGTCATCGGAACCAGCGCTGGAAACGGCAAAGAGTGTGAATCTATCAGCAGATTGGCCACAGTCGGGTCAACTGCGTCTGAGAGATCTTCACATGCGCTACTCTCCTGCTGGCAACGAGATCTTAAAGGGCCTGAACTTTGAGACACGACCCATGGCGAAGATTGGCATTGTGGGACGCACGGGAGCGGGCAAATCCTCCATTATACAGGCACTATTTCGACTGGCCCTCAACGAGGGACTCATCGAGATCGATGGCCAGGACATTGGCCAGCTGGGACTGCATGATCTGCGCAGTCGCATTTCCATAATACCACAAGAATCCGTGCTCTTCTCCGGCACACTACGCTTCAATCTCGATCCGTTGAGCGAGCAGAGTGACGAGGCACTTTGGAGTGTCCTGCAGGATGTGAAGCTGCAGAAGCATGTGGCCAGCTTGGAGGGAGGACTCTCCTGTCACCTGCAGGAGGGCGGCTCCAACTTTAGCATGGGTCAAAGGCAACTGGTTTGCTTGGCACGTGCAATCCTCCGCAACAATCGAATACTCATCATGGACGAGGCAACCGCCAATGTGGATGCCGAGTAAGTAATAGTAGCACTTAATAAACTCCCATTCCCATTAACTTACAACTCCTTGCAGCACCGATAAGCTAATACAGGAGACAATACACAGTAAGTTTGCCCACTGTACAGTGATCACAATTGCACATCGTTTGCACACTGTCATGGATTATGACACTGTACTCGTTATGGATGCGGGTCAAATTATCGAATCTGGAGCGCCTTATCAGCTGCTGCAGCTGCAGGATGGTGCGCTGCTCAAATTAGTTAACCAGAATGATCCAGCAACAGTTAAATATCTTAGGAAAATTGCCGCAGATAATTACGCGCGCAAAAACAATATAGATTCAAATATTCGTTGATCTCAGCAGCGCAGTGCTGCCAATCTGTTTAAATTTGGCAACAGTGCAGCAGCGATATGTAATTATTTATCGATAACTTAGTTTTCGTTTTAAGTTAATTTAGTTTGTCTTGTCATATTCACAATGTAGTTTTTACAGAAATAAATAGTTAAGTAGTATTATAACATAATTTTAAACTTGTTTTAATTCAACAATATCTTATCGATGACCTCTATAGCTAATTTCACACCGATTCTAGTTTATACGCCATCTATTGATATTTTATGAAACTGCACAGCATTTAATTGCTTCCACTCGAAAGCTGACTGCTATGACATGTGCAATTCAGTTGGAATTCAAAAAAATGCTTTCCCCTCATTCTTTATTAAATTTTCAATGATTATTTGTTTTTGTATGTTTTCACTTGTTTTTTTTTTACGACTATGTTGGCTGCTGTCCAGCGTCAAGCCGCCGGCAGCACTTAATAACGTTACGTGGCAATGATTACCGCCAAAATTTGATTGCCTGCTGTGCGATGGGCGTTGCCAAAACAATTCAGTTGTGGCACAAACTACGTCATCACTTTTTTACTAAACTGCCCAAAGGGGGCGCTCAGTGGGTGGTTTTGTAATTATGGACATGCGCCACCCATTCCGTCACATTTCAGTACATTTAGCGACGAACAGCTTGCAGATTATAACAACAAAAACAACAACAAAAAATCGAAGACTTGGCGAGAGTTCGCTTGGCACTTATGTGACCGGAAGCCGATGGGCGGAACTAGAGCGCGTCCAGACAGACACAGACAAGGGCCAACTGTATGCGTGTGTGTGTGTGTGTGTGTGTGTGGGTTGGTGGGCGTTACAATAAAGACTGCTAGTCGGTAGATGACAATGATGCGCTTTTTGTGCTGCAAAACAACCTTTTTTTTATTATACTAAAGATTTTTTGCTATTTTATTTTTTGCCAATTCACCATATAATATACGGAGATATGTTGCGCTCTCCCTCACTCCGTATGCCGTATATTCCTCAGAGGGGTGTAGCCAAAGTTCCGCATGCTGTGGCATAAATTGTCCGTCGGTTTTTTTAGTCGCCACATCCTCATGCTGATTTCCGATTGCCGATTCCTGATTCCTGAATGCTTTTGTTGCCCGGTGCACAGCGGGTAGCTCTGACTATCGACAGGAATATCAATTACGTAGCAATAGCTCTCATCTTATCTAAACTGTTTTATCAATTATCTGACATCTGCACGTGTCCTTTTGGCCACCAAACACCAAAACAGTCTATAACAATTTCAGTGGACACGTAAATTCAACATTTTGGCCTCGTAACTCATTCTAAATGATCTCTTACCGGACCACACACAACGATCTCGAACTGGAATGGGAATGGGGAAATACGTGCACACGACCAGATTTAGTTTATTATGCGGTCAGGATCATGTGACCTATGTATGGTATGTGGTGGGTCACCGACGGAAGTGATTTCGGATAACTCTGTGATGCTCAGTAATAAATTGTGGGCATGCCAAATTTTGCAAAAAGAGAGACACTGTGTGGGAGATTAGATCGAGGATTGCGGCAGCTGATCGTTTTTATAGTTTTATTTGTAGAAAGAAATAGAGGAAGTTTAGATCGGGAAATACTTATTCGATTTTTTTAATTAAAAGTAACTTTAATAATAACGTATACAAAGATTTGTTTTCTTTTCAGTACTCTTAGAAAAAAAAGTTCTTCAATAAATTCTGTATCGGCTTAAAAATTTTTTTAGAAAAACATAATAAGCCGTTAAACTTTTAAAAATAAAAACAAAATTTCTGAATCTAGAATTTTGTATACCAAATGAAGACTGTTTCGTTCTGAAATATATTTTTTTCCAGAGACTGTAATCATTATAAGTTTTATTATGTACAATAAATATCAAAATAAGAAAAATTAAAACAAGAAGCAATAATATTATAGTTTTTATTGATTTACTTACAATATTTTAAATAATTTTGAGTTTACTTTACAACTAGAAAAATAATCATTATTTTTTAGATAACCCAGATCCTGTTCTTATTAAATCTTAAGACCCTTCAAAATATTAATTCGATTAAAAATTTTAAGAAAGTCAGAAAAAAGGAAGAGAGGCCTCTTCAGTCGGCATTCGGTCAGAAGTCAAAGAGAAAATTACTATTAATATTTTAGCTATAGATTGTAATAATTGAGGAATTTAATTGCCCAAGCTTAGAAAATAAATATATTTATATTTAATTAGCTTGCACGAAATAGCTGACAAATGTTGATAAATGTCTTCCTTCGTGACCGAAAAGCGAACAGAATCAAAAAAAAGTGCAAGCAACGAAAGTTGAGCTTTGAAGTGTAAGTAATTTCAATATTTTCTCAAAATTCTTTTCTAATAGTTTTGTTGTTGTTGTCATTATTAAACTGGGCACATGCAGTCGGCACTTTTTGTTGTTGTTGTGCCCATAGTTAATAATAATTATATTCAAATTGTTTGTGGAACTGTCAACCATCCGTTCGATCACTTGAAGTGGGCGTTTAGTGGGAGTGGGCGTGGCATCGTATAAGTGCAACGGCGGCAAATGCATTGTAAATAATGTATTAAGACATTAAATCGTTCATTGAGGCAATTTACATTCATTATTATTACGAGCTCATCGTACGTGCCCATAAGCCATGGGAATTGGAATACGCCAGGCTGACTGGACGGACGGACGGATGGACGGAAAGGGGAGAGAATGACGGAGACAGAAGAGTCCGGAGTCAGAGTCAGAGAATTGGGAGTCAGACAAATGAGTATGTGTACTCATATTTGTTTGGAAATTAATAAAATCATAAAAATGTAATTAATTAATTCACAAGACAGAAAATAAAATAAAGATAAAAAATGCATTGCCGCCTGTCTGTGGGTTCGACTGGGAATCGTGGACTGAGACTGCGACTGGACATGGATTATGGATTATGGATTGTGGATTGTCGACTGATTATCGATTCAGGTGCGTGAGTGCATTTTTCGGTTTTCAACAGAATTTCAACTCCGGACCGTGACAGACTCGAAAGCAACGAGCCTTGGGTGCTACACTCAGAAAAAAATATCAAGATTTCCATACTGAAACAGGGAATATTAAAAAAAAAACGATTTCTAAAGTTGACCAAGTATAGAATTTTTAAAATTGGGAACTTATCTCATCTTATTTCAAGTTCGGATTTCGTTAGTCCGGATATCTTAAAATGAGATTTTTCTGGAATACTTTAAGAACATTTTCAGGATAAATTTCGAGCTTTGAAGTAAATGAAAAAATACTAGTTTTAGTACAACATTTTTTTTAACTTATCCTAAAGTGTACCTGTTTCTAGTACAAAATATAATCACAAAAAAATCGAATAATTGTATAATATAAATAACTCTGTTGTTTCTGAAGGTAGCTTAATGAGACTCACAGATTTTATATTTACCATGGTCTTATATATTCTGAGTAGGTTTGGTTAAAATCGGACTATTATTTCAGATAGTTTCCATTGCACTAGACAGTCGGAATTCTAAATTTACGTTCGATTCATGCTTTATTTAAGATGTTTAGTACACAGCAATCTGAAAATTTAAAGAACAAAACGTTATAAATTCAAATACGTTTGTAGCTTTTTTTAGGTAGGCATATTTTTCTGAGTGTACGATCGACCAATTGATGGGATTGAAAGCGGGGGGTTGTAGGGAAATCGCTACCGTCTGTCAATTGACAGATCGCATGCCACAATATGACAATATGAACAAAAGTGGACAGCGAAGCGATTATATGCGATTGTCAGGGCGGCCCCTTCATTTACAAGCCGATTTACATAGGTTTGCAATTTCTGCTGATTGTCTGTTCATTGTTTTCTGCGCAATGGTCACTCTTAGAGATGGCCACGGGCATCGTGTTCCGCGGGTCTCTTTAAATTATCCACGGTCTCTGGTCCAAAAAATCGTAAAGCACTTTTTTTTGATTTCGCTCGAAAAATCACGATTTCACACTTTCATACGGATTGATATAAATTTTTCTGTTCTAATTCACTGTTAATAACATTTACGCAACTCTTTTATCGATACATATCGATATGCTTATAAAAAAAAAAATAGCTAAAATTAGTACAAAAAAATATCTGCAACAAGTAAATTTAAAATATTTTTAGATTTTGAAAAAAAAAATGAGAATATTGAAAATTTGATGTATAATATATTAAAAACAATACTAAGTCACATCTCTAGTCACTCTTCCCTACCTCTTTATTTTCACAGTTCCACTAAGTCAACTTTTTCAATTGTCATGTCACAATGCAGTGATTTCAGTGACAAGTGCTTTGGATAATGGTCTCGGACTCTTTGATATGGTTAGAAGAGTATCAAGTTAAATTCAAGCAACAAACTTGCAACAACTGCTTTGGTTTTAAAGAACTTGCCACATGTGTCGCGTTTGAAAGTCGGTTCAACCCATTGTCCCATTCCACATATGTATATGCATAATACTAAAGAGACCACTGGCAAATGGAGGGCGTGGCCACGCCTCATGACAAATTATGACAGCAAGCATTACCCATTTGATTTATGATTGCCAGCATTCAGCTATGACCCCCTTTTTTATATTTGCCTGGACTATGCTAACAGATTTCCTGTTTGCAGGGAAAGAAAACTTTTTTAAAATCTTTCATATTTCCTTTAAAAAAATATATTTCCATACATATATTTCGTTCAGGGTTTAAGGACATTGTGATAATTGAAAGTATATGCTCAACATTTCGAGAAACCTCAGCTTAACATTTGTAATCTACCAGGATATTTACCATCCGGTTTTATTTTTCCCAAAAATTTTTAATGATTTTAAAGTGATTTTTAACGTTCTCCATTATGATTGTTTAACTGCTCAACGCGACATAAATCCGCGCATAATTAATGGCAATATAATTTACAACAAAAGCGGGGCCACACCTTTTGCCAATGAGACACAGTTTTCCATGTTGCCCTCGAAAAAGGTTGAGGCAGCAACGATCTGTGAATGCGCTACACTGAAATAAAAGGCCTACAACTAAAAAATGTTTTTTTTTATAAATAGAGGGGGTATATATATTAAATTAAAATATACATTTTATAACAATATAGGTAGCTAGTTTTATGTTTCACCAAAGTCTAAGAATTTTGGTCTAATAATAGAATCGAGAACATGAAATTCTTCAAGTTAGAAAGCTGGATGATAGATGACTTAGAATCGAAAAATTATCAAATTTTCTTTATGATACAAATTTAAATGCAGAATCAATTTAGAGGCCAAATCATGATCAAAATGACATTCCGTTTGAAAATCGGTTAATTTTTTATGAAGTTATGAGAGATCAAAGTTTTCGAAAAAATGTCAAGGGGTAAGCATGGAAAATTGGATTAAAATCGAAAATATATCAAATTTTCCAGATGATAAAAATTTAAATGCAGCATCAATTAAGAGGCCAAATCATGATCAAAATGACATTCCGTTTGAAAATCGGTTAATTTTTGATGAAGTTATGAGAGATCAAAGTTTTCGAAAAAATGTCAAATTGGATGATATTTGGCTTGCAGTCTAAAAAATATCAAATATTCCAGATGATACTAATTTTAATGCAGATTCAATTTATTTATAAATTTTTTTAACACATCAAGGAGTACTAATAAATTACTTATTAATAATGTATTGCAATTATGTCAGCAAAAGTTGAAGTTAAATTTTTGAATTAGTTTTTAAAATATGATTGATTGCAGTGTAGTGTGCAGTCAACGTAGCCGAATCAAAGTCGCCCTTTTAGGAACATTCAGCAGTAGCAGTCGCAGCATCATCATCATCATCATCATCAGCAACATCCACATCCACATTCAGTGTGTCACTTTGTTGATTTGCCGCAATTCAGATTCAGATACAAAGCAGCAGGAAAAGAGCAGCAACAACAACAACAACAGCAGCCGGCAGCAAATTGCCTGCAAAGTGTTACAATAATAAAAACTCATGCTTGGAGGCGTGTCCCAACATAAAACTGCAAACTGAAACTGAAACTGAAACGAGCTAAGGAAAGCGATATATGCAAGGATACAAGGAGGGTGAGGAGGGATATGCGTAGAGCAGGCTTCCCCCTTCTGATAAAGCCGCATTCACAGGGTGGTTTTGTGCACACACACAACACACACACAATTAGAGAGTATAATTTTTTTTTTTGTGCAAACAAAAGTCAATTGTCGTAGCCAATAAGTCGCTAATGCAATTAACAATTCACACACAGCAAAGAGGGCTGGAGAGGGGAGGAGGTAGGAGTGAATGGGAAAGAGAAAGGGGCTAAGCAGAGTCCCTTAATAACTCACCATATGTACATATGTGCGCCCTGTGCGCTCCGCGAAGAGGCGTGACACGTGAGACACCTGGAGTGATTGCTGCTCATGAGCTCAGAGAGCATTCAGACTAGAGATGGGCATGGGTCTTACTTTTAAAGCCCGGTCCATACCGGCCAGATTTTCAAACAGAACCGGCCGGAACAGACTTTCAAAAAAGGCCCGATCCCGTCCAAAATTATTATATTATTTAACAAAATTTTGAATTATTTTTTCTATATTCTTATTTTTTTTTAAATTGAACAAAATCAAAAGATTTTCAAAAAAGGCCCGAGCCCTTCCGATATTATTATATAATTCACCAAAATTTAACTATTTTTTCTATAATTTTAATTATTTTTTCTGTATTCTTATTTTGTTTTTGAAATAGAATAAAATCTTAAGTTATTTTTTCTAGATTCTTAATTTTGTTTTTCAAAATATAACAATATCTTAAATCTATTTATTGTTATGTAAAAAAACTGATTTCATTCTTTGAAAATTTTATATATTCACATTATTTTCCTCCTACTTACGCACTTTATAGGTAGTAAAATTATGCTTGATAAACAGTGCGATGCGTATCAATAAATAAGATGCGTAAATGATATTAACAGTGAATTATAACAGAAAAATTTGTATCCAACCATATAAAAACTATGTTTGAAATCATGATTTTCGAAAAAATAGCCCATTAACGTTGTTCAGACCCGAAGTCAGTGGATTTTTTGAAAAGGCACGCGTGACACGAAGCCCAAAAATACCCATACTCATCTCTAATTCACACTCTCTCTCTCTCTCTCTCTCTCTCTCTTACTCACTCTCTCACGGCGCCCTTTACAGTACTTGTATTTAATACAATTTGGTGCGTTAAATTACAAAAATTGGTCACACTGCTTGAGGCACAACGGTAACGGTTCCGTCTTCGGATTCCGGGTTCCGAGTTCAACATTTGCCTCCAGGGCATCCGTGTTAAATCGCACAAATTGGCAGTTTAATTGTTCCAATTGACACCAAATCTGTGTACGGCCCTTGAGTGGTGAGTGGCCCAAAATAAATAGGCAATGCGAGCTGATTTTGGCACTTTGGAGGCGTGTACAGTTACTCCGAAATTTATGGTCGTGGTTAGCAGTAAATAATTGACAGCATTTAAGCTGTTAAACAATTGTTGTAGTTGCAGTTCGTTTGTCCTGTGGATTAACTGAGTCACTGATGCAATTGAATTCAATTTTGTTTATTTACAAAACTTTGTTTCTACACTTAGGTCAAATTGTATGTGTTTTTTTTTTAGGGGTCTTTAAAAGGGACTTGCTTATATACAAAGATAACTCAGATAAAAAAGAAAACATTTCAATTCCTGTTCGAGCTTAATAAATACTGCGTGCCAGAGCCAATGAGGTGGCGGGACTGGGAGCCAGTGCACCCATTGGCGGCATACCAACGCCCATGGCCACGCCCACACCCACACCGACAGTGTTGCCAGATCCAGCATTGAATTTCTCGAAACCGCTAATCGCTTCCGTTGATAGCTTCTTGCGCAGATCCGGTTTGGGACCGCTGAGGCACATTTTCTCCAGCTGCTGGTGTTGGGAGCGTACCGCAAACCGGTTCACATGCACAGGTATGGGCACCACTATTTTAGTGCCACTGGCAGTACCATTGCGGCCCAAACCGTGCGACGTGAGTCCGGCCTTAACGCGTTTCCATTTGGCGCGACGATTTTGAAACCAGATTTTGACCTAAAAGAACCGAAGACGGAAAAAGATTATTGATTGAGCGTACACTGATAAAAAAAATGTTTTAAAAGTAAGATTCTAGTCTCAAATCTGAAAAATTCTAAAAAAATTCTTCGAATACTTGAAATTCCTAAATTAAGAAAACACATCTTTGTTTGAAGACCATTTCAAAAAACACCAAGCTCTTATTTTAAGAGTAAATGTTCTTATTTTAAGAATAAATATTCTTATTTTAAGAATAAATTTTCTTATTTAAAAAAAAATGTTCTTATTTTAAGAATAAATCTTCTTATTTTAAGAATAAATATTCCTATTTAAAGAATAAATTTTCTTATTTAAAAAAAAAATGTCCTTTTTTAAGAATAAAAGTTCTCACTTTAAGAATAAATATTCTTAAAATTAAAATAAAAAAATAATAAAATTAAAAATTTTTAATTTAAGATTAATTAATAAATTCTTATTTTAAGAAAAAATATTTAAGATGAATGTTCTTGATTTAAGAAGTTGGTTAGAAACTCACCTGCACTTCACTTAATTTCAGACTTGTGGCTATTTGACTGCGCTCCGTGAGACTTAGATACTTTTTGGCATGAAACTCTCGCTCCAGCTCGAGCAGCTGCTCCGATGTGAAGGCCGTGCGACGCCGTCGGGACTTGGAGCTGCTGCTGCCGCCGCCTTGGGACTCCTTGCCGCCGGCCTCATGACGTGAGTGTCCACCTTCATCGTCACTGCAGTCCTCGCTGTCCGAGTTGGTGTAAGCTAAAAGAGAACACAAGTCAAGGAGTTAATATAGCACTAATCGGAATATAAAACCTAATCGAATAACGGTTTCACTTAGGGCTATGATCGGTTATGCTTGTATTTTGTTTTTCGGTTATCAGTTACGAAAAGACTTTGTATTTCGGTATATTTCGTAACAGTTACCGGTTTTTTGTAAAATTCGGCTTTGAAACAACGGTATAATATCGGTTCAAAATATATATATATATATATATGAACAAAATTTCTTTGATTTCAATAAAAGATATCTTCAATAAGATCAATCTTCAAATTCATCAAATTTTAAGTGTTAATATTTCATATTTAAATACTATTTTCTAATTTTATTTAATTAAACGAAAAAATAAATAAACAAAAGTTCGACTTGGAATGTTGATTGTTTATTGAATAAAGTATAGTTTAATAAAGTCACCGAATTTTCGTATCCTGTGTTCAACAACGTTGCCCCATAACGAGTTGTGCTGCTGGCGTTAATGGGCTGTGTCATAAGTTGTGGCAAACATATTTATTTATAACTGGATACATGTGTCCAAATGGCCGTCACACTTGACTTGGCCTAAAGACGCCCCCTTCCCCATTCCCCCATTGAAGTCAACAACAACAAGACATCACTTGAAACTTAATACGCGTCTGTCTCTGAATCATGATGACCCAAGTTGAGTGTGAATGTTAAACGATTCCATTCCCAAAAGAGAGACAGAGAGTAAGGGTGAGGGTGAGAGTGAGAGTAAGGGTGAGGGATTCATCCCCCTTAAGTTGTGGTATGTCTGTTAATTTTGGGTAACGCTTAAGCGCTTTTTTAACACTTACACGCTTCAGATATGCCTATTTCCAGCGCTGTCACTGATTTATTTGTGTCCTCATCATCGTCTGACTTATTCAGTTTATTCTGTTTATTACCAATTCCCATCCCCCTTCAACCCCCGTAGCTCGCAGAATTTTGCACATTTCCCCCCAAAAAAAACAACAAGTATTTCAGAGTTATGAATACATTAGTTTTAAATTCGTTGCGCCTTTTCAACTGTCGCAAAGTGATTTTGAAAAGGAGCTGGAGGAGAGTACCCAAAACAGGAATCCAACATGGATGCCATGAGGACACGCTGAGGACTCATTAAAATGCGGTTTGTTAAGAGTTCTCCGTTTCGATTTCGAGTAAATCGTTACGTTTGTCAAAACGTCAGCTCATATTTTGTTGTCAGTCTCTCTTTCACTCTCACTCTTTCTCTCTCCCTCTTTCTTGCACTCATTATGCTTTTCTATTGAGCAAGAGTTGAGAACTTTGTGGCTTTGATTGACATCAAACATTGGGTCTTAATGCGTTTTATGCTAATTTCGTCTATGACTTGGCAGCGTCATTTTAATTACCATGACAAAAGCACTTTAGCAAAGGAGAGCTAAAAGATCTGCATCTGGATTTGGACAGGTCGAATACTGGCTAAAATCTGAATCAACTTTGAGGGCATAAAATAGACACTTTTTTTTAGAAAGCTTCTACAAACTTAAATGTTGTGGCCCAATCAACAAATGAAAGTTATAAAACTTAATTAACGAAATATTTTAACCTAAGTATGATAAACTATCAATGGTTAAATAAAACAGAATTAACGAGAGGTTATACCGAACTGTTCCGGTTATCAAATTTATAGGAAGTGAAAGTCTTTAACCTGTTCTGTTAACCTGTTAACCTAAGTCTGATAAAATAAAAAAGGATAAAAATACACTTTATAATTTCCTAAAAAATCGGAAGTGAAAATGGCCTAATAGTTCAAATATGATAAACTAACATTGGTAAATGGAAAATTAGATACTTTTTCAAAAGCTGATAGACATCTATAATAGATAACGTATATTAACACAAAAAATATATTATCTTAAAAACTGTAGGTGTGGTGCTTTTTTTCGCGATTTTTGGGGTTGGAAGTGGGCGTGGCAAGACTTTAAAACAAACTTGACCTGCTCAAACACCATGGGAATCTGTGTACCAAATTTAGTTGCTCCAGCTTATAGCTCCAGAGATCTAGGCGTGAACACGGACGGACGGTCGGATTTGGCTATATTGACTAATTTATTACTAGTTCCTACTTTTTTTGAGTTATTTTAGCATTCCGTCTTTAGGAATAACTGCTAGTCTCTCACCTTTCAACTCCACTTCCTTCCTTTTTCTACCTACCTCCATTGCGACTTTTGTCGAGCTCCGCCGTGTAGTTCCTTGGGGACATGGTGAGGCTAATGTCGCTGCATGAATCCCCGCTGCACTCGTAATCCTCATCCATGCCCACATCCACCGCCGGCTCAATGGGACTATGCGACTTGGACTTGGAGGGCGATGACTCTTGCGGAGATTGGGGCTGTGGGGGCGGTACCAGTGAATGATGCTGGTGCTGATTCTGACCCTCCTCCTGTGCCCGCGATGCAGACATGTGCTGGAGACGCGAGTGCATGCTTAGATTGTGTACATAATCCTGGTTCATGAGTTCCGCCAAGCGGCGATAGCTTAAATCTGATGGCGTTGTGGCATTGAAGGGCAGGAAACGGTTGTCCAGCGGATGTGGATGCGGTTGCGGATGTGGATGTGGATGGGGCAGGCGATGAGTCAACTCGGCATCGTTGGGCTTTGACGGACTTAGGCTTATGTTGTCCAAGGCATGTGAGGATTGGGACGGTGGTGCTGGTGGCTCCTTGCCGGCAAAGGGTGTGCCCAGGTAACAACCGCCGGCAATTAAATGCGAGAGCCGTTCATGATTCTGGGCAAAGTAGCCGTGCAGCCAGGGATTATACAGTGGAAACTGTGTCAAACCCAGCGCCGAGCTGGCCACAATGGCACGTGCATTAAACTCCCGATCACTATTCCGTTCCCGTTCACGATCCCGCTCCCGTTCACGGTCCCGTTCTTGATCGCTTCTCTGTTCCTGCTCCAGTTCCGCTTGTTCCGGAACAACGGCTGGTGTTTGATTGGCAATTAGACTCTCAATGGAGAAGGGCTTTGGAAACGGTTTGCTGACCAATTTGGTGCTGTTCTCCACCGGCGGCAGCAGCGCCATCTGCTCGTTTTGCATTATTCGACAGCAATTTAAAGAGCGCGCGACACGTGACGCAGTGAACCGTTCAAAGATCTGCGCGCAAATGAAACCCAAAAGGCAGCCGCAGACACAATACAACACTAAACGACACTGCACAACACTACAAACGGCACTCCACTCTCAACACGTACGCTGACAGCCAACGACGAATTGTGCACCCAAAAGGCTGCCAGCTATGAAACAACCACCAGCGCAACTCTCTCGCTCTCGCGTGTGCGAATGAGAGCAAATGTGAGAGCGAGAGCAAGCTCCGCCTCGTTAAAGGCCAATATGGCGTGCTAGTGTGAGTTGCTTGCTCGCTGCTGATTGGCTGTAGCTTAATTGCTGTTAAACCGGTTGCACTTGTCTGTTTTCTATTTGTATTGGGGTTGTTCTTGCAGTCACACACAAGTGTTTCTATACATATACATAAACATATACTATATGTTTGTAGGTTTCTTTGTATGCACATAGAGCTGCTCCCTAATTGCTTTCTCCTTGAGTCGTGCGGTAATCAGACTCAGACTAAACACAGCGCAACCATTAATGTGCCGCCTTTGCCACCGTTCACTCTACCGTTCTTCCGCTCTCCCGCTCTCTTCTAACGTGTAGAATGCGGTTGGAGTTTAGCTGGTGAATGAGGGGAGAGGGGGGGGAGGGGGTCCTGCATTGGTTGGTCTCGCGTGGCATATTACAGACCAATTTAAATGCAAGCATTAGTGCAAAGGGGGCTTTACACTTGCATCAAGGCCTCACTTTATGCATCATTAGCAAGCGATTCTCCTTAAACTTGCATTTATATGAATATACTAAGCGTAAATAAATCATTTCCTATACTCATATTAAAGCCAAGACTCCAGCAACGGTTCCTTGGCACCCCAACAGTTATCCGGCGGCAAAAAGAAAATTCAAAAGTCTAAACAAAACTAAACGTTAAAAATTTTTAAAACATGATACAACAAATGTCGCCTTTATAAATTAACTATCTTCTTAATTTTTATGAATTATAGAAGATTGTGTGAAAATTTCAGCCTTCTAGGTCTTATGGTTTAGGCTGTGCAGTAATCAGTGAGTTCGTCAGTCAGTCATTATTTATTTATTTATATTTATTTTATTAAATTAAATAAAATATTGAATATTAAATCTAAAAGAGGCAATACAGATTTCAGGGAGTACTAGCAACTAATGATGTATTTAAACTCTATCTGTTGTTCACTTTTACTATATTCAGATTATTTTAAAATTATAATTCGACTTTGTGACTTATATTAGCTAGTGAATAGTGTCCTTATTACATAAGTTGTAAGTCCTGTAGAATTACTGGCTGTCGATATATAACAAGGCTCCAGTGGCGCAATTGGTTAGCGCACGGTACTTATAATCAGTAACTGTGTATATGAGCAATGCCGGGGTTGTGAGTTCGAGCCTCACCTGGAGCAGGTGCAACGATCAAACGATCTGTTGTGGTGTCTACTTTTTTTTAATAAACAGCAACAACAAACTGCATAAATTGTACATTTTATTAGTTTGAACTCTTTGATTTTATCATAAAACTGTAGTTCAAAACTCTTGCCTATTATTATGCCGTTCACTCTTCACACTTTTGCCAATTTGCATAAATGTATGGTATGTCTGGCTTAATTTGGCCATAATTGACCACATTTTTGGCCATCAATAATATTGTTTGCATTCGCTTTATTCAAACGCAAACACTTTTCAAGCAATTAAATAACATTTGGTCACGTTTGGGTGTTTGAAATATTTTACGAGCATTTTAAATTGCAATACGAGTAATTTTGAATTTTCCTTTCTTATTTTTTTCTTTTTTTTATTATTTTATTATTCGCCTCGGGGCATAAATTAAAATATAATTATGCGCCTTGTCGGCGATTATTGTTATGATGATAAAAGCATGTCAGTTTTTGGCGCTGTGTCAATTTAACTTGGCAATAAGTTTTACAAAGAAATTTTCATTATTTTTTTTGTATATATATATCTATAGAATACATAAGCATTTTGTTTTCGCCAGACTCCTTAGCGGAAAACGGACAAATTAACGAAAGCCAACGAAGCGTTGAATGCGACCATATAAATCAGAGCGCTG
Organism: Drosophila falleni; assembly: GCA_035045575.1. Classification (NCBI taxonomy): domain Eukaryota; kingdom Metazoa; phylum Arthropoda; class Insecta; order Diptera; family Drosophilidae; genus Drosophila; species Drosophila falleni. Next base: position 12,151,505 of record JAWNOV010000011.1, read on the forward strand.
TTGACACCCGGGATTGTGGTCCCAGATACAGATACAGATACAGATACAAATAAAGATACAAATACAGATACAGATACTTTTGTAGCTGGCTGCGATAAAGAACAGAACGACGGCGCAAACAAATCGAAATTATTTACTGACAAATTGTTGCGAATACTTTGCATAGTTTGCGACTCGTTTGCAGCATTTAAAAAAATGCGCACAAAGTAAAATAAAATAATTAAAATTGCAGCGAGACATGAGAGAGTGCATCGATATCAATATATGATGACAGCCAAATAGTTTGTCAGGCATTTTTTTTTCAACATTCTCCTCCTCAGCACAGCAGCCCCTAAATTATATCGTTCAGCTAATAAAAATTTAATAATCATTACGTTCTGAAGTCGAACATGTGTTCGCTGTTTGTTGACCGCAACACACAACGAAAACTGTCCAATGTTTACCCAACAATTGACACGCCCACTTCACAATTTGCGGGCAGGACTGTGCGTGGTCACAGCTCCTGCTGCCTTTGTCTATATAATTGTGTCATTTTAACCCTTTCTACCTGCTTCCTACCTCGTCTCGATTGCCTTGTTAGTACAACTGTAATTAAGCCTTGCTTACCAATTGTTTATGAAATATAAATAGAAAATTGGAAACTAATTACGGTTGTCAGTTACATGAGCAAAGCATAGATTATTTAGTAATTAATAGCTATAATTTAGATATGCCATTTATCATAAATTCATTGATGTTTGAATTTGGCAATTTGAAAAGGGCGCGTCGAGTTCCATAGCAATTAGCTTGCAACAGCGTTATACATTAGGGCAGCACGCTAGTGCTATCGATTGTTTAGTGCTACTGCTCAAACCAATTATCGCCGGTTGGCATAGCGACACTCATCCCTATTTTACATCGGGTGGCAACCCTTTCTTTTCACAAAAAACGTTTTGCGATTCCCGTGCTGCAGCCGCTTTTCTTAGGTAAATATAATTTGTTAATTTAACAGACATCACGCTTTAAAGGTAGCAACTGCATATTACATAATTGCGAGCTTTATTTGTATAAAAATATGTTGCATATATTGCCATGAATTGCGGCAAATTGTTGTAGCAAAAATCGATTGAAAAAATGACCCCCAACTGCGATATTTTTTTCGAGAACATTCACTAATTTTGTTGATATTGTTTTTTCTGATAGGTAAACATGCCCGAGCTGACTGAAATTAAAAACGAGGCACCTTCGACCTCCGCCGAGGCGAAGCAGACCGAGGATGACGTTCGCGTCGAGGATGATGGCAGCGAGAGCGATTCGGAAATGATTCCCGATCTGGAGGAAGCCGAAACCGGCACCACACAGCTGGGCGGTGGCGCCACCGGTCTGCCCATCGATGTCGTCTCCAAGGCCAAGCAGTCGCGCGGCGAGAAGAAGGCGCGCAAAATTATGCTGAAATTGGGCTTGAAGCAAATCCAGGGCGTTAACCGCGTCACAATTCGCAAGTCCAAGAACATCTTGTTCGTCATCAACAATCCAGATGTGTACAAGAATCCCCACAGCGACACATACATTGTGTTCGGTGAGGCCAAGATCGAGGATCTGTCGCAGCAGGCTCAGGTGGCTGCAGCCGAGAAATTCAAGGCCCCGGAGGCAGCTGGTGGTGCTGATAGCGTGGGTGCCACCACCTCGGTAGCCCCTATTGCCGAGGAGGATGAGGAGGAGGTCGATGGCACTGGCGTCGATGAAAAGGACATTGAGCTGGTCGTCGCTCAGGCAAATACGACGCGTGCCAAGGCCATCAAGGCGCTGAAGAACAACAACAACGACATTGTAAATGCCATCATGGAGCTGACAATGCTCTAGAGGATTAACCCCCAGGAACTTGGTTGCTTTCGTTGATTACCCGCCTTTCGATACAATTACAAACAAACAACAAACACAAACAAACAAAGATAAAGATACCCTCTAATCCCCAAATGTTATGTGCATGCATCTCTGCATGCTTGTACACCAGTCGAACATTTAACAATTTATCAGGAGAAGAATAAAGTGACATACTTTATAAATTAACATTTCGTTTCGTTTTTTTTTCTTTGTACATTTATCAGAAATTTGGCTAACTGCAATTGATTTTAGAACTATGGCTTCTTGGTGAAAGCATATAAGAATTGAGGGTATTTTACGACTTTGGGTTACAATTTTATATGAAAAAAATCGATTTACCCTAATATATACAGGAGTATCACAGAAATCGAAAACAACCTAAAGCTACATACAATTTTGAAAGATTTTCGATTGGTTTCAATTTCTGTGGCATCCCTGATATTAGGGGGGTTTTATTTAGTTATATGGTATATGGTGTAATGAGATTTTTGGGATCTTTGCTACTTACAATCTAATATATAGTAAGCTTTTCAAACTTAAAGGTAAATTCGTATAGGACAGAAGGAGGACAACGGAGTAGTTATTACCCTATATAGTTGAGAGTTAAGTACAAGTTAAGATTCTGTAAATTAGGACTAGTTTAGTAGTTATAACTACTACTGCTGCTGCTGTTCCTGTTGGGTGGTTAAAGTTGGCTCGAGTTTCAGCACATGTGCTTGGCTGCGGGACTGCAGCCGTATATCCGCCGGAGTCTGCATCCAGGGCTCACCATCCGCCTGCATAGGAACCGTGGCATTCACTTGCAGCTGGAAGAGTAAGGACATTAAAGTGGCAGCTTTATTTGGCAACCAAGTTGGTTAAATACCCTTATTTGTTTGGCCTGTCCAATGCGCACGGGTTTGCTTATGTTGCACTGCAGCTGGGCAATGTGAAAGGATGACACAATGCCAAAGACCTCCATCATGCCATCGGATATGGAATTGATAATGCGACCCTCCCCATTCGAGTTGCTCAGCTCGCAGAGTTTGCAGCCAGCGCCCCACGAATCGATGTTGAGAAAGACCAGGGATTGCAGTTCCGGCAGCTCGACTAGCTTATTATCCAGATGCAGAATTAGTTTCTGCTCAATGCGTTCACAGTCCGGCTGCATGACCTGCTGGGTTCCAAATGTAAAGTACAACAGCTGTGGAAGAGTGGAAATGGTTAATCTCCTAAAAAATATATTTAAATATGCTGCAGACCTTGTTAAATATGCGACTGCTGAGCAGATAGAATCTCGACTCCCGTGTCTTGTGGAAGTTGTAGGTAATATAGGCATCCACACCCACGCTGAAGTAGTTATAGACATGTATAGTCTTGATGGGATGTCTTTGGATGGGCAGGCGATAATGCAGCTTCTCAATTTGCAGATCATAACGATCGAGATTCACAGAACGAGCACGTCGTATGCTTCGCAGAATCTGCAGCGGATCCAGCGTTGAGGGCGGCTCAGCGCCCCAGCCGAGAATCCGGGATAAATCGTTGCCCGTGCCCAGTGGCATTATGGCCACCGATGGTTGAGGTTTAATGTTCAGTGTATAGATGGTGTTGAGTACCCAGCCTATGGTGCCATCGCCTCCAGCCACTAGTATGCGACACGGACGTGGACTTGTCTTGGCCGCCCACTGCAGAGCATCCTGTGGTCCCCGTGTGCCCAGTTCCATCACCTGCATAGGATGCAGATAACCACGCAGCAAGGATAAGACACTGGAGCCTGTGCTGCTGCCAGATTTGGTATTGGCAATGACAATCAGTGGTTCCCAGTTGTCAATATTGGGCGGCTTAATGCCCGCCAGGTGCAGACGCACGGATTCACGGGTCCGGGCCGCCACAATGCAGTAAGGTGGATAGATCATGTCACGAAACTCGCCAAAGTCACAGGCAGCCTTGGTGTCCACCTTCTGGTAGCAGTTGTCGTGGTAGCAGCGCTGACACCAAGCACAACGCCAGCCATATAAACCGGGTCCGGCACTGCTCGTATCCTGCGGATGATCCGGTTCCGTTTCCTGACCACACTCGGCGCAACTGTAGCTCATGGGCAAATTGCCGCGCACCCACAAATGACGCACTTCATCCACATTGCGCAGCCATTTATCCTTGCAGTGATAAGCGGCGTCTGCCTGGCGCTGACACGCCGGCGCCGAATGTGTGCACAAGCCACAACAGTCGCAGAAGAGTCCGGCGGAGGGAGTCAACAGAATCTCACACACATTGCAGAAGCAGGCCTAGTGTGAGAGCGAGAGAGAGAGAGTGAGTAACAGGTGATGTCAGTTGGAGAACTATGGAGGGAGAGAGCATTACCTGTTCGAGTATCTTTATTGATTTCCAACTGTGACGTGTTTTGCCCGATATGCAAATTACAATATCTTCGGCCAGAATGCTGCGACATAGGAAAAAGAACACGCCCAGCGCCACAAGGGAGCCTATTAACGCCTCCACGCTAAGCTCTATGTGGGCAATATCCATTTCACTGCACAGCTGTTTTACTTAATTACAAGAATTATTACATTTTTTCGTGTTTATGTTTTATTTTTAATTTACACCCTGGCCAATTATAAGCCAGTGTTGAAAATGTTGCAAATAGCTGGACAAGAAATATTCGAGATGGCAAACAACAACATCTGCAATTGCATTAAATTGATATCCACGATTGACATGTATAATACAAATGGATTATAGCCATAAAAAAATATTTTTAATTAAGTTTTTTATCTTTTTAAATATATACGCTAACTTGTCAATTTGGCCGGCAAAAATCAAAGCGATAGTTTTCTCACGATATGTGCAACAGCTGATATATTTAATATCGATTTCTAATTCACTATGTCGATTACTTAAAAACATCGCACAGTTGTTAGCTGGTCAGTGTTGAGTAACACCGCCATAGTCACCGCACGTGGAGGGCACACATTTTTTAAAAAACATTTCTTTTGCCAGCAAAACGTGTGTTAATTCTAACTAAAGCATGGGACGTAAAGCGGAATATAGTGAAAAACCAAAGAAGGGACCCGGCCGCAAGGCCAGAAAACAGGGGGCGCCAACATTTCCCAAGAAAACGTTTGGTAAGCTAAGACTGTTCATTTAGTAGAGCATATTTTAAAGTGTTTCACTTTGCAGCGCCGATGGAGGATGAGGACAAGAAATTGACACATCGGCAGAAACAGCGAATGGTAAAGCGAGAGCAGAAGAAGGTGGTGCAAAAGGCAAAGCTAAAGGAGAAGCGTGCACAGCAGCCGCAACAGCGTAAGCAAAAGAAATACAACAGCGACAGTGAACCAGAGGAGGGGGAGGAATTAGTGAAGCAACAGGCGGAATCATCAGAGGAAGAAGTACCACAATTAGTGCCAATCAAACAAAAGAAACAAAAGTCAAATGGCTACACAGATGATAATAAGGATTGGCTAAAGCTGAAGTCGAAGAAACAACAACAAAAGAAGAAGCCAGACTCGGATGAGGAGGAAGTAGATGAAGAAGAAGAAGAGGAGGACTCAGAGAATGAACTAGAAGCAAGCGACGTAGATGAAGAGGATGACGAAGAGGAGATGGAAGAAGAAGATGAGGATGAGGACGAAGATGATGCACAAGTTGGTAAATTGGATGATCTGTTTGACGATGATGAAGCAGCTTCCGATGATGACAGTGAAAATGAAGACGATGATGAAGATGACGAAGATGACAGTGATGATGATGACGATGATGACGAGGACGATGATAAGCTGCCCATTGAGCGCGCCAACAAGAAACTGAAGAAACGTCTGGCCAAGGAAGCCAAATTGGCCGATGAAGAGATGCAAATGACCGTCGATCAGTCGGAAATCTTTCAATTGCCCGAAGCCGGCAAGGAAATTGATGAGGAAATGTCACTGCAAGATGTGCAACAGCGAATCAAGGACATCACACAGGTGCTCACCGACTTTGGCAAGTATCGCCAGGAGGGACGCGACCGCAGTGAATATGTGGATCAACTGCGTCGAGATTTGTGTCTCTACTACAGTTACAACGAGTTTCTAATGGCCAAATTGATGGACATATTCAAACTGAGCGATCTGCTGGAATATCTGGAGGCATCCGAGGTAGGTTAACAGGTGTCTCGAACAGGGAATATTTAAGAGTTGACCAACTTCCAACTGTCTTAACTTCATCAAAAATTAACCGATTTTCAAACGGAATGTCGTTTTGATCATGATTTGGCCTCTAAATTGATGCTGCATTTAAATTTTTATCATTTTGAAAATTTGATATATTTTCGATTTTAATCCAATTTTCCATGCTGACCCCTTGACATTTTTCGAAAACTTTGATCTCTCATTACTTCATCAAAAATTAACCGATTTTCAAACGAAATGTCATTTTGATCATGATTTAGCCTCTAAATTGATGCTGCATTTAAATTTTTATCATTTTGAAAATTTGATATATTTTCGATTTTAATCCAATTTTCCATGCTTACCCCTTGACATTTTTTCGAAAACTTTGATCTGTCATAACTTCATCAAAAATTAACCGATTTTCAAACGGAATGTCATTTTGATCATGATTTCGTCTCTTAATTAATGCTGCATTTAAATTTTTATCATCTAGAAAATTTGATATATTTTCGATTTTAATCCAATTTCCCATGCTTACCCCTTGACATTTTTTCGAAAACTTTGATCTCTCATAACTTCATCAAAAATTAACCGATTTTTAAACGGAATGTCATTTTGATCATGATTTGGCCTCTAAATTGATGCTGCATTTAAATTTTTATCATCTAGAAAATTTGATATTTTTTTAAAATTTAATGTGTGTTCTTCCAGGTTGCTCGTCCTCTGACCATTCGCACGAATTCCCTTAAGACGCGTCGTCGGGATCTGGCTGGCGCTTTGATCAATCGTGGCGTCAATCTGGATCCCTTGGGTAAGTGGACCAATGTGGGTCTGGTTATATTCAACTCGACGGTGCCATTGGGCGCCACGCCGGAGTATCTGGCTGGACATTATATGATACAGGGTGCATCCTCAATGCTACCAGTTATTGCACTGGCTCCGCAGGAGAACGAACGTGTGCTGGACATGTGCTCCGCTCCGGGTGGCAAGGGATCACACATTGCGGCCGTAATGAAGAACACGGGTGTGCTATTCGCCAACGATGCGAATAAGGATCGCATCAAGGCGGTGGTGGCCAACTTTCATCGCCTGGGCATTGTGAATGCTGTGGTCAGCTGCGAGGATGCCACCAAGTTCCGTAATATAATGACTGGCTTTGATCGTGTGCTCCTCGATGCACCCTGCACGGGCACCGGTGTTGTCTCCAAGGATCCCAGTGTCAAGACAACCAAGTCAGAGATCGATGTGCAACGTTGTTACAATTTGCAGCGTAAGCTTCTGCTGACTGCCATTGATTGTGTGGATGCCAAATCCTCAACTGGTGGCTATATTGTGTATTCGACGTGCTCCGTGCTGCCCGAGGAGAACGAGTGGGTCATTGATTATGCGCTGAAGAAGCGCAATGTTAAGCTGGTGCCGCTGGGCATTGATTTTGGAGAGCCCGGTTTCACCAAGTTCCGTCAGCATCGCTACCATCCCAGCTTGAATCTGAGCAAGCGTTTCTATCCGCACACAAACAACATGGACGGCTTCTATGTGGCAAAGCTGAAAAAGTTCTCCAACACCATACCCATAACCCAGGAAGAGCAGGAAGCGGATGAGAAGCAATTAAACGATGCCATTGCAGCTAATGAAAATGAGACGAGCAAGAAGACAGGCAAAGAGGAAGAGGAGGAGGAAACTGAGGAGACAGCAACGAAAGGTGGACCACGTAAAGCGCTTGGCAAACGTGCGGGAAAACCCAATCTTACTGACGTGGAACAGGATCTGAAGAAGAAGAAGCTCGAACAGAGCAAAACAAAATATGTAGCCAATGTATTTGAAAAGCCCATCAAAGTGCCGAAGAAACCCAAGGCAGAAAAACCCACTCTGGACTCCCAAGAAGCCACAACAAACGGCAACAAATCCGAAAAACCATCCAAGAAAGTGCAACAAACTGAACCCAAAAAGAACGGACCAAGTGAAGGAAAAAGTAACAAACCCGAAAAACAACCGAAGAAACTGCAACAAACTGAACCCAAAAAGAACGGACACAGTGAGAGCAAAAGTACGCCGCCACAATCAAAAGCCCAACCGAAACCGAATCCCAAATCGAAACTAACTGAAAAACTTTCCAAGGCGAAGCGTGTGGATGTGGATGAAGTGCCGCTGCTGGAGGGAAAACCCATTAAAACACAACACAAGCTTAATAAAAATAAGACCAAGAAAATTGGTCAGCTGAAGAAATCTAAACCACAAGCGGATAAAAAGCAAAGGTTCAAGAAATAATAAACACCATAAACTACCCAATTAGTATATAGAATTTTACTAAAATCAATTGTTGGACACGTTTCGGAGCTGAAATTAATTAAGCTAAGCAGAAAGTCTTTTATAATAAATAAAAACACATGGATTTTTTGGTGTGATTAAAAATGTTTTTCGTTCTGTTGGAAAATTAAAATTAATAAGGCACTCGTTATATTGTTTTTCCAACAGTTAATGCTTTATGACTAAGCTTACAAATCATTTTAATTACGAGAGATTACAAATATTATTTTAATTAATGTCAACTTGACAAAAATAATAGAGTAAGACCTCGCTATAAAAAACACAAATGGAACTAAAATATAAAAAGGGTTAATTAGGAGACAATTGCTTTTAAAAGTTTTTTTTAAATACAATTTTTTATAGAACTAATATATAAAAGGTAAGATAAGATAAGATAATTGCCATAGAAGTTGTTTATAACTACAATATTTAATAGAATTAAAATATAAAAGGTTTGTTATGGGATAATTACTTTAAAAATATTTTTTTATAATTAAAATTTTTTATAGAGAAAAGCGGTACAGAAAGTTTTTTCAGAAATGTTATTTTTAATGAAACTCTTTGGAAAAAATAATTAAATAAGTTCACCATACAAAATTTAATCATTATGTTTCTTTTAGTAAAAATTTTTAATTTAGAAAAGTTTGAAATACAGTTTTGCTTTGTAGAGTCTACTAAAAGATAGGGATTTTATATAGAAGTTTTACTGTAAAGTATTATCAGCCAGTGCGACTTAAACCCGTTTGTTTTTAAAGTCATTTGGGGTTAAAGATAAGAGTCTAAGCTTTGATGGAATGCAGCTTATGTTTAATTTGTTCAGTAACAGAATTGAAGCTGAAATGTACGGACTAATTGTGTTTACGCTGGGCATAGCGCTCTGCATGGGGAAAGAAGATATAGGGGAAATAATGGATGCTAATCGGCTCAAAATGCAAAGTATTCGAGCAAATCTGGATCGTCGGGTGTCGCCCTGTACCAATTTTTGGGCCTTTGCCTGTGGCAATTGGTCATCCAAATATGTGGATAACTTTGCGATAGCAGAGGAGCAATATGCCCGAGCAATGGCTCCATTGCTGGACGGTGGTTATGCCGGGAAACTGATAAAAGCACCACGATTATTGCAGAAAATGTCGGATTATTTTAAGGCTTGTGTGGGCAATGAACCTAAGGAGTTGGAGCTGCCGGCAGAACTGCGAATGGGAGACGCCGATTGGACAGTGGCTGCAGCAAAGTTAAGGAAGTACGGAGTCAATGGTATCTTCTTTGATGAGGCGGCAGATGTGGCCTACAACAATTCCTTGCGCTATGTGGTGCAGCTAAAGATGCCCGAGGATGAGAGCAGCTCCAGGACAGCACTTGGCCAAGAGCTGAGAGCTATAAGTGAGAAATACCGGAAAGAGGAGCCACCACTGCAATCCTGGACACTCGCTGAGTTAAAACAGGAAATCCCTCAAATCAACTGGCATAATTATTTTAAAGAGTTGCTGGAAACAGAACTGAAGGATGTGGATCTGCTGCTGGAGGTCAGCGATGTGGAATACCTGCGTGCCGTGGGAGATCTGCTGCAGCGAAGTAATGTAACTACAGTGGAGCAGTATTTATCTGCACGGCTGGCAAGTTTGGCGAATCTGGCAACTCCACGAACTGACTCCGACGATAGGGTTGCCACCTGTGTGCATCACATGAGAGCCGTGTTGCCGCTGGGCATGAACTACATCTACGCTCAATATGTATATGAGAGCAGTGAGGAGATAAGGTCTCAGATTGCCAATACGCTCTTTACGTTGACACGTAACTTTGAATGGTATATTTATGCGAATCGTTTGGGCTTAAACGAGGAACAGTTGAATTACGTGCGGCAGAAGCTGCGTGTGCGTTATATGATTGGCAATTTGCCAAAAGCCTCAACCAGTCCGGAGTTTTACAACACTCACTATGATAGTGTCAACTTTTCTAGTACTAATTTTCAGCATAATTTATGGCAAGCTTTGCGACTGCGCACCTACTTGCAACATGCTCCTTTGTTGCAACCAGGAGCAACTTTAGACCTACAACACTTTTATGTCAATGATGATTTGTTTCAGGCGCGAAATGCGCCGTACTTTGTGCCGGAGCGGAATACCATAATAGTGCCTTTGATCTTTCTGCAGCCCCCACTATATGATCGTCGCCAGCATATTATTCTCCGAACCGGTCTTCTCGGATTTATACTCGCACACGAGCTGAGTCACGGCTTCGAGTATGAAGGCATAGTCTTTGATGCCGCCGGAAATGAATCTCCCATTGGTTTAAGCATACGCCAGCTGCCCAAATTCCAAAGCGCCCTGGAATGTTTTAAAAAGACAGCAACTACTTCCCTTAAGGAGCGCATTGCGGATGTTAATGGCTTGCAGTTGGCTTATGATACATTTTTTGGCCTGCATCATAATTCCTCAATGTTCGAGTATCGACCTTATGAGTTTGAACGGGAGTTTGTGACGCCGCAGTTATTCCACTTGAGCTTTGCCCAGTTCTTTTGCGGTCGACTGCCGCCGGCCATTGGTCATGACATGGACGATGTGAGGGTCAATGAGGCCGTGCGGAATTTGCAAGAGTTTGCCATCGATTTCAAGTGTGCGCCACCAACGCAGTCGATCGCCTGTGAAATGTGGCGACCCGGCACTAAAAAGTAACGGCTCAACATTAAAATACCCTGTAAAATGTGCCAAAAGTGCTTGTTCAGACATTGCACAAGTTAGCTTTCCAAAAATAAGTAGCTAGCGTAATAGCAAAAATAGTAGTAGCTACACTGTAACTTTTATTTTTGAATAAAACTTTAAAATTTTATTTTTTGCCTATACTTCATGCATGCATTTTTTTATGTATTACGTCATATTAAGTATACGTAGCGTATACGCAATATTAAGTATACGCAGCGTATACGTAATGTTATGTATACGTAGCGTATAAGCAAAATTAAGTATACGTAGCGCATACGCAATATTATGTATACGTAGCGTATACGCAATATTAAGTATACGTGGCGTATACGCAATATTAAGTATACGTGGTGTATACGTGATATTAAGTATACGTGGCGTATACGCAATATTAATACTATATTACGTAATACTTTTAAGTAGTTATGCTTTTATTAAATAAAGCTAAAAGTGGTAACAGGAACAGCTTGTAAGCTAGAAAACAAAATTATAAAAAGAAAATAAATAAATATATTAATAATAAAAAAAAAAATATAAATAAAGAAATTGTACTAGCTAAACTGCATATAACATACTTACTATTTTATAAATTTGTAACTAAAGGTAAGCATAATGAATAGCCTGAAAAATTTAATTTCTAATCATTTCTAATAAAGTCATACGACCGTATCAAATAATACTCCCATTGCTACCTTTTTTATCACGCGGTGTTCATATGTTTTCACAGCAATAAGTATTAGACAAAAAGTATTTAACGGCCCATTCACTTTGATTGTCAATTGCAGTTGACAGGTAAAGGCGCACTCAACGACATCGTCTGCCCAAGTGTCAATTGAATGCAAATGCAAATGCAAATACCAACACCAACAAGAATGCCGGTCTCAGTTAAGCGAAAGCTTTTCATGTCGCTCTCTCTCTTCGCTCTCCGCTCTCTTCACTATTTACGCTCTCACGCACGCACGCATACAGATGCAGGGAGCAGCTACAAGTTGCCGCCAGCGTTGTTATCCTGTCTCGTTGGTGGGCGTCGTCTGTGTGTGGGACTTTACTCTCTGTCTCTCTCTCTCTCTCCCTTTCACGCAGCGTAAGCAAGTCAACGCTATGGAAAAGCTCACCTCCCGTTCTTAGTTGAACGCTGTCATTTGGCGTTATTAGACGTGAATTTAGCGTCAGTTGTCGTCGTCGCGGTTTTGCTTCATTATCTCTATAGTTGAGATTCGTCGTTGTTGTCGCAGCCTCCGCAATCTTTATAAAGTTATAAATTCAAAAACATAATCACAATAACTGCAATAACAACAAACAAAAAAAAACAAACTAATAGAAACCTTGACAGCATAACAAATTAATTTAGGTATATATTCGAAATAAATATTTTAAAATTCTACTTTTACTACGATATCTATGTGTAATGAAGCATTAAATATACTTAGCTAGTGTGTGATCAAAAATTAAATATGTTTAGTTGTGTGTGTGTGTGTGTGTAAGTTAAGTAATAAAAATGATAAAGGCGATAAACATTCAAAAGCCATGTGTACAACAATAATTTCAACATTTGTTGCACCTCAACCACGACACGCTTCTGACATCTGACTTCTGACTGTTCAACTGGAACTATAGTATGTACGAGTATGTGACTGCTTTCACACTTAAGTTATAAAAATAAAAAAAAAAATACAAAAATTGAGCGCGAAAAATAGATTTAAATTGGATAAAGTCTGCATAACACATTGCGCAAATAGGCAGACCGAAAAAAAACAAGAAAAAGATCTTTTCTTAACCGAATCCGTGGGAGATCCGAGGCAGGGGGCTGATCACTTAACAGCTCGCTCCATTGGCGCACAATGAGGCTTTTTAAATTGAAGAATAAGCATTTGATTGAGTCTAAATAGGTGTGCTCTGTTATTTAGCAAATTGAAACACACACACAAACACACACACACACAAAAGGCAGACAAATAAATTCATGATATTTACTTTGGCACATTGATCGTGCTATTCTTCTTCGCATTCTCCTTTTTTCTCCATTGTTCCAATCCTTTTGCACTTGAGAAAATTCCGCATCTTAATGCAAATCTTACTCATCTAATTAAATTATATGCATACATATCGTATGTTTATAGAATTATCTATCCATTCGATCGTTTTGGCTGCAGTTTACTTGTTTGTTGACCAAAGATAAACATTGTTATATTATGCATTGCGTTCGTTCGCCTCCAGAGTTGAAAATAAACATTAAATAAAAAAATAGAAAAAAATCGACAAGACCACAACAACAGAACCAAGACAACAACACAATAACAACAATAATAAAAATAAAAGTAAAAACAACCTTAAAGTAATTGAAAAGGGTGAGGCTAGTTCAACTCGACTCTGGGTTACCCTATATAGTGGATATACTCGTAAAGTTGTCTTGTAAATTATTTAAATAAACATTAAACAGTTTTAGTACGCTTTCAAGGTCATTAGCCTCGTATTTATAATTCTGAGTAGAGGCTTGTTTTGACTTACTTTTCAATTGCAGTTAGAAATAATTTTTAATAATTTAGTAAAATAAATTTAGTATTACATAGAAGGGAAAACAACTCTCCAAAATTTTAGAAATGTTAGAAATAGATTTTTATAGTTTTTTAAAATAAATTTAGTAACACATAAAAGGGAAAACAATTCTCCATTATTTAATAATGTCTCAGATAAATTATATATAATAAATTTATACTATACTATATTTAGTCATAAAAATCGATCAGGATTTATTCAATTCAAAAAATTATTTTAAAAAAAGCTCTCTATTTTTATACTTTACTATCGTGAATCCTATAAGTCGATAAGAATTTATTCAAATTAAAAAAATATTAAGAAAAAGCTCTCTATCTTTATACTACTCTATCTTTAATCCTATAAGTCGTTTTGGATTTGTTTAAATTAAGATGGAAATGAATTTATTGGCTTCTCTTAAAGTTTCTTATTTCTACGGATTCCTTGCTTTTTTGATCCCTGCTCTCAGCTTTCGTCTTAGTCAGCTTTCACTGTAGAACACCAAAGTTAACTAGTTGACTGCACTTTGCTTTCAAGTGCAATCAGTGCAAACACTTTGCAGGTAGCAAAGTTGCATTTGAAGTGCAGTTTTTGTTGTTGTTGTTCCTGCCACGCCCCTTAGTTAGCTAATTGATACTCCATTAGCTGCGTCACCGTTAATAGCTCGAATTGAAGCCGTTTCTTTGGTTACGAAAGGTTACAGGCAACCCACACGAAAACGAACACGAACATGAAAAAAAATAAACAACAAGTATTGCGACTTAAAATAAAACAAACTTTGTTTTAGAAATTTCAGCTTGTTTATGTATTCCTTGGTTTTTTCCTTTCTGATTTGATTTGGGCTTTGGTATTGAAAAGCGTGTGTGTGTGTGTGTGTGTGTGTGCAGCCAACAGGCAAAAGAAATGTCTGCAGCTTCACCTTTAATTTATTCTTCTGAAATTTATATAATAATTGCAAATGAAATTTTAGCTTCACCCGCACGTACATACATATATATTTTTTTATTTTTTCGTTTCGCATAAAATAAGTTTAGACTGAGGAGAGTTGCTGCCAGCGAAGTTCTTACAGGTTGACAGGTCCTGAAAGTTCAAAGCATGCTTTTCAAGATTTGTTAGGCTGTCGTATATGAAATTAATTCGCTTTGCAAACTTACAACAGCTACGTTGATGATATTGCACATACGCCGCGTGGGCCAAACACAGATAAAGAAAGACAGAGAGAGAGAGAGAATGGAAAAGCACAACACACACCTACACACACCCACACACACAGCATATTTGTGTGTGCTTGTTTTGGTTTGACTTTACATTCTTGATTGCCTGTTTCGACCCCAGCGAGCCAATTGCCAATTGGCAATGGACAAAACGTTGAGGCAGGGAAACAGACAGAACGACAATCGACAGTTCGACAGTTGGACAGTTGGACAGCTGGACAGTTCGACAGTCGCCTGTCCAGCGTGCAAACAATCTATTTATTTGCGCTGTGGCGTCCATAAATATCGATCATCATGGCGCCTGACTGCATCTGACTTTTAATTTGCTCCCACACTGATAAAAATAATTTTCTAAAATTAAAATTTTGGACACAAAACTAAGAATTTTGGTCTAAAAAATATTTTGAGAATATAAAGTTCTTAAATTAGGAAAACACATATTGGTTTAAAAAAAATTCCAAATAAGAACAAGTTCTTATATTAAGAAAATATGTTTTTAAAATAAAATAAAAATTAAAAATGATTTTAAAATTTAAATAATACATAACTATTTACACCTTCCGAAAAATGTAGGATTTTTATTTTTGCATTAAGAACTTTAATTTTTTAGATTAATATTCTTAAAATTAAAAATATGGTGTTGAAATGTTCCTATTTTAAGAACAAAATGCATGTTCTAAATTTTAGAAGTTATTCTTGTTTTTTTCAGTGCACTTTCCAGTTTAGAAACCATAAGCCAACAATTGCTTTCGCATCACATCGCATAGCGTTCATTCATAAAATTGTGTGAGTTTTTAACGTGGCTTTTATCACGCCTGCAGTTGACAAAACTCGTATTCGTATTTGGATTCCTATTCGCACATATGGCAGCTCATTGGCTCGCTAATGGCCCCAAAAAGACATATAATTGATATAGGGTCTCAAATGATAGCGACTTTGTGTTGGCGACACTTTCTTTATCGTAATCTGCCAGCATTATACAGCTGTCCCAATAAAATTTACAGCTATTATACAATTTATGTATAGCTTAATATATATTAAATATACAATATATAGATATTCTGTTGATTTCCCATTTGTTTTGATACTTAATAAATCATTTATAGTTTGGCGGTCTGGTAAATATAAATATAACGTATACGCAGCGTTGCAGCCAGCATGCATATATGTATATATATATATATTGGCAGTATTTACATTGAAAACCAGCAGCTGAGTCTGTTCGTCTGTCTGTCTGTTTATTTGGCTTTTGCTTTAGCTGCTAATTGTGCGCATTAGCAGGCAAATTAGACGCTTCTTTAATGAAATTGGAAGCATACACAAAGTGGGCTAACCAACCCAGTAAGTGTACGTGTATAAAAGTCATAATCTAACGCACCCGGTGCAAATATTGCGTTTGTTTGCCACCACACTGAGCATCATCATTAATAAATCGCAGCTAGACAAATATTTAAGCAAGGCATGCGACTCTTAATGTCACTTGAACGACTGGACTTGGAATCGGACCTAGAATTGGACTTGTTGCCTCAGTTGTCTGCTAAATGAGTCTCTATTTTAGACCCTGTACCTTAAAATGTATACTTATTCATCATGAACTAAATAGTAACTGTTTTTAAAGTATGTAACTTAATTACTAAGAACTTTTTTATAACAAGTCAGAAAGGCTATACTCGTGTTCCCGACAATAGAAATACCCGTTACTTATTTGAATATATTTTAAAGTACTTAATAGAAATTACTATCATACTTTTGCATACTACTGCATACTTTTGAGTTATTTTAATATGTATGAAAGTACAAAAATTCTTTAAAAAAACTACTGCATACTTTTAGGGGCTTGTATTGCCTTAATTTTTAAGAACTTTGGTTAGCTATTACTGCCGTTCTAATAGTCCGATCTTGCTGCTATTAAGTACGATAATAGAAAATATTAATAAGTAACGCTTATTTCCATAAAATATTTTTTATTTTAAGAACTGTGGGTTTTTCGTGTCAAAAATTTATAACAAACTTTATCTGCGTGGAGTATATATAAATATGTGTGCCAAATTTGGTTACTCTACCTCTTATAGTCTCTGAGATCCTTTTGTTCATACAGACAGACAGACGGACAGACGGACATGGCTATATCCACTTGGCTGTTGATGTTGATCAAGAATATATATACTTTATACTCCTTTTCCATGTTACATACATTCTAACGAACACAATATACCCTTTTACTTATTTTTCATACTAATGATATCGAGTATTTGATGATTTTTTAAAATTTTCCTCAACGATAATGATTATTATTAAGTAATTTTATACAAATTTGACTACAATCATTATATTTAAGTGATAACAACAACAAAATCACATATAATCATCATTTTTAAAAATAATGCCTGATATTTATTATTATTAATTTTTCTTAAATACAGGGCTTCTTACAGTCGTGCTAACTCGACTGTAGCCTTTGCCTTTGGTTCTCTTTTTGGCTGGAACTACTGTCTGGCCGGAAATGCAAGACCCCTAAGCTATCAACTTGAATAATTTATGTCTATTTTTGGCCTATGCCTTATAAGTTGGCCAAGATCAAAGTCAATTGGCAACTGCCTGCCTCCTTCCCCGTTTTGGCCACGTTAAAACCATCAAATCTAAGCATTACGAGTATGCTGGCCATTTGCTTTTGTGATTTTTTGGGCTGCACATTTTATTTGCACTTGATTCTTTAATGATTTGAGGTTTATTTATATTTCAATATAAATATTTAAATGCATTTATGTGATATTTTTGAAATAAATCTATAGATTATCAAGCATTTCATTGAGAGTAACATCTTTAATGTTAACATATTCATTAAAAGTTTGCTGATTGTCCTTTTTGTGGCATCATTACCTTGTTAAACAAGTTTAACAAGCGAAAACAACAATGGCTTTGATATTCGACATGCGCCCTTTGACATGAGCTCCGCCCAGGACATCAGCATAAACATTACACAGGGAACATATACACACACATACACACACATGTACCTTCAGTTTGACAATGACAAACAGTGTGTGTGTGTGTGTGTGGGTGGGTGTGGTATATGCGTGTGTGTGTGTGTGTGTGTATCTCGCTGGTATTTATTCATTAATAAATAACTTGACACTCTTTGTTTTAATCACAGCGTACTCTCGTACAAAAGCGAATCTCGTATTTGTTTTACCCTCATTATTATTATTGTTGTTGTTGCTATTGTTGTTTTGGCAACTGCTTCAGTCAGCTTCAGTTGCTTTTGTCCTCACGTTTGAGTCAATGTCGTTGCCAAGTATAAATCAGAATAAGTTAAGTACACATACTTCCATACATAAATATAATTAAATACAAATACACACTCAGTTAAAATTACCTACTTTTTTTATCGCAATCTACAGAATGTTGGCAATAGTTTCGGTCATTCGTTCTCGTGTTCGTCAAGTCACCTGGATATAGATATAAATGTAAAGATAATGATTGGTCGAATCAAATTATAAAACTGAAAACTGAAAATGTTGACAATGACGAATCATTCCCAGCGATAGCTTGATAGTTACTATATATCTAGAAATAAACGAGCACCAACACTGCGTATACGTTATGTTAAGCAATTAAAACTGAAAGTGACGAGTCGTGTTAAGAAGAAGAATATTAACTAACAGTAATTTTGTTGTAATTGAAAGTAACATATTTATAGATTTAACTTAACAGTTAACTGCAAACTGAAACTTAAATTGCTAAGCAGTTTTTTAGCAAGGTGATGTGAAAAATAACAGCAATAAATATATGTAAATATTTAAAAATACACTGTGCGTATGCGTAATTTTAATGAAGAGCCTTCAGAGTTTTTTCTAATGTAAAGTCAGTAAAAAAATATACCTTTAATCAATTTTTAGCAATAAGCTAAATTTATAAATCTAACTGAAGTCATACAGTGCGTATGCGTAATATATAAATTCAATAGAAATGAGCTAAAGATTTATTTAATTATGTATGGTTTGCATTGAAGCTGAAAATATGTTTAAAAAAGTATTTAATGCTTAATAAGTGTACACAGTGCGTATGCGTATTTTTATATATAGTAATATATGTATAAATATTAATTATTTGCTGAATCAAAAGTCAGCTGCTTATAGTAAAGTATAAAAGAACATAAATTTTCTCAGAAATCGCATTTCAAAAAAATGATTAAGAATAAGCAAATGCCAAAATGATAGCATATATATAAAAATAAATTTTAATTTTATTGACTCGTGGAAAAACAGTGACTGTGAATTAATTTCATTCTATTCTCAGTAAAGAAAAATCTGAATTAAGCAACAAATGCATTATCATTATATGACTTTCAGTTACACAATTCTTATAAATGGCATGATATGATTTAATGCAAATCATGTAATTTATTGTTAGATCAAATGTATGCCCAACCAGTTTCTACTAATAACTATGAGAAAGAAACGACAATCATTCGTAATACGGTTCAAATAGTTATTCTATCGGAGTGTATTATTTAATCGGAGTGTATTTAGGTTTTTAGCTAGATTCTCGGCTAGCACAGGTAACACAGTAACCCCGCCCCAAAAGTGTAGAGGCCATAAAGATTGTTGTTTATTAGTTATCTGCATATTATCTACATATAAACAGAGATGGAAAGAAAGTGCGGGGGGATCGAGAGAGACAGAGCCACGTGATTTAAGCATGTATTATTTGTACAGATTTTTTTTATTATATATGTTCTATATACGAGTATCTGGCACAACTCAGCGGCATGTCTAGCATATATATTTATATGCATATATCTATCTGCCTGGGGCTAAATTTTATGAGTTTCGTATTTTTTTTTGGAACTTGGACAGTGCGTGAAAAAGTTCAGAGCTCGTTTTTTTATCAGTTTTCAAGAGTTATCAACAAAGTGTTTCTTTCACATTTTCAGCTCGTCAACATATTTGCGCAATTGGTACACTGAAAAAAAAATCCTTTCTAAGAATTTAGTTTAAAAAACTTGCATTTAGCTTGAATTTTTTTAGGTATGTATTCGGGATATAATACCTTAATTGAGATATTACGTAGATAAAATGGCAACGATATTAAAAAATCAACATTTACAAATTATTTGATCTTACTCAAAACAAATATTACAGAACCCCAAAAAAATTAAAATATTTTTGAGAAAAAGCGGACTTAGTTAAAGTATTTCATACTTGATTTATAAGAATCCGGGACTACCGTACTTTTGAAACCGCTGGGATTAATTTAATCCCGGAATCCCCGATTTTTTTTTCTGTGTAGCTGAAGTGATCCGTTGAATTGCGCATCGCAGTGTGTTTCGGGTTCATCCGACAGCCATAACCTGTCCACACTTAAGAAACACACACATAGATACACACACACACACACACACACATGACGTCCCGTTGACATGTGCCCCGTTGGAGATACAGGGAGACACAGTGACAGGAAGCTTGTCATAAAAAGTGCGTCGTATACTTGGAACTATCAACTGGCAATTAGCCAACAACAACAACAGCAACAACAACAACAACAACAAATGTGCAACATAGCAACACTGCAACAGTGTGGCAAACAACATTTCATGTTAAGAGACTGAAGAAGAAGACGAAACCACAAAAAGAAAACAGAGACAAGAATCTAATTACCAAGCAAGTTACTCTAACCACATCCTTCCTCCTTGCAATGGCCGACGATGAATGGCAGGCATTGGTGGAAAGTCTGGGTGATGGCAATGACATTAGCAACCTATCAATGGAAATGCTGCAACGGCTAATTGGCTCCCAACCGGCGCACAGCGGTGTCCAACTCAATCGCACTCTGGAGGAGCAATGCAAGCAAAATGCTGAACTGGACGAGATCCTCTATCCAACCCACACAGTCTCGGATAAGCACAGCAGTAGCATCCACACAGCATCCACATCATCAGCAGACAAGGTGGTGAGTCCATAAGCTGCTTTTTATACGCCAATTTAGTCATGACTTAACCCCCTAACACTTAAGGCTGTCTCAAGACAACTTATACATTTAATTACAATTACTTAAAAAGTAATGCATTTTTTAATATTAGAATATTTTTTAACTGTTGCTAATAAACACAGCCAATCATTCAAAAAAGCTTTTAAGCTTTCAAAAGCTTTTAAAGCTCTTTTTTTATATATATATTTATATTTAAATTTCATCTTTTTAAATGTGAGATTTTTTGGATAAATACAAATTAAATATTAGCCCATCAATTTAGCTTATTAAATTTTTTCTGAAAGATAGGATTAATAACTAATTAAATTAAGTGACATAAGTATATGCGAATATATTTATTAAAATCGAGCTTTTTATCACTGAAAAGTCTTGAGTAATGTATTTATGTTTTATCAATTTACAGGTAAACGAAACTTCTAAAGAGTATCTTAACATATTTTAGAAAAAATTATTTGAATTGTTTCTATCCATAATTTTTGAAGTGTGTCCTTTAGAGCTAACTGTCTTTAAGCCAATTTATGGCTTCCTAACTAACACAACTTGTCTTTTGACCAACCAATTTTACTGATAGTCAAATTCGTTAGAAATTTGAGTCATTCTACTGCACAAGCTGCATTTAATAATTGAACAAACAATTGTTATTAGCAATGTCCAATTATTTATGGTTATCAATGTCAATTGAATGAAAGTAGACATGGGGAAAATCCCCGTCATCACCAATTTACACAATTTTGCACAAATCAATGCATGTGTAACTATAAAGATATGAAATGTTATAAATTAAATTGATAACACTCATAAATATATTCCACGCTTACACTGCGCTATGACTTAGCAAATTTAAAAAGTATTAAATAATTTAAAAGAGATAATTGAATTTAATGGAATTAAATAAGAATGTAAACTTCTTATAAATACTTTTATGTTAGTAATTAAAATTTGCGTATATTAAATGATAATATTTGAATATATCTTTAAAGTTCAGTGCATTTTTCAAGTACATTATAATTTGCTTAATTGGCAGCAATACTTAATTGACAAATAATTGCTCAAAAATGTTTAATAATCTGCAATAGATGCACATTGACAATAATTTTGCGTTAATTGCGGCAATTTATATGTAACATTATACTATAAATAAACAGATCTACAAATAATTGGCTTGTTAGTCAGCAAATAAATGTAATTATACTCAGTCATAAATATTTTTGTTTTCTTTTTTATAAATATTTATTTTTGTGTGCATAAATATTTATTTTTATATTTATAAATTTTTATATATAAATATTTCTTCTGTATACAAAAATATTATTTTTATATTTATCAATTGTAAGCATTTTTTCGATATTTATAAATATTTTTTACGCATACAATTCTACTTATATTATTATTATTTTACCGATTAATAGTAGTAAGTAGTAAGTTTTACTTCTATTATTTTTATTTTATCGATAAATATAAATTTTATTTCTATATTTATACATTTTTTTCTGTATATATAAATATTAATATTTTTTTTAATATTTTTTAATGTTACTTAATTTATTCGCAGAGCTTGCACTGTCCCACCTCCTTCGATTCGGTGTTGTGTTGGCCTCGAACCAACGCTGGCAGTTGGGCGATTCTGTCCTGTTTTGAGGAGTTTAAAGGTGTGCACTATGACACAACAGGTGCGTATGAATTTGAGGAATAAAGCTGTAAGTCGAAAACACTTTAACTCTCAATTGTTTACAGAGAATGCAACGCGTTTCTGTCATGAGAATGGCACCTGGAATCACTACTCCAACTATACCAGATGTCATCAGCAAACGGGATCTTCGCCAGTTGTACCCGATTTCTCAGCCAGCGTTGAATTGCCGGCCATTATCTATGCTTGCGGTTATTTTATAAGTTTTGCCACTTTGGTGGTGGCTCTCATTATATTTTTAAGCTTCAAGTAAGTGTAATTTGCTAATAGGTAACGAGTATATTTAATTTTATTTG
Source organism: Drosophila falleni (assembly GCA_035045575.1). Taxonomy (NCBI): domain Eukaryota; kingdom Metazoa; phylum Arthropoda; class Insecta; order Diptera; family Drosophilidae; genus Drosophila; species Drosophila falleni. The sequence goes on from JAWNOV010000011.1 coordinate 12,174,224, forward strand.
AAACTTTATGCAGAGATTTGCGCTGTTTGCGAAATACTATACATGCGAATCTGTTCCTAACCTACATCACCTCTGCACTGCTGTGGATCTTGACACTCTTTCTGCAAGTGGTAGTTATATATGCTAATATATATTTGCATCACATTGATATAATTCGTTTTTTTGCTTAGATAACCACCGAATCTAGTCAGGCTGGCTGCATAACACTAGTCATTATGTTTCAATACTTTTACCTGACCAACTTCTTTTGGATGTTCGTTGAGGGTAAGTAAATAATTGGAAATCTTCCTGCAACATTTTTTAAATACATATTTAAAAAAATTAATTTTAGAATGAGCCACTTAAGATTACAAACAATTTTTCCATTTATCTTTACAGCAGATGTTCGGTTATTAAATATATATATATATTAAATTTATTAATAAAAGAGCTACTTCAGATTAAAAACAATACTTCTTCTTGTAATATTCTGAACAATTACAAAGAAGTATTTTTAATTTGATTTTTATATTATAATTAATTGGCGTATATGAAAACTTTTCCATTTGTTCACTGAACAATTTTCTAACTTCCTGAACGATTAGAAACAAGTATTGTTTATTTGATTTTTATATTATAAATTTAATTTTATTTTTAAATCAGTACGGAATAAATTTAATAAATAAAACAATAAATGTAAAATTAATTTGTAAATGAAACACTTGAGATTTGCAACAATTTTGCTTACTATCTTTCTGCACAATCAGAGTTATTGCTAATTTGATTACAAAATAAATATAGATTTTTGAGTTTTAATTATTTGCAGGTCTGTATCTCTATATGTTGGTGGTGCAAACATTCGCCAGCGAGAATATAAGCTTTGTTATCTATGCCTTGATTGGCTGGGGCTGTCCGGCTGTCTTTATATTGTTCTGGTCCATAGCCAAGGCATTTGCACCGGTTGAGGAGAAAGATCATTTCAATGGTGTAAGTGCGTCATCAGATTTAATTTCCTTCAATTGTTTGATGACTTATTTATGAATGTAGCTGGACATTGAATGCAGTTGGATGAAGGAATCTCATATTGATTGGATATTTAAGGGACCGGCATCATTTGCGATTCTAATTAATTTAGTTTTCTTAATACGCATCATGTGGGTAAGTGAGATGGCGGGATTTAAGTTCAATATTCCTCTTTTACTAATAAATGATTTCTTCTATGTCAGGTTCTCATTACAAAGTTGCGCTCTGTGCATACACTGGAGACACGGCAGTATTATAAGGCATCCAAGGCTCTACTTGTGCTAATTCCGCTCTTTGGCATTACGTATCTGTTGGTTTTAACCGGACCCGAACAGGGCATCAGTCGGAATCTCTTTGAAGCCGTGCGCGCCTTTCTGCTCAGCACACAGGTACACTGAGAAAAATATCCATTCTAAAAAGTTTAAAGTATTCAGTTTAAATTCATTATCTAACTTAAAAATATCTGTCATTTTTTAGGGCTTCTTTGTGGCATTTTTCTATTGCTTTTTGAACTCGGAAGTGCGACAGACTTTGCGACATCGCTTCATCAGATGGCAGGAGAGTCGAAGTATAAATCGCAGCAGCTCAATGAAGAATCGCAGGTGCGTCTATAACACGAATTAATACATTAAATGGGTTTACTTTTACTACTTATACATACATAATTGGGCCTTGTTTTTGTTGTTGTCACATTGCATCATTATTTAGTGCTGTTGTTATTGTTGTTGTTGTTGCTGCTGCTGCGACTCGCTGTTGTCATTTAACCAAATTAATTTCCATTTCAGACATCGCGCATCCAAAGACTACTCGCAGCGCTCGCGTACTGAAAGTCTACGGTGCGTATACGCAATGCTACTCTTCATGTAGTTGCAGTTTCTCGCCCCTTTAACACACCCTCTCTCCTCTCACACACGACTCGTTTCAACTAACTTAGTGACGTACTACTGCATGATCTGGTTACTTAAGTTATATCTTGTTTAATTTATTTACTTATGATTTTACTTTTATATTTTTTTATCCCAATTATAGCCTGACTTTGACAAGTCCCGTGCCTGCTGGACACTATGAATGATTATTATAGTTTAAAAAACCACCGAGATTTGCTTTTTATATATTATATATGTCAAACATACCGTTTTGTATATACATACATTATTAAAGTATTATTTTCTTACAATTAATGGCAATGTACTCGTACAAATGTATTTGAATTTCATCTCAATCTTTTGCAGTACCGAGGAGTGTGTCATCTGCTTGCGTCCATCACCGCATACTCGTTTGGGCTCATTGAAACGCTATCACAGCATTGATCTAACCGACTTTGTTTAAATAACCGACTAATACTTGCATTTACATCAAATTAAAGGCCAAATTAAAATCACTTTACTGCATAGACTCGACTTTAAGTTTATTCTTGTTGAAAGTGACTTGAAGTTACAGGAAAAATGTTTAAAACTAACGTATTTGTATTATACTCATATTTTTAATTATAAAATCTCTCACTTAAGTTAAGTACGCAACGAAAATGTAACATAATACATAATTTATTTGGATAAATTAACATTAGGATTGTGCAGAGCGCAACTAAATTGAAAAGTTCAAAGGGTCGAATTGAAAATTCATTCATTCAGTTGCACTGTGCACACTATGACTATAAATATTATATTAAAAATTAGCTATAGATTTGCTATGTTTTCAATTTGTTTGTCGATTATGTGCCAATGCGTGCAAAAATGTTACAATTACATATTTTATGTATATTATTAACCCTAGGTATTTTTTTTTATTAATTACCATTTGTCACTTATAATTTTTTGTTCTTGCTATTAATTTATTTTCTCATAAGGTCACATTGTTTGTATCACTGATAAATTTAATTCAATTAAAAAATAAACTAAACAAAATACTATGAAATGCAAAGAAAAAAACAAAAAAAGGAAACAATTTAGTCTCACACAAATATGCAAATAAAGCTTTTAAAATATTAAAATTGTCAATTGATTAATCATTATTATGTCTTAAAAATAATATACCTGTTATGTGCATGAGTATGAAAAATCTGCAAATATATTTATTATCTATTAACTAAAGCTATCACTGTCAATGCCAATATCATCGACATTGTCACTGAATTCTCCCTAAATGTTAATTTATGTTCTCGGCATTTATGTATACTATATATCGGAGTGTGTATGAGTGTGCGTGTGTGTGTGTGTTTGTATGTATTACTGAGAGAATTATACTATAACTAATTATTGTAAAAAATGAAATTGAAATTCAAGTTCACAAGTTCACACGGGGCTGGTCTGCCGGAAACCATTTGGTCTGCAAAAAATGTTTCGAGAGGACGCTTAACGCTTAATATGTATTGTTTGTTAATACATAATAATTATTAGAAAAAAAAACATAACAATTACACTATTAACTAATTAACGCACAGAGTGGGGAGGCGGTAGCTGGCGGGGATTTAGCTCCTCCTTCGCCTTCCTTACTTAAAAATAATATCAAATGCACTCGCCGGGATTCTGTGCGCAGTATTTGGGAAATAGAGCTTCAGCTTTAATACCCAGCTCGACCAGGCGATTGCGAAACAATGAGATTCGTCGAAATACTTCTGGCTGCACAACATCAAAATCGTGATCATCATTCGGATCTGACCAGAGGCGTTCCGCCAATGCCGCTGCTCGTGGCCATAATCGATTGTCCAATTGATTCTCATCCACCTGCTCCGTCCACATGCACGCCTCGCCACCCAGCACCTGTTTTAAATAAATATTTCGTTATATAAGTAGTCTCTAAATGATGTTCAGTAACTTTACCTGTTTGCGACGCTTCTTGTCCAGACGCATGCGTTCCCAGGGACGATGCTTATATACATTCTGCCAGGTGCGATAGGGTGAACAGGCAGCTTCACCTGTTGCCCGCCAACTGCCAAAGCCACAATCCAAATACCAAGCATCCACATGAGAGAAAATAACATTGTAGCCATTGTCCAACAGGTCATAGTTCTCCTGCCACGTGCTGCCGCCCCAGACTTGTACCACGAACTGACTGTTCGGTAAACATTTGGTGTTTGTCAGCGCACTCGACCAGACAACCACATGCTTGGGAGCGACACTTCCATTGGCCAGCTTTAGCCTGTGTATGGGAAAATGGAACATTACAAAGCGATCAAAGTAAACATTAGAGTGGGTCAATTTATTATAAATATGGAAAAAATTGACAATTAAGGAAGAAAAATTGAGTTTCCAATTTTTATGCAGTATGAAAATAGAGGTAAAATAACGATAAAATAACAATCCGGTAGAAAATCGGATAAAAATTGACAAAGTTATGATAGATTGAAGTTTTTGGAAATGTGTCAAGGGAAGAGTATAGAAAAAATTGACAGTTAAGGAAGAAAAATTGAGTTTTCCAATTTTGATGCAGTATGAATATAGAGGTCAAATAACGATAAAATTGACAATCCGGAAGAAAATCGGATAAAAATATACAAAGGTTTGAAATTTTGAAGTTTTTGGAAATGTGTCAAGGGAAGAGTATAGAAAAATTGACAGTTAAGGAAGAAAAATTGAGTTTTCCAATTTTGATGCAGTATGAATATAGAGGTCAAATAATGAATAAATTGACAATCCGGAAGAAAATCGGATAAAAATTGACAAAGTTATGATTGATTGAAGTTTTTGGAAATATGTCAAGGGAAAAGTATAAAAAAAAATTGACAGTTAAGGAAGAAAAATTGAGTTTTGCAATTTTGATGCAGTATGAAAAAAGAGTTAAAATTATGATAAAATTGATAATCCGCAAGGAAATCGGTTAAGAATTGACAAAGTTATGACAGATTGAAGTTTTTGAAAATGAATTCTAAGAATAATTGTCCAAGAAACCAAGCTCATTTTTATTGCCTGCTTTTAGGCGCTTGTATTTCTTTAATTATATTAAAAATAACTATTACTGCTCTTCTACTTATCCGATCCAACTAATTCGTATCTCTAAATTCATAATAAATTAACATCTATCTGGAGTTTTTTTTTTAGCTAAGTTCCAACCAACAGACAAGTAATCATATAAATATATCGCTCGATATTGATTTTAGACCCATGGTTTATTGAGCAATTCTTCTTAGAATTCATTGTAGATTATGATTTCGGTGTAATTTCTTTTACTCCATACAAATTGACCCACTCTAGTGAAAATATATGGTTTTATGAACTTACCTAGCATTGGATTGTAACATAAAATCACACCACAGACCACGCAGATCTGTGTCGTTAAAGTACTGCGCCCAGCAATCCAGATTCACTTCATCGCCGCCCAGGTGAAAAATGTCCGTGGGCCCCGTTAGCTGGAGGAACTCCTCGTACAGGCGTTGCATTATGAGGTAGGTGTGGTTATTTTTGGGATTTAGTTGACCGCAAGGCGGTTCGCCACAGTAAAAACTCCATGGCTGTTGATTGATGCACAGCGACAATTCGCCTAGGCCACGTTTCGGTCCCCAGTCCCAGCCATTGCCCGCATGAGCCGGTGCATCCAGCTCCAAGAGCACTTGTACGCCATAAATCTTGGCAAATTCGACAATTTCCTTGACATCCTCATCTGTATACGTCTCGCTTTCCGAGTAGGCACCGTGCTCAGCCAGTTCGGGATAATGCCGGGATACATATGGAAAACTTTGGGCATCTGTTATGTGCCAATGGAAGCGATTTAGCTTAGCCAAACCCATCGCTGCAATTGTTCGTTTAATTGCCTCCACGGAAAAGAAATGCCGTGAGGTATCCAACATGAGTCCACGATAGCGAAACTTGGGCACATCATTGATCAATGTGCTGGCATAGGTGTGCAACAGTCGATCCTCATCGTCGTACCAGATGAGCTGCTGCAGCGTGGACAGGCCATGACGTGCCCCAAAGAACGAGTGTGCTGTGATGTGCACAACAAGCCGTCTATGTTCATCTAGGGATGATAAAATACTTTAATTAATGAGCAATTCAAAGACTGTTTTTAGAACTATTATAAAAGGCGTGACTGATCTTATTAAAAAATATATATATTCGAAAATCAACCTTTAGAATTTTTCTATTTTTTGAGATATCTTAACTATTTTTAAAGATTATGTATTATGTTGTCTTATACATCCTTAACCAATTTAGTTAAAATCGGATCATTATATCATACACCTCCCATTGGAATGACCTGTCGAAACTAATCGTAACTTTAAAATCATTTGTATTCTTGATATTGCGTATACGCTGCGTATACTTGATATTGCGTATACACTGCGTATACTTGATATTGCGTATACACTGCGTATACTTATTATTGCGTACACACCGCGTATACTTGATATTGCGAATACGCCCCGACACTTTTTCAAAAACTTTGATCTCGCATAACTTCATCAAAAATTAACCGATTTTCAAGCGGAATGTTATTTTCATCATGTTTTGGCCTCTAAATTGATTCTGCATTTAAATTTTCATCATCTAGAAAATTTCATAATTTTTCGATTCTAAGCCATTAATCATCCAATTTTCCATACTGACCCCTTGACATTTTTTCAAAAACTTTGATCTCTCATAACTTCATCAAAAATTAACAGATTTTCAAGCGGAATGTCATTTTGATCATGTCTTGGCCTCTAAATTGATTCTGCATTTAAATTTTTATCATCTAGAAAATTTCTTAATTTTTCGATTCTAAGCCATATATTATCCAATTTTCATTTTACATTTTTTCAAAAACTTTGATCTCTCATAACTTAATCAAAAATTAACCGATTTTTAAGCAAAATGTCATTTTGTTCATAATTTGGCCTCTTAATTCATTCTGCATTTAAATTTTTATCATCTAAAAAATTTCATCATTTTTCGTTTCTAAGCCATTAATCATCCAATTTTCCATACTGACCCCTTGATATTTTTTCAAAAACTTTGATCTCTCATAACTTCATCAAAAATTAACCGATTTTTAAGCGAAATGTCATTTTGTTCATAATTTGGCCTCTAAATTGATTCTGCATTAAAATTTTATTTATCTAGAACATTTGGTATATTTTCGATTCTAAGTTGATTTCCTGATGTCAACATATCTCCCAGATTATGCATGTTTCGTTCTCTATAACATCAAATCAGTCTGCAAGGCAATATTATTTTCAAGTTCACTTACAGGTTGTGCTTAAATGATAGCTCTCATTATTATCCAGATTGAAGTTAAGTTCGCTGGAGTCGTGCACCGACAGCTTCACCTGAAGACTGTCCAAATCGCCGGCACGATGTAAGCCAAATGTGGAGCTGAAGAGCGAAGCAGCTGGCGGCATTTCAGCCGCTTCAGCATCGCCATTGTGCTGTCTCAGCCTGGACGTTGGTTCACTGACAGATGCCGATGCCGCCGCAGCCTCAGCGTGTGTGTGTGTGGCATAATCCAATCGCTGAATTTGCCGCAAATCCTTGACAAACCAATCGAAGGCCACCTTCAGCTGCTTGGCCACCTCGCGATGCGGCGAATCCAAACGCAGCTGCACATCCTCCACGGAGAAGCGCAACGTATGAGCGCTGATCAGTGATTTGGTAGTGGGATGTGGCCAAATGTTGATGTCCCCACAGGTCATAGAACAGCTAATGAAGGACACACGCTTTGTATTGCCATTATTTCTGTGATAACTTGACCTCACACATCTGTCATTCTCGCACTTGTATGTCCATGACTTTTCCACGGGTCTGAAAAAGCAGTTTTTAATTAGATTAATGGGTAACTAATTGAACTGGCCAGGGACGGTAATCATTATAAGTAATATTATAAAAATTACTTGGTTATGATTATATTTAAATTTTTTTATGTTTTTTATCAAGAATAATCATCAGTTTTAAATAATTTAATAAAACTTACACCATAATCATTATTTAAAAAAAAAAAAATAAAAATCAAAAGTAATCATTATTTTTGATAAAAGAAAAAATAAAAATCAAAAATAATCATTAATTTTGATAAAAAAAAATAAAAATCGAAAATGATGATCAAAAATGATTTTTATTTTTCTTTTTTTCATTATTTACGGTCCCTGGAATTGGCATCTACTTACATGGCAAAATGATTGCGATCCTTGTGACTGTGTGGACGCGTCTGTGCCTCGCTGTATGCCTGTGTCTTGATCACTCCCTGATTCCAATAAAGCACTGTCAGTATAAATATGGCGCCCGAGAGCAGCGCCAGCAAAGCACGACGCAGAGAAACGGCCAGTGACATCTTATAGAGGTACCGTAGGCTGGAAATATATATAGAGAAAAACAATATGTTAGTCAAGACCAAAGAGACTGCTTATCTGTTATCAGTTGACATCATCAACCTGTGAGCTTAAATATAAATTAAATAGTTGAACAAACAATAACAAAGGTCTGTCTTTGACTTTGTCGTTGTCATTTAATGCGGGTGACCCACAAAAGAGACACAACAACAACAACAACAGCAACGCATCGAACTTTAATCAATGTTCGCGATTTGGATGACTTGAGCTTGGGCTTAACAAGCGATAAAATCTTAAGAGAAAACCCATTTCCCCATTTGCCACAGTGGACTAGCCTCTTTTTTGGCTTGGCATTTATGACACACATAAAGCGCATAGATAAATTGTTTGTCTTTCATATATACATATATATATAAATCCAGACACGCAACCGTTTAGAAATTGAAGCTAGCTTAGGATTTTCCTTTGTTTACCCGCTTCGACAGCGCATAATGTGGAATGAAAAGCATATAAAACGTTTGCTTAAATATCCTATCAATATGTTGCACGAACAACAGTTTTCCCATTTAATATGTTTAAGTACTTGGTTATAGTTACCCAAGATGCGCCTGACCAAATTGACGGTTATTGTATTGCAGTTTATATCGCATGTTGTCTAACAATATTGCAATTGATTTCAATGTAGCAAACAATGCATGCAGGACATTGGAGGTCACTCAAAACACATATTTTAATACGTTTTCTGTTGAAAAATATTTATGGAAACATGTCAAGTTCTGAGATTGCTTTGATGGGAATACAAATTGGATACAAAAGCGTATGAAAAATTAACAGTTAAGGAAGAAAAATTGAGTTTTCCAATTTTGATGCAGTTTTAAAATAGAGGCCAAATAATGAATAAATTGACAATCCGGAAGAAAATCGGAAAAAAATTGACAAAGTTATGAAATTTTGAACTTTTAGGAAAAGTGTCAAGGGAAAAGTATGGAAAAAATAGACAGTGAAGGAAGAAAAATTACGTTTTCCAATTTTGATGCAGTTTTAAAATAGAGGCCAAATAATGAATAAATTGACAATCCGGAAGAAAATCGGTTAAGAATTGACAAAGTTATGACAGATTGAAAATTGAGAAAGTGGTTGAAATATACCCTGTATTTATGATATATCTACCTTATTAAGCTACTTCTGAGACTCTTCCTATACTTATCAGTTTGCTAAGCTATAAGTAACTTTATTTATTATACGTACAACAAACTAGACAAACAAAAGTAAACTTGCAAGTTTGTCACAGCGATGTCACTGTTTGCTTATCGATTTATTACTTAAATTAAGTTAACATTGATGGTCATATGCGACTTTAAACTGTGTCAATTACCACAGAGAAACCCACCCATATATGAGCACATTCAGGGACAGGTCGACAAACTGGTGACTAATGTACACCTACATAGATGTAGGTGTAGTAGTTGTTGTAGTTAAAGGTGGTTGCTAAATCCATATAGCCTGCGGTACATAGACACACCCTGTGGTGTTGCAAACGCTGCGTGTTACAGTTTTGAAAATATGAAAAAAAATAAAAATACTTTGTACAGGAGCCGTAACACGTGCCACAAAGTCCACAATTTGTTGCGCCCTGTCAATACCAAATGGTCAGTGGCATAAAAAAGCAAGACGTGTTATTACAAACGGGGCAAGTGCAACATTTCAACAGTGTGCATAATAAATCAAGCGTGTATGCATAATTAATGCTACCAAAACCAAACCAAAAAAAGAAAACTAAGAGTATTGGCAACAGTGGCCATCATTAGTTACTTTGCTCGTACTAAAACTAATTGTGATTTAGACTCTATTACAAAAAAGTGTAGCATACTTTCTAGGGCTTAACTCTTACCCGTAGCGCGTGCGCAGAGCTGAGCTCCGTGACCAAAAGCGACAAAAACAATCCATCATCGAAGGGTACAAGCCACATCTGTCTCAAAAGGGACTCAAGTATTCCCCCCTCTGAAGAGTTGAAAGGCAGCTGTCACTGTCTTCTCTCTTCAACTACAGCTACAACTGTTGTTCTTGCCCGAATTGACTATTTCTTTTGTTTTAGAGCCGCACAATTGTAAAATTAAGTCACACACACAGCGAACTATAAAATAATATACGAAAATTGTGAAAGCTTGGTGGATTTTTGGCGCGCGCGACTCTCAAGGTGTAAGTTACTACTATCAGGCCAACCAACGGTTGCACGGATTTGTTTTTTCTTGCTTTCCCTTATTGTTTTATTTTCCAAGATTTCCCTAGTTGGCAGGCCGACTGGCTGACTGACTGACTGAGTTGACATAGAGCTAGAGCACACACAAATGCTGGTCCCAAAAATGGCGTGCAGGCATTTACATATGTTCTTGAAACCAGCTGCCATTGTTGCTGCCTGAGCTGCTGCTGGACGCGTTTACAGTGTGTGTCAAAAATATTGAGCACACCTGTCGCCATACCAAATATTTAACTATTCGTCATGCATAACAATTAGTTCAACAATAATTACACACATTGAGCAGCATTGTATTTAATTAGTTGAATTCACTGTTGAAATAATTAGAGTGGAGTATTATCAAAGTATTTCAAATTAACAGATTGTTTAGCTTATAAAAAATAGAAGTGTAAACATTAAAGTGTTGCCATTTTTACTTATTTCTTGTTAGATCTAGCATATTTCTAATATACTAATATACTAACAATATTTTTATTTTATTTTTTTTGCTATATATACAAATAATAAGTCAACTTGCTCAGATCGAAAACTGCTTATAACAGCAAGAATTTAGTTTTTAATAATATTTGAATACTAACATATAAATTTCTATTATGAAAATTGTAGAATTGATATTATTTTCTTTTTATAAAACTTAAAATAAATAATGCTATATGCTATATTTATTTTATTTTCTATTTCCATTGCTCAATATGCGGTGCATCGACTGTTGCTTTGAGTCGCATTATTATTTATGGTCGCATGCCGTGAAAAACGACAGTTGGCGACAAGTGTTGTTCAAATGGCATGCACGGTTGCCACAACAACAACAACAAGCATATACTCAAAACAAATAAGAGGTGCTATTTTAAAATGTGATGAACTTAAAGGTATCCTTTTCTTACTCGTTACTCTTGCAAAATTAATGCTCAAAATATTTATTGAGATTAAAAAAAATTGTTCTTTATTGAATTAAATTAAGTTAATTTTTAAAAACAATTGAAAGTCATAAAATAAATAAATATTGCATCAAATATCATAGCTTTATAATAAGTATACAAGTGCTTTGGTGAGTCTTAAAATCTGTCCGAACAATTAAATGTCCGAGACATTAGGTAGTTGTTTCTAAAGTCTCCGACTTTAGTTCGGTTGTTTTTAAATGAAATTGTCCTTAAAATCTCTAGAAATCTGTGGAACACATCTAATAATTTTACAAAAAGAAGCTAAGCAATTTTTCACTTAAATTAAATTGAATAGATAATTAATTTGTTTATGTAAGAATGAATATGTATTCAGTTCTTGAAATGAGTTTTTAAATGTAGAACAACCCAAAAACTAAATAATTTCGAAAGATATTATTTTTTAATGTTTCCCGTTGAACAATAGTATACAATAGTTTCTAATATCCATTTTAGTAAATGGTTACAGGGTATATAAAGCAGTTGGCGCTCAATTTAATGTGAAACGCGCAGGAACCGCACACATATGAGCATAAAACACACACGCAAACACACACACACACACACATGTACAGTCACACATTAGAGGAATTCACATGCAGACATGCAGAGCACACACAAAAAAAAGGAGGAAGCTCAATACAAATAGCTGCCTTTATTATGGCCGTTGAAAAGGGAAAGCTGCTTTGAAAAGCAACAGCAAAATGGCGGCAAAAATTGTAACAGGCGCACAGCAAATGGCAACAACAGTGGCAGCAAAAACAACACCAACAGCAGGCAACAAAACGAAGGAATTGGTTGGTTGGTTGGCCTGTTAGACGGAGAATGCCGAGTATGCAACGAAGGCAACGCAGTCGGGTTTTTGCCTAACAACTTCGTCAGACAACACAGCACAGCACACACAACAAAAGGATAAGCCAAGTCAGCCAGACCAGACCAGGCCAAAAGCAGACTGCCAGCTAGTCAGCAAGCCAAGCCGGGACTCAGTTCAGTTGCAGCAGCACTACGCATTTGCCAAGACGTACGCGATGAGAGACTCGGTTCAAAAGCAAGCCACTAAATAGGCAACAAAAATAGAAATAGTAACACTTGTAGTTGGTTCTTCTAGTTGGTTAGCTGGTTACCTTGGCCATCGATCGCGGCTCGCGTTGTTTGCGTGTCAGGCTGACGTACATTACGTATACGACTGGTAAGCAGTAAGGACTAAGGACTACAGAGGCAGTACCTACACAGAAAAAAAAATTCATTCTAAAAATCAACTTGATTTTAGCTTGAATTTTTTAAGTAAATATGTTTTCGGGCTATAATTCCTAAATTAAGATAATACGTAGATAAAATGGCAAAGATATTAAAAAATCGACATTAAAAATAGTGAAAGAAGCCTAAATAATTTGAACTAACTCAAAACAAATATAACAGAACCCCAAAAATTAAAATTTTTCTGAGAAAAATCGCGCTCAATTGAAGTATTTCATACTTGGTTTATAAGAATCCGGGATTACCGCACTTCTGACACCGCTGGGATTAGTTTTAGCCCGGAATCCCGGATTTTTTTTTCTGTGTATGTCCTTGGTTGAGTCTAGCGCTAACAGTTAATAAACTACACAGGTGTGTGTGTGTGTTTGTGTGTGTATTTTGTGGTGTTTTAAGCGTTTGGCTAATCGTTATGCAATCGGTCTAACTTTAAGCCATAAGTGGAAATGTCTTTGAAACGTTATGCAATCCTCGCGGCGGTCAGTCAACAGCAGCAGCAACAACAGCCATACAATGCAACAGTCATGTCAACAGCAACGTCAACGGCAACGTCAACGACAACAACAGCAATTGCAATTGCAATAGCAACAACAATGGGCTCAACATCTTTGAGCAGCAGCAGCAGCTTTGAGGAGCAGGAGGATGAGGAAGAGGAATCGCCATTGCATTCTACCTACTATCAAGGCGGCATGGGACTCTATAATCAGCAGCGTGGCGGAGCAGCAACTGGAGGAGGAGCAGGAGCAGGAGGAGGTGGTGGCATCTCACTACTTAATGGCGCCGCTGGCTCTGGCATTGGCATTGGTGGCAGTGGCTTAAACCATGGAGCAGCTGGTTCACAGAGTTACGCTCATGTTGTCAATGGCAGTGTGAATCTCTTGCTTGGCGGGTGAGTGAGTGACGCTGCTTTATTAATTTGCCAATGATTAATTTATAAGCAGTGCAGTTAGCCAAGTTTCCAGAAACAGACTGGTAACTGGGAATACAAGTCAAGTCAAGTCAAACTGATAAACTTTTAAATATAAATGAACACTTTCCAATACGAGTACGTGAATTTGTAATAATGCCCCTGAGGTATGTCCAAAATATTTCATGAGATTGTTAAAGTGGTTATTGTTAATCAGCAAAAGTCTCTTTCAATTTAAAGTTTTCATCGAATTTCGTTGGAAAATGAACTGCAAGTTTTAATTGTGTTCTGCTCCAAAAAGTATGCTAAACTTGTTTAAGAAGTTGTCGAATATTCAAATTTAAGTGCTGAACTAGAGATTTCAGCTGAAGAATTCTTTTATTTATCCTGAAAAAAATCACATTGCTTTCAAATGTCTAAATAAAATTTTAACAGATTTGACAAAATTAAATATTAATCAAATTGAATAAAAATATCTTTAAATTGAATAAAAATGCAGGAAATTTTCGAAAAAATTAAATCTTTGAAATTTTAGGAACAACATTTCGAACGATTGTTTTCAAAAACATTTCTCCTCAAAATCTCTAGAAACAAAGATTTCCACATTTTGAAATAATTTTTTTTTAATAATGATATTACTATTAAAATTTTCAATTTTATTTTAAATTAAGCTACAAAAATTTTAAATTAAACATCACATATAGTTGAATATGAAAATAATTGAGAGTACCAAACATAATAGACAGCTTTTAAACAAATTGAAATTCCAATGATAAATTGCCTTTTATAGCATACTTTTTGGCGTTCCATAAAGTTAACGAATTCGAATTGGTAATTGCCTTAACTTGTACTTTATCGACTGGCAAAGTAGCTTGACATAAATTAACTGAAATGGCTTTCCGTAATTTCCCTAATTGTGCATAATTCTAGACATTTGCAAATGTTATGACACGAGTATTCCATCATCATTGTTGGTACTCTGCTTCTCCACAGATCATGTATATGATTTATTAGTCAGCTGAAAATTAATAACATCAAAAATTCGTACATGTCTTCTGGGGAAGTGAGAAGCATATCTTTTCTCCTTTTCCTCAACTGGAAGGACGAGAGCATATAATAAAGTAAACATATTTATAATTGCGCGATTTTCTCTTTTTGTTACATTTCTCTTTCTCTTGGGTAAAAATGTGTCATGGTTCGCTTATTAAAATTTATTTTTATGCAACACGAGCTGCAGAAGAAAAAGAGAAAGAGCGGGACTAAAAAATGGGTTAACCAAAAATAAAGCCAAAATTGACAACAACAAAAATGTTTATGTCTGTAAACAGCATGCGCTTCGAATCTCGTAACTTTATTTTAACTACATTTTTATCGATCGTCTATAGCATGTCAATGAATTTTCCCCGACCAGTTGTTGATAGTTTTAGACACGCCCCCCTCTCCGTTCCCTTAACCCCCTTTTACCTCACTTTTTTTGGGCCTTTAATGAACCGTTGACATGCAAGAAATTGCGTGAGGCGCACTGGAAAATGAGGAAAGCGAGCACAGGAAAATGGGTGGCAAAAAAGCGCTGAAAGGAAAACAAAAAAAAACTAGGCAAAGGGGCGGGGGAAAAAGGACAAAGAGAGCACAAAGGCAGGACGACAAGTGTGCCGCATTATGTTGCATTTAAAGCGGATTAAGTGACATCATTGATTTGTGTAACGTGTAACAGATTTGAGGAACTCACAAAACGAGGTTACGGCGCTTCAAAATTGCCTTTTTTTTATCATTTTTATTGTTATGTGGGGGGGAGTGGTTAATAGAACTTTGTCAATTAAAAAACTGATAAAATAGATCTTGATTCGAATCAATTCTTACCAAATATATATAGTTTATACAGGATTGGGAAGAAAATAATAAAAAAAATTGTATTATTCTATAAAATAAATAACATGTGAAATTCGACATAGTATTATCAGACCATAAACCAAAGAAAACCAACCCTTACATATATTATATTTAATTGACACAGCGAATTTCGAAGGACAATAAGTACTTGGAAACTAAACTAAAAATATCTTATCATAATAATACTGTGGACTAAATTATGTATTACTTTGTATGATTGCAAATTGGAATATTAATTCTTCTACTTAGTAATTAAAAAAGAAAAAACCTTGCAGATTTAATTAAATTATTCCCAATAGTTTAATAATTTAATCAGCATTTAAATGAAAATCTTAATAAACATCAATAGTAGCAAGTATTTTGTCAACTACTTGTCCAACTATAAATTATCTATAATTGCAATTCAAGAAGTTGTTGACATTGTTCGGGGAAATGTTAAAAAAATAGTATCTAAAGAAGCGTAATTGTTGCTTGTTATCACAAAAAAACACACAATATTCAACATTTTGTGTTACGCATTCCATTTATCTATTTTGTGGGCCAATATTGCCTTTAGGCCAAAACACAATAGAATGTTACATGTACACATACATACGTACGTATTCACTAAGGTATTCACATACACACAAATTCTCATTGTATGTGTACATTTCTGTGAGTTGTTAAGCAAAAATTAATAAGAGCCAAAACGAAATTAAATCTCGTAATCAATTCGTTTGCTACATTCACAAAAATAAATATGTGTTCAATTCATATACCGTGTAGTTTATAGGGATAGAGCTAAAACTCCACAGCATATTAAAAATAAATAAAATACTTATCTTAGTCTGAAACTTGATTTGAGCTAAGCTGAAACTATCTGAATAAAAGAATTTGAATTCTTTGTAAAATTGTTGGATAATTTCTTAGACATTACAGGGTATACAACAGTGCATGCACACAGCTAATCTGTTGTTATTTTTTGCAGGTCGATGCTGTGTTTAGTGACAACAATTTTGTGTGTAGTTTGTTATTGTTGTCATCGCAATATCAAAAAACGTACTGAGGCTGCCTACAGACAGCAACAACATCAATGGCTGGAAAACGATCCCAACATGGAAATTTATAGCGTAGAACAGGTAAGTAAATACCTAAAAAACCTTTAAACCCAGGGACCGTAACCGTTATACTTTAAAAATTAAAAATTCTGAAATAAAAATTATTTCCCAATTTTTTATAAAAAAAAATATTAAAATTAATAATTATTTTTAATATTTATAATAAAAATTTTAATTTTTTATTTTTATAATAAAAATTGAAACTAATCATTATTTTTAATTTTTTTTTATAGAAATCTAAAATAATTTTTATTAATAAAAATTTTTTCATATAAATTTTTTAATTCTCAGTTTTTTTAAATTTATAACTATTATTTCCAGTCCCCGCTTAAGCCTATTGAAATTCCTGTAACTATACTTAAGAACACTATCAATTATAATCGATAATTATTGATCATCATAATCTTAAACGTAAAATGGCTCGTCTATATTTTCAATTCAAATCTTTAGTCGTGTTCTTAGCCCAGTTAACTTATTTTAATGTGGTCAATTGAGTTTCACATTTAAAATAAGACAACCTAACCGAAGAGTTGCCTTTGTTCTTAGTTCTAATGAAGATTTATGCATTAAGCAGGTGTGATAAAAAAAAGGGAAGAGTTAATAAATAAATAAATAACACTAAGCAAAGGCTAAAGACACAAAAAGGCCGCAATTGTTGCTGATGGCGTTGTTTCAGTTGGAAATGGACATTGGAGGGCATCACTTGGCACTTGGCATTGTGATCTTTCTTCTCTCCTCTCTCCTTGCACTAAGTTGTTGGCCCTTTGGTTCTAACACACTTACATTTACACCGCGCTCTTATTGTTGTTTGTTGGCCCAGTGGGAAATGGCAACGTTAGCGTTAGCAACCGGCTAAAGCGTAAATCAACGTTAGTTTGGCCCATGTCAGCCAGTGTTGTCAACGGCAGTAAGCGGTTGGGTGGATTACAAGTGCCACAACCACAACCACAACCTTCTCCACAACCAACTTCACAACACCGTTCTTCTTACGGAAATACATAAATTTATTATGTGTGCAATTTAAACTTTTTTATTTGTGCAGCGTTAATTTCACTTCTCCGACTAAATAAGCACAATTTATTGCTTTCCACTCTTATTTATCTATTTGGCTTTTGGGCGTGCCGTACATTTCTGTGATTACATTTGCTTGTCCCTATTATCTTTACTTAATTGATAGCTAAAACAGTGTTTTAAAAACACATATGTACAATTAATTGCAACATAATTGAAGTAATTTATTTGATGCTGTCTTACTAGCTAGGGACTGCAAATAATCGTCGTTCAACTAAATATATTATATTAGGTCGTAGAATCCGCATCCGAAGTTAATTTTTTCCAGTAGGTCAGGTTTTTGAAATAATACCAAAAAAAAAAATAACGGACACGATATTTAAAATTATTTTAAAAAAATATTTAAAATTATATATTAATAAATAGTTTTTCATTTGTTTAAATACATTTTTTAATTCGAGTTTATATAAAATCTATTTACAGTGCTATGAGACTTCTGGCCTATTTCTGGGCGACTCCACGGACGGATTATCCGCTCTGCCGGCGCTGCATCATGAACCGCCGCCTTCATACGATGCAGTTGTGTTGCATGAACAACAGTTGCTGCAGCAGCAGCAACAGCAACTCGAGGAGCAGCAATTGCAGCTGCAGCAACAGCAATTGCTGTTGCAACGTGTTTCACCGCCGCCTGGATATCGATCCACGCTCGATATCAACTGTCTGCAGCAAGTGGCAAGTGCTGTGGTAAGTGCCGGTGGCAGCGGCAGCGTTGATGCAATTGCTGGCAGCAGCAATAGTTGCAGCAGCAACAGTGCAGCTCTAGGAGATGTCTTGGCCAACAAGCAATTGCGTCGCACTCTCAATGCCCAATCCTGTTGCTCGCTGCAACGTGCCGAGGTGGAGAACATGTGGAATGCGGCAGCGGCAGCTGTTGTGGCACGGAATCACAATGGCAACTGCCAGGAATTGGAGATGTATATGGCATCATCAGCATCAGCATCGCCGCCATTACCGTTGCAGGCATTGCAGGCACGCAAGAATGCACAGGCGGCAATGAGATTGAACAGCTTTGGTCGACGCTATTTGCAACAGAGTCAGCAGCAGCACATGCAACACAGTCAACACAGTCACTACAGACGCGGCTGTCCGCTGTGTGGCAAGTTTCGCTATGCGGCCGAGGACGAAATGTTGGCGGCATCCGTTGAAAGCGGCCTGGAACAATCCGATGACAATGACAATGTGGCAAGTGGGGCAAGTGTTGAAGAGCCACAGCAACAGCAACTGGTCTTAACAGCTGGCAATCAAATTGATGCTGCAGCTGATGCAGCAAATGGAAATGTGGTGGACAGCACAAATGAAGCTATAGCTATCGAAGCCATCGTTCCCAATGCTGACATAGACATAAATGACAATGAAACTGAGATGTCAACTGCCACATCAGCTGCTGCAACTGAGGCAACAACAACAGTCAGCAACCTGGATATTAACAACATCAACGAGAATGGCATCATCAGTCTGGACATGAGCAAAATCATTGACATTTCGGGACTGCCCACATATGAGGGAGCCCTGAAGCTCGAATCCAGTGGATATGTCTGATAATTATCACACAAATGTCAAAAATGTCATTTCAAATGAATGATTAGTTCAAAATATCTACCAAAATGATAAATCTATCACGAATGTGCTTTATTTTATAAAAAAAACAAATTAAAAGAAACATTTTAACAGTTGTTGTTGTTGCAGTTTTAGGCATTTCCCATTTGTTAATTAATTCTCAATTGCCTGAACTGCGAGGGTGGGCTGATAAGTCATTGGCCTAGGCTGGAAAACACTTTTTTAATTAAAGAATACACATTTACTGGATTTCCCCGAAATCTATGCTTTTGAAGTAATAAGATTAATGTCATTGACCTCAAAATAGGAATTTTTCATTAATAATCTCATATTTTGAGTTAAATCTCATTCCACCAAGCTAGTTTTATTCTTAATTTTAGAAATATATAATTATTTATATAAATGAATACAAATTTACGGATTTCTCCCGACATTATGCTTTCAATATAATTAAATGACCTGAAATTAGGAATTTTTCATTGATGATCTCATATTTTGAGTAACATTTCATTTCATTAGGCTATTTTTATTTTTAAACTTGGAAATATTTAATAATTAATCAGTATTAATTGAAATTTGAAATAGTTGTGTTTATCCTCTTAGGTCAATGACATTAAGCCCACCCTATTAATTGATTCAATAAGAACAACAACAACAATGATCTCAGAAATGATTGATTAACCCACAAAAGCAAGAAAATATATTTTTAATTGCAGCTGTTAGTTGTAAGTCCACATATCCCCCCCATAAAAGTATGTAAATGTTTGTTCCAAGACCAAAGAAAAAAGTATATCAATAAATGAAAGATACTCAAACATGTCCCACTGAACCACTAACAGAACCTTCACCTTAATGCCCATGCTTTTCATGCTTTTCACGCGTCATCAAAGCCAATCCGATTGATTTTGTATTAAATATAACGAACCGAAAGTGACATGGCAACTGACAAGTCAAAAGGCGACAAGTACCGAGTACTTGGAAAAGTATTCTCCTATTCCTGGAATTATATAAGTACACACACACACATGCACATACATACAGAGAGATGTTTTGTGTCTGCCTCGTTTAGCAAGCAGTCTGTCCCACGAGGGTGACAAACCGAATGGAAGACCGCAAACAAATCGGATGTAATGTAAAGCCGGACTTGGACAATGGAACTGTCACAAAAGCGAGGGCAGAACTTATAGCCAACATAACACTTAAATAAAAATGGTAACAAGCAACTTGTTAGTAGCTCTCATCATTTGATTTTTTTGTCTTTAATCATTCAAAATGGGAGTATTCACTTTTGCAACAACCTTCCGAATTTTCTTAATATAACTATAGACATTTTTTCAGTCTAAGTCTGTTTTATTTCTATCCCAAATTTGTATTTTATTTGTTTATTTTTATTAAAAAAATCGATATATCCTATTATTATTTAAGAAGTCTCATAATTTACAATGTTTTATTGTATAGTTTACCTTTTATATATAGTATTTATGATTCCATGTATTTTTCAAATGTCATAAATTATAGATGAGCACAGAAGAACAAAGCCAATAACAGGGTATCAGCTAGTCGAGTACACTCGTCCAAAGCCCGCTTGTACACATTTAACATTTATGGGCAGCTCAAAAAAAGGGTTCGCTTAGAAGGCAGCCTTGAATTGCCAGCACACTTGCCACAGACTGTGGCAGAGGGAACAAATGGCAGCAGGGGGAAGGGTGAAAAGAGAAAGGGGGGCGGGGGGAGGGAGAAGGCAGACAGTATGCCATGAATGTAATTATGCATGCATTGCGTGGCACTCAGTCTAACGAGTTGTGGAATTTATTTTCGCTTGAGTTTTTGCCTTGATGATCAACAGGAATTTTTTTAATAAGAACTGTTTTTTCCCGCCGTTTGTTTACTGTGAAATATGCATTTATACTTAAAATCTTATCAACTTCGAATGACCTATAAATGATCCGCTGATACGTTTCATGCTAAGCAAATTTATACGTTCTAAACATTTTCTCTATACGTTTTATTTATGTATTTTTCATATAGCTTCTTTTACGATGTGCTAAAAATAGGGTTAACCAAATGCCGACAACCCCATTGCATGTTTGTCCGTCTCTCTCAGTCTCTCTGTCTCTCAGTCTCCCCGTCGTCTCTCAGTTTCCCAGTCTGTCAGTCTAGTTTGGTTAACGGCTCATGATCTCATGACAATGCGATGGATTATCCATTTGCCAACAGGGCGTATGCTTAACCCCAATGGCAGCAACGTATGCACAATTTCATTTACAGTTGTTCAATAATCGCTCTGCTGACAGCTTTTATATATTCAGCTTTTTCTGAACATACAATGAATGATTTCGAATTTATTGTATGGTATTGTTAAACACCTTTTTGCACACATACCGTCGCAGTAGCAGCATTTCTCAATCAATCAAATTACACAATTGCAGCACACAAAAACACCAGAAACACATAAACAAATTGACATTAGGCACATTTTTATTTATTTTAATTTTAATTATTAATTTTGTTTGCTTTTTATTTATATTTTACGATAGCAAACAAAAAATGCACATAATATTCAGTTGGAACGCGCGTAGCTTATAATTGCAACTGAAAATGAAAATGAAGCGCTGCGTTGGTGGCACAACAAGTGAGGCAGCCACACACACACTTATACACAGACACACACTCAGCCAGCTGAGCTGCTGAGCGTAGACAACAGAGGCAACATCGCCCATCACCAGAGAGAGCAACAAACGGCGTCCGTGCTAATATGCAACCTAGACAAAATAGAGCGTAGACTTGTGGGCCTCAATATACATACATATATATACACAGAGCGAAAATATTAAGAATTTCTTACTGAAAACGTCACTTTCGAACTTGTTTTCTCACTAATAATAAAAAATCTAAATTCGATTTCAATTTAAGTACGAGATTTTAAGAAGAAGATTTCACGAACTGAATCTGTAAGTCGAGCCTGGGTCCTGATGTCATATTTAAAATATTCTTATTTATTTCTAGAATATTGGGAATTTCACTTGATTCAAGGTACTTTGTTCATATATTACGAATTTTGGTAGTCGGTTAAAGAATGTTTATTTTCAGTAATTTGTACTTATATTAAGTATATATTTAATTGAAAAATTCTAATTAATACTTAATTCGAAATAATTCGAACTTAATAAAGTACGACTTGTTTCTCTCTGTGTATAGCATATCTATGTTAACCGAGAGGTGGCGCCACTAACTGCGCAGCGGCATCGACAACCATTTGACCCCCTGACCCTTTGCCAGTGGATTGGTCTCTTTGACTGCTTCGATTTATTAATACAATATAGTATAGTAAGTTCGATATGAATGCCACGTGCCTCATGGTGCATTGTGCCATTTTTAATTGCCGTGTTATAAAGCAATTTCAACAAAAGGCATTAATTTAAATTATTGTTTTTAGCTGAGCGACTAGTGTGTGTGTTTTAGAAAGGAACTGTGTGTGAGTTGTGTGTGTGTCTTTGTGTGAGATAGGTTTGAGAGTGACGACGGGACGTGTTTAAAAATAGCCAATGGGGTTTGTGTTTTCGTTGTTGTCAATGCGGGCGCCACAAGGGAAGCATAAAAACAAAGCGGCAAATTATGTGACCCGAAAATTGAGAGAAAACAAGAGAGAAAATGACTTAAAACAATAATGTGAGGAAAGAGAGAAACACTCTTATTAATACCAAGTTTATAAGGCAGCTAAAACTTAAAAAATTAAGTTAATAAGCTTTTGGTTAAGTGTTTTTAAAAATAAACTAATTGTGTGCTGATTAAATACATGCCATATTATCAGCTGATTTTTTTAAATTTAAAAGTTCTTACACTACAATTTTAATGGACTTGCAAAAAATAACGACAGGATTAAAAAGCAAGCTTTCGTAAATCAAAAATGCAGATTAATCCAAATCGATGTCATTTAAAACGATTTAAACTGTCGTATAAACTATGCCTATTGTGAGTTGTGATCAACTTAGCAGTTGTTCTTATTTAATTAGATTTTAAAACGTTTAAAAATAATTGGTTTTTGTATTTAAAAATATTTGTAAGTATGCTTTGGTAATAAAACAAATAATTATAAATATATCTAAATAAGAGGTTAAGATTGTACACTGTACATATTTTCTGTGTTATTGCTTCTGCTATTTGCTGATAATATAGCAAATTGCAAAAGCAATAATAAAAAAAGGAAACCGTTAGGGGACTTTTGATAAAGTAACCGTAAGTAACTGCCGCAACTGAAACGACAGCAGCTTAAAAAGCGGTTGCTTAAAACAAAAACAACAACAGCTGAGTGAAGTAACACACACACACACACACACACACACACACACACACACACACACACACACTACACGCACACCCATAGGCACATGTATGTAAGTTTACATGTATGTGTGTAGATTATAACAACAAGTACAGCTTACTTGTGACGCAAGCACAAAGCACAAAAGAAAGGCACAAAAAAACTGAAAATAGGTGCGAATAGCCCAAAAATCAAAAAAATAGGCAAAAACACACGAAACAATTACTTCAGAGACATTTAAGAAGCAGAGGAAGGAAAATCACGAAACTTAAGGCACACACATGTAGTTAACATTTCAAGATACTTTACTTACCCACACCGCAATTTGAAATGCTCTTTGCATGTCCTGATTTTATCTGTGACACCGATGCCGATGCCGATGCCGATGCTTCTCGGCTGAGCCGTAATCCCAAAAGCGTAAGTTTTGTTTTTGCCGTAGCGGGCGGTTGGAGGTGGAGGTGGCGCGACAGGTTAAGAGTGCGGCGGGGTTAAAAGCTGATTTGACACAAACTTAGTGCGTTTTGTTGACGTTTATCGGCTTTGTGCGTGTACGTAAGGCTGTCACTGTGTAACTAATTATAATATTACATTTTCATTGGCTTGCATTTTTATTTATTTACACTAAAAATTTACACATTCCGTCTGCGCGTAACTTTTTTTTTGGCGACTAGTGTGGAAGATTGCCACCCGCTGCACAGGCTGCCACCCTGCAAAATTTTCCGATCTGGCTTGATTTTTTGTACTTAAAAAAGTACGATTTCGAAAATGGGTATTTTGAGTTTTTGTACACCAAAAGAGTCTGGTATATTTTAGTTATAAATTTTAACAACATTACTCCTCACCAGCAAATTGCTCCTCACTTAACGCGCGTAGTTTAATTTTTTTGTGTTTTTTTTTAGCAATAATTACCAAGCTACTATTCGGAAGTTTTGCAGCCAGAAACAACTATTATTCCTCTAAGAAGTTGGCAGCACTGCTTAAAATCAAAACTCTACCGATTCCCAAAACAATAGTTATCGCAAGTTCATTAGCTATCGATAGGCTTATCGTTTGTAACGTGCGTTCAAATTTAAATTCTTTTCTCGCAAAATTTATTTTCAAGATAAGCATATCTTTGAGCTAGGTGTTGATACAGTATTTATTACAGTACTAAGCTTAAGTGTAGTTACAATTTTATAAATATTATTGGCAATTGAATTGTCCCTAGAACACAAAGCTACAAAGTGATGGTATTTGAAATTTGTAGAAATTCCCATAATCAAATTCATCTAAATGTTTCAAAATGCTTTGCTGCTTTCTCGATATGTAATTGACTGTTATTTGTTAATTGTTCGCCAAGAGAAAATAATGAGTCTAAAAAGCGCAGCCGGTTATCTGCATTGAAAACAAATACTATGTTAATATATACAATAATCATTGTTATGTTGGTTTAGTTATTGAGATAGTTGCCCATATGGGCAAGATCTTCCACTTGGTCACAATCGTTCTGACGCACAGCCATCGCCGTTTCCACAAGATAATAAAGGCATTTATATTTATCACGTTCCTCACGACTTAAAGCTGCAATTAGATAAAGTTAAATTAAGGTAGGTACTGAAATTCCGAGATATATGTACCTGGACGTGGCGGAGTCTGCGGCGTCTGTTGTGAATTATCATTTTCAGACATGGTAAAGCTTTCCTCCTGCTGTGGAGCACATGTAATGTCATCAATGGCATTGCCACTGGTCACAACGGTTGCCTCGGCGCCTAAAATATGATCCAACAAATGCGGATTGCCCTCGGTCTTTAGGATCTGCGTTGGCACAGTTTCACAATTGGCTGCATTTGTCTTGGTGGTGGTCACTTCCTCAGTACTGAAAACGGTTCTGCAGAGCATTAAGTGTAAATTAAAAATAAAAACTAAATGTCCATGTTTGCAACTCACTTGATGACACTCTGCCAATCATCTGAGGTCTCGAATCGAACTTCCTCCTCACTTCCCTGCTCGCAGGATTCGTAGTCATGTCCACTTTCTTCACCCTCGGATCTGTAGATGAGAATGTTAGACGTTAAGTAGAACTGGCAATACTGGAAATCCTGTCAAAAAACTTAAAAGCTAGACAACTACGAAGCTCTGGCAATCTTTGGGATGACAATACCCTGCAGCTGAAGTGATTTGGATTTGGATATCCTTCGGTTTCGGTTCTCCTTCATCGAGCTCCTGCTTTATAACTTTGTTTGGCACAGCAATTGTGGTTTTCGGATCGATTTGGCGTTTGCGTCCTCGTCTCTTGGGTTTATCCTCTTCAAATTCCAACGGCAGCTGACCAAATGGATTATATGCAAAGGTGGAATTGCTGCTGCTGTTGCTGCTCCCCTCGCTTCCCTCATCAACCGATGTCTTGCGCAATTGATAGCTTTGTATCTTATCGATAATGGTGGCTTGCAGCGAGGAGTGCAACCTTTGGAAGCCCATTGGATTGCTTGCAATTGCTTGTTGCCAACTTTGGGGGGAAGGATTTTATAGGCTACAAGTGAACACTACTAGAACCAGCTGGACAGGGGGCATTACCTGTAAATGACGCTCTCATCGAACTCCGGCTCCATTTTCATCATTTGGCCACTCGGTGTCCGCACATACTGATCAAAGTTGGTCAGCACATTGGCAATTCCCTCGTGCATTTCAGCGGCACTGTGAACTTCCTCCGTGGCGCCAACAATCTAAGAGAAATCAAGAGATATTTCAAATACACGCTCGACAGTAGGATACAATGTGTCCAGGTATACTGTACTAAAAGCTGATTTTGACCGATTGTTCCTATGACAGCTATACGATATAATGGTCTTATTTGAACCAAATTTGGTCAGGATGTATAACACCAACTTAAATGATACTAGGATAATCTAAATATCTTACCACTTCAGAGGCAGGACTGCCTGTAATTGGATTTGGCGCACCGCCTGCACTCATGCTGATTGAACCGGAGGAGTTTGGACTAATCTTCTTGCCACGTCGCGAGATGGTAAAGTGCAGGGGATCGTTTCCCTCGCGCCGTATCATCTCAGGCAGAATACGTCGCCGGGCATTGATGAACCAATTGCAGACCTGCAGCACCGTCAGATTCGCCTCCTGGGACAGTGCAAACTTCTCCGCATCACTGGGATAGGCATTGTAGCGATGTTCGTAGAGCCAACGCTTCAGGATCTTCACCGAATGCTTTGGAAGATTGCCACGACGCTTGCGCATGGAACCATTGATATCGATGTGGGAATCGACGAGCATGTCATGGAAGTTTTGGATCTCCTGGACAGCCTGCTCCGAGTCCTGATCCTCCTCGACAATCTCATCGGCAGATAAAGTGCCCAGCATTCCCATGCTCTCCTGCTGCATATGATCCTGATCAATGCTGGACTCCGAGTTGTAACGATCGCGTCCAGAAACGCCTAAATATTTAAAAAATCCATTATTATCTATATTAATTAACCAATCTTGCAGACTTACCTTCACTTTCTAGCAGATTTGCCTGCACATCCGCCTCGTGCATCATGTCCTGAATATTCTGGCGCACCTGGCGATCCAGAACCAAATCAACTTCATGCTGCTCCGGCGAAATCATCATATACCACACAATGCCAAAACCCAACCAAGTAATTAATTAAAAAAAAGGATGACTTGCAACCTTCAGGAAGTTTTTTCTTTCACACCAGAAAAAAAGAAAACTTGAAACTCGATAAAAAAAATAAAATTCAAACTATATTTTTCTATATTTTTATAAATTCGTGTTCACAGCACCAGCTTTGAGATTAGACTAACTTTCACTAAACGACATTTTCCAGCTGCCATTAAATTTGACACGGCCTCCTATTGCACATTTATTATTTTGAAATATCTCGCCTTACAAACTGTCTCGTTATCAGAAATTCGTGCGCGTTATCGTCTATCGAGAATTCCTGGTATAAGACTATGGCAAAGACGTGACAGTATAACATGTCAAATTGACATTGCGAAGAAGAATTTTTGACAAATAGCTTAATACGCGCGCGGAATTCACATAAGGTAAACACTTTTGTCGCTTCGTTGTTTTTATATTTAACGTTTTAATTTAAATGGCATTTTAAGCAATATTCTAACCTCTGCGAGGTAGCTGTACTCGCAATGTTTTCTGCGTACGGTGTTACGCTGTGCTGTAACTATTGCCGTTGTTGATATGCAAAGTTGCACAATTGGCGTCGATATAAACACTGTTTCACTTCATTTGTTGATTACACTGCACTGCTATTACAGTTTAAACACTATTAAAATTAGCAATGTTTTGTTTTGCTGCAATTTTAATTATGCATTTAGTTTTGATACAAGATGTACAATGTACACACTGAAATGAGTCTAAATTTGCGTCTGCAGCCAACTTCACGTGAGTCGAAAAAGTGCGCGCAGCTGACTTCACGCGAGTCAAAAATTGTAAACAATGAGTGACAACATTGAAATGGATTCCGTTCTGGACGAGCAACTGCTGTCCAATATGAAATGCAGTGACAATGAACTAATGGCTGATCAGCGCATGGATGAGGAAGATATAGAGCTCAAGGCGCCACTTAATAATGACGCTGACACTTATGCTGATCCGCTGCAGGAAACTGCTTTGGTGTCTTCACACTTTGAGTGGCTTTTTAAAGATGAGGTTGTTCTCTTAACGGATGAGCAGCTGCCCGAGTTGCCGCTGAAACCTGCCAAAAGTCGTGGCAAGCGTGGACGACCTTCCAACAGTAGTGGCAACTTCATTTCCAGCAATGGTCATAACTGGACGCTGGAACGTGATCCACCAGCTGCGGCACAGGAGGAGCTGCCAGGAGCCAAGTACCAAGCCTGTGGAAAAGGTCCCTCACGTTCTGTCTGCAATGCCGTTGAGTCTTGGATGCTGCTATTCGATGATGAAATGCTGCGCATGCTGCTCAGAATTATTAATGAGCAGATACGCAAAAGACGCACTGGAAGTCATGGAGAACGAGCCACAGATCTCACAGAGCTGCGCTCCTGGCTGGGCTTAAGCTATCTGTGTGGTGTGTTTAGGAATGCACGGCACAATGGACCTTTGGGTAGTTGTTATCACTTATAAGTTGTAATTTAATAGTAATTATTGTATTTTACAGAGGAACTCTGGACTTTGGAGCTGGGCAATGCCATCTTTCGAGCGACCATGTCACTCACACGCTTTGTGTTCCTTGCCGAGTGCCTCAGCATGCCGTTGGACAGCAGTTGGCATGATGCGCAACGTCTGTGGCAAAAGCTGCTCATCAATTGTCGCTCCTTTTACGGACCAAGTGGTTGGGTCTGTGTGGATGAGGTGCCTGCCCTGGACAACTTGCAGTTGGTGCTGTGCTGCGATGCCAAGACACGTTACATGACCAATGCCTTGCTGCAAAGGCAGCCAATGACGCCCCACAAGGAGTTGATGCAGCTCATCTGTGATTACAAGACCACTGGACGCAATATAACGCTGGGCTCCAGATACGCCTCCCTAAAACACTGTGAGCAGCTGCTGCAGTGCCAGCTGAGCAGCATCTGTAGACTGCACTCGTCTGCAGCGGATTACCCCAAGAACTGGTCAGCAGGCACACTTGTCAGCGGCGCCAGCAGACTGACCCAGCAAGCTGATAACGCCTTGCTTACCTGTGGCCTGAGCAGACAAATTAATGCGCTCCAAACGCAGCTGCTCACCTCCGACAGCAGCACACAATTCCATGAACTCTCTGCCAGATTTAGCACCGGATTTGCAGCTGCCAAGAAGAAGAAAGAGCAGACCACTTCATTTCTGGAGCTGCTGCATCTCATGTTGAATATAGCGGCCTTCAATGCCTGGATCTTGCTGCGTCTGTCCCCCAAAATGGATGCGAGTCTGGAGCAGCGCGACTTCCAGCGTCAGCTGGGTTTGTTTCTCACCCAGCAGCGACTACAACGTCGTCTCAATCTGCGATCCACATCCACAACGCTGGTGATGCGACTGCAGATCTGTGAGATTCTCGGTCTATCCAATCAGCAACTGCTGAGTGAAGCCTCTACAGATGCCAGGCAAACACAGGGCATCGGTGTCATCAGCCAGAGTCAAGCCAAGTTGCCCCAAGACGTCACTCTGGTCAGTCGCTATGGCGAGAAGCATCGTCGTTGCAAGCTTTGTTGCCGCAACAAACGTGGCACAAAGGCGCGTTCCCGCTGCCAACAGTGTCAGATCCATCTGTGCGGGAATCATCTAATCTCACGTTGCTACGAGTGCACGGGCGTGACGACAAGTCAGTTGGAGGAATGGAATATAAAAGACAACTGAATGCTACCTTAAGATAAATATAACATTTATTGAAATGGTAAAGATTTGGAGTGCAGCTGCAAACACAAACACAACAAGCTACAACGTTTTGGGATGGCTAAAATTTGTACTGGAAAGATTTGGGCTTGTATTTGTTAGCCACGTTTCTATTGCTGCTATTGCCCGTCTCGAAGGGATCGCTGCTGTCCAGGAACAAACTGAGGAACTGTTCGTTTTGCAGCTCATTCAATGGCATCTCCAGTTCGCTGCAGGACTTGACAATCTCAGCACAAGCACGCAAATCCTTGCGCAGATCTGTAAAAATAATTAAATTAGTAATAAATAAAGTAATCAAAATATATTAAAACATACATTGATAGTTGAAGAGCAGACTGAGGCAGCTGGAGCAGGCAACTGGCTGCTTGTGCTGCAGGAATACTTCGATTAAGCGATGCACTGCATCCACATTGTGCCGACTGAGGAAGGATGAGCAGAGCGGACTCGCCCGCCGCTCCACCAATTGCTGCAGCTCCTGATGCTGCTCGAATAGCTCCTCCGCCGACTTTTGATCACTGAACCAGGTGCTGGCAAAGCATTGCTTCCACACGCATGCCACCACAAAGATGTCCCTGTGCTCGCGGTGAATGGCACGTGCCACGTCCAGCAGGGAGATGAGCACTGCCTCCGATTTCTGTGCCAATGTCTCCTCAGCAATGGTGCGAAAGGCGGTGCGTATCATGCGACGACCCTCCTCCGAATTGAGACTGCCGCCATAGCCACGATGCAGTGTCATCAGCGCCACATCCGCATTGCCATTGTGCCACAAGGCAATGGCCTTAAAGGGCGCCAAATCCGCATAGATGCTGGCAAACGGATGCTCCACCTGGCGACATGTTTCCGCCAGCGACTCCAGCTGCTGCAGCCGTCCCAATCCACTCAAGTACTTGAGGCAGGAGATGAGCACCTCATTGCAGGGCAACTGCTGCCAACGCACACACTGACGTATCAAATAGAGAAAGTCCACTTTGTTCTTGATCTCCAGCGTGGCCAGCAGCAGATTGTCCAGCTGCGGCTGCGACAGTGATCTTATGTCCAATCCCAGCTGTGGCGAGCGCAGCTGCTTCAGGTCATTTACCATTCCCTTGGACATGAGTCCCACATTCTGGCCAAAGTTGCTGCTGGCTCCCTTGTCCTCGGCCACGGGTTTTATCAGATTGTCACGCAGCTCTTCCCATTTTTGAGTCTTGCGATTAACCAGCTCATTGGTGAAACAATCGATGGCATCCAACTGAGTCGAAGATTTGCGCTGCTGTCGATGCGATGTTCCTGGCCAAAGAAACGCTGTGAGGTAGTTTTGAAAGCGCTGTAATCCCTTGGGCGAGCCTGGTGCCACTGTCGTGGTCCCGTTACTCGTCAGGCGCGTCAACATGGCCATCTCAGCACCTTACGACCTAGTTTAGGCCAGCAACGGATTACACACTTTTTGTTGCTTGGACGTGCAAAGAGTACATCAAAATTCGATAGTGTCGATAAAAAACAAATACAACAATTATATAATCAACAACAGTCTGTTACTGTTGTACTTGTATGGTTCTGTTAAACTCAAACTGCACTGTTATTTATTGTTTTGATTGCAGTTTGGCGCCAAATTTAAATTAATTTTATTAATTCGTTATATATATATTAATAAATATATATTATATAATATACATATTTATATATTATATATATAGATCTGATGCACAATATTAACACAAGGGGCACGTTTATGGTGTAAGATATTATATATATAAATATATATTTATTCAAGTATTGAAGTTAAATAGAAATGGAAAATTTATTGCTTGACGATAACAGCTAAGCCAAATGTTTCGATTTCGGCTCTGATCCAGAGAAGTTGGTGAGAGGAATTCCGACTCAGATTCCGTCTACGACTTAGTCATCGACGATGGCCGGTGCGAAAGATATTCCCAACCGTGGGCACGAAGCTATGCGATCCCGATCCGTAGTTCCACAGCAAGAGAACCAAGGCACCCTCTAATTGATTAGTAGGTTCCAATCACTTCACTTCTTGCCGCTTACACGTTGATCCATCTTCTGCGAGCACCGAACACTAACTGCCTGCCTACTCCTTGATTAGCAGGCTCCAACCACTTCACTTCACGAGCACCGAACACTGACTGGCTGCCTACTGCGAGACGGCAGTCTTTTATATGCTGCGTGGGTGGTCGTTAGCAGAGCCCTGTTATCTTAGCAGAACTCTGTTATCTTAGCAGAACTCTGTTATCTTAGCAGACCTCGTTATCTTAGCAGAACTATGTTATCTTAGCAGGACTCTGTTATATTAACAGTGCCAATGTTAGCTTAACAGTGTCAATGTTAGTTTAACAGTCCCAAAGTGAGTTTAGCAGTGCTGATCGTAGCGTTGAAGTTAAAGATGAAGAACACTGGGTAACTTTTAAAGTTAAAGCTTATCAACAAATTTACTAATAATCATATAGAAAATTGCATGGGAAAACACTTTTCATTACGGGCGCATCGCGGGGAATTGGAAAAGCGATTGCTTTAAAAGCGGCGCGTGATGGAGCTAATGTTGTTATTGCTGCCAAAACAGCTGAGCCTCATCCAAAACTGCCAGGCACTATCTATACAGCCGCAGAAGAAAGTAAGTACTGCCATAAATCATTATGAATTTTCACTGTTAATGGTTATCTTTTTTATTCTTTATCTTAGTCGAAAAGGCGGGCGGCAAAGCTTTGCCCTGCATTGTTGATGTTAGGGATGAGAAACAGGTTCAACAGGCTGTGGAGGCTGCAGTTGCCAAATTTGGTGGTATCGATATTTTGATAAACAATGCGAGCGCCATTTCAAAAACTCGCACTTTACAAACGGATATGAAGCGATATGATCTGATGCATAATATTAACACAAGGGGCACGTTTTTGGTGTAAGAAAAACTTTGTTTTACATATTTATAGCAATCTAATTTAGACATTCCACAGATCGAAAGCTTGTTTACCTTATCTGCTGAAAAGCGATAATCCTCACATCTTAACCTTATCACCACCTCTTAATATGAAGCCCCATTTGTTTTCCAATCATACCGCCTACACAATAGCTAAATATGGCATGTCCATGTGTGTGTTGGGCATGGCTGAGGAGTTCCGAGATCAGGGAGTAGCTGTGAATGCCTTATGGCCTCGTACAACCATTCACACTGCTGCAGTTGATATGTTATATGGTCCGGAGGGTGCTTTATATTCCCGTAAACCGGAGGTGATGGCGGATGCAGCATACACTATCATTTCTCGTGACTCCAGGAAATATACAGGCAACTTCTTTATTGACGATGAGGTTTTGTCGGACGTTGGTATTAAAGACTTAAGCAATTATGCTTGTCATCCAGAAAATCTGCAAACTTTTAAATTGGCTATATTTATGGATGATCAAGGTCCATTTGCAAAGCTGTAAAGGATGCTATATTAATGTTTTACCAGTAATTTTAAATCCAATCTGAAATATATATTTCTTAACATATTAAATGAAAATCTTTGAATGTACTTATTAGCTATCAATACTACGATTTTCTAATTTTGAACGAATTTACAGAGTGCCAATACTGTTATATTTTAAAAATATTTCTTCACTTATATATCGATTTAGTGAATGCTCAAGCGATTGCGATTAGTTGACATTGCTCACATCTCTAGTTCTAATGTCCAGTCGTTAAAAAGAAGAAGAAGCAACAGGTAGTTAACAGCCATGAAGAACACTGGGTAAGACTGTTTAAAAGAACGAGCGAATAAATTAAATTACTAATGGAATATCTATAGAAAATTGCAAGGAAAAACTCTTTTCATTACGGGCGCATCCCGTGGCATTGGAAAAGCAATCGCCTTAAAAGCGGCGCGTGATGGTGCAAATATCGTTATAGCTGCCAAAACAGCTGAACCGCATCCAAAACTGCCGGGCACTATCTATACGGCCGCAGAGGAGAGTAAGTATTGATTGCACTTTGTATTCGAACTTCGAATCAAGTGTATTTTGACCTTTGATAGAATTGGGTAAATTGCTTATCTTCCCCTTTCAGTTGAGAAGGCGGGCGGCAAAGCTTTGCCCTGCATTGTTGATGTTAGGGATGAGAAACAGGTTCAGAAAGCTGTTGAAGCTGCAGTCGCCAAATTTGGAGGTATCGATATAGTGATAAACAATGCGAGCGCCATTTCCTTAACTTCGACATTATCTACGGATATGAAACGCTATGATCTGATGCAGAATATTAACACAAGGGGCACATTCTTGGTGTAAGCTTTTAATCTTATCTGAATTTAATTTAATCTAAGTATCTATTATTATCTATTATTTCTCAGATCGAAAACTTGTTTGCCTTATCTGCTAAAAAGCGATAATCCTCACATTTTGAATTTATCACCACCTCTTAATATGAAGCCTCATTGGTTTTCCGGTCATACCGCTTACACCATAGCCAAGTATGGCATGTCCATGTGTGTGTTGGGTATGGCTGAGGAGTTCCGAGATCAGGGAGTAGCTGTAAATGCCTTATGGCCTCGTACAACCATACACACTGCCGCAGTTGATATGCTGTCTGGTCCGGAGGGTGCTATATATTCCCGTAAACCGGAGGTGATGGCGGATGCAGCCTACACTATCATTTGTCGTGATGCTAAGGAATATACAGGAAACTTTTTCATGGATGATGAGGTTTTGCTGGATGCTGGTGTTAAAGATTTCAGCAAATACGCTTGTCACCCCGAGAATATGCACAATTTGCATTTGGATATATTTTTGGATGATGCAGGTCCATTTGCTAAATTGTAATGGCTTTTATTTGTTTTTTGATACATATTTTGTTGCTTGAGTAAACACTTTTGTTATATATACATATTTAAAATTGTCTATTTGCTAAGTTGTAATGGCTTTTATTTGTTTTTTGATACATATTTTGTTGTTTGTGTAAACACTTGCAAATGGCAACGCTACGATCAGCTCTGCTAAACTCACTTTGGCACTCTTAGAATGTTATACTCATTTTGGCACGTTAAACTAACATTGGCACTGTTAAACTAACATTGGCACTGTTAAACTAACATTGGCACTGTTTAACTAACATTGGCACTGTTAAACTAACATTGACACTTTTAAACTAACATTGGCACTGTTAAACTAACATTGGCACTGTTAAGATAACAGAGTTCTGCTATGATAATAGAGCTCTAAGATAACATAGTTCTGCTAAGATAACAGAGGTCTGCTAAGATAACAGAGTTCTGCTAAGATAACAGAGATCTGCTATCTGGCCACCCACGCAGCATATAAAAGACGGCCGTCTCGCAGTAGGCAGCCAGTCAGTGTTCGGTGCTCGTGAAGTGAAGTGGTTGGAGCCTACAAATCAAAGAGTAGGCAGGCAGTTAGTGTTCGGTGCTCGCTGAAGATGGATCAAAGTGTAAGGGTGAAGTGGTTGGAGCCTACTAATCAAGGAGCAGGCAGCCAGCCAGTTAGTGTTCGGTGCTCGCGGAAGAAGGTTCAACGTGTAAGGGGCAAGAAATAAAGTGAAGAAGTGATTGGAGTAGCTGTGAATGTTCTATGGCCGCGAACAAGTATTCTCACTGCCGCAGTTGATATGTTGTCTGGTCCGGAGGGTGCTTTATATTCCCGTAAACCGGAGGTGATGGCGGATACAGCCTACACTATCATTTGTCGTGACGCTAAGGAATATACAGGAAACTTTTTCATGGATGATGATGTTTTGGTGGACGTTGGTGTGAAAGATTTCAGCAAGTACGCTTGTCACCCGGAGAATATGCACAATTTGCATTTGGATATATTTTTGGATGATGAAGGTCCATTTGCTAAGTTATAATGGCTTTTATTTGTTTTTTGATACATATTTTGTTGTTTGTTTAAACACTCTTGTTGTTTATACATATTTAAAATTTTAAATGTAAATAAATATCGATTGTTTGTTTTATTTGGCGCGCACATCAGCTTCTGAACATAGTGTCGACAAACAAATCGATACCAATATTAAAGATTGTAGACGGTCCAATTGAGCTAGTTCAAAACTATATATAATCAAATCAGATTTCTAGGTCTGGCAATGCTAAATCAAATGGCAGCTTCTTTTCTACCCTGTGGCAACTCTATTCGCGCTATTTCACGGACGCATACCGCACATGTCAAAATGAAGCGCGAATTTTATTTGTTTTTACTGATTTTTGTGTTAAAAAATGTGGTTGAATCGGCTAAATTGAACCACCCGCGAGTTCTGCTGCCCATATTCCAGGACAGATCCATCAACTTTACGCTGGAAGTGGTTGATCCCAATTGCTACAAATGGTGCGTCAGCCGGCTTTATTATAACCTTAAATTGTAAATATATTGTTAATGGATGTGTTTCTAGGACTTCTTCGAGACAGGATTTGATAACTGTTACACCGCTATACCAGGGCTTCAGCGAATGCGCCAGTCGGGCCGTTGTCACAGTGCAGACTCGCGAGAAGCGACGCAACACGGCGATTGTTTTTGCCGAGGAAGTCTCGACAGGCGCCACTCTGCGCTGTGACGTCATTGTGGACACCATTGAGCGCCTGAATGTGCGCACTACGACGCGGCAACTGTACCTGGAGGAGGCGCCGGCTACGTTCGAACTGCACGCCTTTGATTCCCAAGGCAATGAGTTCTTTACATTGGAGGGCATTGAGTTTAATTGGGACATATCCGCATCCAGTAGCAATATGCCGCCAGCTCTGCGTTTTCTTACCTTCTCCGACAGTCCGTATCATGTGGTGCCGCCGGCACTGGAGAAATTCGAAGCAGCCGGCATCAAGGGTTATTTGATATTGTTGGAGGGCATCAATACGGGCACTTCCAAGGTGGCTATTAGTATGCCGCAGCCGGAATACCGCAATGTAGCCCCGGTTGAGGTGTACATCAGTGTGCTGGCCAACATTATTATTGAACCATCTGATGTTACTGTTCTGGCTGGTGATACCATCAACTTTCGCATTATGCAGCTTAAAATGGACAGACTCTATGAGATCACTTCCAATCAGCAGTACTATCTGGAGGTGGAGGATACCGATGTGGCCTACATGAAGGGTAACAGCGCCACAGGCTCGAGATTGGGACGCACTCAAGTGGTGCTAAGAGATCGCAACATGCCACAAAATACCGATTCTATGCCCGATAAACCCAAAGGTCCAAGTGCACGTCTGACTGTGGCGGAGCCTCTGAGGTTGGGCATCAGTCTGCTGCCACATAATAATTGGGTGACCGTGCAGGGTGAGCATCATGAGGTGGCCCTGGATTTGTATTCCGACGATGGCCAAAAGATAACACTTGGCACACGCTATGCAATTGGCTCCGAGCTGGACGAATCCCTGTTTACCATTCTGAAGAAGACCAAGAATGGCAGTCGCCTGTATGGTGAAGCAGTCAAGGAGGGTGTCACTCAGGTGTATGGCCATTACAAGGATGTAAGCTAAACTACCTAATCTCTGTCAATTATCCAGTTAATTTTTATATTTCTTGCAGCTCTCAGTGCAGGCAGAGATGCAAATCTTTGAGGAGCTGCTCCTGCAGCCCACCAAAGTGATTCTGCCCTTCGATCCCAACACCATCAAGGCGCAAAAGTTTCAATTTTATGCAGCTGGCGGAGATTACAATTATGTCTGGTTCTCAGGCAATCCGCAAGTGCTCCAAATCGATGGCCAAGGACTTGCCACAACGGAGATTCGTGATGTACGGCTGCCCACTGGTTCGCAGGACTTGCTGGACGCTGGAGTCCACTTGGCGGCACATACAACTGTGCGCGTGGCCTTGGCCAAGAACCAGAAAGTGTCTCGCCAGGCACAGATCTACTTTTTGCCACCGCAGAAACTACAGATTAAACAATATAATTTCGAGACGGCTTTAAAGGATTATGTGCATCTCCATGTGGCCGTCTATGCCCATGTCAATGGCAGCTATGTGCCCTACACCAAATGTGACAATTTGCACTTTCAATTGGACTTTTCGCATCAGATACTGCAGTTGGACAACGGAGCTGCAACTGAGAGTAACGAATCTTTAGCCCCGGAGGCGTGTCATGTGCTGAGATTACGTAGTACTGCAGTGGGAAGCACCTTGCTGCGCATATCGTATAGCTTTCAGGATAAGGTACTGCAG
This sequence comes from Drosophila falleni, assembly GCA_035045575.1. Classification (NCBI taxonomy): domain Eukaryota; kingdom Metazoa; phylum Arthropoda; class Insecta; order Diptera; family Drosophilidae; genus Drosophila; species Drosophila falleni. The sequence continues at coordinate 12,212,225 of JAWNOV010000011.1, forward strand.
GATTCGGTGGATCTACATGTCTTTGAGCCGCTGAGTGTGCTCAATCCGCTGGAGAACGAGTTGGTATTGCCAATTGGAGCCTCCCGTAATGTTATCTATGCAGATGGACCACAACGTATATTTACGCTGGAAGCCGAGCTCACCAAATCCACCAGTTTCAATGCCAAAGTTGTCAAGGTGTCGGAGATTGAGTTTGATACACAGAATGCCATCACAGCCTTTACTGTGCTGTGTCTTGGTTTGGGCGAAACGGAGTTCACTTACCAGGTGCACAACACATTGAACACTCCCAACTTTGCTGCCTATAAGGCCCAGATTACCACCAAGGTGCATTGTGTGCGTCCTCGTTTCCTTAAGCTGTACGCACGTCAGCAATTGCGTCAATCCTGTCCAGTTGAGTTGCGTTCCTCGCTGCTGTATCTTAAGGATGAGGAGAACAAGTTTGATATTGAGATCGAGGTGCAGGATGTGAAGAATCGCAAGCTGATGAACATTAGTTCACTCTTCCTGGAATGGGAGTTTGCCGCTGGCGATGAGCGTTATCAAACCGATAGCATTCCACATCGTCAACTGGCTGAGGTGGAGCTCTATCATGGCGTACAGCTGCCGGCACGGGATGTCTTGGAGCTGACCCTCAGCGAGGTGGCTCCCAACTTCCGCATCAAGGGCACGGTTGCCCACTACAATGACAAGCTCTTGGCCCAATTGGACATTTACCCGGAGCGTCCTCCCTTTGGTGTTAAGAATGTAAGTATTTGTTTAATCCAGGATATCAGAACCGTTGACGTACGATTGTGGTTACAGAGTTGACCAACTTCCAACTGACATAACTTGATCAAAACTTAACCGATTTTCAAACGGAATGTCATTTTGATCATGATTTGGCCTCTAAATTGATTATGCATTTAAATTTTTATCATTTTGAAAATTTGATATATTTTCGATTCTAAGCCTATCATCTAATTTTGCATACTTACCCCTTGACATTTTTTCAAAAACTTTGATCACTCATAACTTCATCAAAAATCAACCGATTTTCAAATGGAATGTCATTTTGTTCATGATTTGGCCTCTAAATTGATTCTGCATTTAAATTTTTATCATCTAGAAATTTTGATATATTTTCGATTCTAAGCCTTCTATCATCTAATTTTGCATACTTACCCCTTGACATTTTTTCAAAAAATTTGACCTCTCATAACTTCATCAAAAATCAACCGATTTTCAAACGGAATGTCATTCTGTTCATGATTTGGCCTCTAAATTGATTCTGCATTTAAATTTTTATCATCTAGAAATTTTGATATATTTTCGATTCTAAGCCTTCTATCATCTAATTTTGCATACTTACCCCTTGACATTTTTTCAATAAATTTGATTTCTCATAACTTCATCAAAAATCAACCGATTTTCAAACGGAATGTCATTTTTTTCATGTTTTGGCCTCTTAATTGATTCTGCATTTAAATTTTTATCATCTAGAAATTTTGATATATTTTCGATTCTAAGCCTTCTATCATCTAATTTTGCATACTTACCCCTTGACATTTTTTCAAAAACTTTGACCTCTCATAACTTTATCAAAAATCAACCGATTTTCAAACGGAATGTCAATTTGTTCATGATTTGGCCTCTAAATTAACCCTGCATTTAAATTTTTATCATCTAGAAATTTTGATATATTTTCGATTCTAAGCCTTTTATTATCCAATTTTGCATACTCACCCCTTGACATTTTTTCAAAAACTTTGCCCTCTCATAACTTTATCAAAAATCAACCGATTTTCAAACGGAATGTCATTTTGTTCATGATTTGGCCTCTAAATTGATTCTGCATTTAAATTTTTATCATCTAGAAAATTTTATAAATTTTCGATTCTAAGCCATCTATCATCCAATTTTCCATACTTACTCCTTGACATTTTATAAACAACTTACACAAAACTATTAACATTTCTTTTGCAGCAAAAGACGGGTGAAGTAACCAAACCCATCATTGAGAATGAGATTCGATTCCACACGGTGAACAGCACATTATTGCCACAGGATCATGTGAGCATTTTTCTGGCTCCTTCGCACAGTAAACGCCTGCCAATTACCCAGGGCAGTGGATTCTTCCAGCTGGAGTTAAGCGAACAGGGCATTGTCCAGGTTTCCCATGATGAGAAGCACCAGCAATTGGTGTTGACACCATTGCGATTAGGTCATGTGCGTTTGGAGCTAACGGATAGTTGTCTGACAAATGAGCCTGCCTATTTATCCATCTCTGTGGTTGGCATAGGAGCCATAAGTGTACAGGCATTGGATCACGTGGAGCGTACCAATTCCATTGAGGCCATTGTTCGGCTCTACGATACGAATGATGAACTGTTGCAGATTGATTCCAATATGCTGAGTGTTTATCAGTTGACCGAATTGGTTTTTGATCCTACCATATTAAGCATCAAGCTGGATGAGCAACGTAATTTGGGTTTTGGCGAAATACGTTACAGCATTACCGGCAATAACATTGGCGAGACAAAGATAGTCTTTCAGACCGGCAAGGGGGATCATCAAGTATCAAGCGAACCGCTTAACGTTCAAGTCTTTGCCCCGCTGCGCCTGTATCCACGTAACTCAACACTGGTCGTCGGCTCCAGCATACAAATTTACTATCAAGGAGGACCACAGCCCAATACCAACATTGTTTACAGCGTGCAGCGGCATCAAGTGGCCAGTAAGTTGAATTTTTTTAGTCATTTATACAGTAAACTTAATCTTATACAATATATTCGCTACAGCTATGAGATCTGCCATTGTCATTGCACACAAATTGGGCGCAACGAAAATAACCGGCAAATGTTTGCTTAAGAACCCAATTAGTGGCAAGGATGAAGTGGTCTCTGAGGACTCGGTGGAAGTGCAGGTCGTTGCCCTCACAGCGATACAAATACGCACTCCTCTGGTGCGAATACGCAGCGGTGCTGTTATGCCAGCCACACTCTGGGGACAGCCTGATCTATCGCCTATGGTGCTGGGAACGTTGCAAAATATGCGCACCACCTGGACAGTCAATCAGCCGGATGTTGTCGAGGTCTTCAATGTATTTACAGCAGCAGGTGAGTTGTCTCAATCTTCAACATGGAATGCTACTTCAAGTGTGCACAGATACCGCATTGTTGCGCAGAGAATTCAGCTCAATGCCCACCAAAAGCACGCATAGCAATTGTTCTACGATGAGCTTGCACGGTTGAGTTTCAGTGCAGGAACAGATACGGAACATACAAAGATTATAAAATCTATATATTGCATACTAAACTATAGCTACTTTTGAACAATCTACTCAGGTGTGTCTCAGAAATCTAAAGAGATTTTGAAGACGCATTTCTTAGACCAAAATAAAGATTAACATCAGTTATATTATTTTTCTAATTTTAAAGCTCCGTTTTTTGTTAATAACAAAACTCATAGAATAATAAATGAATGAATAATGAGTTTTATAATACAATTTATAATGATTACAGTCCCTGGCTTTAATTAAATTAAATTGAAATTGATTTTGTTTATAATACTTATATCTTATTACATTTTTTTCTTAATTTTTCGCAGGCATCGAGTATCAAAGCAGCGATTTAATTTCTGTGCGAATACGCGCTCTAAATCCTGGCAAGGTCACAATTACCGCCTCCGTGCAATTGGCAGATGGCGTCAAGCTGCCAGCGACGAGCGTGGAGCTAATTGGTAAGTAAGGCGATAGAGAGAGAGAGAGAGTGGAGAATTGTAAACCAAAATCGCAAATTGAAATTGTTATCGCAGTTTTCAAAACACTGGAACTACTCGCACCAAAGCCCATAACAATGGACTGGATTTTGGCAGCACCACGGAGTACGCTTCAGTTGAAATGTAATATGGATGATGCTGTCTATAAGTTGGATGCACAGAGCAGCGGCATTGTCAATGTGTCGCCAGATGGTGTCGTCCACACAAAGGATACCCTCGGCCGTGATCTGATAATTGTAAGTGTGTGTGCATTGTTCGTATGCGAAAGAGTGTGTGTTTGCTTTGGGATTGCGGTGAAAATCGGCTTATCCCCTTCTCCTATTTGATTTGATATTATTTCCGTGTTATCCAGGCCAAAACTGTCGACCAGACGCTGCCCATTGGCATTGAAGTGAAGAATGTGCAATACATTTTGGTGACTTTGCAGCCGGACATCAAATTGAAACATCTGGAGCATAAAATACCACGCGGCATGAATTTTGTATTTAAAGTGTCGTTGCATGATAATCTCGGCAACGAGTTCTCCCACAACATTGAGGATGTGAATGGATTACGCTATGATTTGGCCACCAAGGATGTGGTCGATGCACAGATTGGCAACAATCTGACAATTGCGGTGAGTTTCCATTTAGTTCCAGTCCGGTTACAATATTCTGCCAATAATTTATCATACTATTTAGCCTTGGTAACAGCGTATATTTGGTAACAGAGTGTACCTCGTTTCTCGGCTCGTTTATATGTAAATGTGAACTTTAAACTTTGAGCAAGTTATTTCAATTTCAAAAACCGCTGCTTTTTAATGCACTCGTAAAGAGCCTTCTGCCATTCCACCTGAGCTCAAACTCAGTTTTCGCTACTTGCTGACTTTTTTAACACACAAAATAAAAGAAACGTAGAAAAGTAGAAAAGAAAGGAAAAAGAGCAAAAAATCTCAGCGTCCGGCCGCATGGCACGTCTCTTGACTTGGCCAGCACTATTTTCGTTTTATAATACCCTATATCTTGCTCGTGCAAAGGCAACACCAATCGTCATCTTTTTATTTAACGCATTAAGTGACAAGTCTTGAAAATTTCATATTGATTTCTTTAAAAAATAAAAGTTATGCATCAACGATTGATTGATACACGCAGGAGGTATCTACTAGTCGAGCACTCTTGACTATGACACTCTTGTTATGTTGTGGGTATTTTTATGCGCATTATTTAAAAAATAAGTTAAAGGGTATATTGTGTTCGTTCAAATGTAACAGGAAAAAGGAGGCATCTTCGACCCTATAAAGTATATCTATTAATATTATCTATTATCCTTATAATCGCAGCACGATCGGACAGGTAGAACGGCAGTAATAGCTGACCAAAGTTATTAATAAAATAAGGGAATACAATCACCTAAAAGTATGCAGTAATTTTTTATTAGAAGATAATTTAATATGAGTTTTATATACATTGAACAAAGTAAGGGGTATTCTTTGGTCGGGATCTCGACTATTACCTTTTCGGACTAGTTTTTTCTTTATTTTTACTGGGCTGTGGCACGTTGATGTCACCACATAAAAATGCAACGATGCGTTGTCGCACATGCTGCAAGCTTTGGCTCTTAAAAATTGCGGTTGTCGAGTGACCGCCGACCACAAACACAAAACTCCTGAAGTTGCAACTGCAGTGGCAGTGGCAACAACAATAGCATCAGTAGCATGCATTAAATTTAAATGCCACGACTAAACCTCGAAACTAGTAGAATAGAAATGGAGAATTTCGGGAAACTCAAATGGATTTTCATTTCGCACACAGTTGAATTTGCAACGTGAGACAAGCAACATGATTGCCATCAGCTTAAAGGATACAACTGGAGTGAAGCATGCCGAGGATTACATCAAGCTGTCTGTGGCCGACTCCCAACTCATTTATCCCACCAAGGTATGTTGGCAATATGTAACTGTAAAATACGCTTAGCTGTCAGTCAGTCAGTCAGTTGGTTGTTGTTTTTATTAAACCTGTATTATTATGTGGCAACAGACTGAGCCACGTTTCACATGTTGACGTTGCAACATTATGTTTATAATTTTATAGTACTATAATATTTATTTGGAGTGCTATAAGGTATCCTGTAAAATCTAAACATGCTTTAAAATACTACAAGTAAACTGATTTTAAATTCTTTAATTTATCATTAATGAGTGCGGGGTATATAAAGATTTTTTAACTCACAATTTTTTATCTTTTCGTTTTTTCGCATGTGTTAATCAAATAAATTTATCAATTTACTTATTGATTCACCAATCTGGCCAATAAACCAACTATTTCACCGTCGACCCGTCCATAGACAATTTTCTCCGTGGGTGACATCATATGCTTCGATTCACCGTTAACAATGTCATCGATTTGGAGCAGCTCCAATGAACAGATGGTCACGATTAATAAAAATACAGGTGAGTAGTTGGGGATTTTATCAATTGAAAATTTATTAAAAATCTCTGAAATTTAATCAAGCGCAAATTACTATTTAAATTTGGATTATTAATTGTAATTTCACAAATTTAAATGTATTAATTATAATTTTAATTAGTTTACTAGGTTAAATTTTTTCATTACTTTTTACTAAAAATATTTTTATGCATATCTTTCAGTCATCATTTCCTTTAGTAACAATATTTATTGGGTATTTGCAACTGTTGCACTTGTAATTCATATTTATCGATCAATTGCTATTCATTATTGTATAATTTGTGATTCTTTCGATAGTTGGCTGTGCTAATTTAATGACCAAACACTTCTCAGCTAGCATTTTAATGCTAATTTATGCGCTGCATTTTCGCAAATTCACCGACAGACGCTTTGTTTGATAGTTGGTGCTTGTTTGCACCCACTTTAATTACACACACATACACAAATATTCGGTGTGTTGAAGTACAAATCCTGTAAATTGGCCTATATTTTACGTACGATTTATTGATAACCCAATTAGGCTTATTTTTGACTGCTTTGTAAACAAGCTAAAAATGACAGCAACAACAACCAATACAATCATAAATTGGTACAAAATTCGAGCAACAATTCGGTGTATAATTTTAGCATTAATTAACTTTTTGCTATCGCTTTGAGCATTTATTAGATGTACATTCTGTTATGGAATTTTAAAATAAAGCGTCTGAATTTATTGTTCGCTTATGCAAAAAAGTTAAATTTGGGTATAATAAAGCGGATTATACGCTGTACTTAACTAATGTGGATTTATAATTGAGTTTATATTAAATTTTGTTACGAAACATTTACAAATATGCTCAGTTTATATTTTCATCGTATAAATAAGAGAATATATCTTATTTATAAGAATTTTAACTTGACGCTGCATTTATAAAATAAAGAACTTATTTAAAAAAAGTTATATAGAGTACTTGTTAGTCGAGTATACTCTGTTCGCGCTTATTTGTATTGCTTTCTGTTGGGCTCAACAGGAGAATAGGTGTTGAAGTGTGTGCGTGCCTTGAGCCTTCGAGTGTCGTGTAAAGTGTTAAACATGCGTTTATTTATTATTCCTTTATTTATTATACCCTTTAAACAGAACATTCTTTATAGAAAATAATAAATTTTAATAAATTATAAACTTAGCAACATTTTTATAATTTTAACCCAAAAGTTTCAAATGCATAAAGAGTTTTGTAATTTGTTAAAAATATATTTTAAAATTGCTAGAAATTATATAAAATGATAATGAGTATTTGCAAGTTGAGTACACCCGACTAGTGCACTCTTACGTGCTTTTCAATTGGCATTGTCTTCATTGTGTGACCGACAATAAATCCCCAAGCAATTTATATAGCCAATATTCTTCGAAGCTGTAGATTAGTTTTACTTGTTGTTCCTTTATGCTTTATGCTGTTGCCAGTGAGTGCAAAAGAAAAGTGGAAATCAAAGCTGTTTTGAGTCATGGCAAAGCCAAAAGAAAACTCCCAAAACAATTAGTCTGATGTCGCCTGCAGTGTTTCAAAATTAATTTAACTTCATGCAATAGTTGAAAAATGGAATTTAAGGTCATTAAATTCAAGTGTTTTGTGATTTAATTAAACAAACTGTTAGGCTATTGTTTGCAGCTAAACTTTAAGCCAAACTTAATTCCTATTCTATGTCGATGTCATGCTTAATTGACGCTTATCATTTATGCTACATTTGAGTAAAATAACAGCTGACCCACTTTGCGACATTTTGCTTTTGCTCGATAAGAGTTCACTTTAAACAAGTCTCAGCTCTTTGCAAGTATTTGAGCAACATTTATGCTTCGCTGGGTGATGTTATTTACTATTCAATGCGGCGCACCATTTGCATTGACATGCCGAAGGAGAAGTAGTCGAATGGATGGGGATTGAGGTACAGGTAAAAAATCATTGAAGCATATTTAATGCCATCAAATATTAATATCGATGTTTGTTTGGCAACGTCGCGCAGAGTCGACGACATTGCTTGCATATTTTAGGCTTTTTCTTAGACATTTTCGGGTACCTTTTCTCATATTTCAAGAAATTTCGAATATTTTCGGTAGCAAGGCATAAAATTATTGCCCCTTTGTGTGTGTGTGTGTGTTAGGAGGAAGAAGTCAATATAAATCGTATTTATAATTTTTCTTTAAACAAAATTAACGTTATGCTTCTTCATTTAATAAGCATTTTTAAAGTCTTCAATTTGTGTTCAAGTTTAATTACATAAGTACACTTTTGCAACTTCAAGTGACTAGGCTACAGTCTGTAACAAACTAGAATGGACAGATGTCAAATCAGATCAAAGAAAAGTTAAGTATTGATGTAGCAAACTTTTTCGAGCAGTTGAAAACATGAAAACCTTTGAAGGCCTTATGAAACGAAAGTATCTGTCTTGTTGAAACGTTTTCAACTTAGAGTTGTTGGGAATGGGTTAACAGTCTGATTTGGATTGGGTTTACATTGCTAACTGCCAACAATATTATGAAAAAAGTTAGTTATTGTCTCTGCAATCGAGAGTCATGAATATTATTAATGTATTATTTATTTCCTTTTATTTCTATAACAAAACTGATAAATATATATTTTTTTTAATTATTCGTGTAGCTTTGTGGATAGTTATTTTTCCTACAATCGAAATATAATATTTTTTTGCAATCATGATTTTTATAAGTAAAGCATACATTTCTCTGATTAAAACTAGGTAATATAATTTGTGTTATATTAAAATTCGTATTATTTAGTATCTTTGATTGCTTTATAAATGTTGTAGTGTAGCTCATAAATTATGCTTTACTTTGACATTTTATCCTTGGACTCTTTTCAAACCAAAGTCTCAAACAATTTTCGTCTGGGACGGTAATTAAATTTTGCTCTATCTGGAGTAATTAGTTTTTGATTTTAATGGTATTAAAGCTGAGTTTATTATTTCTTGCAGGCGTTGCACGAGTGCTTAATCATCAGCGCAAGCTGGGCGAGAAGGTTGTGGTGACATGTGGCGATAAAATGCGGCCTAGTGGTCACCTCAAGTACGATCTGGAGTTGCGTGAATCGGATGCGGTAGGTTACTGACCCAATTTTATGTGGCCATAACTTATATTCCCCTCATATGCCATTTGTTATTGTAGATTGTGTTTGCCAAATCCGTGGATATATTCAGTGGATCGGAGTATCGCGCACAGTTGGTATTACGCAATCACATGCAAACTGACAAGTACAGCAATCTGGTAAGTTAAATGTGTGTTTGTGCAAACTATACAATATATACTCACACACTAAATAATTGCAGATTGCCCAAAACATATCTAAATGCATAAATCAGCTAAATAAGGTCGCTGTGGATGCGTTCAACTGTCGTCTGGTTGCCAAGGATGAATTGGGACGCAAAGTTCTCAAGCTTTATCAGGTGGAGGCAATATTTGATGCAGCCAGCACTCAGTATGCATGCAGCCTGCAGCTGACATCCACTTTCAATGAGCTGCTGTCCACATTGAAGACAAATAATGCTCTCCTCGAGCTAGAGGTAAGTTAAACAGCGGGCAAAAATAGTGTTGCCTACTTTTGTGGGCAAAAATAGTGTTGCCTATTTATGTGGGCAAAAAAATGTTGCCTACTTATATGGACAAAATAGTGTTGCCTACTTTTGTGGGCAAAAATAGTGTTGCCTACCTAAATGGGCAAAAAATAGTGTTGCCTACTTATTTGGGCAAAAATAGTGTTGCCTACTTATTTGGGCAAAAATAGCGTTGCCTACTTTTTTGGGCAAAAATTAGGTTAAAATCGGTTAACTATATCATCAATTAATTCTTGAGGTTTATAATAAAAAAATAGTGTTGCCTACTTATTTGGGCAAAAATAGCGTTGCCTACTTTTTTGGGCAAAAATTAGGTTAAAATCGGTTAACTATATCATCAATTAATTCTTGAGGTTTATAATAAAACTTATAATGATTACAGTTTCTGATATTAATGTCTGTGTTTCTAGGCTGCAATGCCGAATGGCGTAATGGATACAATGTCGCTGCAATTGGTGCCTGGAATTAAAGTATCGCTGGAGTCGTTGCATGTGCGTGATTTAAAATCGCAGGAGCTGCAGATAAGTGGCTTGGACAAAGCACTTCAAAAGCTTCAGGTGAGTTGGCACATTTGTAAAAAAGTAGGAAAAACTATTAGACTATCAGTCGGTCGGAAGATTGATGAGTATCGAACAAGTTTTATATATTTTTTTTTTGCCTGATCACGCTTCATGTGCTTCAGGGATATCCGTTTTTAAAGTCATCTTTTGAGCTGCACTTTAGACTTGTATCTATTTATTCGCTTGCCTTGAGAGACAATCATAAGAGGAAGAGGAGAATAAGAAGTAAGAACAGAAGGACTTCACATTTTATGCGGTAATAAAATACAGGAAATTGCTTTACAATGTACGCTCCTGTTTGAAGCCAGTGGCTGTAGATGTGGCAGTAGCTGTAGATGTGGCAGTGCCACTGGCGGCTTCTTCCAAAGTACAATATTATGTACGACAAGTGTTGAGAGTGCGCTCTCTGTGTGCTCGACCGACACACTGAGAGTATTTCATGAATTCGAAAGTTTCTTACTTATGGACTGTCTGTCTTTCGACCCATTCAGTTGGCCAGTCATCCATTGTTGCCAATGCTGTTGTTGTGCCGCAAGAGACGCCGCAAGTAGTTGTGGCTTCTGTTTGCCACAGTAGCAGCTGCAACATGCTGCTTTCTTCTTTCTACTTGCTGCTTGCTGCTCGCTGCCATGCAATGTCAATGTCCACCCTCAGGATACTCTTCGGGCCATAAGATGTTGTTGGCCCATTGCTGCGTCTCAAAAATGCAAAATGACAGCATTTTGCTTGACTTCCGTTTCCGGCTAGCTTGAGCCATTATTTGCTTTTTCTCCCCACTCTCCGTTTGTCTGTCTGTCTGCCCGTCTGCCATTCTATTTCAGTAAAATATTAGCTGCATTTCAGCAACTCTAATTACAGTTAAGTGGCTATTTGAAATATGCCGCATAATTTGCATTAGCTGAAAATTTGCTGTTTGTCTGTCCCTTCATGGCACTATATTAAACAATGCGGTCCACTAGTCGACTGACAATATATAGTACATAAACCCTTTAGACAATGACATGAAGTTGGCTATTCAGACTGCATATGACACTTGATTGCTCAATTCAATGGATTCATGTGGCACACTCGATTCAATGCTGCAACTTCAGAGTGTCACATGAAGTGAAGAGTCCATCGAATGGTTATCCATTTGTTTTTGTGATGTCTAAGCGAATTTTTTGACCCTGTAATTAAAAAAATTGACAGTGAGGGAAGAAAAATTAAGTTTTCCAGTTTTGACGCATTTTGAAAATGGAGGCCAAATAATGATAAAATTGACAATCCGGAATAAAATCGGATAAAAATTGACAAAGTTATGAAATTTTTCAGTTTTTGGAAAAGTGTGAAGGGAAGAGTATGGGGAAAATGGACAGAGATCAAAAGTATGGAAAAAATAGATAGTCAAGGAAGAAATATTAAGTTTTTTAATTATGATGCAGTATAAAAATAGATAAATAATGATTAAATTGACATTCCATAAGAAAAACGGATAAAAATTGACAAAGTTATGACAGATTGAAATTTTGGAAATGTGTCAAGGGAAGAGTATGTGAAAAAATTTACAGTGATGGCAAGTATTGTTAAAAATAGACATTGAAGGAAGACAAATTAGGTTTTTCAATTTTGATGCAGTATGAAAATAGAGGTCAAATAATGATTAAATTGACAATCCGGATGAACATCGGATAAAAATCGACAAAGTTATGATAGTAATGGACAGTGATAGAAAAAAGTTTAATTTTGCATTTTTGATGATAAAAAAATTCGATTTGAGTTATCCATTTTTCATAAAAACATAATTAAGTAAATCGAATGATCTTCAAAAATATAATTAAGTGTAAGTTATAAAACTCATGAGTATGTATATAGAATAGTTACAGGGTCTCTCCATTCCAGTTTGCTGGACTGGTTTTGATTAGTTTGAATTATTAAAGATTTAAGTCGCACACACACTTGCATTATTAAAGCATTAATATATTGTTGTTTATTAACAATTAATCATTTAAAGTTACTGCAGCCACTCTCATGAGACCACAAAAAGGCAAATTATGCTACTGTCAATTTCAGTGCACTCGGCAATTTTATTAAAATTCACAATAATTTCATACAGACAATTCAGCCACTTCAACCGCATGCCAGATATCCAAGTATATATCTCTGTATATATAAGTATAATTGTCTGTATGTTGGGTATTCAGTTTACAGCGTTGTATGTAATTTTAATGTGCAACCTTTTTGGACTTGGTTAAAAACGCATTGGTCTGCATAATTTTCAATTAATAATTAAATATCCTTCATGTACTCGTATTATCGATGGACTAATAGGAATTGTTGTTGCTGTTGCTGTCGTTGATATGCTTGCACTTCCGTTTATTAACATTGTTCATACACATTTAATTTTTTTCAAGTATTTATTACATATTAATTTTATGTTAAAATGCGTTGTTAAATACCCTGTAGATAGTCTCAAGACAACCTTATACTGCCAACCTTATACTGCCTACACTGTCGGTTTGGCGGTATATGCTAAAAGGTGTTATCTTTAAATGGTCTACAGGGTAACTACGAGTCGTGTATGCTTCACATTTGTCAGCATTTGTTCGGATGTGTCAGCACAGTTGCTTTTTCGTGTACATCCGTTGCAATAATAACTCTTTTTTTTTCATTTATTCACATTAATTTTGCAAACCAAAAATATTGAAAAAATGTAGAGATAGAGTATGCCCGACTAGCAGCTATCAAGAGTATAGAATTAAAATTAAACTGTTAATAAAACGTTGTTTAGTTAGACGCAAATTTGACTGGGTATTTTTAAGTCGTTTCCAAGTTTTACCCAACTTTATTAATTGTTTTGTTTATTGTTTATGAAATTTCCCAATGGTGTCAATTGTTTCATTTTATTGCAATTATTTATGCGAATTGTTTCAGAATTTTGTAAAATGAAATAAAATGTAAGTTCGCATCAAACTAGCTACTCAATTCGAGTTGAATTTAACTTTATAATCAAATTTGTTAGTTATAAAAATAAACAAAGTGTTTGTCGAATAAATAAGTAAATTAATAAATAAATAGATTTAATAAATTTTAGAAGAAATCAACATAGGTATATATTGCTAAAAATGGCAGCTGCCGCAAGGCGACAATGAGAGAAATTTTCAATTACGTATCAAATATTCTCAGCTGCAATAAAAATCAACAAAATTGCACAGCATACACGTATTTGACATACACTTTCATACATCTACATTTTCACACAAATACATTTTAATTAAATGATTTTGCAGCAGGCACGTTGAGACTTTGCCACACACAAATATCAACATTCATTTAATTGTATGTTGCTTTGTGCATTCTGTTCGAGAAAATTGCAAACAGCAGTTGCATGTTGCATGTTGTCGTTGCTGCAACATAACATACAAATTCCCACTTTACCACCTGTCTTTCTCTCTGTCTGTTAATAAGCGCCTATAGAATGTCTGAGAGTCCAATTCTCTGACCAATTCTTTTTTTGCAGTGCTCGAATTACTCAAAATAATTATATCATGCTGTTTATTAGTTGTATATTTCCATTTACATGTGAATTCAATTGATTTTAATTCGCATTTCATTTCATTTCAGGTCAAACCATCTGATCCCAAGTATTTTTCCGTCGAGTTAATTGAGCAGGCACATGGACAGAGCAAATATCGTGTGCGTTTCCTCAGCGATTTACCACTGGATAAGCAATTCTCCGTGCTGATTTACTCCCCGGAAACCAATCAGAGCGTTGAGGTGAGTACAATTTCCTTGTCAAATATATACCATGTATAAATTTCAAACTTGTATCTTGAGCCGTTTGGACTGTAAAATGCTCAGTCAGTTAGACAAACAACTTTAAAAATATGTATTTATATGACAAATTAACACTGTTTGCTTTTTTTAAGAATGGGCCGGACAATACTGTGTAGTAATTATTTTCAAAAAATATTTAAAGATCTGTTTCAAATCGAATTTCTAATCAAATGTAAATAAAATTTTTAAATTTGAAGCTAAATTCACTTAACCTGCATAAGAATGCCTTGTTAAACTAATTTCACTGCAATCAAAGAATGATTCACACTGTTGATTAACAAATTTGATATTTCAGAATATCGAGTGTATATGCTACGTAATTCTGGTAATTTTCAATTCCCAAGGAATTGTTATTGCGTTTGTAGCTCCCACACGTTCCTACGTAATATTTCAACAGTGAATTTCGAGTGCAACATTTTGTGTACATTTTCGGTTGCGTTTTCAATTTCGCCAAATTTTGTTTATTTTCACTTTGCAGCTGCAACAACAACAGCAACAACAGGAACAGTAACATACACAAACAGAAAAATGCAAGTGCAATAAGCGCAAATGTAAATACGCTTCCATTGGCATTTTTCATTGGTTACCTGATGCCATTAGATAGTGCAAACAGACTGATAGCCAACCAGAAGCCGTAACGCGTATCAATTTGTTGCTAAAGTTTCAACTTACCCTTCTTGTCCTGAGTTCCGCTTCCATTTCCTAGAGTTCTGCAATTTAACATCCTGTGCACGTTGCCGTTGTTGTTGCTGTTGTTGTTGCTGTTGTTGTTGTTGCTGCGTTTAAGGCAGCCAAAAGGGCAGCAAGTAGCCAAAATAAAAAAGAACAATAAAAACAAAACAAAATAAAAATTGCTGCACATATAAAGCCAACGGAATTGCATAAATAAGTTTCGTTTATGTAACACTCCCAAACCAGGTTAACCACCCACCCTATCGAATGGTCAACAGCAAAATGGCGTATAACTTGCTTCTTTTCCGAGGCAGTTTCAGTCTCTTTACATGGGGCTCAATCCATTGGCCCACTTGCCGTTTGTCGTTGCCAAATTGCATAAATTTCTGTGCAGTGAGTGAAGTGAAGGGGGATTGGGAGGAAATTTGGGAGGGAATGCTCTTTTCTCCTTACCAGGGTTCATCTATAAACGCTATCTGGCATATAGCTGCACATAAACAAAGGCAAAGTCGTTAAGTATGTGCTCGGTGTTATTGATGTACCCCTACTCTCCCCTCTCTACCAAGCTTTCCTCCCCTTCCCCAGTGTCTCCTCCCTGCCGAGGCTATTGTTTCATCTGTGGTATGTTCATCCAACGCTTTGGGACACACACATCATGTCAATAAATTCAGTTCCATAAGTCGATCGCTTGTTCGGCGTCTCGCATGCTCAAAATGCTCATTTATTAGCCCAAAGCCGGATAGTGGGACACGGAACAGGGGACAATTACGTGTTTGTTTCCTTGGTCAACGCTTAAATTGCTGCTTTAACGCGGCCAATACAACAAAAGACAAATCACTTGACCAGTTATCTTGCGGAAAAACAGAAAAGTGTTTACATAAAACAATTCATTACTTGAACAAAGAAACAAAAAAAAGAAACAGAAAGCGAAAAACAAGGTGTTTTTTAATACGCAAGAATTATATAAATTTTTAATCTACTTTCTCAAAATATATGTGTTGAAACTTGATCAAAAGCAAATTATCAAGAAGATTTTTGGAATACACCTCAATACTTAAGATTGTTTGTAAATTAACAGATACATTTTTCCATTAATATTTTGCTTTAACTAATGTCAGCTGAAACAGCTCCTAATTAACTTCAAAAAATTTATTTAATTTATTTTAATTGTTTTAACTGCGTTTCTTTTGGCCTTGGGATTGTATTGCTAAGATATGGCTTAAGAAAATGTCTTAAAATTAGAAATGAATACTCGTATTCGAAATGTGAATGTCAATTGCATGGCTAGTTGGCCAAAATGTTCAAAAACTTTTGCCAATTTCTTCTAATTGATTTCTTTGCGTTTTGTTGCGTTTATTTGACTTTGACTTTGGCTTTAGCTTTAGCTGTAGTTTTGGCATTGGCCAAAGAACTGTGCCAAATTCAGTGCGAGTTTTTATTTATTCATTTTGTGTGTGCGTTGCATGCCACAGCCACAGCAAACTGAAACAGATAGACAGTGAGAGAGAGGACACTCCAAGGACATTTCTTATTTAATTTTAGCAAGGCGACAAACTTAAGTCGCAAACTGAGGAAAATCTAGTAAAGTTTTAAAGCTCATTCTCCTTATTTATTTAACCCTTGTCCTTGTTTCTATGTCCATTGCAGATTCCCATCGTTGGCGACTCGGCCTTGTTGCAGAAATGCTCGAATCAACCCGTTGGACCGCTACTGCAAACTGTGATCGACAATCTTGGCTTTATCGTGACAATGATGATCATTATTGTCGTATCGATATGGGGTAAGTAACTCGCATTATTTTTCCAAGTTTTAAAGATAGAATATTAATACTATTCAATTGGCGCATAAATCATGCAGAAGGTAAAGAAAAAGGCACAAAATGTTGTTAGTGCCAATGGCAATAAATCATAAGTGCTGCCAGACTTGCCAGCAGTAGTTGTTGTTGTTGTTGTTTGCAGTTAATCGCAAATTCCATGAATTTTTAATCAACTCGAGCGCGAAAGGCGAGCTGTGAACTTTACCTGAAGAGCTTGCAGCCAAAGTCCGGACTCCGGACTCCGGACGGGCATCCTTAGCGTTATCCTTTGACGCAGACCTTTTTAGTGACGCTTCATGCGACCTGGGCTTTAGGACAACGCTTCGTTAACTTTGCCATTTTCTTGCATTTTTACACGCAGCAAAAACTAGGGAGAGAGTACGAGTCAGAGTCGAGGCTAACCGAGCAGCCGAAATAGCTAATTTTACCAGTAAAAAAAGCTAAAAGTAGCTATAAAAATGGATCAAATCAAGGGATAAAACCGTAATCGAAACCGTTACTTTTAACCGGTATTAACCGCTTGAAATTGGTAATTGTAAATGAAACCCTAACCGAAACAGATTTTTTTTTATTGAACCGAACCCGAATAATCGAAATTAATCACCCGACTTAACCGATTAGTTACTGATTCATGCGGTTAGTTTCGGCTCAATCGAGAATTCAATTCAATAATGATATTAAATTTGAATATTAATCCTCATAAAAAGATTTTTTTAAACAAAGAAATTTTAATAAAAAATTAGTTGCATAATTTTTTTAAATTGCTAGATTTTAAAATAATAACAAACCTGAATTTTTTATAGCTAGTTTAGCTAAAATGACAACACTGTCTCCCAGTTGTGTTCTCCTCAGTCTATGCCACAGTTGTGTGTTGGCAAAAAGTTTTTGCTTTTTGTATGCGCGTCGCCTCTGTGTGTTTGCCATTTTTCAATGTTGTCTATTCGGTTTGGTTTCAGTTGTTTGGTTGTTTGGTGTTATCGGTTCGAAAACACTTTACACCCAATAAAGAAAAATACAAAAAAAAAAGACGAATAGTAGTGTAGCTAAGGTAAACTAAACAAGGGGGTTTACCTTGTTCTCCTGCCAACCGCAAAACTGATAAGAAGTTTGTCTGTTTTGCTCTCTGTTTTGTTGTGTTGCTACATGCAACACAAACACACACATAAGTACAAGTATATATATATATAGTATAGACTGACCCTGCTGACACGTTGCGTAGACATAAACAACAACAACAACAACAAGAAGAATGTTGCAACTGCAACTTGATTAATTGCAACAACTGCTGTTTGTGTCTTTATGTATGTGCCATGTGTACTTTATATATATATCGCCTGCAGTATTTTTATTTCTCTACATATATGTATATATTTGATTTTGTTCATTTTTTTCATTCTTTCTTTCTTTTGTATCCTTGCAGTTTATGTATCCTTCTTCCAGTCACAGGGCGTCGTGCAAGTCAACTCCGAGGGTAAGTTTAATTAATAATTTTGAGTGCACAGCAGCAGCAGCTCCTGAGGCATTGAAGGGTGGAAAGGGTATCTCTTCTCTACGCACAAGTTTTTGCTACACTTCTCTCTATTAGTTTTAAGTTTTTAGTCATTTCGTGCATGAATACCAAAAACTTTTGGAGCGATAACAGGCCGCAGTCTTTGCACTATCATCATCATCATCGGTTCGAGGCAGCGCTAGCAAAAATTTCTTATTTATGACTTAAACTTTGATTTTACCAGCTCCTTTGCTTGCCTTGCCTTGACTTGACTTGACTTTCCTTTCGTTTTTCCCTATGTGTGTTTTTGCTTTCTTTTAGTCACAGTACGACGACATTTGGCTTTAGTTTTTAGCTCTGGGGACTTTTAGGTCGTGATGTGCTTGCAAAATTTAAGCTTGAGCTGCGACTGTCCACTTGGCTATAAATACTCCTTTTTTCTCATTGCCAAAGACTGCAGGAGAAGCAGGGAAAGGATCAGCCTATTGGCAGGCATAAATAACCGATTGGAATTGCAAATCAAATTGATTTGATTTGAAATGCAATCACTTGCCAGCCCATAAATAACCTATATTCAAGGACATCAGGCTAGGACTGAGTTTGCTGCACATACTTAGAGCCGTTTTCATGTCTTGCTGGACGTAAATCAGAGACAAAGACAAAAGCCCTGACATTGTTGCAACAATTTTTTTTGTTTCTTAAGTTTTCTCCGATAAGCGCACGCACTCCCAGCGAGGGTATTTAGCATTTTATCAGCACTGTGCCACAAACTTGGCAACAGTCAAATTACCTTAATTACAAAATTAGTCAAATTACTTAAGATTTGCGAGCTCCCTCACGTCTCCCTCCTAATGAGCTCTTTCTCTCCATTTCTCTCCATTTCTCTTTTTTTTTTTTAGCGAGGTCAGCAAGTTTGTTCGCCATCCGCACGTAATTTTTACACTAATTTTAATAGCTAAATTATTTGCTGTGTTGTGTTGTGTGTTGCCAAAAATGTTTGTTGTGTTTTTGTTTAGCCCTCTCATTTTTCATGTCCTGGGAACGTTTTACTAATTACTTACAACAAGGTCTACTTGAAGACGTTGGGGGTTGGACAGGGTATGTAAACGCCTTCAAGGCGGAAGTGCAAAATTTAAACAGAATTCTGCTTAAGGTATTTTAAGCATAACTTAAATAAAGAAATGTATTGAAAGTAAATTTTCTATACATATCATTTGACATTTTTTTAAAAACTTTGATCTCTCATAACTTCATCAAAAATTAACCGATTTTCAAGCGGATTGTCATTTTGTTTATGATTTGGCCTCTAAATTGATTCTGCATTTCAATTTTTATCATCTAGAAAATTTGATATATTTTCGATTCTAAGCCTTCTATTATACAATTTTGCATACTCACCCCTTGACATTTTTTCAAAAACTTTGACCTCTCATAACTTCATCAAAAATCAACCGATTTTCAAACGGAATGTCATTTTGTTCATGATTTGGCCTCTAAATTGATTCTGCATTTAAATTTTTATCATCTAGAAATTTTGATATATTTTCGATTCTAAGCCTTCTATCATCCAATTTTCCATACGTACTCCTTGACATTTTTTCAAAAACTTTGATCTCTCATAACTTCATCAAAAATTAACCGATTTTTAAACGGAACGTCATTTTGTTCATGATATGGCTTCTAAATTTATTCTGCATTTAAATTTTTATCATCTATAAATTTTGATATATTTTCGATTCTAAGCTTTCTATCATCCAATTTTCCATACCTACCCCTTGACATTTTTTCAATAACTTTGATCTCTCATAACTTCATCAAAAATTAACCGATTTTCAAACGGAATGTCATTTTGTTCATGATATGGCCTCTAAATTTATTCTGCATTTAAATTTTTATCATCTAGAAATTTTGATATATTTTCGATTCTAAGCCTTCTATCATCCAATTGACATTTTTTCAATAACTTTGATCTCTCATAAATTCATCAAAAATAAACCGATTTTCAAGCGGAATGTAATTTTTATCATGATTTGGCCTCTAAATTGATTCTGCATTTAAATTTTTATCATCTAGAAATTTTGATATATTTTCGATTCTAAGCCTTCTATCATCCAATTTTCCATACTTACCCCTTGACATTTTTTCAAAAACTTTGATCTCTCATAACTTCATCAAAAATTAACCGATTTTTAAACGGAATGTCATTTTGTTCATGATTTGGCCTCTAAATTGATTCTGCATTTAAATTTTCATCATCTAGAAAATTTGATATATTTTCGATTCTAAGCCTTCTATCATCCAATTTTCCATACTTACCCCTTGACATTTTTTCAAAAACTTTGATCTCTCATAACTTCATCAAAAATTAACCGATTTTCAAACGGAATGTCATTTTGTTCATGATTTGGCCTCTATATTGATTCTGCATTTAAATTTTTATCATCTCGGAAATTTGATATTTTTTGGACCCCTTAAGTGGTTTCGCTTTAATTCTTTGTTTTTATTAATCTATTTTCTTTCTTTTACAGCTTTTCAGCCAAAATCGTCCCTGTCCCGTACATATTCGCCCAATTCTTCGCCATTCAACAAATCGCCCAACAATTCATTTGGTAATAAAGCTTATTCCAACTTTGATTGCCCTTGGTTAATGTGCTTTAAACTATTTTACAGACTTATCCAATCGTTCGCACAGTCTACGCTTCCAGCCCTTGCAAACAGAGGACGAGTCCTTCGTCTACGGTCATCCCCAGATGAGTTCACCCAACAGATCTGGCAATATGCGTCGTTTCAATTAGTTTAGTTGAACGTCGAGAACGCTTTAGAACTGACTGCGTCAAGGGAAAGAAATATATTCTAAGACAGCTGTTAAACACGTAAGACTACTTTAAATAAGGCAAAAAGATGCACTCAGGCTAAATAGATTAACTCAGATTAAAAAAAAACTGTTTCTGCTGCCAAAGTTGTAAATTGAATGAAACAGATTTAATAAGAATAATGTATTGGATCTAGTTGTACATGTATGTATGTGAAATCTACTTGATGTATATAGAATATTTAAGTTCTGACACTGTAAGTTAGTGAGCACGAGTAGTTAGATAAGTAACACAACTGTGGCAGAAAAGATTGAATTAAATAATTTATTTATTAATCTATAAACAATGCTCTGATAATGAATCACATGTAAATCTTGTTAAATATAAGAACGGTTTTGTAATAAAGAGAAAGTGGTAAAATGGTGGATGGAATTGAAATTGGGGTTGGTCAAGGTGTAAAGAGGGGAGGTTTTGGTGGCAAGTGGCAAGTTCGACAAGTGGCACGTGCAAAGCCACTTCAATTACTCTGACTTCTGATGCAGCTTTCTACTACTTCGACTGTGTCTGCCAATGTGTTAAGTGCAATCTGAGTTGAGTCGAGTCGAGTACTCAATTTTTAAGCGCTTTTTAGCTGCAGCTGCAGCTGGAATGTATGCTACGATTTTTGTTATATGCATTTCTAATTAGAAAAGCATCAAGTCAAGTATGCCATTAATTTTACATTTGCGCATTTGAAGTGTGCCACGCCCACTTGAAAAGCGGGCAAGTACTTTTAGTGCTGCACATTGAACGCCTGCTAAAAAAAGTTGTTATTTTTTTCATCTTTTTGTGAGTTTATTTATTCACGTTTTGCACTTTGCCCATTCTCCACGATTTGATTCATTTTTTTCAGCATTTTGTGTTCTTGTTTTATGTTATTAATTAGTTTTAAATCGCACGGGCTTCTGCAGCAGGCAATTGGGTCAGCAGTAAAATAAGTTGAGCCTGCATTCGATACATTTGCATATTTAATGAGTGTGGACCATTGCACTGCCGTCTGATCTGCTTGATTTATTAACCATAATGGGAAGACATGTGGGTTATAGTTTCCCATGTGTGTGTGTCTGTGCGTTTTTCAGCCTACTGCACAACATACAACTTCATCATTTTAACGCAATTTCCTTGGCAGTCAAATGGAAATTTCCATTTCGTTTTGACTTTTATTTTATATATATATATGTATTTATTTTTCATCTCTTTTCTTTTTGTTGTGCAGCTCAGCTCAGCTTCATAAATTATAAATAACTTAATCGTGTCCGAGCGTATTGAGCTGTGTGACCCAAAAAAATAATAAAAGGAGAAAGGAAAAAGATGAACTTCAAGTTTGACAAAGTTTTAATACCCTTATGACAGCTGCTCAGACTTTTATATAACTAATTAGTTAAGCAAATTATTAATTGGCTGACAAAAATAGAAAAAATTTAGTTAAACTTTTCTTTGACGGAACACTATATCATATAGTAGCTACCATAGTGTTGCCTACTTTTGTGGGCAAAAAAAGTGTTGCCTACTTATATGGGCAAAAATAGTGTTGCCTACTTATATATGCAAAAATAGTGTTGCCTACTTATATGTGCAAAAATAGTGTTGCCTACCTAAATGGGCAACAAATAGTGTTGCTTACTTTTAGTATGAAAAAGTTTTTTATTTTTTCAGTTATCTTAACCAAACTGTTAGAATATGTCTTTAGGTTGGTTTTGTACATATTAACCTTACTTGGTTTAATTCCGCCCACTAGTTTCAGCTTAACATGCTCAAAAAAAAAAGTATGCTTTTGAGGGTGTTACATATTTCATGATAAAGTAATAATAACCCACTGAAAGTGTATAAAATATGGGCTCAAGGATCGAGAAGTTTGTTCAAGTTGACGCGGCTTAAGGGCTGACAAATGCTCAGGCATCATTCAACTAAATATATGCCTGTAAGTGTGAGTGTAGTTGAATATGTGTCTGAGTATCTTTGAGTGTGTATGCGTTACTGTGTGTGTGTAAGTGTGTGTGTGTAAGTGTGTGTGTGTAAGTGTGTGTGTGCAGCTATTGATTAAGATGCTTAGACTTGACTTCATTCATGTGTTAACATTATACAGCGAACGTTATTTGCTGGCCAGTTGTGTGTGTGTGTGTGTGTATGTGTATGTCTGTGTGTGTGCCATGCTTGATTTGCTCATTTCCGGTTCAATGAAGTCCGGCCGTCGTGTGAGTGTCCAAATGTGTTTGCGATATTCTAATCGGATTTGTGCGTTTTGGCCAATATATGAATTATATGTGTGCGACAAATGTTGTGAGCCACTGTATGTGTTTCTATGTTAGCAAATGAATTATTAAAACAACAATTAGCTGGTCCAAAAAATAATTATGTTTAATCTGAATACACTCGACTGTGCATTTATGCAAGTAAATTGCAAATATTCATCGATCGAAATGCATAAATAAATATTCATTGCTTGAATTGTGTCTAAAATAAATGCAAATAATATTATTAATAATTCGCTAAACAACAATAATATTAGCTAGATATTAAATATTAAGTATACGCAATGGCGAGTCGTAATCACATTTAAATAGAAATTCAATTAATTTTGTTAATGGCCTTTATAAACGAGTAGTTACTGCACCTGTTAATGAATATGCAGAAGATACACTCTCGAGATACTTTCTAATTAAAATGAGAAGCAAAAGATAGAGACATCAATTACACTCAGCTAACAGTTTTTGTTTTTAGCTGTCAGCTTATTCGGCACTCGCGGATTCTCTCACTCTCTCTCTCTCTCTCTTAGTCTCTTTTACTCGCTGATGCTGCAGATTCTAATTAATTACAAAGTCATATGACGCACACACACACACACACACACAGCAGGGCACATAAAGATACACATTTGGCTTTCGTTTCGAATTTTCTGCACAATTTTTACAACTAAAATGTTTGCATTGTCTTCAGCTAATTGAAATTCTAATTATTTTCATGAGAATGGGCCTCGCTGATAAGTAATTAAGATTGTGGCAATTTATCATAATCATAAATTATGTTACTTTATAATAAAAGATGTGAGATTTTACTGTACTTAAATATTTGTATTTTATTTTTATTTCTATTCTTTGTATTTTTCATTTATTAGGCAATCGAAAGGCGGGGAAATATCATAAAAATAGCGTTTATCTAAAATGTCATAAAATAAATTTACAAATATATACGAATACAATACGAAATATACATATAATCACATAAAGGTGCTTTTTGATAACTGTAGCACACAGCAGACTTTGGTCTATCAGAATATGTTGTTGTTGTAATTGTTGTTGTTTTTAGTTGTTTGATGTTGTTGTTTTTTTTGTATTAATGTCTATAGGTATAAAACTTAATTAAGCTATTTGCTAGTTTCATAATTGAATTACTCAGTCAAACGTTCGATTTGTATAGTCGCATGTTTGATGTTGTATTTACTGCCGCAGGTTAATTGCGTTGCCAACTCAAGCACCGTATCCGAATCGCACAGCAGGTCTACAAAGAAAAACAGAGTGAAAATATAAGTATGAGTACTTTTAGATACAATTTTCTAGCAAGAATGAGTCTTTTTTGATTCGTCTTGATGTTTAAAAAATTAAAGTTTCGATGCAGAATCAATATAGAGGCCATATAATGATCAAAATGGTATTCCGCATAAAAATCGGACCAGTTTTGGCAAAGTTATGGCAGATTGAAGTTTTTGATAAAATTTTTTTGTAATATTATTTTTTTAATAAAGATTTTTATTATTTTTGTAATATTTTTTTAATAACGATCAGAATAATTACTCGAAATTAAGTAGTAACCAATTAGAAAAAAGTATTAAAAAAGACATATTCATAAATATGAATTTTTTAATTATATAGAGGACTCAAATGTGATCAAAAATGTTTGCTGGGTTATATGCTTACCAACAACCAAGTGCGCCATAAGCACACTATGCTCACTCGTATGCTGCCAGACATTCAAATGATGCACCGATCTGTAAGGAAGTAAATTGTGTATATATATGAAAACTCAAGTATTCGTTTATAGATTGAATAAAAGAAAGAGAGAGAGCCTTTGTCATGGTTCATTGACTCACTTGACACCCGTTATGCTGGCCAGCTCGTCTTGCAGTGTCTTGAGGCAGACATGATGTGGCACCGCGTCCAGCAAAATGGAAATGGATTCTCGGAACAGCTGCACCGTTGTCATAATCACAATTACGGAGAAGAGCAGCGTACAAAGTGGATCCGCATACTTGGCACTTGGCTGTGGGTGCGAGAGAGAGGGAGAGGGGGAGAAGGGGAGTTAGGGGCACACTTAATTAAATTATATGCTGACTTGTCTAGACTCACATAAAATTTGATTAAGACGGAGGCCAAAAAGACGCCAATGCTCTGAACCAGATCGCCAATCACATGAATCATTGCTGCGCGTAGATTTAAATTACGTTCCGTTGCACTGTGGAGAGAATTGAAAGAGTGAGAGGGCAAAACATAAGCCAATATTAACTTTAGGCTACAAATTAATAACTGCAAATCAGCAATCAGGCATTACTAAAATGCAACTAAATTAAATTGCAATTACATGTAATCAAACAAACAATTGCCTGCAGCAGCTGCCAATTGTTGCTGTTATGTTATGTTATATATAATATTTTTTTTTTGAAATTTCATGACAACTTTTACCGCAGGCCATAAAATTGCAACAGGCAATTTGAATCAATACACTCGACATTTTCTCACATACACTGATAGAAAAATGCTGTGAAATTTAAATATTATCACATTGATATAACTATATATTCAATTTAAATATATTTCATATTTAATTTAAGTGATATAATATTTAAAAAACAAACATGACATTATTAAACTAATTTTGCATTTGTATTAAAGCGAAAAAAATTGCAAATATAATTGGCTTTATTTATTTTGTTTATTTTTTTTTATTATTTGTTTTTAAATTTATTTTTTATTTTAACTTTTTTTTATTTTAATTTTTTTTGTAGCTTAATTTTTTTTTATTTTTTAGTTTAATTTTTTTTTTAGTTTATTTATTTATTTTTCATTATTTTTTTATATCAGTGTACAAACTCTTTAAGCAACCCTCGCAACCCAGCCATCATACCTACCCACTTTGTTGACTTGGCTTTAAGCCATTGGTTATAACAACATTATGGCCTTCCTCGCTGCCGCTTTCTGCAGTTGCCTCTCCATATTCATATCCATGACTATGACTGTGACTGTGACTGTGACTGTGACTGTGACTGTGACTGTGATTGTGACTGTGTCCATGGCCATTGCCTCCCATAAACCAGGAGCCATGCAATACGAACATCATGCTGCGGGCCAACATATAATTTATCATATTATTATTTAATTATAAATGGGTCAAAATGGGGAGTCTGCAAAAATACTAATTCTCATTGCATTTCTAGATTTATAAAAGCATTTCAATAGTAAATTGCTAAACGGGCAAATTAGAATACAACAGAATAAACATTTTGCTAACCGATATGGACATTTATACAAGTTCAATTTAAGCTGAAGATATGCTATAAAAATTTTCACTACTATCGATATCGAATAATAGTAATGAATTTAAAAAAAATTACAATATAAAATTTATAAAATAAAAATTAGTTATAATATTGGTTGTTTGATTGCCTTGAAAAGAATTGTCTGTTGTCTGCTTTAATTATAATATCTAATTTATGTACTTACATAATATTTATGCCAATGCCAATGGCCGATATGCACATCATAACATTAACATCCAGTTCAAATTCCTGAGAATATATGCGTTCGATGGCAACAACAACAAGCATTGCAGTGAGCAGCCAAATGCCCAGAATTGAGGCCAAGGCACCCAGAACCTCTGTGAAATATAAAAAGCGATATAAGAAGAGAAATCCGGAATCAAATGTCAAGTTAAAAGCACGTCTAAAGCAGCTGCATGGACATGGCCTAATAATAGACTGGATGATAACTCCCTCTGTCTCTCTCTGTCTCTATCTCTCCCTCTCTCTCGAAGTAAAAGCAATTATAGTGGTTGGACTGTCAACTGGTCAACTCATCGTGCACTCATTAGCATAGTGTTGGCCCCCATAATTGGGTACTTACCGAAGCGTTTGTAACCAAAGGACATGCGTGAGTCCGGCGGTCGAGTGCCCAACCATATTGCAACCAGACCGATGACGAAGCTAATGCAATCAGATGCTAAATGTGCGGCATCGGCCATAATGGCGAGGCTTCCGGCCATATAACCGCCAAGGAATTCAATGATCTGCGGATGCCACACAAAGTGTATATGTAGTCGTTGTTGTTGTTATTGTTTTGCTCAAATTTATCATATTTAAAGTACACACACACTACAGTGTGTGTGTTTGTCTATGTGCATGTGTGTTCACTGTACTTACCATGAATATGCAACACAGCGAAATTGCAAGCAGAATTTTAAATTTCGCTTCCTGCGCCGATTTGCTTTTAAGGTTCGCTCCAAAGCCGGGCTGTAAACTGCGACAACCCGTCCCCTTCCCTCTTCTCGTCCTCATCCCCGTCCATTCCCCCTCCCCATCCCTATCCCCCTTTCCGCCAGCAGCTGCTGTTGCTCCATGTTCCAAGTGCTGCAAGTAACGTAATAATTGCCTTATAAATATGACTGTCTATGTGTGAGTGTCTGCATGTGTGTGTGTGTGTGTGCCTGTGTGTGTGTGTGTGGGAGTGTGTGTGCATATAAATGACTGCTGGGGTTGTGTGCATTGCAATTTTCATAGCATACAACTGGGCGCCAATTGCAGAGTTTTCCTTTAATTGAACAATTACAGTTACCATACTATATATATGCAGCAATATTTAAACATGACATATAAATGTATACAAATAGATGCATTCCGAATTTCTTAAACGATTACATTGTGGGTTTCTCAAAATCTTCTATCAATAAGTAATCCAGACACCGTAACGATTATAATGTTTAGGAATTAAATTAATAGAAAGCGTAACCTTTAACCGGTATTAGCCGATTGAAATAGGTAACCGAAATCGAAAAATCGAAACTATTTAAGCCAAAATAACCGATCATCGTTGCTTAAAACTATTTTTGATTTTAAATTAGAGCAACCGAAATAACCGATTTATTTAAATTCGGGTAAGGTGTAATCATTATTTTTTAAACTATCTTTGATTTTAAATTTGAATATTGATCTTATTCGAAATCAAATATATTTTTGTTTATATATACATTTTTTTAAACCATTTCTGCTTACTTTTTTTTTGTGATTTGAAATAATAGCGGGTTTTCAAAACCGAAACCTACAAAAACCGATAACCGATACGAAGCCGATCAACAAAGATTTTTTCGTAGTCGATAACCGAAAACCAAAATACAAATATTAATCTGAAACCCTTGCTGAAACAGATATTCAAATCGTTTTAATATCGTGATAATTTCTAAAATTGTGTTGTACATGTACATTATGTACAATATTACACATATTTTTTTTGGACTATAATAATTTATATCTGGCATAGAGTTTTAAATTATACTTTATACTTTTTAATTCGCTAGCTAAAACGCAAGAATCTTGCTTTTTACGAAAACCGGAACATGACTAAGAGATAGTTTTTGAAGTAAAGTGTTTATTTTTGCAAATATAAATAAAAGAAACTTGCCAAATTGTTGCAACTGTTGTTGCTGCTGCTGCTGCGTAAAAGGGGAACCTCCCACGTATGTTCATCCAGTTCCAAGGCGTCTCCCGTTGTTGTTGTTGTTGTTGCTGTTGTTGTTGCTCTTGTCGCATTAATGTCAATGTTATTGTTGCTCAAATTGTTGTTGTATTTATGATGACCATTTGGCATCTGTGCACTGCGATTTGAACCCACAATATTCAGTCTTATGTGATCGCTGTTACTGTTGCTGTTGTTGCTGTTGTTTTTGTTGTTGTTGTTGAGTTGCTGTTGTTGTTGTTGCAGCTGATTATCATCCATGTAAAGTGAAAAACTCTCATCATAATCATCATCATGCATTGCGCTGTCAAGCTTTTGATATTTTGACATTGTTTTGCTATTTTTCGCCTTTTGTTTAGATTCCTTCTGTGAAAGTTCTTTGGGTGTGTCTGTGTGTATCTGTGTGTGTTACTGTATATGTGTTTTGGAATTTGAGCTTCGGTTTTTGCCCTTCTGATGCATTTATCATAATTAGTGTACGCGTGTCATTGTCATCATCATCATGCTCATCATCATTAACGTCATCATCGTCATCATTATGCTTAATTCTTAGCCTGAGACATTAGTGTAACGAACTATGTATTCAAGTTAACTAGAAATTGTTGCTTAATCAAATCTCGAGTCTCGTGTCTTTCTCTGCGTGATATTCGAAAATGCTTTCAATTTAATTTGTGTGTTTGTTTTCTTAGTCAAATTTGTTTTGCTTACTTTGTTTTTAAGCAGTTTTCGATTAAGTTGTGTGTTTACTTTGTTGTTGTGAGGTTGTATCCGGTTGCAAGAACTCACTGGGTATTATGCTTTATTCAATATACAAATTAAATATAGAAATTAATGTAAGATTAAACTAGTATTTTTTTGATTTTATGCTTAATTAAATTTTTTTATTGTTATTTGAGTTACATATTGAATTTATAGATTATTAAATTAAGTGAAATTGCAATAGATTCAATAAAGATTTTTATAATCATTTGTTGTATGTTTCCGTAGATCGATAAAATCGTTGATTTTCACTTAATTTTTAAGTTTTTTAAAAACGACTGAATTCATTTAATTTTTTTTAATTATTTATTTAGCTACAAGAAAATTAAGTAAACGAATCTAAGCAAATATTTAATATATGAATATTACAAAATTGTGGGGCATAAAGAAACTTTTTATTATTATTTATTTTTACCGCTCGAAATAATCATTTTTGTGTGTCACAATTTTTTGATAAACATTTATTTCTCTAGACTTTCTTATCAACAAGAGCAACAACAAGAATTATAATGGTTATGTTGTTGGCGTGTAAGTATTTAGCTTTTTCTTTCTTCTGTTTATTTTTATTTTTATCTATTCGTTTTGCTTTGCGTCGTTTGAGTCGTTGCCTTGGGAGCGAGAGTTGCGATAAGCGACACAGTTCACATAAAACTGCCTCAGTGGTTACCGGCAATGATTAACTTATCCGAGCTGTCTGACACACACACACACACACACACACACATACACACAATAATTTATTACACATAGACATAAACTCTTCACACACTTGACACAATCAATAGACTTGTAGACACTTGAAATGCCACAACTGATTCAATTCGCAGTTTGGCAACGACTGAACAACAATTAGCACTTGATTCATAAACATATTTGACATCTTTTGACCACTTCAAAAAACTCTTTTTCCGTTTTTCGAGAGACTTTTGGGCAAGTTGTATTCAATTCAAGTGATAAACAAGAATTTTACTTAGATTAGATAAAACATTGATTGCATAGCATAAACTGTCTTTAAGCATGTCAAACAATAAAACAATTTCAATTTACTAAGTGCCTAAATTTATTGAGAATTTTTCATATCGAAACTTTATTGTAAATATAAAATGATTGTATAGCTTGTGCAGATTGTAAATGAGTAAGGTTGTGTAGAAAAATTCATTGGAAATATATAACGACAGTTGGTAAAGTTATTGTTCAGATATTTGTTCTTTTTTACTTTTAAAAATATTTTAGCTTAATAAATTTCATTATTTATTTAAATAGCCTGTTCTTTGGAATTTTATAGAAAATTAAAAACCAAGAAAAGGTATTAGTTTTTGTGAAATTTATATTATCATCACAATTTCTTAACTAACTGTATCACAGGCAGAGGGAAAAAATTCTCGGGAATTAAAAAAAACTTTAATAACCCGAACCTTTCTCATGCCAAGATTATTATTCTTCAATAATTATTTTTTATCGGTCCTGTTATAATTAGAAAAGAGTCTTCGTAAGTCGATAACACTTAACTAAACCACAACGACATTTTAATGTTTATTTTTTAAGGGTTCGTCTGTGACGAATGCGGGAAATACAATCTACACTTAAAAATTCTAGTCGCCAAAGTCTTTAATGAGCTGTCAGTAAAAAAATGTATATATATCAAGCAAGTATTATATAGAGCACGAATAAATAAATAAATTTAGATGAGTAGGTAATACCCGCTGAGTATTGATAAAATGTACGTGCTCATTCAATGGAATTGATACATCCCCAAAGAATAGACTCGGACTCTGGAATAGGTCTAGAAATTTGATTTGAAATAAATTTTTTTGTTGACAGTACGATTCGATTTATTGGAATGCGAGTGTAGGCGTGTGTGTGTGTTTGAGTGTGTATTTGTGTGTGTGCCTCACTTAGTTGTTCTTGTTATTTCAGTTGATTTCAATTTCTTTCCATTTATAACAGTTTATTTATGGCCGCCTGCACTACGTATGGGGTTTCTTTTGACGTCTTTTGGTTTTTTCAAATAATCTTGAATCTCAGCTATTTATATATTTAGAAAATTTTCAATGCCTGAATTAGTTAATTAAAGTTTAAAAGAAAAATATGAAATTGATTTCAATTTTTATTTGTTTGCAGCTGGTTTGAGTTGTATTTTTGTATTCTTTTCATTTATTAATTTATTGAATGAAATGATAAATTGAAAAATAACAACAATGCGAGGCAATGCACTTAGCATATTACTATGTGTGTGTACGTTGACCTTATCAACTGGTTTTTGTTTTTGCTGTTACTGTTTAATATATATCGAACTAGTTTGTTGTTCTTGCTGTTGTTGTTGTTATTTCAGAAGCTGCGCTTTAAGCGGCAGTTGCATAGCACGTGAAGCCGGTCAAACAAGAGAGAGAGAGCGAGAAAGAGAGAGCGAGAGTGCTTTAACTCATCTTTTGCAAGCTCAGAGAGCTAAAGCGAGAGAAAG
This sequence comes from Drosophila falleni, assembly GCA_035045575.1. Taxonomy (NCBI): domain Eukaryota; kingdom Metazoa; phylum Arthropoda; class Insecta; order Diptera; family Drosophilidae; genus Drosophila; species Drosophila falleni. The sequence continues at coordinate 12,244,168 of JAWNOV010000011.1, forward strand.
AGCAAGTGAATGAGCGAGAGAAAAAGAGAGGGAGAGAGGGAGAGAGCGAGATTGTGTAGACGTTATCAGCGATAATGAAATTGTTGTATTAATTGAGTTGTTCAAGTCTCTGGGATTGATCGGCTTTTTTCACGTGATTTCTGTTTATAATTCACACAATTCTCTATATTGTTTATTTAGCATTTTGGTGTAGTTCTCACAGTTTCACTCTTGTCGCTGTCGTATTGTAATTGTTGTTTATTTACTTCATATTTTTTACTTCAATTTTTGTTTGAAGTTGCAATTTTCCAGACATTTAATTTGTCATGGTTTATAGGCACATTTCTCGTTTGCGTGAGCATACATAAATATTTATATCTTCTTTTTTTTTGTATTTTATTACATACAATTATTTGTATTTGTATTTGTATTGTTTTAACACCTTTTATTTTTTATATGCGTCTGAGTTTTCGCATTGTTTTACTTGTTAAATATTGAATCACCAAATTTCGATATATTTTATTATCTGTTATATATATTTGTACATATACTGTCACGATCATTAGCAGACTAATTTGTTGTTGTTGTTGTGCTTTTGTTACCGTTGCAAACGCGCTCGTCGCCAGCGACGCTTCAAGTTCAACTGACGCCGTCAGCGGCAGAGCCACAGAACCACAGCGAGCAGAGAGCGAGCAGAGAGCGAGCAGAGAGCGCAGCGTTTAAAAGAGAGCACAAAAAAATGAGAGAGAGCGAAGAGCGATGAGCAATGAGCGAGCGATATTTGGGTGCTGATATTCGCCTGCATTTGTATGTGTGTATGTGTATTTAAGTTAGTATTTATGTATGCAAGTGTTTGCGAGCTACGTCATCAAGTTCATACACTTGTCGTTGTAGTTAGTTGACCGTTGATTACGCTTGCTTGCTCATCCCCGAGCGTTAATCAGCGAGCGCACAAAAGCTCAACAGCATTTTGAGTGCTTTTGTTTTTATTGAGTGCTTTTCTCTTTGCTCTCCAATTAGGATGGACTGCATTGGTCAAGATCATTTCCTTTTTAGTCTGCATTCAACCTTTGGATGCAAAGGTCTTGCTCATATTTTCTGCTTGATAAAGTGCATACAAAAAATAATTAGTGATCGGTAATTATGATAACGATAATGTTGATTGTTCATTAACTCGTCTTCAATTAAGTTACATTTAATGTGCAATTGTTTTTTTTGCTGCATACAGTGCTCATTCGATAATAAGAACTGTTGCTTCTTGAAGCTATTTTAGTTGTTAAGAATTTTTTTTATAAATTAATTAAGCTTATTTTAATTAATTATTTCAATATTTTTAAAATAAAATAAAATAATTTCTGTTAAATTGTGATAAGAAGCAATCACTGTACACATATTTTTGTATGTACTATATGTGGTTCCTCTGCAACTTTAAGTCCATTTCAAAATAGTTGACACATGCACAATGGGAATCCAGACATCAGTTGATTTATAATACTCGGTAATTTCTGAAATGCGCATTTCCACATGACAAGTGTGTTGTGTTTTTATATTGCCTATTGTACATATAGAACAACAACCGATGACTGATAAATACCCTTCTGTGTTTATTTTCCGACCGTTTTAAAATTGTTCCCTTAGAAATATGATATGGGAAAATTTTAATGCCAATTTTATTTTAATTCACGGTTCACCTTTCAGATTTTTAAAGCAGACTGGCAGATAGGCACACAGACAATTTGCTGAGTGAACTTATGTATTCACAGAGTCGGAATATATACCCTAGATTTAAGAATTGTGGCATAGACTCAAACAAAGTCATTAAACTCATTTTGTGTTTTTAATTTTAAACAATTTCAGGGTATGCACAAATTTTTTTGTGTGTATATAGCACAATTGCAATTAATATGGGGTAATTAAAGGTTAATAAATGATATACACATGTATGTATGTTAAAATAATAGTATGATATCATTTCTTCGATTATCACATAATATATTCAAAATATTTATATAATAAATCTCGCATAAACCTTTATAGATAAAATTGAAATAGGCTTAAACTCGACCTAGTTATTAAAATACCAAAGTAGCAGTCAGCTTTCCAATCATAGAAATGGTCTGAGTTTTAGTTATTTTTTTTTGCAGCTTTTTTACAAATATTTGAACAGACTAATCTTAATGTTAAAACCTTTGCAAATATATCTTTTTAGATTTAAGACAAATTATTTTCAATTATATTCCCCATTTGGCACTTAAGAATAATAGGTAACCCAAGTTGAATCAGTCGCGTATAGCTGAGCACCGAATTTATTTGGGTTTTGGTTTTTTGAAATTGATATTATTATTGCCAAGTTCGACAGATATTTTTTTGCAGACAGTTTAAGTTAGCCGTAAATGGCTCAATTTACGGCAAAACGTTTACGCTTCAGCTCTGCAATGCCCCAAAACGATAAGATTTCAATTAATATGAGAGAGGAGCTTAAACGCCAGATGCCAGACATAGATACGACTGCGAATTAAAAAAAAAAAAAAAATACTAAACTGAAGAGAAATCGGTATTAAATTACAGACAGCCAATCACAATGCTTGAAACTGGCTACTTATTGCCAAGGTTGGTATCATTTGAAACTGTTGCCGGCTTTGAAAAGTACAACTCAAGTGAAGCGAGCTGCCCCAACTTAACGGCATGCCACAGATTACGTATACGTATACGTATATTACGTATACGTCTAAGTAAACGTGTGAGTGCTTTCTAGCTGTTTCCTACCTGGGTAGCAGGTAAACCGCAACTGAAATATTTACGAAAATTAAATAGAAAATATAAATTAAATTTCTTGGCAAATTTTGTGCAAGTTTTTCGTTGGTAAACATTACGCCTACGCCATTTTACGTACATTGCGTATACGCCCTGTGAAGGAAACTTGAAGCAGTGTAAATCTTGCTCTCTCTTTCTGTTTTTCTGCTTGCTTGGCGTTGCCACCCATTTTAAATAATCGTTAGCATCTTGACTGCTTGCCATCTCTCTTTCTGTCTGTCTTTCTTTATCTTTCCCTGAACTATTGACGCCGCAGTTACCATTGATGATGTTGTTGATTGCGTTTGTTTTGGGGGCTGGCTTGACTTGTTGTTGTTGTTGCCTGTGTGTGTGTGTTTGTGTGTGTGGGCGTCTTCACTGATTGCTAAGCAACAATTTGTGTTTTTTTTTTTGTTGAGCAGGTTAACGATAACTGACAAACATGAGACACAGATTAAACATTAAACATTATCCTGCTGAAGCTAATCGCATGGTTAAAAGGCAGCTGCTATCAAACACACCTCCTTTCCTCACACACACCTGTGTGTAACATAGCTGCGCGTAATTAGAAAACCAAACAAATTACGTTGACGGGCCTGACTGCCACTTAAACCACATATCACACTCGCAGTCAGTCAGTTCGAGTTATTCAGCTTCGCATCCTGCTGAGATCCTGCTGCTCCTGAGCTCGTCAGCTTCAGATACAGGTGATACAGCAGAGACACAAACGGAAACATCATCGAGCCGCATAACGAAGGAAATCAAGAAGCTACTTCACACACCAAGCAAAAGAAAACTGGTAAAAATGCTTAAAAAAAAAAATATATATATATATATCATGCGGCTCTTTGTATTTAGTTCAATGTGTGTGTGTGTGTGTGCGTGTCATGTGTTGGCCAAACCCGACACTAAAGGTAACACTGGCTAGGATACGAGACAGGTTACCTGTGGGAGGGGCAGTGACAGAGATAGGGATAGGGATGGGGATAGAGATGGCAGGTGACAGCCAAAGTGAATTTAATACAAAGTGCCTTGAGCATTTCAATGACTGCGAATCGCTGAGGCTGTGTCTGTATCTGTATCTGTGACCGGTGTGTGTATATGTATGTGTAGTTGTATCTGTGTGCTCTATTTGTGTGTTTATTTCTGCCTTAAATGAAATAAGGGATATCAATTCTAGGCAACGTCAAACAACATGAAATTTTCCTGCTCTTTGGTAGTAAAAAGAAAAATTTTTTCAAAATTATGAAATGTATAAATTATTAAAAAATATTAATAAAAATTAAAATGTTGCAAATATTTGTTACGTTAAATGTAAACAGTTCTTAATTATTTCTAAATTAAATGAACTAAACAATTTTATCAATTTTTTCCGAATTTAGAAAAATTTGCTAGTAATATATTTGCAAATTGAATAATTTAATTCAATGTATTTTAATAATAATAATATAAATGTTGCAAATATTGGCAAATTGTGAAAAACGAAATTTCGCTTTGTTTTCACTTGATTTGTGGCACACAGAGTATACTCTAATGATATCACAAAATTGATACATCCCTGCTTGATAGAGCTAGCCTAAAGAGCAGTGGGTGGTGGGAAGACTGGAGGTGACTGGAGGTGGTTTGGGTGGGGTAATGGGGATGCTGCTGGTACGTGAGTGTTTCATTGACACCAAGTCATTTTATTTTCACTTTTTTTTTGTTTATTTTCCTTCTGTTTTTTTTTTTGCTTGCTCAACGATGGGTGAATGAGGACGTTAGACCTTAGCTTTGTGTATAAATGCATGTGTGTGGGTGTGTGTGTGTGTGTGCGTGTGTGTGAGTGGTTGAGTGTTACGTTCGTGTGCATTTTGTGAGCTTAATTGAAAATTGAGTGCTTAACTTTGATTTTGTTTTCGGCGGAAGCGACACTCGAACTCCACAACGTCGCCGACTCTTCCATGCCTGACTGACTTCCTCTGCCGCTGCCTCTGCCTCTGCCGCTGCCTCTGTCACTGCTGGCAGCGGCTGATTGTTTGTGTGCGGCTTTTTGGTACGTTGAATTTTGCACATTGTGACACTCACACACACACACACATATGCATATATACGCACTTGTATAGCACGAGTGAGCTTTTTTCTACATATATTTTTACACCTCACTTTTTAATACCCTATGCCCGTTGCTTAACTAAAGAGTATAACACAGTTGTAGCATACGTTTGTAACAGGCAATAATAGATTAGGTTCTTTAATAAAACCTGAGTTCAGACAGTAAGTGGAATATGCTAAAGTTAGGGTATCTGCAAGTAGAATACGCTCTGTGAAATGGGAAAAAGCAGCGTTGTCCCTGTTTACTGATTTTAACTTACTATAAACTGTATTTTGTGTGAATAAAATTATATATAAGAGCATTTCAAATCAGCAAACAGGGTATCTGATAGTCGAATATGCTTAGTGAAATAGAAAAAGTAGCGTTGTCTTTGTTTATTGCTTATATCGCGCTATTTACTGTATTTTTGTTACTAAGTATATGAATTAGAGCATTTTAAACGGGAGTACAGGGTATTTGCTAGTCGAATATGCTTAGTGAAATTGACAAAGTGAAATTGCCTCTGTTCATGACTTATAAAGCATTTTTGTGGCGATGTATATGCATTAGAACATTTTAAACCTGCCTACAGAGTATCCGTTAGTCGAGCAGACTGGAAAAAGCAAAACATTAAATGCGTCTCACTATTTGCCTTCTTATCTAAATAAGAAAATGAGTTGAACAAAAAATACGCATACAGGGTAACTGCTAGTCGTGCAGACTCAGTTTAATATTTTAACTGATGGTTTTTTTTTTTCGTTTTTTGGCTTTGTAGTCAACAGCTCTCGCAGCGGGTCGCTCTCGATTTTTCCTGTAGTTTGTTTTAAAATTGACAAATTGACTTGTTGGCTGTGGCACGCCCCCATTGCTATTTTGGGTCCGCCTCCCACCTCCCTTTACCTCCTTCCACCTGCTCTTCCCATTCGCTATCGTTGCTGTCCCGCTGCTCAAAGTGAATTCATTAAACACTTTAAAACACAGCACGCCCTTTATCAGTTGACAAGCGAATCGCATGAGTTGCTTTATTGCTTAACTTCACTTTAAATGCGTCCCAAAATGTCAATCTACATAATTGTTTTAACCGGATTTGAGGTACAAATAATTTACAATTCGCGGTTTTCATCTCTAATAGCTGCATTTAATTGAACTGTGGACAATGCACTGTCAAATGGTTTTGCGGAATTTAGTCAATTAAATTCAATATGCATTATAATAAAATGGTCCTTTCAATGTGATAATTTAATAGCTCCCCATTGTGAGTGGTTGTTGTTGTATGCCCTTCAGTGTACAGTGGGACAATTGTTGACATTTGTGCAAGTGCAATGGTTTTTTTTTCTTCTATTATTCTCATTTGCTTGAAGCACTTTGTGTGCTTTAGCTTTTGACCAAGTGATAGAGCGAGCTTGTTTGTATTTACTCAAATGTCAGGTTGTTGTTTAATTATGTAACTCAATCTAAACATAATGTGTTTACATTTCTTCTCTCTCTCTCTCTGTCTGTCTGTTGACTATAGCATATTTGAGTGTCCGTTGATTCTAAAGCAGCCGCAGTAAATAAATGGCGCATGGCAAAAAATAAATAAACTACACACACACATATACATAGTTGTTGCTAATGTTATTATCTAAACATTTGCCTGCACTAATTACAAACAGAACAAACTGCAAGTTGGGCATTAATCATGGGTATTATCGGTGCTATTATAAATAATGTTAAGCCCAAGCAACAGCCATGACTTCAAAAACAGCAACTAAAACAACACACAACAATAATACCACAGGCAACAAAAACAACCTCTTTACATATAGTATATAGTATGTAGGCATCGTTAAGCGTTGACCACAAAATGCATTTTACTTATATGCTTTACTCTGTGGTTGCTTGTCTTTTTGTGGTTTCATCCAACTGCAAAACAGGTCAGCAAATGAGTAGTGAATAATATATAAACACACTCGTACTCACAACACACTAAATGTAGCTATAATATTCATAACGGTGGTACACTTAAACAACTGTATTTTGGTTAGATAAAAGTACAACTGCAATGCCACTTGCAGAACCATCCTAAAAACAAAAAAACCTACAAAAAGATAGCATATAAGAGTTCACTGAACAATTCTAAATGCGGGCAAATCTACTAATTAAAGAGATGACAATTTTGTGAACCTTAAATGACATGTACACAATGAATAAATATATATATATATATTATATTCTATCTATTCTTGTTAGTTTTGTTGTAATCAAGGACAGAAAATGATACGAAAATAAGAATATAAAGTAGTTCCATTTTATTTTATTTTTATCATCTAAAATATTGATATTTTTTCGAATCTAAATCATCTATCATCCAATTTTCCATACTTACCCCTTGACATTTTTTCAAAAACTTTGATCTCTCATAACTTCTTCAAAAATCAACCGATTTTCAAACGGAATGTCATTTTTTTTATGATTTGGCCTCTAAATTGATTCTGCATTTAAATTTTTATCATCTAGAAATTTTGATATATTTTCGATTCTATCATCCAATTTTCCATACTTACCCCTTGACATTTTTTCAAAAACTTTGATCTCTCATAACTTCATCAAAAATCAACCGATTTTCAAGTGGAATGTCATTTTGTTCATGATTTGGCCTCTAAATTCATTCTGTATTTAAATTTGTATCATCCAGAAAATTTGATATGTTTTCGATTCTAAGCCATCTATCATCCAATTTTCTATACATACCCTTTGACATTTTTCCGAAGACTTTGATCTCTTATAACTTCTTCATTTATTCTTTCACTAAATTATTGTTATCTTGATTTGATTATATTTGAATGCAGTTGTTTTCAATATTAGCTGAAATACTTCTTACATAATCTCTAAAATTGTATATTCAACACCTGCTTTGACCTAAAATTTTGAAGTGATCTTAGTGAGTTTTATTTGAAGTTCTAACCTGATTTCATGCTTCATCTAAATGAATAGACAAGCTTAGAGAAACAAATGAGCATATATACACATACTATAATATGTGTGTCTAAATGAATACACATAAAAATCACAATGCTCACTTTGAAATGTGTTGGAGAAAATGTGTTGTGAGAACTTGACATGGTTGATGGGGTCACCAGTTAGCTGCTTGGCTAGAGGAAAAGGCAAAGAAAACATCAACACAGACGACACACATTCATTAGATTATGTTGTTGTTGTTGCTGTTGTTGTTGGTGGTGGTGTTGATGTTGTTGTCTCAGCTCTTTCAACAGTGTGGAAAGGAGACAGGAGCAGGCATCATCGTCATCGTCATCAGCATTAGCAACATCATTGAGAATAAATGCCACAGCAACTGGCTGCGCATTCAAGTGACTTAATTAAACGTTTTCCTGGCACAGATAAATGCCGAGGTGTGTGCTAGAGTGTGTGTGTGTGCGAGTGTGTGTGTGTATATCTCTGTGTGTGTTGTGCGTGCAGGGAAATCGGCTGAGGACTAGTTGAAAGCTGGCTCAGACAGCACTGAAATCATTAGAATGAATGATGCCTGTCGAACAAGTGTGTGTGTGGGAGTGTGTGTCTCCGTGTGTGTGTGTGTGTGAAGCACGTTCTTATAAATTGCACACGAAGACAGTTAGGCGGTGCTTCAATCTTCAATCTATTTGAAATTAATGTACGACAACGGCCTCAAGGTCGACTACAGGTCGTTGTACTCAACTAAATTCAACTCGCCTCTAAGTATTCTTATAAAACTAAAACTGTGCGTGCCACTTGGCGCAGAAATGTTCCAGCTCCATCTCTCTCTCTCTCTCTTTCCCTCTCTCTCTCTCACGGCAAAAGTGCATTATTAACACTTGAGCATAGTGAAAGATTTTTTGTGTGTTTCCCCAAACCATTGAGATGCAACCGAAAGTGAGGCACACCGTCATCAACGGCTTTTGAGAACTACAAGTATTGGCCACTCACTCACCTACGTGTAGAGGACTATAGAAGAGAGAGAACAAGTGGTTACAGTCGAGCTCGCTCGACAGTAAGATACCCTGTGCCCAGGTACTCTGTACTGAAAGTTATATTTCGACTTCGTTTTCGATGTATCGTGCCTATAGCAGCTATTTGATATAGTTAACCGATTTTAACCAACATTTTTTTTGCCCACATAAATAGGCAACACTATTTTTGCCCACATTAATAGGCAACACTATTTTTGCCCACAAAAGTAGGCAACAATATTTTGCCCACATAAGTAGGCAACACTATTTTTGCCCATTTAAGTGGGCAACACTATTTTTTGCCCAAATAAGTAGGCAACACTATTTATTCCCACAAAAGTAGGCAGCACCATTTTTGCCCAGGCACCTACACACCAAATTTGAAGCCTCTAGCTCCTGTAGTTTCTGAGATCGACGCGTTCAAACATCCGGACAGACAGGTGGACAATCGACTCGGCTGTTGATCCTGATCAGGAATATATATACTTTATGGGATCTGCCACGCCTCCTTCTGCCTGTTACATACATTCTTCCAAATACATTATACCCTTTTTTACCCATTTTCAATGGGCGTAGGGTATAATAGCGAAGACGAAGACAAAGTGTATTGCGTAAATCCCAATACAACTTTCATACTTTTGGTTTTATTTTTGAGCGCAACTTTTTAACGATAAACTATAACGGCGCATGAAAAGACTGTGGAAAGTTGGTTGCCAACTTTTTAGCAGAAATTTCCTGCTAACGATCAACTTTTTTAGCACGCGAGACAGCCAGAGCGAGAGAGAGAGGAAGAGAGACAGAGAGAGAAGGAGAGAGACGGAGCGAGACAGGAAACTCGAAAATTGGCCGTATTTGTGTATTTGCCGAGCTGTATTGGCGGAGTCCACACGGCGTATGAGTGTTCAGGCATTTCACTTAAAACTGTTTGCAAAGTTGCCAACAACAACAACAAAAGCTACAACAGAAACAACAAAAACAATAGGAAAACTGATGCTGCTGTCGATTGTCCATTTATTTTTTTAATTTGTGCTCAAATTTCATAAAACGCTCAAGTCAAATGCAATTCATGCGGCTGCCACTTGCTGCATGTTGCATGTTGCAAGCGGATAAGCAACGCAACGAAGCAGCAGCTACTTTAGCCAAAAATTTGTATTTTTGCCCCTTTTGTGTGCACTCTGTTTACTTTCTACTTGCCAGCTGCAGTCTGACTCAGCTGATAAGCAGCTGCTTTCCCGCTCCCCTTTCCGCTCCTCTTCCCGCTCTTACCCTTTTTCAACTGCATAAAATTCAACTTTCCCGCTTGTCTGAAATAAGAAGTTAGATATACGATATATTAGTTTATGTACATATAAGTAATTTCAATGATGTTGCAGCCATGCGTGCAATTGTTTGATAACTGCAACATTAGGGTGCATCGATTTGTAAGGGCTCCAAAAAATTAAACTATCATAACTTTGACAAAACTGTCCCGATTTTTAAGCGGAATGGCATTTTCTTCATGATTTGGCCTCTAAATTGATTCTGCATTTAAATTTTTATCATCTAGAAATTTTGATATATTTTCGATTCTAAGCCTTCTATCATCCAATTTTGCATACTTACCCCTTGACATTTTTTCAAAAACTTTGACCTCTCATAACTTCTTTAAAAATCAACCGATTTTCAAACGGAATGTCATTTTGTTCATGATTTGGCCTCTAAATTGATTCTGCATTTAAATTTTAATCATTTTGAAAATTTGATAATTTTTCGATTCTAAGCCATATATCATTCAATTTTCCATACTTACCCCTTGACATTTTTTCAAAAACTTTGATCTCTCATAACTTCATCAAAAATTAACCGATTTTCAAGCGGAATGTCATTTTGTTCATGATTTGGCCTCTAAATTGAATCTGCATTTAAATTTTTATCATTTTGAAAATTTGATATATTTTCGATTCTAAGCCATCTTTCATCCAATTTTCCATACCCCTTGACATTTTTTCAAAAACTTTGATTTCTCATAACTTCTTCAAAAATTAACCGATTTTCAAACGGAATTTAATTTTCTTCATGATTTGGCTTTTAAATTGATTTTGCATTTAAATTTTTATCATCTAGAAAATTTGATCAAAATCGAAAAAATATCAAATTTTCTATACTTACCCCTTGACATTTTTTCGAAAACTTTGATCTCTCATAACTTCATTAAAAATTAACCGATTTTCAAGCGGAATGTCATTTTGTTCATGATTTGGCCTCTTAATTGATTCTGCATTTAAATTTTTATCATCTAGAAAATTTGATCAAAATCGAAAAAATATCAAATTTTCTATACTTACCCCTTGACATTTTTTCGAAAACTTGGATCTCTCATAACTTCATTAAAAATTAACCGATTTTCAAGCGGAATGTCATTTTGATCATGATTTGGCCTCTTTATTGATTCTGCATTTAAATTTATTTAATCTAGAAAATTTCATATATTTTCGATTTTTAACTTGAGTTTTAGAATGATTTTTTTTTCTGTGTAGATTACAAATTTGGGCTACCAATTTTTGTGAAAAAAAAATCGATTCACCCTACTTAAAAATACTTGTAGCAAGACTCGAGTTTTAAGTTTTAAGCTTAAGTGGCAACTGTTTAAGATCGTGTCAGCTGAGATACTCTTTGCCCATCCCTGGCCATTAGCTTGTGTGCTGGCATACATGTCGTATGCGCAACGGAAGGCAAATACCTTTGAAATAATTAAGACTTTTAGTGCAGCTGGCTGCAGGATGCAAGTTGCAACTCTGCCTTGGCCATTTACGTGCCAAAAACCGCCATCAGTGCAAAATATGCTAAGCACTTTTGAGTGTGTCAACAGAGCAGAGGAGAAAGGGGGAAGATTGGGAGGTTGGGAGGCTGTGTGACTGAGAGGCAACCGGAATCAGGGACTATGTGTAAACCAAAACTCTGCATTTTGTCTGTCGTAGGCTCTCCGGCAAAGTTGCAAGGTTGTGGATGCGGATGCAGCACTGGACTCCTGATGTTCCTGCGGCTTTCACTGCTGTTGTTTTTGCTAACTGGTTTTTTGCTCATGGTTTATTCATGAAGCGTTGCCAGACTGTCTGCTGGCCAACTGTCACGTCTGGTTTGTCCGGTGTGTGTGTGTGTGTGTGTTGACCAATTGCGTTTAAAAATGAGTCGGCGGTTTGTGATTGCCAGTTAGCATACGAGTCTATAGACAAAACTATCTTTCTTCTTCTCCTCCCCATAAAAGGACTTTCATTCATAGTCTCTGAGAGCCGCTTTGGTAATTCGTTTTGCAGAGTTTTTGGCCATTTTCGTTGATTTGCATGCAGTTGTCTCTTTGCCAGGCTGCCAATGCATAAATCAGACTTTATTGACAAATATTTGGCCAGCATTTCAGGCATTGTATTATAATCAACTTAATGTTACATGTGCTGACATTGATAGTCATCCCAAAACAAAAAAAATAGGACATAAAAACCTCAGCTGCAATAATTCGAACTCCCATAAATATAAAAAAAAGTGCTTTTGTGACCTAAAATCATTTTATTCTCTGTAAAAACTTATTGATGAATGCTCGTCATCTGTCAGTAAAATTGTCGGATATGCAGTTTTTAGTCTGTAGTTTTTAAATGCGCAATGAATTGAACTAAAAGTGCTTTCGATTATTGTTAAAAATCAACTATAGTTTACCATGGAAAGATGAATAACTTAAGAGCATGAGAATAGTTTAAGAATATCAAATTTATGAACTCCTTTTTTTTACAATTGACAGTTTCTTTTGGAAAAAAAGAATGTAAATGAATAAGTGTAATCAATAAAGTTAATGAAGTGCTCTTTGACTTCCTAATTATTGCTACTAAGCCAAACATGATTGCTTTAGATAACAATTCAGAATTTTGTCTATTATTCATTAAATGTTAATCAAATATTTGGCTGATGCTTTTTAATAATGTCATTGAAAGTTCGATTGATTTATGGGTCAACGACAGGAAATGATTTGTATTTATACAAAAGTTGATAAAAACACCTAAAGAATTTAGGACATAAGACTCGTACACTGCAAAAAACGACCAACTTTCAAAATCAGAACACTCTTCTTGAATATTTTTTTCTTTGAATAAAAAGTTAATAGGACCATTTTAAAACCAAATTACTAATACTAAGAATAATATTTTAAAAATTCGCAGCTTATAATATAAACAATTTTTTAATTTTTAAAAAATAACAATGCAATTTTACTCTTAATTTTATAACAGTGTTTTTTATCAGTGTAGTTAAATCAGATTTCTTTTTGCTTTGTGTTTAGGCTGCACTTAGAGCTTTTATTGGCACTTGCAGGAAATTACATTTATGTTTCTTACTTTTAGTGACAATTTCCTGTGCACACAAATCAAATTCATTTGATTTGATTCGATTTATTGACCGAAATGCATGTCTGTCCACCTCTCTCTCTCTCTCTCTCTCTCTCTCTCTCTCTCTCTCTGTCCCTGTGATGATGACAGGAAGGCAATTCAAGCAAATCCATGTCGAAATAGTGTGTCATAAATTGAAAATGGCATTCACGTGTCAACCCAAAAGCTGACGAAACACGGCAGCAAAACAGATGAGACAAGAAAGGAAGAGGGGGGAAAGGGGGGGGAAAGGTAACGAGTACAAGTACTATCAATTGATGTCACAAAAGAGACAGAAAACGAAAGAGAAAGCCGCACTATTGTCGTAACTATGTATGTTCTGAATTTTTGTGTATATATAAAACTGATGCGACTGTGACCCATAAACCTAAATCGGGCAACGAGCGTGGCTTTATGTTTATTTGATGGTCATAACGCTATTGGGACGCGTTCTCTTTGTTGTTGTAGTTGTTGCTTGGCTTTGGCCATAAAATTGATTGTCCTGCTGCGACAGAAGCCAAAAAAAACATCAAGCGCTCAATTCCTGATTTGCTATTGTTTTTTTATACTTGCCGTTTCCATCAATGATTTTTAGCTGGTATTCAGCCAGCGGCTGCAGTTTTATTTCCAGTTCTTTTTTTTTCCAATTCTTTGGCACTAAAATTGCTGGTCGTTGGCACAATTGAACTTATGACATGCAATTTGCTTTGATATTAAGACAAATTGAATGCTTACGGCCCCGTTATCATAGCCCATCAAAAGCAGCCACATTAAAGTGTTGTTCATGTTTGCATTCTGTTCAAAAAAACAACAACTACACAGTTTTCAATTACACACACTTCACTCGGAATTGCAACCGAAAAACGAGTTCAGACATTTTTCCCGTCCACAATTTCACCTCAATTTTCAATTTGCCATTGTGCGTAAATACAATTTTTTTTCCCAGTTATTTTCACATTTGCAGTCTGAGTGCATTTGTTGACGCAAAATGTTACCGTGTTTTATGGTCATCATCATCATCATTATCATCAACATCATCATCATCATTGGCGCTTTGATGGAATCCTCTATCTTCATCCTTCACTTATCATACACGTAGCCCTAGCCAGGGCTGCACTAGCATGCGTTTTGCGGCTAACCAGCTTTCATTGCTGTGGTCACAGCTCGGACTCTTTATTCGCTCAGCGTTCGGCCACCAAAATTGCACTTTTAACTCTCAGGTATTGCAATTTTCGGTTACATTTTGTGGTTCAGCAAACATGTAATTAAAATTCTTCATATTCGGATTTGTAACTGAAATTTATTATCCAAAGATATAATTAGTTTACTCAGCATATAATGTTGATTACCAATAATTACAACCTTGTTACAATTTAATACCTAATATATTTGTATATTTCTTACGAAAAATAAAAGTAGATTTTTCCAGAACTGTTGAAAATCATAATGTTTGATGATGAATTTTTCATTAAAAAGTGTACCTAATTTAATCTCGTAACTGGCAGTCTCTTTGTTATCTATTTGCCCTATTTATGCTTAAAAAATTAATAGGTAAATTTAATAAAATCATATAATATTTGTGCTTGTCTGTCTCTCAATTCCTGGCATTTATTTATTATACTTTAAAATTATTTAAATAATCATAAATAAATGCTATCAAATTGATACAGAAGGAAATGATACTCTATCTAAAGTGACAAGTTATTTTCAAATGTCTGTTAATATAATAGAAAGATAAAAGATACTATAAATTAAAAAAACTTGCAGGTCGAATTTTCCAAAACGCCGCCCTATCTTCCAAAAAAATTGTTCGAACTTTGTTGTTCCAAAATTACAAACTTGTATCTCGTACAGTTTGACCTGTACAATTATACACGAGTGAGTGAGTGAACAGGACGAACAGCTTTAAATATATAGATTTACATTTTAATACTATATAAAAATAACTATTTCTTTATCACAAAATTCCAACAAATTTTTAATAATAACCTATAACATATTATTTATTTTAGAAAGTGTATACATTGTGTGTTTTATAAGCTTCACAATTTCTTATTGCGTTCGCATTGCGGTTCTTTTTACATTTTAATGCTATATAAACAAAATACCTTTTTTATTTAAATTTATTTGAATAAATTGCACATGCAATATGAGCAAATATTGTTCACAACTGGACAACAGACGGAACAACAACAGAATGAAAGGAATGTGAAATGTGGAAAATCATCTGTCAAATGGTTTCGCATATATATATGCAAAAATTGCAACATTGCAATGTAAAATGTAATATGTATTTGTGGTGGTAATTTCTGATGTTGTTGTTGCCACACACGGCAGATTGTTGTTGTTGTTGTTGTTGCTGTTGGGGAGCTGTTGAAATGATGTGTTGCATACTTTTAAGCGCGTCAATAAACACGGTTATTTCACCACTGCGGCCGTAAATTGTGCATTTTTGAATTCGTTTCAGTTTTGTTCAGGCAATCGGATTAAAGAGACCAGAAACAGAACTAGATTCAGAATCAGTATTAAAATAGAGCCTGCAAGTAGTTTGGCTCTCTGCCTTTGGGCTCTTTGTTTTTAATGACTCGACGCTATTGTTTGGCTTTTACTCGTGCTCGTTTTCAGTTCTTTTTTTTTTATTTTAACATCGTTGTCGTTCGACGTGGCATGCGTCCAAGTAATTTTAATTCTATTACCCATTACAAGAGCGAAAATGCTGCAAAAGGAGCCACGTTCTAAAGTACTGACTGGCTGGCTGCTGCAACTGGAACTGCACTTAATTTCTATTATAATGATGACATGCCGTCTGTAAGGCAGTCAGTCCTCGAGGCTGCCCCAACAGCTGCCACGCCCACTCTGTCGCTGCCTCCCCTCTCCCCTCTCCCCTCATTTCAAACGTGCCCACACGTAGCACACGAATGACTTTGCAGCAGTTTGCCATTTTATTTTTATACCGCGTTGGAGGATTCTTCATATTCTTTTTTCCTCTCTCTGCTTTTTTTTCTGTTTTTTTTTTGCCATTTGGCGACGCGACGCTTCCGCTTTTATGGACATTTAGATGCAAAGTTTCTGGCATAAAAATGGCGTGGCAGATAATTTTCATAATTTTCAACTACATTTCATTGTGCAACTGTGCAAGGGCGTTGGCGTTTGGCGACGGGGGCGTGGCCCGGACCCGGACCCGGACACGGACACGGACCTGCTCCTGATTCTGATTCTGGTTCGGATTCTGATGCTGCTCTTGGTCGCTTTCAACTGGCTCGTTATTCTCAGTTTTATTTTCGTGTGACACTAAAAAGGAAGTGAAAAGTCAAAGTCGCTGTTGCTGTTGTTGCTCTTGTTGTTGTTGCTGCAGAGCGGCAAAGTTGGTTTGGTTTTTATTAGCTCGCTTCTTGCCTTGCATTCCATTTGGTCACTTTGCTCACATTTTGCTGCCAGCAAAAGCAACTACAACAACAACAACAATTACAGCAACAACTACCAAAAACAACACTAAAAGCAGCAGCAGCTTTGTTGACGCCAGACTGTAGTTGGCAGTGTATTATATTTTATTAGCTCTGCTGGCAAATTTATGTTATTAAATGACTTTAAGTCGCTGCAACGCGTTGTTGCATCTTCCAATGACAAATTCTTTAAGGCGCCCGCCTGAAATTATGCTATAAAATTTTAGAGCAAATCACCATGGAAATAGTTATAATTTTTTTGGAAATAAGAATAAGTTTTTTTGTTCAAGTTGTTGCATTTTCCAATGACAAATTCTTTAAGGCGCCCGCCTGAAATTATGCTATAAAATTTTAGAGCAAATCACCATGGAAATAGTTATAATTTTTTTGGAAATAAGAATAAGTTTTTTTGTTCAAGTTGTTGCATTTTCCAATGACAAATTCTTTAAGGCGCCCGCCTGAAATTATGCTATAAAATTTTAGAGCAAATCACCATGGAAATAGTTATAATTTTTTTGGAAATAAGAATAAGTTTTTTTGTTCAAGTTGTTGCATTTTCCAATGACAAATTCTTTAAGGCGCCCGCCTAAAATTATGCTATAAAATTTGAGGGCAAATCACCATGGCAAAGATAATAATTTTTTTGGAAATAAGAATAAGTTCAAATAGTATCAATTTGAGTATATTTTCACTTAATTTTTTTTTAATATATATCGTCTTATATACCAATATTTGTCTTAAAAACGAATATTTACAAATTAGAAAAATACAGTTGTGTTCTACAAATTTATTACAGCGCTAAAGCAACCCAAAAACAATTGTTGGTGTTCCAGAAAACAAAAAAAACTTTGCTTTCAAATGTCTAAAAAAATCTTGAAATATATGACAAAATTAAATATTTATTAAATTAAATTAAAATATCTTTAGCTTTAATAAAAGTGCAAAAAAATTTCAATATAATTTAAATGTAGCATTAATTGATATATTTATTCTTAAGTTATTAATTATTAAAAAAAAAAATGGTTAAATACTCCATAGTGCAAAGTGTTAAACGGCAAACATGCGATTAGAATATGTTAGTGTGTGTGTGTGTGTGTGTGTGTGTGTGTGTGTGTGTGTGTAAGCCTTAGAATACTTAGCATATTCCAATCAAAATGGAGAATGTAACAAAGTTACGTTAAACGCATTACGTGGCTGACGGGCGACACAACAGACAACACACACACACAGACACACTCACACACACTCACACACATGCACACACACGCAGATGTCAGAGCGTGTGTTATATCAATCGATGAGGATGCAGTTAAGTGCTGCATGGAAACGGGTTTATGCCATACACACACACACACACACACACACTCTAGTAATTCGTTTGGCACCTGCAAATAATGAAAAAAAGTGTGGCAAAGGACGCATTATGTTTGCTTTGACATCTAATGGATCTGGTCATAATAATAAACTCGTATACCGAAAGCAGTAGCATATTTCATGACTCTTGACGCCAGCGAGATATTAAAAGCGACAGAGATCTAGAACTAGATATACACTGAAAATAAATACCAACTTTAGAAGTCAAGAACATTCATTTTAAATATTTCGTCTTTAAGTAGGACCATTTTAAGACCAAATTAGTAAAACTAAGAATATAAATCTAAGATTATTAATTTAAAAAAAACACGCAGATCTTAATCTATATATTCTATATAATCTATATATTATTCTTAGTTTTGAGAAAAAAAATCTTGATTTTAGAACATTTTTTTGATCAGTGTAGTTATGTAATGTACAATTCATAATTTCCAACTGACTGCAGGCTGTTGATGCTCGCCTGGGGAATGCTAGTGGGTTTTTCAATTTCATTGCAATAATAAGTAATCATAATAATAATAATAAATGAGTTTTGCAAATGTTTTGCCATCTGTCGCTTTCGCTCTCGCTGCTGTCTATGAAAATCAACAGCTTTTGTCCAATGACATGAATTTAATTTAAATGTAAATTAATTTTTACTCATATGAAAACTGCAAGTGTTGAGGATATAGGAAGGTTTGAGACTTTGAATTGTAAAGTTTTAAGCTGACTTATCCAACTAACCATATATACATACTATATGTATGAGAAGTCTGTCTGTGTTATAGATTGCGGACTGAGTTTATGTTAGGCAATTGCAATGGTCCCTGGTCTGGGCCACCTTTTGAGCCTGGTCGGAAAAAGTTAGTGCTGTCAGTTAGTTGGCAACGCTTGTTGTTGTTGTTGTTGCCTCTTTTGGCATTGAAAGTGCAGCAAACGTTTCCGTTTTCGAACTTTACCATATCCGGCATTTGCTTACCATTCAAATTGGCTTCTCAGTCTCAGCCAAGATGGCATCTTTCTTGGCCTCCGACTTTTGGGACTGCAGCACAAAGTTTACAAACTTCAGGTGTAATGTGCGGAAATGCTCACATTCAGTTTTTGGGCTACGTTTACGTACTTTAAAGTAAATATTTGTACATTTGACTTGACTTTTAGACAGCTTGTCTCTCGCTCTCTCTCTCTTTCACTCTATCTGTCTATCTCATTCTAGCTCTGTCTATATGCAAATTGAAATTTGCTTGGCATGCAAATCAATATGCCTCAGCACAAGTGTCACTTTTTGCACCGTTCTTACACTGGTTTTACTTTATTTGATTTTGCCAGTGCTTGAAGAACAAGATAAATTTGACTTATATATTTTTTCCACAAGCAAAAAAGATTGTTTTGTGTGTTTGAAATTTTGTCCAGTCGAGTTGAGTTCATTGTAATGTAAAATAAAAATATATATATATAAGATAACATACATGCTCTTACCTAACATTGCATATTTCTTATCTACCTTTAACTCAGAACAGACTTCTGTTTTGACTTTGTAAATAAAAACAATTACATTTTTAGTGCTTTGTGCAATTTTAATTGAAAACTTATCAAACATTTTCCACTCCGATTGCGACGCACACAATGCGTTTCACTTGAGAATTTTTGCTGATAAAAATTGTAATTAATACAAGTATTTGTTGCATTTTGTTCATGGCAGAATGATTTTCTCACACTCATCTACGAATTAAAATTGATACAAGTGGCTAGCCATGTGTTAAGTCAGAATACCCTGTATAAAATGTATCTTTTGGATAAAAAGGGGGAGTTTTTAAGTCTTAGTTGCATAGGAACATAAGCTACAGGCGATTTATTTTATGGTAAATTATAAAGATATATTTAGAATTTTTTTTTTTTTTTTAACTATTTAGGTTAATCTTTTATCTACTACTATATATGTGAGAAATCTGTCACTTTAATATTCAAAAAGTGGGTTTTAAGTCAATAGTTATTCCTGCTTAAATATCTTTTTTTTTTTTTTTAAGATTGAAATCAAATCTATTTTTATGTTTATCTATTACAGCCATAGCAATTCCATATAAATATTATTCAACTTATTAGATATATTGTATCTTGTTCTTAATAAATATATAGCTACTTTCAATTGCAAAATTTAACATTTCTTCCACATATTCATATGAGATTAATATAATATTTCACAAAAAATAGTCTTCGTGTTCAGTATGCACTAGTCAGAGTATCTTTTAGTCGTGCAATCACATCTAGTTTTTTATAGCTGTAATTTCTTCATACTGTAAGTATCATTTTTAAGGGCAATAAATGTTGATAGCACGTGGTCAAATAGTGTTTAACTGCATAACTTGGCCTTTTGGCAAACAGTTTATGAAGCACTTGTCAAGTTAATTAATACAAATTTAATTTTAATCTCGAGAGCATTTAAAATTCACAATATTTCAGTGGCATTCGTAAAGTTCACGACTCAAACGAGTGATTGCAGCAATTATCAATTTAAATTCCATTTAATTTATCAAATCGGAAATTAAATACAAAAATAGAAAATATAAAATCAAACATTTTTTTTTTCTATACGTAGTTTTTTTGCAATCACTGTAGTGTACGCTGATAAGTGGCAAATATATGGCAGGAGTATAGAGCTATACTTATATATATATTTGTCTGTCTATATAGTCTTATGGTATCAACTCAAGTTGTAAACAAATTCTGACATGTCCGCTGATTTGTATGCTATGATTTATGACCTATTAGACTATCCGAATCAGCAGCAACGATGACGAGTTGGCCATAATCAGCTTGGGCATTTATTGGCCACTTGTGATAATCGAAAGTGTCAACGAGTTGTGAGAGGGCCCAAAATCACTGCTGATAAGAGCACGGAGAGCACACGACACACGGCATTCATATCTAATCTGACCATCGTACACTTCGTTAGACCCCACTGTACGCTGGTTACTTTGCCCTTTCCCCCCTTGTTATTGTGATAAGCTAAGAATTTGCATCACAAATCATTTACACACAGTAGTTTTCTCTCTTTTGGCCAGTTTGCTGTTTGCTGTTTGGTTATAAAAGACCGATTCGCTTCCTGATTGGACTCAGTGTGGAACTGTAGTTTCAACAACAACAACATGTTTCTGACCAAAGGTCTCATCTGTATTGCCTTTTTGGCCCTGGCCAATGCCCAGTTCTCTCTTAACTATGTGAATGGACGCAATGGCATGGTCCATTTGTTCGAGTGGAAATGGGATGACATTGCCGCCGAGTGCGAGAATTTCCTGGGACCCTACGGCTACGCCGGAGTACAGGTAAGCTAAACAAAAAAAGAAGGAATTACGGGATTACGGGATTATGGGATAAAACAATCCAATGCGGTGTCAGACGTACGGTAATCCCGGATTTGATTTTCGGAGTACTGCAAGAGTTTTTAGTTAGATTTTGGATTATTTTTTAATTTTTTTTAAAGATGAGTTGTTGTCATTTGATTCGCATATTGTCAAAATTTAACAATATTTTAAAGTTGAATTTTAAAAAGATTTATTATGTAAATTTATTAGCCTAAAAGTAGACTATAGCAAATAAATTCTTAAAATAAATTTGGAATCTAAAATTCAAGTTAGCAATTCAAGTAAATTTAGAACACTTTAAATCGAAAACTGAAAAAAATTAAATAGTAAACAAAAGATAAATATATACCGATTGTAAATTCATTAAAGTCCTTGATATTGAGAAATAAATCGTTAAATTGAATATTAATTTTGAAACAATAAAATATTACAGCAAATTAACTGAGAAATATATAGATTTTGAAATGGGTACTATTTAAAAAAAAAATTAATATATTGCAGCAAATTAACTGAGAAATATAAATATAATCGCCTTTATCGTCCTTTGGACTTCCTTTTTCCTTGTTCTAAATATATCAGGGACTGTAATCATTATAAGTTTATTATTCAAATTTGTGATTTTTATTATTTAACTTATTTAAGCAAAAAAAAAAAAAAATTATTTCTAGAATTTTATTTTTATGGATAAAACAACTTTTTATATGGATTTATATTTTTAATCAATGAATAATCTTTATTTTCTTCTCTTACCTTTGGTTTTAGGTCTCCCCCGTCAATGAGAATGCGGTGATAAATAATCGCCCGTGGTGGGAGCGTTATCAGCCCATCTCCTACAAGTTGACAACTCGATCGGGTAATGAGCAACAGTTCGCCAGTATGGTGAGACGTTGCAACAATGCCGGAGTGCGCATCTATGTGGATGTGGTGTTCAATCATATGGCTGCCAATGGAGGCACTCGTGGCACTGGCGGCAGCTCAGCTGATCCTGGATCGAAGAGCTTCCCCGCTGTGCCCTTCTCCTCGCTGGACTTTAATCCCACCTGTGGCATTACCAACTACAATGATCCTGCCAATGTGCGCAATTGCGAGCTTGTTGGTCTGCGTGATCTCAATCAGGGCAACTCCTGGGTGCGTGACAGAATTGTGGACTTCCTCAATCATTTGACGGATCTGGGTGTTGCCGGTTTCCGTGTGGATGCCGCCAAGCACATGTGGCCCGGAGATCTGGCTGCTATCTATGGACGCCTGAAGAATCTGAACACGGGACATGGTTTCAGTTCTGGTTCAAAGCCCTACATTGTGCAGGAGGTCATCGATTTGGGCGGCGAGGCCATCAAGAAGTCCGAGTACACGGGCATGGGTGCCGTCACCGAGTTCCGTCACTCCGACTCCATTGGCAAGGTGTTCCGCGGCAAGGATAAGTTGAGGTACTTGAACAACTGGGGTACTTCCTGGGGATTCGCTGCCTCCGATCGTTCCTTGGTCTTTGTGGACAACCATGACAATCAGCGTGGTCATGGTGCTGGTGGTGCCGATGTACTTACTTATAAGGTGCCCAAGCAGTACAAAATGGCCTCCGCCTTCATGTTGGCCCATCCCTTTGGCACTCCTCGTGTCATGTCCTCCTTTGCCTTCAGTAACACCGACCAGGGACCACCGACTACTGATGGCCAGAACATTGCTTCGCCCAGATTCAACAGCGATAAATCCTGCAGCGGCGGTTGGGTTTGTGAGCATCGTTGGCGTCAGATCTACAATATGGTTGGCTTTAGGAATGCCGTTGGAACTGCTCAGCTGCAGAACTGGTGGGATAATGGCAGCAATCAGATCAGCTTCAGTCGTGGCAATCGTGGCTTTATCGCCTTTAACAACGACAACTACGACATGAATAGTTCCCTGCAAACTGGTCTGCCAGCTGGCTCCTACTGTGATGTCATCTCTGGCCAGAAGAACGGCTCCAGCTGCTCCGGCAAAACCATCTATGTTGGCTCCGATGGCCGTGCTAATATCTCCATTCGCAAATCCGAGGAAGATGGTGTCGTTGCCATTCATATCAATGCCAAGTTGTAAACACAATAAGATTGGGATTGCGATTAAAGATTGTATATTGAACGAACATAAAAGACGTTGTGGTTTCTTTTGTACACTCAGAAAAAAAATCAAGGTTTCCGTTCTTCAAGTACAAACGATTTCAAAGCTGTCTAATTTCGGAATTTCTAAAGTTGAGAACAAAAATCTTATTACAAGTTGGGAAATCATAAAATAAGTTTTTTTGGGGTATAATTTCAGTACGTTTTGGATTTAATTCATGTCTGAAAAAATTGAAAACATAATAACGAAATACAATATATACTTGTTTCAAGTACAACAAATTTTCGTAACTAATTAATTTTTATCTTAAAACATATATTAAATCAAATGATATACCAAAATTAAATACTATTTTATAATAGTGTATTTCATACTTAATTTAACACTTTTAGAACACAGCAATCTAAAAATTTTTAAATCAAAACGGTATCATTTTTTTTTTGAGTGTACTTTCTACCTGGTTCAAGTGGTTTTCTTTGTTGGTCAGTCCCCTTTGGGGACTATCAATTGCCATCGAGTGCGTGTCCTGCCCAGACATCCTTTCACAATTAACAGCACAATAACCCAACGAATTTATGTGGACTTCTCTATCAAATTAATTAATTTCACAATACAAAACACACGCTCGTAGATGGGTCAATGCCGATAAAAGTCCATTACGCAGCTGACAAATGCAGGTGGGAAATCAAAGAGAAAGCAGCATAGAGAATTGAGAATGAAAAAGTGTTGAGTGTAGAGTAAAGTATAGAGTGTGGAAAAGGTTAAGGATAAAAGGACAGCTGCTCCAAGTGCAGTTGCTGACACTTCTAATGCTGATTTACGCAATGACTGGTCATAAAAACATACATAAATAGAAGACATTATCCGGCAACTAACATGCCAAACATATCGCACAACATTATCATTTGTCAGTTCTCTTTCTCTTTCCTTTCTCTTTCTAACTCTTTATTCCTCTATCTCTATCTCTTTCCCTCTGACTAGACACAATGGCAAGTCGAGTTTGCCTTGGCTTGTATTTAAATCTTGTGAACAAATAAGAGTACTACTCTCGTACACTGAGAAAAATCCAAATCAAGTAAATTTATCTATAAATTTAAAACTGTTTCTCCTGACTCACTGACTAATATTCGTGAAGCCTGAGCGGTAGGGACGAGGAAAATGAAATTTCGGCTCAACATAGCTGAGAAAATTTTTTTTTTTTTAATTTGTTGACTTACATTTATTAAATTTTAATTAAATAATAAGATATTGGGCTTATTTAAAATTCTCGAAACCAAGACGTGTCTTGTAACTTTAAGAATTTTGATGTACTCGACCCTTTTTTTTTGGATTAAAATGCTTAGTTTTGAGATCATAATCTTGATTTTAGAACATATTTTCTTTCAGTGTATACTGCAAATGCAGCTGCATTTTTAGCTAGCATAGAGGTACATCTGCATGGGATTCCCCTTTCCCCTTTCCCCTGCCCACTCTCTGTGACTCTCTCTCTCCCTCTCTCTCTATCTCGCCACCTCAATGTGCAATTCTGTTGCATAAAAATATGCAGTCATAACTTGCGTCCAGAGCTTGCTCTTGATATGAATGAATGTGTGCAACTCTATCAAAGGATTTTCATGTCATTTACTAGAGGTCAAGTGACTCTGCTAAGAACACACTCACACACACGCACACACACAAACAGGCAGAGCATACAGAGTGTAGTTTTTGTGTGTGTATTGTAGAAACTTGGCTTGCATTTAGCTTATGTGCGTACCAAGTTGAGTTTCCTGCTACTTGAACTTCCTGCTGATTTTGTGTGCATGTGTGTGTATTGTAAATATATACAAAACAGCGCATAATTCTTAATAAAGTCATAAAATTGCAAAGTAAATCAGTTTTCTGAACGAACGCAACGCAGATAAACTCGACTTTTTTATTACACAAAACGCAATTTTCAAATGCTTCATATGCAAGAAGATTGTGATTTAGAATGTATGTATGTATGTTATATGTTGATGTCATCTTCTTCTTCTTCTTATTTTTTTTTCTTCCGTGCTTAAACGTGTGTTGTGCCAAGGCAAATCCATCTGCATAAAGAGCAAAAAATCACAAGTCACATCAAACATTGTGTATATAAAAGCCCGAGCATGTCTAGATTGCGGTTTTCCCTCTACTCTTTTCTTTTCTTTTCGATTTTTTTGTTGCCCTGCTTTTGGGTATAAAGAGGGGGAGAGAGCTGATGTCTAACTGACGGTACCCCAGGCTCCAGTAAAAGCTGAATTTGGCGGCTGAGTTTGCGGTATGGTTGGCATATAAAAAAAAAATTAAATTAATTTAAAATTGCTGACAAAGGAGAGCAACGTATTTCTGTATTTATGCAAAATATCCAAATATGAAAATATGAAGCGAGATTGTTGTCGCACACGTGAGCCAGAAGGAGACAAAGGACCAAGAAGGACCAAGGACCAAGGACGAAGGACCTAAAGTACAGCGACTTGTCGCCTAGACTCGACTCCAAAATGTGCGCTTCATATGACATTGTCTGCGGTCCCAACAAATAGCCGAAACATGTTCCATATTCTATATTCTATATTGAATATGTCCTGATGTCCTTCACTCGCTCTAAGCGCTTTAAAGCCATCAACTTTAACGTTGTGAATT
Organism: Drosophila falleni; assembly: GCA_035045575.1. NCBI lineage: Eukaryota > Metazoa > Arthropoda > Insecta > Diptera > Drosophilidae > Drosophila > Drosophila falleni. The sequence goes on from JAWNOV010000011.1 coordinate 12,270,253, forward strand.
TTTCTCAATTTCACATTATTTTTTTTTTTTTTTGCTATCTTTTTGATTCCTAATTTCAAGAACTGTCTGCTTGGAAATAAGTATGAGCACTGCGAGCACATGCTTTCAATTTGACGTCAGTTGGATAACATTGCAACCCTTTTGCTGGTAAACATGTCCTGACAGCCTGTCAAACAAGTTTCAAAGCTGTCTTTTAAATATTAATGCCATGTTGGACGTTTGTAAGGCGGTTTGCCAACTGAAATAACTTGTACATATACATATATGTATGAGTTATCATGTAGTATATGTGACCCTGCAGGTAAATGGTACAAGGGGTCTGATTTAACAAAAAAAATACTACACTATAAGTTAAATAAACTTTACTTTTTGTTATAATTACCTAAAAAAAACCCAACTTCTAAAATGAAAAACTTTCATCATAAATATTATGATGACCATTTTAAGATTATCACAGTTCATCATATAAGAATAAAAATATTACATTTTTAGGAAGTATTAATATAGCATATTTTATTTAAAAAAAAATAATGATTCCTGGTTAAAGACTTTTCTCAACAAAAAACATTGTAAAGAAATATTTATATGATTTTAGGACATTTTTCAAGTATTAGTATTATTTAATGTTAGTATTAATTAATGTTAGTATTATTTAATGTTAAGTTTGGTTTTTAGATATACTTAATACAGCATCTTTTAAAGTCAGGCTTGCTCAACTGTGGACATTCTTAAGATGGAGAGAGATAAGTATGTGAAGTTTTAAGAAATTGAAATTGTTTTCTCTTGCAATTCTATAACTGTGATAAATTTATTGCCAGCTGGTTGTAAATATTGTTTTTGACGACCGCATTTGCACCGCTCGCAATCAAAGCCCTAAGGCCACAGCAGAAATAACAAGTGTGGCGTGCAAATGGACGCTGGATATTAGAGCTTTTAAAAATTACATTTACCGACATTTATCTTCAATTTTTTATGCGGGAAACTTTGAAAAAAAAGCAGCAGCAAACAGAAACAGCAACAGCAATAGTAGCAGTGAAAAAAATGAAGCAGAAAAAACAATTTGATTTAGCTGCAGGCAAATATTAAATGCATGTGCAGAGAGACCTACAACGGGGTTTGCAGTTCGCAGTTCAGAGTTCACAGTTGATAGTTGAGAGTTGCGAGTTGAGAGAGGGACAACATCAAAATCAGCAAGAAACAGCAGTAAAACCAACTGGAAACTGGCAACTGCAGCCAGGATGCGGCCACGAATTGTAGCCATGCTGACAGGCAGCGGAAAGCACATTTGTAACGATAACGTTCATTTCTATTTGAAACTAACAACGACTGTATATATGTGTGTGTGTGCATGTGTGTGTGATTGTTGTATCTATGTGTGACCATTAATTTTGAGCGCGTTTAACATGAAAACTACATGGCACAACTGATTTCGCGCACCCTGTACAAACACTGGCCACACACACAGACACACACACACACACAGAGACACACACACACACACACCAGGCAGATAGTTCATGCCCGCGAGCCAACAATGAAACAGTTATACTATGAATAAGTAAGTAAGCGGGCGAAAAATAAAATATACAAGCTGGAGAGAGAGAGTGAGCAGAGAGGAAACAAAAACGAAGACAAACAAAATAAAACGAAATTGCAAACCAAATGTAATGGGAAAAAGCGCAAAAAGCGGGTCAGTGCGCACAAAATGGCAGCAATGATGACGGCGGATGCCGCCGACGACGACGACGACGATGACGACGAGCGGAAACTGACGAAAGAGTAAAAAGAAGCAACAACACAACCACCATCAACAGCAAGCATAAAATGCAGATATTGCACAGCTTGTCTCCCCCCTTAACCATCACAGCACAGTTCGTACATCGTACATCAAGGCGTGGCGCGTATTTTACGCAAAATGAAACAAATAAAAAGAAAGCAGAAACACCGAAAAAAAAAAACAAAACAAAAATAAAAGAGACACTGAAAGCAAGAAACCGAAAGCAAATGTGTGCAGACGAAATAAAATACAGCATGGCCACAGCACGCGTTGTTTTCATTTCACACAAACATACAGAAAATAGCGAGAATCATCAGCTCTAACTCACACACACACACACACACACGCAAACACACTTACATACAACGTACGACGTACGCGTCGTATGCGTAACGTGCAAATAAATAAGTGCGCTCAAAAGTATGCAACGAAAAAAAAAAATAAGTGCGCTCAAAAGTATGCTACAAAAAAATGCAGCTTCAACTCAGCGTGTTTTGCTTGTTGTAAATCTGCACGAAAATGTTGAAAAATTATCCAAAAAAAAAAACAGTTAAATACCTAGTCCAATTTAGCTTAACAAATAAATTATAGTTAGTTGATTGTTTAATTGTATTAAACTGACTTGAGCTGCTTACTATAAAGGCCGCAGGGTTAATTATAAATTCATTGCAGTTTCTTGTATGTTTGTGTGTGTTATGATTGTTGTTGCTCTGTTTGTGTGTGTGTGTGTGGGAAATGACAAGCTGGTTATAATTACGCCCTTTGTGAGTTGGCTAATATCCGCTAATATATATAAACCGCTAATTACTGCGTCCCGCTGTCGCCTCAAGGCAACAGCAGCTTTAACACTCATCGTCATTAGCATCTTTGTGCGATATACAAAGCGCATTATAATCTCTTGACACTTGCTGAAGACTGCAGTTGAAATACAGACCAGGTGAATATTTGTGAGAAGTACAGGATTTAGTTGCAGATACAATCGATGTCTGTTTAAAGTAGGGTATCTTGGAAACAGAAGTAATTTTTGTAATATTTTTAAACTAATTAAATTTGACTATATATGTAAATCTAAATAAACTATTTAATTCATTTTATTTTATTGGAAAAAGTTGGGAATTGTAAATGAAAATATAATTTCATTATTGTATTAAATTCATTATTTTATCAGAAACTTAAACTATTTTTAAATTAATAAAAAAAGTTATATTTTAAATTTATTATTTATAAACTTTCATATAATTAAAGTCCATGGCTGCATTAAGTAATAAATTTAAAGAGATGTGCATTTCAAATCGGACATTAAATGAGTTGTAAACTTTTAAGTTGATTAATAACTAGGGCAGCATTTCAGCAATTCAGTATTGTTGTTAAAGTTAATTAGTTGTTGTCACAGCTGTTAATTTACAGTATAAGGTTACTGCCTAAGGGCATGCAATGCAGCGTAGACAAATTACGCATACGTCAGGTGTGCGCTGATGCTGTTGCCGATGCTGGTATGTCCCTTGGGCAATTAGGTCAGTGATGATGATGCTCATTGTGCTTAACAACTGAGGTGGCGCATTTTCGTTCTCATTCTCGTTCTCGTTCTCTGAATGAGAGTAGATATATGGACGACGTTTCTGCTGCTGCCACATTGACAAACAGTCTGTCGGATCTGACAAACACTTTGGCTGCCAAATGTCATTGTCACACACACATCTTGGCCACTTTTTCAGGCCGTGCTGTTGCGTTGACATGCACGTTATTAGGGTGTCCTTTGGCAAAGCCATTTCACATGCTGCATTGCTGATGACGGCGACTGACTGACGACAGAGGACAGAGGACAGACTATTTGCTGATAAACAGCATTACTCTGGCCTGTCGACCAACAATGTCAATTACCAGCGTCTGTACACGAGCCTCTCATGTCGAATTATCACTCAGCATCTGCCTCTGCAGCAGATTTGCTTTTGAACATTTCCACATCCTTTTTACCTTCGAATTCAGTTCAGTTCAGTTTTTTTTTAGTTCTCTCTCCATCTTTTTCTTCGAATGTGTGTGTGTCTTTCTATTTTAAGTGCTATGCAAATAGCTTAGTTGGCCGAGAGCTGCTGCTTGCTTTCGACTGATTTCGCCTTTTATTCCTTTGTCGATCCGCTTTCACCAGAAGCCATTGCCATTCATTCGAGCCATTTCTATTACTACTGCTATGTTCGAGATATGTATGTATGTCTGTGTTTAACTTGCGGCCAGCTTGCGGTGTGTGTGTGGGTGTGTGTGTGTGTGTTTGCGTGTTAGCCATTTACTTTTTATTGGTCAAGTTAAGCATTTTGTGTTTAGCATTTGAACACTTGAAATTGTTTGTCGATTTGTTTGCTATTTGTTGACAGTCAAGTTGCCTGACAGAAGGAATAAAGGACGACAGGAATAAAGGACAACAGGTCTAACACCAAAGCAATGTGTTTCGCCTTCCGCCTTTATTGTTGACAGAATATTAAAAAAAGTCTACATGCTCCTTTATGTAAAATAATCAGCCAAACTTTAATTAAAAACTAGAAAATTTATAGCTAAATAGGGCACATTCTGTGAGTTTAGTTGAGTTGAGCTCTAAAACTTACCAAGTTTCTCATACTAAGCAATTTATCAATGCGTGAACTTTGACCCCGAATTCAACCCACTTGCAATTCGAATTTCGCAAAACGCCGTCGTTTTGATAAAATTGACTCAGCTATGTTGTGTGAAAATTTCAGCCTCCTAGTTCTTATGGTTTGGGCAGTGCAATGATCAGTGAGTCAGAACAAAGAGTTTTACATAAATAGTTTATAAATTCAATTTGTTAAATAAAAAATTAAAAGATAAAAGCGTAATGTAATCAGTTGCCAGGCATATTAAGTTTATTTATACAAATGTTGAATAAAATTCAATTGATATATGTGTGTTTTTTGTGTCTGTTGAATAGAAGCCATTCTGAATGGCTGACAATGTGGATTTTAAAATTACTTTTGCCATTTTTCTGGTATTACAAAAATATGAAATACTTGCAGTGAGCTACGAGATACAGACGTAACTACATGTATGTATTTAAACTCATGCCTGCATAGATTTCTATCTATTTCGTTTGCCTGTTGACAGTTGATATTCAGTTTTTTTGGGCTCTCTACCTTTCTGCCTCTCTTTCCTTCTTTTCCGTCTCTCTCTCGCTCTCGCTCTGTCTCGCTGCAAGGTATGTGTATGGAAATTGTGAATTCCCAGTGGACTGTTATCATTTATTGCATTTCACGGTGCAGCAGATATTTTGCTTTATTATTATGCTCGTTATGCTCGCTTTTGGTTGCGTTGTCAACACAACCAGCAGGCAGCTCCTCCACCTGTTTCTGTTCTGTTTCCTATCTAACTCAATTGTTGCCTGACAATGTAAATGTTTGCAATGCCGATGCCGATGCCGTACCCGGAGAATCAGAGCCGGACTGAAGTCGGGGCAAAAATAATATCAGCTTATATTATAAATAAGCGCATTTTTGCATGCAATTGTGGCCATTTGGCAGGAATTCTTTATTATTTTGTAAGAAAAGAAATGTGGTCAGAAGGCGAGATTGAAAGCAATGCTCAGTCCTGTCGGTCAGTCAATCAATCAATCAATCAATGCAAAATGGCGTGCGGATAATTAATGTCAGCCGCAACTCATATAACGATCTGTGGCCATTTAAGTCGAATGCTCAGCGTTTAATCAAGTGCTCAATTTGTGATTTGTGTGAGATTTGTGCACAAAATCCACAGCTGACAAACTCTGGTCAGTAACACGGATGAGTAGGGCATAAATTAACGCAAAAACCACAAGCAATTTGAGTGGTTGAGTGGATGAGTGAACTGAAATTGATTTGCACCTAATAGATTACAGTTGTGACGGGCTTAACTCACAGCCAAGACAAGTTAAGTGGATTACAACTTTGCCAAATGCTGCTCAAATTAAAAACTAGTTAGTAGCAAAATACAAAAAAAAAAAGAAACAAAAAAACAGAAAGAAAGAAAAAAGAGCTAAACTAGCACGTCTGTTGATAAATTACGAAGCCAGACAGAGTTGAGAAAAACTCTGAACTCGTCTGAAAACTAAATTAACCAGTATATGAACCCAAAGCCGAAAACGGAGCCAGGCAAATGCAAAACTTTGCAACAAGAAATGAAAATAAAGAAAATGGCAAAATAAATCCATGAGAAGAATAAAGTAATACGGCATTTAAATGCCAGCCACGTTTTGAACGATGTGAAAAGTGGGCCTATTCTTTCAGTTATAACAACTGTGTAAAGACCAAAAGCCGCAACATCTCATGCTAAATACCACAACAAAATATTTGCAGCATGTGGCAAGAATCCCAGCAGCAAGTAGCAGACAAAATGTTGCTTAATAAAATTATGAAGCACTCCACGCAAAGTTGATGATTATGACAAAAAAAAATAAGAGAAGAAAATAAGCAAAAACAATACAGCTAAACACTTAAAGTTTAAGTGTAATTGAAAACGACAAAAAACACAAACGCATCAAAGCATGTGAGTGTGTGTTTGTGTGTGTGTGTGTGTATGTGTGTTTGTGTGTGTGCCAGCCTCAGACCAAACATTAATTTAACTTTATGTGGTCTCGGTTCAAATAAACTTCGAGTTAAACTTTGTAAATTATATACATAAAAGCTGCCATAAGCCGAGCGAAACGTCGAAGATTGCAAAAAAAAAACTGAGCAGCGAAAGCGCTTGAAACGTTTGCGTATGCAAATGTTGCGCATACGCCACGTTGAACGCCCCAGGTGAAAACCACGTTGCAAGCAGGCTTCAACATTTACTGTCAAATTGCCATTGGAGACTTTATTATAAAATAAAGATTCCCAGAATTCAAATGAATTGACTGCGAGGCAATTTTATCGACATGAAACTCGTTTTAAAGTGCGTCATAAAAATTACTTTAAAGTTACATATTAAATTTTATATATACAACAAATTATTGTTAATACATAACTGATGAAGTTTATATTTTTTTTAAATCAGTTTTGATCTGGAAAACAATTTCTTAAACTGTCAATGCTTGAATGTCAGTTCGATTTCTGGCACATGTAACACCTGATATATATATTTTTTTGTGTATTTGTGTGTGTCCTGTCTCTTTTCAGTTGCTAATACATTTGACATGCCGCACAAGCAAATCTTATCATCTAATCGACTTTCGCCCCAACTTCCTTGTGTCAAACACTTTGACGCTCTACGCTCAACTTTGCTTTTACGCGTTTTGGACCCAAAACGAACTGCCAAAGTGATTCACTCGCTGTCAGAATTTGGGCGACAAAATTTCAAATGAACTTGTTGAAAGTACACACTAAAATAATACTGAGTATCTTAATACGTGTAAATGCTATAAGGACTCGATTGGCTTTGAATCGAAAAAATATAAAGTTTTCTATATGATACAAATTTAAAGGCAAAATTAATTAAGAGGCCAAATCATGATCAAAATGACATTCCGCTTAAAAATCGGTTAATTTTTAATGAAGTTATGGGAGATCAAAGTTTTTAAAAAAATGTCAAGGGGTAAGCATAGAAAATTGGATTGAAATCGAAAATATATCAAATTTTCCAGATGATAAAAATTTAAATGCAGCATCAATTTAGAGGCCAAATTATGATAAAAATTGCATTCCCCTTGAAATTTGGATGATTTTTGATGAAGTTATGAGAGATCAAAGTTTTTGAAAAAATGTCAAGGGGTTAGTATGGAAAATTGGATGATTAATGGCTTAGAATCGAAAAATGATGAAATTTTCTAGATGATAAAAATTTAAATGCAGAATGAATTAAGAGGCCAAATCATGATCAAAATGACATTCCACTTGAAAATCGGTTAATTTTTGATGAAGTTGTGGGAGATCAAAGTTTTTAAAAAAATGTCAAGGGGTAAGCATAGAAAATTGGATTGAAATCGAAAATATATCAAATTTTCCAGATGATAAAAATTTAAATGCAGCATCAATTTAGAGGCCAAATTATGATAAAAATGACATTCCCCTTGAAATTTGGATGATTTTTGATGAAGTTATGAGAGGTCAAAGTTTTTGAAAAAATGTCAAGGGGTATGTAAGGAAAATTGGATGATTGATGGCTTAGAATCGAAAAATGATCAAATTTTCTAGATGATAAAAATTTAAATGCAGAATCAATTTAGAGGCCAAATCATAGAGAAATTTACATTCCGTTTGAAAATCGATTAATTATTGATGAAGTTATGAGAGATCAAAGTTTAAATTATTTGACTTATTTTACGCTTAACTGTGTAGCTTGCCAGGTAAAATACCTTTAATGTTTCTTCCAGTCTTTGTGGAAAATTTGTCTGTCTGTAACCTTTTTTACCCTCAAGTTATCACATCACATTGTTAGCTTTTTTATTTATGCGTAAAGTTACACAATCAAGTTGTACAATATTTTACTGCAAAATGAAAATAATTATTTCAAGTTTTTTGGGGTTCGCTGCAATAATTTAAGCTCTGTGCGGTACATAATTCAACCATAGAAGCGAAAACAAATGGAAAAGAACTTAAATGTAAATGCAAAAGGCTGCAAAACTTTGTCCTTTATTGTTGATGTTAATTTTGTTGTGTTTCAATGCTGCATGTTGTCCAATTGTCGTGACAAAGCTTAATTAAAGGGAAAATAAAGGAGAGTACAGAATTTGTCAAGGACATCATTAGCCTTGACTGACCTTGGCGGGCCAAAGAAAAGTTCTTTAACTAACTTTAAGTCTATTGCATATATTAAAATGCAGCTTTATTATTGATTTTTGTGTAATGTTCCTTTAGTAGCTATTTAATTAAATCTGTGAATTTTCACATTTGTTTGTTGTGTGCACATTCAAAATTCAGTCAAAGCATCCCTCAAAATGAGCGATAAATTTGCACTCGGATTGGAGCACAAATTCTCACGAATTTTAATAAATGTCATGTTGTGTATGTTGTTTGCTATGAAAGTGATTGATTTATGTCACAATATTTGCTGACAAAGCCAATGCAATAAATGTGCTTTCTCTCTCTCTCTCTCTCCCTCTATCTTTTTCTCTGTGTCTTTGGGTTAAGCAAACAGGTAACAATTCAATGTCTTTATGTGTGTGTAACTCTGTGATTTACAAACCGTACACAGAAAAAAAAATCCGGGATTCCGGATTAATCCCAGCGGTGTCAGAAGTGCGGTAATCCCGGATTCTTACAAACCAAGTATGAAATACTTAAATTAAGTCCGCTGTTTCTCAATACTATTTTCATTTTTGGGGCTCTGTAATATTTGTTTTGAGTTAGATCAAATAATTTAGGCTTCTTAACACACAACGTACTACTTACGCGTCGTATGCGTAACATAAGCAAATAAATAAGTGCGCTCGGAAGTATGCAACAAAAAAAAAAAATAAGTGCGCTCAAAAGTATGCTACAAAAAATCAAGCTTCAACTCAGCGTGTTTTGCTTTTTGTAAATCTTCACGAAAATGTTGAAAAATTATCTAAAAAATACAGTTAAATACCTAGTCCAATTTAGCTTAATAAATAAATTATAGTTAGTTGATTTTTTAATTGTCTTAAGCTGACGTGAGCTGCTTACTTGATTTTTAGAATGAATTCTTTTTTTTCTGTGTACCAAATTAATTTCATCACTGGTCAAAATATTTCCAAATTAATTTGCCAATTGGTTGCTCATTGAATTCAGTTATTATACTTTGAGCTTGTCAATTGTTGGGCAAGAAATGAAATTTGATTTGCGGTGCATTTTGTGACTGCATTCTCAGTTACCAAAAGGCCAAGCCAACTGTCAAAGCATTGGAAAATTTTCAAGCCAACTGTCATAAATGTCGAGATCATTAAAATGTCATAAAGCTGTGAGGGCGACGCACAGCCAGACAGAGAATGAGAGAGACAGAGAGAGAGAGAGAGAGGGAGATAAAGTGTGTTTGTGTGTGTAAGAGAGAGAGAAAAGTGCAGTTTGCTAAAATGTGCAAAAATTTCGCGTACTTCCGTTACATTTCGCATCCTTTTTGGCTGTTTATTTTTTTATTGGTGGTGCTTCCTTTAGACAAACCACTGCGGATGCAGCAGCCTCAAAAAAAAACCAAACCACCACAAAAGTAGGCAACGAAATGACAAAACAACTTGCAAAAACTATTTTACTTAAAGAGACACGCAACACAGAGACAGAGAGAGAGAGAGAGAGAGAGAGAGAGCAAATAAGAAGTTCATGAAATTTTCATTTGATGAAAATACTCGTACTTCCCACTTGGATTTTTATAGCCAGTTGCTGCTGGCTGACTCAGAACGTGGCTCAAATGTGATGGCATTTAAAAGTTTCGAGTGTTTATGGCATAACAAGTCTATTAAACTTTACTTCTAATGGTCGTGTCAAATGAAGCGTTTACTGTTTTTAATGCTGGCCAGCAGTTTGAGCGCACATTAATCATACGCACTGTGTGGCAGCGTTGGAAATTAAAAAGGATAATCACAAATAAATCTTAGTGCAATTGAAGAAAGCCATAATCGTTTGTTTTAGAGGCTCAAATCGAAGCCATTAAAATATATATATATTTCGAGGGCATTTTATTTTGAAAGCTAATTAAGTGCGGCCATTAAAAGGTGGCAGCACTGTTGCCATTGCCAACTGACTTTGCTACACTCCCTAACTTCGATTAATGAGGCGCAACAAGCAGGCACACTCACACACACACACACACTCACATAGCTATTAAGAGGCGTGGCAACAACATTGAATTAAAGTTCAATTGGCCAAAGCATGCCAAGGGTCGTTAATAAAGCTACTAATAGCCGTCTGTGCAGTGAGTTTACAGGATAAAGGAACTGGAGTGCGAGTCCGGCAATTTTATTAACTGCGGATCAGAGTTTATTATGCGTATCATGGCTTCTGGCTCAACGAAGATGAATCCGATTCCGATTCGATATCATCTTCATCCTCATCCACATAAGGATCCACATCCAGCTGCAAACTCATATAGTGCACTATAATCAGTAGCAAGGCAATGAAGAGAAACACAAATAAAATGATATTGTCGCGGGCAATTTCCATCTCCAAGGAACTGAGGAACTCATAGAACATGTTCTCACAACCCTCACAATTGGGCAACTCACAGCAGGATGCTTTTGACCAGGTGCGATTGGCAATCTCATAATCGATAGCACCATGCTTGCCACAACAATCGAATAGCGCCTCCAGCGGTTCAATGTGATTCTTTGTCCACAGATCATGCAACATCATGTTGGAGTAATATCTGCCATCCGCCTTATAAACATACTGCGATAATCCAATGGCCAAGGTGAAAATCAGCGTCATACAATTCAACAGCACATAGCTGGCAAATTTGAAGATTGTCAGAGATCTGGCTATAATAATGCCCATAATGCCACTCGCAAGATATCCTATTATAGTAAGACTGCGTATAATGAAAAGTCGAACACTCAGGCAGATATTCAGGGATGTATTAATGTGCGGCAAAGTGTGAACCTTCAAGTAGAAGTGATTATAAAGGTCCACCATAAAGACACAGCCCAATGCCAATATTATTACGTTGGCCTCCAGCAGAAAACTGGAGGAGATGTTGCACCAGCGACAGGGATTGGCCATTCCTATATCCTGTTGGTCCTTAAAGCAGATACTGAAATGCGATTCAATGTTTATTTACTTTGAAGTCAGAGACAGAGCGACATCTGTCGGTTTTGAAGTTGACCCCAAAGCCAACTGTTGATTTGAGTCAACTCGGGTTTGTCTAATATCAACATTTGGCTAGCTGCTGGTGTCGGTCTGGTTGTCTGGTTTCCCTCCTCTCTCCCACTGAACTTGTTGCTGAGGTTTCAAGTGTAAATGAGTTTGCTTTTGGCAATAAAATGCGCCACCTGTTGCCCCCAAGGCCCTAAAGGTCCTACGTCCTGTACGAGGTGCCAAACCCCGCAACCTGTGGTATAAAAAAAAACAAGTGGAAAGGCTATAGTCGAGATCCCGACAATAGGATACCCGTTACTTATTTCAATATATATAAAAGCATTATATTTTAAATAAAAAAAATAAAAAAGAAATACTTTTAAGGGTTGCTCGATTTTTGTTGCCTACTTTTAAGGGTTAATAGATTTTTGTTGCCTACTTTTAAGGATTTGTAGATTTTTGTTGCCTACTTTTAGAAGTTGCTAGATTTTTGTTGCCTATTTTTAAGGTGCTGCTAGATTTCTGTTGCCTACTTTTAAGGGTTGCTAGATATTTCAAAAAATAACTTTATTTACAATTTTTGTTAGCTATTTCTCCCGTTCTACTTTACTGATCTTGCTGAGGTTAAGTGAGATTATAGATAATATTAATAGATAACGTTAATTACCATTAAAACTATATTATCTTAAAAACTGTGGTTGTAGTAATGTCTCAAAAATTTAAATTCCAATCAACAAAATATACCCTTTTTCTTATTGTTTAAGTAACGGGTATAGAAAGCAGCCACAGCTAAAATAACAGTCAACTGAAATTAAATATTTGCGCGTCTGACATCGCAACTTGATGTTGATTGCTCATGCTCAACTTCTAAAAATAAAAAAAATGAAAAAAAAAATAAAATGAAAAATAAATACATGTGAAAAGGAAAAGCGAAAACAAGTGCGAGCAGTCGTGTTTGTTTGTCAACATGATACCCTGTATACAATTGCAAAGGGTAATATGAGCACGCATTGTAATATATTCATGTCATTTAATCTGTTTTGCTTAAACGCCGACACACGTAGACAAACAAGTCAATTATAGCTGCTGATTACGCTGAATACATATATATTCAATTTTATTGTTGGACTTTTATTGCCGCAGCTTAAACCCTTGTCAAAGGACGTCATCTGATGCCGCAATATCAATTTATGTATAATACGTGAAGAGGTGTTTAAATTTTACGATGTTTGTTCCTAGTATCATAATAGAATTATAATCAGAGTTCCCAGAAAATTATTTCAGTGACACTTGTCATTGAAAATAAACTAAGAGCGTGTGTCTAATTTCATTTGCAAGTCAATTACAGGAAATACGTTAAGTATTTCTAAAGAAGGATTTTCTATTTATACTAAATATATAATTTCCCAATATATTGAAAAGTGTTTTCTAGAGTTTTTTTTTTCTAAATTTATAAATTAAAATTAGGCAACTTAATAAGCTTATGTATAACGAGTTTTTAGCCGCTTTGCTTAAAGTATTTAAAGTCTGAAAATGATGCCTAGCATTTAAAGTGGTTCATTAAAAAGTTTTCTGTTCAAGTCTGACATCTTTTTCGACTTGTTCAGCAGAAAATCAAACTGCAGCTGAGTCCATTCACATTCACTCAATGACAATAACGTTCCCAGTGCTATCCTCTGCCATCGACTGCCAATCAAATTTTGTGGCAGTTACACCTGTTACAGGTGATAGTGCTAGGCAACAATTTTGTTTGGGACTGATTGTTATTTGGCAATTAACATGTCAACAGATACATTAAAGCGAGTACCAGAAAGTTTCGAACTAAATTTAAAGAGTCTTTTTTGTATTAACATGTCAAAGAAACAATTTTAATTATTTTTACTTTTTATAGATTCAAATAAAATATGTACAATAATGCTTGTTTAAACTACAATTATTTAGCGCAGATGAAATCTAATTAAAGTTTTAATATAATATACAATTGGAGCGCCCCAAGCAATTAGTTAATTAAGCTGCAGATGACAGTTAAATAATTTGCTAAAATGTTTAAAGAAACAGGTTTTAATTAACAACTGTCAAAGACACTAAACTATTATTTCCTGTATGAAATTTCACGCACCACTTTTCACTATAGGTGGAATGAAAATGTTGGTAGGCAAGTAATAAATTAAAGAGAATTTTCTTAGAGCAATAAAACTATTAAAAAATATCAACTTACAGAGATAGCCATTTAAATTGACAACAATAATCGCAGGTGTGGTTAATACGCATTAATCGTATTTTTATCTGTTTTTTTTAACTATAAATACATATGTGTTTTTATTACAATTTTTTTTTTATCAATTAATCGGCTTGCATTATTTAACATTTAATTTTGTGCTGAGCTGTCGCACATTTTAATCAATGCTTTAACACATTGTTGTTGTTATTGTTATTTTAACTGATGTTTATTTGCAATTTGAGCTGCGGAATGAAGGTTGTGTAATACGCCGCGTATACGTAATTAATTGAAAATTTCATTTTGATGGCTCAGATAATAAATGAATAGTAAAATAGCAGGAATTTTCTTTGAGAACAGTCACAGCCTGTAACGGCATCAATAATTTGTGGGCATTGGTGAGTTTATAATCACACCTTTTGGACATTTTTCGTGACATATAAAGTCCTAGCTGGCCAAGAAGTGATTCAATATCCAACCGATAGCTGCTGTAACCAAATGGCTTTCCGTAAACTGTTTTCTAGCCTGTACACGGCCGACGATGAAGAACCGGCCAAGTCTCGGAATGCAACATTGTATCTGCTGCGTTGCATCTTTTGGATGGGCATAAGGACACCGCCGAAGAGATACTTTGTGCAGTACTGTCTGTGGTCCTTTGCGATTAATCTGAGCTCAACTATATATCAACCGATCAGCTTTACAACGGGTTACATTATGCATGCAACTGAGCTAACGCCAAGTGAGTTTTTCACCTCATTACAGACATCCTTCAATGCTTTATCCTGCGCAATCAAAGTGGTCATTGTCTGGATATATGTGAAGCGCTTCGATATCGCCACCGGATTACTGGATGAAATGGACACATGGCTGATCGATGCCAGCGAACGTCGAATAATTCATCGAGCTGTCGCCATCAGTAATCGCGTATTCTTCTTCTTCATGACCGCCTATCAGACCTATGCGACGACCGCGTTCCTAAGCGCCATTATCATGGGCAGACCGCCGTATCAGAATTATTATCCCTTTTTGGATTGGCGTGCGGATAAATTGCAGTTTTGGATGCAGGCGGGACTTGAGTATTTTGTGATGGTGGGCGCCTGTTTTCAAGACGTCTGTGTCGATTGTTATGCCATTAACTTTGTTTTGGCATTGAGAGCTCACATGGCCATCTTCGAGAATCGTTTGCGTCAGTTGGGAAGCAATCCAGATGAGACTCCCGAGCAAAGCTATGAAAAACTCACCAAATGCATCAAGGATCACAAAGTTATATTAAGGTGAGCATATTTATTTACTTAAACAATATATATTCTTGATCAGTATCAATAGCCACATCCACAGTTTTTAAGATCTATTATTATTATCTATCATCCTACAGCAAGATCAATTTAACAAAACGGCAGAAATAGCTGTTTAAATTTTTAAAACAAGCTCCCTAAAGTAGGCAACGAATTTCATATAGTCGGAATCTCGACTGTGGTGTGCTTATTTATTTACTTGAAAAATATATATTCTTGATCAGCATCAATAGCCACATCCACAGTTTTAAAGATCTATTATTATTATCTATCATCCTACTAAATCGCAGCATGATCGGTTAAACAGAACGGCAAAAATAGCTGTTTAAATTTTAAAAACAAGCTCCTTAAAGTATGCAATTTTTTATAGTCAGAATCTCGATTATAGCCTTTCCGGCTTGCTTTGAGCTTAAAATAAATTTAGAAAATATTATAATAATTTTTTTTACTTAATTCCATATATTTAATTACACTTGCAGATTTTGCGATACTTTGCGTCCCATTATCGGTGGCACTATATTTGTGCAGTTAATGGTTCTGGGTATAACCTTGGGCTTTACTCTCGTCAACATTGTCCAGTTCGCCAATTTCAGCTCTGGCATTACGGCTTTTTCATTTATTGGAGCTGTGCTATTGGAGACGACTCCATTTTGTATGCTTTGCAACTATCTAACAGATGACAGCTTAATGCTATCGGATGCTCTTTTCGAGTCTAATTGGATTGACCAGAATGATCGTTACAAAAAGACGTTGATACAGTTTTTGCAACATCTACAGAAACCACTGGTTTTTATGGCCGGAAATATAGTTACAATTTCCATGGCCACAAATCTAACAGTAAGTTAATTTACCTAATGAACTGGACAACAATTTTAAATTACTTCGAATTTGACAATTTTACTCATATTCTTCATTTTATTTATTTTAGGCTAGCAAATTTTCCTTTTCCGTGTTTACTCTAATACAAAACATGAATATTGCAGAAAAGTTCGAAAGGTTATCAAAACCGCATGATACGGAATAGTAAAATATAGATTAAATATCAAATATATAACCAAAATACGCAGCTGAAAATTACATAATATCAACTCTAAATAAAAACATTATGATGTTTAATGATTGCTAAATATCTACAATTAATCGATCAATTATAGTTTAATTTTTGTTTTAACAATTTAATTTGAATTTAATTACATTTAAAAAAAGAACAAAGATTTAAAGATTTCTAGTACATTTATCTGAAATATATTTATTGTGCACTGAATTACATTTGTATCACTTTTTGATTATTGACTCAATAAATAATTTAATCGGCTTTAAATTTATCAGCAATATTCATTTGCTTGAAGATGGTCATAATCGAAAGGGCAAATTTGGCGACCTAATTAAAATAGAGACATCTTATCCAGGATCTAATCCGTTTTTGAAGCTTCCCAGTAACTAACAGCGATTTATATACACTCTGGGTCAGGCTAAATAAAATATTAAATATTCCTTTCAGTGGAAAATTTTGTTCAATCAAGTTTAAAAGCAGTTAGCAATAGTTAAAATATTTACTTGAGAAATGGCCAAATGAAGCCACGTTATGTTTAATTAACAAAGGGAGTGCATGCACTAGTTAGAACTGCAAATATTTTGGAAAATATTTAAGTTGCATATTTCCACATGCTGATTTTCCGGCTGCATTAATAATGTGTCGGCACTTAGTTAAAAACTTGGTTAAACTTGACTGAGCATTGTACATTAGCGTGGAAAAAAAGATGGCATTTTTAATTTTTGAATACACTGTATCATCAATGGATGAACCAATTTCTCATCGTATTATTTAATGAATAATTTTGCTTTTTGTCGACGGATTTTAGTTCACGTTTATTGAAAATATTTAATTAAATAAAAACAAATACACTACGTGCATAGAATGCATAGAATTAGAATGTTGAATCTACAAATAATTTAATCGGCTTTAAATTTATCAGCAATGTTCATTTGCTTGACGATGGTGATAACCGAGAAGGCGAATTTGGCAACCTAAATGAAAAAAGAGACAATATATACAATACATAAATTAGTTATATTAAAGCTAACGTTGTCAGTGACTTACGCTTATATTGGTGCTCATTGAGATCGGAAAGATACCGCCGGCATTGAAAGAGATGGGTTTCTGTACATTCCGTAGAAAATACAATAGAGTCGATTGGTATCGAGAGCCGGAATTTATCCAATTACTGTGAAAAATAGCGTTTGCCAGGGCGTCACAGTCATCCATAATGAGGTTGCAGTTGTAGCAGAAGGGAAATGTTTGCATCAGAATTGCCAAAGCATAAAAGAACGCTGCAATTCCAGCCCAAAGATCCGCAAAGAAGAACAGTGAGATCAATGTGAGCCCAAGGACAAGGCCAATAAACAGGAACTGTATGAAAATGGTTCCCGAGATGACAGGTCTTATCAAAGCAGAGTATCTACAGAAAATATAAACGCATTATTAGAATTGTGGCAGACACCTAATAGTGTACTGATCACGATGTTGAACTATATATATAATATTAACTAAAGATTTATTTCACCCGATCGATCATATGTCAACTATATGATATAGACATCCGATTTTAAACAAATTTGGTCAGTGTGTAGCATTTAGTAAAAAAGACATATTCTGTGAGTTTTTTTGAGATAGCACAAAAATCAAAAAAGTTCTTCATTCTAAAGATAAATTTTAACCAAATTTTTTCTATGGTTGCTGAACCCGATTTTGACCAAATTGTTATATTTAAAATAAATTTAATAAAATGAAATTAAATTCTGAAAATATATTTTTGCTGGTTATTCGGCGTACCGAAGATAACATATCCTTCATATTTCAGGTTTATAATAAATATATTATAAAACTTGCTTACTTCAATATTAGTTTGTGATCAAGAATACAGTTTACCAGCTCGTCGTAATTCTCGGTCTCGGTCAATTTTTCATCGGTACGGAGTCTGCGAATACGTTCCTTGAGTATGTCCAGGTGAGTACGTAGGATAAGGGAATAGACCAAGGGATAGGTGTCTGAGATCTGATCCTGCAGCACAGCGCCTGACATGATCAGATACTCTATTGTCGAGACTATCCACAGTTTCAGTTTGCTGTCGTGCCAGTCTATGAAAGGATTGTACAGTTGCCATGGAGGACGACCGCTGAGCACACAGCTCAGATATGTGGAACCCGCAAAGCCGCAATAGATAAAAGTATAGATGAGGAAAGCCAGATTGCATCGTGCCACAACTTTATGAATTTTCTCTCGTTCCTCGAGGGATTTACAGCGGATATCGAGCTTTTCCAGCAAATCCCTGGCCTTGATTAGACGCCCGAGGTTCGATAAGGTGATCATCGCCTTTACAGAGGATCCATATTTATTGGTGCCCACCTCGAGCGAGCCTAGAAACTCCGCTGGTGAAAAATTCTTTATTTGGGTAATGTAGCTGCCTAGAAATCCCAGTGGTAGATACGTGGTGCTCCATACGAAGATCATCATACTCCAGCTGAGATAGACATATCGCCATTTGCCATCCTTTGGCGGTAGCCATCCAATCATCTTCATGCCACGATACAAGTAGGTACATCCATCTCGGGAACGCACTTGCTCCGTCAGAGGTGCAGGCTTAATGAGCTTGAAGACCATCTTAGCCAGGATTCAATCCGTTTGTGAGGCATTCCAGTAAGTGTCAGCAATTTATATAGGGTCTGGGTCTCACTAGCACTATTCGGGTTAATGTTGCACTACGTTGAGAATATTTTGGGAAATATCTGAGTCGCATATTTCCACATGCTGATTTTCCGGCTTGAATAAATGATGTGTCGGTATTCATTTGAAACCAGTTTCTAAACTTTGACAAGTTTCTAAAACGAACAAAACAAAAACAAAACTAGTCAGACGGAGCTACAGTCGAGCATTCTCGACTGTTGGAGACCCCGTACTTACTATGTCAAAAGCTAAAACTGCTAAAAATTCATTCTTGATTTGGACCCGATCGGTCCTATGACAGCTATATAATATAGAGGTCCGATTTAAATCAACTTTGGTCTGGATATATAAAATTAAGTTAGATACATGTTATATCAGTTTGGTTACGATATCTCAAAAAACAAAAAAGTTTTTCATACTAAGACTTGATTTTCGCCCGATCGGTCCTTTACGGCTATATGATGTAGTGGTCCGATTTGAACCAACACTGAGCAGGATATAGCAAGCCAAGTTTTATGTATATTCTATAAGATTGGTTACGATATCTCATAAAACAAAAAAGTTTTTCATACTTAGACTTGATTTTCGCCCGATCGGTCCTATGACAGCTATATGATATAGCAGACCGATTTGAACCAAATTTGAACAGGATTAATAAGACGAACGTATATGCTTACTGTATCAGTTTGGTTACGATATCTCAAGAAACAAAAAAGTTTTTCATACTAAGACTTGATTTTCGCCCGATCGGTCCTATGACAGCTATATGATATAGCGGACCGATTTAAACCAAACTTGTACAAAATGTATAAGACCCAAATAAATGATTATTGTATCAGTTTGGTTTTGATATCTCATAAAACAAAAAAGTTTTTCATACTAAAACTTGATTTTCGACCGATTGTTCCTATGGGCACTATATGATATAGTATAGCAACATAGAGGAATCAACATACCAAATTTGGAGTCTCTAGCTTTTAAATAATTCTTCTAATTTGATATGCAATTTTTTTTTCCAATAGACCCTTGTACTTTTTTTTTAAGTACAGGGTCTAAAAATCTGCCGACTGCACGATATGCAACTAAATTGTGGTGTACCAGACCTTGAATTCAACAAAGGGTTCGGTTCGAGGAAAGTCTAATGGATATTATTTTTGAGTAAATTTTGTATGAGCATACTCGACTAGCACCACGAGCGAAGCGAGCAGATAGCGGAGCCCCCTTGTTTCATTTTTATTTATAATTTTTTATTTTTAAATTTAGTTCTAGTTAATGCATAATTTTATTTTTTGTCTACTGATTTTGGATCACGTTAAATTAGTTAATAAAAATCAATAAATACAAATACACTACGTGCATAGAATTAGAATGTTAAATCTACAAATAATTTAATCGATTTTAAATTTGTCAGCTAAATTCATTTGCTTGAAGATGGTAATAACCGAGAAGGCAAATTTAGCGACCTAAATAAAAATAGAGACATTATATTAAATACATAAACTCAATATATTCGGGCTGACATCGTCAAAACTTACGCTTATGTTGGTGCTCATTGAGATCGGAAAGACACCGCCGGCAATGAAAGTGATGGGCTGCTGCACATTGTGTTGAAAATACAATAGAGTCGATTGGTATCGAGAGCTGGAATTTATCCAATTACTCTGAAAGATAGCATTTGCCAGGGCGTCACAGTCATCCATAATGAGGTTGCAGGTGTAGCAGAAGGGAAATGTTTGCATCAGAATTGTGAAGACGTAAAATAATGAAGCAATTCCAGCCCAAAGATCCGAAAAGAAGAACAGTGAGATCAATGTGAGCCCCAGGACAAGGCCAATAAGCAGGAACTGTATGAAAATGGTGCCCGAGATGACAGGTCTTATCAAAACACAGTATCTACGGAAAATATAAACGCATTACGTTTCAGGTATATAATTAATATATAATAAAATTTACTTACTTTAATATTAGTATGTGATCAAGAATACAGTTTACCAGCTCGTCGTAATTCTCGTTCTCGGTCAATTTTTCATCGGTACGGAGTTTGTGAATTCGTTCTTTGAGTATGTCCAGGTGTGTACGCAGGATGAGTGTATAGATAAGGGGATAAGTGTCTGCGATCTGATCCTGCAGCACAGCGCCTGCCATGATCAGATACTCCATTGTCGAGACTATCCACAGTTTCACTTTTCCATCGTGCCAGTCTATTAAGGGATTGTACAGTTGCCATGGAGGACGACCGCTGAGTACACAGCTCAGATATGTGGAACTCGCAAAGCCGAAATAGACAAAAGTGAAGATGAGGAAAGCCAGATTGCAGCGTGCCACAATTTGATGAATTTTCTTTCGATCTTCGAGACTTCTACAGCTGATGTCGAGCTCGTCCATCAAATCCCTGGCCTTGATTAGACGCCCGAGGTTCGAGTAGGTGATGACCGCCTTTACAGAGGATCCATAAGCATTGGCGCCCACCTCGAGCGAGCCTAAAAACTCCGCTGGTGAAAAATTCTTTATTTGAGTTATGTAGCTGCCTAGAAATCCAAGTGGTAGATAAGCGACGCTCCAGATGAAAGGCATCACTGTCCAACTGAGATAGACATAACGCCATATGCCATCCTTTGGCGGTAGCCATCCAATAATCTTCATGCCACGATACAAGTAGGTACATCCATCTCGGGAACGCACTTGCTCCGTCAGAGGTGCCGGCTTAATGAGCTTGAAGACCATCTTAGCCAGGACTCAATCAGTTTTTGAAGCTTCGCAGTGACTGCCAACGATTTATATAGACTCTGGGTCAGCCTAAGTGACGTTTCAAGTATTCGATTCAGTGAAAAAGTTTGTTCAATCAAGTTTAGAAGCAGTTGCCAATTGTTGAATTATTCATTTGAGAAATGTTTCCTTTGACCCCGTTATTTTTAATTTACAAAGGGAGTGCAGGCCTGGCTTGATTAACCCGAATAGTGCGGAGATACTTTTTTTTCAAGTTTTTCATGAAACTTTCGGGACTGATAAATTGTTGGTCACTCAATGTTTATAAAACAATGTTTTTTTCGTCCTTGTAAAAGTGAATTAAACAGAGCTTTATTCAACAAATGACTAGCGCTATAATATAAAAGTAGCAAATTCTTTATTGTTAGGATATTATGAATAATTAAAAAAAAAAAATTTACTATTAACTTTAAGAAATTGTATCAAACAACAATTAACTGTCAGAAAATTATATGCAAGTGAAACTAAACATGAAACCATATGGCCTCGTTAGCTCCATTCGGGTTAATGTTGCAATACGTCTGCGAATATTTTGGGAAGTATCTAAGTCGCAAATTTCCACATGCTGATTTTCCGGCTTGCATTAATGATGTGTCGGCACTCTTTTAAAACACGTGCCTAAACTGCGACACGTTTCTAGAACGAACAAGACAAAAACAAAACAAACAAGTGGGCGGTTACAGTCGAGCACGCTCGACAGTAGGATACTCTGAGCCCAGGTACTCTACACTATTTTTTGCCCATTTAGGTAGGCAACACTATTTTTTGCCCATATAAGTAGGATACACTATTTTGCCCATATAAGTAGGCAACACTATTTTCTGCCCATATAAGTAGGCAACACTATTTTTTGCCCATATAAGTAGGATACACTATTTTTGCCCATATAAGTAGGCAACACTATTTTTGCTCACAAAAGTAGGCAACACTATTTTGCCCATATAAGTAGGCAACACTATTTTTTCCCCACAAAAGTAGGCAACCCTATTTTGCCTATATAAGAAGGCAACACTATTTTTTTGCCCATATAAGTAGGCAACACTTTTTTGCCCACATAAATAGGCAACACTATTTTTTCCCCACAAAAGTAGGCAACACAATTTTTCCCATATATATTGAAGTAAGTTACGGGTAACCTATAGTCAGGATCTATACTATAGCCTTTTCAACAAGTGTTGTTTTAATTCAGGCCAGGTCTAAACATTTTTAAATATTTAGAGGTTTACAACCTTGCTAAAAACATGACATCTGTCCCAAGTTTCACCAAAAAAAAATTGTTATTTGCATGTGCGGCCAATAAACTTTCAAGGCGTGGTTCATATTGTTGATATCATTAGCAGGCATCTAATATTCAAGGCTGTCGTTGTCCTCGGGGAATGCGGCCAAACAATACAACATGATGAAATGGACGCTAATCGCTCCCAAGTCAAATTCGCATGTCGCATTTGGGCTTTCAAGTTTGAATTTTTTATAGATATATGTTTGCTGCAGTTATTAAATTTTGTCTTGCCTGATAACGAACAGCCATTTTGCATAATCAGTTTTAAAGCTAATAAATACAACAAGTGTGTGTGTGTGTGAGTGTGGGTGTGTGTGTGAGTGGCATATGTTATGTGTGTGTGTGTGTAGTATCTTAGTATCTGATGCTTGACATTGCTGTGCAGCTTTAATGAAAAATATGTTCGCAGAGTGTTATTAATATTCCTCAGAATGTCTGGTGTTTGACACATGTTTTGTTGTCCTTGTCGTTGTCGCTGTTGCCTTTATTTGTTGTTCTCGTTGTTGCTGTTGTTGTTGTTGTTGCTGTTGTTATTGTTGAAACTCACACCTCTTGTGTTGTTGCCACTGTGCCGGCTGCTGTTGATCCTGCTCCAGCTGCTGATGCTGATGCTGTTGCTCCTGTTTTTACTCCTGCTGTCTTCGCATACAAGTTGACATTTTTTTTCATTACTTCAACGTTTCAATAGAACCAGCTGCCTGTGTGTGTGCATGTGTGTGTGTGTGTGTGTGTGTGTATTGTGTACAAAGAAATTGTGTTGTGACCAAAGCAAGGGCAAGGATAATCTTTTGTTTGCCATTGTACAGCTCACACTTCAGTTCGCAGCTCGCTTTTCCACTCGCATTCAACTACAGGTAAGCATATGCTGAAGTTTCAGCTGAAGCTGCTGCCATTTTGGGTACAACACATATTTCTGTTTTGCTTCACATACACACACATACACACACAGACACACGGTTCAGTACACATTATGTCTGACAGCAGAGCTTACGTGCTGACATGTTATAGAATTTGAACAGAATTTATGCAGTGCAATAAACCAAGTGGACTTTTGGGCTATTGGCCAGCACTGTGGCCTGTTGGCCGCAGCTGTGTGTGTGTTAGCCAAGAAATTAATTTTGAACTGGAATTCAGTTTAGGGCGAATCAATTAAGCCATTTGCCTAACTTGGCTGCAAAGCAAAATATCCTTTACTTTAAATATGTCAGCAGGTTTTCGACTCTTCTCATTTCTCCGCTCTCAGTTGACAGTTGTCTGCCTAATTGCAGTTGGCGTGTGTCTTTTTCTATCTTTCCATGTGGAGAGATGTGAACGTTCTGCGTGCATTTAATATCATCAGCGAGTCATTTATTATCGCTTGACGTATTTATTTTAATTAACGGAAATTAATGCCACACTGCGCAGCTGTGCGAACATGTTTGCACTTGCTTACACACACACGGTGGCAAGGACATGCTCCTCCAAACACCTGAACGACAGGTAGACACACACACACACCAGCACACACATGACTGCACAACAACACTCGCGTCTCTAAAAGGATACTCATCTCGTATTTACCACACAGTGGTAAAAGTGTCAATCTGTTTTTCATATGTTGCAAATTAATGGAGTTAACATCGAGTGGTCCATGCTCTGGGTATAATACAACCCTAGGCTGGGGAATACATTTTTAACCAGCTGACTGAACAAACAAGCAATTTGTTTATCATTAGTTAATGCCTTTATAATATTTATCTCCTGCTTAACTTTTCCCAAAAATAAGTTTGCTAATGATTGTCTTAAAATTACTTTTATAATTTGGTTGTAGAAGTAAGCTGCTTTTTATTTATAAAGATAACAAGTTGCCTGCATTTGCATACAAGTCTAAAGAGCTCATCCATATGTGGGATGTGGATGTGGCAAGGCTCAGTTGCTGCCACTGCTGCTGCTGTTGCAAATTATTCAAAATCATAAGCGTGCAACTGAAATATGTATGCTAAGAGGGACTATCAAAAAGCAAGCACAACAAAATAAGTAAAATACAACGCAACCAAAACTTAAAATAAAATGTTACATAATACAAGGCGTTAGTATAAAATGCTTAGAATAATTTCGCAGCCAAGCATTAAATTAATTTTTGTATTTTTTCAACTAAACGTCAGAAAAAAAGTGTACAAAAAAAATACGAGAAACTGAAATAAAATAAAATAAAAACATAAATGCACTTTGGTGGCCTGCTGCTCTCGGTAAGTGAGTGTGTGTGTGTGCGAATAAAATGATGATGAACCAAATTCCCCAAAGCAGCAAGCGACCCTGAAGTACACACACACACACACATACACACACTTACGCACGCAGGAGCAGAGCAGAGCATATGTAGATGGAGACGTGCGAGTGTGTGTGTGAGTGTGTGTAGACCAGGGTCATAAATGCCATTATTATTTGTAAACATTGCGACAGCGAGTGCCCCAAATTGTTAACTTTGCTACAAGGTCGCGTATAACAACAAACAACAACAAACAAACGGAGAAACAAACGCAAGAAAAAACTAGACGAAAAGACTATAGTTCAGATCCTTACTATAGTATACCCGTTACTTATTTCAGTATATATCAAAGTATTTTAAAAAAAAATTACTACCTAATAAAATCTGCAATAATTATGATCATTACTTTCGAAACAATCCAGGTGGGAATATGATGAATTTTTGTAAGGTCAAACGATATAAAAACTATTGCATGCTTTTAGAAGCTTGTATTGCTGTAAGAAGTTGATTTACCTATTACTGCCTTTCTACTTGTCCGATATTGCTGCGAGTTTGTGAGACCTTTAATTTTTTTTATAAAAAATCATGAACGATTGGATAAAAATCTTAACATGAATAGGGACTAACTCCAAAGTCTAAGCAACTTCAAACTGCCATAACTTGATAAAAAATTAACCGATTTTCAAGCGGAATGTAATTTTCTTCATGATTTGGCCTCTAAATTGATTCTGCATTTAAATTTTAATCATTTTGAAAATTTGATAATTTTTCGATTCTAAGCCATCTATCATTCAATTTTCCATACTTACCCCTTGACATTTTTTCAGAAACTTTTATCTCTCATAACTTTATCAAAAATTAACAGATTTTCAAGCGAAATGTCATTTTATTTATGATTTGGCCTCTTAATTGATTCTGCATTTAAATTTTAATCATTTTGAAAATTTGATCATTTTTCGATTCTAAGCCATCTTTCATTCAATTTTCCATACTAACCCTTTAACATTTGTTCAAAAACTTCGATCTCTCATCACTTCATCAAAAATTATCGCCACGCTTTCTTCTTACTGTTACATATATTTCAACGAAGACAATATACCTTTTCATTTATTTTTTAAGTAACGGGTATAAAAAAACATTGCAACAGTGGCGCATAAAAATCTACACACACACACATTTGAAACATTATGCTAGACAACACACAGAACTTTTAATTATTTCTACGTCTGTGTGGCTCGCGAGTGTACGTATGTGTGTGTGTGTGTGTGTGTGTGTGTGAGCATATGTCTCCCCTTTGACATACATAAACAAATAACAACATGAGCGAACATTTAGTGTCGCTGTGGTGCCAAAAATTGCTTGACCCAAATGTAATCAGGTAATTTGTTCGGCACTGTCAATATTTACACAGCATTCACGCTCTCTCTCTCTCTCTCTCTTTCTTATTTGAAGTTCATAACCATTTTGGAAGTTATTAAATACACACACACGATACACCACACACACACGATACACCACACACACACAGCACACCTCAGCCTGACAGTGATTTCATTGACTGCTTCGCAAATATTGCATGCTTAGACTGAGTCTCAATTCTGGCTGCCAATCTGCCTGCCAGGCTCGCACCTCTCTCTTTCTCTCTCTCTCCCTCTCTCTCTCTCTCTCACACTCTCACTCACTGTCTCAGTTGCTCAATCAGTGAGTCGGTCCGTCCATTTGTCAGTCAGTCAGTCATCAGTGAAAGTAGTACAAAAGAGCAACAAACAAAATTGATTTAATAGACCTACATTATGCGGGCAACATGTATAGACATGTATAGACATGCCACATGCCACATACTGGGTGAAAAAGCATTTCAAACTCATTGTACGACCTGTCAATATGTTTCTGCTTGTTGAACTAAATCAAATACAAAGCACCAGCTCACACAAAGAAATCTCTGCAATTATAAATTACATTTAAATCGTATTAATTGACTCTTTTGCACAAGCAAATAAATATATAGTATAGTTATTTGCAAATAGTTATTACATTTACATATTTCTGGTTTAATCTGTTTTCTCTATTTCCAAATCAATGACTTAGATTCCACGATTGATTTCTAGTTCGTAAATTTCAATTGGTTTGTTTGCATTTGAAATTGTTTTCATTTGATGGCCAACTGTTCTTTGTTCTCTATGACATATTACGTATACGCACTTAATATGTTGGAGCTAAAATGGCATAAAAACAGTTACTGGTTATTAAATAGTAAATACCCGAATACCCTGTACTCAGCTCTATTCATATTAATTAATATATTAATTAATTAATTTATAATCAATATTCATTTTAATCTATAATCTTATTTTATAAATATACGAATTTTAAAAGAATGTCTGCATTCAAATTTTATTAACTTAAAAAAATTGATATTTTTCGATTCTAAGCCACCTATTATCCAATTTTCCATACTTACCCCTTGACATTTTTTCAAAAACTTTGATCTCTCATAACTTCATCAAAAATTAACCGATTTTCAAGCGGAATGTCATTTTGTTCATGATTTGGCCTTTTAATTATTTCTGCATTTAAACCTTATTAATTTCTAATTTCTAATTTTTTCTAGAATTCGATAATGATGATAATACTTTGGATATAAAGTATGTAAATATTATGCCATAAGGCAGAGTATATGCACTAACATTCATTGATCTATTTATACATTATAGATTACCATAGCACAAACTTAAACTTGGTTACTTGGTTAAATCAATTGTATGTTTAGCTTAACATGTTTATAAGCATGAAATTGAAATTAATATTTAATACGTTCTTAACGAAATACTTACAAATATAAAGTGAGTTCATTTAAATTCATTCTATTATTGAAATACGCATTGAATTTAATTACTTAGTTAATATAATGGCAGTCTAGCAGACAGCTGGATACATCATATACTATAATTCATTGGTTTATTTCAATTATGCCACAACGCACATATATATAGATATATGTATATATGTAGATATGTCTAGGCTGAACTTGCTTAAAGCTCGACAGTTTGTTTCCTGCCCACTAACACGTTTGTACACAATTGCTTTTGGTCTTTTGGTATTGGTATTTCTGTTGTCGTTGTAGTTGTAACCGAAGTGCAAAAAAGTAGGCAACATTTTTCAATTGAAATGAAAAACTACATTCAGTTACAACAAAACATTACACTGATAGTGTTGAATGGGATGGGGAAAAAATAGGGATGAGGATGAGAATGTGAATAAGAGTAGGGATAGGGATAAGGATACAAAAAAGGGGAAGAAGAGCGTCAGACACGAAATCATTTCGAACGTGGCTGACGACAAAAGTTAAACGAGGTCAAAGTGTATGAATCCGATTCCAGCATATTGACCGTTGACTGAATAGCTGGCAAACATGCTAGCCAACAATCGTCAACAACAACAACTACAACAACAACTACAACATCGAAAAAAGAACTCAACTGTCTGTCTATCTGTCTCTGTGTGTGTGAGATTTGTAACTGTGCATTTGTTTGAGTTTGTTTGTTTGTTTGTATTGTATTTTATTTATTGAGCAACAGCGCAATGATTAAATTTCAATAAAACGACAGGAAAATGCTGCATTTTGAGTGACTGGCAAATTGCTGGCCCCATTATAATTTTCACCCATTTTTGTCAGCCATGCCAACTATCAATGTTGCAAGTTCTTAATACATTTTACTGCGTCTTTGGCCAATGCTTTTGCAATCGCCGCAGCTTCCTTCTTACGATTACTTTGTTGCATGCCGCCTGCCTGCGTTGTGGTCTGCCTGAATCTGACTCTGTCCCCGTTCGCCCAAAGCGCTCATGCAAAAGCAATTTCCTGAAGTTTTTACTCACTACACTGATAAACAAATTTTCGAAAATCAAGATTTTGGTCTTAAAACTAAGAATTTTAATCTAAAAAATGAACATGCAATTTGTAATTTAAGAAAATACATCTTGGTTTTACGAACACTTCAAATAAGACCAAGTTCTTATTTGAAGATTAAATGTTCTTAAAATTAATATTGAAAAAAATATATAAAAATTAAAAATGATTTTTATATTTATATATATCGAAATTATAAACGAAATACTTAAATTAAGAAACACATCTTAGTTTTAAGAACATTTCAAATAAGACCAAGCTCTTATTTTAAAAATAAATATTTTAAAATATATTAATTAATTAATAATTTAAAAATATAAAAATTAAAAATGATTTGTGTATTTAAAAATATATGATTTTTTTTTTATTAATGACTTTTATACACTTTTATATCGATTATTTTTTATATTAATAAATTATATTTTTATTTTTATACAATTTATTCTGTTTTGCTAATTTTAAAAATGTTATTTCTAATTTGTTACGGATTCGAACCGGCGCCTACTTGCTTCACAACTGAAGCGGTTTCTCTAATCAGAGCGCCACGGATAAACAATTTGTTTTATATGAAATAGTACATTTTTATACTTTCCTAACAATTTAAGATTTTTATTCTTATATTTAGAACTTGGATTTCTTAGATTAATATTTAAAATATTAGTAATATGTTTTTATATTGTTCTTATTTAAAGAGAAATATTTTTAAGATAAATGTTCTTGATTTTAGAAGTAAGTCTTTTTCTTCAGTGCACACACATACAACCAGATAGATAGACAGATAGAGAGACAGACAGACGGGAAGACAGAGAGACAGAGAAACGTACGCAGGACGCGACCTCACTTGAAACGCATTGGCCAAGTTGGTTGGCGTTGACTGCACGACACTCGACAGCATTCGACAAAACCAATACGACTGCGATTATGCGGCTCTATGAGTGTACGTGTCAGTGTGTGTGCGTGTGTGCGTGTGTGAGTGTGTGTGTGTGTGGGAATAATGTGGCGCGTCCTGCGCGCATACTCAAACTTACAAATTGCGCGCTGTAAGTAAGAAATCATTGAGGTTGGTCGCCACACACTAATGGAAAACGACAAGCGGCATGTGGGCAAAACGTTTTGCCGACCTTCCTGCCTCCTTTGCCCCTTTGCCACAGCTCATGACTTAGCAGCGCAGCGGTTGCAATCTCCTTCTAAGTTGCCATACCTCGCACGTAGCCGGATGTTGCCGATGCGATAGTTGTCGTTGTCGTTGTCGTTGTCGTTGTCAGCTCTGTGGACTGTGGACTGTGTGTTGCAAGTTTACTTCACGTTTGGTCACCGCAAAAGTTTAGCAATGCCCTGTCATGCCTTCGTCCTGTCAGCCTGCCAGTGCCGCAGCATTACAGGATCAATTTCTTTGGCGCACTGATTTGCTGTCTCTTTCACATAGTTTCTTGCATTGAAATCTATCATTAATGTGCAGCTTTAAATGTGTGACACAATCATTGCGCCTTTTGATGCGTCAGTTTACAGGACACACACTTTGTTGGCTTAATTAAATGGGTAACGCAATAAGCACGTGACATTAGCCAAAGTAAACGCAATTTAGAATTGTGACACACTTTGACGTGCGGTTGCAACTTTAAAAGCAAAGAGAGCGCTAAAGAGCAGCGAAGAGAGTAGAAAGAGAAGAAAGAGAACTGGAAACTGGAAAATGTAGCCTACTTTTAAGCGCGCATCAGCTGTCAAATGAAAATGAAAACGAAAACTGAGCTGCAAAGCTTACAGGCAAAGCTTTACTCAGACAGAGAGTGATTGAGAGAGAGAGAGAGAGAGTGATAGAGAGCGAGAGAGAGTGCGCATGCGTTTCGCTCGCACTTCCAGCTGTCAGACAGAACACGAAGCTTGAATTTTTGCCACACACACGGGCGTGCACCGTTTCTTGCTGTGTACTCCTCGTTGTCGTTGTTGTCGTCGTCGTCGTTGTCGTTGTTGTCGTCCTCGTGGTTGTCATCATCTTCGTTATCCTTAGGGCCATCGTCAGACGGTGGCTAAAACGCCAGTGTCCTTTTCAGTTCACTTCGTAAATTCGTTGAAAGCTGTACACTTTACGGCAGCTACGGTGTATTTTTAACCCAAACTAAGACAACAACAGCAACAAAAACAACAGCAACAATTGAGAGTAAAGCAAATAAAACAATAAGCACTTGCCACAACACAATAACAAGCGCCTTTGCCGCCGGCAAAATACTTATTGCTCTGCTTAAAATTATTTTGAAAGGGCAACAAAAAGAATAAAATAAAAATAAAAAAAGAAAGAAAGAAAAATATAAAAAGCAGCTGCAAATAAATTTCAATAGAGCCGCCAAAAGTTCAAGCCCCAAGTTCAAAACAAAAGGCGGCGCGCGTGTGTCTCTGTGTGTGTGTATTTGTGTGCGTGTGTGCGTGTGTATATCCTTGTTTATCCTTGAAAACGCATTTTGTGCGCGTTTGAAAAATTACTGTGCCAGTGAAAAGGCAGCAACAAGGCGGAAAATTTGTCAACGCGTCGAGCGTGTGTGTGTGTGTGTGTTATCACTGTCTATGTGTGCGTGTGTGTGAATTATCCTTCAGCTCCTTGAGCTGCAACAGCGTCAAATGTTGCTGCAATTGTTAGAGCAACTGTGAAAGTAACTAGAAAGTTGGCAGCAGCGACATCAAAGTAAAAGCGAAAGCGCAACGCATTAACGGAAACGGAAGTAAGCCAAAAAGGGGAACCAGAAGGCAGCGGCAACAACAACAACAACAACAACAACAACTGTAACAACAACAACAATCATGTGCTGCTGCATTGTTGTTGTTTTGTTAGCACTTTGACCCAAATCGTATGCAACGCGCGTTTCTCGCACTTGGTGTTAGTTTGCATCCTTCTATATATGTGTGTGTGCATAAGTGTGTTTATGCGTGTGTGTGTGTAGGTAAAATGCATGACCGATAAGCGCAGGTGTCATTGCCGTGACAAAAGTTCCGTGTGAACACAGCAGATAAAAGTCGCACCGTAAAGCGAAAGAAAGCGGAAGAAAAGAAGGATTAAAGGATACTACGTAGATAAACAAAATCTGTTATATCTGTTATAGCGTACGAACTGTCAAAAGTTATTTTCTGGCCAGGACACATTTTGGATCAAGGAGTCTTCTCTCTCCACATGTGAGTTTGACACCTGTAAAATGTATGACTTTTTATTTTGTAGCTACATATATCCTCGAAACTCACTCATCTGTTAGCATTTTTATGAGAGATTTGAAAGTTTGACATGCGTTAGTTTATGGCCAGTGGCAGAATGTTAACTTGGCTTAGCTGTCAGAGCCACAAGCATTTCACATGTTACATTTATGGCAACATAAATAAGTGCGACAGACATCTTATCATTTATTTTCATTCCACAAACAGTTGAGGACACAAAAATGTGATAAAATTTACTAGATAAATTATTTATGCATGTAATTATTACTAAAGTCAATTTACAAACTCTTTGCATTAAATTAAAGTATATAAATAATGCTTCATTTTACATATGATTTTATTTGATTTAAAATGTACTAAATAAATTATATATATATGTAATTATTCTACTACTCTATTTAAATTAATTTACCATTTCTTGGCATTAAATTAAAGGATATAAATAATATGTTTTGAGCTCAAAGTGTTTCCTTTTACATTTGATTTAAATTGACCTTTTCCTTTTTGTTTACATTTGACACAAAATCCTTTTGGGACACTCTTTATATTTATATGCTTTTAAGCCTTATTTCAGTGTGTTCTCAGGCCATTAAAAATTATATTTGTTTGTGTAGCTGCTGTAAACTTCCTAAATTTGTTTTCTTTTTTTTTGCCTTTTCTTAGTAATTTTCCAAAAATTTACATTTTAACTATATTATTAAATATATTTTTATGGAAATTTCTAAATATTTTCTTTGTAATTTTCTTATTATTCTATTAAATTAATAACTGATATTTGTCATATATTAAAAGCGTTTTATTACATACTCGTGATTGTAAATGGGCTCAACAAGCAATTTGAGTTATGATATTCTAATAATTTGCCAATTATTTGCAATGCTTATAAGCCCATTTGTTATGGATATTTTATCTTGTATCTCGATGGTTACCAGACAATCTCATTCTCACATTATTTGCATTAATTTGAGTAGCAATAATAATTTTAGATATTTATATACTTCAGTTTCGACTGCATTGTGATCATATATATAAATAGGAATTATTCAGGTTTCCTTTTGGAGTTAATCAAAATCAGCAACGTTTGCCTTGGCGTTTAATTATTTTGGTCGAAACGTGACACAAACAAGGCCAATGCGATTATGGCAACTTAAGGCCGAGACAGCCGCACGACTTAACGCTATTTAGGGGCAAAGGTTGCGGGGAGACAGACAGGAATATGCAGATGGCATACACATCTATGGCGACGGCTTTTTAATGAAATGACAAAATGAAAACACGGGAAAATCGCTGGCAAAAGCCAAATATTTGCGTATGCCCAGGAGACAGAGCAAAAATCGTCGAGGCGACGGTGACGGTGACGGTGACTACGTGAGACATTGGGACATTGAGATAGTCGCTGGCAAAGCGACAGTTGCGATGATGAAATCATCCAAGTGTGAGTAGAATATAGGATGTAGGATGTGTGTGTATGCACTGAGAAAAAAGAACAGCTTTTAAAATCCAGAATTATCTTTAATAATTATTAAAGAGCCCAGGTACTCTACTCTGAGGTTGATTTTCAATCATTTGTCCCTATGGCAGCTATATGATTTGCAATGGGCTCAGGGAATAACAATGCTTATAGCTTACGCTTAAAAGTAGGCAACATTATTTTTGCCCATATAAGTAGGCAACACTATTTTTTGCCCACAAAAGTAGGCAACACTTTTTGTCCATTTAAG
The DNA here is from genome assembly GCA_035045575.1 of Drosophila falleni. Classification (NCBI taxonomy): domain Eukaryota; kingdom Metazoa; phylum Arthropoda; class Insecta; order Diptera; family Drosophilidae; genus Drosophila; species Drosophila falleni. The sequence continues at coordinate 12,304,087 of JAWNOV010000011.1, forward strand.
TAGGCAACACTATATTTTGGCCAAATAAATAGGCAACACTATTTTTGTCCATATAAGTAGGCAACACTATTTTTGCCCAATTAAGTAGGCAACACTTTTTCTATTACTAAAATAAGAACTTGGTATTATTTGAAATGTTCTTAAAACCAAGATGTGTTCGCTTTATTTCGGGATTGCATGTTCTAGACGCATTCTTTAGTCCAAAAATCTTAGTTCAGTGAACAAAATCTTGATTCTAGAACATTTTTTTTTATCAGTGTGGGAGTACGGGTGTGAGTATGTGAGTATGTGAGCTGAATGTGGAGTGGCAACGTTGTGTGGCAAGAAAGCAATTAAATATATTTCCGCTTCGATGTCAAAATTAATGTGAATTTGATATTTGAAAGCGTGCACGCACAGAGGGACACGCACAATAAAGGAAAGGGAAGGTGGATAGATAGGAGGGCAGCAGGAGGACAACATGAGGTCGGATTGGGACACAACTGGGCGTGGTTGGCTGACAAGATGCCTGGCTATGTCAACGCTTGGCTGTCAGCCATTTAACGAGGCCGTGTGGTAACCTTTCAATGAAAATTGGGCTCCCAACTACCCAACTACCAACTGCCAGCTACCAAACTCCCGATGCTTCAGCACCTTGAGGCCTCAGCACGTTAACATGCTAAATATGGCGACGCCTTTGGGCCAGGTCGAATAGTCGTTGTCAGTTGGTTTCTGTTGCTGTCTGGACGTTGACACACATTTCTAGAGGCATTCCCATTTGGGTTAGGTACTCTACGTCTATTGTAATTGCTAATGAGTGAGGATACTAGGCGTATGCGCAATATGCGTTCTATTGCCTGAAACGACGTCATAGTTAAGGCCAAAAAGAAAGTCAACTGTGCTGACTAAACAGCTTGGAGTAACTATTTAAATTTAACTACTGAGAGAAAACAAACATGTGACACTTTTTTTCCAGCAGATTGTTGTCTTGATTTGATAGTTTGTATATGTATGAGTGTGTTTGTATGCTTGGGACAGTTGACAGTTTTTGCCTTGTCTAGTTATTTATGCAAAATATCTACAAGCATAATAACAATGGCAAATAAAAAGCAAACAATATTTAAATAAAGGATTATCAGGACAGGCCAACTAACTTTGCCTGCAGCAAAAGCATCCTTGAAAATGGGAAAAGTGCTTGGAACATTGCTTATGACTGTGACTTGACTTGGCTAGCTGCCTGTCAGGACTCTCTCTCTATCTCCTCTTTGTCTGTCTCTATCTGTGTCTCTCCATGTCCTAGAATATCATTGCTAGTGCGTAGACTGGCTGGCAGCCTGCTGTGTCCTGTCTGTCTATGTCGCCGCATATTTTATTCTCCTCTGTGCCTTTAGTCATTGTTTCTGTTTTGCTGGTTTTTAAAATTCATTTTTATTCATTAGAGTTCGTGCAATATGAAGATGATGTCATGTTAACAACGCGTCCACGTTCAACCAGTTATTATGCTAAGCATATGGCTCACAATCCTGCCAGACACTTTAGCCTTGAGATCACATATGAATCGCATATCATAATCGTATCATATTTTATTCAATCGCACGCATTTGATTTGCTTAGCATACTTTTAGGCGCGCTTATTTTTGAATTCCGTCATTTTCCATTGCGATTTCGTTTTCAATTTCCATTTCAATTTGAATTCGAATTCCATATGCATGAATTGTCCACTGTTGCCGCTTTTCATGGCGATTGCCAACTTTTAATTTCCATTTATTTTTGGTGACTTTTGGCAAGCTGATGCCGGGCTTATCTGCTGGGCTGCATCCATTTGCCAGTTACCAGTTTGCCAGTTGCCAGTGTGGCATTGTGTGTTGCAGCTGATGCTAACGCTGGGTGCCCGCATTGTGCCCTGGCTTTATATCTGTGCAGATATATATCGCAGCCTTTAATGCTTTCCATTTGATTGGTTGCAGTTATTCCCCTATTTTATTTAACTTTGCTTTTCTTCTTTTACTCATTTTTTTGGCAGTGTTATTCAGCTTAAAATGCTATTGAAATTTCAACACTTTAAATGGCAAGACAACAATTTATTTTATATACAATTGAAATCATAATCATGTAGTTCTTAGTTTACACGGTGCGTATACTTAATGCTACCCATTTGATTGGTTGCAGTAATTCCTCTATTTTATTTCTACTCATTTTTTTTGACAGTGTTATTGAGCTTAAAATAATAAAGTTCCTTTGAATATTTGCACACTTTAAATGGCCAGACAACAATTTATTTTATATACAATTGAAAGCATAATCATGTAGTCTTTACTTTAAACGGGGCGTATACTTAATGCGCACTTAACACTAGACGAGGCAGTCGTAGTCAATTAAAAGTGCCTCAGCTTATAAAATGTAAGCAGGCTGTCAGAGTTTTATGACTCGCTGTATTTGCGCCTTAAACTGAAATTCATTTCAGCATTTCAACTATGCCATAAACATTAATAGAATAATGAGGCAATTAAATTTACATTGCGCTTAACAAATTAAGCTTCTAATGAGGACTTTTGCATAATCAAGCCGTGTCTTGTACTAGATACAGATGTAGAGCATACAAGTTCAACATTTTGACATCTAATCGACGAAGGGATCCTGTCTTAGTCCTGTTTGTCCTGTTTGTCTTGGCATCAATATCGAATGTCTTGCCCCCAAGAGCAGGTAATCAATCACGATCAGGTTACAGCTGTTGTTGTTGTTACCCATTTAACATTTAGCATTTATGTTAGGCCTGTTTGACAGTCAAGTTTTGTTTCGATTCAGCTTAATTATTGAATAACAGCTAATTATGCTAAGAGCGTGTCGTAGTCCCCATGTGATTTATTTGTATCTGAATCTATATATGTATTTGTTGTTGTTACCTTGAAATCCAATCCGAGCATTCTATTAGCACAAAATGAATTATTAATAAGTGTGTCAGTGTGGTCTGGGCTTACAAGCTGTGTGTGTGTGTGCTTGTGTGTGTCAAACGACAACGCACAGAAACGGGGCGTATACGTAATATGCAAGCTTATGTACTGACTGTGTGCAAAGTCATTAAAACCTGTGACAGACATGAAAATAGAAACAACAGGACAACTTGGAGCTTACCTTAAACACACACACACACATACAAAATTCAGGCACTAAAACTTTAGGTTTGTTTATTTAGGCGCTAGAATTGTAGTAGAAGAAAGGAGAAAGAAGTGTTGGTGTTGAGCTTTAGCGCTTAAGCAGAAAATCATTAGTTAAAATACGCAAATATCTCTAACGTTTTTATTAGCCGAGCAAAAAGTAATTGCCCACAATTAGGGCTTAAATTGTATGGTCATAGAGAGAACAGCTAACTGCATTTGCCGTTGTCCTAAGCACACAGCAACAAAGTCGTAGTTAAAAGGATGCGAAGGAGGAGAAGTATAGAGAAGGATGCCAATCCCTGGAGAATTAAGCAAAGCGTAAATACGTTCTGCTTGCTCGTTAACTAAGAATTACTTCATGTAGCACACAAATACAAATACAAACACATACACATACACACACACACATAGAAATTCCCATCTATATGCACACTCGTTGTATTCTTATTTTTGTGTTTTCTTTGTTTTTTGTTCTCCGACCTGACTCCTGGCCAAAAACACTTGGTCTTCAGTGTGTCTCTTTGCATTTCGTTTACTTTGTGTTTTTATTGAAGACATTTTAGGGGAAAAAGCAGACAGCACAACAACTGAAACTGTCTCCTTCTGACACCTCTACTCTCTCTTAGCTCTTATTTCTTAGTTCTATTCGTGCTTTTGTTGTCTTACAACGTTTTACATCTTGGATTTTGTTTTCAGCGTCCAGTTCAGTGAAGCAAACACGTATAAAAGATGGATATGCTTAAATAACACACACATATATACTATATATATATTCTGATTGACACTGATTTCATTTTTTTGTATATGTATATATTTTTTATAATTTTTTGTGTCTTGCCAAGCGCACACATAAAATGGCCATTGACGTCGAGCTGATCATGGCTCGTAATATGGCTTATAGCTTTTTGCCTGTTCGCTCGTGCGTAATCAAGTTTTTGTGTTAGTTTCTGCTTTGCATAAAATACAGCAACAACGCATTTGAATTTTCAATTGAAATTTACGGCACAACGAGCTGACCGAATGACCGGACGGACACTCAACAATTATTGTTGAGAGAGCATTTAAAATGAACTCTCTCTCTGTGTATCGAATGGCAGCAATTGTTGGCATTTAAAATGAAGCCAAATTCAATTAAAACTTACAAACTAAAGCAGGCATAATGTAAGACACACACACATGAACACACACACACCAATACATACACACTCGCACATTTTTATAAGCACTCAGAAAAAGAACGTAAAATAAATATGAAATATTTGCAACCCACGCGCTTTTATGGCTCCACAGCTTGTTGTAGTTGTTGTAGTTGTTGTACTTATTGTTGTTGTTGTTTTTACTGCTGTAACTCGTTAGCGCCGCTGCGAGTTCAAGGTCCTTTGCCGCCAGGATCAAGTTGTGCGAGAAGCGCACAAATAAAAACATGTAAGTGCCAACAATAATAAAAACAATGCCGAGCCAAAATGAGCACAACATCAAGATTTTAAATTTCTGCCCACTCTCCTTCTCTTTCTCTCTCTCTCTGTCTCTGTCTCTGTTCAGCGATGCGACACGACACAAAATAAAACATGGCAAAAGTTGCCACATGAAGTGGCACAAATGAAATGCATAGAAGTGAAACTAGTAGCAGAACAACAGAAAAATAGAATAAGCGAGTGCTTGTGCCTAAAGCACTTGACAATCAGGCAGGTGTGACTGGGCGTAGGAGGCGTGGCAGTTAGTCAAGTTAAGGACAAGGAAACATACACTGAAGAAAAGGACAATGGTTATGATGGCTTAGAATAAAAAAAAAAATATTAAATTTTCTAGATGATAAAAATTTAAATGCAGAATCAATCAAATCATGAAGAAGATGACATTTTGCTCAAAAATTGGTTGATTTTTGATAAAGCTATGGAAGATTAAGGTTTTTGAAAAAATGTCAAGCAGCGTATACGCAATATCAAGCATACGCAGCGTATACGCAATATTATGTATATATAGTTAAGAGAGATCAAAGATTTTGTAAAACTGTGAAGGGGTATGTATGGAATTTCGGATAATAGATGGCTTAGAATCGAAAATATATCAAATTTTCTAGATGATAAAAATTTAAATGCAGAATCAATTTAAACGCCAAATCATGATCAAAATGGCATTCCGCTTTAAAATCGGTTAAGTTTTGATGAAGTTATGAGAGATCAAAGTTTTTGAAAAAATGTCAAGTATGCAAAATTGGATGATTAAGGGCTTAGAATCGAAAATATATCAAAATTTCTAGATGATAAAAATTTTAATGCAGAATCAATTTAGAGACCAAAACATGATCAAAATGACATTCCCTTTGAAAATCGGTTAATTTTTAATGAAGTTATAAGAGATCAAAGTTTTTGAAAAAATGTCAAGGGGTAGGTAAGGAAAATTGGATGATTTAGGGCTTAGAATCGAAAATATAACAAATTTTCTAGATGATAAAAATTTTAATGCAGAATCAATTTAGAGACCAAAACATGATCAAAATGACATTCCGTTGAAAATCTGTTAATTTTTGATGAAGTTATGAGAGATCAAAGTTTTTGAAAAAATGTCAAGGGAAATTGAATGACAGATGGCTTAGAATCGAAAAATTATCAAATTTTCCAGATGATAAAAATTTAAATGCAGACTAAATCATGAAGAAAATGACATTTCGCTTGAAAATTGGTTAATTTTTGAAAAAGTAATGAGAGATCAAAGTTTTTGAAAAAATGTCAAATGAATTTAAAATATTTTTTTTATCAGTGTACATACACAAAGTCTCTGTCAAAGTGTAAGTGAGTCTGTATGTGTGCGTGTGTGTCTGAGTAAGACGCATTGAAGCTGAGTATGTGTTTCAGTCGCTTCATCTTTTCATTTAACATTTAACAATTTAAAACAGAGAGAAAAAGAGAAAGAGAGTGAGAGAGAGAGAGAGAGAAGAGTAAAAGAAGAGGGAAGACTTGTTAAATTACGGAAATAAACATTTTACACGCTGCAGCGCCTTTAATACGGATGTTTCCTGCCTTAACTTAGAGTGCGATTCATTTGCTCTGCTGCGATAAGGCTAAAAGAAAACTTTACCAACAAGCGAGCGAGGGTTGCTCTTAAAGTTGAACAGGTATATATTTTAGCTTCATCTTTTCTGTTTTTTGTCATGTCTCATTTGCCATGCAATTAGTTTTGGCCTAAATCGGAATATCCTTGAACATATCGAACGACTCTCGATGACACTTTTTGCGTCTATCAAAAAGGCGTCATGTCAAAATGTTTCTTCGCTCTTTGGCATTGCTGCTGTTGCCGCTTGTAATGTGAGCTCATTACCATAAAAGCGTTGCTGAAAGCGACAGCACGCACATATGAACGACCAAAGTAGCCGAAAGGAAGGGAAGGGGAAGAAAAAATGCAAAGAACAGGGATAAAAGCAAAAAAAGAAGGAGGGAGAACAAGTGAAAAGGAGGAAAGAAAGAAATGAGAGCTGGCTGGAAAAACTTATAGATGTCTTCAATTTCAGTAATAGCACTTTGGGGCATGTGGGATTTGCATGGGGAGCTTAAAAGAGACCCCTTTGGCCCAAAGTTTTTAACTGCTGCCTGGTGGATTTTAAAGTGTGTTACAGCCTCTGGCACTGGGTGTCTCTTAGTCTGTCTATCTGTCTGTTTGAATGCCATAACTGAACGGAACTAAACTGAACGGAACTCAACACAACTCAAACTCAACTGAGTGTCTGATCAACTATGGCAAAATCGCACAAAAGCAAAAGGCTTAAGAAATATGGCAAATGGCTGCCCGCTGGGGCTTTGGCTATTAAGCTGAAGCAATAGAAAACATTACGGCTACTGTTGGCAATACATTTGAGTGCCTTTGGCATGTGTATACACACACACACAGTAGCAGAGGGAGAAATGCGGGCGAAATATCAACACATCAACACAAGAGCTCCGACTTCGTTATGCAGCGAAATAAACTGTAGGTGAAGGCACATAATACACTCGAAAAAATCGTACTCTTAAAGCCCCCAAAGCACATATATAGTACACTCTAAAAAATCGTACTATTAAAGTGGCCAAAAATATAATGGTGTTTGTTGATGTTTCTAAAAAATATAAATATTTTTATACATTTTTATTCAATTTGAAGATATTTTAAATCAATTTAATAAATAATTCCTTTTTTTCAAGATTAGAACCAGCTGTTTTTGGGTTGCTTACGCGCTGTTTTAAATTTGTAGAGCACATCTGATAGAAAAATACCATTTTTCAAGTGTAGCAGCATAAGAGTACATATCATGCAATCGGCAAAAGTTTTTCCCAAAAATTCAACAAAAACAGGCAGGCGACTTGTCGAGTCGAGTTATCTAGTTACCAAATGCTGATGTTGATGTCTTTTGCCGGATTTGCCATGTCTCCTACAGTTATCTTCCTACCTATCTGCCACACATTTCCACTTTTACTCTTAGCTTTGCTTCTATTTCGACTGCTGCCTGAAAGTATGCAATGGAAATTTGCAAATATGTGAACTGTTGGCGTTGGTGTGTTGGTGTTGGTGTTGGCATAAAGATGCTATTGAGCGTATGCGAGGCATGCCAAAGCTTTTTGGCATAAATACGCAGCCATATAATGCACAGAGTATTTCAAACACACACACACACACGCACACACACACAGATACGCACACACACACGTGCGCACTTAAACAAAAGCTTTAGCACATGAGTTTGCTTTTCACGCATAGAGAGTCAAGAAAATTGAATTTGTGAAGTGCAAAGTGCGAAGAGTAGGTACAAAAGTGTGTGTGTGTGTGTTTAATGTATACATATATACACACATACATATGTATGTTGCATGTGTCCTGCATTGTTTTGGTTCAACATGAGACCACAAGACGACAACACATTTGTGGGCATATCGCTAAGCAATCGCTTTTATCTGATCTGGCGGTATGTTTGTTTGGTTGGCAAAGAGAAGCTACACTCAGAAAAAAAATATTACTTTAATTTTAGGAAAATATGTCTTAATACCTAAAACGAAAAATTTACTTAATGATTGCCTTAAGACTAGGTAATTTTACCTAAAATATCTCATATTAGGTCATACATTTTTAGGTACCTCAAAAATTGACTATTTTAATAAAAAACAAAATGCAAAAAAAAAAAAACTGATAAAGAAAACAAAAAAATTATAAAAAAGCTAAACTTGAAATTTTTTTTCGACCTTTTTAGGTTATATTTTTCTCTGAGTGTAGTCAAGGGTAACTGGGAGCTTTCGGTCTGTCGTCGCCATATTTGCCGAAGAATAAGTTCATTCAAGATAAAAGCGTATATCATGTGCTTATGCCGTTATCCTTTTATGCTGCATTCCTTATGCTATCATTTTATTATCTCTTTTTCACTGTCTACGTAAACTGATTGCCATTAGAGTGGACTCTCTACGTTGTCGCTAGGCCTGATTTTATGTACTGGAAAAAAAAGGAACGCAGATAAATTGTGACTACTGTACACACTGTACGCTAAATAGTTTTACGGCCTTTCTACTAGCCCATAAACAACAGCAACAACAACAACAACAACAGTATCTTTAAGTCGAGATCCCGACCATTGGATACCCGTTACTTATTTCAAAGTACTTTAATCAAATTACTACTAAACAAAAACTATTGCATACTTTTAGGTAATTGCATTGAATTAATTTTATTTAAAACTTTGGTTAGCTATTACTCCCGTTCTACTTGTCTGATCTTGACAGACAGACGACGATATCGACTGTTGATGCTGATCAAGAATATATATACTTTATAGAGTCGGAGATTCCTCCTTTTCCCTGTTACATACATTCCAACGAACACAATATACCCCTTTACATATTTTTTAAGTAACGGGTTTAAAAAGCAGCCATTGTGCATAGCGCATAAATCATTTGGAGCGTAGCATATTTTTCAGCTGGCACTGTTGGCTCACAATTCTGTTGTTTAGCAGCCCGCAGTGCGGAAATTAATTTTGTGCTTTATTGCAACTAATTCGATTATGAGCGGACCGCCCACAGTTCATGCTAAACATGCACAAAAAAAACAACAACAACAATAGCAACAACAATAACAACAACAATAAAAACAACAGCACGTGTCCATTGCGCATTGTTAAATTGCATGAGTGTAGGCTTTGTTTTGTAGCCTGGCATTTATTGTGCATAATTCATTCAGCGCAGGAACAATTAAAAAAAATAGAAAAAAAAATAGTACAGGCATTATTTGTTATTAAACACTGAGCCCCAAGTTGATTTGTGCTTTTATTATATAACTTTGCGCCCCATCAATTTTGAGCGCTGCCCACATTTAATGACTGGACATTGGGGCATTGAAATTGAAATAAAATTCAAATTGAAATCCATAAACGTTGAAAAACGTGACGTAACTTGCGTCTAATTAATTAACCACAATCGAAGCGGGAAGCCAAAGGAGTCAGTTGTAATCGGAGATGGGCAGCTGTTGTCCTGACAACACCAGATATTCGAGTATTTTTGTACAAAAGGAACGTAAATGAATTTTACATTTCGAGAAATGCTGGCAAATGAGTCGGAAATCGCATTGCTGACCTATAAAGGACGACGTTTTGGCCTTTTTGGGATATTCACTGGGATTCTCACTGTGAATTCCATTCTCAAGCGAATTTGTGTGTCTGCTAAAATTACGAGAATATATATTCTTTTTTTTTCATTTCGTTTCATCGATTTCCTGCGCTGCTGATGACTTTATCAAGAAATGTTTGTCCTGTTCACTTGTTAAGCGCGCCACAAACACACAAATATACTTATATTTATACTCATATCTGTGTCCGGTGCTGTTCTGTCTTCCTGTCCTGTCCTGAACTGTCCTCATCCTCATCGTCCTGTCCTGTCCTGATCCTTGGCAGCCGCCTGCAGCGCATGTTTTTCGGCTGCGCATTTAATGGTCGCTCTGTTTTTGGGGGCGTTGTTGGCATTTGCACGCTTCATTTGACATAAAGAGCAAAAATAACCGACAGCGATATTTTTGTTGTGAGGCAGCAGATTAAGTATACGCCCAGTATTTGTTTTGTATATACATATTAATGCGGAATGCTCGCATTTTATTTGTGCGCTGAATTGTGGTCAGTGGTCATTATGTGCATAATGCGTAAGTAAAGCTCAAATTATATTTGAGCATTGTTTTCTAAAAGAAAATATTGAACACATTTGTTTTTCACTAAAAAAAATTGTTGACCAAATTAATTTCATTATTTTTTGTTCCTTAAACCAAAAGCCACCAAAAATAAAATTGAAAATATAAAATTATAACATATAAAATTTTATTTTTTTTTATAAAATGTGTGAAATTTTTGTGTTTTCTCCTTTTTTTTAGATAAATACAAATACAATATAACTAATATTGTTTTTAAATGCTGTGAAACAATATTTGTAGCCCTTAAAATTATTAATACATATTTTACTTCTCAATATGGTAATTGGTCAATGAATTGGTCTAAACATGCATAGTTAATGCCCAATTAAAAGCATCAATACAATTTTTAACTCCTTTTTACTAGTTGCAGTTAGATTGGGACTTTGTGTAAATTATTTCACTGTTAACCACAAAATGTTAGTCAAATTAAAAATTGTACGTAGACACATTAACAAAAGTTAAAAAAACTGAATTTGCTATCGATTTTCAATTAACATAAATCGTAATTATTGCGCTGATGCTGCAATTGAATTTAATAAAAATGCATAAAGAATGTTTCAAATTCCATATATACGTAATATGCCATATCAAAGTGCATTGAGAGTTGGCTGACAGGTCCACGTGGCGTATACGCGTTGACAGACGCTTTTAATAAGCCCGCTCGCCATAAAGCCAGTTCAATATCATATTAAAAATGCGTATATATATGGTATATGTATACATATGTTTATGTGTATATTTTCTCATGTCAGATACGTGGAAAATTTATTAAATTTAGCCATCAGTTGCAGTTGTTGTTGCCGCTTCTCAACGTGTATCAACGTGTCTCATTTCAAATTGTTGCACGTGCCAGGGAAAGCAATAGCTTTCAGCAAATTAAATTGACTTTCATCGTTTGAATCATCGATCGAGTATGAATGTATTTTGTGTAAAATTAATTTCCTAATTACAATTTTGACAATAGCTTAACTAACATCAACTGCCTAAACTCACATTTATAAATTATTCAATTATCTTTTTTTTTGCAGGTAAGTTGACTTACTTAACTAGTTAATTGACTGTGACAACAGTTCAGTGAAAATTCGAGTAAGTAATTGAATGTAATTTAATTATAATCAACTTAAAGTATGAATATTCGTTAATCCAATTTTAATATCAAGTAAAAGCCAAGTTTGTTTGCTGCTGCTTTTAAAATGAAAAGTTTCACTGTCTTTATCATATTTTTAGCTCGTGTTGTTATTGTTGACATTCTTTGTAGTTGCGCCCAAGTCATGTGCAAAATTTATGTGTAGAGAGGAAGAGTAGGGAACATGCACAAAAGAAAATCCAAAGATTAAATTAAATTGTACACGTCCCAGTTTTAAACTAAACAGGCAAAGAACTCAAGCCAGCCAGCTGCTTCAAGTCGTACATCATAAGGACAGGCAAAGACATACACACACACACACACACACACTCATATACTTACACACACACTCATACACTCACACACATGTGCAGTTGCTGGCCAGGCGAGTTACTTGCAAACGCTTTAGAGCAATAAATCACAACATTTTCAGATGCTTACACAAATGCCTTTTTGATCCTTAATTTTCTGATCAAATACGTGACATTAAACACGGGCAACTGATGGAGTAGGCGGTGGGCGGGGCTGGAAGGGGGAATGGGGGCGGTGACTGGCAACTAACAAATCGTCAGCATGTTGAAAATTGAATGAAAAGTACGGCGAATCCGAGAGTATTGTGACATTGTTGAAGCTTCTGAGTACGCCGGGTTACGAGTCTGTGAAATATAAAAAACCAAAAGAAATGAAACGAAACAAAACGAGTGAATTTTTCAATCGCAGCTGCCCACATAAAGCCAGGCCAAATGCGCGACAAGGATTTTGTCATTGCCATTGGCATTGGTATTGGTATTGTATACACTGAGAAAAAATGTTCTAAAATCAAGGTTTTGGTCTCAAAACTAGGAATTTTGGTCTATAAAATGCGTCGAGAACATCAAATTCTTAAATTAAGAGAACACATCTTGATTTTTAGAACATTTTGAATAAGACCAAGTTCTTATTTTAAGAATAAATGTTCTTAAATTAAATTGACGACTTAAAAATGATTTTAAGTTAAAAAATAAATATTAAAAATAATTTTAATTTTAATAAAAAAAATTAAATACGATTTTAAAATTTATAATAAATTAAAAATAATTTTTAAATTTATAATTTTTTTTTTAATTCTCTTTCGATTTGATTTTTATTTGATTTTTTAGATTTATATTCTTGATATTAGTAATATGATCATAAAATGCTCTTATTTTCAGAACAACATTTTTAAGATGAATGTTCTTGACTTTAGATGTTGCTCTTTTTTTCAGTGTATATGTATTGTGTAGTTGGAGCTCATGTTGTATATTTCACAAGATGGCATTGTAAACTTACCCATTTACGACTGTCTGCAACTGATAGTCGCCTTGGCATTGCCTACAATGTTTGTCCTATAACTCTCTCTCCCTCTCTCTCTCTTCCTCCCACTCTTTCTCTCCCTTTCCACTCTATTATATTCCATGAGTATTGTATTCGCATTGTTGTTTTTAGCTGTGTTTTACGCTTGCTTACTTTTCAATTTATTGCTCAACATTAAAACAATAACAACAACAATAAAACACACATATGAGGCTAAGACAAAAAGCTTTCACTGCTCTGTGCCCTTTGACACAATGTCAATTGCAGTGAGGGAAAAAGCATTAAAAGCTACACTTGTGATTTGTCAAATGGAATACGAGTAGTTTATAAATCCATAATGCAAGATGTTTGGTATTTGATATTGTCAAGTGATTAAACATTATGAAAGTAAATGTAATTCATTTGTTAATATCCAGCTATTAATAAACTATAGTAATATATATGTAGCAAGTTCTATTGTTTGCTTATAAAATATTGAATACTTGCAGCTACTTTTGAGAGCTTAAAACTGTTATACCTAATGTAGCAAATGTTAAATTTAAGTCAACCCAAAAAGCTGAGATTAATTTTTATCTTAGACACAAAATACACCCAAAATTGTTGCAAAAGTTGCTACAATAGATTTTAGAACAATAAATCTTTGTTGCTGGCACAATTTTAAAGGTATGCTTGTGTCATATATTATTAAAACACAATTTATACAGATTTATCTAGATAGTTTTAATGTGGCTAAAATACTGTTGCACATGTATGTGTATGTCTGTATGTGTGTGTGTGTGTGAGTACAAATTGCATATAATCTAGCATAAGGTCAAATTAACACACACACACACATATTTACAGTGGAGAAAAGTCTTATTTAAATGGGGAAAAGAACTTTCGGTGATTAGGCGAGCTTGAAAATGAAATAAATATGCTTATAAATTTCGATACGCTTGTAATTTAAATTATATCAGTTGCCAAACTGTGCATAAATAATTTACCAACAAGCATGTGTGTGTGTGTGTTTGGGTATGTGTGTACAATTATTGAGCTGAGTGGACAGCTAAATTTCTGTTGCCTATTTGAAGGGTTTATAGATTTTTGTTGCCTACTTTTAAGGGGTTCTAGATTTCTGTTGCCTACCTTTAAGGAGTTGGTAGATTTTTGTTGCCTACTTTTAAGTGTTGCTTAATTCTGTTGCCTACTTTTACAGCTTGCTAGATTTTTGGAGAAAACTCTTATTTAACTTTCGGTGATTAGGCGAGCACAAATATGAAATAAATATGCTTATAAAATTCGATACGCTTGTAATTTAAATTATATCAGTTGCCAAACTGAGCATAAATAATTTACCATTAAGCATGTGTGTGTGAGTGTGTGTGTGTGTTTGGGTAGGTGTGTACAATTATTGAGCTTGTCAAGCAGAAATTGTACACACACCACACGCACTTCAAATTGTTATAATTTTCATTAAAATTGTTAAACATGTAGCTTAATGATGTTACCAAAAGAAAATGATCAGGAGACACACATACAGAGAGTGAGTGCGAGAGAAAGAGAGATTTATAGATGGGGACGCTAACGGTAAACGGTACCTGCCACGCATCCTGCCACAAATATTTCATAAAGCACAAAAACTTTTTGGCTGACAGAACTTTTTGCACAGCTGCCACATTCAACCCGCAACCACTTCTCAGCTCTTCTCTCCTCTCTCTCTTTCCGTTCTCAGCTATCAGCTAAACATGCAAATATACACACAAAATTATAATTATTATGAAATTTTGGAAAATGCTTAGGCCACATAGAACGTTAGAACGTGGCTGTCAGGTCCTCAACACTTTTACCACAAAGCCAAATGCCAAACGGCAACATTGAGAGGAAGCTCGCTTCAAGCCATCAAGACCCTCAACTCACATTTTAACCCCTACTTGCCGCATTCTCACTTTGAGTGTCGCAGCAACGGCAAAATGAAAAGCAGGTTTGACTTTCGGTTTGGCATTTGCCTCATTTGCACGTGCTTCCACGACAACCCAAGCCAAAGTGAATATTTTAAGAAAATGTGCCAAAAAAAAAGAACTCATTTAATAACATTTCGAATTGTGCGGCCAATTTGACTTAATTAGCCAACTTGCAATATCAGCCAAAAAGGCAACAGCGAATAACGATTAATAAACTTGTCTTTAATTACGTGACCAACGTCAACATTTAGCCAATATCAAGTCAAGCCGAACACGGACTCAATGACAGACTGGTTGACTCATTGACCGGCTGAGAGAGAATTGGCAAAAAGCAATCAACAGAAAATTAAACAAGAATCTCAACTCATTTGGCTGCAAAATTAAAAATACCTCAGCAGCCAATTTGTTTGGCATTCACGAACTAAACTTGAGCATGAATTGCGTTAAGCGTTTGTCAATTGTGGAACCAAAATGCCTCAAATACACTGATAAAAAAAATGAAGAACATGAAGTTCCTAAATTAAGGAAAAACATCTTGGTTTTGAGAACGTTTTATCTCCCAATGAAATTATCTTAAGATTATTGTGGCCAAGTTTCAAGGTCGTACGTCAAACCGTTTGGGCTGTACAATGCTCAGTCAGTCAGTGAGTCAGTCAGTTGGATACATATCTTTATATTTATATATAAAGAGCTTTGATTTTTAATATTTTTATTCTTAATATTAGTACTATGGTCTAAAAATGTTCTTCTTTTAAGAAGAAAATATTTAAGATGAATGTTTTTGATTTTAGAAGTTGGTCTTTTTTTTCAGTGTACCATTAGCAATTTAGCCAGCTACTAGCCAACTGTTCTGCACTTCACTCCACTTCTTTTGTAAGCACAATAATTTGTCTATTTAAACTTTTTCTTTGGCGTTTTGCATTCGCTTTTGTTGTAAATTTTTTGTTATTTGCATGTCATTTATTTTGTTAATGTTCGTAAATAAACAACCCTGCTGAGGGGGCGTAAGGAGGAGAAGAAAGGAGGTTGCCCATTTAGCATTAGCTGCGACAAGTCAAAAGCAATCGAAGCAACAACATCAATTTCAATTTTCACACTTACAAAGAGTGTCTTTCTCTCTCTCTCTCTCTCTCTCTTTCTGTTGAGTAAATATCTTGCGTCATTTAAGAAATATGGCAACAATTTATAAGTGATTCGTCATTGTTTATTGGCTTCATCGAAGCGCGAATGAGCCATGCCATAGAATTATGGCTGACAATTTGGCTCGCCTTATTCGAAAATCAACAAAAACAAATCACAATGGCTATTGCAGGGTATCAATTCCCCTCCCCTCTCTCACTCTCTCTCTCTCTCTCCGTTGTTGTTGTCTTTTCATTAACTGAGTGGACAGCTAGATTTTTGTTGCCTACTTTTAAGGTGTTTGCTAGATTTTTGGTGCCTACTTTTGAGGGTTGCTAGATTTTTGTTGCCTACTTTCAAGGTGTTGCTAGATTTTAGTTGCCGACTTTTGGTAGATTTCTGTTGCCCACTTTTAAGGGTTGCTAGATTTTTGTTGCCTACTTTTAAGGTGTTTGCTAGATTTCTGTTGCCTACTTTTGAGCGTTGCTAGATTTTTGTTGCCTACTTTTGGTAGATTTCTGTTGCCTACTTTTGAGGGTTACTAGATTTTTGTTCCCAACTTTTGGTAGATTTCTGTTGCCTACTTTTGAGGGTTGCTAGATTTCTGTTGCCTACTTTTGAGGGTTGCTAGATTTCTGTTGCCTACTTTTGATGGTTGCTAGATTTTTGTTGCCTACTTTTAAGGTGTTTGCTAGATTTCTGTTGCCTACTTTAGATTTTTATTTCCTACTTTTGGTAGATTTCTGTTGCCTACTTTTGAGGGTTACTAAATTTTTGTTGCCTAATTTTAAGGTGTTTGCTAGATTTCTGTTGCCTACTTTTGAGGGTTTCTAGATTTTTGTTGCCTAATTTAAAGGTGTTTGCTAGATTTCTGTTGCCTTCTATTGAGGGTTACTAAATTTTTGTTGCCTAATTTTAAGGTGTTTCTAGATTTCTGTTGCCTACCCTTAAGGTGTTTGTTAGATTATTTATGCCTACTATGTAGAAATTTGCTAGATTTCTATTGCCTACTTTTAAGATGTTTCTAGATTTTTGTTGCCTACATTTTAGAAGTTTGCTAGATTTCTATTGCCTACTTTTAAGGTGTTTCTAGATTTTTGTTGCCTACTTTAAGGTGTTGCCAGAGGTGTGAAACTGTCGCCTCTGCGGGTTTGCTCTGTAATTCGAATCTCACACACATGAAAGCAGTGGGGGAAGTAGAAAGTATAGAAAGTAGAAGACACAGGGAGGGAACTGAAAAGGAGCACAATGTGAGGCACACAATGTGAGTTGTCGCTGACAGCAATTGGAATCAATTTGGCAGCAGTTTTTCAACGCTTTGGCATTTCGCTGAAGTACAGTGAAGCAACTGCAGTGGGATCTGACTAAAAGCGTTGCCTTCAATCACGTTTAAGCGCCTAAAAGCAGACACTGTGACACTCAAGCGAGACTTAAGCTCCACAACACAATCGTTATCGTTGTCAATCGAGTTGTTGTTGTTGTCTGTTTTTGTCGTTGTCTTTTGTGCCCGCTTTAAGGCATTTTTGGCAGGGGCCAAAAACTTTGTGCACAAAATGCAAATACGAAACTTAAATGAAATGCAGTTTCACATGCCAGAAAATGTAAACTTTTTGATTATCAACTCATGTGTGTGTGACTATCTCTGTGTGTGTGTGTTTGGGTGTGCACCAAATAAATTCCTTCAACAATATTAAGTGCAAATTGTTTTGCCGCAATTGTTGTCTTTCTCTCACACTTTCTCTATCTCCATCTCTGTCTCTATCTCTGCAATTGCTATTTGTGAGTGTGAGGTTGTGTCTTTTATATATTTTATGCACGCTATGGCAATGGAGACGACAACAGCTTAGGGCACAACTTGGCAGGCGGCACAATGGAGGCAGAATGAGGCAGATGGTGGCAGAAGGGGACAAAAGGGGACAGAAGGGGGGCAGGAGCAGGCGAGCGTGCAACCTCGACGCTGGTGACAATTTTTGGCAGCCAAAGCGCTTTTCTATTAAAATTTTCATTAAATTGAAAGCAATTAGTATGAGACCTAGGGAACGGCATCAGCTTCAGCATCAGCATCAGCATCCAGCTGACATCGCTTCTCTTACGTTCTCCCAGCCTCAAAACCAGCAATAGCTGTTGCTGTCGTCGCATATTGCCCCCTTGTCGTTGTTATACCCTTCAATGAGGGTATTCTAATTTCATCACTAATTGTGTAACGCATTTACTTTGTTGGTTTTTGGAATATCGAAAGATTTTACATCTGGTGTTGTCTTAAAAATTATGAAAATCTTCACAGAGAGTGAAGTGTTGAATCAGAAATTATAAAAGAAAATTGATCGAAATCGGACCATTTTTTGATAAGCTTTTTTAGATATGATCTGACGAAAATTCAGGCTCATTGCAAAACTTTTGTTGTTTTGTTGTTTTCGATTTGAATTTCCAAAAATCTAGCAAAACTTTAAAAGTAAGCAACAGAAATCTAGCAACAACTTAAAAGTAGGCAACAAAAATCTATCAACCCTTAAAAGTAGGCAACAAAAATCTAGGACCACCTTAAAAGTAGGCAACAGAAAGCTGCTTAGCTACAAAGTACTCAAAATGTCATATAAATAAAATGAGTTGTTATTCCTAGCAAAATTTGGTTGAAATCAGGCTAATATATTATATTGTTATCATAGGAACAATCAATCGAAAATTAAATAAATTACAAATACATTAAATACATATAAGAGTATCAAATATTCGGCATGTGAAAGGCAAGCTTTCATTCTTGTTGCTGTTGCTGTTGACACTGCTGTTTGTGTTTTGATTATTGTCAAAAACCCGAGGCAGCAGCTGCAATTTGCGGACACATAAACGACCGAGTCGACACAACGATGGAAGGGGGAACGTGAGTTCCTTATTCCGGTTGTTGTTGTTGTTGTTAATGTTGTTGCTGTTGTTGCTGTTGTGTTGCGTGGCTGCTGCCATTCAATTTCCATGAGGCGCAAATTGCGTTGGCGATAATACAAAAGTCCGTTGCCATCAAGATCTTGGACGAGGGCCGCCTGGGGCAGCATTTTGGAGGCAGCTCGGAATTAATTTGCCGCCTGCCTGCAGCTGAAAACGAAATGAATTCGGTTTACCTTGATTTTTTGGTCATTTTAAGTGGTGTGCTTTATATTTTTTGCGAGCCATTTTTATTGTTTATAGCATTCGCCATTTGGCTGCTTAGATCACTCAACTAGAAATTGATAGCGCTGCATGTTGGCCATTACTTTTGATGACCAAACCAAACCGTCGAACCACAATTTTTTTTTGGATGTCATTTTTGGTGGATGTCAATGTGCTGACAGCTGCGCTGCTTATTAAGCAATTTCCGCATTTTTTCATTCGGTTTTTATATTTCATTTCTTTGCTTTTATACAGGTTGCATAAAGTATTATTTATTGGTATTCCGCCACACGATTTTATGCGAATGCAAACATACAAAAAGAACGCTGAAACTGCCTTTGATTTAACAGCAATTTTCGTACGTTTGAGTGGTTCCATTAAACCGAATCAGATATTAATTCACAATGCAACCGCACAGAGATAAACTCTCTCTCTCTCTCACTCCTACTCTCTCTCTCTCTCTCGCTCTTTCTATTTTATACTGAATATTGTCCTGCAGCTAGAACGAAGCTTTCACAGTTTATTTATTTGATTGCATGACTTTGACAGCTTAAATATTGAAAAAGTGCCAAAGCACGAGAAAAGCACGAAAATTTCTAAAAATATTGCCCAGCCAAAATTGAATTCCTGGCCGCAGCAACAGCTTCCTATTCTTCTTCGTATACCCTGTAGTTAGAAGAATATGGAATGAGAGAGTCATAACCGATTAAAGATCTTTAATATCTATATACATATAAAAAACTCTTTGTCCGGACTCACTGACTGATCATTGTACAGGCCATCTTCGATTAAAAGCCCATTATATTTATTTTTATATAAAACTCTTTGTCCTCACTCACTGACTGATCATTAATCAGAGTTCTATTACTTAGATTTATTTGAGTCACACTGTTTTAACTACGAGGTATATCTTTTTCGAGCACTTTCGCTAAAAAATACTCGGTCAGCATATATAGTCTAAGATTTTTCAATAAAAATAGCCACAGGCTCGCAAAACACAACAGCAACAACAACAACAGAAAGAAAATCGACCTCGTCTCAAGCATTTTCCTTTGGAGTTGAAGCTACGTGTTTTTTTTTGGATTTTTTTTGTTGTGATTTGGAAAATTTTACTGCCGCTTTGCGTTTGAACTGGGGCGGAAATTATTTGTGTGCTATTGATTATGCCGAGCAGAAGGAAAGCCGTGTGCATTGCCCATGGGGATTTCGAGTGGGTTTATTGGTAAAACGAAGCAAATGTGGCACGTGTAAGACGAGTTTTAAAGTTGGCTTTAAGTCCCTTTCGAGTAGGTCTAATTTTAGAAAGACCACAGTCACACACACACACACACACACACACACAGCCTCACTGTCATACCTGCCACATGAAAGCTGAGAGTATGCTGCATAGCTGAGGGAAGAAACCACGTTCCATACGCATTCCTTTGATCAATTTCGGGTGGGAGTAAAGACGAAGGCTCTAACCGACGGCAATTATGTGAAGGTGTGTGAATGAAATAGTTGTTGTTGTTGTTGTGTGGTTGTTGTGCCTTACGTTGTGGCACGCATGCCGCACAGAATGTCCGCTAGATGGCGTGCTGCTGCTGCCTCAACCTTCTCTGTCGCATGTCAACTTTTTCTCTTTTAATTTTTCCGCGTGCCTGTTTTCCCACATTTGCTTTGCTTTTTTCTGTTGTGTTGTTTTTATGATGCTTAATTTCTGTCACCGACTTGCCCCCCACCTCCTGTGCCATTTGCATATTTGATAAAGTTTTTGTTGTTTTTTTTTTTTTCTTGCCATAAATAAATAAATTGTGCGTTTATGCGAGAAAAATTCAAAGTTTTGTTGCCTGCAATGTTCACAAATATTTGTGCTGGCCGTGACTGTTGTTTGGCTCTCATGATTGTTGTCATTATTTTGATTGTTTTAATGTGCCAGAGCCAGGACATCAAGGACATGCCAACTGACAACTGACAACCGACAGCTGAGAACTGACAACTGAGAACTCATAGCATGTGGCTTGGCATTTGTCTTTGGGCCTCACGTGATGACTTTCGCCCCCAGCAAAGTAGGCAGGCAATTATTTTTGCTTTTAGTTGGTAAGTTTATTTTCGGGCAAAGCCAAAAAAAAAAACACTAAACAACACACACACAGCAGGTGTCGCTGACAAGGCAAGAAAAAATAGGGGAATGTGAAAAAAGGGGAAAGTTATCATAATTGCGATGGAGGTCTTCGGATTTGCTAATGACTTTCGTTGCAAAGCGCTTAATTTATCAACATCTTTGCGGTTGACACTAACATGTACCAGCAACAACAACAACATCATCAATAACAACAACATCAATAACACTAGGCAACAAATTTTGATTTATTTCTTCTGAACTGATCTGAACTCGAAATGAATAGCTAGTCTTGAGGTCCAAAAAATATCAAATTTTCTAGATGATAAAAATTTAAATGCAGAATCAATTTAGAAGCAAAATCATGAAGAAAATGACATTCCGCTTGAAAATCGGTTAATTTTTGATGAAGTTATGAGAGATCAAAGTTTTTGAAAAAATGTCAAGGGGTCAGTATGGAAAATTTGATATTTTTTCGATTTTGATCAAATTTTCTAGATGATAAAAATTTAAATGCAGAATCAATTTAGAGACCAAATAACGAACAAAACGACATTCCGCTTGAAAATCGGTTAATTTTTGATGAAGTTATGAGTGATCAAAGTTTTTAAAAAAATGTCGAGGCGTATACGCAATATCAGGTATACGAGGCGTATACGCAATATCAGATATACGAGGCGTATTCGCAATATCAGGTATACGAGGCGTATACGCAATATCAAGTATACGAGACGTATACATAATATTAAGTATACGAGGCGTATACGCAATATCAAGTATACGAGGCTTTTACGCAATATCAAGTATACGAGGCGTATACGCAATATGTTCTAAATGATATTCCACTTGAAAATCGGTTGATTTTTGATGAAGTTATGAGAGATCAAAGTTTTTGAAAAAATATCAAAAAGTCGGTTTGGTTCAGCTCAGATTTGGGCTGTTGCCTGAGTTATTACGTAGCTTTAATTGAATTTTGCGTTTCGCAATTTTCCAGTTAACGGACTAAAGAGCGACAAACACTTTTCGTAAATTATGCGATTAATGCGTACGCGAGGCTATGCAAATGGCAATGAGATACTTCCGCTGGGGAAAGACAAGCATCACCCGAGAGAGAGAGAAAGAAACCCAACCAGCAGAAAATAGTAATGAGAGAAGGTGTCCTCGTATCTCAATTATGTCGCTGGTTCGCATATATCAAGTGCAGAGTAGGACCGACTTAGACATTGACGGGGTCTCTCTCTGTGTCTCTCTGTTAACTCGCTGGTATTACGACAGGGGTATGGAATTGGCATTGGCATCAATTATGCCGTTGCCTGGCATCGTCAGCATTTTGTCGGCACTCAAAATGATGGCAAACGACACTCAGGGCCAAAGTGAAGACGTGCTGCAATAAATTAAAGCGCTCTGGCCGTTAAAGTGCCACCAAAGATGGCATAAAGTGGCAGCCCAGCGCATAAAATATGACAAATAAAATGCTAAAACACAATTGAGACTTAGCCAGAAGACAGAAGTGAGCAAGACAATTTACTTATGCATATTATTGAAATTTATTCATGACTTTTGCACTTGCAGTTGGTCAAGATCTCAGATACTCGAACTTCTTTAAAGGCCGTGTAAAACAGTGCTCCATTAGCAAACACATTATGGCATACCACAAAAGTGGCTGTGAATAGAAGTGAGAAGCGAAGCGAGAAGTTAAGATAAGTTGAGCTACGCTATAAACAAAACAAAAGCTTTAGATGTCTACAGGGAATTTGTTTCTTTTATTGCTTAATTCGTATACTTTATTTATTGCAATTAGGAACCCAAATGTTGGATCATTAAATCATTTTTTTAATAAAATAAACTAACAAAATTTTTAAATAAAATATAATATCATAAAATAAATGTATTTTATAAGTCGCAATTGGCCTTATAGAAGTACCTGTTTCACTTACACTCAAAACTAACTTATTTAAGAACTTTTCTAATCGCTTTTTACTTCACTTAACTATAATAACTGTAAGGAACACACACACACACATACTCTCTTTGTAATTGTTGCTATTTAGTTGCAGAGTTAAGTGCAAATTAATGAAGCAATCTCTGGCATAAACAATTTGCAATAGTTTCTGAGTTTGCGAGTTCGCTGGTGAGCCATAAAATTGCATTAGCGCTGTTTGGGCCATCATAACAATAATGCATAAGATTGCGAGTACCCAACAAAGTGCAGCACAAATTGTAGCAGCAGCAGCAGTGGAAGCAGCAGCGACAGCTAACGTGGCTAAAACAACTGAAACGGGGCCAAAACGAAACGAAAGTTCAAAATGTCGACAAACGAACAAACAAAATTTCATTTGCAGCGCATCGTAAATTGAATGCACATGTGAGCATAAGTGTGTATGGTGTGTGTGTGTGTGTGAGTGTGAGTGTGTGTGTGAGTGTGCATAAGTGTTGTGTGTGAGTAACACAAATGTTGGCATTTGTTTGCTTGTGTTTGTATGTATGTATGTGTGTCAATGCCGTTGACGTCGAGTGAGCGTGAAACAAATGCAAGCTATAAAATCTCAACAGCTACAAAGCGTAATGCCAATGGCCCAAAGGAATGTCGAGGGTTGCAGCACGACGACTGCCAGGGCTGCTTATTTATATTTGTATTTGTAGCATAAGCAGAGCAATGGCTGCCAATGGCAAATGCTGCAAATATACACACAGACACTCACACTCACACACACACACACTTACACACACAAGCAGTTAAGCTGTGCAAACATTTTGATGACGCAGCTTGGAAACATTTCTAAAAGCGATACTAAAATGCGAAATTATTGAGTGTAACTTACGGAAAGCAGAACTTACATAAAATAACTAAATATGATTAATGTGACGTGTCAACAGAAGTTCGAATTACACTTTGATTACATAGCTACAATGATAAAAAAAAACTGCTGCATACTTTTGGGTTACTTATTTCAAAAAGTACTTTATAAAAATTCTAAAAAAAACTACTGCATACTTTTGTGGGCTTTTACTGCCTTAATTTTTAACAACTTTGGTTAGCTTTTACTGCCGTTCTACTTGTCCGATCTTACTGCAATAAAGTAAGATAAAAGATAAAATTAATAGATAACGTTAATTATCATAAAAAATTGTATTATCTTAAAAACTGAAGGTGTGGTGGTATAAAAAGACAGAATTCTTAAATCAAAATATATTTTTATTCAGCGCAACTTCACAAGAAAAATACCTATATAAATGGTGTCATAATTATTTCTTAGACAGCTTAAAAATTAAAAGAATTAAGAAATTAGTAATGGTAAGTAAAACGTAACGAAACTTTCTTACTATATAAAACTTATTTAATAGAAATTCAATGAATGACACATATTAAAATGAAAGATTTATATATATTTAAAATGTTATTCATCAAGTCGTTCAATTATTTATTTTGTCTCTTTTTTAATAAACTGCACACTCAAGACATAAATTCATTAATTTTCATTTAGGTATACAAGTTGTTGCTAAGCGTAATTCAAATAACTTTCTCATAGTCGTTGCTTTGTTCTCAAATTATACAAGTTGTTGTAGTTACTCGAAATACTTATCTCAACATCTGATGGTAGGCGGCAGTTTCAGCCAAAAAATGAACAACAGCAACGACTTTGACTTAACTTGGCCAAGGAGCTGAACGGCAATCATGTAATCACTTGTCATCCAGCTAAGCTCTGACCAACCTCGACACCCGCATTCTTTTATTCCTCTGTCTGTTTTGTTTATTTGTAAACACTCGACACAAATACAAAAGACATACATTGAATAAATATGCTTTCTTTAGCTCAACCTGACAGTTTTTGGAAAATATTTTGAATCACAAGTTGCGCAATTTATTGAGCAGATAAATTTCTTTGTCTACTTTGGCTGTCGCTCAAAATGTGAAATTTATATGAAAAGTTAGTTCCCTTCTGCTGCCATTTTGGCTTGCCTGTTTGCCTTTAGCCGTGGATCAAAGTAGCAAAATAAATTAACGACCGATAAGCGACGCTTCTTGGCAACTTTCGTGGTTGTTATCGGACGAGCTTCAACCAACAACAACAACAACAACAACAGCTGCGGCAGCTTACACTTAAATGCGTGTCACAGTTGCTCTGGGTGGCGTGTCCTTGGCGTGTCCTAATTGCAGACCAGCGAGAATGCATAATCCTCGTACTTGTACAGAAGTTAAGCCAAAGCCAGCCCTACGAGTCCTTCCTGGACTGCATTTGAGTTATTGCATGTCGTTGCCAACTGGCAACACGTCTGCAATTAGTAACGCGCTCATTAATTGAAGTGACTAACACACATAAACTCCGATAAGTATACTACTAAATATTTAAATCAATTCGAGCAGCTCATGAAAATATACTTGTAGAAACAATAACGACAATTGGCTTAAATTTTTACAATAGATGAGTGTCCTGCTACCTTACAAAGCAACTTAAACTAATCACAAATTAAAGTTGTAGTATTTTCTTTAAAGTACTTGTATATCTGTTGAAATATTTAACGGGTATCCGATGGTCGGGATCTCGACTATAGCCTTTCCCACTTTTTACATAGAAAATGTGGCATTAACTGTCGAAAAACTTTATTCTCTTTTCGTTTTTATTTTTTACTGAACGCATTTTTAATTGCGATAATGAGTCATGCTGAAAAGCCAACTACAGTTCAACTAATAAGCCAATAGAACATTTTTTCACCGTCTATTTTCAATTGTTTAGTGCTTGGGAACATAAAGTTGGCTCAACAAATGTTGCCAAGCTGGAATTACTTTGATATGAAAATTGGTTATGGCTGGCCATTTTCTTTTAAATCATTTAATATTCCCTTGATTTTATCATACCAACAAAAGTGCTTTTGATTTCCAAGAACTTGTTTAACTGCAGCAAAATAAAAGCAGTTCAAAGTATTGATCGATAAAGTTACACAAAATTAGTTTGTAATATGAATAATGAAAACCTTGTTTCAAATGCAATTAAATAATTATCATATGGAAAATAAACAAATAAAATATCAAATTTCTAACGAAAATTGATTTATAAGTTTGAATTTATATTTTAAGTTTCCATAATGCTGAACCTACTATGTAATTATGAATGGATGCATCGGACTTCTGGTTAGCTAATTGAAAGGATGTTGCCATTGAGTTAAATGGTTAATTAGAAGGGGATGATGGGATGAGGGAAGGGAAGAGGGTCATTGTGCATGCCTGCTCATGTAGCGGAAATGGTTAGCTGATAATTTGACCCCGGATTTGTTGACCATTAATTAGGCTGGGGTAACATAATACACATAAATAAGCCAACTCCTTTTGCGTGTTTGCGTTTTTGCCACTGCGTTGGTTGCATTACAATCCTGACGTCCTGACGTCCTGACATCCTGCGTAATAAGCGCAAATATTTGCACATAATCATAATCATAATCAGCCTTTTTTTTTGAAGGGGAAGTTGATGGGGGGGGAGGTATCAGAGCTATACATACTCTTTCTTTTCCCCGTTTTGCTGAAATGCGGCCCATGAAAAGGTTTAAATATTTATGAAATTATGCCAAAGTTTCAACAAGTCATAAATCTCTGTTGATGTTTGACTTTTTATGCAAAATTTATTTCATTTGCATAAAAATGGCTGACAAAATATTTTGACAGGCACGGCCAGTAGCAACGGCAGCAACAACAACAACACTACCTGCCCCCTCAGGTGTTGCTTTGGCCCAACAATAGCCAAAGAGCCAGAGCAAGCAGACAACAACAACGAAAAAAAGATACACGAAATTCAAACAATAAACCTTAACAGTATGCCTCAACCCACTCAACCACTCATCAGCTTGCTTCCCTTCTCTAACTCGCTACACTGAAAAAAAGCCCACTTCTAAAATCAAAAATTTAAGTCATTAAATTGTTGTTCTTAAAATACGAACATTTTAAATATTTTTAAAACGACGGATTTTTTAGTCCAAAATTCTTAGTTTTGGGAACAACATTTTGATGTTATAACCTTTTTTTATCAGTGTATCTCCTTATTGCTCTGTCAACCCGTCGCACACCTGGAAGTTAGACTGTCAGTTGTTTCGCTTCCAGGCTGTTAGATTGTCGGGCTTTTGTTTTTTTTTTTTTTGCCGCTGTCATAAACATGGAATGGAATTTGCCCAAAAAACTTTACCACGTAATCAATCACGCTTCATTTATTGACACGCACAAAGGATGATGGGCCTAGGACACAAAAGGACACACAAATAGATACAGATACAGCTACGGCTACAGATACAGATACAGACACAGGCTGCTCATTTGCTTGTCTGCTGGTCAAATGTTGGCAAAAGTTTTGCGTGCATTAGTCCCAGAGAGACAAAGAGAGTGAGAGAGAGTAAGGGAAAGAGAGACACAGACTGACAGCTCATTTGCGGTGTCTCTTACTCTAACTCCGGCTAACAGCCCACCTGCCTTCGTATCTGCCGCTCACACCTGTGGGAAGAGTGCAAAATGTGTGAAGGATTTATGACAAAAATTTATGAGCGTCAGCAGCAATGCCGACATTCATACGCCATGTGGGCCCAACTCGCGAATGAGCTTGACAAATATTTACGAGCTCAAGGACACACCTTATCAAATGGCAGTCACACACACACACACACACACACATACACTCTCTCACACTTTCCTTTTACTTACACTAAGAAAAAAAATGTTAATATTTTCCTCAAACATATTTTTTGTCTTATTTTATCATCTTTAATTTAATCTTCAGACTGTGCTCTAAATTTTTTAAGATTGGAAGAACTTTTCAGAAATGTTTAAAAGAAGAAATTAGAATTTATTCCGATTAAAAAAATAAGAAAAGAAATAAATTTAAAATTGATTTTTACTTAAATGTAAATATAAAATGTATAAAAACTTTAGGCAGTTTTCGACCTTTTTAGGTTATATTTTTTTCTGAGTGTAGTTTTTGCTTTGAAATTAATAGAGCCGAGGTGCAAACTTTGGCAATTTACCAATAAATAGAGCATAAAATCCATTTGCCATGGCTGGCCAATTTGTGATGATGTGGTGGTCGCAGCTCAAGCAGCTCAGCTTAGTGGTTGTGGTTGCCTCAAATCAACCAAAATCCTTCTCATGATGTGCTCAATGTATACTTCAGTTTTGCGGTTTTAATAACTTTGCGCGTGTCGACAGCAGATGCTCCAAGTGTTTTAAAACTTCATTTTGATTGGCAAGCGAAAAAAAAACCCAGATAGTTTTATTGATGTACGAGCGCAAAAAATGATGATAAATGAGTGAGTAAAAGGGTCGAAGGATGCGAGTTTAAATGATGCTCTGGGCGCTGTTTGTGTTGCTGTCAGTTTGCCTGGCAACGTTCCAGGGACATTGGAAGGCTTTCATTTTTCTAAAAGTGAAAATTACAAAGCCACATTTAAAACATGGCATAATATAAAAGCCGCTGTCACAATGTTGGTGGGGCAACAGGCTCTGTGGTGTCGTGTCTGTCTGTCTGTGCAACACTGGAATGTGACACAAAGGACATGCAATTAATTGCATACGCCTGCAGACTGCAGGATCAAAACAGCAAATGCAAATGCATCAGGGGGGGTCAAAGAAAGGTCATATAACTGCGGCTGAATGCCAAAACTGCCACGCCCACCACACACGCCCCCTTGCACCACAGGTCACATAATAATGCGTTTGGAGCAGCTTAAACATCAAAGTGGTTAAGGGTGTTTGTGTTAGTGTTGTTGTTGTTGTTACGGGTGTTGTTGTTGTTGTTGTTGCTGTTGGTGGCAGAGGTTTATTGGGTCTATCGGCATACCAATGAATTCGGCTCCTCTGCCTGTCAATTCCATTACGAATTGTTGTTTAAACGGATTATGCAAAAGGGAGGTGTCACACCCACACACACGAAACACTCACACACACACACACACACACGCTGCGTGTTGTGCGTGACAATTGACAGGTAGATGGAGGCACGCTTCAGTTTTCAGCTGCCATTGGGAATTCGATTAATTTTTGATGAATCAATGTCAACTACTGCTGCAAATCTGTGAGCTGTCAGCACGCTTGACGCCGTTGGGGCAGGTGGAGGGAGTCAGGTGGGTCAAGCTGCCTCTTGTTGCCCAAACAAAAGCCACTGTTGCTGCCAACTGACATTGACGTGTCTGCACTGCAATGGGAAGGAGATGTAGAAAGGAGAGAGGTGAAAGGAGTATAGAGAAAGGCAGTTTACCCCTTTAGAAACACGTAATTTCACACACGCACACACGCACACATATCAATGGCATCTGTTAAGACAAGCACAAAAGGTATGCTCTGAAATATGACAAGCAGAAAAAAACACACACATACTCACACACACGCACATCACTTGAGCATTACGTGCCTGTGAAGAAGGTAGTGAGAAGTAAGGGACAAACTTTGAATTCTTTTCTCCATTTTTGTTTTTGACAAAAATTGGCAGATCGCGCGTCGCATTTTTTTCGCATCAAATGAAAATGTTATGGCTCAACAAAAAACATAGCTTAGAGAGAGAGAAAAAGTGTGTCGAAAGCTAAGTTCGATATTTTTCAATCAAATTTCCGTAAATGTCACGTATACGCAACGTTGCCGCGCTGTACTTATTATTAATGCCGTCGGTAAGCCGCCCCAAGAGCATTGAACAGCCAACTACACAAGTATCTGGTCTCTACCTTAAAAAAAGCATCCAAGAAGCAGGCAACAAAAAGGGATACACTTAAAGAATAGTAGAAAGTCTCATTAAGTCAGAATTAACTTTTGATTAAAATTAGTTTTTAGGTATCACACTAGTTTTATTATATTTACATTTATATTTTTATTTATAAGTTTTATATTAAACTTTATTTTGTTTGTCACAAAATTGTATATCAGAAATTTTGGGGCTGGAATATGCTTTCGTCACGAGACTTTTACCTCGCTTAGAAGTTTTTTTGGTGTGTCAGGTATCACACTAGTTTTATTATATTTTATTTAATCCTAATTTCATTATTTATTGGATAATGGCCTAGATATATTTAATGTAGCTGCCATTAATTTATTATTTTTATTATTTAAATAAATTCATTCATTGATTGAATAAATTCAACTTAAACTTTAGCTTAATTTGGTCTGCCCATTTTAAATTCGTATACCATCATTTTTTTCTCTGAGTACACTTAGTTTCAGGAAATACGCACATGTCCTTGCTCGTCATATGTGTGTATATATATATGTATGTATGAGTACATGGCATAAGGAGAAGCTTCGCTTTGCTGGTTGCCCATTTAACTTCATTCTTCTGTCGTTGTCAGCGTCTGTTGCCACATTTATGCCCATTAACGGAGTTTTGCGCCCCGGAATTTTTGGCATCTTTTGCTACCGCGTAAATTTTTGATAAACTCCAAAATTGTCGATGACATTGAACCGTGCGATTTTCATAACAGCCACAGGAGGTGTCCCATTGCTTTCTCTTTCTCTTTTCCCCTTTTTCCTTGTCTGCGATTTTTGTATTAGGATAATGAAAATTAAGGAGACTTGTCGACACTCGCACATATTTTCAACATGTTTACGTTGGCTGCCAAGCCAAATATTTAACAGCTTCAAGCAATTTCATTAATAAATATTTCATTCGCTTGATTCATAATTTATGTAATAAAATACATATAGGATTGGGTTAATTTCAAACAGCTTATTTGGCGCACAAATTTCGGTATTTTTCATTCATAGAGACAGCGCGAATATCTGGCAAATTAGTCTATATTTCATGTCAGTGCTTTATTATGCATGCGCCCCAAAGTATGCAACATATTTCAATTGCTGGCATTAAAAGAAGTCCCATATAAATTATATGGGAGTGTGTGTGTAAGTGTGTGTGTGTGTGTGTGGGAAGAGGGTGCCACAGAAAAAAAGCCCTTATTTTCATTGGTAGGAGTGTGAAGAAAACCATCAACACCTTTGTCATTTATTTATAGTTGTGGGCGTGTCACTTTTCCTCTTTCGTCTGAAACTGAAAGTGTGTGTTGTTTTGCTTGATTGTTAGGTGTGTGTGTGTGTGTGTGTGTTGGGTGCTCGTAAATAACCACTGTGTAGACACATGCCACTTTATGTGAATTATTTTGACAGCTAACAAGCGCAAATACCGCTATTCATGCAGTTATAATATCACACTCAGTGCGTCCATTAGAGGCAGATCAGACCGTAGACCCAATTAAAATGCCCTTTGGTAAATGTTAAAGACAAAGTTCAATGCCAAGAAATAAGCTTATTAAAAGCATTTTCAACGCATAAGTTCTATGATAAAATTTAATATTTAAATACATTAAAAACGCTTTCCAAGCAACCTTTACAAAAGCAACCTTTTTGATTTAAAATTTTCTATACAAGCAACTAATATTTTTTTTTTTTTAAATTTCATACTTTCATGAAAATGGAGAAAAAAAAACAGAAAACCGATTTCCCTTAAAAAAAGGATTAATTTTTAAAAATGGTTGTGTTTGCGATGGATCACTGAAAAACAGTTTTTAATAGACTTAATGGATATTATTTTAACAAATATAACTTCATAGTTATCTTTGTGTCGCAAAACGGATTAAATTTAAAGTTTATACTTCCTTTTCTATATAAGCAGCGTTTTCTAGGAAACTTTTTTTTTAAAAATAGGATTATTTAAGTTGTTGGTAAAGAATGCTTACTGTTTCCATATTAAGTTAAAGTTAAGTCGTAATGCCTCTGTATAAGCAATTAAACAGTTTCATTAATAAGGATTTAAAGTGAGCTCAATTGAGGCGCATGCAATCCGAATTAATGATGACCACAGGCACAAGACCAAGTGGTTTTTAACCCAAAGTGTCTGTCATGCTCGTATATCACACACACACACACACACACTTACATATACTTACATGCACATACACTCATTCACATTCAACTTACAAAAGGCCGAAATCGTAACGAAATTATGTCATGGCCCGAACCGACGATCTCGACCGTGGTCAACAGCAGCAGCCTGGCAGTCAAGTTGCTGTTTGGGGGCATATCAAAAGGCGATTTAATGAAATTACAGTCAATATTAATCACTGTCAAGGCTAATTGAGTATGAAAACAAGCAGAAGAGCACAAAAAGAAGCCCAACTTCATGTGGAGTGCTCTCTCTTTCTCTTTCTCTCTCTCTCTCTCTTGCTCTCTTTGAGGCAGTGTCAACGTTCATTAGACGCGACTGGTAACAAAAACTTCACTTGACAGCTTAAAAGGGTTTTTTCTCCCTTCGCTTTCCCTCTTTTCTCTCTGGGCACACGTGTGTCAACGCAACTTACGCGTAACCAAACGCACGAGCTGATGAATTGATGCATAAGTGTCTCCCAGTCTGTCTACCAGTCTTTTTCTCAGTCTGACTCCCAGTCTCTGTTTGTCTGTCTGTCTGTCAGCCTGTACACTGATAAAAAAAATGTTCTAAAATCAAGAATTTGGTCTCAAAACTAAGAATTTTGGTCTAATAAATGCGTCGTTTCAAGAAAATTTTAAATAAGAACAAGTTTTTGTATACTTTATATTTTATTTTTTATATTTTTTATATTTATATTTTTTATATATCAGCATTAACCCTCTTAGTCTCAGCAAGATCGGACAAGTAGAACAGCAGTAATGGCTAACCAAAGTTCTTAAAGCAATACAAGCTCCTTAAAGTATGCAATATATTTTTTATTTTTGGAAAAAATACCTTTAAGTACTTTTATATATATAAGGAAATAAGTAACGGGTATGCTATAGTAGGTCACTCTTACCCTATAAAGTATTTATATTAGTATATATATTAGTATTGTCTATTAACCCTCTTAACCGCAGCAAGATCGGACAAGTAGAACAGCAGTAATGGCTTAACGAAGTTCTTAAAGCAATGCAAGCTCCTTAAAGTATGCAATAGATTTTTTAATTTAAGAAAAATGTTCTTGATTTTAAAAGTTGGGTTTTTTTCAGTGTAAGCATCATAGCCTTGGCCAATACTTGAAAGCCACAAGTCGACCCCTGTTGCTATGACACGCGCATAATTTGTATTATTTTTGATCCCAGCCGACTGTTGCTGCTGCTGCTGCTGCTCTCATTTGTTATGTTCCAGCTGGCATTGAATTACTGCGAATACGAACAAGAATAAGAATAAGAATACAAGTACGAGTACGAATACGAACATTGAATCATTCAATAGGGTGGGGCAATGCCATCGCACATCGTTTGTCAATCGTAAATTGTGTGCTGACAAGGACAAATGACATTTGAAGTCGATTTTATTTGCTGCCGATTGTGGCAAATGAAGTGGAACCTGTTTTTTACGACAGTCGAACACTGAAATTATTACCACTAGAAACTGTAACTATGTAACTTGAAAAGGCGCACATTTTAATGGTTAATGTAATCAATGCTGATGGAAGGATGCACAGTCAAATTAAATGCAATTGACAGCGGGGTCACGTTTGGGTACAGCTTGCAGCTGTCAATCAGATGATGGCCAGGCATTAACTTATTGAATTTTAGCCAATTTACCAGCTGGCACACTTAGCTGATCAAACAGCAAAGAAGGGAGAGAGAGTGAGAGAAAGGAAGAGTCTGATGTAGAGTGAAAGAGTTCAGGCACAATTACCCGTGAGCTATGGATATGTTGCATGTCTGAAGCTGGACTCAACTCAACTCGACTCTGTGGCACGTCAAGTGGTGCCGACGTTTGTTGCGCTCCAATTTAATGTGGCAGTTGCAACTACACCCAACCAACCAACTAAATCAAGCTGCTCTGGCCACCTGTCAAGTGCATGTAGATAAATTTCCAAGCTAATGGTGCCGAGCTCTCGGCTAGCCGCAAAGCAACATGGCTACTGAGCCAACTGACCATGGCTGTGATTGGGATTTGGCTAAGGGTAAGGTATAGGTATTGGGTTCAACTATGGTATTGTGCATGTTGCACATGGCAATTGCAGCCGGCAGCTGTTTAAACTGTTACAAAAATACAGCATGACTGTCAGAAGACAGGCGCTTTGCCCCTTGCACTGACTCACCACTTTGACTCACTCTGCTCTCTCACTTGTTCAGTTAACTTAATTGAAAATCACAAAAATTGGTCATTCCGGCACAATGAGCAGAGCAACTTGGCAGCCGGCAACGATAAATGTTACCAAAGTGCACACAAAAAAACAAAAACAAACGCCGACAAATTCAATTCCAGCATTGAAAGCCTTTCACTTAGCCACAGACAGAGAGAAAGAGAGGGATAGAGAGTGAAAAAGAAAGAGGTTGAGTGAAGTAAATTGAAGTTAAGTTAAGTAAAGTTGGCTAAGCAAAACACACTCGCACTTTTTACTCAACTCCGCCTGTTTTTTTCCGGCTGTCTGCAAATTTATACAAAAAAAAAAAAAAAAAAAACTTTTTTAAACACATCTCTGCGAGAAAGAGGAAGAAATGCTGTTGCTATTTCTGGCGCGACCATTTCGCCACGTTCCGGTGTTGATTCCGACTGCGACTAGAACTGGTATGTTGTGTACACACACACACACACACATCTCTGAGAGAGCCACACATTAATTCATTTAATGGCTGTAACGTAAAGTAAACAAAAGACCAAAAAAATCTCTCTAAAATAAATAAAAATTAAAGCAAACAGCGAGAAGCGAGAAACGGTAGCAGGAGCAGGGGAAAGCTAGCTAGCAATACGTATACGTAACATAGAAAATCGATGTTGTGTATACGCCGGGTGGTTCAGCTGGCTTTGGCAGTGGCTTTAACGTTAGCTTTAGCTCTGGCTTTGGCTTTGGCTTTGGCTTTGGCCAACATAACAACAGCATACAACATGCAGCCAAGTGTTCATAATGCCATTACAAACAATTTTCAAAGAGACAGAGCAAAAACAAGCATAAAATGTGAAGTTAACTCGACGCTGATTACATATAAATAGCTAAAAGTGGGCGTTGCGGTTGCCCTTTTCAAAAGGGGCGGGGCAAGGGGTATATTTTTTTAATTTGCCTCGGCCTTTATGCCTAATAACTCTGCATTGAAAAGGGCTGCAAAGTTGCGCCTATTTTAACACACAGAGCGAAAGTCCAACAAGAACCCTAAAAAAAAGGCAGCTTGAAATGTCTGAATAATTCTGAAAAGTCTTAAAGTCCAGTCACGTAAAATTTATAACCCACTTCAGTGGCATTCAGTTAAGAAATCTGCAAGTATTGGCGAATTTATGAGGTCCAGAAATGAAAATATAAACTTGTCAGTCACACGTAGCCACATAAATTAGCCAGGCCAAAAGCCTCAGTCTGAGCTTGTCATTCTTCAGCTTGGGTTCTCTGGTAATCCAAGCTCATAAAGTTCAATAAACTCCGGACTAAACCTTGTGGTTAGGCTACAATAATTTTGAGCTCCAAATTCATGCAGGAAGTGCACTAATTTATGGCTTAAACCCTCGTATTTGTACCGCTATCTATTCTAGGCGTGGTCGACATAAATAAGATAATCACACTCATTTCACATATGTATCGCTGCCAGGTGCTGGCTGAGATGAGACCAAAGAGGATTCGAAGAGGGCGAAACAACAATTCAAATTAAATTGAGCATGCTGCTGATATGAATGGTCAAGGATCTGGTCTGGTATAGTCTGGTCTGTTTGGCCTTTTTTAAATAACATTATACTCAAAAGTGCGCTCATGCGTGAAAATTAGAAGGACACTCACACCCACACTTACACCCACACTCACATTCACAGTCACATTTACATCGACTTGAATAGGGGACACATTTTTGGGATAGATGGTTTGTCAGTGTGTGTGGTCAAAGTTTGGCAAGGACATGAGATGCCGCACAATGTGTGTTATTTTGAATAAATTAAATTCCTCTGCAGTTTGGCATAATAAGCACTTCTGAGTATGGTGTGTGTGGTGTGTGTGCGACAGTCTCACGCTCCAATAATTTTATTATTGTACAATGACAACGAGAGCATCCCAACCCATAAAAAAAAACCCAGGCATTGGCATTTGGGGTCAGCTAATTAGGCGTTTTAAATGTCAGACTGGTTAAAAAATCTTATGGCCAACATATGCTGCATGCTGTCAGTGGCCAAAAGGACCCTCAAAAAGCATGGCTGTAAAGGACTCCGGTTACAATATGGCCACAATGCTCAATATGCTCATAATCAACAGACAGACACAAAAGCCGGCCATTAATTATGCATATGTAGTGTCGGGATGTACATATGTGTATGTGTGTGTTCTTTGTCCTGTTAACTTATGGACACTCTGAAAGCGAAGACGAAAAGGAAAGAGTGTGAGCGTGAGCGAGAGAGGAACGAAAGAATATCGAAAGCGTTGGCCATCTAATGAGCTTAATTAAATAAACAAATGGCAACGCGTTTTTGGAAAAGTCGCATTAAAAGTACATGAGAAATAAACTAATACATATGTAAGCCACGTTTACAGATTGAATACAAACAACCAGAGGAGGATTATCAGACTGCCAATTAGTACACTGAAAAAGGAACTGTGATTTTAACTAAGAGTCATATATGAATACTCTAAAAAAATATGTAGGTTTCTGTGTAGTATGTAGTGTTGCCTACTTATATGGGCAAAAATAGTGTTGCCTATTTATATGGGCAAAAAAGTGTTGCCTACTTATATGGGCAAAAATAGTGTTGCCTACTTGTATGGGCAAAAAAGTGTTGCCTGCTTATATGGGCAAAAAGTGCTGCCTACTTATGTGGGCAAAAAAGTGTTGCCTACTTATGTGGGCAAAAATAGTGTTGCCTACTTATATGGACAAAAAAGTGTTGCCTATTTATATGGGCAAATATAGTGTTGCCTACTTATATTTGAATTTTCTGTTTCTAGTTTCAATGGTGTTAGTAAATTTTCATTCAACTCAAATTTTATGTTAATTTTTGGTTATCTGTTTCAATTCCATCTTTTTTATTTTTATCCATAAATTATATGTTACAAATTTGATGACAATCTTAGACTATACTTTACTCTGGTTAGTGTATAGAAAGACTGTGTGTCCTTTGAATAATAAAAGAGAAATAAGAGTGTACACATAATATTAATGGATTTGAATTTATCAGTAGGTTTAAGTGCGATTTTCACTATTGTCTTTGCCTTTTGCCTTTTGCTTCACTAATCGAATATTTAATTAGTTTAATTCGATTGCAAATGAATTTGACGATTAGCATCAAAATTGTTTGAAAAGCCAATGCCCGAGATTTCTGATCAGGCAAACAAACAAAGCGAAAAGGCAACAGCAACAATGCTGGTTATTGGGATAGGTATAGGTCTACTTGCCCTCTCTCCACCTTTCTGGGGTTTGACCCTAGGGCCACAGTCAGAATGACCTCAAATACAAGATTGAGAACAAGAACTAAATTTCTTAAGTGCTTTCATTTGCCAAGTCAGTCTCCAACTTGGTCTGAGCCTCAATTGGCAATGACGACCCTTAGTCCTTCGTCCTTTCCTTTGCTTTATTACACTCGAATCATTTTCAAGAGTCAACTTCGGCATCCCCTTTACACATAAAAAAAGGGGTTGGAAAAACAATTTTGAAAATTTATTTTCATTAATTTTAATTCGCTGCAAAAGTTTTTGCCTGCCCCTTTCGCCATTTCTATAAATCGGAGGCAGAATTGGAAGGGCTTCAAACAGTTGAGAGTGGGTTGGGAGAGGGGGAGGGGGGAGTTTAGGCATGAAGCAAATAATTACTTTTTCAGATTTGGCCAGTTCTCGTCCCTTTTTAATTATTTGCAAAGGCTTGTCGCTAAACTTCACTTCCATTTCGGCCAGCCAGGCGAGCATAATTAATTTATTTCATTTTTTTTCTTTACCCATAAGTCGCTCTATTGTTGTTGTTTGTAGGCCTAGAACATTTCCAATAATTAATTGAAACACTCGCTAAAAAGATGCAATCGTTAATATTTAATTAAAAGTGCGAACGTTGCAAAAAAAAAAAAAAAAAAAAAATTGTTCATCTAGACTGATTCTGAAGTCGTGTCAAAGGATTAATCATTCATGCTCAGACTAAAAGCCGATGATAACGCAAACTCCTTTCAACTTCCGCGATGGATGATAATGTGAATGATGAGAATGAGGTGAATGATGGGAATGATGGGAATGATGTGAATGATGGGAATGATGGGAATGATGTGAATGATGAGGGCGTGACGTTGATTTAGTCTCGCGTTCGCGTGACTTTAGCAGCGTTGATTGCACTTAAGCCCCAGCAAAGGCACAAAACAGATTCAGATTCTCATTCTGATTCAGATTCAGAGATTTCCGACTCTAATGTCAATAACATGCGATCTGCTGTTGATGCTGTTGCTGTTGCTAACTTGGCTGACTCAGCAGGCGGCAATCAACGAGCTGTTCTCTGTTCAATGTCAATTGATGCGTATTCGATGTGTGTATCTGTGTGTCTGTCTTTCTGTAGGCACAGTCGGAGCCAGAAGCCAGCAGACAAACAGACAGACAGACAGAAATACAACAAACAGACTGAGAACTCGGCTTTTATTTACGTTTTAAGCTGCTTTTGAATTGTTAGTAAATTAAAGAGAATTCCGTCTAGCTGCTTTGAAGACACATATCTTTGATAAAATGCTAATAATATCTTTCAAATTTCCCATCTTTGCAGACATCAACATTGTGAACATTGTCAACCTTTGGGGTGAGTACCAAATAAATTGACTGTCTGACAAGGACCACAATTCTGGCCTCATTTGGCAACAACCATTAGCCATTAACCATTAGTCCATATTCCAAGCTAATCGATGTGGAAATTAAAGCCGCGAGTTGTGCGATGAAAATGTCAATTGAAAGATCTAAATCATGATTGACAATGTCAGATAACCTGATAATTGTATTTGGCTGCGGTTTTGGCTACAAATTGTTTGTCACATTGCGCATACGCCAGGTGTTCGCACATTTTGAATTGTCGTCGCGCGTGTTACTGTGTCATTTGCATGTCTCTCTCTTTCTCTCTCTCTCTTTCTCCCTCTCTCTCTCTCAGCTAGTGTCTGTCATTATGTCTGGCATTTTGCAATTAATTGCAATACCATTGTTAATGAACTAGTTTAGTAAAAAGAATAATAAAAATAAGTAAATAAAAAATAGCAAACACACAATTCAGCAAGGCAAAAGAGGGTGAGGTCATGACACGACCATGGCGTAGATAAACAGTGGGAAAAAAAGGACAATTTGCAAAGTGACGTCAAAACAATTACGTGCAGAAATACGCTTGATAATAAAATGAAGTGAAGCTCTTCTCTCTCACTCTCTCACTCTCCCTCAAATGCTGAAACGTGCTTAAGTGTTGACTTTTATAAATTGTGCTGTCGTTTTTCTTACCTGGCCATCAGCTCTCGAGCCAGGTGAACTGATGTGGTGTCTGTGTGTGTGTATGAGAATGTGTTTGGCTGTTGGCATGTGCTCAACTTGGTCAGCAATTAATTACACACAACGACAGACAGTCTAAGAGAGAGAGAGAGGGAGAACGGTTCATCAGTTGTTGGACAAGTTTAAAGGCGCATTTAAGCCAAATTTAGTTGGGCCAATCAGCCGCCTCAGCGCTGAGCTCTCAATAAGAACAGACCGTTGTCCTGGCCGCAGATTTATATTTGCCTGCCACGCTCCACTGACTACGAATGACAGTTAAGTGCGAGCTTTACAGCCAAAACAGACAAACAGCCAAACAGCAACAGCAAAGGATGAGGATACACTCAGAAAAAAAAATGGGCTCAGGGTATAAAAATGCTTATAGCTCACGCTTAAAAGTAGGCAACACTATTTTTGCCCACATAAGTAGGCAACACTATTTTGGCAAAAATAATGTTGCCTACTTGTGTGGACAAAAAAGTGTTGCCGACTTATATGGGCAATATAGTGTTGCCTACTTATTTGGGCAAAAATAGTATTGCCTACTTATATGGGCAAAAAAATAGTGTTGCCTACTTTTGTCGGCAAAAAAGTGTTGACTACTTACAAAGACAAATATACTACTACTACTACTATTTATAAGACAAATATATGTTAGGAAAATAGCCAATTTTTACCTTATTTCATTCCTAAAATTGTATGACCTAAAATTAGATATTTTAGATAAAATTATCTAGTTTTAAGACAATACCGAAAATTTACGTTTAGGTAATAAATCAGACTTTCCTAAAATTTTATAAATATTTTTTTCTGAGTGTAAGAATGAGGTTCAGGATGAGGATGAGACAGAAGCGGAGGCGGAGTCGGAACTTGGGTGCAGTCAGTAGCATTCATTCGGTCGGTTAGTTTATCTCGCTGGCTGAGCGTTAAAATAATTTCAGGCTTTCTTTTCATTTGGCGCTCTCTCTCCTCTCCCCACTCCTTTCTCTTCCCTCTTCTCTCTCCACTCTCCTCCTCTTTAATTTTGCGTGCTGGCGTTGCGGTTTTGCAGCCTTTGCCGCAATTAATGCTAACAGATTAATTATACGCATCGCTGCATAATTTGCTGTCTGTTTTTCAATTTTATTTTATTTACATTTTTCTTTTTACGAGCTATTTCGTGAGGCAGTGCAACAAAAACAAAAAAGGGACCATAGCCTGGAACAGGATAGGAACTGTCTCTAAT
Organism: Drosophila falleni; assembly: GCA_035045575.1. Lineage (NCBI taxonomy): Eukaryota > Metazoa > Arthropoda > Insecta > Diptera > Drosophilidae > Drosophila > Drosophila falleni. The sequence goes on from JAWNOV010000011.1 coordinate 12,344,774, forward strand.
GAGTGCACATTAGCTTCACTTTGGCATTAAGAAAAGGGCCCCAATTTGTCGGGATAATCAAGCTGACAACAGTCGCAGCTATATAAATGTATACTTTCCTCTTTTTTTTTAAAGCTCTCAACTGGGGCATATTTTAAGTGAGTGCAATTTGGTATTGATAGGTCGGCTGATAAAGCAATTTGGTCAGGCTCTGGCAACAGCTGTCACTGACCTATTATTTATATGACTTTGTTTAGTTTGGGCAGCAAACTTTCTTTCTTTTTTTTGTACTCTTTTGAGCCATAAATCTTATTGTGTTGCCTGTATTAATGTGTCAACTACACGAAAGTAATACACACACACTTCGAAGACCTTCAATCAGCGCCAGAGAAGAGTAAAGAGAAAGGTTGAGCACTTCAAGCCAACTGGACGAACACATGTGCCGAGTTTTGCTAAGAGAAAGCATTGGGCCGTGATAATTATAACTCAAATAAGGCCAAAACGATATGGCATAAAGATTGGCACTCAGAGAAGTATAGAGAGTGTAGAGACAGTGACATTCATGTTGATTTATATGCCTTTTGGGGGCTCACGGGGCGTATGATTTATGCCACAACTGTCGCTCTATATTTATGAAAACAAATAAATATATATATATGCTGTGCTGTCATTAAAGTGTACAAAACACATTAATTGCATATTAAAACGTATTAAGGATACATTAGTTGACACTATCTGTGTTCCCCCAAAAAAAAAGCAAATGCCATAAACAGTTTCCTCTATTAAAAGTGCCCCCGGAACACATTGTAAGCAGCTGGCAAAAGAAACTGGCAACTGGCAACTGGCAAGGCGACAATTTGAGCCAAGAGTGCTCTTGGTATTTGCTTAGCCATATTAAGTAATAAAAGCGTTGTAAAAATCATAAAATGAAAGTACAAAACTGTGGCAAAGTGAACCTGCCTGGCCTGTTGTACTCCTGCTCGTATTAAATATTATAAAAGGCAATTTGCAAATCTCATATAAAAGCCACACGGCATAGACCCACACAGGGGATGAAGGAGTGGGAAAAGAGAGAATGGCAATCATTAGCAACAAAAGGCAGTAAACAAACAAAACAAGAGCCGTAACAAGTAAACAGCACACTGATAAAAAAAAATGTTTGTGAAATTAAGATTTTGATTTTAGAGCTAAGATTGTTGGTCTAAAAAGTTTAATTATTTGTTATATTTATATCTATAATTTTTTTATATTTTTTAGTTTTAATTTATTTACATTTTATTCTATTTTAGTTTTAGCTCATTTTTTAATGTTTTTTTATCTTGTTACGGAGTGAGATTCGAACCGGTTTCTCTAACTCTAACTGTTTGTTTCATATGAAATAGTACATATTTAAGATTTTTATTCTAATAGTAAGACTTTAAGATTTTTAAGATTAATACTGTTAGTTTCAGTAATTTGGTCTTAAAATAATCTTATTATAGTAACAAAATATTTAAGATGAATGTTCTTGATTTAAGAAGTTGGTCTTTTTTTCAGTGTATGCCTGTCGTAGTCGTTGTCGTGTTGCTGGTGGCAACCACAACCTTGAGGCCCACAAATGTCTTGGCTTTCAAGCTGTTGCCACGCCCCAAAAACGACCAGAGCCAAGACTGAGACTGAGACCAGGACTGAAACCAAGGCAAAGACATTCAATTGCATATGTCAGAGGCTTTGATAATTGTGCTAGAATTAAAAAGATTTAGTAGTTAAGCTGTTGCTACAGTTTCATCCAGTCTCCTTAGTCGGTACTTGTTATTCCCGGCCATTTCTTTGGCGCATCTCTAATTAAAGCAGCTCTTTGTGCCGTTGTCTCCTCGTTTGTTTACCACTCATTTTGATGAATACAAGAACAACTGTACGAGCTACTCTGTCTGTCTGCAGGTAATTAACATTTTTATGTACTTTTTCTCAGCTCAGCGCTCCATTTGACTGGGCCAGGTTGTGCTGCCATGGCTGTCACATAATTAAAACGTTGATTTATGCAACAGATAATAAATTCAACAATTTCACAGCCACCGTGTTTCACACAGAGTTTCCTCCCTCCCACTTGCCACTTTTCCTTTCCAGTTTTATTTTTATTTTATTTATGCACTTCACATTGTATTTATTTTATCGCCCTTTCGATAACGATGCTTAAAAGCATTTTTTAATAATCCAATTTCTTGTCGCACATTTTAAAAATGTGTCATTCTCTGCGGAAGATAAAACAATAATGTGAATCAGATAAGGGTCATTCTGAAATACGTATACTTAATTTTAAAGCATTAATATTTTAAGATAATATTCGACATTTAATGCAGATTATTTATTTGTTTATTTATAATATAACAATATAACAGATATTATATATATATTATTTATTCATTTTTATCGAATACTCGTATTCCAAAAAAATTATATTTATCTTAAAAAAAAATTTTTTTGGTAAACTTTCACTATGAAAACCCCCAATATCCTATAAGAGCCACTTTTATTGTAATTTTCTTTAAAAATAACCTACAAATTTACTGAAATGACCCACTGCAGTGTAGATATACGTCCCACTTACTTTAATTTCTGTCCATGCTTACATATTCATATCAGTTATTGATTGAGTTCACTCGAAGCAGGGTTATTCATTTTTAAACATTACAAAATTGCGTCTTTTTGGCATGTGCATTTTTGATTTATTAAATATGGCGAGTTGACGTCAATCAGCTTCGCTAGTTGTCGAATTTCTTTTTACATTAAACACAGAGACCAAAAAAAAAAAAGAAAGTACAATGAAGTAATCAAAGTCGAAGCATAAGGAAAGGCTCCCAATCAAACTTTTCCAATAAAGTCTTTAGCCTAAAGACAGCTGATAAATCAAGCAATCAGAGCGAAAAGGGCTGTGTGTTGGAAGCTGTTGCCAACACATAATTTATGGCAAGTGCTTTAAAGTTGCCGGCCCAAATTATTCTCTGGCGCACAGACAAACGAAAAACAAAAAAAAAAAAACAAAAAGAGATTCGATGATAATATGCGGCTGGGCAAAATCAAAATCAAAACCAAAGTGGAAGCTGAGCCACAAAAGTTTGAGTTTGGTTGAAAAAGTGCGAAATTTAACTTTGTCGATTACACCGTCGAGACCAAAACAGGACAGAACAGACCACATTGCGTATACGTAACGCAGCGTATACATAATAATGTATACGCAGCGTAAACCCAAAAGAGTCAGACGTGTATAGTTTGATGCGCAGCCAACGAGTTGGTTAATAAAAAGGCCAGTCAGCCAAATGAAAAATACTTTTCGTGGGTTGGGCCAAATTGACTTAATCTAAAATAAAAGTTTAGTGCGTTAGGCCACACACAAACACACACAGGGAAGGGGTCTAAGTTCACAAACGATATTTTTATGGGAGCGTGTGTGTGTCGATGAGGTAAACGAACCAGCAACGATTTACACACACAAACAGAAAGGGAGATATAGAGGGGATATGGCAGCATGTTAATTTCCCAGGAAACGCACGATAAAGTTGAATGCTTTTTCGAAAAACTATTTGACTTTGAGCAAAGGGTAGATGCCAACACCAAAGACGCACACATTGAAACTCAAACACTCGTTACATATATCACAATTCCAGTATCTGTGTGTCTGTCTGTGTGTATCTCTGTGTGTGTGTGTGAGCATTTACCTAGCACATATGCATTGGGTTTGCCAAAAAGTCGAAATTGGGTTTGGTATTGGTATCAGGAACTGAGGAACTGGAACCAAACCTGCACATGCGCCTGAATTAAATCAAATAAAAAAGTTTTAATAAGGAAATAAATTTTGTGAAAATGCTGAAAAGGCAGCAAGATTTACGATGCACAAAGATAAATTTACAAATGCGAATACACAGACAGCAACAGAAACAGAGAGAGAGAGCGAGAGAGTAATAGAAAGGGTGAGAGAATTTGAAACACATATGCTAAATGGGCATTAGAAGAACGAGCAAACTTCAACTAAACAACAAATGAAACGGCAATTCATTTATTGCCTGCTCAGAGTACAGTATTTATGGCAAGCAAATAACTATACTATATATATAGTATAATACACATCTGCATAATGTGACGCAATTACATTTAAAAGCTCATAAAACGAGGGCAGTATTTCAATTGATAAATAAGCCGCAGATAAAATGCAAAAGCAATTGACAAAACCAAATGTGAAATCAGCGCTTAAATTTTAGAAATAAAACAAATAACTAAATTTAAGAGAAACAATAACCAATTTAAGCAGCAGAAAACATGGCTCAAAGAGGGATGAAGTAGAGAGACTAAAAGAAAACAAAACATATTTAATTTCCGCTATATAAGCACAACTGACTTGTGATTATTTCCGTTTATGATAGTTGCGCAATTTTGGCATTTGGCTGCATCATTGTGCGTATCCTTGCCAGCAGGATACCCGCACACACACACAGACACACACACACACTCAGTTACAACATGTTGAAGCTAAAACTTGTGCCAATTTTTGCCGCTTGTGCAAGTTTTGTGTTTTGTTACCATGACAGCAACAATTTTCGAGTGTTTGCATTCATTCGAACAATCATTCATTCACTTATTTTATTCATGTAAATAATTTCTTATTTTTATTTATTAGAGATTGCAGCGACAACATTTATTGTCAAGGCAACATTTATAAAATCAGCTTTGGTTATGTTCTCATTGAGTTTGCAATTGAAGCAGTTCTCAAAAAACTGATTGTTTACTCTGTGGATTAAAATATTTTTGCATTTTTGCCTTTCGTTCGCCTGCATTTGAATAATTACAGAGCTGAGTTGAGTTTTATATTTCTGTTTGTTTAGACATTTGCATTGCGATTGCGATTGCGGCACGGACCTCATAATTAATTAAAATATTCAAAGGTCAGCGGGACGTATACGTAACGTGGCCTTCTCAGTGAGCTCTGGCCCTGACTGACTGGTTGCCAGTTGCCAGTTACCAGTTAAGAGTAGAAGTAGCTGTCCCGGGGGCACTTGGGACGCTTTATTGCTGACCCTTGGAGTTTATCATGATTTGCGCACCATGAGAACGACTTCTTCAAAAATGTTTTGGCTCTGGCGTAAAGGATTTTATTTTTTTGGCAAGAGACCGTTGTCAGTCTTAGTCCCAGTCGGCCCGTCAGATACTCAGCAGACTTTCTCCTTTTTAGACCTCGTACTTAAAAAAATACAGGGGTCTTTTAATTTTACGTATACTTAGTATTGCGTATACGCTACGTGTACTTAACATTGCGCATACGCCACGTGTTCTTAACATTGCGCATACGCCACGTATACTTAATATTGCACATACGCTGCGTATACTTAATATTGCGTATATGATGCTTGACATTTCTTCAATAAGTTTGATCCCTTATAACATCATCAAAAATTAACCGATTTCCGAGCGGAATTTCATTTTCTTCATGATTTGGCCTCTAAATTAATTCTGCATTTAAATTTTTATCAGTAAGTACGAGGTCTTCGACAATCGAGTATTCTCGAAGTTCTCTAGTTTCTTACTCATTCTCTCTGTCTGTTTTACTTCTAAGTAAGTACTCTATCTTTAAGGTTGTTTCGACGTGTGTGTGTGTATTTGTTTGTGTGTGTGTTTGTGTCCTGACAAGTGACTTTTGGGCTCTGTCCTTTAGCGCACTCGCAATTTTCATGCGCTGCTCCCGAGCGTTTTGTCAGCTTTATAATTAAAGCAAAAGTTAATTTTTTTTTTCAACTGTGTCATAGTGTTACCCCTCCTCCCACCGCTTTCCCCCTCAGCTACAACTGCTTTTGCTCCCGCTACTGAGCTGAGCTGAGTTGAGTTGAGTTGAGCGTTGTTTTGCATGCGCCCTTGCCGGAAAACTCATTATTTTTTAAATGAAACTCTTGCTTTGAAACCCGCTACTTGTCCCCTTGTCCCCCCTTCCCCCCTTCCCCTCTTCCGCCCCCCCTTTGACCGTACGTCTCGTGTGTTTGTCTCTGCCATTGTGCTCATCATGATCCCAGTCGCAATTAACTCAAGAAAATAATGTTGCGGCAATGACTAGCGAGAAATGTAATATTTTTGCTCCCATTTTCCGCCCCTCTTCAGTCTTTATTCGCAACCCTCTTAGACAACCAATATGACCATGTTGCATTTGTAATAAGCATGTAAATGAAAATGGAAAATGGAGTTAAAGTTTCCAACTGGAGACGAAGTTGGAGCTTGTTTGGCATCTCATTTGTATGCCAATTGCACTTTCAGCTAATGCGAGATGACGGTGCTCGTATAAGTACCGAGTATCTGGGCCAACTATTCCAAATGCTTGACGCTGTTTTATTGTCATGCAATAATTATAAATTTTGCAAATGCGAATCCTTAAACGACGCATTGACAGCGCATTCCAATGTCGAATAAAAGCAATTTGAAAGTTTGCATTGCCACGACATGAATGTGTGTGTAGCTGTGTGTGTGTGTGTGTGTGTACACTGAAAAAAAATATACGGGACTCCGGGTACAAATTAATCCAATGCGATGTCAGAAGCCATTTTATCTGCGTATTACATTAATTTAGAAATTATCTCCCGAATACATACTTAAAAAATGCAAGCTAAAATCTAGTTTTTAAAGCTTGATTTTTAAAATAGATTTTTTTCTGTGTATATGTGTGACGCCCTTACAAATACTTAAATTGAAGCTGCTGGGAAATGCTTGAGAAAATGACTCTGAGACAGATAAAGAGAGAGAAAAGGAGAGAGAGAGAAAGCGAGAAACAGCAGGTGAGGGTAATTGAAATGTATGTGAGAGCATCCCAACTAAAGAAGAAGCAGAAGAAAAAATAGAGGGAGAAGGAGTTTAATGAACTTTGGCATGCATGCACCAGGAATAAGAGTACGTTCTCGTTTTACAAGTATTACGACTATTGCAAAATGTACTCACACCCAGTTTGCCAACTCGACTGCCACTTTCAGCTTGCCTGCTTGGCTCATAAATGCTTGCATACTTTTAGGAATTGCTTAGCTGGGATTTCTCTAATTTTAGCACTACGTCTCCATCCTTTTACTATATCTTTCTCCATTTCCATTTCCAATTGTAAGTCAGCTTATGGCCGTCTAGGGAATTGCGTCACACGCGTCGTATGCGCAACATTTTTGGCTCATTGTTTAAGCATTCGCATTCGCATTCGCATTTCGATTGTCGATTTCATTTTGCAGTTCGTTTGGTCTTTTCAGGGCACAGGCAAATTGAGTATGTGGCCACTTGTCAGTCAATCAATAAAATGCAAATATTTGCCAGTTTCTTAGCATTGTTTTTGCGCCAATGATGGCTGAAAGCAGCCGAGGATGCTTTGAACTTCAAAGTTCTGCATAAACACTTCACAAAATTCAATGACAACTCCAATAAACTGGCACTCAAATGACGGCGCAACAGCTGCGCCCAAGTGGGTGTGACCCACATACACACACAAACACACATAGATGCTGAGGGAAAGAGACAGTAAGAGAGAGACAGAGAGGTGTAGAGAGTTAGTGACATATGGCTTGAATGCTTATGTGACAGTTGTGTTTGATGTGTGCACCACAAATTGCTTTGATGGTCGCCAACGACGACTACTTTATGTGTTTGTATTTGTGCTCTCAGTCTAAAAGTCCTTTTTTGATACCTGCAAATCTCTGTGTCTAAACCCTATGAAATCTCAAATCTGAAAGCAGGCAATACTTGAAATCTTTTCCTACTTTTCCTACATTCTGCAGCAGCAATTAAGCTAAATTTGCTAATTTTGCCTAGTCCTGTTCTAAATGGTTATAAAGGAAAAAAAAACAAGTCGAAAACTATAGTTGCGATCCCGACTATAGGAATACTCATTTACCCCTTGACACTTTTTCAAAAAGTGATATTACGCATTCTCCTCGTATACTTGATGTTGCGTATACGCTACGTATACTTAATATTGCGTATACGCCTCGTATCCCTGATATTGCGTATGCGCCTCGTATCCCTGATATTGCGTATACTTAGAATTGCGTATACGCTACGTATACAGAACATTGCGTATACGCTGCGTATACTTAATATGCGTATACAATGCTTGACATTTTTTCAAAAAATTTGATCTCTCATAACTTCATCAAAAATATAGCGATTTTCAAGCGGAATATCATTTTGTTCATGATTTGGTCTCTAAATTGATTCTGCATTCAAATTTTTTTCATCTAGAAAATTTGATCAAAATCGAAAAAATTTCAATTTTTTTATACTTACCCCTTAACATTTTTTCAAAAACTTTGATCTTTCATAACTTCATCAAAAATTTACCGATTTTGAAGCGGAATGTCTTTTTCTTCATGATTTGGCCTCTAAATTGATTCTGCATTCAAATTTTTAGAAAATTTGATCATTTTTCGATTGTAATCCATCTATCAACCCATTGTTTGTACATACATTTGAACAAACACAATATTCCCTTTTACCCCTTTTTTTAAGTAACGGGTATAATGGCATGCCCATAGACTAAAGTCTTATCATAAAATGCTCAAATTTGTGTCGCTTGGGGAGCACTTTACATGCCAAGTCCGAGTCCAAATGCGAAACCGATGCGAAATCCTTAAGCTCACATGTGCCTCAATATTAGTTCAATAGCCTGACTGGCAAAATCCTTTGAGGTCAGCCAAAATGTTGGCCAAAACTTTACGCAGTGATACAGAATACACACACATACACACACACACATGTGGCTTATAGTTGTGTGTAGCCCACTTCGGTTTCTATTATTTGAAGCTCACTTCAGTTTCAGCTTCAACTTCAGTTTAGTTCAGTTCAGTTTAGTTTAGTTCAGCCGCAGTGCATATGGAGGCCACTTTATGACTTTCCACTGATTTGGCCGGCAATGGGACGATCGGTTATCGCTTTTCGCTCTTTCGCTTTCACATATTGCGGTTAGCAAAAATGTATAAAAATCGTTGAATGTTTTGCGGTTATTTGGCAGTTTTTTGAGGCTCGCACGGAAATCGCCTTAGGAAAAATATTGATGCCGCCGGCGTTTTTGGCCAAACTCAAATCCAAAAACCGAATGCCCAATGGCCCAAACCAATAACCAATCCCAAACCCAACCCCGAATCTAAAAACACAGAGTAAACTCAACCAAAGCAGAGCAAACATGTTGGAACATGTTTTACTGCAGTTTTTGTTTGGGAGTTTTATGTACAAGGCACATCTATTGGCCTGTTTGTTGTTGTTGTTGCTGTTGTTGCTGTCTGTGTAAGCTGCCAACAACAACAACAACAACAATGCCCATAGCAACCATAACAATAGCGAGAAGGAGAGAGAGAGAGAGGGAGAGAGAGGGAGAGAGAGGGAGAGAAAGGGAGACACATTCGCGCCGAACGTTGTAAAAATCATTTTATGAGTTTGCATAAAATTTTGTGGTTTTCACGCCCATGTTTATTGCAGGCGGTATGGCACATATGTTACCATTGTTGGCATCATCCTAGTCTATTGATTTTCCATATATATATTTTTTAGCCGCATTTCTCTAAGCGCAAAACCAAACGAACTTTTTTAAATAATTTTTTATACCCTGATAGTTTTTAAGAAAATACAGTTTACGTTAGCTATTAATATTATCTTTAATTGCACTTAACCGCAGCAAGATCGAAAAAGTAGAACGGCAGAAATAGCTGACCAAAGTTAGTAATAAAGTCAATACTTCAATACAATCACCTAAAAGTATGCAGTAGTTATTATTTTTTTCGTTTGTTGATTTAATTAAATTTGTCAACTGTAGCTGACACTCCTTGAGCAGTCGGAATGTTTTTTATAGAGTTCACACCAATGCGGCTCATTAAATGATTTTCTCATGTCAAATGGCCATCAAATTTAATTTGACAAAAGCCAAGCAGAAGTCGAGCGTGCAATTAAATGGCCAATTGACTTGGGTTGAGTTGGGTTTGGTTTTAACACCTGCACGCAACAAGCTAAAGTCTTAAGGCTTCTATCTTCTTGGACAAAGCCAATTTCCGTTCATTTTATTGTAATGACAGCCAAAATTTTAATAAGCATGCATTAGGCCAAAGCCAAAAACTGAAGCCGAACATTCGACCCGAAATAAGTTAGTCATTGTTTGTGTGTGTGTTTTGTAATTATCCAAAAAGGAGATTTTTAGGGTTCGCCTTTGCTGTCACTTGGCAACCCTGGCACGTATTTGGCGGCTCTGCGGCTCTGCCTATAAAATGCCACTTAAATCCAGCCGAATCCGCCAGACGACAGCGCTGGAAAAAAGCAGACGCCTTGCGGCTGTCCGGCTGTCCATCTGTCCGTCTGTCCGACTGTCGTAGGGGCCAAAGAAAAACAATTAATATTAGCGTATGCAACAATAACCTTTTGTTTTTAGTGGCAGCCACAATGCTGTCGTCCGCGGGGCACTTCAAGTCCTGCCTCCTGCCACTTTCGTCCTGCATGCAAGCGTTGGGGCAGTCAAAACGGATTCTTGCCCTGCAGGTGAAATAAATTATTATTTATTACGGTCATTAGGGCTTAATGGCGGCAATGATGTCCACCACCACGCACAGGCAACGGATCCTGCCACGACCACGAACACGGACACGGCTTTAACTTCCACTCCAACTACAACTACGACTCCGGGTCCAACTCTGACTGCGACTCCGTCTCCGACTACGACTTCCGCCGCTTAATCGAAAACGAAAGAGAAAACATTTTGCGGCCGGACAACCTTTTGTGGCATCGTGGACCCGTTTTTAATGGCAACCGGTTCACATTATGCGGCGCACGGCGTATTGTCCTTGAAAATATTACGCATAAACAAAAAGAAATCCGGCGGGCAAAGCGTTTTATCGTAAATTCAGAGGCATTATTATCTGCACAGGCGTGTGAAAAATATATATTTATGCATTGCCAAAAAAGGCCAAAAAGCGTAGCATAATTTAGGCTTATAACACACACACACACTCATACACACACTCACACACACACACATGTAGAAGCATATTAATGGTGCTTCCACCTGACACATTGTAAATTCAAATGCATTTCTATGGCAGCTGTGACTCAGCTGAGAGTTCAGCTGCAAACTCAGGCCCCAAAAAACTTGGCCCACAGCCTTTTACCGCAAAGTGAAAACAATCAATCAAAAAATATATGCATATGTGTTGTTGTTGCCTGTTGGCCAAATGGAAATGTGAGAAAATTGTGAAATGCCTTTGCTTTGGACGAAAATTAATTTCATGCAGGCGACAATTTCCATAAAGATTTTTTTCTGGCGTGCTAAGAAACAAACGCCAGAAATCATATGAGAAATATCAAGTATACGCGACGGTGACTGGCAACAATTGTGCACAGTGTGCAACACTGATTTATTTACCACGCGAGCATTATTCGTTTGTGTTATTATTATACCAGCAACAACAACTACAATTGCAACTGCAACGACAACAGCAACAACAACTGCAATTGCAACTGCTGCAGCAGCAACAACTTCAATTTTGAGGCCAAACTTTAACTCTCGCTTGCTTTTTATACCCGTTGCTTTAAAAATAAGTGAAAGGGTATATTCTGTTTGTTGGAATATATGTAACAGGGAGACGGAAGCATCTCCGTCCCTATAAAGTATATATATTCTTGATCAGCATCAATCCTCACCTTTAGCAGCATTATACTTTTAATGAAAAAAAAAAAAAAAATACTTTAAGGGTTGCTAGATTTATGTTGCCTACTTTTAAGGTGTTTGTTAGATTTTTGTTGCCAACTTTTAAGCTGTTTGCTAGATTTTTGTTGCCTACTTTTAAGGTGTTTTTTTTTGGATTTTTGTTGCCTACTTTTAAGGTGCTTGCTAGAGATTTAGGTGGTTTTTAAGGTGCTTGTTGGATTTTTGTTGCCTACTTTTAAGGGTAATTTTTTTAAATGTTATTCTTAGTTTGTAATTTTTTTAATCCTTTAATATATATTGAAAAAAGTAAAGGGTATTCTATGGTTGGGATCTCGACTATAGCCTTTCCCACTTGTTCTTTCTCTCTCTCTCTCTCTCTCTCTCTGTGAAGTTGGCAATTTCTGACACAAAATTACATGCACTCTATTTACATGTGTGTGTGTGTGTGTGTGTGTATGTGTACATGTAATTGCGCTTGTAGTTGTGTGCGCAGTCTTTGTTGCAGTCGCCTTACCCTCATCCCCGCTTTAACCGCTCCTGTTTCTTTGATAAATGCGCATAATTTCAGTAGTTTTACTTGAAGTAGTGTGTGTGCTGTGGTTGTGTGTGACTGTGTGTGGGTGTGTGTGGGTGTGTGTAATATTCTGCTGCTGCTGTGCTGTGCTTTATTGTTCACAGCGCCGCGTTAAACATTATGCCAGCTGGGTGGTTTGTCTTGGCGGAATTATGAAGACGATTACATGACTTTATAGGTGACTATAAGTTAGTGTGCGTGTGTGTGTGTGTGTGTGACACGTGTGTGTGTGTGTGTGGTGTTGGGCGTGTCACTGCCATGTGTATATTTATGAGCAGCGATGCGCTGACGCAAGTTTAATGAAATACCTGCCACGATTTATGAGCTAGTTGACTACGAAAAAGAGCAGAGAAAAAAGCTGGAAATTAATTTTTTATGAAAACAGTGCTGTCTAGCACTATTAGTCATGCTGTGCACCTTTAAAGCGGCATAGTTTCAAGCTATGCCAACATTAACATCAGCTGCAAAATTTGGTTTTATTTGAGATATTTATTTTGTTGGTTTCGCTGGAATCCAGGTGACACAAATAAATGTGGTGTCCCATTTAGCAAACATTTTTTGCCCCCCAAATATTTGCAGTGATGTTGCTATTCAATTCAGTTCGGGGGAAAAAACTGTTATCCTGCGTTTTCCTGTAAATAATTCAACTGAAAAATTCATAAAGCAGTGCCACATACCTGTCGTATCTCTATCTCTCTCTCACACTCACTCCCTCTCTCTCTCTCTTACTCTTTCTTTATCATTCTTTTTGTGATTGTTTTGCACGTTTGTTGTTGTTTTTCTTTAATTGTTTAGAAAATAAATCAGCGAAGCCCCGAAATAAGTTGACAACACCACTTGAAATAAAATGGAGAAAGCGAGCTGGCTAAATGGAGCAGTGTGTGTGTGTGTGTGTGTGTAGGTGTGTGTGTGTGTGGTGCCGTGTGCCGAGCGGAAACGGAACTAACAAAGCACAAAACGAGCAGCGCAAAAAACAAAAACAAAAGCAACATAAAAACTCGCCTAGAAAAAAAACTATAAAAATTTGAAAAGAAAAAAATGAAACGAACGGAAAACAAAATTGCCAAACTAAAACTGCAGTCACGGAATAAAAAAAAAATAGCAGCACAACTCCGCAGTGGGTGTAAATACACACCCTCCATATGTATACACACACACACACACACACACACACACATAACGAAGTTTTGTTGGTGTAACAAGCATGGCAGAGCACAAAACAATTTACGAAAATTTGTACAATTTCTAAACTTAAATAAACAGCGAGAATGGTTTTATTTTTATTATAACTGCCACCATTTCAGTTTACACACACAAATACACACACATATACACACAAATACATTCACATTATGGCCAACCATAAAGGGAACTAAACTAAACCAAATGACGTCTTAAATATTTTGGTAAAACTGTTTGAATCGCCTGCAAAGTAAATTGCAAACTTAATGAGCTGTTGACGTTTAAGCCATACGGAGCTTATTTTGGCCGTAATTAAAGCGAATACGCTTGAATTAAAACCGTACACGCCACACTTTTTGGCCAAAATATTCCAACTCAAGTTCAACAAACCATCGCTGGCATGCAATGACATCAAATAATCCAAAATGCCATTGTACTTTTTAGTAGTAAATTAACAAGCGTCGCTTGGTGACGTGAAACACACACAGATACACACCCACACACACACAGCATGCAAGTGAGAGAGAGAGAGAGAGAGAGAATAAAAAGAGAGAGAGAGCGGACAGTCTGGCTTAAATTGAAAAACTTTTGCAACTAGCAAGTTCTTTTTCGAATCCTTGTTATTTTCGTTGTTGTAAGCTGCTAACAACTTGGCAGAGATTCATTGCACAAACACACACACCACAACAACACACATACACATACACTTTAAATGCATATGCGTGGCAGCAGGCGATTTTAAGCAGCTTAAAACCCCTTTTTAAAATGCCTCCACACTGCGTATACTTAACGTGACAAACTCTGGCAATGGCAACTAATTGTGTGACTGCAAATGAAGCAGAAGCTTAAAGTGATTTAATTCAGAACAAAATGAATACAGATTTGTATAGAGAAATATTGAAAATATATAGAAATTCAAGAATGCTTTAAAAAGTCGTATACTAATGAAAGTATTTTAATCTGTTATGATTCGCCTTTGACAGACATCAAAGCATCATTGCAGACACTGGAAAAATTACAGAGAATTCCAAAATTTTCATTTAGAGCATTTTTGTTTTATTCTAGTTTTAATTTCTTGCGAAAAGGTTTTACAAATAAAGGCCGTATGAAAATATATTTAAGTAAAATGCTAGTGCGATTTCAATTTAAATTGTAATCCTTTTAAAGCGATTAGTTTGATTGCAGCTGTTTGAAATACGACACAAAAAGAAAATGTTTAAATATATTGTAAAGAGAAGCCATGTTGCTTTAAATATTTAATTAAGTAAAAGTTCGAAATATATGCTTGCTAAAGGAAATGTAAAGGAAACTTTTAACATACTTTGATTTAAAGTTCATTTGATTCTGGTTTGATTAATGCAAATTGTAAGCCAATTTTATACGCACAACATACAATTGCTCAATTATTTAAAATAGGAATAAAAATAAAAAGTGTGCCCAAAGTACATATATAAAAATGGCGCAAATTAAAGTCATTCAAGTGCAGTGCACCGGAAACGGAAATGTGCGCAAAACAATTACGTGTGAGTAGCAAACGAGAGACAGAGAGAGGGAGAGTGAGACAGGGAGAGAGAGAGTGGGAAGTTAAGGGAAATGCAGTGAGGGAGAGAGAAATAAGCTGACACTTATACACACACACACACACACTCACACACTCACACTTATACATATGTAGATCTCAGTCCATTACAATTGCGAGAGCAACAACAACAAGAAATTCAACTGGTCAGCACTTTAAGTGAATTTATATAATGCGCATTTTTATGTTGGCACTCAAGTGCAATCAAAATGCGTTACGCGTAATTTCACAACTGCAATTGGCAACAAAAGAGGGTAAAAGGAGGGAGACAATCCACAATATAGGCCACAATATGGACATTGTTATGTGCTCTGCTTATTTATGGCCAAAATGGCAATATAGTTGCCTTTGGTGTGCCATTGAAATGGCTAATGACTGGCTCTTAACATGGCTAAAATGCAAATCTGACTATGTACACTCAGAAAAAAATATAACTTAAAGTGGTAAAAAATTGTCTACATTTTAAGGACATTTTAACTAAAAAAACAGTCGAGGATACATTAACTTAAATTTAGGTGCCCCATTACCTAAAAATGTTTAGTCTATAAATAACCTTTTTAGGTAATTAATAACCTTTTAGGTAATAAAATACACTTTCCTAAAATTTAAGGAATATTTTTTTTCTGAGTGTATATTAGTGTGTGTGTGTAATGCAGCGTGGTTATCTAATTTAACCGACAGCTGTAATTGCGTGCATTAGCATGGCTAATTAAAAAGCCAGCCAGGCAACACCTGCGGGTCTCAAATTGATAACAGGAAAAAGTTCTATAACAGCATTTAACAGTTGAAACTTTCAGCTCACTCACACTCACATATGCGGGCCACACATGCCACACATTCCTGCCACACTTGGTTGCTGCCACACACTGAAAATGCCCTTAGCAATTTGCTGCAACAACAAATGCTTTTAATCAACGAGCATTTGTTGCCGAAAGCCCGAGAAATAAATATAAATAAGGCAAAGCTATTTGTTTGGCTTTTGCTAACGACTCCCCAATGCAATTGGCGCATCCATCATACGCACTGTGGTCCAGTTCAGTTCAGTTCAGCACGGTTCGGTATTAGTTGTGCTGTTTTTGTTGGATTTCATTTCAGTTTCTTATGTGTGTGTGCGAGCAGCCAGAAATGTATCTGCAAATCCCCAAATAAACATTTAAATAATTTACTACGGCCTCTCAATTACTGTCAACAATAATATTGCGCACAGTTGCATATGAAATATTTATGACTGTCTTAGTGTGTGTTACTCTCTCTCTGTGTGTGCCATGTGGCATGCCGTTACATTTCCGACAGCGACAGCAACAACAACAACGACAACGACAAAGGCACAAGCTCAGTGCATTATGCAACAACAACAATAACAACAACAAGAACAACGAGAACAACAGTCGCCTGCCATGACAAACAAAAGCTACAAAATGAAGTATGAGGTCAACATACAACAAAACAAACACAAACACAAGCACAAACAACAAAAGAAATGCACATGATTGTCGCTTGAAACTTGAGCCACAGCAACTAACCTCATGACATCAGCTTTTTGGTTTTCAACTTATTACAATTTCCATATAACCTCCAACGCGCCCGAGGAGCCTGCAGCAGGACATCCCCTCCCCCTACCCCTCCCTGAATCACCCCCTCCCCTTTATATGTTCCAACAAAATGCAAACAAATGTGCATATGCACTGCGAGTGCTATGAAAAGAAAGCACAATGAGCACAAATATAGCAAAAGGAACCAGAAACAGCAACAGAAACAGAGACTGTGACGAAGAGAAAGGGAGATGAAGAGAAGGAGAGTACACTCAGAAAAATATGCTATACTAAAATTAGGTACGACCGTACTTGAATTTATATAGTTTCGTTCTTCAAATTTTAAGATTGGTGTGTGCTAAATATCTTGAATTAGATATGAATTAATTTTAAATTTAAAATTCTGACTGACCCATTCCAAACTTATTGAGAATATATAAGATCATGGAAAATACATAATACGTGACTCTAGTTTAAGATACCTTCAGAAATAACTGGGATATTTCTACTTAACTAGTTTAAGATTTTTTTGTACTTCAAATAATTTTTTTTTTCTAGATTGAATGGATGTTAAAAATAAGAACTTTTTTTAAAAAGTACGTTTTGGGATATTTCTTTTTCATTGTTTCTCATAAATGAATTAATTATGACAATGATTAATACTAGAAATAAGTACATTTTAGGTTTAGTTCAAGATTTTTGTGTTCTTAAAGTAGTATGTTTTTAATTTTTACAGACTTGAATTAAAGCCAAAAAGTGCTCCCGACAAATCTCATTTTAAGATTTCCGAACTTGAAATAAGATTATTGTTCTTAACTTTAGAAATTCCGAACTAGAGATCGATTGTGCTTGAAAATGTCCTGTTAAAGTACGGAAATCTTGATTTTTTTTTTAGAGTGTAAGAGAAAGAGAGAGGGAGAGAGGGAGAGTAGGAATGAGAGGGGAATAAAGTAGAAGGCAGTGCCAAATGCCATGTCCTTCATAGAGAGAAGAGCAGTTGCCCTTGTCGCCCAGTTGCAAACGTCGTTGGAGGCGTGGCAAGGGCTGAAGAGGGAGAGAGAAAGGCAGAGGGAGCGGTAGCGGGAGAGGGAGCAACTGCTGTGGGGGTCTTTAAGTTTTATGGCACCATTGTGTCAAGATAATAATATGTACGACTACGAGAACGTCTCTCTGTGTTTGTATGTGTGTGTGTGTGTATACGTGACTGCATTTAAGTGCATAGTTGTGTTGTACACAAAGTGAGTGAATGAGAGAGAAAGAGAAAGTAAAACGCAGACATTGGTAGACATTAAATAGCATTCCTCTTGCATGACATTTTGCCAGCGAATTACTCTAAACTGCAGCATTTGATACGAAAGAAGCAAAGTAGCAAATAACTACAGGCAACACATGAAACCACCCAAAACACCACCTAAAAAACCACCCAAAAAACCACCCAACCAGCAGCAGCTACTTTTATCAATTTAAATGAATTGCACACAAGTGTGTCATAAATTCATGCCGCATGACATTTGTTAATGTTGTTTTTTGGACGCGTTGCTTAATTAAATATCATACCATAGTTATACTCAATACACACACTCACACTCACACACACTTAATGCTGCTGTGTAATTAAAATGAGAAGAGTCCGCAAATTTGCAATTTTAATGCTATAGCATTAACTGTCTAGTCGCCTGTCAGAGGCATGAAATTATAATAAATACAAACACCTTTCGGTTCATTGACGTCAGCTGCGAGTCTAGATTTCGCTCTGTAGCAAATATAAAACAAAACAAGTGGGAAAGACTATAGTCGACATCCCGACCATAGCATACCCGTTACTTATATCAATATATATAAAAGTAATTTAAGGAAAAAAAAAAAAAAAAATTACTGTATACTTTTAGGCGATTGTATTGAAATAATAACTTTATTAATTACTTTGGTTGACAACATTCCAACAAACACAATATACCCTTTTATTTATTGCTAAGTAACGGGTATAAAAAACAAAACGCAGATAAGAATTACGAGTTTGCTGAAAAGTTTTGACCAAAATTGTTGGATGTAGTTTTTATGATACAAAATACAAAAATACCTTCGGACCGTGCAGACGTGTTTCTTTAAAGCGCTCCGAATTAATCAAAATTAAATAGTACTCAAGTGCAGTAAAAATATAAAATTAGGCCAAGAGCCCCATAGTGCGATGCGCACGACCATCCATTTAGTTTTGAAAGTGTAATTAAACAAATATATAAACTATTAGCAAATCAAATATAATTTGAATTGAGCAAGTGTTAACTTCAATGAGTCACTACGATACCCGTGCCCAACGTCAGCGCGAGCAAGACGAGCGGCGACTCTCTTTGGCGAAAAATAACGCTTACTTTAGCTTTGTCGCAGAAGCAAAACCACCAACGCAACACACAACAGCCGAAAAATCAAAGCAGAACCTCTTAGCCGTAGAAGATGTGAGAGCGCGTTCTTGCTCTCCGATTTTACCAACTACAACTCCAAAAACCTGGAGCGAAGAGTGTGCCTCTCCATTACCGACCCCCTCACCGCGGAATCCCCTATCACCACCAAACTTGCCCGTACAAGTCGCTGCTGCTAACGCTACGGCAACAACAACGTTAACTGTGTCAACAGTCGTCGTACCATCTTTTGCTGACCAAGCGCAAGCTCTTTCAACTACTGCTTCGATTGCAAGCGCAGCGTCAAAAGCAGCGGGTCCGGCTAGGCAGACCGGAATGGATCGCTACATTCAAATAAAGCGAAAACTTAGCCCACAAAAAACACGGGAAAATAAATCAAAAATTAACCGCGGTAACTCAAACCAAACTGCTGGGGACCAAGTAAACACCAACAATAGGTTTGCACCGCTGGCTGATACTATCAACGACCAGCCTACCGAAGCTGAAAATGGACCAAAAAAACTAAAGCCCCCACCTATATTCATTCGGGAAAAGATATCCAACGCATTAGTGAACAAGATCGTTGACCTAGTTGGAAACAACAATTTTCATGTCGTTCCTTTAATTAAAGGGAACATTCACGAAATCAAGCTTCAATCAAAAGACGAGGAGCATTTCCGTAAAATCTCCAAGTATCTAAATGAAGCTAAGAAAAACTTCTACACTTATCAACTAAAAAGCAGCAAGGGCCTGCAGGTTGTAATTAAAGGTATTGAACCGGATGTAACCCCTTCCGAGGTCGCAAGTGCGTTAAAAGAGAAGGGCTTTCTCGCTAAGAGAGTTACAAATATCTTAAACAAAAACAAAATTCCGCAACCTCTCTTCAAAGTTGAGCTGGAGCCAGATAGTAAAGCTCCAAAGAAAAATGAAGTGCACCCGATCTACAAACTACAGCTCCTGTTGCATCGCCGGATCACTGTTGAGGAACCACACAAACGGAATGGTCCAGTTCAATGCTCAAACTGCCAGGAATATGGGCATACCAGGACGTACTGCACGCTACGTTCGGTATGTGTAGCTTGTGGAGACTCCCATGGTCCTGATTCCTGCCAAGTCAACAAGAATGACCCTAGTACAAAAAAGTGCGGAAACTGCGGTGGAAATCACACAGCTAATTACAGAGGCTGTCCAGTGTACAAGGAACTAAAAAGCCGCATCCGACGTGTACCAACAGCACGCCATCCGCACCTGCTAGGTGCAACTATAGCTTCCCAAACTACACCCGACGTCTTCTTCGCCAAAGCAGCCAGGTCCTCATTTGGTCCCGCGAACACTGTCAACGGCATATCTTTCGCCAATGTTTTAAAATCTGGCCTTCAAAAATCAGCTCCCTCAGCAGCGCCCCCAAGGGTAATACAAGAAGATTCGAGTATGGATAACGCGCAGCAGCCCATGCAGCAGTCACAAAGCCCTATTGAAACGATGATCTTCACCCTACAACAAAGTATGATGGAGTTCATGTCGTTTATGAGATCAACTATGCAAAATCTTATGCAAAATCAAAACACCTTGATACAGATGCTTGCATCTCAACAATCCAAATAATCAATGGCGCCCCTACGAATATCTCTGTGGAACGCCAATGGTGTTTCACGGCATAAACTTGAACTTACCCAATTCCTACACGACAATCACATTGATGTAATGCTGCTTTCTGAGACGCACCTTACTAACAAATACAACTTTCAAATACGTGGATACGTATTCTACGGCACAGATCATCCGGATGGAAAAGCACATGGTGGTACCGGTATTTTAATAAGAAACCGCATCAAACACGAATTCCACAAAAGGTTTGCGGCAAACTATCTACAAGCCACATCTATAATTGTACAATCGGACATCCGCAATCTTACTATAGCCGCTGTATATTGTCCTCCCCGCTTTACAATCTCTGAAGATCAATTCATGCAATTCTACAATTCACTGGGACAGCGATTTATAGCAGCAGGAGACTACAATGCGAAACACCCGCACTGGGGTTCTCGCCTTGTGACCGCAAAAGGAAGGCAGCTATACAACGCAATCATCAAGCCAAGCAACAAACTCAACTATGTTTCTCCGGGTAGTCCTACATACTGGCCAGCAGACCCCAACAAACAACCAGACTTAATAGATTTTGCTGTGACAAAAAACATCCCACGCAATCTGATAAGCGCCGTAGCACTTCCGGATCTTTCATCCGACCACTCCCCCGTGTTATTAAATCTACTCCAATCCCCGGAATATGTGGAATATTCTAATAGACTCACAACACACAGAACCAACTGGCTTAAGTACAAGAAATACGTTAGCTCTCACCTCGATCTTGCTCCGCAGTTCAACATCGAAGCGGACATCGACTGCTCTGCTGACTTATTAGAATCAGTACTTGTTGCAGCAGCTAAGATCTCTACTCCACAACGCGCGCATGTGCAGACGAATAAACGTAAAACTAATCTTCAAATAGAACAACTTGTTCTGGAAAAGCGACGATTGCGACGTGAATGGCAGTCTCACCGGTCGCCATCTACAAAACAACGCTTTAAAGATGCTTCACGCAGGCTCAGCAAAGCTCTTAAGCATGAAGAAGCAGATGCCCAACGCCGCTACATAGAGCAATTATCACCAACCAGTACCAAGCATCCTTTGTGGAGGGCTCACCCTACACTCAGTGCGCCGATCGAAACGGTAACGCCTATAAGAAACTCGTCAGGCTGTTGGGCCCGTAGCGACAAAGACAGAGCTAACACATTTGCTGCTCACCTACGTCATGTATTCCAACCAAACCCCGCAACAAATTCGTTTTTACTATCATCCTGTGTATCTGATAGTCCTGGCGAGCCTGAACCACCTGAATTTCGTCCAAATGAAATTGTAAAAGTCATAAAAGAACAGATGAAACCAAAGAAAGCTCCAGGCTGCGATCTAATAACTCAAGAAATGATCATTGAACTTCCAAACTGTGCTATTTCCCTCATCTGTAAACTTTTCAACGCGATTACAACCATCGGCTACTTCCCAAAAAAATGGAAGAAATCGGTCATTATAATGATTCCCAAACCAGGAAAAGACCATACAATACCATCATCGTACAGACCAATTAGCCTACTACCGTGCTTGTCTAAGCTTTTTGAAAAATGCCTCTTGACGCGCATAATTCCTCATCTGAGAAGACACAACACAATCCCAACACATCAATTTGGCTTCCGAGAAAAGCATGGAACTATCGAGCAAGTTAACCGAATAACATCAGAAATACGTACAGCATACGAACATCGGGAATACTGCAGCGCAATATTCCTCGACGTCTCCCAGGCCTTCGATCGAGTGTGGCTTGAAGGTCTCATGCATAAAATCAAATCGACGCTCCCAGTGTACACTCATAAGCTTCTCGAGTCGTACCTCTACAATAGAGTCTTCGCAGTGAGATGCAACACCACTACATCTGATGATCATATTATAGAAGCTGGAGTTCCCCAGGGAAGTGTATTGGGACCAACACTATACATAATTTACACAGCGGACATCCCCATAAACGAGCGGCTAACAACATCTACGTTTGCCGACGACACCGCAATTCTTAGTCGTTCCAGATGCCCCATTGAAGCAACAGCACGTCTATCTGAACATTTGGCGGTAGTAGAGAAATGGCTAGCCGACTGGCGTATTAAAATAAATAACCAAAAGTGTAAACATATCACGTTTACTCTCAACATGCAAACATGTCCTCCGTTAGCACTGTCTAATACGCAACTCCCACAAGCCAAAGAAGTAACGTACCTTGGCGTTCATCTTGATAGGCGGCTTACCTGGCGTCGCCACCTTGAAGCAAAAAAAACGCAGATTAAGCTAAAAGCTAATAACCTTTATTGGCTTTTGAATCCCCGATCTCCTCTCAGCTTAGACTACAAGGTCCTACTCTACAATTCCACCATAAAACCAGTGTGGACCTACGGCTCGCAGCTGTGGGGAAACGCGTGCAGTAGCAATATTGATGTCATCCAGCGAGCACAATCAAAAATCCTGAGGACTATCACTGGGGCACCATGGTATGTTCGAAACGAGAACATTCATAGAGATTTGAACGTTATATATGTCAAAGATGAGATAGCAAGACAAAAAGCGAGCTACAACATTAAACTATCTTCACACCCAAATCCTCTTGCTCAAGGGTTAACTCGGGTTTGCAGTCGGACCCGCCTTAAACGAAACGACCGTCCAGCCCAGCAATAAACCCTTGGGGCACCGTAGATCATATTAAGTCAACATGACTGTTAGTTAAGCTTAAAATATAAGATTTGATAAACTTATTGTAAGTCTCCCTTGGAGAAGATTCAATAAATAAAGGCAAAGTAATAAAAAAAAAAAAAAAAAAAAAAAAGTTTTTATGAGCTAACTCGTAAGCATAAAAAAGAACTCAGATATAACTAAAGTCATTCGTGCGTGTGGACAGATAAATACAAATTTATAAAAACAACTTAACTCAACAATATTCCCAAGATACTGGAACAATTGTTGGATCATTTATTAGACCATTCTTAACACTGAGAAAGAGAGCAACAACTGAAGATTTCGACTACTTATTTAGCATAAACTGTGGCAAGTCTCTCTCTCTTTCTCTATCTCTCTCTCTCTCTTTCTCTATCTCTCTCTCTCTTTCTCTCTCTCACTCTCTCTCTCTCTCTCTCTTGTTGACCTATAAACAATGTGGCAAATTTGCTGTCACAATAAATAAATTCCATTTCGTATGCAAATGTATGGAAAGCTTACAGTTTTGTATACACAATTAGGTCGGGGTTTTTTGAGCCAATGTCCAAGATGCCCAATTACTATAGAAAATGCTGTTTAGACCAGCGGGCAATTCAATTAATTTCAGCTGAAGCAAATCCCCTCAACGGACTCATAAAACGCAGCAGCAACTTCTCAACATTTTCACATTTTCACAGTCGCAATCGAAATTCTGTTGTCGCATTTGAATTGGGTTAATTGGCAGGTTACAGTCAAAGCCAAACAACTGGAAATTTTTAATACAATAGGTTCTCATATTAAAAACAAATTTACTTTTTCTAGACAATAGAATTAACACGCTATTAAATGCATATTTTGTGACAGTTAAAAGAGTTTTGAAAAGAATATTGTAGATTATTGAATAAAAGAAAAGAGGAAAAGCATTGTTAAAGAAAATGTAAAGACTAATAAGTGAAGAGTTGCAGAAACTGTTTATAATTCTTATTTCTAATTTACTCAATTTCAACAACGATTGATTTTAGACTGCAAATATTTGTTCAACAATTTTAATTATTAAATTCAAGTTTTCTTGTAAGCTTGAGTAAAGATAACTTACTTTTAAAAGGCACAATTGCTATTGAATATTATTATCATATTTAATATACTTATATGTAATTTTCTTAATTTTCATTTCTTTACAGAGTGCATTAAGAGAGCCAGATAAATATATCTTCATAGGCAGCAGCCGGAAAAAAGCAACTGCTTGAAAAGACATTACACATTACACATTAAAAGTGATTCATCATCGACGTGACGCGAATGTTGTTGTAGTAACAAGAAACAAAAACAAAAACAAAAGGCAGCAAAAGCAAAAAGAGCCACTACAGCAAATTGAATGTAATTTCATAAAAAGCGAGTGTTAATTTTTTGCTGTGCGACACAATAGTAACAGCAGCAACAACAACAGCAACAGGAACAACAACAGCCACGTTGTCACAATGGCAACAATACATACTCGTGGCTTAATGTGCTAATGCGCAGTGACATGAAAAATGATGGAGAACATGCAAGTTTTGCCCTGTCGCCCAATACGAACAGCAGAAGGAACAAACTAGCCAACTTATGGTAAAAGAAAAGCAGCAAAAAATATCTATATAGAAAGAGGCGAACAACAAGCTGCAAATTTGATACATATATAGAAAAGTAGTGAGTATCGTTGTCACGGCGCCATAGAAAAGGAGAAAACTGGATACTGACAACAACACATTGACAAGCGACAACAAAGCGATACGAAAATAAAGAAAAGAAAAGAAAAATAAAGAAAAGGCTGCACTGCACATCGAAGAAGAAGAAGAAGTAACAACAGCAACAGCATCATTTATCAGCGCATCAGCCAGACAACAACAACAACAACAACTACTAGAATAAGAGACACAACATATGTGTGTGTATGTTTGGGTGTTGTGGCATTGTGAACGCCATTGCTGAAAGGAAACAGCGCGTTCATTCAAAAAGCCATTAACCCTAATAAGTAGGCAACAAAAAACGGCAGCAACAACAGCAGCAGCATCGATGTGATAGTTGTTGTTGTTGCTGTTGCAGTCGAAAACGCCACAAGAAGAAGAAGAAGCAGCAGAAGCAGCAGCAGCAGTAGAGTAGCGGAAGTTGTTGTTGTTGTCGCTGTTCAACACGTAAACGTTAACCGAGGGTTGCCACAAATGTTGCTGCCACGGCTGCTGCGACAGCGGCTGCTGCGTTTGCCGCTGCATTTAATGGAACTGCGCATCTTGCTGCTCTGCCTGCCAACGCTGCTCTTGGCCACCACCTTAGAGCCAGGTGAGTCACACGAACAATTGCCTAACCCGTATACTCCCAGCGATACCATATGGTACCAAGCAATGGGCATTTACTAAGACTTCATTTTCAG
Source organism: Drosophila falleni (assembly GCA_035045575.1). NCBI lineage: Eukaryota > Metazoa > Arthropoda > Insecta > Diptera > Drosophilidae > Drosophila > Drosophila falleni. The sequence continues at coordinate 12,370,384 of JAWNOV010000011.1, forward strand.
ACAACATATTAACATTAGACTAACTTTAATATGTTATTCTAAGAGAAAATTGTTTTCTCTAATAGTAGGCAACACAATTTTTGCCCATATAAGTAGGCAACACTATTTTTGCCCATATAAGTAGGCAGCACTATTTTTTCACTCTCATAAGTAGGCAACACTATTTTTTTCTCACAAAAGTAGGCAACACTTTTTTGTCCATATAGGTAGGCAACATTATTTTCTTACCCACATAAGTAGGCAACACTATTTTTGCTCACAAAGTAGGCAACACTATTTTTTGCCCATATAAGTAGGCAACACTGTTTTTGCCAATGCGAATTCTATCAGTTTGGTTCTGAAATCTCAACAAACAAAAAACTTTTTCGTACCAAAACTTCATTTTCGATGTATCGTCCCATGGCAGCTATATGATATAGTTAACCGATCTTTACCAAATTAAGTCAGGATGTATAAAACCACCTTAAATGCATATTCTGTGAGTTTGGTTAAGATATCTCAGAAAGCAAAAAAGTTTGCCATACTAAAGGTGAATTTGACCCCGATTGTTCCTATGACAGCTATGTTATATAAACGATATACTGCACCGATTTGAACCAAATTTGGTCATATATATCAAGCAGTAGCCCCCCTGTTGGATAAAGCTGTGTTTATTACATTTTTTTCTCAAATATTCGTGTTTTGTAGTATTAAATAAACCTGTATCCTGTTATACCCTGCGTTGCCATATGGTAACGATTCAGATTCAGAACGATTCGGGTTAATTAATTCAAACCACTGTCGAGTGCTCTGTGCTCGGGTTTTAGTGGTCTGGCAATTCAATTGCAAATGGCAAATGAAATTTTCACGCGCTCCTCAAAGTATGCAGCAGTTTATTTTATTATTTGCATTCAACAAACTCTTCTTCGCCTTTAGGGCCAACACACCACAATTAAAAGCCTAATGCCAGACAGTGGGGGGTAAAGAACTTTACCAATTTACGGATTTATTATGCCAGAACATTTTATTATGCCAGCAGCGCGTTAAATTTCAGTCAAATTCGAGCGCTAAGTATTCACCTGCGGCTAAAACTTTCACTCAAAATCTACGTATTTATATTAATAGAAGACGTTGAATTATTATAGAATACTTTAATGTTTGCCATTCATTTTGTAAATGGAATGCCAAGGCAAACAGCTATAAAAGAGAGAGAGGCAGTTGGGACTCTCAAGTGGCTCCGTTACAGTTTTTCTCGAGTTTCATTTTCCATTTTCGTTTACGTTTTGGTTTTTCGCGTATCTTTCGGTATTTTTTTTTTATTCTTTAGCATTTTAGACGGCCAAACAATGCAGGTAAACATTTTAAAGCCGCAACGGCAATTGCTTGGCAAACAATTATTAATTTTTCATCAGAGTTCGCAGCTTTTTCGAGCTCGCGGCATTGTCGAGTTTTTGACCTTTTGCTAATTTGCTTTAAATGGACGAAGGCGCCTAAAAGCATGGCACACCCAAACGCTTTTGTTTGGTTGTGTTGTGCAGTGTATAAGTGTGTGTGTGTGTGTGTGTGTGTGTGTGTGTGTGAGTGTGAGTGCTGAACGGCGTCACGTATACGCATCGTTAGCCCCGCTAAGTTATGACCAACACGTAACATTCACAAATAATAAGGATAATGAAAAATACACAGGGGAGAGATTAGCGTTAAGGGGCAACCCGCCATTTGTTGTTGATGTTGTTGTTGCTACTGTTGCCCTTGTGGCTTTGGTTTTGACCTAAAAGCCCCCCTCGTGAAGAAGAGTCTGAGTGTGTTTGCCACTTCTTCAATTTTTTATTCCGGTTTTTTGTTGTTGCTGCTGTTGTTGGCTGGCCAAACGCGTTACGCATAAATTATCAACGTAGCAACGGCGACACCTTATCGGATCGCCGGGCCGCTCATTACGCAGCCTCCGGGAGCTGAGAATTGAAGACTGGGAACTGAGAACTGCGAACTGGGAACTGGGAACTGAGTACTGAGAAGTGAGTGCAACTCGCGTGACAGCGCAGAAATTGAAAATTTATTGCCACGCCTTGTGGCCAGAAAAATCTGTACCAAAAACAGCAAGAGCAACCGTTAAAAAAAGAGACAACAGCAAAACAATGTGAAACTTTTTTAAATTGACTTTTAAAGTGCGCTGTGAGTTATGCAAATAATGCTCAAAATAGAATAAAAGTAAAGCAAGCGTATAACTTTCATTTGCAAAATGGCGAGAGAGTTGAACTTCATTCGACAAATATTGAAGCTGGCAAACAAATTCCCAGAAACATTCGAGTTTTCTCTATTCGTTGACTTATGACAAGAGTCCTAAAGGAAATAATATAAAGAAGAAAAAATACTTTTGTTCTGCACGACAAATTTATGATACTCTAACAGAACTCTGTACTGTATGGGAGCTATCTTTATATATAAAACTGTTTGTCCTGACTGACTGATGTTCGTGGAGCCGAAACGGTAAGGCGAAGAAGGTTGAAATTTGGGCACAACAAAGCTGAGAAAATTTTATCGTGCAATTAAACGGCTTTTTGCACTTTCGCACTGGAAGTAAGTCAAATTTGTGTTTTAACTTTACATACACCCAAAAATACTATCTTAAATTCAACATCTATTTTTATATTTAATCCTCCGATACGCTTTCTTTAAAGCCTTACATTATTCATGGACAATTATAAGACACTTTGCAAGGGTATTAAAACGGTGAAGTCAGCTAAGCACTTTTCACCTGACAGGCAACAAGAGCAGCTAAAACACACGTGTCAACTTCTCTGTGCTTTCCTCTGTCTGTCTCATTGTCTCTTTGTATCTCTGTCTATGTGTCTGTCTCTCTGCATATTTGCCGGCTTCAAGGTCGCCAGTTCAGCTTCACACGCACACTAGAGACACACACACACACACACACACACACACACACACACAAACACATGTACGGATAAACAACTCACATTTGCAATATTTTGTTTTGCTTTTCCTCCTTTATTTTTTTTTTTTGCTCTTTCGCCCTTTACCTTTTACTCGTATTTACACTCGCGCTCATGTTTCAAGTGCAAATGAGTTTGCCTTTCCTGTTGCCGAGTTACCTCTTCTAATGCTCCTTAAATTTTGCTATTTCGCAAATTTTCTTAGTGGTTTTAATAATAAGCTCTTGGTATTTGTAAAGCTAGACGCGCGATCTTTGGCTTAACGGGTTGAGCTCAGGTTATTGCCGACAGAGTTTGACGGAGACTGAGACGGAGAAAGAGAGGGAGAAAAAGACGGAGACTCCAGCTGAGGCAGCCAGCTTAAAAACTGCTAAGCACTTTGGCCACGCTGCCAAAGGAGCGTCGACTTAAGCAGCTTTCTGGCTTAGCTGTCGGCAGACAACACCCAACATATTGGCAGCGCATTAAAATATTACGCATACGCCATGGAAAGTCAATGGGTTGAAGATTAGACAAAGACGCTGAAGGAGAAAAATACGAGTAAAATAATAAAGTGTTTTGCGGACAGATAAATTAACATGACAAGTACGCAGCAGGACAGCAACAGCAACAGCCACGAAAATAATAACAAGTATAACAATCAGAAGTTCATGTGTCGTGTCAAGAGGCCATACAACTTAAACGCTCGCAAGATTGACAAGAAATATTTATTATTAATAATAAACATGCAAGCCACGCCACTCGCACTTGCTGACTTCATTATTTATCGCTTTTTAGTAGCCCAGTCAGGACGGCGAGCGGGGGAAATAAATGAAAAGCGAACGAATAGTGACTTCAACATAATATTTATACCCGTTACATAAAAAACAAGTAAAAGGGTATGCTGTGTTCGTTGGAATGTTTGTAATAGGGAGAAAGAGGCATTTCCGACCCTATAAAGTATATATATTTTTGATCAGCATCAACAGCTTTTTGATATAGCCATGTGTGTCTGTTCGTCTGTCCGCCCGTACGTCAGTCCGTCTGAGAGATAATTCGTTTTTTATGATAAATAACGTTATCTATTAATATTATCTATAATCCCACTTAACCTCAGTAATATCGGACAAGTAAAACTGCAGTGATAGCTAACCAAAGTTATAAATAAAGTTATTATTTCAATACAATCACCTAAAAGTATGCAGTAGTTTTTTTTAGTTTTTTTTTTTAAGTACTTTGATTTATATTAAAATAAGTAACGGGTATCCTTTGGTCGGGATCTCAACTATAGCCTTTCCGACTAGTTTTCTTTTGGCTTTGCTATTTTAGCAACACATCCGGTTTGCGGGTGGCCGTTGGGCGTCATTGGTGGCCATTTTCTATTGCTTTTTGCGCAAGTTTTATTACTGTTGCCTACTTTCAGGCATAATATAATTCACACGCCTAAGCCGCTGGCAACTGACATGCGCACGTAGAAAGCGACCAAAGGAAACCAAAAGCAACCAAAAAATATAATAAAAGCGGGAGAAAGCAAAGAAAGCTAAAAAGAAAGCGACGCGTTGAAATACGCGACTTTAGCCATTTTATTAGTTGTGCGTGTTTTTTTACTATTATCGCATTTAGACACACACACACACACACACACACACACATTTATAGTGGGGCAGGCACTTGACCTTAGACGCTGGGCGGGGCAAAACGTTGGCTTTTGTGTTTTTGTATTTGTATCTGAACATTTACATTCCTCTTTACATGCGCAATATATTTTGACTTGTCAGTTGTGCATGTGTGTGTGTGTGTTGGTGTGTGTGTGTCTCTGTTGCTGTCATGCATACAAATGCAAAAAGATAAAGAATTTATATTTTTGGCTCAGAATTATATGCTTATGCCACATATATATATAGTATATTTATTTATACATATTTTTCTTTCTTCTCTTTCTTTATTTTTTTGCTGTTTGTTTGGCCGTTTGTTTGTTTGTTTGTTGACCACAAAAAATCGACCTGACCCATCATAAAGTGGTCGAGTGGTTGAGTGGTTGAATTGGCCGCCTTTTGTTGTGCTGTTGGCATATTTTGTGTTTGTTATTAATGGCGCGTTGTTATTGTCTGCATGCTTTTAATATCCTGGCACAGATAAATATAAATACTCGCATACATGATTCTCCAATGAATTTAAACTCAATGCAGCGTGACCAAAAACTTTGACGTCAGAGAGCGCAAAACAGGCGCATAAATTACACGGCGCTAACAAAGGACAAAGCGCATGTACTAAACAAATAGGAATACGAATACGAATGCGAATACAGATTCAATAACAAATACAAATACAAGTGCAGGGCAAAGGCAAAGATGTTTACACAGATACACTGATCAAAAAAATGTTCAGAAATCAAGATTTTGTTCAAAAAACTAGAATTTTGGTATTAAATTAAGAAAACACATCTTGGTTTTAAAAACATTTCAAATAAGACTGAGTACTTATTTTAAGAATTAATATTCTACAAAAAAAATTAAAAAATTTAAAAATTATTTTATTTTATTTTTATTTATATATTTTTATTTTAAATTAATTATTATTAAAAAAATTTTTTTAATTTTTTTTTTTAACTTTTATCTGTTTTATTCCGTCTGGGTTATTTTAAAAAAGATATTTTTAGATTAATAATCTTAGTATTAGGAAAATGGTCTTAAAACATTCTTATTTTAAGAACAAAATATTTAAAATGAAAGTTTTTGATCTTAGAAGTTGGTTTTTTTTCAGTGTACTACTACGAGTATGGCATAGGTGTGAGTGTAGGGATTCAGATTGCATACGCATGCCTAAAGTATGAACTATAAAAATTTACGAGGCAATAAAAGTGCGAGGCGAACTCGCTTCGCTGTGTTTTATGGATTTCAGGAAAAACGGGAAAGGAAACGGAAATCGGGAGGCAGACAGTGGAGCGGATAAAGAGCAAGTAGTTTGCTGTAGACACTGCGCATTTTCTGTTTCTACTTACTTCGATTTTTCACACAACAAATTGTGCTGACGAACTGACGAGTGAGAGGGGTTGAGTGGGGTTAAGAGGGGGAAGTTTGAGGCTCAAGGCCAAGCTCATGTGTTGGCTGCTTGAAAGTTTTTCCTGTATTACGCACCGCTGATTGATTGATTGATTAAATTCCATTTTATAGCTCACCGCAGTAAGTCTTCCTCTTCCCCAGAGTTAATAATACGGCCTGTGATGAAGAGTCCCGTCTTTCAGTTATTCATATTCCACCTGCTTGAGCACGCAGCGTATTAAAAATATATATATATATATATATGCTAGTAATCGTCTTGAAGTTAAAGACGGCGTAAATTTAATTTCAGCTTGAGGTCTGACCACTCGACAGGGTTGCCAGGGCAATCAAAAGTTTGCTTATTAACGTGCACATCGACTTGAGCATTTTAGTTGGCTGATTAAAATTAGCATGGGGCGTATACTTAATAAATTGCCTTACTTTGCTTTGAAATTGTAAACTAATGGCCAAGCACAGCGGTTGTTAAATATATTAAGTTCTTGAGTACTCGACGAGCAAATACTCTTCAAGTGATTTAAGAAATCAAATTTACATCATTTATTTGAAGCTTTTCTAATTTTAAGTTGTCTTTGATTAGCACTTAACTTAATATTAATTTTGGGCGTGTTTTTCTTTATTCTGTTGACCCAGACAAATTGATTGTTTCTTTTATTTTTATTATTTTAAATTAACAAGCCGCACCCAAAGTAATTTTTTTCAATATAGGCAGCTTAAGGACGTTCTCTTCCCTCAAAGGATTTCTTTTTTTATGACCATAAATACGATTTATTTTTGGGCAAACAAACATTAAAAATGCTATGGCAAATTTTCTTTAGAAAGTATTTTTATAACATTTTTAAACTTTTCCAAAAATTCGTTGCAAAGCAAAATAGAATTATTAATTAAAAGCTGAAGTTTCCTCGAACTTGGCTGATGTAATTATAGGAGTATTAGATATTGCGTGATCAACAAAATAAGCAAGGACAATAAAAGCGTTTTCTCCTTACTTTATGCTATTATTGAGTATGTGTGTGTTTGGGTGTGTGTGTATGGGTGTGTGGGTGTGTGAATGACAAGCGACAAGTGAAATCAATAAATGCCATGTCGAGGCAATAATCGTAAATAACACGCTGAGTTTGTGATGTCAATCAAATGCTTTATTATTTCAACAGTATTTCGAAGGCGAATAGGTTAAAGGTCAGGGATATTTGACAATTGCAGTCTCTCTACGATTATTTGGGAGGAGGAAAAGGATTGCCTGCATTTACTGATTGCCTTGGTCAACACAAAGTCAGTCTCTATCTTCAACTCAAATACAATTGAGTGAACCGAGTGACCTTTAATACAATTTGTGCCTGCAGCTTATTTGTCAGTCTCTTGTCTTACATTGCCTTTGTCCTCCTTTCTCTGATTACAGATCAAAAGTCAATACTCACAGATAACGACTGGAAGAAGCTATGGATGCGCGGCGGTTTAAGTGCCGACTCAAAATTGGATAATAATCTCGACTCGAGCGACAGTCCCATGTTCGAGGACAGTGAGGTAAGTCGAATCCCATGACAGATGGCTTTAACATCTATTTCACTATTTCACTGACTGCTGCATCAATGAAGTGCATTCAAGTGTATTTTAAATTCAAATTCAAATCGAATTGACTTCCGTTCCCATTGCCAAATGCAGCAAATTCGTGTGCTTAGTGCACTTGTGTCCATCAAGGAGAATTGGCCAAAACGATGGAAGTAAATAATAAACTTTTAGTTTATCAATATGCTAATTTGATGGCACGAAAAACGAACGAAGGACATGCAAATAGTGGGCCAGGATAATGCTAATTACCATACAACATGAAGACGAGTCAAGTCTAATTAATCTTTAGTGCTTATTTATATTTCATTCGCACTGCCTTCGACTACGAATCTAATTATCCAAATAGCAGAGGCATGCCACAACCGCAATTGCCTCCCTTTTGCACCCTAAATGGAGTACACTGATAAAAAAAATGTTCTAAAATCAAAGTTTTGGTCTCAAAAGAAGAATTTTGACTTAAAAAATGCGTTGAGAACAACAATTTCTAATATTAAGAAAACAAAGCTTAGTTTTAAGAAAATTTATAAAAAAAATCAAGTTCTTATCTTCAAGAACATTTATTCTTAAACTTCAAATAAAAAAAAAACAAAGAAAAAAATTTTTTTTAAAGATAAATGTTCTTAATTTTAGAAGTTGGTCAATTTTTTCAGTGTATTGCCTCAGATCGCGCATATCCTAATATATTTTACATGCTGTCCTCCTATTCCGCTGACTAATTGTGCGACGTGGCTAACATTTGGCTTAAATATTCTCTCTTTCCACATTACATTCTACGTTTTTTTTCGCAGGCAACACATAAAAAATGAACTTTTAACTTTTTGTCTTTGTCTTTTCCCTTTTCTCTTTTTTCTTTTCTCTATCTCTATCTTTTACTCGTTGCTTTATTCCAACAGCTGATGGCGCACAATACGACCGTCCAGCTGGGTGGTACCGCCTTTCTGGTCTGCAAGGTCTCCGGCGTGGATAGAGTGGGTGTAAATTGGGTTTGTTTTTGTCTCTGTCTCTATATAATTGTGCCCCATTCCTTAGCACTTGTACTAAGCGTTTTAATCGTATTCCTTGCACTCTACACTGATAAAAAATAATGTCACCATTTGTTTTATATGAAATAGTACCTATTCTTACTTTCCTAACTATTTAAGATTTTTATTTTTGTACTGCTATGGTTTTTTAGATTAATATTCTTAGTATGAGTAATATCCTCTTAAATTGTTCTTATCTTAAGAACAAAATATTTATGTTATTGATTTTAGAAGTTGGTCTTTTTTCCCAGTGTAGTTTTCATGCATGCAACAATGGCTGCCACCGCACAATGCCACTGCACCGCATTGCTTGCATTTTGTTTAGACGCTGCAAATTGAATTTATTCCACTTTACAGCTACACTACACTACAGCTATAACTACAGCTATTTTAAATGCATTTCCATTTTTATTCTCATTTTTTAATTATATAGCATTTAAGTAAAATCATTTTGCTATTTGGTGCTTTGCTTATTTGTAGTTCAGTTCATTTCTCGGGCACGCAAAAGTCCAATTTGTTGAGCACGAGACTCGTATACAAATACGAGGCTTAATTTGCAGCTGAAAGGCAGAAAACGTTTCGGCATGACATTGTGTACACTTTGTTTGACATTCAGCGTTTGCTAACAAGCAATTAAATGCTCAAATGTGACACGCAACACAACGGACATTGCCATAATTGGGCCAGGCATGTGCCAAAATATCAATTAATCAAAGCAGAGTCCATATCCATAGAACTCTTCATTATTTCACTTCAATTGTGTAAACAGACAACAGTTGAAACTACAGAATTTGATGAAATTCGATACGATTTGATAACAATAACAAGCTGAGTTCAGAGTTCACTTGCTCTGCTATTAAAATGCAATTAAATAACAACTTATTTTGACCTCAACACGTTATGTTATGCGACATTTTAATTTATTTCTATAATACATAATTGTGGTATGGCTCACACACACACACACACACACACACACACACACACAGACAGCCTGTTGAAGTGCTTTTTATAGTCAGTTTTATTGTAAAATGGCGGCCATGGGTTGACAATATGTTTCGCTAATTGCATGAGCTTGTTTCCTGTACGTGTGAGTTGCAATTTGTTTTTGTATAGCATACTTTTATGCGCTATTGCAATTAACATTTTATTCCCTGTTATTGTTGTTGTTGTTGTTTTGCATGTTAAAAAGTGTGTATTCTCTTCAGGCAATGCAAAATCGATAATATGTATATTATTTGTGTGTGCCAGTCTACATTTACTGTATTTCATTATTTTTTTATAACTTGCAACAGAATCAAATTTCTTGGATACGCCGACGGGACTGGCATATATTATCCTCAGGCGCCCAGCTCTATACAAACGATGAGCGTTTCGCGATACTGCACACGCCCGGCTCCAACATGTGGACGCTACAGATAAAGTTTGTGCAACGCCGGGATCACGGCATGTACGAGTGTCAGGTGAGTGTGGTGGTCAGAGGGGGGAAAGGAAATGCAAGGGAAAGGGGAACGGAGAAAGGGGAATGTGCAATGAAAGATTGCGGGGTTGGCCATTCCATATTTTATGCATGCAATGCAGTTGAAATGAACTAAAGTGCATTTGCATATGCTCCGTTTGGGGCGTCGGTACACTGATAAAAAAAAAATGTTCCATAATCAATATTAAAACTAAGACTTTTGGTCTAAAAAAATGAGCTGAGAACATAAAATTCTTCAAGTTAGAAAGTACAACTTGGTTTTGGAAACATTTCAAAAAAGTTCCTAATATAATAATAATATTCTTAAAATTTAAGTAACCAAACAATTAATTCCAATCAATTTAAGATTTTTATTTATATTTTCAGTTTTTTTAGATTTTTATTCTTATTTTTAGATTTTTTAGTCTTAGTATTACTAATTTGATTTTAAAATGGTTTTCATTTCAATAACAAAATATTTCAGTTTAATGTATTTGATTTTATAAGTTGATTCATTTTTTTCAGTGTAGTGTGTACAGTGCGTACGCGTCGTATACGCAATATTGAGGTTTTTGGGGCTTTTCGGTTTCGCTGATTTCACATCACAGTCGATTTTTACACGGCACATGATTTAATTGTAATATGCAAATGCACGCATACATACATAAATACATGCATACATACAAACGTATGTAAAATTTCGATTTAAGGCAAATGCTGGGCGTCTGTCTGTGCATCTGGCCAACTGCAGCCGCTTTCGATTCGAGTGGAGTCCATGTCCTTGTCGATGTGAATGTGTATGTGTAGTATGTTCCTGTGTGCTGTTGCCTGTTCCCTGTTCCCTGTGCCGTGTCACATGTTCGCTGACGTTGACAGGCTCGCCGGTCCAGCCGAAACCATGTGGCTGTCAGACGCAGACGCCAAGGCTGCCAGATAAACTGGACATTGACAAATTTAGCCAGTGACTTGCACACACACGCCCCAATCACTAAAGATGTCTGTGTGTGTGTGTGTGTGCCGACATGCATGCAAAGTAATGCAAAAGTTACCAAACAGACAACAGACCAAAGCCGAAAGTCATACGTTTGGTAAAAGGCGTGTTTCCCCACAAAAATAAAAAAAAAAAAACCAAAAGAATGAAAAGAAAACAATCAAAGTACGACAGCAACAAGACGGGAAGACAACTAACCGAATAGCAACAAAGTTGGGGAAAAACGCCTGAAATGGACACTTGACAGTAGAACTCTGTTTGTGCAGTCCCAGAGTCCAGAGAACAGACTCCAGAGAACAGACTCCAGAGTCACTGAGACAACTTACAATCTGAACTATGGATAAGGACCAAGGACTAAGGCAGCTTCAAAAACCTGGCTTCAATTTCAAAATTGTTTGCTAGCAATTTCAATATGGAGAGAGTCAAATGCAGAAGGAGATATAGAGTCAGTCCGTCCGTTGAGTCGAGTCGAGTCGGATGCTCGGGCTACGAGGATTGCATGCAAATATGCCAAAATGATTATTTTCCTTTTGGATTGCAGTTGCTGATGCAATTGCTGTTGCTGTTGTTACTGTTGTTGCTGTTGCTGCCCGCCGGATATTTCGGACTGAAACGTGTAGGAAACGCCGAGCACTTTTCCACTTATATAGAAAATACTCGTTTTTGTTTCATTTTGCGTGCCAAATTGAAATTGTTTGATTTGCATTTCAATGAGTTCAACATTTCTGGCAGTCCAAAACCGTTGCAGTGAGAGGGCAACGAGAAGAATGGAAGGGAGAAAGGAAGAAAGAAAAAAAGGAAGGGAACAGAAGAAACCTTAATGCTTAGAATAACTCTGACTCAGAGTTTACTGATGCATTAACATTCGAGTTGATTAGAACCAATGCTTAAACGAATACGAATACGATTGGGAGTATGAATCATGGGAAATTGAACGAAAATTTTGACTTGTAAAGTTTGACCAAAGTCAAACCGTCATAACATTTACAAAACTAAAACGATTTTCAAGCGGAATATCATTTTAATTTTGATTTGACCTCTTAATTGATTCTGCATTTAAATTTTTAACATCTAGAAAATTTGATATTTTTTGAATCTAGGCCATCTATCATTCAATTTTCCAAACATAATATTGCGCAAATGCCACGTAAGCTTAATATTGCGTATACGCCTCGTATACTTATTATGACGTATACGCTACGTATACATAATATTGCGTATACACTGCGTATATTTGATATTGCGTATACGCCTCGTATACTTGAAATTTCGTATACGCTACGTATACTTGATATTTCGTATACGCTACGTATACTTGATATTGCGTATACGCTACGAATACTTAATGTTGCGTATACGCTGCTTGACATTTTTTCAAAAACTTTGATCCCTCATAACTTCATCAAAAATTAACCGATTTTCAAGCGGAATGTCAATTTCTTCATGACTTGGCCCATAAATTGAATCTGCATTTAAATTTTTATCATTTTGAAATTTTAATAAATTTTCGATTCTTAGCCATCTATCATTCAATTTTCCATAGTTACCCCTTGACATTTTTTCAAAAACTTTGATCTCTCATAACTTCATCAAAAATCAACCGATTTTCAAGCGGAATGTCATTTTCTTCATGATTTGGCCTCTAAATTGAATCTGCATTTAAATTTTTATCATTTTGAAATTTTGATCATTTTTCGATTCTAAGCCATCTATCATTCAATTTTCCATACTTACCCCTTGACATTTTTTCAAAAACTTTGATCCCTCATAACTTCTCCAAAAATTAACCGATTTTCAAACGGAATGTCATTTTCTTCATGATTTGGCCTCTTTATTGAATCTGCATTTAAATTTTTATCATTTTGAAATTTTGATAAATTTTTGATAAATCTAAGCCATCTATCATTCAATTTTCCATACTCACCCCTTGACATTTTTTCAAAAAATTTGATCCCTTATAACTTCATCAAAAATTGACCGATTTTCAAGCGGAATGTCAATTTCTTCATGACTTGGCCCATAAATTGAATCTGCATTTAAATTTTTATCATTTTGAAATTTTGATAAATTTTCGATTCTAAGCAATCTATCATCCAATTTGGCAAATCATTTTTAAAATTCAAAATTTTAAGTCTCAAGCTTTCTGTCTTAATTAGCTCCATATATTGTAATTAGTATAAAACAAGAATTAATCCGGATTCTGTGACGTTTCATTTTCTTGTCAAGAAATCATGCGAAATTGAACGAAAAATTTGTTTTATAGAGTGCTAGATCCAAAGCTTGACCGTCATAATTTGAATTTGCTCGTTTCTTTTGTACAAACAGGTCTCGACACCGACTGGAATTATTTCTCACTTTGTGAATCTTCAAGTGGTTGTGCCCGAGGCATTCATACTTGGCTCCGGTGAACTGCATGTTGACATGGGCTCAACAATCAATTTGGTTTGCATTATTGAGAAGGTGAGTAAAAAGGACACATGCCACATGCCACAATTCAATCAGAGCTACTGCAAAAACTGCAGCGAAAGCAATTTGCATTTAAAGTCATACACTGCGTATGCGTAATATTTGCATCTCATTGCATTTTTTGCTATTTCTCTCTTTCTCAGAGTCCAACACCACCGCAGTACGTGTACTGGCAGAAAAACGATCGTCTCATCAACTACTATGACTCGAGGCGAGACATTTCCATTGAGACGACACCGGGGCCAAGAACGCAGAGCCGTCTTATCATACGCGAGCCCCAAATCACCGACTCCGGCAACTACACCTGCTCTGCCAGCAACACCGAGCCAGCCAGCATTTATGTCTTTGTATCAAAAGGTGAGAATCTAACAGCAGCTGGCAGCATCTCACTGAGCGCGGATTACACAGCTGCTGCAATTTTTGCATTAGCGCGCAAATTGCCAAGAAAACGATGAGGAAAATAGGGAGGGAAAAGGGGGAAGAATTACAGTTGCATGCAATTTGCATGGCCACCTCGCGGCCAAATTGAATTTCTTGTGATTTTAGCATTTAAATAGCCATCGCGCTTCGCACTTGATGCCAAACGATAAGAAAGTGTAAATGCAAATATGCAAATTGTGTAAGCGATGCAACGCCTGCAGCTTATTAAAATTATAATCAGAAACAAGTGGAAAAGGCTATAGTTGAGAACCCGACCATAGCATACCCGTTACTTATTTCAGTATATATAAAAGTACTTTAAAAAAATGTATACCTAACAAAAACTACTGCATACTTTTAGGTAATTGTATTCAAGTATTAACTTTTTTTATAATTTTGGTTAACTATTACTGCCGCTCTGCGTATCCGATATTGCTGCGGTTAAATGAGATTATAGATAATATTAATAAATAAAATTAACAACTTACAAAAACTACTGCATACTTTTAGGTGATTGTATTGAAGTACTAAATTTATTTATAAATTGGGTTAGCTATTACTCCCGATCTACGTGTCCGATATTGCAGCGGTTAAGTGAGATTATAGATAATATTAATAGATAACGTTGAAAAGGCAATAGTTTCTGATCCCAATCATAAGATACCCGTTACGTATTTAAGTATATAAAAAAGTATTTTAAAAAAATTAATACCTTACAAAAACTAGTGCATACTTTTAGGTGATTGTATTGAAGTAACAAATTTATTTATAACTTTGGTTAGCTATTACTCCCGTCTCGAACACAATATACCCTTTCACTTATTTTTAAAGTAACGGGTTTAGAAATCTCCGCGCTGCAGTCTGTGCTCCTTCAGTAATTCTAAACAAATTCTAATTCTAATTCAAATTTATATCTACATCTTTCTATGCATCTACTTACTATATATATATTTATATTTACGCTGTCACTTGCAGGCGACAATATGGCGGCAATCTCACGTCGCAAAACCTCCTCGGCCGATCGCATTACGCACATATTTAGGTCGATGCTGGCGCCCTGTCTACTCCTGAACACGGTAGTGGTGAGGTAAGTACTTCCTCCTTCCCCCCTCCGATTGGGTCATTACTAACGCCAAATGCAAATGGCTTTTCTTCGTCTCTCTTTTAATTTCCTGCTGCAGACGCATTTTCTTGACCTAAGAACCTAAAATACGATACAAAATCATGGCGCAAGCGAAACAAAAATGGAATATTTAGTAAAGTACTGGTATGATGATAACACACAAAATCCTATTTAAGCTATTTCAATGTTTAGTATTTAATAAAAAGAACAACAAAGATTATATAAATACTTATATTAAAAACCAAAAAAATAATAAAAGAAAACAGAATAACATCTAGCGTAAATCTTAAGCTAAGTTCAATAGAAACTGTGTAAAAATCATATTTAATCGAATCACAATATATTCATAATTTAATTGAAATATATATGTGTGTATGCAAGGCATTTACAACAACAACAAAAGCGTAAGAACAACAAATTTAGATACACATAAGTTTAAGTTTTATTTAAAAGCATTTTACAAGATTGTGTACAGTTTTTTTTTACTATAATATATATAAATTAGTTGAAGATTTGTTTGAGTACACTGTTAGCTTATGTCTTTTCTTGAAGTTAGTTTATACATAGTTATGCTTTGCCTTGCCAAAAAAAAAAAAAAAAAAAAAAAAACACGAAATACAATCATTGGCCAATCTCTGCAGAAATTTAATTTAATTTTAATATATTTTTTGGTATTAAACAAATGTTTGCATCGCTGTCAGATATAATCTCAATGGATCAAACTTTTGACAACATATTTACATAATCGAATAAGTACATTTTGCATAAGTAGCCAATTTCAGTCCATACCAATCGTTATTGTAACTGTTACCAATTACCAATTGAATAAACCAATAAGTATAGAACAGAAAAATAAACGAAGCCAACAAAAAAAAAATCAGAAAACCCTCTGATAATTAATTGCGTTATTAAGTTTGTAAATAAATTACATTGCAAATGGCATGGCACACACGACAAACACAGAATATATATAGGAAATTATTCATTTAAAGTGTAAATACATAAAATGAGCATTAAAGCACAACACCAACAACCAAAACAGACACAAATGACTGAGAAGGGTAAACAAAAAAAAATGGCAACAGCTGCGTAAAAGTAAAGGTATTTGGAGTGCGGGGCAGCTGTCATTTACAAGCTGTAATTAATTGCCACAACTAAAACAGATAAATGCACAGAGAAACAGACAGACAGATCGAAGCTATAGCCATGAATCTAGCATATAGCAACTTTCAGCAATCATTACTTTAAATGTTGCTGCTTGAACTCAACTAGATATAGGAATAGAAAAGAAGTCAGATAGAAAACTGAAAACACTTAGCGACATAGAGACAAAATTCAATAAATTTAAATCAGATTGCAAAATCAGAGAATTCAAGAAACATTTCCCAACTTCTAAATTCGCTTCTCTCAATGCAAAAAACACCTGAAGATTTGAAAAACATCTACGTAATCTAACATGTACAACTTCTTGACTGTTTTCTCACAATCATTAACATCCATTAAAACTTTAATAAAATCCCAAAAAAAAAAAAAACATAAATGTGTGTTAAAGAGTTAGAATAAAATTTCAACATAAATAAATAAATAGATAAAGATAGAAAAAACAAAGTACATTCATTACCATATAAAGCAAAAATAAAACGAAACAAAAAACTATTAAAAAACATAATAAACAACTGTTAAAAATATCATGATATTTGAATAAAGTCATTAGTGTGAAAAACAGAATACGATTATTAATAATAATAAAATTAACGATATCAATAATTCGAAACCAAAATCATTGCGAAACAAAAAACCAAATCCAATAATACCAAATGTCAGTTTCCTTTATGTGAATGTGTGTATGTGTACTATGCCTAAAGCCCATTCAAAGCCAGCACTTTTGATTTAATATTTGATATATATAAATAAATAAAATAAAATAAATATATTAATGAAATGAACAAATATTCGTTTGGTTTCCACTGTTAAGCATTTCCACTGTAAATATTTTAATTATAGCATATTGAAAAGGCCGATAATGGCCATTAACTAATTAAAGGAAAACATGCAAAATAATAAAGTCAGACAAAAATAATATAAGTATGTACTTTATTCGAAATATAAAACAATAACACTTTCAATGTAAATGCTCCAGCGCATAACTGTAAAATTTAACTTTAACAAACAATTTCGAATGAATATGAATTTAACAAAAATTATAAATAACACTTTGTTCATGACAAGACAAAATTAAGAACAATGAATAACAAAAAAAAAACCAAGAAAGGAATAGCCATACAATGATTAAATGAGATGATTGCATTGAAATGAATTCAAATTTGGAATGCATTGAAATAAACCAAGTGATTATCATGAGAAAATAAATGTAATTTAAATAATAACTAAAAATAACCCAGGTCTTTCAATTGCGGGTGTATGGGTGGGTGGTTTTGGGGGTGCTGAAAAGTAGGCTACAATTTCATGTCTACGATGCCAATCAGTCAGCTGCCGGCAATTGAGGCTCTCAAAATGACGTCAAATCGACGTCCATTGTGCCACACTGGCGCTATAATTGGACGCCATTGTTGGAATACACACACACACACACATACTTACACATACACTTATAAGAAGCATTTTTCAACTGCGCGCCAATTATATTTCGACATTCTTCCGAAGCTTTGGCAGTTTGCTTCTTCTGTCAACGTTTTATTCAACGTTCCGCCGTTCATTTCAACAGCAAACATGTTGCACTTAAGCACACACAAAACCCCACTCTTACACACACACACACTTGCACACATTCAATTCACATTTCTTAAAAGGGAAAAACTTTGGATCGCGTAGAAAATCAAATGCATTGAACGCTTCTGTTGCCAGGGCCAAGAAGCAAACTTTTGTGGCCACCAAAGTTTCGGGCAAATCAAATGAACCCCGACTAAATTTCCCATGCACAAGTGCCAGGCAAAGCGAACAGCAGAAGAAGCAGAAGAAGCAGCCAGCAAAGAGCGTAAAAGTAAAACATTCAACTGCAAAAGTAATGGAGAAATTTCAACAAGAAATTATACTGTACACACATTGCAACACACACACTCACACACACACATACAAACACAAAGAGCGATGGGTTTTGGGTCCTGGCAACTTGGACATGAAACGGCCTTTTCTTAGGCAAGAAACTTTATATTGATACCCTTACAGAGGATCGTATGAAAATGTTTAAAACACTTAAGGTACGAAAAAAAAATTTGTCAATTTTAAAAACTCCATCATTTTATAGCCTACTTTCACGACCGCACATTTGTCACATTCGATGCCATTTTCATCATTTGGTCCGAATCCGAATTACGCCAATTATAATATCAAAATAAAAATTTAAATTTTGTTATTGTCAGCTTTTAACAATTTAAACGTTGGGTGAGTGAAAAATGTTTTAACAGTTTCCCATTTGGTCGTGGAAAGCCAAAAATGTGTCATATTCAAATGTAAGCAAATGTGGTAAATGTGAATGGTCGTGGAAATAGTCTATTAAACACTAAACCAGTATACCTGTAAGGGTATTAAGTATTCGACTTGCCACCGTAAGCTTTTATTTTTCCGTTTTCTCTACAGAAGCAGTCGAAATGGCCAAATTGGCTGTTGACAGCTCCGAGTTGAGTGTGTCGAAATACTTCGACATTTGAGAGATTGAAAACTTTGCGATTTCTATTTTCGATTTGCTGTTTTGATTAAAAAGTTTGGCACGTTAACTAACAGTATGAACACGCAAATAACAGACTAATTTTAACCGTGTTCTGTGCCCCAAAAAAATAAGACTAATAAAAAGTTAACAAGTTACATATTAAAGCCAAGTTTGCTTAAACACATAAACTTCTGCCGTTGGCTACAAATTGTATAAAATTATGAAAATGTTAAGTAATCGAATTTTCCAATGCATTAGCTTTAATGACATAACATTATGGGTATTGCCAATGCACGAAGCCCATCATCAGTGATTATCAAATTTATTTAATTTTAGACGCTTTTCCGACAACATTTTTGTCTTTGCGTGGAAATATGTGAACATTTTATAATTTCATGAACTTATTTTGGATAGAATGTGAACGCATTAGCATTAGCTACTGTCAAATAGTTAATTATACCCCAAAGCACAAAATTGGGTTAGTAGTTCACTTAGCTTCAAAGCAAAATAGGGCAGGGAATATTTCCTTGTGAAACTTTCAATTTATATATTTCTGATAAAGAAAATAGTGGGAAGGACTAAAATTGAGATACCGACTGTAGGATACCCGTTACTATTTTCAATATGTATAAAAGTACTTAAAAGAAATTACTACCCAAAAAAAAAAAAAACTACTGCATACTTTTAGGTAATTGTATTAACTTTATTTATAACTTTGGTTAGCTATTACTCCCGTTCTACTTGTATAAGAAATGTTAAATTCACCTTAGACAATATTGATTTATATTTCCAAGTTATGCTTTTATTCGCTGTATTTTAATAAATAGTGAGCGCAGGATCTAAATGCACTTCAATCGAAGAATCTTTTATGCAAATTGCAAAAAGCAACCGCCGAGTTTAATTAAACTTTATGCAAGTTTATGGATGAGACTTTACAAGAAGGGCGGCAACATCTGGTTTGTGAATATAAAACTATAGCAATCGGTGCATTCGATAACAATTACCATTGACTGTTCACATCAATCAAAGTTGTAACGCCAAAAGTGCACACAATAAATCGCAAATAACTTGAAATAACTGTAATCAACACACTCACAGACAAAACACACTAACACACACAGACTAACACACTAACACAATTGCACATAGATACACGGCGAAGTGCAAGCAAACAAACAAACAGAACGCAAAACAATCATTCAAATGGCGTTCACATTGCGCATACGCCCCGTGGACACACGGCTGGATTGCTAGAGAAATGAGTGATAAAGGGGCGAAGAGGGGCAAGGGGAAAGGGGAGTGTCACTGAAGGTGGCATTAAGCTGTCGCTGTCATGTTCTTTGCTGCCAGAAATTATTGTGCATTTGTGGAAATCTATGCCACGTGGGCGTGTCATTTCACAGCGCTGCACATTTTGTGGTAATTGATTGGAAAATATTGTAACCCCGTTCCCTTAAAACGCTACCCCTTTCCCCCGCTATCAAAGCACAGCGAACAATTGTTTAAAAGCTTTTACAATGTTTCATTTTGTGGCTAAGGGAGAGAGAAAGAGAGGCGGGAAAAGTTTTTGCGGCAGAAAAATGCGCGTATCTCGTGTTTAGCACTTCATATTTATTACCTGTCGAGTGCACTCAAATCAGTTGCACTCGCTCTTGTCCGTTGGCTGTTCGACAAGTTGTGGGGGGTGGGGGGGAGTTGAAAGGGCAGCCCAGCTGGTCAGCTAGTCAGCTGGTCAAAGTTTACCCCTTTTACTGTGCTTTGATAAGCATAATTGATGATGCAACCGTGCACAGTAAAAACAACAACAACAACAACAACAACATGAATAACAACCACAACAGCACACCATAAAATAAAGCCAAAAGCCATTTACGTGATGTAGCCACAACATTTTCTCCCATTGAAGAAATATTTTTGCTCATATTTTATTGCACATTTGTGTATTGAGCGCAAGTGCTGAAAAAAAGTTATCATCAATGTTGGCAACGCAAGTGCATCATCACGTCCCAAAAGCGTAAGGCATCCTTCACCTTTACACACACACACACACGCACACACACACACTCACACACACACACACACACACACACACACACACACACACACACACTCGCACTCGGACACAAGTAGCACTCGTCGACATGCACTGAAGGTCAACAAAATATAAAAAAATGTGTACAAGTTTAAGTTGCATTTTCACTTTTACCTCGCATAATTAAAAAAAGTTAGCCACATGTTCAGCAGCTTTGGCTTTGGCTTTAACTTTGTCTTAACTGCGTTAATGTGCAAGTATTTTTTAATTTCAAGCACACACAAAGTGCAAAGTATTTCAGAATTTCATCAAATTTCAACAACAACAGCAGCAGAATTCATATAATAATTACACTGAATAGCTTTCTTATTGAATTAAAACAGATAAAAGCGAGAGTTTGCAAGTTTTCAAGTGGATTACACACATCTATCTGAAGAATAAACGCCTAAAATACCTTATATTTAATTGTACACAGTTTAAGGAGAACCAAAAAATAAATACTTCAAAACTGCAAGAATTTTTATCTAAATTAAAAATCTAAACAAAAATTATAATTTTGGTTCTATTTTAAATAATTATAATTATGTTATTGCTTCATAGACAGCTTAGAATTTAATTTAATTTAACATTTAATTAAAGCTAGCTTTACATGTTAGTATCAGAGATTAGATATAGTATTTTTTCAGCTGAGAATTTTTTTTTTGCTATTTAATTATTATATTATATTATTTTATGTTTACGCTTTAATTTATATCTGTTAAGTAAGAATAGCAGCACAGAAAGTGAATCAATTTGTCAACTAAATTTATCAATAGTTTACTAATAACATTATTAATCAGCATTGTTTTGCATTAATCATTATTGAAAAGTAATTACAATTGAAGTTAATTTACTTAAACTCTGTTGAAAATTGTCAAGCTTAGCTTTGAGCAATAAACAGATATATATTTTAATTTTAATTTAATTTGAATTCAACATGTTGGTAGAAAGAATGTGGCTCATTTCGAATTCAAATGAAATGTGAGTAAAATTGAGTTGATTAATGTTTAAATCAATTAGCATAATTGCAATTTGCAGGTCATATATGGAAAAGGTTGCATTTGGTATTGCATACTTTGAGGCGCACCCAGAACTTGTCTGCTGAATGATAATGCAACTATTTGCTTGCATCGACACCGGATGCACTTATGGGTATATATCTATTCAAATTTGTTAGATAATATGCAATTCTTGTTAGAGAGTCAAGTTGAGTGCGTCAACCTTGGAAGTGCAAATGTGTGTGTGTGTGTGTTGGTGTGTGTGTAGGCTAAATCGAAATCATTAATTTTAATGAACAGGATATTGTAGGTACATCATCACATTGGGAATACACACACACACACACACACTTGTCTACGTTGCCAACTAATGAGCGTCTCCAGGGTGCAGCCTATATGTGTGTGAGTGTGTGTGTGTTTGTGTGTGTGTGCGGCTTACATTTGCAGATTACATGTCGAAATGCAACATAATTGACACGCTTGGCATCAATTCCACATCAATGTCAGTGCTCAGCTCGGAGGTCGGAGGTCGGAACGTGGCATTTGACATTTGTAATGACCTTGCCTAGACTCCAAAGCTGGTTGTAAATGCAAAGTGGTCAATAAAGGCATCAACTAGCAAATGCTCCGTCTAAACACGCTTCCCGTCTGCTTGACCAATTAAAAGTCACTGAACCTGACGCCCTTCTCTCTCTTTCTTACCTCTCATCTTTCTCTTTTTCCTGGCCATGTTTTGCTCATTATTAAAAAACAAACAAGCCTGGTTTTACCTGCCTTTTTTTAAGCTCTCGACGCGTGTTTGTTATGCAAACAAGTTGCCAGCATTTAAGGGAGCAAAAAGGGGAAAATCGGGAAAGACCAAGAAAACCTTCGACATGCAGCACTTTTAATTTGTTACAGTCGCTGCAAATAAATAACAATAACACTGATTTCCTGCTGTGTGTGTGTGTGTGTGTGTGTGTGTGTGTGTGTATGTCTTTGGGGTTGCTGAGTGGTGGACACAGTCCAAGTAGCCAACGGCAATTGCATGCAACTTTTATCAAATACTTTGTGACATGCAAGCGGAGCTAAATTACAGAATCAAATATGCAAAAACACACAAAGACAGAGACGCAGATTGAAAGAGCATGAAATTTCGTTGAAGTGGAAGGGAATAAGCAATATTTATACGAGCTCAACACACACACATGCAATGGCGTTTCGAATTTCCGCTTCCGGCTATTTTAATATTATAAGCAACGGCATTTTATGCTGAGCTCAGCAACTGAAACAGCAGCTGACGACATTTGGAGTTCGAGTCGGAATCGGAATCGGAGTCCAAGTCCAAGTCTGTCATTTGGCAAAGATATCGCATGTGTTTGGACTAAGCTTTGAGTATACACTTACAAAAATAAAGGTCTTGTTTTTAACCCTGAAATTCAGAAATTCGCATTTGAATTGTTCTCAAATAACTGGGTTCAAGCCCAGGTATTTTTAAAAATCTGTACTTTGTCTGTTCTGAAGGTAATTGGCGTGCTCAAAATATTATTACAATGTATCAAAAAAAAAAAAAAATGAAAAATTTTAGGATACTTTTTATTAAATTAAGAGAACAATTAACGATAAATAAACATTTTTCAAACTATTATGGCAATTTTAAAACAAATGCGAATTTCTAAAACGAGGCTAATATTTTTTTCTAAGTGTATATACATACATTTGTGTATATAGAATTATAAATGCTTATCCAAGCAGAAAGCATTCAAGAATTATGGATAAAATAAAGAAAACAGCAAATGTTGCTTCAAGTTCTTCTTATTTTTTTTTTTTTTTGCTGCTTGCAAAAAAATACTTATGTTGTATTTTTTGTGCATTTCTCGTTTTCACATTTAAATTAATAGGCCTAGGGGCATTTGTGTTTCATTTTCGCATATAAAATATTGCAGTCGGAGTAAACGAGTACACGCCGTATTATATACGGCTTGTTCTTCTTCTTCCCCTTCCACTTAATTGCGAGTGCGAACTTTGCTTTTATGTTTGACGGAAAAATCCACTTTGCCGTGATATCCGGACTCTGAGCGCTGTAAAATTAAACAACGAGCGTCGGTCAACGGTCAACGGTTGACGGGCGGTACTTAAATATTTCGCGAGCTTCAAAGTAGTTTAAATGCATTGCAGTGGCTTTTGGTTTGGTTTGTCCAGGATTTATGGCCAGCTAGTCGAGCAGTCAACGAGGCTGCAGCTCGTCGTATGTGTGTGTGTGTGTGTGTGTGTGGCACGTTGCTCAGGTGTTAAATTTGCCATTTGCATAATTGATAAGCTTGATGGCCGAAAGGGAAAGAAGGGCGAGTCGAAGCCTTAAACTGTTCAAATACTTGTGCTGGTCAGAAGAGAGACTCCTGCTCTGGAGGAGCTGGCGCCAAAGTGCTTAGCATGCTGACTTTTGACCTGATGTCGGATGTCCGCATGTCATTTCCATTCGCTTGTGAGTCTACCTTCATTCCTTGCCAAGTCTAGCCTTCTCTCTTGCCGCATAATTCAGATTTGAGCCATTATGGGCCACGAACTTCCGCTCTACCTGTATGTATATGTCTTGGTGTGTGTGTGTGTGTGTGTCCGTTTTCTTGGCATGCGGCGAGTGCATAAATTTTTAGTACTCCTTTCTCACGTTCTTAGACTCAGGTCGAGTCGAAGTCGAACTGAAAGTGCTTCGTCCTGGACATTGAGCTGCTTTCTTTAACTTTTGATTTAGTGTCGAGTTGGAGTTGAAGTTGCAGTTGCAGTTGCAGTTATATTACGACGTTTTACGACTACTTTTTGTTATTTAGTTCCACTCTCTATGTGTGTGTGTGTGTGTGTGTGTTTGTGTCGCTGCAAACAAAGTTTTATTAGTTTCTGCATTGTTCAGCAACCGGATAACTGAGTTTGACTCATACTATCTACCTTTCTCTCTCTCTCTCTCTCTCTCTCTCTCTCTCTCCCTCTCCCTCTCTCTCTCTCTCTCTCTCAAGCACACACTGAAGTGCTGCGCAACTATTTTAAAAGAAATCAAGCCTTTTGGTTTATATTACTTACTTTACACGACCTCCAACTAAGTGACCCTCGTTTCTCTCCTACACTGAAAAAAGGACCACTTATTTGGCAAAATAGTGTTGCCTACTTGTGTGGGCAAAAAAATTGTGTTGCCTACTTATATGGGCATAAATAGTGTTGCCTACTTATATGGGCAAAAATAGTGTTGCCTACTTATATGAGCAAAAAAGTGTTGCCTACTTATGTGGGCAAAAATAGTGTTGCCTACTTATATGGGCAAAAATAGTGTTGCCTACTTATATAGGCAAAAAATAGCGTTGCCTACTTATATAAGCAAAAAAGTGTTGCCTACTTATGGGCAAAAAATTGTGTTTCCTACTTCTGTGGACAAAAATATACCATATATCAAATAGCTGCCATAGTACCTGGGCTTAGGGTATCCTACTGTCGGGCGTGCTAACCGTAACCGCCCACTTGTTTGATTTTAGTTTTAAGAACATTTATTCTTAAAATAAAAACTTGGTCTTCTTTATAATGTTTACAAAACCAAAATGTGTTTTTTTTATCTAAGAATTTCAAGTTTATGTTGAGACCAAAATCTTGATTTAAGAACATATTTTTTTTTCAGTGTACTGCCATTGTCATAAACATCGGAGTACAGTTCAAGCACTCAAGTCGCTTTTGATTTAGCTTAAATGCAGGCCAGGAAAAAGGGACTTCCTTTTCCTTCCTGACACTGAAAAGCAACAAGGTTTTTAATTTCAATTCAACTGCTTGGAGGGAATCATCGAGTAATGGATTAAAATAAAAAGCACTGATAGCAACATTTAATTAGCGGAGTGCGTAACAAGAGTCAGGTTCATTTTGAAGCCTTTGAAAGCAGTGCGTTAATTAGACTAATTACCCAAAATACTGTGTGTAACAGCTGACAGTGAAGAAGCCCGAAGCAAAGTCCAAAGCGAACAACAAAACACTTCTACAAATAAGTACGCTTAACAAAATAGAAAAAGAGAAACATAAACCATATTGAACAACTAAATAAAAAAGAATAAGAAGTTTCCCAAATGAGTCAACAGCGCAATTTATCATCTCAGTGCAGATTCAAAGAGAGAAAAAGACAAAAATACTCCAGAAGTTTACTTATAGTCTGAGTGTCTAGAAAAGTTTTGTAAGTGATATAAAAAAATATTTCTATAGCTTTAACTTTTGATATATAAAAAAAAAACTAAATAGGAATGACTTATTTCAGGATTTGGCCTTGACATTTATTCTACAGAAGAATTTGTAATAATTTTCTTCGAATTTAATTGTCAAAATTTAATAAATATTACAGTTCATTTTCATTTTTTGATAATTATTTAATTTACATTTCATTTTATAATTACGGAAAAATTTTTTTATTAAAAATCAAATATAATGATTTTAATATAAAAATAACGTTATTTTATTTTTAAATTATTAAATACGATTTTTAATATATAAAATTATTCTGTAACTATTAAATTTAATGTAAATTGTAAAAAATAACATTATTTTATTCTTATATTATTATATTTGATTTTTAATAATAAAAGTTCTAAGGACCTAGCAAT
Source organism: Drosophila falleni (assembly GCA_035045575.1). Taxonomy (NCBI): domain Eukaryota; kingdom Metazoa; phylum Arthropoda; class Insecta; order Diptera; family Drosophilidae; genus Drosophila; species Drosophila falleni. The sequence continues at coordinate 12,396,739 of JAWNOV010000011.1, forward strand.
CTATTCTGAATTCATGTAAAAATAGTAACCCATGTCAAGGCGATAAATGCCATATGAAATTTGTCAAAATTGAGCCACGAGCTGCCTGACGAATAGGAGCAGGAACAGGATAGGGAGAGGGAGAGAGAGAGAGGGAGAAAGAGAGGGAGAGGAAGAGTAGTGTTGACTGACGACATTTTGTGGTGCGTGCCAGCGCCTAATAAACTTCACGCACAGCTCAACTCAGCTCAACTCTGCTCAACTCATCTCAGTTCTCAGCTCCGCTCCGCTCAGTTCGGTACAGTTGAGCTCGACGCGTGGCAGAAGTGAGAAATTATGCTGACTGCTGAAATGTATGCAATAAAAATTTTTCAGCTCACGCACACACACTTGAGTGCCTCTGTGTGTGTGTGTGTGCCCAAATGATGGCCGCCATGGCGACGTCTATGGGAGTTGCTGAGAAATGACTGTCAGCTGACGCAGCAGCGCAGCGGCAGCGCAGCAGCAGAGCAGCAGCAGAGCAGCGATGGCAGCACGTTGGCTAAAGTTATTAATTTTCAAGCTGAATTTAGATGCGCTAAATGAGGCGAACTGCTCTACGGCATTTAGATGTTCGCAGTGCCACTATAGATAACAACAATAACAATAGCTGAACAGTAACACACACACACACACTTAGAGAGAGAGAGAGAGAGAGAGAGAGAGAGAGAGAGAGATGGCTGCAATATAAGCGTCTCCCCATGCGACTGCAATGCGGCGTACAATTTCATACTTAATCTGCGTTGCCGCCGCTTGGAAATTTAATTTGCTGCTGATTGATTACAAGCGATTTTGTGTAATGTCTCCAATGGCCCAATGGACTAAATGGAACTGGGCACGAGTGCTGGTGCTGGTACACTCAGAAAAACCATTTGCCATCCTAAAATTAGGTATCACCGTACTTGAATTTATATCGTTTAGTTCTTTAAATTGTAAAATTGCTGTGTATTAAAAATTTTTAACTAGGTATGAATTGATTTTAAATTTAGCATTCTGACTGACCCATTCCAAACTTAGTGAGAATATATAAGACCATGGAAAATACATAATAGTGACTCCAGCTTAAGATACCTCCAGAAACAACTAAGATACTTCTACTAAATTAGGCTAAGATTTTTTTGTACTTAACATTGTTTTTTTTCTAGATTGAAAGGATGTTACAAATAAGAACTTTTCGTAAGTAACAAGTACATTTTGGGATATTTCTATTTTATTGTCTCTCCTTAAAATACTCAACTGGTTCTAGCGAAGCCGAAACTCGAAATAGGATTTTTGTCCTCAATTTTAGGATTTTGGAACTTTGACAGCTTTTACTGAAATATCGTACGGAATTCTTGATTATTTTTCTGAGTGTATGGATACAGTTTTGGGTCAGGAATGGGAATGGGAATAACATTGCCGGACCATCGTCATGGTCACGACAACAGCTGTTGTTGTTGTTGTCGTTGTTGTTGTTGCTGACAGTGCTCATTGTTATTGCTCTTGTGCGCGCCATTTGACTTTTAACTGCTCACTCTCTAGCTGGGTTCAAATCTCCATTCCCCACACAATCCCATTCTCCATTCCTTGACGTTAGCTTAGTGTTCCCACAGTGGGACTGATTGAATGCCTTTTTGGGTAGCAACATTAAATTTATTTCGCTTGTTCAACTCCATTGCACATTGAACATTGAACATGCGAATGCGAATGCGACTGCAACAGCAACACAAAGTTCAGTTTTGCTCATGAATGCGCTTTTCTTAGCAATTTGTGAAATGCTCTTTAGCATTTTCTTTAATGACAACGCTGGAAATTAAATTCCTTGGCTGCGCTTTTCCTTTTCCTTCTCATTTTGCACTTGCATCCTTTGTTCTTGTGCACAAACTACGAACCGTTCCTTGTTAATTTATTGTCTTCAAATCGAAGGGCATTTATATATCTTTAAGTTTGCCAACTTCTTGTCATTCATGCAATGGCTTTTATTGAGTTATTTCTTGGCATTTCAATGGATTTATCGGCGTTTGAACAGCTTCCAGCTGCATTTTGTACTCTCCCTTCTCTTTCCCTTTATAAATTAGCCAGAGAATCAATAGTTTATGCAGCGCATTTAAACTATTCCAAAAATTAAACTAATTCATTGCAAGTTTTTGAAGAACTCAACGATAACAATTTCCTTGCCAATTTTATTATTTTACGCAGTTTTCTCTTGTCGCTCAGAATATTCGTTATCTTAAACGTAAGCGGATTTTAATACCATGCTAAAGTCATAAAAATCTAAATTATAATACATAAAAAAAGAGCTGCTTAATGGCTGAGCCATCAAAACCAAGTCAAGTTCATTTCCATGCGAAATTCCCATGTTAACAATTCTCACTCAATGCCATATTTTACGATTCGTTTTTCGGCCAAGGATAAGCATCAGCATCAGAAATAATTTGACTTTTGCAAACGTTTCCATCCATGCCATTTTTAATTGTCTTTGAGGTGTATTTCCCCATATGAAAGACACTCAATATCCTTTGTCCAAAACTACATTTAAAATGAATTTTATTACTCCCTTCTGTCTTATCTGCTTCTGCTTCGGCTTCTTCATATTCTGCAGCTGACCTACCAACTACCACAGCAAAGGAAGCGTATTCGCTTTTATCAGAAGGAAATGGGAAAATGTAATGCGTAATTCCGGCATCAATATTCCTGGGCTTTCATAATTGAAAGTAAAATCCTGCAGTCAGTTTGCATTTAAATCCTCTCTCTCTCTCTCTCTCTCTTTCTCTCTCGGTTCGATGAAATTGCGTATTGAAATGAGACCTTTGGTCAGTTAAGAGCATCAGTGCCTACTCAAATCAGCCTGTAGATACTAATTAAAATATAGTATGCTTAAAAGCAATGATAAATACCTCAGATATAGGAGCATATCGTAAAGATATCTTACTTTTACGCACAAAAGGAAGCTTCCTAAGTTTTCATTATTAATTAAACTAATAGAAACTCTTTATACTGATATATTGATATGGAACTGGGCTCAATTGTCCATTGGAGATAATGACAATCATGGCCCTTCATCCATCACTAATTGAAGCACCTTTAGAATGTGCTAATGCACACTAAACGGCATTGAAAAAAATTACATTAAAAAAAACTACTGCATACTTTTGGGTGCTAGTTTTGCCTTCATTTTTAATAGCTTTGGTTAGCTATTACTGCTGTTCCATTTGTCCGATCTTGTTGGGATTTGGTGGGATAATAGATAAAAATAATAGATAACGATAAAAACCACAAAAAACGTATTAGCTGAAAAACTGTAGGCGTGGTGATATATCACGTTTTAGTGATGTTTAAATGTAGCAAAAAATAACACTTTAACTGCATTTAGAACAAAGGAAAAGGAAGCTACAGTTTATGCAAAATACATATAGTATATAGTATATGTGAGAAAGATATGATTGTGAACTTTCGAGTTGAACGAATGCTAAATAAATTCACTGGCGGCACACACAAAAGGCGTCTTATTATCGTGCTCACAAGTGTATGCGAGTGAATAAGGCAAACTGTGCGAGAAATGTTCGCTTTGTGAATCATTTTGTCTCTTGAGATGGCCTGGAAAATGTGCATTCGATGCAGCTAAAGAAAAACGACAACGAGAACGAGCAGAATGATGATGATGATCATCAATGATGATGAAGGAAGGCAGCACAAGGAAGGAGAACAGGATTGATGTAGGGGAAGACGGGAGTTTGTAACTCAGCGTAGATACACAAATAGGCTGCTTGTAACTGAACAAATTGCAAACGGAAGATAAAGGGCATGGAACAGAGAGATATAGATACAAATCGATTGCCTGTAAGCTGCATTAGACAGTTGCCAGTTGGGCACAAGCAGACTTAATTGACAGGCACAAAAACACATTGCGTATACGCAGCGTTGTAAGCAGCCATTTGCCATTTTCCATTCACTTTTCCCTTTTTCAATTGCCAATGCAGATATTTAGATATGTATTTGCATGTGGTCTGGTCACAGCCATAGAGTGAATAACTAAATAAAAAAGCTCGACCCTTAACCCTTTTAACAACTACAAGCATTAATCTAACAAAACAAAAGCAAACCGCGCTTGCCGAGCACATAAGAGAGGAATATCCACACATATGAAAGTGACTACTCGTATTCACATTGAATGGCATATAGCATGCACTAATTACGAGCACCATAGATGGATGGACCGTTGAGGTCATCTACAGTATTCCCTCCACCTGCACAGCAGCCAATCAAGTCTGTTTGCCCAAGCAAAGGTAAATTTCAAGGCACTGTAGCTGCGGCTTTGTGGTCAGTTAACTCTTTGGGGGACTAGCAAATAGCACAAAGCAAAAAAAAACTAAAAAAAATAAAAATGATAGAGAAAAAATCAAAAAATTAAGCAAACGCTGGCTTTTGAATTGAGCCAAGTGAGCATTGAGACTAAAGAGTCTCTTCTACAATTTTTTCACAAATTTTTTTTTATATTTTGTATTTGTATTTCAGGCGATCAAAAGGGTCGGCGTTTATTTGCTAACATGCAAAATGCAATAAACATGAATTTCAGCCCCCGTTGCCATTAAACGAAGCATGCATTTTTGTGCAACGACAACGGACAGACGGACGGACAGACGGACGGACGGACAGACGGACGGACAGACAGAAGCAGTTATAACACGATGGCAAAAGGAAAGGGATGCCATTGGAAGGCCAAAGAAAAATGCAACTGAGTGCCGGGCTTTGTTGTCCATTTACGTCAACAATTTCATTGAAGCAGCACACACAATCACAGATACAGATACAGTCACAGATACAGATACAGCTACAGCTACAGATACAGATACATTTGCAGGAACAGAGATAGATACAGATACAGATACAGATACAGATACAGCTACAGCGACGAATGTGAGAGACAGATACAAAGGCTGAGCGAGAGCTAGAAACATTTTCTCCTGCTGCTGCTGCTGCTGCTATTTGCCAAGTAGTTTCAGATGGATACATAGATAAAATTGAACTGGGATTTGGGGATTGCACAAAAGTAACTGAGCAAATTTCCGCAGCTAGTTGAGCTTTGTGAGATCCATGCTCGTGTCCTACTCAGCAACTGTTACTGTTGCTAAAAACCAAGCAAATTGAATGCTGATGCAGAGACAACAACAGCAACAGCAACACAAGGACAAAAGTTGGCCAAAACGGGCGATGAGTGTGTGTTAAGTGCTCGCAACGCGTTCAATTTAAAGCATCGACCATAAAACAGCGCCATGTTTCGGCAATTAAAGACAGCACAAGAATTGCAGCTGCTCTGACAACAACTGCTGCTTGCTGTTGTTGTTGCTGTTGTTGTTGTTGTTTTAGCTGCAATTTACAACAACAGGAAATTGCATGTGGCACTCGACGCTAATTCACACCGGAAAAGCAACGACGCACAGGCTGAATGTCCGCGTTCATTCGCTCACTCGCTTCCCGAGCAGGACATCTTATTGTCCATGAACTGCGCCATGCCAGGCTCACTAGGGAGTACACTCACACACACACAGATACACACACACACACACACACACACAGACTTGCATAAATTGCAATCTACACGCGCAGCGTTTTCATTTATTAATAATGCATTTGCCACTGGAAGCTGGAAACTGAAAGCTGCTGCTGTCATTTGGAGTCTTTGTGCTTCTTGGCAAAGGCGTAGACAGGGGGGTGAGAAAGGGGATACATTTAAAAAATTACATTCAAAAAAAAATACTGCATACTTTTGGGTGCTAGTATTTTCTTCATTATTAATAGCTTTGGTTAGCTATAACTGCTGTTCTATTTGTCCAATCTTGTTGGGATTTAGTGGGATAATAGATAATAATAATAGATAACGATAAATACCACAAATAACGTATATAAAAGCACTTTAAAAATTACAATAAAAAAAACTACTGCATACTTTTGGGTGCTAGAATTGACTTCATTATTAATAGCTTTGCTTAGCTATTACTGCTGTTCTATTTGTCCAATCTTGTTGGGATTTGGTGGGATAATAGATAAAAATAATAGATAACGATATATACCACAAAAAACGTATTATTTTATTATATTTTTTTATATATATAAGCACTTTTAAAAATTACATTAAAAAAAACTACTGCATACTTTTAGGTGCTAGAATTGACTTTCTTATTAATAGCTTTGGTTAGCTATTACTGCTGTTCTACTTGTCCAATCTTGTTGGGATTTAGTGGAACAACAGATAATAAAAATAGATAACGATAAATACCACAAATAACGTATATAAAATTACTTTAAAAAATCACATTAAAAAAACTACTGCATACTTTTGGGCGCTAGAATTCACTTCATTGTTAATAGCTTTGGTTAGCTATTACTGCTGTTCTACTTGTCCGATCCTGCTGGGATTCAGTGGGACAATAGATAATAATAATAAACTACGGTAAATACCCCAAAAAATATAATATCTGAAAAACTGTAGGCGTGGTTTTTTTGCTATTTGCGGGAGTTAAAGGTGGCGTGGCTAAAATTTAAAACTAACCTGTCCTGCTCCAACGTCAATTTTGATTGATCTAGATACTTGTGGTGTGTTATATACTGTAAAAAAATGGTATGCTCCCCCTTCAAAAAAGAGCTGCCTACGCCCTTGCTCCTTGGACTCCGTTTCGTGTGCGTTTTGTTTTCATTTGAGATTTGCAGTTGAGCCGCAAAAAACCCAACAACAACTACAGCAACAACTACAACTATAACTAAAACTACAAGAAGAACAAGAACTAAAGCAGTGGCAGCCACAGACACATTCATTTGCCACAGATGCAGCTGCTTAAATCTTCATTAGTCGTGATTTCAAGTTTCAAATTAGCACAGATTTTTCTCATTTTGTTATTGCGTTAATTTCTCACACGGCACACGTTTCTCTGCGGTTTCTCAATGTTGGCTAACGCTAATTAGCCCAAAAAGGAGAAAGGAGAATTAGAGAAGGAACAACTGAAACTAAAACTGAATGAAAAATCACTGAATAAATTTATCTGGTTTCAATCAAATAAAATTTGGAATTAGAATTTTAAATATATACCATTTTGAATGCAAATTAGAACTAGTCCATCTACAGAATGATGTAATAAAGTATTTATAATACGACTAAATTCAAATAATATATTTATTAAGTATTTATGTGCTGAGTTTCATGAAAAATGCAAATCTCATGCAATCAAAAATGTCGAATTAAATATTAATAACTCGCACAAAATATGCAAATGAAATGCTTAAAAATCAGCTCATTAATAATTTCGCAAGAGAATATTACAAAAGTGGCAAAGAAGTGGAAGAAGATGGAAAAATGGATAAAACGGGGAATGCACACAGATCAAATGCAGACAGTTTTGCAGTGAAATGAATTATTATGAAACTTGCATTTGACATTTATGTGCATTGAGGTAAAATCGAGAGGGGCAAAGGGCACGAGACACGCCCACAAAAGTGTGGGCAGCAAGTGACAGCAAATATGTGGGCGTTAGGAGACCACAGACACACCCAAACACAACCAAACACACACACAAATTAAATGCAATTCACTTCAATGGAAAGAAGACTTAATACCCTGGCAATTGAGTTAAGATAAGCTGAGATAATATATTTAGTTGTCCACCTGTTACACATTTGGCAACCAAATCTTTATACCCGTATTGAATTCTATTTGTAAGGTGATTCAGCTGTTGGCCAAAAAGATTTATGCGACTTTTGGCCATATCAATTTCTACAATCTGCCAAGAATTTTTTGGCAGCTTTCTAAATGACGATAGTTATCTTTTTAAATTTGTTCTCTTTTTCAGAATTTTAAATTATATTTTTTATTGAATTTCTAGGTCTGTTTAGAATTCATTTAAATCTATTTTTTGCGGGTTCTTTATGCCGATTTTCACTTTTCACTCAACTGAACAAATGAAGCTCTATTTAACGTAGCCGCAACTAATCCTATTTAAGTTTTAATGTTTTATAGTGAATCGAATGTATTTATTCTTATTTTCAATGCGATTCAATTTCATGTGAAATGATTTTTATTTGCAATTTTATTTATTTTTCTTTTTTAAATACAAGCATGACAAATTGTTTATTTTGATATTTAAGTTTCGGCTTGCCTTTGTGTGTTTGTGTGTGTGTGTGTGTGTGGATGTGTGTGTGGGTTTGTGTGTTTTTTTAATACTTTGAATTTCACTTTTATTTCGACTGTGCCAATCGATGGCATTAGTGGAAAATCAATTGAGCGATGGCAGCAATCAAAACCGTAAGCCATGAAACCAAAACCGCACATCAGTTGTTGTAGCTCTGTGTGTGTAGGTGGGTGTGTGTGTGTGTGTGTGTGTGTGTGTGGGTGGGTATAAAAGTGTGTGCGTGTGCGTGTCTGTTTACGTATCAGATTAAATTGCCTTTGACAGCTTGAAATATACGATTTTTATTCAATCTAGCACTTGTCCATATTATTTTTAGACAAAATACACACACAAAAATATAAATATAACGCATACGCAATGTTGCCTAGTCAACCCATCAACTGGTCGTTCAGCACTTTAGGCCAAGTGTTTTTCATATTTGCCAATAATCTTTAATGACACTTGAAAACGCAACGTGCTAATGAAATAATGAAATCTTCAAAAGGCGACGACACGTGTTTAGCATTTCTCATTTATCGTTTCTGACGATTAAAAGTGAATTTAATTATGCACTTTCGATTTCAATGTCCACTGTGAAGACTCTAATTTGGAGTTTTGTACATTTCTCATGCACTTGGCCCACGACAATAACAAACTCAACGCATTTGCATTAAGTTTTTCACTTTTTTTTATTGCCTGGTCGCTTTCAGGTATCCGTTGTTGCTGTTGTTGGTGTTGTTTTGTACTAAATTACGTGCAACTATTTTTTATGCGCATTTTGTTTGGCTTTGTTTTTATTTTGTGTGTGGTTTCTGGTGAAAATTCTCACTGCGTATCACAACAAAATTTATCACTTTCATTTGAATGGGTTCCAAACCAAAAAAAAAAACTCAAAAATATATAGAGGAAAATAACTAAAAACTGTGGCAATAAATTGAACAAGTCGCCACATAGAAATGGAAAGCTTCATGAGAAGAGTTTACTGAACTTTGACTGATATTTGTAGCAGTTTTGTAGTTGGCAGTAAGTTCTGGGCTAAAAGTTGAGATAGAAATATGCGAGGCATTAAACAAGCTAATTTTATATAGGCAGTTTCACGGTAGATTGTTAATTTATTTTAATGAAAATACAAACACGTTTCAACGGCATTTGGTAGAACTAAAAACACGGCAAAACTGAAATACGAACATGTTTATATGCGTACTTAACATTAATTTCACTTTCTTTCACACAGAAAGAGACAGAGACAGAGATGAAGAGAGACAGCTATATTAGCAAGTAGAAGGAAGGGAAAAAAATAAAACATGTTTGATATCAACATAATTAGTCACGTAGTTGTTATGTTTGTTTTAATGTGACGACGAACGCGTTCATAATGTGGCATTATCATTATGTGAGTCGCAGCAGCATCAACACAAACAACAATAGCAACAACAACAATAACAACAACAGCAACAGCATCCATAGATGCGTGAAGGTAGCGCATTAATCCAAAAATGTTATAAAATAAACAAATTACCCATAAAGATGTGTGGCAACTAAATATACATATAAATAAAAATAGACATAAATAATAAAAATAAATATGTCTGTCTGTCGCTTTTACTTACAAATATTTGGTAAGTGGCCAAAAGAATGTAAGTAATTGCAGTAAAAATAAATAATTCGTAGTTAATTTTATGACTGCACAATAATTGAACTACAATAATTGAAGCTGAGAAGCGAAATAATCGTGGAGAACTTTTGCGTATTATTAAAATGTATTTCAGACTGCTTATTGTTATTAAAATTATTATAATTATGTGGCGCAGCTTCAGAACAATGCTCAGCATGTGGGAAAATTGCTGCAGAAGCCGCTAAATAGTCAGAAAAAAAAGTAAGATACAAGATTGTATCTAGCAGATACAGATACAATGCAAAGAAATATATATGTGTGGAAGATTTATGCAGTCGACAGAGCCACAGAACTTTCACAGAAAGTTCACAGACCAGTGAGATAGACTGACTGACTGACTGAGTGACTGACTGAGTGAGTGACTGACTGACTGAGTGACTGACTGAATACGTGAGTCGAATGCGCATGCGTCTGGGAGACTTGAAGAAGAAGTCTTGGTCTTCAATATGTTGCCGAAAGTAAAATTGGCTGCAGCAGAAAGAGGCGTGAAAATTGTGCAGAGTTGTTGTTGCTGTTGTTGTTGTTAGCCAGGTTGTTGTTGGTTGTTGGGGCGTGCAGCATTTTGTGGAATAATGAACGCGGAGTGACTAACAACATCAGCTTTTGCATGCGGCAAGTTAAAACGCGCATGACAAACGCGTCGAGCACGTAATTTGTGTCGCTCGAGTCTCTCAGTCTTAAGAGACAACGGAACTGAGCTCCAAAAAGCGAACGTTACTTATGAATATGAGTAAATATATCTATATATATATATAGATATGTGTGTATGTGTGTTAGCCAGACAAGAACCTATGCGCTGACCTTGCGCTAAAAAGATAAAAGACTGCGAGTATTTTGTGGCCTAAAGCAAGGTACTTCGTCTGCCAGACAGACTTGAAGTCTTTGGTTTGTCATTGTGTTTGGGGATTTGTCGAGTCAAATGGGCGAAAGCTGTATGCCATTTTTGGTTATTTTCACCCACGGTCGTCAAATGTAGTGCTCGTCTGGCTTAAGCGATGAAAGCGCTCACCACAACAACAATAATAACAACAACAACAATAGCAACAACAACAATGCTGACAACAACATATGCTGACACTCAGTTGCTGGCCATTTATCAAAAGCTGCAATTGAAATGCCCAACGCATTTGACTTAGAAAACAACGCATACTAAATTAAGCCCAACAAAATGCAGCACATCAAGTAACGCTTGACTAAGAGATGCCCTAGAAAAATTTGTTACAAGAATTTAAAAATATTTGAATGCAGAATCAATTTAGAGGCCAACTCATGAAGAAATTGACATTCCGTTTGAAAATCGGTTAATTTTTGATGAAGTTATGAGAGATCAAAGTTTTTGAAAAAATTTTAAGGGGTAAGTATGCAAAATTGAATGATAGATGGCTTAGAATCGAAAAATGATCAAATTTTCAAAATGATAAAAATTTAAATGCAGATTCAATTTAGAGGCCAAATCATGAAGAAAATGACATTCCGTTTGAAAATCGGTTAATTTTTAATGAAGTTATGAGAGATCAAAGTTTTTGAAAAAATGTTAAGGGGTAAGTATGGAAAATTGGATGATAGATGGCTTAGAATGTTTAAGTACTGTTCTACTCCAATTGGAATTTTCCAACTGCTGTCGTATAAATACTGACAGCAATTCCGTTTTATACTATTTTCAGGTATCGTCTACGTTCAGTGTATACAAATGCTGGAAGCATATAAAGCAAACTAGATAACTTGGCCAATTCGGCAGATGTCCATATAAGACGTCTGTCATAAAAAGGAAAATATATCTCAATAAAAACGAAATCCTCAATTTTTTGTTGCTTATTTTTGCAACATTTTTTTGTTGGTTCTTTTCTGTTGTTGTTTTTTGTTTTGTTGTTGTTTTGTTGTCTCTGGACACACACATTGAAACACTAATGTAGTGAAATAATTTTCGTTAATCGAAAGTAGCGACGCACGTTTAACAACTCCGTGTGGAGGGCCAAACAACACGCTACACTCATAAAAAGACAATAAAAAAGTGACATTTTGGCCGAAATATACAGTTGGCCATAAAGTGAGGCAAAAACGGAAAAGTCCGAGTGGACAAACGGTCAGACAAAAATCAAATCAGTGCCAAAGTGGAAAACAACAACAACAACAGCAACAACAGGCAAACGGTCAAAATGGCAATATTGACAATTTATTTGGTTGCCAACTTGATGTTTGGAATCTTTATTTGGTGTCTGTGCCCACACACACTCGGTGCGTGTGTGTGTGAATTAAGAAAAGTGCTTTATAAGTGCTGCTCCATCAAAATCAAACTCCAGAGGCTTTAACAAAACGAAAGTAGTTCTATGCTCGCCTATTAACTTTGAGTTTTGCTGCCTGAAATGAAAACATAATTACATGGTCAAGATACCGTCGCACATTCACTCTCCACACCACAACAACAACTACAACAACTACACTAACAAAAAGGCAACACGAACAACATTTTCATAATGCCAAATCGAAAAAAATAAAATGCGCGCCATGTCAACAGCCTGCGGCTAAAGATGTTGTTGTCCCGTCGCTCCGTCTGTCTGTCCGTCTGTCTGTCCGTCCGTCTGTCTGTCCGTCTGTCTTGTCCAGCTCGGAGAACGGAGAACGGCAGCAACTGTCTCTTTTACACGGCACGATATGAAGCGTTGAGTTTGGCTTCATTAAAGCCGCATGAAGACATAAAACTCAACTGAAGAAGATTTATTTAACAGTAACAAAATTCGCAGGCTGGCGACAAACTTGGCTAGAACGCCAAGCAACAACAACAACAACAACAACAGCAACAACAACAGCAACAACAACGAGCACAACAACTACAGTAAACTAGTCTACACATTTTTAGCTGTCAGCTTTCATGCGGTTTAGATTCTTTGCGTTGTTGTTGTTGTTGTTTTTGTGGTTGCTGTCTTTCATTTAGGCAGCATATTTTGTAGCTATTTCTATTTTTAACATTTCTTTGTTTTACTTTTTTATTACCTTTTAATTTCCGTGTGGAGCAAAAAAGAAAAGGGTATAAAAGTATCTATACTTTTATATTTCGAAATTTTTATTTTAACTTTTAATCATATAAATTTAAATATATAGTTTAAAGCTGTTTTCATAATTTTATTTTAATTTCAGTCATAATAAATAAATATATACAGTATTTTTATTATTATCTAATAAAAAAATTTAATCAATAATCGGGACTGTAAATTCATAGAATAATGACTATTTCTCGAGTTTTATAATAAAATTTCCTGAATTTTATTATTTTTAGAAAATAGAATTTATAAAAAATAGAGCATTCCAGCTTCGTTATTAATCTTTTGCGTTGTTTTTTATTTCGTTTCTCGCTTCTCGCTTGTCTCTTTCTATTTGATTACTTTCTTATTACTCGATGACACTTTAAGCTTCAACGTTGTCGCCTGTGTCTTCGGATTCGGTTTATTTGTTGCTCCATGCGATTTTTTTTTATTAATTTCGCGTTTTCTAGGTCAATTCCGCAAACGGAAGCAGTTTGACCAGAATAAACTTTTTTCACTTTTGGCGTTTTTTTTTTGTTGGTGAGACCGCGAGACTCGCAGGGCTGAGACACAAACAAACTCATAGATTTGGTTGGGCGCCTTTTGTTGGCGGCTTTTCTTAGCACATTATTTATTATGTGTTTTTTTCTTATTCGCCAACTTTCTTTGTCAAATGATTTTTGGTGGCCAACTGAATGGGTTGAGCAAAAAACTAAAATAAAATACTAAAAAATAATAATAATATAAAGAAAACTATGCAGAAAGAAAGAAATGAGTTATAAGACTTTTGCAATAATTAACTTTGTATGCCCTAGTCATTGTGAGATTTTATTGAATAGAATTTACAATAAAAAAAATAATAATAATACGTGAATAGACAGAAGCTAATGGAAGAGGGGGTTGCCTTTAGAAAAAAAGTGGCAGATTTGACAGCGATTAATGCCAAGTAACTTAAATTTGGCAAATAGAAAATGAAATAAGCTGATCAGAGAGCAGAACAGAGCAGAGCGAATCGTATCGTATCGAATGGAATGGCAACGAAATCAATAAGAAATTAAGATGAAAAAGAGGAAAAAACAGTACAAAACTCGAGCAAATGGCATGCTATATAAGCCAAGAGCCATGCCAGCCAATAAAGAGCTTCTCTTTTTGAGGTCGAGCAAATTGAAGAAGAAAAAAAAATACACATTGACAAAATAATTAAATAATAGCCCTGGGGGTCAGTCAGGCGTTGCAGTCGCACTCACAGTCGCTGTCGGAGGCGCAATGCACACAGAGTAAAACTAATAGAAGCATATTTTCCTCCACTTGGAAAATAAAGCTACAACAACAATGGGAAAAAGAATATAAAAAAGGAAAAACGGAAAATGTCCAAGCCAAGCAGCGACAGCAAAGCCGCTTGGCTTTTAAGAACGACAGCAAAAAATAAGATATAAAAAAAAAACTGAAAACTATATATAAAAGAAACATGAATAAATAAAATTAAATGCAGCATACCCACTTAAGAGATGAGCATGCAATTTTAAATAAGAATTAAAAGCACAAAACTGTTAAATGAAGTTGCCGTTCAAAGAGGAGTAAAGCAAAGGGAATTGCAGGCTGTAAAAAGGTCCAAGGAAAAGCAAAAACCCAAAACGACAACATTCTGGTACTAACTGAATCTTACCAAAAAAAACCTCTCTACGAGGTAAAGGTCTAGTGACAAAAGTCGTTTCATGCCCCAAAATTTCTGATATCTAAATTTGAGATGAACGATAATTTTGTACTGAGTGTTCACTTATTCAGTGCTCATTCTTTTTTTTCGGTATTCCATTTGTCCATTGAACGAACTTCTGATGCGATAACTCGAGGGACAATGCGAGTACTCGAAAACTGACTGACAGCCTCCAATACCAATTCCAATGGCAACGGCAGCAGTAAATGAAAATCTCTAGCCGAATGTTCAATTACAAAATTGATTACCATTGAAAATTGAAAATTAAGTACAGTTTTGAGTTTTCAGCATAATTGCAGTTGATTTGTGTGCTTGGCATCGAACGGGAACAACAACAACAACAACAACGATAAAAACGAGGCGGGGATTTTACCAGAACTTGCAGTGTCATTAGAAGCTGCTTGATTAGGGGGTCTGTCCCCCTTCTCCCTGCCCCTTCACAATATAGTATGTGTATGTATTTGATTTCAGATGGTACTATGAATGATTAAGTGAAAAAGACAAAGTCAATTGTGAACCGACATTGCTTTGGCCTCTAGAGAGCCAATCAAGCCGAACGTCAGCTTAATTTCATTTAACGTTCAAGTAGCATTATACACAAGAGCCAACAATAACAACAACAACGACAACTTGGACTCTGGCCAAGCTAAAGCTAAACTAGAAGCTGCCAAGACTTGTAATACCCTCTAATTGCACATATAAAATGTTTCACAACATAAAAAGTTATGCTTTCAAATCCACAATAGATCTATTAAAAAAAGAATTGAAATTTGCATTAAAATAAACGATTTACAGCATACACTTGCTAAGCAGCTATTACAGGGTATTAACAACCAACTGCTTAGCAGAATTACAGCCTAAAAGACGAACGCAAATTCGTTTTGCATTATTTTATTTCGTTTCGGTTTTCGATTGGTTTTTTGCTTTGATTTTTGTTCTTTTTTTCTGTTTTCCGTTCTGTTGATTTGGTTTATCATCAATTTTATTGTCACTAGGCATTTACGAGCGATTATTGTTGTGTTGTTGTTGTTTGTGTTGTTGTCGTTCATGTTTATCGTTGGCAGTTGCCAGTTTTGCCTGTGATTATGTCTAAAAGCCTGGCCGAAAGCAGCAATCGCTGTGTATTTAATTTATAGTTAAACCAAACGCCAAAATTTGATTTATTGGTCAAAAGGTTATTGACCATTATGTTACCCATTTAACTTGGCTGTAATATTTGCTATTACTCTTGTTATTTCAGTTGTTGTCCTGGATCAATACAATTGTCCGTGTGTGTATCTGTGTGTGTGTGTAAGTGTGTTTGTATGTGTGTGGGCGTAACGTTGACAATTGCATCGTTGCAACCGATTATTGAATTTGTTATCGCTGTTGTTCTTA
This sequence comes from Drosophila falleni, assembly GCA_035045575.1. Lineage (NCBI taxonomy): Eukaryota > Metazoa > Arthropoda > Insecta > Diptera > Drosophilidae > Drosophila > Drosophila falleni. Next base: position 12,412,681 of record JAWNOV010000011.1, read on the forward strand.
TTCTTGTTGTTGTCGTTGTTGTTGTTGCCACTGCCAATAAATTTTCATCGCTAAATGCATAAAATGTTTACAAAACCATTGCCAAGTCATAAATCAAATTATTGGGCAGCCAATTGTAGACACAATTAGCAAATAATTGTGACTAAACTGACATTCTGTTACCCTGTAAATAATTGAAACTAAGCATTAAGATAAAAGTGAAAAAATTTAAAATACGTAATTGTTGAGCAATATAAAACTTACTTCTAATTAAATAATTACAATAATTACAAATAATATGAAAAGTTTATTAAGTAATTTTTTATATTTATAACATAAAATAAAATAATGTAATAATTCAATATAAATAGAACGATGATATACGTAATAAATATTATTTTACAAGAATATGAAAAGTTTACAAAGTAATTTTTAAAAATTATTAAATAGATTTGTTTGATAATTATCATTAATTATAATTAATTTTTATATTTTTATACTTCTAAATATATAAATTTATCTTTATATCGTTTTAGGTTTAATTTTAATTTATTACCATTTTTTTTAAATTTTAGTCAACTGTTGTTAGTCGACATTAAATAAGTAAATAAGTAAGTTAAATTAAAAAATTTAATTTTATTGAATAATTGTAAGAGTATTTACAGCACTTACCTTTCTTTTATCTGCAAAGGAAGTAATTTCAATTTAAAAATGTATCTGAAACTATAACTTATTGAAGATTTTGAATTATGGTTTCTGAATAAGAATACCAGAAATATTAAGTACCTCATGAGCTGGCAAATGTTTCCTTCTCATGACACACTTTGCTGCCAGCCAAACACTCTGAAAGTGTTGTACAATAACAACAATAAGAGAAATAACAACAACAACAAGAACAACAACAACAAAAATAACAAACTTGAATGCAATTGTTGCGCATTTATACTTATGATGATACGTTGGCATATTTCTTTCAGTTCTGTTCTGTTCAGTTCTGTTCTGTTGCATTCAGAGATTGCGGTTAAATATGCGGCAACAACAACAGCAACAACAAATAAAAGAAGAGCCTGAAGTGGCATGGTGAGAATACTTATTTAAGGCCCGGCCCAAACACGCATCACAGTTGCATGAACGTTGCTCAAACGGTAAAATGCGTGCTCAGATGCTACACTGCTCAAAAAAATATGTTCTAACATCAAGATTTAATATATTTTTATTTACTTAGAAAAAAAAAAATTTTACAAAGTTTAAAAATTAAGTTAAAGATTAAAAATACAAATAATAATAAATATAAATTATGAACTGTAAAGAAAAATTTAAAATTAGAATTATGGTCTCAAAACTAAGAACTTTGGTCTAAAACCTTTAAATTAAGAAAACATATCTTGAAAATTTCAAATAAGACCAAGTTTTAATTTTAAGAATAAATATTCTTAAAATTAAAATCAAAAAATATAAAAATTAAAAATGTTTTTTTTTTTTATATTTGTTTTTTAATTTTCACTTTTATATATTGTAATCTGTCTTGGTAATTTTAGAAATGTTTTTAAAAAAATATTTAAGATGAAGGTTCTTGATGTTGAAAGTTTATCTTTTTTTTCAGTGTAGGACCTCCACTTGGAGTTGGAGTTAGATTCGATGATGGCATCGGGAGTTGGAGATGAGAGTTGGGAGACTGCATCCCATTTGTGTTTTCCCGAAGAAATCGAGTCACACAACTTTTGCTTATTTAACTGTTTCGGTTTCTTTATGTTGTCGCTGTTGTGTTGCTGTTGTTGTTGTCTCTGTTGTTGTTGTTGTTGCCACTTAGAACGGTGCAAGCGCTGCGCAGGCGCAACACAACATGCAACATCTTTTCATTTTTTTTTTTTTTCAACTGTCAATAGCAAGTGGAGAGACGTAGAAGACTGTCTCAATCTCGCAGTAGTTTACTGTAACAACAGTGCAGCAACAACAACAACAACAACAATCACAGCAACAACAACAACAATGAGAACAACGTTGCTCGCTTTAACTGTTGCTGCTGGCAATGTTAGAGATTGTTAAGCAGCTGGCTAACTGACTTTGACTGCCAACTGACTTGAGTGGCCAGTCTAAGACTGTCTCTGTCTCTTTCTCTTTGGCTGTGTCTTTCTCCATCTCTTTCTGTCTACCTGCTGTTATTGTAGTGATTGAAGTGCAGCATCGATACATTTACAAGTGCATTTCACTTCTGTTTCTACTCGTATTCTTGCTGCAAATTAAATGACTTCAACGCTGCCTCGCGGCATTGATAATATTGATGTTGACGTTGATGGTTGATGGTTGACTTTATTGTTGTTGTTGTTGCTGTTGTTTTTGTATCTGCTGCTGTTGTTGTTGCTGCTGCTGTTGTTGTTTTTACTGCTGTTTAACCAGCATTTAACTTAAGCCGATTTACGATTTATATGAGAGACTTTTCTGTTTACCTGCAGATTACAAAAACGTTGCTGACTCTTTCCCCTACAGACTCTTTCTCTCTCTCTTTCTCTCTCTTTTTCCTCTGTCTGTTTGTGCGTCTCATTAGCATGTGGGTGCCTACTGTCTGTATGTGTGTGTGTGTGTGTGTGTATCTGTGTGTGCTCTGGGCCGATTATGCTGGCTGTTAAGCAGTTGTGAATGTCTTGGTCATTCAGAATGATGACCAAGCTGTTTATAGCCAAGTTCTGTGCGTTTCCTTAGAACTTGCCGTGTATTATACAACTGAAGCTGCAACGTCAGCAATTCCAGTTGCAGTTGCAGTTGCAGTCATTGTCTAGCTATAACGGTGCCATAACGGTGCAACTGTGCGTAATTGAAATGTCACTTCAATTCGATATTCGATCATGCATTATCTATCCACGTAACTACAGTTAAACTAACGACAACAACAACGATTGCATATTAAATGCACATCCATTAAGTTCAAATGCCCTTCGGCCAAAAATCCAATTACCAGCCACAAGAGGGCCAAAACATCATTGCACATTATCAACGGGGTATTGGGCAAGTGTTTCTGGTCAGGTCAACATGTTATTATTGACAAATGGAAATGTCAGAATGAAAAATTAACCGAAAATCAACAGTGCAACAAAACACAACAGCAACAGCAGCAACAGCAACAACAACAACAATAATGACAATTGAAAATGTCAAAATTCGCGCGTCCAACAGCAGCAACAACAACAACAGCAGCAGCAACAACAACAACAGCTCGAGGTAATGGCCAAAACAAGCATCACATTGCTGCTAAATTGCCAGAAATGTGGGCTGCCCCGCCTCCCGCCCACTTCAATGTACACTGATGAAAAAAAAAATGTTATAAAATCAAAATTTTGGTCGCCAAACTAAGAATTTTGGTCTAAAAAATGCGTTGAGAATATAAGATAATTAGATTAAGAAAACACATCTTGGTTTTGCGAACTTTTCAAAAATAATACCAAGTTTTTATTTCAAGATTAAAATTTTTTTAAAACTAAAATCAAAAGAAAAAAATTTAATATGATTTTTTATATTCACTATTTTTTTTTAAAGTTGTCTTAAAATGTTCTTATTTTAAGAACAAAATTTTTATGATGAATATTTTTGATTTAGAAGTTGGTATTTTTTTTCAGTGTAGCACCGAAAAATGCATGGTAACAAAAGTTGCGCGAATGAAACAGGCAACCAAATTGACACTGGCCAACACCAAAGGCGCAACAGCAACAACAGCAACAACAGCAACAACAACAACAACGTTGGTGGCACTGCCTGTCGTCGACATTTGAATGCAACTTTTGCCGCCTGCCACTGTCAACGTTCTGTGTGAATGTCTGTTGTTGTTGTTGCTGTTGTTGCTACCTCCTCTGCTGCTGCTGTTGCCACTGTTGCTGTTGCTGTTGCTGTTAAGTTGCCGTTGTGGCAATAACCACTTGATAAATGATAAATTAATTGAGTACCATTGCCAAATATCGTCGCTTTTCTATGCCCTAAGCAAATCAGTTAGTTCTGTTAACCAAATCAACATGTATATGATTACATTTTGATCTCATTTCAACAAACTAAATAACAAACTTTGCAACGAACTTTGGCCAAGAAATTACAGCATTAATATTCTAGCTTGAGGCTTATAAACGAAATGAGAGAGACAAATAGGAAATAAGAATTATTACATTTTGAATAAATTTTGTGCAAATATTAAACAATAATATTCAAACTAATTAATTTGTTTAAATATGAAAAATATAAATAATGGTGAAAATTTATTGATTAAGCTTAAAGAAAAATTATTGTATATATTCCGTTCTATTAGAAAATGTACAAGTCAATGATTTTCTATTTAAAAAAAACACAGTGATCATTATTCAGATTCGCTGCTAAAAACCTGTCCTAAAATATTTTTTCCTCTCGAATTCCATTTGAGATTTCAGACAGTTGTATTAAATATTTTTTTATTAACAGCATATTCAATAGAGTATTCTTAGTTCGTAATCACAGACAGAACTTGCAATTAATTATATTTCGTGTTTGGGTGTAAAAATCTTGTTGTTTATGCTGGGAAATTTCGCAAGATTTATCTTGAAAACCCGTACGTGTCTGCTGTGAATCACAAGGACGTGTTAATACTATCTAAACTCAGTTGCAGGTGAATGCGAGCCGCTTTTGAAGTTAATGTTGGTTTTTTGTCACCTGTAATTAGTGAACTTGCAACTCGAATTTACATATGTGAGATAGTTTTACCTGTAGTTCTTAGAGCATACATAATTAAGAGAGTTTTTCGGTTAATAGTTAAATCAGCTGTTGGCCAAGTGTTTGGCAAATAAGCCAAGCAAAATTGTCATTAAAATAAACTTTAAAATCTATATATATATTTTAGTGTCAACTAAAAGTAAAATGAGATGTTAGTTTGAAGCTGACAAAATGTGGAAATGATGTGAAAATTTTCATGCAGCTGCAAAGCAAATTGAAACAAAGCCAAATAAAAAAGTTGATACACAAATATTTGCATAACACTTCATGTTTAGCAAATGCCAAAGCAACACACACACACACATACACACACACATACTCAACTAATCACACACATACATATATGATATATCTACACATATTTTGAACCACACAGATGTGCTCTCACTTAATGTGGCTAAAAGTTGCAACAGCAGCAGCAATCTGCTAAATGTTGCTTATTTTCATCAGTTGGCCAGAAGGGAGAATTAGAGAAGAGTAGAGATGAGTAGAGAAGTGAAGGAGCAGGAGAAACGGGAGAGTATGGGTAACAAAATCAACAGCAATGCTAAATTGTTTAATTGAATTTACCGCAGATGCGCTTAAGTTGGCAGTAATTTAGCAAAGCCATGTAGTATTTCCAACTGTATTTGTATCTGAATCTCTGTGTTCTCGTATTTGTATCTGTATCTGTAACTGCAAATGTATCTGCTGCATCCTTGTAGCATAGAGTATGTACATTGCTAGTCAGGGACGTGCCAGACTCTTAAGCACATGGGCTCGATTGTCGTCGCAATACAAATACACAAATACCCATACAACGACTACGGACAACAAATCGACACTCACATACACACACACACACACACACACACACACACACACTTATTGCTGGAAGAGCTGAGAACAACAAGAAGCATTTGCCAGATGCAATGCAATGAAATGAAATGTATCTATAAGATACACATACTTTTGCTACACTCATAGAAAAATGCTGGGAAATTTATATATTTTCAGGGGATTCGATCCCGGGTCGAAAATCTTATAATAAATATAGAATATAATTAATTTAAATATTTTTATGTATGCTTTTTAAAGTATGCTTTTAAATAAATCAAATAAAAGTATGTATGTATTTAAATAAATCAAAGTGTGTTATATTTAATTTTAATACGTTTTCTACTAAAATCCAACATAAAAAAATCAAATTAGACTGCATTTATTTTTAATATTATTTTTTTCAGTGTACTGATGCTGCCTGTGTTTGGTTGCAAAGTATCTTCTTCCTGTAACTATGCATTAAATTGTAAACAGGCAAAGAAAGTGCTCTACAGCGTTGACTTCGATTGGGTTAAAGTCGGTGCGGTTTGGTTCGGTTCTAGATTTCTCCCGGGCACAATTATTTGGACCTGGCCAAGTGTGCTTTCATTTCTCAATTGGCCGCCAGTTGGATTTGTGTCTTGGCCTCTTGTGTTGATTGCTCAAGACACCGATAATGTTGTTGATATTTAAGCTATCGATGGATGTCAAAGTTCGTTTGCGATTTGCATACATTGTACGAGTGTGTGTGTGTTGCGTAAACTTTTGTAACTCACTGTTAATTAATTGGTTCTTGTTGATGCAGACAGACTCAGACTTGGCTCATTACAGGTTGATTCTATGGTCTTTTTGGGCAGAACACATCATTAGTAAACATTGACAGCACTGTTGGGCAATGCATGTTAAGTTTGTAAGAGCGCTTTACAACACTGTCGACTCGCTCTCTCTCTCTCTTAGCAAAGAGCGCGAGAGAGCGACCAAGAAAGCTGTGCGTCTGCGCAGCCGGTAAAGACGATCGCTCTCTTCTGCCTCAGCTCGCTCTCTCTCTCTTGTCCGCTCTCTCTCTCTCTCTCTCTCTCTCTCTCTGTGTGTGTGTTTATTTCGTTACGCTCTTTCGGCTGCCGGTTACACATCATCATCATCATAATGATTACAATACTGATGATCATCTTGACCATTTATGTGTGTGTGTTCGCTTTGGCTTGGAAGCTTCAACTTTTCTTTCTTGGTTAACTTCTTGGACTTTCTTGCCAACATGTTTAAAAGTCTTTTGGAAGCGCCAAGTCAACAGCAGTCAGTACGCTCTGTGCGCTGCAAGCGTTTGCTACGTTGTAACGGAACTGTTTAAAGCCAAAAAAAACCAACCAACAAACAAACAAACCAACAAAAAATAAAGGATATTGTGCGTGCTGAATGTAACAAGATTTTTTAATTAAAAGCGGCTATAGTAATTTAATCAAATTTTTAACGAACAAATACAAAAAGCAAAGAAACAAATGAAAAATTTCATATCAATAAATAAAATAAAATAAAGTAACAATTTAATCAAATTGCATTTTGTACGGAAAAGAAAACAAAAAAAGTAAAAATTCAGCACGTTTGCTGATTTAAGATTGCGGCTCGCGAGTTGTTGCAATTGTTTGTTGCAACTGTTTGTTGTCGTTCGTTATTGTTTATGGATTTGCTTGTATTTTTATTGTATGCATTTCAACTCTAACACGTAGCACGTTGCACGTTGCAAGTGCAACTCTCTTGTTGCCACAACAAAACGCGGCTCGTCAACAGGTAAGCCTCGTATTCAGCAAGGATTAACTTTGCTTAAACTGTTGCAACAGCGAAAGCAACAACAACCAGAGAGACAGATGACACTATGTCAGACCAGACTATAAACCAAACTGAAAAACCAAAGTCCAACAATCACACAACAACAACAACAACAGACGGGGGTCAAGTGTCGACAAAGCGGATTACTATAAAAATATTTACAAGCCCTACATTATGATTTTGTGCAGCTGTAGTTGTAGTTGTTAGTGTGTGTGTTTAATGTCCTTTTTGTCATATTTGCTGGCCATATTTATGTTGCTGCAACTCGTTGTTGTGGCAACAATGTATGTTATTATGGCCCAATACTAAATAGTTAAAGACCAGCAGCGTTAACAAAACTCTCACACACAGGTGAAAAGAATGAAATGAAAACTTGTATTTAATTAAAGAAAAGGAGCAAAAGCAAAGGCAAAGCAGAAGCCGCCAAAGCAACAACAACAACAACAACAGCAACAAGTGCTGCAACAGCAAAAAAAAAAAAAACAAGTACAACACACACTTACACTCACACACGTGTGTGTAACTGGAAACAAGTTAAAATGCCTCAGCTACATTTGGTCAAGTTTACATGACTTACCAAAGCCTCAAAGAACAGAACCAAACACAGAACCGAACACAAGAGTTGCAGGTTCCCCAACAGCTTTAAATGTATCTGTATATCTGTGTGTGTGTGTGTGTGTGTCCATGTGTGTGTGGCAGCAATGTGATTTTAATGAACCTACTAAGAACTTGGCCAACCAGTCGAAACATAAACTAGCTTGGCTTTTGCCATAATATAATTCTATTCAGCTCGCTTTGTTTATCATTTTTATTTTTTGCCAGTTCTTTTTTTTTTGTTTTGTTGGTGTTTCCCCAAAAATAATAATAATAAAATAAAAGGCTGAAAACAATGCGCAATATTTATGCAAGGCATTAACAGGCAAAAGCCTGGACTAACTGTCTGTATAGTATTATGGCCAGTTTGGTAACAAAACTTAAGCTGACAGCGCCAAAGTTTCAGTCAGAGCTTCAGAGTTTGAGATACTTTCTAAATGCGACTGAGATTAGTGCAGTTTTGTGTTGCAAGTTGCAAGTTGCAAGTTGTTCTTATTGCGGTTGCTGTTTGCGGTTAAATAAATAAGGCAACACAGCTCTCAGCAAATAAGAAATTGCCACAGTGACTTGCAACAAAATGGAACTGAAATGAAATGAAATTATAGATGCGTTCATTCTGTTATTCTGTTCGCTTTCCAGCCCACTTCCTTTTTAGCTTGGCACACTAACTAAATGATAATGCTACCATTTTCATCCTCAACTTCTCTTCAGTTAATAATTGCCAGTCAGACAGACAGACAATTTGCTTTTGCTTCAACATGTAATGACCGCAACATAGTGGCGCATCTGTAATTTTAGATACTCGCACGAGTATCTTTGTATCTTTGTATCTATGTATCTTTTTAGCTGCACCCTGCAGCTGTTGCTGCATCTTTACTACGTCTATTGGCAAAACGTGCAACGTGCAACATCTCACAGTTGCATGTGGCTTCAACATTTCTACTTAGCCCAAAATGCCAACCATTCCAGCCCAAAAAAAAAAATAAAAACTGACCACGCAAGCAACAAAGATTTTTTTCAGCCATCATGACATAATAACCAGTTACATTTCGCCTCTCCTCAGATAGGTCAAAGTTAGACCAACTGTAGAAGGCAGTTTATAGCCGTCTTTCTTGGCAAAATTCAACAAACTGCAATTTAATTGTGAGTTTATCAAATATTTAACTACTTATGCAATGCTCCTCTGGCAGATACTCTGCTGCTTGCTTATAATAAAATAATTATAGAACTTTTTGATAATTAAATTTTACAGATTTAAAACTTTTACATTGGGAAATTATATTTAGAATTATATGAAGAAAGTTTTAGGCTAGAATTGCCAGCTTACATGGTGTGTTTTATAAATTATAATATGTATATTTAATATGTATATTTAAAGAAAAATAAATAAATTTTGTTGCGATGAATAACAGAATATACAGTAGGCTGTATCAATTTATTATAAAAAAAAATGGTAGCCGAAATTCGTATTGTACGTTTAATTCTAAGATGTTTTTTTTGAATTATTTTCATAAGAAATGGTAGACCAAATTCGAAAACTACCATTCCTATGTTTTTTAAAATTCGATGCACCCTATTATACAGCCTATTTTGTTTCAAAGTTTGCTTAGTTTTTTTTTTTTTGACTGGAGAATATATTCAACGAAAGTTTTTAAAAGTTTTCTGTTTAACCAAAATATACTTCAATCGGAAGTCTATATTTTCTCTTTCTCTCTCTCTCTCTATATATATTTCCTTCTCTATAATTTATTACAATTGGCTGAAATTAAAGCGAATATATATATATATATTTTTCATTCTTGAAATGACTCTTTGAATTTTAAGGAACATTTATAATTTGTAATAAAGTCAAATGAATATAGATTGCAAAAATGTTGCTATGCTAACAAAGTAAGTGCTCTACGAATGTGCCTATGAATATGAATATGAGTACTTTAAATGTGAGCATTCATTCTGTGGCACAGTTACTTTTGGCACTGCCAACTTCTATTATCTGTGCCAACTTAAATATTGTGTTGCAGCCTCGTTTGAGTTGTCTTTGTAGTTGTTTTTGTTGTTGGGGGAAGGAGGCAGGCAGTTGGAGCAACTTTTGCTGTGCAACTTCGACGGCAGCAACAATTTTCTTTTTGTTAATTAAACGCAATTCTATTTATTAGTGTTATGCAGCTGAGTGTGTCTCACACACACACACACACGCACACACACACACAGATAGAGATTGAGATAAAAACCCAAGGCAGTTGAAGATAGAGTGAAAGAGAGAGAAAAAGAGAGATAAAGAGAGAAAGAGATAGAGAGAGAGAGTGAGAGAGAGCAATGACTGAGACTGTCCGTTTAGATAGCTATGTGCTGGTTCTATAATTGGCGAAAATTATTTAATTATTATTAAGTGCAGCTTCCTCTAGAGCTAAGAGAGAGAGACAGAGAGCGATAGAGAGTGAGAAAGAGAGAGAAAAGGAAATTCAGGCACTCGATTCTTAGTTTACAACAACTTTTGGCTTGACTTGATTTTAGCTTCAGTTGTTTTCTTGCCTCGAGTTTTGTTTTGTTTTGTTTTGTTTTGTTTTTATTTCATTTCATTTATTTGTACTGTCGTCTCTTTTTTAGGGGTTGCCCAAAAAGTTTGACTACCAGTTTATTTGGCAGAAATTGCTGGCATTATTGTTGCATATCCAATGCTCCATAATTAGACTAAATCTAATTTGCCAATCGCATGCAAACAAATCTCTAACATTAAACAATGATGCACTGCAACTGCATTTTAGATTTTGGATTTCTGGTTTGTTTTCCGAGAGCTGCAAGAGAGAGAGGAGAAGGGAGGGTTGCCCCCTACTCCTTAACACTCGCTGTGGAGTATCGTGTAATTAATTTGTGGCGCGCATTGTTGTTGACAGATGAGCGTGGCAGTTGCCACTGTTGCTGTTGCTGTTGCAGCTGCAACTGCTGCTGCTGCTGTTTGTTAACTTGATTAATTAAAATGCAGCAGCTTTTAATAGCAACAGCTTCTTCTTCAGCTTCTTCTTCGTCGCCTGCATGTCGTGCACATTTGCCATAAGTTTGTTATGTGCCAGTTTATCAGCTGCTTATGCAATGAAACAATGTCTTAACTCTCAGATTTTCGAACGTCTTCAAGGAAATAAAACTCAGAATAATACATAATATAAAATATAAGTATTTATTTTGTATGCTCCCAAAAGTGTCAGTTGAAGTAGTTCAATTGTTGGTTCTCTTCAAAATTGATTTGATCGTCCATTTAAAATTGGTTATTGCACTTTTGTTATGACTCAAGTTTTAGTTAGTTAGTTGCTCATAGAAAGCCAATCTCATTGCAAATGTGTCAGAGACAGAAGAGACTCTTCTGTTGCAAGTCTTCGGACTTGGCTTTGCTTTAATAATTGTTGTTGCTTTGTTCTTTCACTGAGGGGCATCAAAGTGACTGCTACACTGAAAAAAAGACCAACTTCTAAAATCAAAAACACTTATTTTAAATATTTGATTCTTAAAATTTAATTTTTTATTCAATTTTATGATCAAATTATTAATACTAAGAATAGTTATCTAAAAAATCGCAGCTCCAAACAAAAAAATTCTTAGATTTGGGACCACAATTTCGATTAAAGAATATATTTTTTTGAACAGTGTACTTGTATTGCAGCACATTTTCATTGCCCGTCAGTGGCAGCAACAGCAACAACAACAATAATGAAAGTATGAGCAGAGCATTTGGTTGCACACAGAGTTTTTGGGCACAGGTTAATTTGAAAGCATCTAAGTTTTTGATGTGCTCAGAGCATATACCCATCTACCCATATAGTTGATAGTTGGGTGTTCAGTTTTGAGTTTTGGGTTTTGGGTTTTGAGTTTGAGGCAAAAGCAGCACGAACATCGCTGGCTGACGTTGACTTGTGGCCATGTTGTTGCTGGCAGCACGACACACACACACACACACACACACAGACACACAGACACACACACACACACACACACACTTTAGTCAGTCAACGTGCCACATGTCATGGGAACTTTTAGACGACGCGAAACGCCGCTCAAAACAGTTTGCAAGCCAAAAAGTTGTGAAATCATGGGAGTGAAATATTTTACTTTGTTCATTGCACATTTATTAATAAAGATTTTTTTCTGTTCTTCTTTGTTTTTCTTATGCGCTCAAATAAGTTTTTGCATCTGCAACATTGCACTTGCTACTGAAGAATTTATAATTTAATTTATATATATTGCATTGGCTCCAAGCAGCAATATTCGCGTGTTTAAGCCAACTTGGCTATTCTCTTGGCCAGACAGTCAGAAACACGACTTTGAAAGACTTTTGTTTGTTGTCTACATGGCGTATACGCAATGCAAATAACTTATTTCCACTCCAGACATAAATAGATATGTATATGTATTTATTTGAAATAATTCATGCGCATCTCTTGTGTTAATGTCAGCTGCTGTCAGCTGTCTTAACCCTTTTCGTTAACCCTTACATTGCCACTCTTAGTTCTTAGCATGTTCATAAATTGTAGGCGAATGACTTTGAACTTTTGACACATTTGCCAGTTGGGTTGTCATAGTTTGTCAGTGAATGAGGATAGAGAGAGTAACATAAGTCGAATATAAATTTTGTATGCCTTTAAAATATTGTTCAATTATTGTTATTGCCTTGTAATATCTTTAGTTATGCTCTGACCTTCATCAAGAGTTACTGTAGTAATAATAATGTTAACTATGGTGTTATTAAACTTCATTGATCTCGCTGTCAGCTGACGCATTGATATTTAATCAAGTGTGACTATCGACAATTGATTTTTAATTTTTAATTTACGACTGATATATTTACACACGATATTTATATTGGAAAAAACTGTTGTGTATTTTCATTGCCTTAAAATAATAACAAATTTCAACAATATGGTGTCGTTGTATATATTCGTTTACTCTCAATATTTTTGTTTCTTTTTCCCCACAATTTTGTTCAGTTTTTATTTAATTTTATGCAATCACTTTCACAATCCATCAAAAGGGTCAGAAACACAATATACAAATTGAATTTCCAGTGATAAAACATAATTAATCATTGTAATTGATTTGCAGCATTGTTAAATATTTTCTGCGTATGTTTATTAATAATAATAATAATAAAAAAATATTATAATGCCAACGTTAAATGCAGCTTTTTGTTATTAATTAACAACTGCAAGTCAGTGATAACAACATATGACTACAAACTGAACAAAGTGATTAATTCTTTGTGACCCCCCTCTCAAAATATAATGTGAGCTTTAATCCGAGTACTTATCGGACAGTAAACTAACCATACCATTTATAGCAACAGCTCAATCAGCACTTGAAAGCGCTTTTCAGACCATGTCCGGACTCCGGACTAAAAAGGAGAGTGCTGTCCATAATCCATTAGAAAAAGTAGCAAATTATGATTTATTGCACTTTGGGCGAATGGGAAAAATTCATGAAAGCCGTAAAGTGTGCGCTGCAAAGTATGCAGCTTACACTGAGTGCAAAAGTCTTGACCCAAACACACATACACATTTTCTATGCGAGCACAGCTCAGAAATTAGTAACAACAGCAAACAGCCAAAAGTTTAGATCATAAAAAAAAAAGAAGAGGGCGAAGAAAAAGCGCCGAGTATTTGCTAAGTGCCATGGGGAAAATGTAAAACTCATGTAATGCTCCAACGGGGCGGCTACTTATTTATGGTTTATGAAACTTTGGCTTTTAAATGAAGTATACGCACCGTTGTATTGATGTCCATCTGTTTCCCAACGCATTGCACATAACCCAATTAATGCTCTATTTATGAAAAAAAAAAAACAAAACAAAACTCTGAGGTCAACGATAAATGACTCAATTATACGCATGAGTAATGTGCGTGACTTTGAATTAAGTCTTAGTTTTTTGGGTTTCATTTGTCAGTTTAGTTTACGCCTAATGAGCACCAAATTGGGCCAAGTTTTTTCGGTTGTTTTGGTGGCAACAAGAAGTTCAATATGCAGCAACAAGCGAGCTGCAACGAAGCTTATTAAACTCAACATTCATCGACTTATTTACAGTTCCAGGGCAAACAAACAAAATGCCACTTTAGTTAATAACTTTGACCGCAATCCGAGTCCAAGTCCGAGAATTCACTCAAAGAGCAGAGCAAGTGTCATTAGCATATGCTTAGCACCAGAACCAAATACTAAATAAGAAATACAAAATACAAAATACCAAATCTCAAAAGACTCAAACCAGTTTAGTGGCGATTGACAAAAGAAAATGCGAGGCATCATATAACAGCATTTGGTTAAGTAAATTGGGTCAACTAAAAGATTCCCATTGATTGTGTGTGTATTGAGATTCGTTTCATTAACACTTCTTGATGGAACTAACAGAAATTTCAGAAATTTTGCAAGTACTTCCACTTTAATTTAATTGATTAACACACATTTCACTAGTAAGTGTACACTAATAAAAAAAAATGTTCTAAAATCAAGATTTTTTGTCTCAGAACTAAGATTTTTGATCTAAAAAATGCGTCGATAGTATAAATAATTTTATATGAGATCTCATCTTCTTTTTAAAAAACATTTTAAATTAGTCGAAGTTCTTACTTTAAAAATAAATTTTCTTAAAATTAAAATCAAAATGTAAAAAATAAAAATAATTTTTTATAATTAATTTTTTTTTTAATTTTGATTTATATTTATATTATTCTGTTTTAGTAATGTTATATTTTTATAATATTTTTTAAATTGTTACTTTCATACCAATTTAAGATTTTTTACATTATTAATCCTAGTTTTAGTAATTATAAGATGAATGTTGTTGATTTTAGAAATTGGTCTTATTTTTCAGTGTATGTGTGTGTGAGTGTTTTTTCACACGGCTTGTCTACGGATTTATGAGTTCCCCTCAACAACAAGAACAAACTAATTAAAGCCAACAAAAGGTGTGAGGAATGCAGCTAGAAATGAGCACGTATTGCTCTAGCTGTATCTGTGTGAATGTGTGTGAGTGTATCTGTGTGTGTGTGTGTGTGTGTGTATCTGTGTGAAATTGAATGACTCGACTGGAGTAAAGTGAAGTTTTGCTGGCGAAAGGCGCTATAATAAACCATAATGACAAAATTACTATATTTAGTATGCTAAAAATCGGTCAAAGTGTCAGTAGGTTGTCGGCCGTAGCATTCATTAGCAGCAGACAAACACATACTTACACACGCCGACACACACACTCTCACTTGTGACAATAACATGATATTGCAATTTTTGGCATTAACTTCTTTTCACCAAGTACGACTTGGATGATGAGCTAAAAGATGAACAGACTTAAAACACAGTCTGCCTCCGGCTAGTGTCTACTGTGGCTACCGACAACAACAACAACCAACAACCGACAACGACAACACGATTTATGAGTATATACTCAGAGTAATACTTGTATTCATTCTTGTATTCATTTAACTAGCCAAGCAACTTTCATTTTTGCTGCTGTCAAAGAATATCAATAAACAAATGCTTTGGCCATAATAAAAAGCGTATCGAACACTTTTAAATGGCTTATTGCCAACTTGCTGAGTATGTGTGTGTGTATGTGTGTGTGTGTGTGTGTGTATGTGTGTGTGTTTGTGCCACACTTGATTTAGTCCGCTTTGGGTACTCAATGCTCCACTCTGCGCCAAAGTCAAGTGAATAGTCATGTTTGTTGTTCTTGTGTTCTCTCTAGTGGATTTTGACGCGCTTACAGAAGAGGAGAAAAGAAGAGGAAGAGAAGTGGAGAAGTGGAGAAGAGCGTGCTCGATAAGTGGTTCAAGTGCGGCAATTACGAGTGTGCCACCATGATGCAAGCAGCCAGTTGCAAGTGGCAAGTGGCAAGCTCCACTGATATGTTTCTTCTATATACACTTAGAAAAAAATATAGCCCAAAAATAAAACGCCAAAAATTGCTTAAAATTTTAGAACAATATACCTAAAAAAAAGGCGAGGAAAAATGGACTTAAATTTAGATCACTCACTACCTAAAAATTATAAGTCTATAAATTTTCTTTTTATGTAATACATTACCTAAAAATTTTGTATTTTTTACATTAAATTAAAAACCAATTTAAAATTTATTTTTTGTTTTATTTTATTATTTGTTTTTTTATTTTTGTTTCTTTTTTTTATTTGTTCTCTTTATTTGCTTCTTTATTTTGCATTTTATAAAAAAATTTAGGTTTTATGTAATAAATCACACTTTTATTAAATTTTAGGAACATTTTTTTTGCGAGTGTAAATATCTAAATTAAAACAACAGTCGGTTGTTAATTTGACAGTCGACAGTCTCAAGAACATCTGAAATATATGAGCTCAAAGTTCTCTGGAAGATCTTCAGCTGAAAGTAGTGCAGAAGAACAGCAACAACAAGTTAAAACACACAATAATTATGTTCATTCTTTATTTTTTTTTTTTGATTTTTGTTAACGTTATAAAAATTGAAAGCTACGCATTCAGGTGACCCACATTTTGGTCAGAAGCAGCTGCTCGTCTGTCGTGTTTCGTGTTTTGTATTTTGTGTTTGCCATCGGCATGTTCTGTTCCCGTCAGTTATTTGGCTTGGACATTTGGCCCAAACTGTCTTGAAGACAACAACAACAACAACAAACCACAAGCTGAGATCAAACTGGCATCCAGTTTTTTATGTGCCTCCGTTGACGTTGGTGTTGGTGTTGCTTTTTGTCGATTCTCTTCTTTCATTTTGGCATGAAATCAATCTCTTTTGGCACATTCACATTCTCTTGTGTCTCAGCTCTTCGTTGCTGCCCAATTTTAGTACACTTTTTTTTTCTTTCTTGTCATTTTGTGCTTTACTTTTTTATACCCTGCATATAAATAAGAGTAAGTTTCAAAAGTCAATTAATTCATTAAGATAACAAATATAACAAAAATAATAACGCAAATTCGTAATTAACAGTCAATTCTAGAATGTTTTTACCAAGTTACCATAGTTCTAAAATTAATATATATTGTCCCCGCATTTTAAATTAAAAAAAGGTTTTTTTTCGGAATTTTAGCATGTTATTATTAGCATATCTTTGGCATTTTTAGTCAGATCCTGATAACATTGGTATCAAAACTTTGGTTAGGACTAGGACTTTCAAAATCAGAGACCATTTTTTTTTAAATCATACAAACAATTTCTTAAATTTTTTTTAGATTGACTTTATCTTATATCGAAATTAAACTATGCAAAGTTGTTCTAAATATTAACTTACAGAGTATCTTTTAGTTGTGCACTTTTGGCTGAAGTATTCTTATGGGTTTTATTTTATTTTCCTTTATTTTTTGCACGCGTACCCGGCTGGAATTTTAAATAATACATTTGACGCTTTCATTTTAGCTAAAATGCTGAAGGCACTGCAGTAATTTTATTAACGCCTACCTTTTGTGTTTTGCCTTCATTTCTTCGTCATTTCTTCATCTTTTCTGCTTTGGAGTGCGATTTGTGTTGATTTGTTGGTTGTTGCTGGTTGCTTGTATCTTTCAGTCCAGTCTTAATGTCATCATTAACTTCTCCATTGAACTTCAATTAGTTACGCCCGTCAGTCGTATTTCCGCAAGCAGTTTAGATACCAATTTTTTTTTTTCACTTTTTTTTGTATTTGTTGATTGGAAAGTGTCGCAATTAAAAATTAATTGGCAAGATAAAGAGCAGCGGTCAGCTTTGATTTGATTGACACGTGCTGTGGCTAATTCATTTAGTTGAATATCAAATTGATTTTGCAAATAAATTTACAAATTTACAAATTGTAACTTATTGAAATTGCATTTCTCTATATTCTTTATTTTTAGCTGAATACAACTACTTGAAATGTTTAACCAGGCGATCAATTAACTGGGAACTGTTAACCATATATTTGGTAAGTGTAAAAATTGAAAATTCATTTGCACTTGACATCAACTCACAAGTTTAGGTAAACATTAAGTACATCTGCATATTTCAACTAGCCCACATTTATGTCAACTATTTTGGTCAAAACTGAATGTTTGCGAGATGTCCCAAAGTTTATTAGCCAATATTGCATATGAAATGACGTTTATATTGGAAACAAATGTAAACTAATCTAATTATTTGTCGATTCACAAATGTTCCAGCCGTATATAAGTATCGATTTATGTATGTATGTATTTCTCTTAAAATTCATATTTTTTTTCTGAAAACTGCTAACGATTACCACTTAACAAGTATCTACTAATTCAAGCTGCTTATAAACTCTATATGCTTTTGAATTCTCCACTAAAAGATTAATCAAATGTTGTTTAAGCTTGCGAAATCCTGATTTGGCCAACAGAATAGAGAACTTTCAATGGCTCTATTGATGGCATTTAATAGCCAACTACTATACAATATGTATGTAGATATTTATATAGAATATTTGTAATTCCATACATACAATTGATGCTTGGCCTGCAGCATTCGTGGAGTAGATGCCAAAATTTTATTTGTATCGATAGTTCTGGGATCCCTTTATTGAAAAGCAATGAGCAAAAGAATTTGCCAACCAAAAATTATTTGAAATTGCCAGTGGAAGCAAAATAAACAAACATTCGTTTCAACAAATTGTAAATGCAACAACAACAACAACAACAGCGATGCCAAAATCAAAATGCTGTACAAAATCAAACAATATTCGTTCATTGAGCTTTTAAGCCGCTAAGAGCTAAGTACCGTGTACCGAGTACTGAGTGCCGAATACAAAATACCAAATACAGACAGAGTACAGTCTATATGTATGTATTTTGTGTATATAACGAGCACATGTCATTTTTCAGTTGATTTTACTTTGATGTGCCAGCAGCATTCCGGCCAAAATAAATACAAAACGTCGTCCATTCATGGTCGTGATTTTGATTTCGATATACTATATATACATATATAAAATGTGCAAAGGACATTTTAATATTGGCACAAAAAACAAACTGAATGCTTGACAAAGAGACTGTGCAATTGATACATTTGCAGTGTTGAAAAACATGCTGGAAAAGTGGAAAATTATATGCTACAAATATAATATATATCTGTAAATGTTGTGCCTATTAAATGTGCATTGAATAGGGCTGCAATTAAGGCTGATATTCGAATATATGTATATAAATACTTAAATTGACATAAGCAGCTTATAGAAAAACAAAAACTTGGCTTTTAAAAATAGCTTGCCTAAATTTTGATGAACTCTTAAAACAAAGTCAATTACTAGTCTTTAATCACTAGAAACACAATTTATGCTAGTCAATAACTAATATAAGCAATATAAGGAACTATGCCTGACTGATTTGACCAATTGCCTTCATAGTTTATTACTCTGCTCGATTTTTAATTAAATTTCTGTGCAGGCAAATTTATACTATATATGATATTTTTGTATCCACATATTTGAGGGTAAAATTCATCATATTGCGGTTTGTTATATTGCTCAGTTATTTGGTTGTTTCGGTTATTTCGCTTGTGTACAAAAGCTAATACAACAAATCAATGGAATTTTGCATGCATATTTAAGCACTTGTGGTGCATCCTCCATATTGACAGAGTGCAAATAAAAATATAGAAAAAAAATAAAAAAGGTGTTTTAAAAAATCGGAAATGCACTAACGAACTGTTAGATTTGCATACAAACTGAACAACTATGCATATTGAGCAGTAAAAAAAGAATGAATCGATTGTATATACTATAACTATTGATGCTTAATGTGAGTTTCGTTGTTATTGTGGCTAATGAAGCTATTAGTGTTGGCCTTGTTATTGACCAGTCAACGTTCAGGCTATAAGTTTTCCTTCTTGGTTTTTTTCGGCCATTTTATCCATTCGACTGACTGCCACGGGAAATGCCCATTTTCCGCAGTCCATAACAACAACAAAACAGTAGGAATTTTTTTACTTGATTTGCTCGCCCACAGCTCACAGTCTGAATGAAAACCTATAACAAAATTGGTAAAGTTTCGGCTGGGTCATTGAGTGGGAAGGAGGAGGTTTTTTTGGGGGCAAGAGTTGATGCCAGTTGGCTGATTTCTGTAGCATTTCCGTTGTGTTTCATTTTAATTTTCATACTCAAAGCACTTTTGACCATTGTGAATGGCGCGCCGAGAATGTAAAACGAAATCAAATGGAATGAAATAAAATAAAATGTTTGACTATTGGCGGAAGTGCGCCATAAGTTTATTTCTTGTGCGCCATTTTGTTTACACATATTTTCAGCAGTCTGTGTGGGAGACAGAGACAGCGAGAGAGAGAGAGAGAGGGAGTGAAAGAGAGAGAGGGCATTTAGTTTTGTGCTCGACAGTTGGCACTGAGTTTGTATTTGTGGCACTTATTGCCTTTTATACGCCATAATGTAACGGAAATTGTTCAACTTTTTAAAGATATAAATATTTAATTCAAATGTCGCCCAACTCTAAGTTCCAGATCCAGTTTCTAGCTACAAGTTGGACGGACCCAAGCATAAACTGAAACTGTTGCTGTTGCTGTTCCTGTTCAATTTACTGTTTGAACTTTTATCCCTCTGCTCCTTCTTCCCTCTCCCTACGACAGCAGCAGCTGCCAGCCAGCCATTAATATTTTTCAACTATTTGCATAAATTAATGTGCGCACAAAATGTTGCCAAAATATGCTCACTTACGAGTTGCAAAAACCTTCCCTCTGTGTGTGTGTGAGTGAGTGTGTGTGTTAGGGTGGAATGAATTTTCGAAAACGCCTAAAAAATACATTCCAACATTTGCTAATAATAACGTGCATTCTTCATGCCAGGCACACATTCCAATAGAACGTGACTGCATCAAATATAACTGATATCTACCGATTTTGGTATTCTTAAATATTCTGTAAGTCTTATGTTTTTCAGCCGATCTTAACAGTTGATATGATTTTAAAAAGACAAAAGTAAGGGCCAACTAAGAAAAATAATAAATATTTTTTAAAAAATTATCTTTTACGTTTAATTCGCAGTAATGTCAAAATTTTTGAGTTTTTGACTGATTTCTCAGAAAGAACTCAACAAAAAATTGAATTTTTTAGACAGATATTGCATTTATTTTTTAATAAAAAGAAATCCAAATTCACTCCACCCTAGTGTGTGTGTTTGTGTTGTGGGTGTGCTTGTGGGTCAGTTGGTTGTGCGCGTTTTAATAGCGATTTAAAGCGTCTCTATTTGAATTTTAGTTTAGCAGAAGCTGAAACTTTTGCCATATGAATTTTGGAAATGCAACTGCAAATCAGCCGCTGGCCCACATTAATTCCAACTTTGAAAAGTTGTATTCCAAACATATTTTAATACCACATGCACATATTTTTGTGGGCGTAGGGTGTGTGCAAATGCAAGTGGCGTTAATTCGCAATTAGTTACAGGCAACACACGCTAAAGGTGAACCAAACGTTGCGTCAGCTGTTGCAGCTGCAGCTTCCTCTTTCACTCACTGTCGCCCTCTCTCTCTCTCTCATTTTCTCTCTCTGCATGCTGCTCAAATTCATAATACGTGATGGAAAAAGTTTTGCTCCAGCTAAAACAGCTATATATTTTTGGCAAATAGAAAGAGAAAGGAATCAAGAGTGGCTGAGTGCATGGAATTCATAATTTGAAAATAACATTTTTAATTTATTCTGTATTAACATTGCATTTGGTAAATTTATGTTACTAAAAAAATGAACATAAATTAAATATACAAGTTCATTAATATAAAAAAAAAATAAATCAATAAATTACTTCCTCATAAATTTGCATTTTAAAAGATATTAGTAATAGAAACATTTATATAATTTTTTAAATATTTGCTTTTTTAATTTGATCAAAATAAAAATTATTAGTTTAATTAAATTCAATTTCAATTTTACAAAATCAAATACATCAAGATTAAATTTAAATAAATTAACTAAAGCTGCTAACAAAGTAAAACGTTTTATTAAGCATGTTGGAGAATTATGAGAATTAAAATATAAAACTAAGAAAAAATATAATTTTTGATACATTTTTTAAAAGTTAAATTAATAATTCAATTTTACAAAATAAAGGCAAAGTAAAAAATTGTATATAATCTGAACTATAATATATTTATTAAATCTGTGATTACTTGATAAATTATTTAAAATGAATTTTATTTTCTGAATTTAAATGTAACAGTTTTCTTGGCCCAAAAATTCAATTTGCAGCCCACACACACACATGAATTGGTGTTATTTGGTACGTGTGTGTGTGGTATTTGGGTGTGTGTGTGTGTGTGTGTGCGGTGGGTGTGTCTGTGTTTGTACTGGAAAATGTGTTGACTGGTAATTGAGTTTTTAGTAGCTGTTAGCGGTGCAACAGCAGCTCTCTGCGCCACTTAGTGGCAAAGATGCGCACACACACTCAAACACACACACACACACACACACTTAGGCATGTGTGTGTGTGTATGTGTGTGCTGTTAGACCAGCATCAGCAGCAGCACATGTGAAAACAGCAGCAGGAGTTGCATTGTTGCGCAAATTACCTGCATACATACACACACACATACATACATACGTATATATGTATGTGTGTACATAGAGCACATACAGACACACACTCTCTGATATGTACAGACATTCGAAAATCACGCATGCAGCTGCAAAATGCAAGTTAAAGTTCCTCAGAGGCGGCAACCAAATCAAATTTGCACCAGAAACCAAAGGTAAACTTTGAACGCTAGTGGCGGACATTAGTATGTGTGTAGTATATATGTGTGTGTGTGTGTTGGTGTGTGTGTATCTGTGTGTGCATTCAAACACTCATGCAAATTCTCACGTCGCTTATTTGGTAATTTACGCGAGTGCGAAAATGCGTTGTCTGTTTGCCTAACAAGCCGTGTGTATATATATATATGTGTGTATGTGTGTATGTCTGTGTTAACCAAAAGTTCATAAACTTATCCACTCACCTGAGCACACACACAGACAGACAGACACACGCCCACTGAACCACTGCCTTAATTAAGTTATCAAGACATTTTGGCTCACAAGTTGTTGCCAAAAGCTGCGGCCAGGTTGGAACTGCATTTTGTCAGCCGCAATAAATTCGCATAATAAATGGGCAGCAGCGTTTAACTGTTTAACTGTGTCAACAGCAGCAGCAGCAACAGTCTACAAGTTTGGCATGCAAAACCGAATAGAGAACAAAACCAGCAGCGACACCTGCAACCAAAAATGTTAAACAGCAGGCTTATGTCCAAAAAGATGCACAAAACTGCTTCAAAAAGCGTTGCTGGCCAAAAAGGATGCTGTTGTTGTTGTAACTGCAACTACAACGTCAGTTGTTGCTGCTGTCGCTGGCGTTGACGTTGCTGCGATGGACGTCAGCAACAGCACTGAAAATAACAAAAATTATGCTAAATAGGTAAAAGCTGCTTTTATGCAACTGAAGCTCAACCTCGAGCAGTAAATTATGAGTGGAGGGTGTATCCTAGATGGTTCCTAGATGGTTGAGTGCTTCAGTTGGGCGGTGCAGAGGTGCAGTGGTAACTACCTAAGCGGCAATGTCAATGCGGGTCAGCAACAGCAGCAACAGCAACAGCAGCAACAGCAGAGATGAGTCAACAGCACAAAACAAAGTAGGACACAGAAGAAGCTGCCACTTCGTGCAACGAATTAAAGCTATGAGGGGCACAAGCTAGAGATGAAAGCGTGTCACGACCAAAGAAAAAAATGTTGTAGAAAAAAACTTTGATCTCCCATAACTTTATCAAAAATCAACCGATTTCGAAACGGAATGTCATTTTCTTCATGATTTGGCCTCTAAATTGATTCTGCATTTAAATTTTTATCATCTAGAAAATTTCACGATTTTTCGATTCTAAGCCGTCTATCATTCAATTTTCCATACTTACCCCTTGACATTTTTTCAAAAACTTTGACCTCTCATAGCTTCATCAAAAACTAACCGATTTTCAAGCGGAATGTCATTTTCTTCATGATTTGGCCTCTAAATTGATTCTGCATTTAAATTTTATTCATTTTAAAAATTTGATAATTTTTTGATACTAAGCCAATTTTTATCCAATTTTCCATACTTACCCCTTGACATTTTTTCAAAAACTTTGATCTCTCATAACTTCATCAAAAATTATCCGATTTGCAAGCGGAATGTCATTTTCTTCATGATTTTGCCTCTTAATTGATTCTGCATTTAAATTTTGACCATCTAGAAAATTTGATAATTTTTCGATTCCAAGCCATCTATCATTCAATTTTCTTTTTCGAATAATTAGATTTAAAATTAAGCTTTCTTATAAAAATAAGTCTTATTTGCGATCTCTGCTAACATTTAAAGGAATATTCATCAAAAAACAGTGAAGCAAAGTAAAAGAAAAACCTCTACTTGAGGCGTAATTAAAAGACAACATGGAAAAACTACTACCAACAAAATTTAGAATCGAATACAGGTTGGAGACAGCTTTAAGACCACATTTGTGGCATTAAAGCCATCATTAGGGGCAGGTGAAACACAAATCTTCATAACTGTTCACACATTTTTGGCAACGTTCTCGTATCTCTGTTAAAAATGATATGCGGTGCGGGAAAAAGTTCCCCCCGGGTATTTGTCAACAGTTGCCAACGACTGCGACGTCGACGTTGACGCCGACTGAGGCAGCGACAGCGACAGTGGCAGTGGCAATTGTGGCACAGCAAATAGAATCTTATCTACGTGGCACGCGTTTAACTGGCAATGTCAGGACAGTGGGACAGCGGGACAGTGGAAAGGTGGAAGAGCAACTGGCCAGCTTCACTGGTAACTGGCAACTGGCAACTTAGCCAAATGCTAAGGCGAAAACTGGCGATGGTCGCAACAGATTTCAGATTTCTGCATGAAAAATGTTCGCACATACATACCTTATTCGCCTTTGGCTCAAAAGCTGCTGACTGTTCACACGCTCGCTTGGCCAACTGCTCGACTGGCCAACTGGTCGACTGACTGACTGGGATGGTCGACTGGTTGGACGGTTGGTTGGCCAGGATGCGGATGCTGGGCTGCCTTACATGTGTGTGTGTATGTGTGTACTGTGCTCCTTTGCATTGGTTTTGTTTGCTGTCTTGATAGCGAGTAAAGCGAGAGAGAGCAGGAGCAAGAAGGCAGGAAACAGGCTCTTCAGGCGCCCGCATCCTGCACCTGCCTTTCACTTTATCTTGCTTTGTCTCCCTCTCTCACTCTCCCATTCTCTCCTTCTCTCTCTCCGTGTGTGCATGCTTCTGCTTAATAGACGCCCTTCCTCACTGTTCCATGCTTTTCTCTATACACGAGTATGTACTGTACGAGTACGAGTACGAGTACAAACTAACTGCCGCTGGGCCAAGTGTAGCATATTTTTTACTGCCAAGTGATGATGCTTCTTGTTCTTGCCGCTTGTTGTTGCCCCTTTAAATACCCGTTACTTAAAAAATAAGTACAATGGTATATTTTATTTATTGAAGTGTATAAAAAACCACCACACCCACAATTTTAAAGATATAACGTTTTTAAGGTATTTAACGTTATTTAATATTTTTATCGATAGTCCCACTTAATCGCAGCAGAATTGGACAAGTAGAACGCCAGTAATAGCCAACCAAAGTTGTTAAAAATTAAGGCAATACAAGCCCCCAAAAGTATGCAGTAGTTTTTTTTAAATTTTTATATAGTACTTTCATACATATTGAAATAAGTATCCCAAAAGTATGCAGTAGTTTTTATTAGAGATTAATTTCTATAAAGTAAAGTATAAATAAGCAAAATGGAAAATTTTGTTTATTGAAGTGCATGAAAATGCACCACACCCACAGCTTTTGAGATAATACGTTTTTTATGGTAATTATCGTTATCTATGAATATTATCTATTATCTCACTAAATCACAGCAAGATCCGACAAGTAGAATGGCAGTAATAGCTAACCAAAGTTGTTAAAAATTAAAGCAATACAAGCCCCCAAAAGTATGCAGTAGTTTTTTTTTGAATTTTTATAAGTAACCCAAAAGTATGCAATAGTTTTTTTTTTGATAGTAATTTCTATAAAGCACTTTAATATATATTGATATAAGTAACGGGTATTCCTATAGTCGGGGTCTCAACTAAATATAGTCCTTCCGACTAGTTATTGTTGCTCTTGCTGTGGAAACTTGAAATTTAAAATGCAATTTAATATAGATTTAACTCAAGTTGGGCGCTTGTAATGGACTTAATTTGGCCAACGACTACATGCATTATGATAAGCTTTTGGCCATTCGCTTAATTAACATGACTAATGCACTAACCAGCAGCCGCTGAGTCACAGTTAAACGCACAACAACAACAGCAACATCACAAAAAAAAATGCCTAAAACATACTAAACTAACCGCTAACTAATGAGCTAGTGGCTAATCAGGCTGTAACATGTCCCTTACGCCTACTGCCACGCCCAGCTGAAACCAATTTAGTGAGCCACAAATTTACACACACACACTCACACACACGCATAGACAACACACACGCAGCTGATAAAGCTGAAGAGAAATTGTGCCAGTCATAACTCAAAAGGGAAATCGTCAGGACGCGGATGAGAAGCTAGAAAGGACGAAGTACGCGTGTCTACATTATGGCCATCATTCAGAGGCGTCATTGCAGGCCAACAAAAT
Organism: Drosophila falleni; assembly: GCA_035045575.1. NCBI lineage: Eukaryota > Metazoa > Arthropoda > Insecta > Diptera > Drosophilidae > Drosophila > Drosophila falleni. The sequence continues at coordinate 12,439,222 of JAWNOV010000011.1, forward strand.
GACAGAGAGAGAGAGAGACAGAGAGAGAGAGAGAGATGGAGTGTGAGGATAATCATAAAAATGCTGTGGAACCTAATCCTTTCACAAACACACACACGAACACACACACACACACACTCACATGGCCACTAACTCTAACCAAAGAAAACGCATTTAAGCATGAAAGGATACGACGACTTTTGTTATTGTTGTTGCTGTTGTTGCTGCTGTTGTTTGCTGAATACGTAAAAGGATTTTGCGCACCTTTCAAAATCCTTCTTTTTTTTACAGCTTTTTTTCTATAAAGTCCGAGCTGAAGCGACTCCGAGTGAATGCATGAATGCATGATGATTGAATGAATGAATGTGCCAGGGCCAAGGCCCACACAAAATATAAAAAAATGAAAAAATGAAAAGAAAAATGAGAATGAGAATGACAAGGAAAATGGTTGGAGAAAAACTTTGTATGTTAGGGTCAGAGCACTAATCAGCTGGTCGTAGACATTTTGTAGCCTTCCCGGTGCCTCACTTGTTTTGATTATAAATTGAAAAATTTGCTGTTGTGCAAATTTCAACAAAATCAAAGTGTTTGCATGGAATTTCCTAATTTTTTCTTTCAGTTTTTTGTCATTGCTGTTGTTGGGTGCTTCCCCTTTAATGGCATTTCCATATGTCACAACCCGAGCAGGCGGTCAAGCGCAAAGGCCGAGCGCCCAAGTGGAAATGGAAGTGACTCAAGTGTGTGGTATTGGGAATTGGGGGTTTTAGTTGAGACATAAAGGATATGCTTGTTAGTAACCAAATTTGCAACAATGACAACCGGCACTCACACACACAGACACACACACACGCACTCACACCCACTCACACATAGAGAAAGAAAGACAGAGAGAGATCACAAAAGCAAAGAAAAGTTTTTGACACTTTCAAGTTCACACAACATTTTGAAGGTGTGCAGTCAAGGGTAATCAATTTCCAACAGCTTTTTATTGAAAATTGGTATTCTGTTGGTAAACTTTTACAGATACACACATTAAGGTGCATACAATTTTTTTTATAAAAAATGGTAATATATCATCCATTTTTCCATATATACCCCTTGACATTTTTTAAAAAACTTCCATCTCTCATAACTTCATCAAAAATCAACCGATTTTTATGTGGAATGTCATTTTGATCATGTTTTGGCCTCTAAATTGATTCTGCATTTAAATTTTTATCATCTAGAAAATTTGATAATTTTTCGATTCTAAGCCCTCTATTATTCAATTTTCCATATATACCCCTTGACATTTTTTCAAAAACTTTGATCTCTCATAACATCATCAAAAATTATCCGATTTTCAAGCGGAATGCCATTTTTTTTCATGATTTGGCCTCTAAATTGAATCTGCATTTAAATTTTTATCATTTTGAAAATTTGATCATTTTTCGATTCTAAGCCATCTATCATTCAATTTTCCATACTTACCCCTTGACATTTTTTCAAAAACTTTGATCTCTCATAACATCATCAAAAATTATCCGATTTTCAAGCGGAATGTCATTTTCTTCATGATTTGGCCTCTTAATTGAATCTGCATTTAAATTTTTATCCTTTTGAAAATTTGATCATTTTTCGATTCTAAGCCAATTTTCCATATCTCATGTCTCAAAATTCATGAATTTGTTAGGCCCACTTAATCTGATGCACCCCAGTAAACATTTTTCTGTACAATAGATAGAAATGTAAAATAAGAAGTTTTTTTAATCATTGTTCATACACAAGCTGTAATTTTCAAAGCTTACTGCTGTGACACTCGATGAGTCAGTAATTTATGCTATCAGCAGTGCTGCCCACTTTTGGGCACAGCTTCTGATTTTTAACAATTTCCAACACTGACAGAGTGTCAAATTAAGCGCAGCCAACTTAACTCCTCTGTTTTGAACTTACTTCAACTGAGTTTGCACAATTTACAAATCTCACAAAATCCAGAATGTCAATCTCCAACTATAAAATGCAATCCAAGGTGCGTCTGCATCCCTTGGTGCTATTCCAAATTATCGACGCCTATGAGCGTCGTCCAAAATCGGCTAAAATGTCGGTCGGAACGCTGTTGGGACGCAGGGACAAGGGCAACGATATTATTGATATAACCAATAGCTTCACGGTGCAGCACAAGGAACAGCAGATCGGTGAAGTGGAGCAGTTCAAGCTGGACACTCAGTACGCCAGCGAAATGTACGAACTGAATCAGATAACGTATCCGCAGGAGAAGATCATCGGTTGGTACAGCACCGGCAAAACATTGTCCCGCTCTGCAGCCGCATTGCACGCGTTCTACTCGCGGGAGTGCGGAGAGTGGCAACCGTTGCATTTGCTGGTTGATACAACACTGCGCGCTGGAAGAATGAGTACACGCCTCTATTGCGCCGTCGCAATGGGCGTTCCAGGCGGTACGAAGGGCCTGTTGTTCACACAGCTGCCGGTACTGCAGCTGGACACGGAAAGTGATGAGTCTGTTGCACTGCGAGTGATGCAGAAGTACGCCTTGCAACCCAGCAAACAACAGGGTCGCATGCTTCCCGAGCTGGTGCATGTCGTGGAGGCCATCAAGGAGCTGGAACTGAAGCTGGAGCTCGTCCTGCGCTACATCAACGATGTCCTGGGTCGCAAACGTCTGCCGGACAACCATGTGGGACGTGCTCTGCACGATGTGTTGACCTCAGTGCCCTTATTGGATGCGGAGAGCTTTCGTCTCATGTTTAATTCCAATGTGCGGGACATGCTGATGAGCATTACACTCTCCACCATGATCAAGACCCAGATGGAGCTCACCGAAAAGCTATCCTGCCTGCCAGATCATTAAATGTCAATCACACTAACTATTGTAACAATACTATGATGATTTACATTGTTTCGTAATTATATCAGCTGGGTCTTTATTAGAATGTCTGTTTTTCACTCCCATTCTTATAAAATAAAGAATCTAATAAGCAATTTATTAAATAGTCTGGTTAATATTTGTCCAATTTTCACTAATATATTTTTATTGTCACAACAATCCAATCTATTTAAATTTCATTTTTTTTTTTTTTTTTTAATCTTGAATAATAAGTTAATTTTTTATTTTGTATAATATGATTTTAAGATTTTTTTAATAAGTTCTTATTGTTTGGGCTCCTTTGACTTTTTTGAAGTTTAAATTTTTTATAGCTTGAATTTAAGAAAAATATTGTTTTTTTTTTTTGTATGATTATACTAAGCCTCAATTCTTAGGTATGTAAACAATTTAGGTAATCATTTTCTACAATAAGGTGTAGTTTGTCTTCAATAATTTTTAAGCCCTTAATTCTCTTTTATATTCAGAATTAATTCTTTTACAACAACAACTTCAGTGGAAAATACTTACACATATTAACAGGAAATAAAGCAACGCTTTAAGCAGCATTGCAGTTGTCAACGTTGCAATATAATATATATTTTTTGTTTTCATATTTTTACGAGCACCATAAATATATTACAGAAGTGATAATGGCGTCGATTGCATAATGGATTAAATTCAGGCCTCTCTGTCGATGTCGTTGACAATGACGCTTGCTGTTTGTCGTTTTATTTAAGCCTTTATCAATGCAAATGCGAATTGCAACCACGAATGCCACATGACGCATAAGGACATTGTTGCAGTTGACTCTACAGCTGACTCTGGCATTGCCAGTTTCAGTGCTGAATGAACCCCAAGGAGTGTTTGCATTTTTACTTAATTTGAAGCGATTTATTAATATATTTTTTAAAGCGCGGCTGCTGTGGCACTGATTGCAGCTGCTGAACGTAATTAATTAAAATTGTAATATTATTGAACGAATTTTATGCTGCAAATTCAGCACGAAAGTGTGTCAAATCAAATGCAAGTTACAAAACTAAATCTAAGAGCAACTTGGAGAAAATGCAAATGAGCAACGCACGCGCCATTTTCACAAAATGGTGGCAATCAAAAATGTTGCACGCAGCACTGTGTGTGTAGATTGCGCCAAAGAAGTTATTTCACAGATCACGTATACGCCACATTGGCTCGAAGACATTGCAACTTTTTGGTGTGCTAATTAATGTCAAAAATGTTATATATTAAAATCGTTGCATTGAAGTTCATGCCACGTGTTTAATCCCCTCATAACTTTTGACTCTCCCTCTTTTCATTTTTGCTGCTGCTGGAACGTGTTTGGACTTTGTGCGCAAATCAATGCGACAATATGAGCTAAAAGTTGTGACTGCCACATTTAAGTTGGGAGCCGCATTTATTGTAGCCAAACAAACTTGAAAGCCCTAGCATCTCATTGAGGATTTATGCTAAAGTGTGTGCGCTTTTGTGGCCACAGTTAAGGTGTCAGTTGCAGGCCGAGACATGGAAGCCAAACCAAACGAATACCGCCTGCCAAGTTGGCCCAGCAATTGGCAACGCCCACAACATTTGACTCACAATCACAGACAGATACTATAGCAGCCATAAAATACTCCAGCACATATGCCACAACAAAAAAATATAGTATACTATGCGAGTCATCTTATAATAGACATGCTTCACGTACGCTGTGTGTTGACGCGCAAAACAATAATAAGGCTTCAATGCCAAAGCAAAGAAATAAATATGAAAAAATAACAACAATAATGGCAGGAGTGCGAGGTAATAGACAGACAGTTAGACAGAAGGCGAAAAAACGAGCTCAAAACTTGCAGAAGCGAAATAAAGATTGGCATAGATATGCACGTGATTGGAATGTAACTCCGAAATTAAGTGGCTCCTGCGGCGCCAAGGAAACCGAAAAGAAATCTTTTGCAAAACAATATATGTCATATACAAGATACACTAAGACACACACACACACACAAAGACACACAACAGAAAATGGCCAACGAATTGAGTGGCAGTGGCAAAACGGAAAATGAAATGCACATTAGCAGAAGGCAGTGGCCAAAAGGCACACAAAATGCCGTTGGCAAAACCAATAGGAAGGAAATTGTTACGTAGGCCAAGGCACAGCAAAGCAACAGTACACTGAAAAAAAATGCATTCTAAAAATCAAGTTTAAAAAGCTCTGATTTTCGCTTGAATTTTTGAAGTATGTATTCAGGATGTAATTCCTAATTTTAAATAATATTTAGATAAAATGGCAACCATATTAAAAAACCAACATTAAAAAAGTTAAAGAAGCCTAAATTTAAACTTACTAAAAACAAATATTACAAAACGCCAAAAATATAAATATTGTTGACAAAAATCGGGCTTGATTTAAGTATTTCATACTTGATTTATGAAAAACCTTGATTACCGTACTTTTGACACCGCATGGATTGATTTCAGCCCGGAATCCCGAATTTTTTTTCTGTGTAAAAACAACAAGGAAACAAATCGAAATAAATAAATAAAATCAAATGTTCTGTGGAAAAAACTTTGGCTTCGCTGGACTAACTTAGGTAAAACTGTGCAGCACCTCCAACTTGAGGACCACAGCACCACCCTCAATCACCCACAATCACCCACAATCAGCCTCAATCAGAGCAGCGCAGCGTATCTACACCCACGACGCACAAAGCGCTTGAATTACATCTTATGAGCGTCTGGAGGTTACGCTTTAGGGAAGCCAGCATAGCACGGCGTATACGTAACGTAACGCCAGCGTAACGGAAACGGAAACAAAGCGATAAACTTTTGTTAGTGTTGCGCGGCAATCCACACTCGAGGCCCGCGGGAGCGTAAAAGTGCGAAAGTGCGCCCTCCCAAAAGCAGTGGAATAGTGGAAGCCACTGTTAGTCCAAGTTCTGTTGCCTCTGGCTTCGTCTGAGTCTTCGTCTCCGTCTCCGACACCGACTCCTGCGTCTAAGACAGTAGCAGAAAAACAGCTTCAAACGGAAGCAGCAGCAGCTCAGCAGCAGCGTGTAAATGTCGGCTAACACTTGGCTGCGTTTCCTGAAAAAAAAATACAGAATGTTAGACGAAAGAAAATACTAGGGAGTAGTTGAAAAGGTTATAGTGGAGAGCACGACTATAGGAATACCCGTTACTTATTTCAATATAAAAATATAAACTACTGCATACTTTTGGGCTACTTATTTTAGTATATATAAAAGTACTTTAAAAAAAATTCTAAAAAAAAAATTACTGTATACTTTTGGCTTACTTATTTTTATATAGTATATGAAAGTACTTTAACAAAAATTCTAAAAAAAAAAAAAAATTACTGCATACTTTTGGGGGCTTGTATTTCCTTAATTCTTAACAACTTTGGTTAGCTATTACTTCCGTTTTACTTGCCCGATCTTGCTGCGATTTAGTGAGATAGTAGATAATATTAGTAAACAACGTTAATTATCATAAAAAAAAGATAATTATAACGCCATTAGGATCTGTGTGCCAAATTTGCTTGCTCTACCTCTTATAGTCTCTAATAAAATCTATTGCATACTTTTGGGTGCTTGTATTGCCTTAATTATTAACAGCTTTGCTTAGTTTTTAAGTTCCTTTTGCCTTTTAAATCTGTATGCCAAATTTGTTTGCTCTACCTCTTATAGTCTCCGAGGTCTAGGCGCATAAACTGACTGTTATATACATTTCAACAAACACAATATACCCTATTACTTATTATTTAAGTAACGGGTATAATAATACGAAAAACGAAAGAAAATACTAGGAAAAATCACAAGAAACAAGCAACATACTCAACAGCTTGCTTATGTGCTGCTCAGACACAATTGCAGAGCGGAGAGAAGTTGAAACTGATGTGTGAATTACGAGTGTATTTTAGTTTTTTGTTCTGCTCTTTTTCTCTTCAACTTTGATTTCAGCTTTTAAAGGCAAGCATAAAGCGGATTTCATTAAAAGTCTTTGACCAAAAAAAAAAAATCTAATGCAATTTGCTTTAATTTTTAGCCGCAAATGAAGACTGATTGAGTACAAGTTCAAGAAAATCCAATAAAAATACAATCTCACTCCCCCCCTCACTGAAAAGTCAATGGCTAACAAGCAAAAACAAACCGAAATAAGTTCGGGGAAAAAATCTTAATTTTCCACAACAGAAACGTGACACATTTTCGCTGGTCAGAAGGGGACAAACAGTTCTGCAACTTTACAGAGAATACAAGAATACACACACACACATACTTATGTTGTGTATCTGTGTGTGGCTCAATTGGTTGACGCTTGTTTTTGGGTTTTGTTTTTAAGGATGGGTTAGCCTCAAAAACCAATATCTTTTGTACGCAACACGGAAAATGTTTTGGTTTGCTTGTTTTCAGGTAATATTATGTGAGATTTTGGTCCTAAAGTCTTAAGTAGCCGATAGCAGTTAGGTTAATTCCCAACTAAACCCTTTATTTTAACCAATTAACAGTGAATAGCGAGAATATCAAATACAGCAACTAAATTGGGTAGGTCTTTGCTTAAATTAATCAATCAGTTAGTTAATAAAATAAGTTTGAAAATATATATGTTGAAAAAATGCTCAGTCAGTTGTACAAACAACTTCATATAGATAGATTTCTTAATCTATATATAAAAAACTTTATCCTGACTTACTCATTCACTCTCTCATATTTTAGTCAAATTTAAATATATTTAAAGAGTTTTATTCAGCATAAACTGAATATCTATTTTAATAACTGTTGTGACTGCCCTCGCTTATCGAACCCTGGCTCTTGTGCTTAACAAAAACTGTCAACCACATGGCCCAAAATGTCATTTCGACTAAATACACCTTTTCCTTTTGTCATTTGATTTATTGTATGCCCGAAAGTATTTGCGGTGCATGTGTGTAACATGTGTGTGTATTTTGGTGTGTGTGTGGGTCGTATACTATGTAAATGTCTGCTTGATTTGTTTAAACAAACGTCCAAAGTGTGCTTCCTTTGCTTGTCTCTACAGCTGTCAGGTTCAATCTTCTGCTCGTTGTGCCCTTAACCGAAACCTGAACGACCGCACTTTCTTCTAGTGTTTGTTCTGGTTTGTAACACTGTGAGAACTGTTGCTGGTGTGTGTGTGTCTGTGTGTGTGTCTGTGTGTCGTCCACTTGTCATGTCACTCAGCGTCATTGTCATGCAGACAATGCCAGGCCAGTCCGACAGTCCGACAGTCGACAGTCAGTCTTCAATCTCTCCCAGGGAGCATCTTTTTTGGAGTCTTGCATTTCATTTACATTTTCAATGACAGGTCGAGAGTTGCTGGCTGGCTTCTTCAGGAATGCTGGCATTCGTAATTTACCGTTACAAATCAATTGTCAAATTTTGACCATGACGCGTCCTTCGACGCCTTTGTCTGTCCTCCATCCTTTCCCCTTTCCTCGACTTTGTCAGCGCGTGTCAATGCGTTGATATCCTTGAAGCATCCACAGCATCCATTCGTACTTAAATGTTATGCTCAAGATACTTTTACGCACAATTTATGTTAATTTGGCCACAGTTTAGCCATAAAAGAATCAGAACATAGCCCATATTCCTTTACACATATTTTTATAGCTTTCTTCGATATTTATGCGCGATTTTTTTCGCATTGAGCTGAAATTGTTTAGCTGCTTATTTTGTGGGGATACATATCAAATGTACGTGCTACGGCAAAAGTTTTTGGGTTCATTGCACAAACACACACCCTTACTACACATACACTGACAACCCAAACACACACACACACACACACACACACACACACACACACACACACACACACACACACACACACATAGAAACTGAATGTGTGGCTTTCTGTTAACATTTTGACAGCAAAAGGCTTTAAGTTGTCAGCGCGTTCTTTAGCCATTTTATTGTTTGTTGTTACTCGTTGTTGTTGTTGTTGTTATTAGTTTGTTGCTGTTGACGTTTCTGTTATTGTTGTTGTTGTTGTTAGCGCTTGTGCTTATTAACATATTGTTGTTTTGCGCCTGTCGCGCCATTGACAATTCATTTTGTTGATAACAAACACGAAAGCTTAGTGACAAAACCTAAAAACAAAACCCCAAAAACTCACACCAAAAACTTTTCAAAATGCACGACTACGAGATAGCCTGTAAAAGGCGAAGATAAAGATTAAAAGTTAAATGATTAGATACGGATAAATATGTATTCTCTTAAAGAATTTTAATAAATAAATGAATTTACTACTTAATTACAAGGATAGCATTTATGATTTATTTTAAATATACAAATTACTTTTAACTCCTCTTTTTTGTTAAAAATAAAAAAATATGAAATAATAATAAAGTTTCAATATTAATTTAAAATTCATAATATAACTCTTATTTTCAATTTGTATTATAAAAATTGAAAAGTAATAGAAGAAATGTTGTGCTTTATGTATGATCTTTAATTTGATGAAATTAAAGTATTTTTTCTTAATTCTTTGAGCATTTATTTTAATTTTTTAATTACGAAAATTTAAATAAAATGTGATCAAATTTCAATTTATCCAACGCATTAAAATTTTTTAATAAAACATAAATAATTTTACAAGTTTTGCAACAATAGTTTCATATTTACCCTATTAGTTACATATTTCCAGGATATAAATATGCTTATGTATAGTTTTTAGATTTGGCATGTAAAAACTCAGTTGTCAACTGAAGATTTGTGCTAACGATAAGCCCTGACAGTTGAACTGAGAGTATGCCAAGCGAGCAGTGTTAATTAAAGGCAAACTAAAGCCTTAAAGCCTCCAACTAAAACCAGTATACGTCTCACTCAAGCAGGAGAAGGAGAAGGAGTAGGGAATAAAACAACAACAGCTGCAGGACTCGTATGTCGTATATGTGTATGCATAGATGTAGATGTTGCATATGCAGAGTAGATCCTTGCGACTTATGTCTAAGTTGTGGTGCACTTTAGTTTGGGGGCATTGAAAGCATGCTTTAGCTCCAAGACGACGCGACGATGGCTGCAGCTGCCTCTAAAAGGCAGTTTAAGCTCTCAAACATACACACACACACACTTGCACACACACACACACACACAAAGAGAGCTGGCAGTCATGTGGCAGCCACGTTATTATTAGCATAATTACAGGCGCATTAGCGTGCTGCGGCTTGGGCATCAGGTTCCTGGGCAATTTGTGTGGTTGCCTGATTATGACAGCCTAAAAGTATGCCACATATTTCCACACACACAGCAACTGCAACTTGTCGACCAATTTTAAAGCTAGCTTTATGCTAATCAGCATACAGCTAGTCAAGTAATTATTTTGATACATAATAACATTTACATACACTATTTTTCTAATTCTAAAAAATATTATAATTTTTTATTTCAAATTAAACTATGTCAATTTGTGATTATGTCAAAAGAATTACTTGACTACTTGTCACCCATTTTAAAGCTACCTTTATGCTAATCAACATACATATAAGCCAAGTAATTATTTTAATAAATAATAAAATTAACATATATTTTTCTGCTTTAAAAAATATAATTAAATTTATTTTCAAACTGGTTCTAAATTTGTATTGCAATTTAAGCCATTTGAACTTGTGATTATGTCAAAAGTATTACTTGACTAACTGTATATTTTAATCTGTTTTTTATAAGTTTTCATTTTCATAAACATTGCATTAAATTCATATATTTTTCTGTGTTTTTTTTAAATATCATAATTTCCATTTTATAATTTGTTCTATATTTTTATTGCAAATTAAACTATGTGAATTTGTGATTATGTCAAAAGAATTGCTTGACTAACTGTATATATATTCCTAGAACTTCCTGGCTATCTGTTTTTTATAAGTTTTCTAGAGCATTTTCATTAACATTGCATTAATTAGTTTTTTCCATTTTACTTTGCAGCCTTGCTTCTCGCTTCATATTTACGCAGGCGACGCCATCCAAGCTTCAACATTAAACAGCAACAACACTAAACCCGACCCGACCCAAAGGTCATACAGCTAAGAACAATTTTCAGATAAAAACTCAAGCTCAAATAAAAACAAGAAGCAACAGAAAAAAAAGAAAACAGAATCGAGTGGGAAGTTAAACAACAGCATAGAAAAAAAAGAAGAGGAATCCAGAAAAGGAGGACGAAGGAAGAAGGACTTGGCAGGAAACAATGCGTTCCCTGCGCAGTTTACAGCTGCTCGGGCTGCTGTGCCTGACGCTGGGTAATATCAGCCATGTCGCGGCCTATCCCAAGACCAAAAGCAACAACAACAACACTCCAACAGCTACAACAACTTCACATCAGTCGAAGCAGCCTATCTACACCTATCTGACCACATCAAGTATGTCCAGCCACGGGAATGATGCTGCCATGCAACCAGCTATTGTGTACGAGGCAACTATGCCCAAGCAGCAGGAGGAGGAGGAGGGGAAGCAGAAGGAGAAGGGGCATACCACAACATCCGCAACAGCAGCGTCGTCGCCGGTTGAGGCATCAAAGAAAGTCATCGGTTCCAGGTGAGTGCACAGACTCTTTTGGGCTGACGTGAGCGATTTTAACTTTTCAAGAGGTGGGGGGGAAATTCACTTCCCACCTTCTCCTCCCAATTATCCCTCCCTCTTTTAGCATTGTTTGCACTTTAGTTGTTGTTGTCGCTGTTGTTAGGCAAAGTCTTTTGTTTGTACAGCTTTTTGCAATTTTTCTCACTAATTGAAATAGAATTTGCTATTTGTTGTTGTTACACTGATAAAAAAAAATGTTCTAAAATTAAGATTTTGGTTTCAAAACTAAGAATTTTGATCAATCATAATAAAAAAAAAAAAAAATCTAGCAACACCTCAAAAGTAGGCAACAAAAATCTAGCAACACTTTAAAAATAGGCAATAAAAATCTAGCAATTGAAAAGTAGCAACAGAAATCTAGCAACATCTTAAAAGTAGGCAACAAAAATCTAGCAACCCTTAAAAGTAGGCAACAAAAATCTAGCAACCCTTAAAATTAGGCAACAGAAAGGAATTTTGAGTTGGTTGGTTTTTTTTTCAGTGTAGCCTTGTGCTGTGGGGGCGAGTGGGCGTATGATGATAGATCTGGTCAGTTGGCAAATGCCTTAGTATTTTAATTAATTTGCTCAACAGGCGCCACTTGACAGGGGGGCAGCAATAAAACACGTGGCATACCTTGCGGCGCTGCGTTTAAAATAGGAACAACAAAATGGAAGAAGGAATGAAAAATAGACGAAATACAAAATGTAAACAAAATAACAAGTGGGGCACAAATTGAGTGGTCATTAACTGCAAATCAATGCTAATCAGTGTGGCTTTTGTCGGGGTAGTTAAGTGGTGTAGGTTTAAAAAAGGCCAAAAACAGAACCCAAATGCAGCTAGAAATTTAAGCAAATTTGGCACATAATATACATCTATAAAAAGGCAAAATAAAAAGGAAAAGGCAGCTGGAAAATGAGAATTAATATTTTGTATTTTTTCTTATGAATTTCGTTTACCTTCTGGAAAAGTTTTACCCTCCTAAAGATTCTTCTTTACCATTTCGCACTTTTCTATTAATACTGCCAGTAAACAAATTCACAGCCTGCGGCTTATGGTTGTCTGTCTGTCTGTCTGTTTGTCCGTCTGTCTGTCTGTCTAGCTTCTTCGCTGTTGACTGATAATGATTACGAGCAGCTGCCACATTGATAATGTTGATGATGGTTAAGATAAAATCGCTGCGTTGGAAAGCTGTCTACAATATTTGAGTATTACCTTCAGTCTTACCCATGGTTACACTTTATAGTATATATATTTTTATATGCAATGCATAAATTACGTTAGTCAGCAACAAATTTATATAATTTATTGGCAATTTAATGCATTTTCTGTCATTGCCGTTAGCCATATTCTTGCGAACAATAATATCCTTTAGATACGCAACATTAAAAAAAAATGCAAATGGAAATCTGATATTCAAATTATATTTGTTTTTTTTTTTTGCTTCAGTTTCTCTTTCGATTTTTCAGCTGTGTTTAATAGAAAGCAAAAAACATTATATAAAATTACACAAATGTATTTGCATTCTATATATAAAAAAATCTTTCCTTTGACGGATAAATAATGTTTTTTTCGAGTACTGAAATTAATCTTCATTTTTTAATGCAAACAATATTACAATTACAAGCAAAAGCAACAAATTTTGCTTTATTACTTTGTTTAGTATTTTATTTTACTTGAATTTTTTAAAGTAATGTCAAGGGGTAGGTATGGAAAATTGGATGATAGATGGCTTAGAATCGAAAATATATCAAATTTTTTAAATGATAAAAATTTAAATGCAGATTCAATAAAGAGGCCAAATCATGAACAAAATGACATTCCGTTTGAAAATCGGATAATTTTTGATGAAGTTATGAGAGGTCAAAGTTTTTGAAAAAATGTCAAGGGGTCAGTATGGAAAATTGAATGATAGATGACTTAGAATCGAAAATATATCAAATTTTCTAGATGATAAAAATTTAAACGCAGAATCAATTTAGATGCCAAATCTTAAACAAAATTACATTCCGTTTGAAAATCGGTTTATTTTTGACGAAGTTATGAGAGGTCAAAGCTTTTGAAAAAATGTCAAGGGGTCAGTATGGAAAATTGGATGATAGATGACTTAGAATCGAAAATATATCAAATTTTCTAGATGGTAAAAATTTAAATGCAGAATCAAATTAGAGGCCAAATTATGAAATGCACACACAATTTAATTGTTATAATTTATAGTTTTCTAGAACTAGTTAATTTAAAATGCGCTAATCAGAAATTGTTAAATGCTTGCGAATGATAATAAATTATTTAGACTTAGCAGCTCATGTGGCAACAGTGATTTCCAGCGGATAATGAAAAGAGACAGCCGGACAAACAGACAGCCAGACAGACAGACAGACAGAGATAACTGTGCAATGCACTTAGATATTCAGATAGATTCCAGATACAACAATAACTATGGGAAGCAGCTGCATGTGAGTCGACATGCCTCGACTCACGTGCATAAATGTTAATGATGTGCTCGCTGTCATTCAGTGCAAGAGATTGGAGCACTACGTCCATGTATGTGCTCTCGTTGCATGTAAATATGTTAACTAACTGACGCGCGAGGCAGTTGCAAGTGCAATGGAAAAAACGGGAGGAAGGAGGAGGGTAGAAAGTAGGGGCAACAGTGGGAGCATCATCAGAGCGTGACTCTGTGACTTTTTGCAACGATTGCATACCATTCAATTTCCATTAAAATGCCAGGCGAATGTGCCGCAAAGTATGCAGCATGACTTGCATTCAACATCTCTCTCTCTCTCTCTCTATCTTTCTTTCTCTTTTTAATCGCATTTATTTGTCATTAATCATTGTCTGACACTCGATAACATATGCTCTGCTTTTTTCTTCCCTTCCATTCTCTGTCTTTTGATCAACTTCTGTGTCATTTAGCGTGGTTTCCTCGGTGTCCGTTGTGCTTGACGGCAATGAGCCGCAATTTACGGATGCATTGGGTCACAAGGTGCCAAAGCCGCAGCCCTCGTTGCAGGTTGCAAGTCCCATAGATCTGCTCAATCCCGATCGCTATGAGTTCTACACTTTTGATGAGCATGGTGAGCTGGTCAAGCGTCTGATGACCATGCAGGAGATCCAAAGCATTGTGGCGAATGGAGATGGCGAAGGACCCTCCATTATACACACTCCACCACAGACGGAGCATGAGCCGGAGAAGAATGTGCAGGATATTGTGAATAGAGTGCAGAATGTGCTCAACAAGGAGGTGGCCAGCAGCTCCTCGAAGAACAGCTCGGCGGAGCTGCTGCTGCCAGTGTTGGATACTCCCGATGTGTCCTCCTCCTGGTCACTCATCCTGCCCGCCATCTTTGGCAACACGGGTGGCGACATATTCCCACAGCAGAAACCCCAACAGATCGTGATGACACCCGAATCGGAGCTTGTGGACACATCGACGAGGGCAACGCCAACCACTCAGCGGGTTACCAAGAAACCGAAGCCTTCCAAGCGCAAGCCGGGCAACAAACGCAAGCCCAGCACCACAACAACCACCACTGAGATGACACCGCAGGTGGTGCAGGAGGAACTGGATCCCATGGAGTCTGTCTACGCGGGCATTGAGCAATATCAACAGGCTGCGGCCAACATGCATGACTTTGATGTGGTGCACATGCAGCCCATTTACCAGAAGAGACCCAGCACCACCGCTAAACCCGAGACAACCACACGACGTGTGTTCTACAACAACCAGGAGATTATACACACACCCACATCATCAACTAGTGCTGGTAGCTATTCAACCACCACTGAGAAGATCGTTCACAATCATCAGCTGGCCAAGAAACCCGCCCATGTGCAGCGGAAACCCACTCAACCACATCGTGTGAAGAAACCCAACGGTGGCACTAGCAGCACCACCGCTAGCACCACTCATCCCACAGGCAGCAAGCAGAAGCTCAAGAAGAAGACCACTACCACCACTAGCACTACCAGCACCACCACAACCACAACCACACCAGCACCCAGCACTACAACCGTAACAGCAGTACCTGCAGAGGAAGCACCACCCGCAACTGAGGCAGCTACAACAACCACCCGAGCACCTGTGTCAACCACACCCAAGAAGAAGAAGCGTAAGCCAACTCGCACTCCAGGACACTCGACTAGCACCACAAGCGGTGGCAACAAGCCCGGCAAACCGAAGCGCAAGCCAACCACCAAGCCAAAACCACTGACAGAAGCCATCGACCCCGCAACTGCAGCCTCTGCACCACATTATGAGGAAGTAAGTACAGTAAAACCACCACGTCCACATCGACCACACAAGAAGCCCAAGCCTACAACAACCACGAGCACAACAACAACCACACCAGAGCCAACAACGACGACAACAACAACCACTGCTGCGCCTGAGACTGAAACTGAGCCTGCACCACAGCAGCAACCAACGGCAGCTCCAGCAGCTGAACCACAGCCCGAACCAGAGCCAAGCACAAGCACAACAACAACAACCACAGCTGTACCAACAACAACATCAACCACAACAACAACAACCCCTGAGCCAACAACAACCACCACAAGCAGACGTCCACCCGCTTTACATCATCAGAAATTGCATAGCAAACCTGCACATTCCAGCTCCAGCAGCACCACCAAGCGACCCACAACACCGCACCACCAGAAGATTCACCAGAAACCTCTACATAGTTCGGTAGCTAGCGAATCCACCAAGTCACCTAACCACCAGCCTATACACTCCTATGGTTATGTGAATGCGGTGCCAACAAAGACCTCAACCACCACAACAAGCACAACCACAACTAGCACTACACATGCACCTAAGTATCCAGTGCCCAGTTACGATGCCGAAGCCACTGAACAACTGTCCACAATTGTGGCTCAAGTGGATGAAACTCAGCAGCTGAAGAAGACACCTTTACCACTGCCTTCGTTGGCGTTGATGCAACAGCAGCTGCAACAAAGTTCGCCATCGCCTGCACCACAATTGTCGCCGGATCAGATACTGTCGATGGATCAGATTGTGCAGAGTCTTACACAGGATCTGCTGGGCAACGACAAGAAGGAGGAGAGACCAGTTCAAGCACCTATTAAGTACGACAGTGCGGAAAATAATGAACAGATGGAATCGTTGGCCAACAAGAAGAAGACACCACTGACAACAACAACCGCAAAAACAACTACTCCCAAGACAACCACAACTATAATAAATACACCTAGACCCTTGACCGCCAACTACGGCGGCAGCACGTTGGCCACAATGCTGGATGAGGAGGATACCAGCACAAGTCTGGAGCCACTTGACTCCACCGAGAAGATCCTACTCTCAGAGACGACGCACAGCAGCGTTGAACTGGAGCCGGAGCAGGAGACAACGGTGGTGTTGATAACCGCAAGACCGCAATACTTTGCCTCGACCAGTGCGCCAATCGAACCACCACAAGCCGTGAAGACGGAGCAGCCCAATGAGGAGCCGGAGACCACAGAGTTGCCATACCACACGCAATTCCTCTTGACCACACCAATGGCAACGCTTGACGACGCCGAAAGTGAGCTGGAGACGGAAAAGGAAATCACCACAAGCAAACCTGACACTGAGGAAGCTAATCATGTGGTCAAGTTGGAGCCACTTTATGCGGATGTGCCCGAGGCGGTGATTGCCGAGCTAACTGAGCAGCCGGAGGAGTCAACCACCAGTGGATACTACCAGCAGGAGGCAACCACCGAACTTGTGGCACGTCTGCCCGTTTCGGAGAGCACCACAGCCGCTGATGATGACGACGACAGCACTGAGGTAACGCCCATGATTGCCAACCTGGTGCAACAGCTCAATCTGGAGGTGCTCAAGCCAACCGATCAAATCTCAATGGCCAATTTCCAGACACAGGCGGCAACAGTGGCCTCCACGCTGGTCGATGGCAGCAACACCCTCGTCTCCGACATTCACATGAACTCCAATGAGACAAAGGATGAACTCGAGTTCCTCATGTCCGATGTGATACAACAAATTACCCAGGATGAGCAATACAAGCCACACAATGAGCTAGGTCAACACAATGATGATGATTCACATCGCTTGACTAACTATGCCCAGTTGAACACCTCATTTCTGCTGCAACCACCGAAGCCACCGAAGCAGGAGCTGAAGAAAAAGACGACGACAACGACGACGACGACGGAATCTTTGCCAGCACAGGAAATCACGACCATAATACCCAGTAATGAGGAACTCATCAAACAGGAAGCCGCATACCTCAGTCAGGTGGAGAGCACCACTTATAGGGTGCCTGTGCTATCGCTATCGGAAATCTATGCACAGCAACAGCAGGACGAGGATGAGGAGCAGCAGCAATTCGAACTGGAAAGACTAGAAGTAAAACCAACCGAAGCAGCAGTCAAACAGGAAGTCAACAAGCAGCAGGAGAAAGACCAGGAGAAGGAGCAGGAGAAAGACCAGGAGAAGGAGCAGGAGCAAGACCAAGCAGAGACAACCTACCCAACTGAGTCCGCAGTCAGTGTGGAGGCAACCACCGAGCAGCTGCTGATGTCGGAGGAGAGCAAAGAGACGACGACGGCCAACGAGGAAACAACCTCAACGAGCGTCGAGCAGCTCGACAGCGAAAAGCCTGACTCGCCGGACAACTACAACAACAACATGGAAAGCGAGGAGCAAAAGCCCGAAATGTTGACAAATGGTTACAACGAACAAATCCTCGCGGAAGCCAGCGAAACGCCCACGACAGACAAGTCCGACAATGTGGCAGAAACTAAGGTGCCGCCAGTCGCTGAAGAAGAGCCGACAGCAACTGGAGCAGCTGCACCAACGGTTGTTTACCAGGAGGACGCACAAGAGCAAACATCAACAGAGCAACAGCAGACGCAGACGGAGATGGAGTTGGAAAAGGAGGAGGAGGCGGAGGAGAAAAACAAGGAAACTGAAACAGAAACACAAACAGAGGAGGAGCCGATGCAAAGTGTCGAGGATAATGCAACAAATGCGGCACAGTTGCAGCCACAGTATGCAGCACAGCCACAGCCGGAGGCAACAGAGGAGAAGACGGAGAGCGAGGATAAAATGACAACGGCTAGTGATGAGAATGTGACAGATATACCCGGCGATATGTCCGTGGTATCATCCGAATCGGACATGTCGCTCAGTTCGGAGCAAGCTACAGAAAAACTAGAGGTAAGCACGGTGAAGACCTTAGAATTGAACGAGGAGTCAACGGAGGATATATCGGATGAGTTGACCGCCACGCTGACCGAAGAGGATACGACAAGCGCTCAGAAATATCAGCTGGACGATGAGGATCCCTATGTGAAGCTGGGCGAGACCACAGCCAGTGTGGTGAAGCCGCAGAGCATAGAGATTGAGCAGGAGGATAAGTCGGAGCAGCAGGAAGAGGAGAACTACAAGGTGAGCCTGCCCTTGGTCAGTTATGGCAATCAGGAAGCTGAGCAGCCAGATGAGGAGGATGAGGAGGATCAAACCAACTATCAGCTGCCCAGCAGCACAACAAAAACAACAACCACATCAACGACGACAACAAAGAAGCCTACAACAACAACCACAACAACAAAGCGTCTGCACACCTTGAAACCCGTTTCCTACTATGTGCAACCTTCCCTGCTCGGTGGCTACAATCAGCTGGAACCACAACCACCCAAGGTGTTGCCCTACAACGCCAACAGTCTCTCCCAGCAGCAACAGCAACAACAACAACGACCTATGCAACGTCCTGCTTCATTGACCAATTTGATGGCTGCTTCGACGCAGGCAACGCGTCCTCCTGTCAAACTGGAGCCAAGTCCACAAAGCTCTCAGGGATTGGAGGCGTCCACAGTGCGACTGGATGAGGATGTCGTTTCCTTTGCTCGCCTATGCAATGAGCTGGCATTCAGCTACTGGAAGGCCATCACCTCGGAGAAGATAAGCTCGGCCAGAAGTCTGGTCATTTCACCCTTTGCCTTGACTTCCATGTTGTCGATGGTTTTCCTCGGCGCACGAGGCAGCACTTCGGGCGAAATGAACGAGATACTCAAGCTGGACGATATGGTCACCTTTAATCCGCATTTAATCTTCAGGAACATCACGAACTCCGTGGAACAGTCGATAGAGGGAGATATTGCGACGGCGGCATTTGTGCGCGAGATCTTCAGTGATCGGTCGAATGGCAAGATCTTGCCCTTCTTCAAGGAGAAGACGCAACAGCTCTATGCCGGCCATGTGGAGGAGGTGAACTTCCATGTGGTGAATGATATTGTGCGAAGACGCACCAATCTCTTGGTAAAACGACACACCATGGGCAAAGTTCTGGAATATCTGCGCACGAATAGCGTTTGGGTTAATGGTCCTCTGGCCACAGTCTCGGCCAATCTCTTCCAGACAGACTGCTCCCGCGGCTCGACAACGGATCGCGATGGTGAAATGTTCTTCCAGGTGCATCCTACGGTGCGTCAGCGTCGTCTGGTGCCGATTCCCGCGGTGCTCTATCGCTCCGGCTTCACGGCAGGTTATGAGCCCAAGCTGGATGCCACAATTGTGGCATTCGGACGCATTCAGGACACGGTGAGCACCATTTATGTGATGCCAGGACATCAGAGTTCGGTTGCGCCCACCGACAATCTAGATCGGCTGGAAAGGAATCTCGTGGAACAGGCATTTAGCAAGGAGAATGCCTGGAGTAATCTGCTCACCTCACTAATGGATCGTCCTGGCATGGAGGTGCAACTTCCACGTTTCTCGCACCGCTCGTTTGTCAATGCCTCGCTGGGTCTGCAGAAGATGGGACTGAAGGGTCTGTTCAAGTCGGACTTTGCCGACCTGCGCGGCTTGACGGGAGCTGGCAATCGGGATATCTTTCTGTCGGACATGACACAGATCAATACGTTCAGCACTTGTGGCGAGGAGAAGATCTCCGATCATCATCATGTGGAAATGTATCCGGCACCGCCGTTGCGTAAGCGCAACAAGGATGTGGATGCCACCGATGATGATGCCTATGATTCATCCGAGGCGATTGTTGATTTCGGTTCCCTGGTGCAGGAGTCGGCATTGGGACGCGGCTTCTACGATGATCTGCTGGATCCCAAGTATCTGGAACTGCCGTTGCCGCTGCGTCCACGTCAGGCACGAGTTCCGGATGCGCCTCGGCTGCGTTTCGACAAACCCTTCCTCTACTTTGTGCGCCACAATCCGACGGGCATGATACTCTTCATGGGTCGCTTCAATCCCCGCCTGCTGCCATGAAAACGTATCTGTTGCTTTTCCCCTCCCCCCAAACTTTAAGTAAGCCAAACATTTACATGAAAATTTGTTAAAAACTTCAATGAATAGTGAATTTATTTTGCCAGTCTGCAAAATGCCTGCAATTAAGTTAATTCTATTTTTAATTGCTGTGCCTTAATCCCGCGTCCTGTCATTATCTCCGGCACACTGATACGAGATTGATGTGCAGCAAACTTTAAAAACATATTATTCAACAATAGAGAAATTTATATATTCTCGTATATACTCGTACATGGTATATGCATTTTTTCTATGCCCAATTTTATTAAATAAATACGCGCGCACAATATCCAAATATTTTTAAATGCAGTTTGCAGTTTACAGTTTGCAATTTGTGCAGCAAAAAACGATATTCAATTGTTTTTTGGCTTGCATTTTTTGTGTGCCGCCAAACAATAAATGCAATAAAAATTAAAATCAAAATAGGAAAACACACGTAAATGCATATAAAAATATGTATGTATAAATAAAGTTAAACAAATTGGCTGCGAATGCAAATGCAATCAAAAAGTGCGTCATGTTTTCGCCAAACAGCAACAACAACAACAATACAAATGTAATTTAGTAAAATAAACCTTAACACTACGCAAACTAACAGTTATGTATGCTAATATGTAAGCTTAAAAATCTAAATAAATAAATAAATGAAACAAACAAAACGTTCACAAATTTCTTATAAATTGATTGACAAATACAATTTCAGCCTAAGAGTATGCAACAAAATTTTTAATTGCGGTTGAGCTGGGTCTCAACTACTGCTTGCACTGCTTGGGGACTGCTTGCTTTCAACTGGCAACTGTAAGCCGGAAGTATTAAATTTTTTTGGCCAGCGTTGCCATCTTGGCTATTTTATAGTTATAAGTTATTTGGAAATTGCAGTTGCTAGAAAATTATAAAAAATGCTTTTATTACCAAATCTGCAAGTTGAGAAATGCTATTTTAAATACGATTCTATATGAATATTACAATTTATTCAGAAATGTAATGATTTGGTCAATGTTAAAATTATTTTTAAATCATATTAAATATATGTATATGAGTATAATCTTTAAATATAATTTAATTTAAATCCCTTGAATTTTAGTTTATCATATTTTATAGTTTTTTTAAGCTATATCTAGCTATTTTTTTGATTGAATAAGTTGTTTTATCACTTAAAATTCTTATTAAACTAGTTTTTGCCACTGCTGTCCAAAAAGCAAAAGTAACAAGTCACCTCTCACACACATTTTCAAGTGAAAAAGTCGAGGCATGGCAAGCATATCCTTTTCGCAAGAGAAATAGTATTAAGTGTAAGTAGAAGCTCAAGTAATATGTGTGTGTATGTTTTGAAGTTTTACAGAGTGTTTCAAGTTGTTATGTAGGCCAATGGCAGGCAAGGCCCAACACGCACAGACATGTTGAATAACAACAACAAATGCACATATTTTAATTAATATTTAACAAGAATACACATAAGCGATGCTTATAATGAAATCTGAACAGCTCTGTGTATGGTTCTCTCTGTGTGTGTATGTGTGTGTGTGTGTGTGTGTGTGTGTGTGTGTACGTGTGGGTGTTGTTGTGGGCGTAGAAATGGGCATGATGAAACAACTGGCTGCAACTTTGTCAAACTTTTGTGAACACGACTTGGCTGCTTGTTGTTGTTGTTGCTGCTGTTGTTGTTGTTGTTGTTGTTGCTGTTGTTGCTGTTGTTGCTGTTGTTGTTGTTGTTAAGGGAACCCTGCGGTTGCGTTGGCAACTTCAACGTCGACAATTACGAACGCTTGCTCACTTGCATGTCTTACTTGTTGTTGCTGTTGCTGTTTTTTAAGCTTTATGTGGTTTTTGCAGCTATCACGAATATATGTGTGGGTGTGTGTGTGTGTGTGTGTGTGCACGAAATCACTGAAACAAGTAGCATACTTTTAGGCCAAACAATTGCCAGGCAGCCAACTGTGGTAAACTCAAAAAACGCAGAAAAACATAACAGCAACAGCAACAGCAACAACAGCAATAACAGCAACAACAACAACAACAAGACAACAGCAGTAACAACACAGTCGGATGCAAAAAAAAAATGGCAAAACGACTCACGACTAACGACTGCGGGCAGCCGCAAGCTGAAAATATAGCATACAAACAGGCGCCTCTATACAAGAACCGACACACACTCACACACACACACTCACACACACACACACACACATGTGTCAATTCACGAATAGCAACTGTGTCTGCGTTGCAATACAAAAAAAAATAGAAACAGCAACTGAAATCTAGCGCACTCTCTAAATCTGTGTAGAGGCTAGACAGTTATAGTGGTCTATATAATAGGGTATATAGGCACTGATGATAACTCTAACTCTTAAATAATTAAAATCTTTCTTCAGCTAAGTTAGACATTAAAAAAAATAAAATAATCAGTTATCAGCTATAAAAATTACCCTAGAAAATACTCAACTAAGTTTATAAAATAATTATATTTCGCTGAAAAAACTTCAAATTTAAATATTTATTTGTTTATTAGTATTTAAAGTAGTAGTATTCAAAATAATTTTTTGTAGACTGGAATACTCAACTAAGTTTAAAAAACAATTATTTTTCGCTGCAAAAACTTCGAATTTTAAAATTTATTTATTTAGTACTCAAATAATTCGTAAATAATTCTTTTTTGCTGAAAACACTTCGAATTTTAAAATTCATTCATTTATTCGTTAACAGATGCTGATTAAAATATTTAATCAGTATTTCCAGCCCTGCTAGGGTATTCAATTGTCTGCACTACTAAAAAAGCTCTGCTTTCTGCGATATTTTTTTTAATGTTTTTATGTTGAATATAAAACATGAAATGCTGCGTATTATCCTTACAATACTTATGCACAGTGGAGTGGACCACTTTATTATGCTGCTAATTTGTCATGCAGTTGCGAGTTGCGAGTTGCGACGCTTTATGCACTAAATAACACTAAAGTGCAACTAATTTGCAAAAAATTTGTATTGCTGTCAGTTAGATTTGGAAGCTGTCTTTCCGTTGCCATCGTTGTTAACAACAAATGCTTCCGCTGGTTATTTTCCCCAACTTGTTTTTCTTTTTCTTCTTATTTCATTTCATTGTTGTAGTTGTTATGGCAAAGTCGCAATTTATTTCCGCACGTGTTGCGTCAACAATACCAAAAAAAAAATAAAGTGAAATAAAAAAATAATAAAAAAAGGGGGAAGACAAATCTGTCATTGTGCGCCACGCTTGTAACTATTATTATTATTATACTTATTATGTTTTTATTATTATTTTTATTGTGCTCGTATTGTGTAGTAAGAAAAGTACATTTTTTTCTGTTCTTGTTGCTGCTTGCTTGGAACAATGCGACAGCTGCACAATGTCCGTTTCTTCCAATTGCCGGTCCGGTTCGGTTCGGTTCGGTTCGGTGCGGGAAAGCCAACCCAAAAGAAAACCATCCGCCCCGTTGGCACCATCATCCGCTCATTGTAATTGTTGTTCAACGAACTTTTCCTTTTTTCGCTACTTTCTGTTAAGGTTTCCTTTACGTTTTTCGGCTGAGCATTTTCCATGCCGCTTTTCCTTTTGTTTTCCTTAACGCTTTTGTGTGTGAAGTGTCGTCTTTTGCTTTCTTAGCACCTGTCGAAATTACGCAAGTGTCACTTAAAACGGGAAACGGCAACAATAACAACAAGTGAAACAACAAGTACAACGACAATGACAACACGAATAACAACATTGTTCATGTCTTTAACCCTTTCAAGTACAATGGGACTTAATGTTGTCTGTCTGTGTTCGTCCTCTTGTTATTGCTGTCCCCACTGTGCTAATGTTATTTGCATTTCATGCTTTTTTGCTTTTGTTTACCCATTGCCACCTCGTATTTATTTGTGTCCACGTGTCGTATACTTAATGCGATTTTCAGATTTCTGATTTTCACCTTCCGTCGAAAGCTAATGAATTGTTGTTGTTGTTGTTATTATGTATATATTAGAAACTCGTAATACAAAATACAAACTCACTTCAATATATGCACCGAACTTTTTACACTGTTCAACTTTTAGTTTGGGGCCACAAAATAAAATACAACAAATAAAAAAAACTTTGACGCTTAATGAACTGGTGACCACAGAAACCAACTCTGGGGTTACAACTGCTAATTAATTTACATTAGCAAATTGCAAGCATGTAATTGACTTTTATTGGCGTTTGCACTGCAACAGCAACAGCAGCAACATCAACAGCAACAGCAGCAATATCAACAGCAACAGCAACATAAACAAATACAAATACAAATAGAAATTAACTCAATGTGCTTTATGCTATATACTAAAGTTTATATAAAGTTATGCGCTAATCACACAATAGAGACGCATTTGGTGGCCACTTTTGTCAACGTGGCTTAATTAGAAAGCCACCAACAACAGCAGCAACAACAACACGACAACAACAACACCCACCCCAGAAACCACCAGCTGAGCCACAGGGTAAATAAGTTATTTGTATATATCCTTATTGGAGAAGCAAATATCGAAATTAGGTCAATTAAGACGCTGTACAACGAACGACTGCAAATTAATTAAAATGAAAAATGACACTGGCTGCAAGTGCAACATTAAGCAAAGAAACTAAATAGATGAATTCAATCAAGCATAAACGCTTTTCAAAATAGTTGCTAATAAGTTTAAAAAAAAACAGCTTTAGGCTTAGTGTATGAAAAGAAGATAAAATTTAAACTAAAATTTTTTTTAAATCGAAAAATCCTTAAAACAAACAATACATTAAAAGCACGGCTGCTTTAAACAATTGTGTTTGTCTTAAAATTGCTAAAATTGTTTATGGTATCAGCTGTTGCCATGTCTTTTTAATTATATTCAATTTGCAGTAGCTAAATCAATTTATTGTGGCTTTCAGAGCTTAATGAGGAATTAAACAATACAAGGATTTATGGCTATTTATCAATTGAATTGTTACTTAAATCAGAAATGTTGAATTTTAATGACTGCAAATGGGTTTTGCTAATATGCATTTTATGACAATTGTCAATTGAGACGAGATAATTTATTGTGAGCGATGCCAAGTAAAATTCACGTAATATCGAATAATAATATGAAAATGCTTACTCAGTTTGAATAGCTATGAATAGCTGTGGGTTATTCAATTTATTGTTGTCATGGAGAGTAGAGACAAGTTGAGAGATGAGAGACAAAAAGATGAAAGTGTGGAACACAATTTTCATGGCAAGTAGTTTAGAGACCTGCACAACTTGGGAACGATAATTTGAAAAGCAAAAGCAAAAGCAATAGCAAAAAGGAAGGCAACACTCCAAGGATTAATTTAAGCGCGAAAAGTGAAAGTGCAGTTACACTGTTTTCCCCATTTCCCCATTTCTCCATTTCTCTATTTCCCTAGCAGCCCAGCAGAGTCAAAGGCAACTTGTGGAAATTTATGTTATATATTTTGAGAATTATGTATTTGACTTTGTGGTTTGGGACATGGAAATGAGAACAGTTGCAACCACAACAACACAAACAACACAAACAACAACAGCATCTGGCTCAGGCAATTGCTGTGAACTAAATCCGAGAATCAACCTGAAATTGAAATCATTTGCAACACGCAGCGTCCAGTTGACGTGCGATAAATATTGCCACTAGCCGTTGGCCAAATGGCGACAAAAGCTGGCCACAAGAAAGCGCCAGACATGACTCTGCATGCATGCCCCATGGGGCAACCCACACACACACACACACACATACCCATACACACACTCACACACACACACTCACACTCACATTCATATACTTATGTATATGTAAACAGTTTTAGACAGAAGCTCCGCATGGCGCCGGCACAACATCAAGAGTAAGAGGTGTATGAGTACACTGGGAAAAAAAATGTACATAAAATTGTTAAGGTAAGAAAACACTTCTGTTAAAAATTCAAAATGGCGAATGCAATATGGCGGCCTTTTTTTGAAAACTTCACCGGATTTGTATTAAAGTCTGGGGTTTTTGGGGTCGCTGAACACGAATATGAAGTCAGTTTTTAAAAATTCAAAATGGCGGATGCAATATGGCGGACTCTTTTTTAAAAAAACCATCGGATTCGTATGAAACTCGTTACTCGGGGGTTTTTGGGGTCGCTGCTCACGAACTTGAAGTCAAATTTTAAAAATTAAAAATGTCGGATCCAATATGGCGAATTTTTAAAAAGAACGTATTTAAAGGATCCGAAATTTTGAATTTTTTAAAAACTGACTTCGTATTCGTGATAAGCGACTCCAAAAATCCCCGGGTAACGAGTTTCAAGCGAGTGTGAAGAATTTTTCAAAAATGTGTCCGCCATTTTGTTTTTTGGGATTATTTCGAAAAGTTTAATATTCCTATTATAAGTAATATGGTCTTAAAATGGTCTTATTTTAGAAACTAAATAACATAAATAATGTTCTTGATTTTAGAATGTGTTTTTTTTGACAGTGTATATTTTCTGGGTCTGGGACTGAATCGGAGTTGGAGTTAGGGAGTCAGAGTCTGGGCGAGTTCATGTCCATGTGGATGTGGATGTCGGCAGGCTGCCGCCTCTCTGTGTGTGGACAGCCGGCAGCGTTGCCAAACGATAAAGCAGCAAACGAAACAAGTACACAGACAACAACAACAACGATAGGAACAAGAACAGCAACAAGAACAACAACATGTCAAAAGTACCACACAACCAAAAATGGTTGCTAAACAAGTTTTTGTTATCTACACGAGCTTCGTTTTTGTATCGAGTGTTTATAAATGTTTATACCATGTACTGTAAACACTTAAAGGGTCTGCTGAAATTGAAGTATCATGAAATTTATTTTAATGCTGATTCTTGAAAAATTAATCCACTTTAATTCACATTCTGCCTTTTCATCTTTAACACACAGTTTTTAAAATCTGAACTGCTTTCCGCTTGTTAACTGTTAACTATAGTATAAGCTCTTCTTTGTTGATATTATAAAGCTTTTATGCGCTGTAAATATTTAACATCTTTGCGCTTGACTGATA
The DNA here is from genome assembly GCA_035045575.1 of Drosophila falleni. NCBI lineage: Eukaryota > Metazoa > Arthropoda > Insecta > Diptera > Drosophilidae > Drosophila > Drosophila falleni. The sequence goes on from JAWNOV010000011.1 coordinate 12,466,928, forward strand.
AAATACAGCGTTAAGTTCTTTTTTTTTTAAGTAAGAGCTGCTCTGCATTTAATAACTTTGTGTTAATTAAGTGAACTTTAAAAATTTTATTATTGAAATTGTTATTAATATTATTTATTGTTAATCCCTAGATATCTGACATATGTAGGGCATATTATGTTCCAGCATCATCAGCTGTTGCATCCCAAAATGTTGTCTATGTATTGTGTGTGTTTGTGTGTGTGTGTGCATATGCGTATCTATGCATATGGGTGTGAGTGTGTGTGTGTGTGTGTGTGAGCCTTGCATGTTATACTCTGGACCGCAAATTCTGATTTAATTTTTTTTTTTTTTTGACTTTTTTTTGGAAAATTGTAAGCTGCTTCCCTTTTTGTGTTGGGTGTTCCAACGCTTGCATTTAAAATTAGTCGCTTGTAGTCGCTGCGGTTGTCAAATTGTTGTTGTTGTTGTTGTTGTTGTTGTCACAGCTACCCAACTGTTTTCATTTGCAACTCTTTGGCAACTTGTTTATGCGACACATATTCAGTAATTAAATTTAACATGTCCGACGACAGCAGGCGATTTAAAAGTCATATGAGTATACAAATTTAATTATTTGAATTTACTTGTACTTCATTTTGATAATACTAGTGATTTGGCTAAAGTATCTGAAGCCCAAAGATGTGTTAAGCACTTATTAAGTAAAAGGAAAATCATGATTAATCTCAAACTTTACCTCATCAAATAGAAATTAAAATTGGAATCAAACTGAATCTCTTAGTTCTAACAGCTTTCTTTTAATTGAAGTCTGAGAATATTATTATATATTTACAGAAATTAATCACTTACGACGTTTACCAAATATCAAGCACAAATAACTAAAATAGTACTTAACATTAATTAAGCCAGAAATGTGAATTATCAAAATAAATCATAGAGAAAGTGGTAATTGAGAGTGAGTGGGAAAATGTGTGTAATCAAAGGCAGGCTTTGTAAATATACTAAACTAAACGGCAAGATAAATATATGTGAAAACGTATATATGCATGTGTGTGTGAATGAGGTTTTTGTGAGTGTGTGTGTGTGGGTGTGTGTGTGGTAGATTCTATATGGCAACTCAAACCGTAACAACTCGTGCTATTTTCATGCCAAATAAGCTTTCATAAATAATGAAAAGTGGCACTGCGGCTGAACGGTAAAACTCGGAACGTTTGTAATAAGCAACAGCAACAACAACACTAACAACAACAACAAGAACAACAACAGCAACGAAGCGTGCTCAAATTAGTAGCCAAGGATTACCGGCAATTATTTTCATTGTATGCATTCGCCGCCATTATTTTGATTGCTTCGTTTGCTTTTGATGCCTACCTTCTACCCCTTACCCTTCCCCTTCCTCACTCCCACTAACCTGCCACTCCCCTTTCCCCCTTTCGGTAGACAGCGAAGTTTAGTTTATGCCCGCTTCCAGTTGTGGTTATAACTGCGCTGCCAGCTGACTGATGCCTGGGTCAACTATGTAAATACTATATATGCCATTCTTATACCCTATAATCAACACAGATGGGGTAAAAGTATTTTTATTGATCACCGTCACTCTATACATTCGTTGTTAAAGTGTTCCTTCACTTCGATCAGATCAGAATATTCTATAAAATTAAACCACGAATTTGTCTGTTTGAACGATAAAATTTACTCAGCTATGTTGTGCCCAAATTTCGTCCTCCTCGGCCTAACCGTTTCGGCTCCACGAATATCAATCAGTCAGTCAGTCAGGACAAACAGTTTTATATATGTATATAGATAGACTACATTTTCAAAGATACTTTTGAGTACCGCCAGAAAAGTATTTTATTAATTTAGTTATTTAGTGTCAACTAAGAACAGTTGATTAAAATTAAAATAAAATGTTAAAAAAATTAAAGCTAAAAAAAAAAATTAATATTATTAAAGTAAAAAGTAATTTTTCTAATCCATGAACTATTTGAGAAAAATACATTATAATAAAGTTACAGAATACAGCTTCAATAATGTTTTAGTTTCAGATATATAAATTAATCCCATCGTAATATCAATCGCTTCTCTTTATCTTAGTATTATCAAGAGTATCTGGCAATCGACTACCTGCAACATACGTCAATTGTAGCTCGTTCACAATAGCCATTGGTTTGCGTAAAGCGGGAACAATGTACGCATCATTGCATATGGAATGAAAGGTTTATTTATATTTATGAATTCATCATGTTCATATGGTTGTTATGCGCTCGCTGAGCAAATTTAAGCATTGCCGATAGGTTGGACTTTTGTTGTGGCCACACTCCGGGCAACACATACACACACACACACACACACACACTGCACACACTCACATAAAAATCATGCATTTCAAATCACACTTGTTTGGCAGCTGGTGACGAATCCAGATGTAAATCCCTTAAAATGAAATGAAAGCCAACGATATTTAAATCAATGTTTAATACCCTGTAATGGGTATAATAAACTCATGTTAAGGAACACATATATGAGTTAACATGAATGTTGGAGTATTTATGATACAGAATAACAAAAAATCTTACCAAATGTCTTTTCTTTACTTTTTTTAACCACTTTCAGACCTAAAGCATATTATAATATTTTTATGCATAAATTAAAATAAATATGTAGCCATACTTAATAAAAAAAAATACCACTGAAAGTTGGCCAATTATAAAATTTTCTGACTTTTTCAAATAACTTAAATGCGTTTGTCGTTAATTTATCATTTAGAGTTCTCATTAGTTGTACTTTTGGTGGGGCTTATCATACTCGGAATACCTAAAAATAAAAGGCTGCAAGTAAAACTAATTTGTAACTACTCAAAAACTTTTGTTAACCGGAGCCTTTGACATGTGCCTTAAATACGTTAACTAAGTCCTTTGGCCTGAAGCCCAAAAGCGGTCGCCTGTTATCTGTCGGCACCAAAAAGACACCCACACAGACACACACACACACTCACACACACACACACACATGAGGACAGCGCAAGCAGATTAAAAAAGTTTGAAATTTAAAGCAGACGGCGTATTAATTTATTTAAGACCCTTAAATTATATCCTTTGATGTAAAGCATACAATTCTTTGCTTCGCTCGCTTTTCCCCCACTTTTTTTTTTTGTAGTATTATCCAATTGTTGTTGTTGTTGTTGTGCTTAGAGCACAGCTCACACTGCAATCGCGCAACTACTTTTGGCGTATGTAATTACATTTTTTGCACATAAGAAAGTCCAAAAAAAAAAACGAAAATAATAAAAGAAAGCAACAAAAAACTAGATGCCGCCTAGGACATACATGAAAAAGCGTAAAAATTACACATGCAGCACTTTTCTGGCCTTTTTATAAAAAGCGTCAAGTTAAAAAAAAACAAGGACTGATACAGAACGAAGTTTAAATGCTCTTTAAATATATAGTATATATGTGCTTATAGTGACAAAGAAAGCGACATTTCAAAGTGTCTTCACATCAAAAAGAAAATATTTAATGATTACTTATCGAATCAATTTAATTCCTTAATTTTGTACAATTGATTAAGCCTGGGACAGGACATTTTATTGGCATTTTAATGGCCTGTTGACCCGAACAATGTCTCAAATTTGCAATAATCCCGTGTAAGGGTATTGAAACTGAACCGGGCAATGTCCGAAGTCAGAAAAGCAAAGCCACACATATGTGCACTTCACAGTGTGTGTGGGTGTAAGTGTGTGTGTGTGTGTGTGTGTTTGGGGTGCAGCGTTGCGGAAATAATGAAATTATTAACACTTGAGCAACTTCCGGCTAAAAAACAAAAGCGCTGCAAGCGTCGCAGTCGACGGCGGCTGCCAAACAAAAAAGCGGCAGCTGCAAGACAAAAAAAAGAACAGAAAAAACTTGCGAAATACATTAAATGAGCGAAGAAGGCATGTAAACGGCCGCAAAGAGAAGTGCTGCATCATAGAAAGAGAGAAAGTGGTAAGAGGGGGGAAATTGTGGCATTGGGGGCTGCTTGCAGCAATCATAATTGCAGTGCAAACTTGGTTACGGGTTTGCCACAAAACACAAAAAAAAACGAACGAACAACTCGAGAAAAGGCGATAGAGAAAAATTCCCTCTATGTGTGTGTGTGTGTGTGTGTGTGTGCAATATAAAAAACGCTTCTTCCATTTTGCGCCAAGCAACAGACTGTAAATTTTGAAGAAGTCATAATAGAGCCGTTGGCATATTTTGCTATAAACGAATTGTGCGCTCTGCTCCAAACTCGTTAAGTATACGTCTAGTTGTACTGACAATAAACATAGAACAAACAAAAAAGTGATGGAACACAACTCCAACTCCGAGTGTCAAGGGGCACATGCGAATACAAAAACAAACACGAATACACTGCTAAAAAAAAATGTTCGAAAATCAAGAATTTGGTCTCAAAACTAAGAATTTTGGTATAAAAAGTGCGTTAAGAACATAAAATTCTTTATGTTAGAAAATATATCTTGATTTTGAGCACATTTCAAAAAGGACAAAGTTCTTATTTTAAGAATAAAAGTTCTTGAGTTCAAAAATTATTAAAATTTTAAAATTCATAATTTTTTTTTATTGTTTTATTTTGATATAAGTAAATAAATTTTTTCTGATATCGTATTTTTAAAAACACTCCTTTACAATGAATTTTTCCTTGGCAAGAGTGACATATTTGTAATTTCCTAGCAATCTAAGATTATTATTTTAATTCTGAGTTTTTTTATATCAATATTCTAAGTATTTCTAATATTGTCAAAAGATTGTCTAATTTCAACAACAAAATATTTAAGATAAATATTCTTGATTTCAGAAGTTTGTCCTTTTTTTCAGTGTACAAATACAGTAAGAATATAGTAACTCCACATTTGATGCGCTTACATGAATTTCAAGTTGCAATTGAAAGCGACTCTTAACTCGTAACTTGTGTAATTAAAAGTCAGTTGTCTGGTTGACTGCCCAACTGGCTAACTGACAAACAGACAGTCACACAGTCATATAGTCATAGTCAGTTAACAATTAGTCGCAGCCTCAACATGATGTTGGCCATGTTTATAGATCCCAGACAAGTAGCGCAATCAGAAGTTGTCCACACCGACCAAACGCTGAGTACTTAGATAAATTTAGTCAGCTGCACTAAAAAAAAAAAAGATAAAGAAGAAGAGTAGAAGAACAAGCAGCAGCTGCGAATGCTTTACTGAGTTTTTGCTTAATATATGTGATTATATATGAAGTATATGCGAATTTTTTTACGCCGCTTTTGTCTTTGCAGCCAAAGAGTTGCGTATTTATTCTTTTTCCTATTACTTCGTTTTTTTACCTACACTTCCACTCCCACTCCCTCTGTCTCTGTCCCTCTCTCTCGCTTTCGCTTTGCTTTTCCCTGAGCAGCTTAAAAAGTGGCGCAGGGAAAGACGCAAGCATGGCGAATGTGGCTTAAAAGGCGTCCTAAAATGTTAAGCCATACGTGTACTGTTCATGCTGGTTTAGTCAAAGACAAATTCAGCAATAGAAGAAGAATTTGCACAAATTGTGCTGGGCTTAACTTTGGCAAGTACTTTGAAAGCGTATTTTATTTTATTTTATTTTTGAAAATTCTGAATTGCACTAGCAATTTAAATACTTAAATATAAGAAAATATGATAAAATGAAAAATAAATTAATATTACTTAAGATTTAATGTTATTATTTCGAGTTTTGTAGTTTTTGTAGTAGTAATCAAAATAAAAGAAGTAATTGAAATGCATTAAAATTAAACAATAATAAATATGTATAAACGTATTCAGAAAATATAACAATTAAAATTGAATATATACCTACATTTTCAGCTGCAGTTTATTCCTGAGATAATTACATTTAAAATAATTGAGCTGCAATTATAAATGCTGTTGTTGTTGTTGAACTTTCCATTGTTAATATGACATTTCACACTTTTCTTATCACACGAAACAGCATGACAATATGCAGATCAATCTGTGGTATTTCTCGACACGAAGCCAGTTTTAAATGCTGCACAGATGCCATACTATAAATTACTCATACGCAGCGTATGAAATGAAAACGATTCATAAATAACATTAACTTCATAGCAAAATTTGTACGTTGATGCGGCAATACAAATAGCATAACTTTTTAAATTATTTCTGCACACTCATTTTGTGCGCATTTTCAGAAAATTTTCGCAGAGTTTTCTTCTCACTCGTTGTCGTTGGTGTTGTTGTTGTTGTTGTTGTTTCATTTTTGAGTGCATTTTCCCGTTGCAGCAAAGTTTTGACTTCCCGTTTGCAAGCGCATAAAAATGTTTTTCAGTCAACATTTCCACCCACCCAATACTCCCCCTGCTTTAGCATTTGTTTATCTTTTTATAGAGCGACAATTTTGTAATGAATTTATTACTGTGCCATGGCAGCAAGGGTTATGCATAAAGCAAGGCACGAGCACAAGACTTGAACCCAAAAAACAACGATATAATAAATGAAAAAAATAAAAAAAAATTGTTGAAAATAAACTTAAATTAACTTGCAATGCATTGCCAAAGGACTGCGCGGCTGGCATAAAGAATCAGCTGAAAAGAGGGAAATAGGGCCAATGGGCCACACATACGACTATGAGGATAGTACGTATATATATTTCCCCAGAAATTTGTCAAGTAACCAACTACCAAACTACGCACAACTTTTCGAGTGCGCTTTTTTGCATTACACTCAGCGTATCAAATTTGTTATTGCATTCGCAATGCCCTCAGGATGATCAAATAGCTGCTCTTACACAGCTTTAAATATTTATAAGAACGAAAATGAAATTTAAAATGAAATTTAAGTCATATGCTACGAAAATTGTACTCTGTTTAAAATAATAACAAGTAAATAATCAAAAAAAAAGGGTATCTAATTTTAGTCTTACATTTTATCATAGTTTTCTTGGTGGTATAATGCTAATTTTTCGTGCTGCTCAAAAGCCAATTTTAATTACATAAATTATTCATTTTTAGTCGGGCTTTAAGCATAATTTGCTTTAAATAACTGTACCGATTTCCTGTCTTTGATCTCAGTCCATTTATTTGCTGTTAATTGCATGCGTATACTTAATATTTTAATGCATATGTGTAACGACAGACCGTTTGAATTAAATGAGCCTCGCTCAAGCTTATATAAAACATCGAACAATTTGTGAACGCCCCATTTGCTGCAAGTCCCTGTTGTCGATTAAGAGGGGTTCATAGGGTCATTATTGTCATTGTCCCTGCTGAGTGATATGTGGGTGTGTGTGTGCGAGTGTGTGTGTCAACGCTTTTACACTTAATTAATTAAACGTAATTGAAAATCAAATAAAATGAAAGACATCTGAGACAATAGAAATACAAGACAATGGGCGTAAAATAGCAATTGATATTGTCATTAAGAGGAAATGAGCAAAGAAATGAACTGCATTGCAACACGTACACACACACGCACACACCAATACATCTATACATGTATACACACAGCCACACACATGTAGTTGGAAGCGTTGTCTATGAGTTCATGTTCACAGCTGCTGCCAAAGGCTTTATGAACTTCCACAGCGAAGACAACTTGCAGGTTGCATGGACAGCGGCAATGTGCATTTCACAGCCACAATACAATTAAATTCCCATTGCACGCTATGCGATACCCTGTTTTTTAATATAATCAAAATGGTTGCTAAACGTCCGACTGGACCACTAAAATAAATACTCAAACTACTGTGACATTCATACAAATTAATGTCAATTATTTTTTAAATGGGAATTTTAAAAAGAAATTTCTGCGTGTTCCACAAAAATTTTATTGCAATTTTTATTTTTTAAATAAAATTTTTGAAGTTTTTCATTTTAATATTTAATTTAATATTAAGTGTTTAATTTAAAACTAAATATTTAAAAATAACAATCACTTTAAAATACTTTTTAAGCACTCACTTGCATTGAGTGCAATTTTCTTTAAAAATTAAATGTTTGAGAATGTTATTTCAGGAGACATTTAATTTTATTTTCAGTGTTTCATTTATTTTTAAATATTGAAAAACTAATAAATTTAAAACACTTTAAAAAAACACACTTTCATTTTAAATATTACATGTATATGTTGTTATGGACCACAACAATTTAAAACACTCATATACATTTTAAATGTTACATTTTAATAACATAGCCGAATATGCCCCATTTCGACTGGTGGCAACATATTGTAAATAACAACGAGTGGCAGCTCGCGCTTAAGACATGCTGCAACAATTGTCTTGCAGCCGCCATGATAATAATAATAATAATAATAAGGCGCAAGTGGGTGGTACTACAACTTGAACGGGGAAGAACCGTCGAGTGCACTTGGCGGCATTCTGGCACTTACTTGGTCAGGACATGTTTCTCCAGCTGCCTCTACAACTGTCTCTCCATCTGTCCGTGTAAATGTACTATATGCATTGCATTGTATTTGGCGTGCCATTTGCGTTAAACGATGACAATTTCAATTGCTGTGTTGCAGCTTGTAAACACAGCTCCAAGTGTGAGGATGAGGTGAGTTTGGTTCTGAAAGAGTGAACAACGTAAACGCAAAGTTCTCTAGTTGTTAACAGCCCAAATGTTAGGCAGGAGGAAGAAAAGAGGCGGGTAATTAATGGCACGCAATGACTGCTGATTGATTTAAGGTACTGCAACAGGTAAACAGGTTAACAGGCAACTCTCGAATAGAGTTGATTGGCTTTAAGGTTTGTGTGCCCTTAAAACGCAATCAGCAATTTGCCAAATGACAAGTGAAAAGAACAAAGAAAAAGCGTGTCTAGAAAAAAAAGCAGGGTGTTCACAGCAATGCAAAATTAATTACCAGAATGCAAATTAATTGCTGTCCGTTTGCTTGCTTGCAGCTTTTGCAAGGCGCATAAATCTTCTGTCTGGGCACAGTTAAAACACAGGCGCTGACGATTTGCCCCCAGGATCCCAGACAGAAAGTGGCAGCCAAAAGAAAATTCAAACACACACTCGCACACCCGCTCACACACCCACACATCACAACACACACACATGCTTGGCAGTGCAATGACAAACAAATTGCCTAGTTGCCACACAGCAACCAAGGAAGGCGATGGCAACCAAAAATCTAGTTGCGGCTAAGAGCTGACTCTGCGGACTGTGACTCGTTATTTGGGGTGGCAATAATGCCAGAGCACGCTCAAATGAATTGCTTGCCAGTCGAGCCAGTCGAGCCCGTCGAGCAGGGAGTGTCAAGACTTTCTCCCCTTCATTCCTTCCGTTGCCATCATCGCAATTTCGACATTTTTGGCTTGCAGCGACGCGACGCTAAAAGCGTCAGTTGTAGGAGGTTATTTGCAAAAAACTTGAAATGAATTAGCCCGAAAAGTGAAGGATATCCATTTTTTTTTTTAAAAGCAAGGGTATATTCGTTATATTAGCCAGCAGAAAGAAATCTAATCATTTTACATTGTTCACAAACTTTGATCTCTCATAACTTCATCAAAAATTATCAGATTTTTAAGCGGATTGTCATTTTGACAATGGTTTGGCCTCCAAATTGATTCTGCATTTAAATTTTAATCAATTATAAAAATTGATAATTTTTCGATCCTAAGCCATCTGTGATCCAATTTTCCATAAATATCCCTTGACATTTTTTCAAAAACTTTGATCTCTTATAACTTCATCAAAACTCAACCGATTTTCAAACGAAATGTCAATTTTTTCATGATTTGGCCTCTAAATTCAATCTGCATTTAAATTTTTTTCATCTAAAAAATTTGATATATTTTCGATCCTAAGCCATCTGAGATCCAATTTTCCATATATACCCCTTGACATTTTTTCAAAAACTTTGATCTCCCATAACTTCATCAAAACTCAACCGATTTTCAAACGGAATATCATTTTAATCATGATTTGGCCTCCAAATTGATTCTGCATTTAAATTTTTATCATCTAGAAAATTTGATAATTTTTCGATTCTAAGCCATCTGTTATCCAATTTTCCATACAGCTTTAAGGCTTGCTTACTCCCTATTGTTGTCTCTTTCCTTCACTGCCCTCTCTATTGGCTGTGATATTAATAATATACATATGCATTTTAAACAGTATTATTTACATATGTATTCATTTCGTTTTTTCTTATTTGCTGACTGCTTATCTTGATTTAAAGGCTGTCTTAAATTAGCCGCAGGGCTTATAGGCATTATAATGCTATACTATATATAGAGTTATAACTGAGGCGTGCAAGATTGTTGTTGTTATTGCAGTCGCAGATCCAAAATAATAACAACATTTATCCCAACGGGGACAAAAAACATAAGCCGCGCGGCAAATTTAAATACACATGTCGCTGATGTTGCAGCTGCTCGTGTTGTTCTTCTTACTGATGTTGATGTTGCTGTTGTTGTTGCTATTGCTGTTGTTGTTGTTGCTATTGTTGTTGTTACGGCTGTTGGCTATTTATGTGGCTTTATGCGGCAATTTTTGTTATTGTTGCTGGTGTTGTTGTTGCTGTTATTGTTGCTGTTGTTGCTGTTATTGTTGCTGTTGTTGTTGCTGCCGCCTCTACTGAGCGGAAATTGTATTGCGGCCAATATGGTAAATTGCCTTGAATCTACCTTAAAACCATATTTCAACACTAGATTACACAAACAGGCAATGCTGTGGTTGTAGCTACAGCAGCAACAGCAGTTGTTGTTGTTGTTGCTGCTGTTGTTGTTGCTGTTACACTGCGGTACGCCATTACACCAAAATACTATCATAAAATTTCGCGCAAGCGTGTGTCTCGGCATTTTAACCAACAGTTTTGGGCCAAAGCAACAACGACAGCAACAGCAACATCAGGAGCAACAGCAACAGCAACAACAGCAGCGACAGCAGCAGCAGCAACTCGCGGTGGGCGCTGCGAACAAGCAACATACATACATACACATATACAGGTTAAAACATGCATAGCAGTACATAAAATGCACACACGCAAGCCACACTCACACACACAACCACACACACACTCATACACTGAAAAAAGACCAGATTCTAAACAAAAACATTCATTTAAGAACAACTTACTATGAATGTTAAGCTTAAAAATCTCAGTTTTTAATATAAAAAAATCATAAATTAGGAAATTCTAAATATAGTTGGATCGGTCAAGTAGGACGGCATAATAGCTTATTATTAATATAAATATAAAAAATAGCGCCTAAAAGCATGCAGTAGTTTTTTTTTATATTTCACATATAAAAAATCACAATGTGTATTCCAACTTTAAGAATTTTAACTTCTCGACTCCCTTACACCAAAATTCTTAGTTTCAAGATCAAAATCTTGTTAGTACATTTTTTTGTTCAGTGCAGAGAGACAGATGCACACTCACTATGTTATTCTGGCCATGCCTCGTTGTTGTTACGAGCTGCGGTTGCGCTTAAATGTGTCATTAAAGTAAAAAAACAACAACAAATGAGGTAAAACAAAGCGAATTTCTGGTAACACCAATGCTTAGATTTGAGCTGAGAAATATCCAGTGGAAAAAATGCAGAGAATGCGGTTTTATAAATCAAACGAAAGCTGACAGAATGTGAGTTTATTTTTATTTCATTTTTTCTTTTCTTTTTTTCTGACTGGGCTGCACTGTGCAAATCATTCATAGGGACAAAAGCTGGAAAAACCCATAAAAGAAAAGCTAAGAAAAAGGAAAATATTGAGCTGCAAATATGCAGCATAACAAATGCGTCATTAGCATTTCCCAGTCCAGTCCATTCCAGTCCCAAAAAACACATGCAAAACGTTTTGAACTGCAAAGTCACAAAAGCAAAATTGTCTTTTGTTGCTTTTCACTATTTGCCTTTCACTTTTCTTGCTTTCTTTCTTTCTATTTTTTTGACTCACGTTCTGTCTGTACTTTTTGCATTGTAATTCGTTCACTTTTTGTCATCAGTGTTGAATTTTTGCATAGAAAATTGAGCTTTTGCCAAACTAACGATGAACTAAAATATGCAAATTTATTTAACATGCTCGCACAGACAGCGGAGCAGTGAATGTATATAGATTAAGGGAGGAGTGTATGGGATGTTAGGAACATCGTCGTCGAAATATATGCAGCTATATGTACAATAAACAATCAACTGAGCACAATGCACACTGAACTCTGCCTGAGAGAAATCAGTGTACAAGCTATCAGTGTATAAGCTATAATTAAAATAAAATTCGATATATCTTGCTTATAAATCTCTAATTATAATTATATAATTATATATAATTATATATATAATAAGCAAATATCATAATTATTTTTAATATAGTAATATAATAATATGAAAAAAAGAGTCGAGTTCTTGACAAAAATTTGTTTATTAATTTTCCTGATTTTTGCTGTAGTTGCTAAAATGTGATTACTAAGTCCGAAAAAGTAGTCTTACTTTAAAGCTGTTTAGTTTATAATTTATAAATAGTTGAACTCCTTTTGTTTTAATTATCACATAATTATTGAGTTTATTATGATAATGTTCTTGTAATACTATAGAGTCATTTATGAAACAATACACCCTTTTAAGGCAATCAAAATACAGGTAAGAATCGCATGGCTGTGCGCATTCATTTGGCACTCACTGTTGCTGGCATTTGGCATACGGCATTGCAAAGCTGGCGTTTGCAGTTAGCGAGAAATCTGCTCGAGCTGCAGCCCTATTTCATATTGTCGGCACCTGTAAGGTGTGTGCACCCACACACACACAAACACACACACACATGCACATGCAACTCTCTGGCACAAAGAAACCGCTTAACGACACTACAACATGCAGATGCGCACAAACACACACACAAACACAAACACACACAGACACAGAGACAGAAATGTATGTATTGGTGTGCGAACACATGCATATGAAAACCGCTTTCGTTTCCGTTTCAAGAAACAACTTGAAAATGGCGCACGGCATGATGTCTGCTGGCTGTAGCCTGTTATTGTTGTTGTTGCTGTTGTTTTCGTTAGTATTGTTGCTGTTGCTGCAGCCATCAGATAGAGATAGGTGCAAAAAAGTAGCAACTGTGTCGCTGTAGTCCGCACAACAACATGGCAACGAGATGACAATCAGGCAGACAGTGAGAGCCGGCAATGGCGAGAAGTGAAATCCAAAAGAAAGATAAAAAAATAAATAAAGCAAGCCAGAAGGCTACAATCAAGAGTGCATGACTATTAGCTACCCTGTTAAGTACCTGCTAAAATGTCAACATCAAAAATAGTTAAAGAAGCTTAAATTTATTTTTTATACCCGTTACTTAAAAAATAAGTTTTTATAGTAAATAACGCTATCTATGAATATTATCTACAATCCCACTTAATCGCAGCAAGATCGGACAAGTACAACGGGAGTAATAGATAACCAAAGTTATTATTTCAATCCAAATGCACTCGCTCGACGTCTTACGAGATACAAAGGGAAGAGGAGACTCAAAAGACATCACCCACAGGATCTGCCCACCAGAGTCTTGTCGTAGACAACTGTTGTAAAAATGTAAATATGTATATACTCAAACGAGTTTAATGTAAAATCCGAATTGTATGTTTCACTGTAATTGTTATTATGTAATTGTAGTCACTATTTTTTTGTCTCTGATGTAAAACTAGCTTAAGCTGCCATATGGTAGCAGTATAATAGTTAAAATGTACCATTTATAAAAATTTAATAAAAATTACTTTTTGAAAAAAAAAAAAATTATTTCAATAAAATCAAACCTAAAAGTATGCAGCACTTTTTTTCTGTGTAAGAGTTTTGTCATTTTGGTAAATTACGCTTTCTATTAACATTATTTACTATCCCACTTAATAGTAGCAAAATCGGACAAGTAGAACGGCAGTAATAGCTAGCCGAAATAATTAATAAAGTTATTATTTCAATACAATCACCTAAAAGTATGCAGCAGTTTTTTTCTGTGTAAGAGCTAAAAAGTATGCAGCATTTTTTTCTGTGTAAGAGTTTTGTCAGTTAAGCCTCACTTTTTCTCTTCCTTCTTCACTTGGTACATCTTACCATACCTTTTAGCTATTTTATAGCTACAGGGTATATTAAATACAAGCAACGCCCGTTCGCACACGGCTGAGAAATAAACAGGAGCACAGGATTTCATTTGCTTTGCTTGCTGTCGTTGTCGTTGTCTCTGTTGTCGTTGTTGTTGTCGCTGTTGTTGTTGCTGACGTTGCAGTTGCTGTTGGGTTACTCCTTGCAATTGTTGTTGCTGGAGTTTTTTACTGTCATGCAGGTAAAGTAAATTATGCGACGTGCAAAATCAATAAATCAACACGTTTATTGCTGTAAACGTATTTTGGCCCCCGATGTCCTGAGAGCACAACAACAACATTCCCGTCAACAGTTCGATCTGTTCTGGCTTATAGAGAAGGTTTACTCGGTCAGCTCGGTTGGTTGGTTGGTTGGTTGCTGCCACCAACTGTGGTTGCCAAGTTGCGTGTCGTTTTAAATTTATACAAAATTGAAAGCAGAAGCTGCTCCAACTGAGAGAGCTGAGCGGCATATGTCAATGAATTGCAAATCCTGCTGTTACTGCTGTTGTTGCTGCTGTTGTTGTTGCTGCTAACTCCACCAGCAACAGCAACAGCTGCGATTCATTACAAATGTGATTTTCCCTTTTAGCAGCAGCAGCAGCAGCGGAAAACTTTCCTCAATTTTCAGCGCAATTTTCAAGCTCGTTGAGCGCAAATACATACACACACACATACACACACACACACACCACTCTACGCTGTCTGTAAATATATATACTAGAAGTGTGTGTGTACCTTTGGCTCCATTTGGAACTTGGCAGATCTTGAGTGCTTTATTGTTATGTTTTAAAATTCAATGAATTCTAAAAATTCTCCGTCGCCGTTTGGCATTGCATTTTGTTGGCTTGCACTTTGGACCCGTTCTTGGCTTGCATTTGCCAAACGACAAGTCGACAGAATTTTGTAGTCATCGCATTAACAATATAATGTGGCGCCACAGTGTGTTGCATGTTGCCATTGGTGTAGCAACCTTTGATCTACTCTCATTTATTTAAAATGTATATAGTTAAGGTGCCAGCTCTTGAAACAAGGTCACACAGTAAGACGGGAAACAGCAAAAGTGTAAAAGAATAAGAGAAAATGGTAAATGGAAAAATGAAAATAAAAATGCAAATGCAAATGAAATTGCTGCAGCCAGCATTGATTAAAAACGACTTCAAGAATTCTGCAATTTAATATTTTAATACCTTTTTAAGTTACAAACAAAAGAATTGATGCTCAACATTGTTGTTAAATTGCAAATAACTCCAACAAATATTGTAATTGTAACTATTCTGTTTTATTTATTTGCAAATACATTTTTTGTCATTTGCCAAAGCACAAATTGTAAATTTATCAGCAAAATACGAATGCGTATTGCAAATTCTAAAATTTTTCTAGGAAATTCCAATTAGTATGGCTGTAATTTATTTTACCTTAAATAAATGACACTAAATGGATTTATTGTTATTGAAGGAGTTTCTTATAAGAGTTTAAGTTTTACTGACATATATTTAGTAAAAAGTGCTATTAAAAATGGTATAAGCTCAAGATAAGAAAGTGCTTTGATAGCACGAGGATTCATGCAATAAATAAACTTATTATTTTATCAAAAAAAAAATTGTTTAAAGAATCGTGACTTTTTCCGCAATGTGCTGAAAGCACATTATTTTTTTGTATTATTATTTATGTAGTAAATTTAATAACGTTCATCATAAAATTGGATATCAGAAATTTTGGGCCATGGATAGACTTTCGTCACTAGACTTTTACCTCGTAAAGAGGTTTTTTTGGAAGATATTAACTACAGGGTTACGCGAGATTTTTATAAAAGAGTAAAAATTAAAATAAATAAATAAAATTGCAAATACAGTACATTATTATTATTTAATATTTAAGCCGCTGCACTTGGCTACTGAAATATCACTTGTATTTAAGAACAACAACTTTTCGCATGTAGTTCAAAGTTATATCAGCATCGACAAGGAATCTACATTAATGTACTGAAATGGGACTTACATACAATAGCTCACAATTGAGCATTGACCATTGACCATTGACCACTGACCATTGCTATTTGCATAAAAATATGCCGAGCGTCCTTTCACGCGGATCTGAAGTGGAAAAAAGTACATCACTCATTGTAGTCCATAAACACGAAGAACACAAAAGAAGTTCAGCGCATAAATTTCGATGTTGGTGCAAGACACAATAACTGCAGCTGGAAGGGAATCTCCCCAGTGGAGATAATTATGGACAGTGCAACGGCAAAGGACAACAGCTGTTGCTGCCTTATTCCTCCTGCTCCTTGTACTCCTCAATTCACAGTCTGCGCCTGCGCTTATGCAATATTAATTAAGCGAAGAAAAGCAACTGCAACTGCAACTGAACATTGCACATTGTACATTGAACAGGGGACTTTGGAAATTGGGCAACGCATGATGGCATTGACTTATTGTCCCGCTGTAGCGAAGACTAAAGGCCAAGGATGAACAGGCACACTGGAAAAAAACAAACAATTTCTAAAATCAAGAATGTTCATCTTAAATATTTTGTTTTTAAAATAAGAACAATTATTTCCATATAAGTAGGCAACACTATTTTTGCCCATATAAGTAGGCAACACTATGTTTGCCCCCAAAAGAAGGCAACACTATTTTTTGCTCATATAAGTAGGCAGCACTATTTTTGCCCATGTAAGTAGGCAACACTATTTTTGCCCATGCGTATTCTATCAGTTTGGTTTTTGATAACTTAACAAACAAAAAACTTTTTCATACTAAAACTTCATTTTCGATGTATCGTTCCTATGGAAACTATATGATATAGTGATCCGATCCAAAAATAAAAACAAACTTGATCTGAAAATATTTATTTATAATTTTTTTGTATTTTGATTTGAATTTTACAACCAATTATTCTTTAAACAAAAACTTTGTCTTATTTGAAATGTTTCTAAAACCAAAATGTGGATTCTGAATTTATGAATTTTATGTTCTCAACGCATTTTTGAGACCAAAATTTTTAGTTTTGAGACCAAAATCTTAGTTTAAGAACAAATTTTTTTTATCAGTGCAGATGAGTTCGAGCAGAATAAGCGCCTATAGACTTCTCAACCTATGGAGACCAACTATGGAGCCACATGTCTCTTTTGTGCCTGTTAATTTCCAGCTATTGTTGGCCATGCCACGACTTCTGGTTGCCCCCTCTGACCTCTGACCCGCTTGCAGTGCCCTTGCCTTAAACTCAATTGAATGCGCCGGGCATAAATTAAATTTTGAAGCAAGTGCTGTGCTTGACGGCATTTGCTCCACTTGATGTGCGCTTTGTGTGGTTCATGTGGTTACTTGGACCAAGCCAGAGCCGATCAGATCTGAAAATACAATCCACTGACTATAACTATAACCCCGAGCACGTTCACAATGAGGCGCTTGTCCATTGTTGCCGCTTCAGCCTGCTTCAATTATAATTTGCAAATTTACGCCTTGCCCAAAATGCAAGTTTCATTTCATAATTGCAGCTGAAATACGAAGTTTGAATATTCACATTAATTACGAGTACTATATCGAATTACAGGCATCAATATAAACCAACAACCAGCCAGCTTGCCACGTGCTGTACAGTTAAGAATATATCTACAATACATTCGCCCTGTTGTTGGCCAACTAACAATTTGGATGCCACATTTTGTGGCATGAACCTTTAGAACCTAATGAAGTGCACATCATGTGCATGTAAATTGCAACTCTTGCGGTCATCTCATTAATTTTAAATGCAACTATAGGTACTTTAAACCTCTTTCAACTATGTGATTTGGCTAGAATTATTTGCAATTACGAGTACGAGAATATATATGTGTATCTTTATGAAGACTTTATTAAAGGTGAATTTCAAATATTATACTTTTTTAAGAGCTTACATGATTTGCAAGACTTACAAAATTACGATTTTTAAATGGAATAAATTTTTTAACTGAGTACGATTTTATGTATTATATTTTTAAAGTATAGTATTTCTAAGAACTCTGTCACTGAAGAAAATTTAAGAAAACTACAGTTTCCATAATTCTCTTAACTAAATAGCGTTCGATACAATTGAATTCCTGTGACATTCAAGATCAATTCGTGTAGTTGCATTCATTTCTGGTCAGTACTATATATATCGTATCGCCTTTATGGATCGGTGAAGGCCATTTATGACTTGTCTTTGCCTGCTGTCCGCTGTGGGCAATTCAAATGAATTTTTGTGCACTGCTCAACGGTTTTAATTGAAAAACATGTTCGTTTTGGTTGCGTTTTCGGTTTCAGTTTTGGTTTCAGTTTCGGGGTTTGTTACACACACACACACGCCTCTGGAATCCGCTGTAAGCCGCTGTAACTGCGACTGGGAATGAGAATGAGAATGAGAATGGAACTGGGAATGGGAATGGGACTTGGTCTTGTTGAGATGCCATCTCTGCAGCCTGCTGGCCAAACAATTCCCTGGACCAGAATACTGTGCGCACGCGTTCGTGCATAAATTCCGCCAAGTGTCCATTTTTCTGATTTGTGTGCAAAGTTTTTTTCATTCTCTTATTTTTTTTTTTTTGTTTTTTATATTTTGTTACCCCATCGCTTGGCGTTGACGGACTGGAAGGCTGGTTTGCTGCTGGCCATGCAAATGCGGGCCCAAAAAATAGAAAATGAATTCATTCAAAGAAAATAGTAGTAAGAATTTTCTATTACATTTTGCGGCCAGCAAACGAAAGAAAGAAAGAAATTGCGCGCAAACAAGAAATTAAAATACACGCAAAAAACGTTTTAAGAATTTTTAATTAAAATCAACGCAGCCACAGTCAAAAATGTCTACAATTCGTTTAATCAAAAGCCCAACCAACAATTTGACCAAAACATTCGCTAAGTACAAAGTATAAGTACATTTTGTTCTTCTTAATTATTTTAATTAATTATTATAGTTGTAAGTACTATATCGAGTTCCTTAATCTCATGCAGAATACTTAAGATACCTTATTTGTTTTCATTTCTATTGCTTGAAGCGCTTCCTTTTCTTTTTTAGCTGAGGATTTATCAGAACTTTGTTCGACATCGTGTGGCTTTAAAAAGTCTGCGGCATCCCAAGGCTGTAGATCTGTCGAGCCCCATATGATAAAGACCAGGTTACCCACAAAAAAGATAGCTGCAGTCAGTCCAAAGACAATTTGCCACTGGGCCCGAGAGCTCTGAAAAGAATAAAAGTTAAAAAGGTAGTTGAAAAGGCTATAGTCGAGATCCCGACTGAATTACTTATTTCAATAAGTACTTCAAAGAAAGCAGGATACTCTTCCTTTGTAAAAATTTCATTATATTTAAAAAAAAATATAAAAAAGTACAGCATACTTTTGGGGGCTTGCATTGAAATAATTATTTATAACTTTGGTTAGCTATTTCTGCCGTTCTACTTGTCCGATCTTGCTGCGATTAAGTAGGATAATAGATAATATTAATAGATACCGTTAATTACCATAAATAACGTATTAACCTAAAGACTGTGGATATGGTGGCCTCCGATGCCTCCTTTTGCCTGTTACATACATTTCAATGAACACAATATACCCTTTTACTCATTTTTTAAGTAACGGGTATAACAATTCTTGCACAATAAGTGGAACTTACGGTATCGGTGACAATAACACCCGCGACTAGCGATGTCAGCATGGATAAAATTGTGGCAGCGGCATTCGTAATACCCATTATCATGCCCGAGTGATTGGGTGACAGATCGATGGTGTTTATGATGCTGCCAATGCCAGTTCCCGATGTTAGAGCCGACTTAAGAGTCATCAGCGCAATCGCCCACTCAGTCTGACTCTTGTCCAGAAAACCAATGGCAATCAGGGCCGCAGCTGGTCCCCAGGATGCCACAGTGTTGACGGACTTACGCATCACGTTTAGCGACATCCATTTACGAGATATGGCCAGATCCGCAAAGGCCAGGAATACAAAGGACGTCACCCACATGGCCAGATAAGGCAGTGCCGAGAACAAGGCGTTGCTCTTGATGTCCATCTCCAGTACGCCGTGCATATACGCCGGAGTCTGCTGATTCATCATCGAGGCGGTCCAGCCCTGAGCAGAGCTCACAATCAGCAGAGCAAGGAAGGCTGGAGAGGTTAACATAGCACGCCATGGTACGGGTATCTTCTTTTGATGGAATCCATCTTCCCGCTGCATCGAACGCTCAATGTAATCCCGCTCCTCCGGAGTAATCAAACGGGAACTGGGCGCATTGTCGGCTGCCAGGAACATCCAGAGTACACACCAGATGCCGCAAATGCCCGTCGTCACATAAAATATACCCGGCCAGCCCATGGAACTCTCTGCTATTAGTCCACTCACTGCCATGGCCAGAAGTAAACCGCAGGCGGTGCCCGAATAGGCCACAATTCCCAACTTATTGCGATCCTTGGGCGGCGACCATTTGGCCACGTGTGCCAGTATGGCGGGAAAGATTAGACCCTGGGATAAGCCCAGAATTACACGCAACGCACAGAATGCCGCCCAGCCGCCCCAGCTGATAAAGTAAGGTGTCAGGCAGCTAAACACACCTGTCGCCAAGGTGGGAATAAGCAGCACTATTTTGCTGCCAAAGCGATGTACCAAAAGTCCCGACGGAAACTGAGTAACAACGTAGCCCCAGTAAAAGCTGGACAGGATGTACGATTTTTGTGCCTCTGTCCAAGCATATTCCTGCAAGCAAAATTGGTTTTAGGTTTCCTTCTGAATTCAGGTTACAGCAATAATACCGGAAAATCTGGATTAGCACTCGCCGCATTCGTCATGGCGACCAAGGCAACACTAACAGTATTTCGGGCTAAGAAGTTCACCATTACGGCCAAGAAGAGCAGCAGAGCTTGCAGATGTCGTATACCGATAGCAGGTCCTTTGAAAAATAAATAAATGTAAATAAATGGATTATGGTAAACACAAATTGATATAGCTAAATAAATAAGTTTAATAAATTAAAATATTCAATAAATTATTTATTTATTAAATATATTAATTAATTTTCCTTTAATTTATATTTCTTCATAATCTCTAGCAGAATTTCCAAAAAAAAAAAATATTTTAAATCTTTAATGCGTTTTAAATAATATTTAATTGGATTTAGTACATGTATATAATTATATACACTTTATTATTATTATTACCTATAATCCTACTTAATCGCATCCAGAACAGTTAAACAGAACAGCAGAAACAGCTGTTTAAATTTATAAAACAACTCAAGCTCCTAAAAGTATGCAACGAATTTTATTATTGAAAATTCGAATTCCTCTAAAACCGTGCTGTCCAAAAGTAGGCCATAAAAAATAGTAACTAACACATCAATTCAAGAAATTTAGAAAACAAAAATCTTATTCATTTCTAGAGAATACAATTCTTAACAATTAACTATGCAAGATGCTGACGATCATAACATTCCATTGCTGGATGAAATTATCTATCCTGATGTTGAGCCAGGAATTATTAATCGTGCTCTAATTGAATCTTGTTACTTAGAGGATGCACATCGCGGAGAGGAGCGTCGATTACATCAGTTGGAACCAATTGTATTGGAAAACATAAAATCCATACGTATAGAAAATAAAAATATACTGCGAATAGATCACTTATGGATTCTACCCAATCTTACAAAGCTCTGTTTAAATTTCAACAAAATTGAAGTTATTGAGCATTTGGAAATGCTTACAGCACTCAAGGAATTAAATTTAAGTTTTAATTTAATTGAAAAAATTGAAAATCTTGATACGTTAGTTAATTTGGAAAGTCTATCCCTATATAGCAACAAAATTTCAAAAATTGAAAATTTGGAAGCATTGGAAAAACTAGTTATATTAAGTATAGGCAACAATCTCATTATCAGTGTTGAAGGAATTGAACGATTTCGATTTATGAAGAACCTAAAAGTATTAAACTTGGAAGGTAATCCAATCGCCGAAAACCTGGATTTTTCGTTATCACTATATGTTATTACCTTATTGCCAAATCTTAATTATTATGAATATAATTTCATAAAACAAGAGACAAGAGAAAAAGCAAACACAATATTCTTTCGAGAGTTACGAGAAATTGAAAACTTTCAGGAAAAAGAAATTCAAGAACGTGAAACTCAGGAACGTGAAATGGCAGAAGCTGAACGTTTGGCATCCAGTTTTGTAGATCATCTGGATGGAAGTCAATTGTTCCATTCATTTTGGCGAGACGATGCAGACGGTCGAGTTCTCATGATGGTGGGCCAACAAGCCCAAGAATTGGCCGAAGAATATGAAAAAGATGTCTTCGAACTAACTCAAGAAATTTATAAATTGGGCTTAAAACGATTTGTGGAGAGAGATGAAGAAATTCAAGATTTTATGAATAATCTACTGGATGGTCAGAAGGATCTGCAAACTTCGGGGCAAAAGGAAATTGAAGAGTTTATAGTGTATAAAGAGAAAATTTTCGATGAAGCTCGTGTAACATTACGTATGTTAGAGCAGAATGTAATGCATGGCGATGATGAAGATTCACTAGAAAATATAAAACTGTCTGACATTATGGACAAACTTAATGTTCACTTTGAAGATGCATTGAATGATATGTGGCTAGTTCTTATGTCCCAGGAATTGCATTTACATGAAACTATTGAGGAGTCTACAACAAATTTTCATCGTAAAATTTCCGATATGATGTCAAAGTTTCTGGAACAATCGCAGGCATTCTTTGTTCAATTGCGTGAAATATCCGTACATTTCTCAGAAAATATGACAGAAATTGTAACTCGTTTTATTTCAACCAAACTGGCGATGCAGGACTTTGAGGATGTTCCGCCCGAATTGCGAGCTTGTATGGATGATCGAGATGCGGTTTTAAGTCTTATAGCTGGTATGAAAGATGCTCACACCTTTCGAATTGACGAACGCGAGGATCGCATGACTACACGAAGTAAGGAATTTATTGATAACATGATCAGCAAACTAAGCAATGAAGAAGTCAAACGGCATCGCGCCAAATTATTGGAGATAAACTCTTTTATTGAAATGATGACGGAGGACATGGCTTCTTTACCTCATGATATAAGAGAGGAATTAATTGCTGAGGAGTATGGTGTTTAATATTACTTTAATTGTATTTTAAATTTGCGGTAAAATAAAATAAAAAATGTATTTTGAAGTTAAATTTTGAACAAAACTGCTCTTAACCATTATATGGAATAAATATATCATACTGATCATCATTAATTACATTAATATAGGAGATTAGTTACTCAGTTCACATACACTTCACAATACTATAATTTACACAATAATTTAACTTGTGAAGTTGCTAGGTCAGAGGCTTGAGCAACTTCGTACTGTCATAACTTTTTCAAAACTAAACCGATTTTCAAACGGAATGTAATTTTTTTCATGATTTGCTCTCTAAATTCAATCTGCATTTAAATTTTTTTCATCTAAATAATTTGATATATTTTCGATCCTAAGCCGTCTGTGATCCAATTTTCCATATATACCCCTTGACATTTTTTCAAAAACTTTGATCTCTCATAACTTCATCAAAACTCAACCGATTTTCAAACGGAATGTCAATTTTTTCATGATTTGGCCTCTTAATTCAATCTGCATTTAAATTTTTTTCATTTAAAAAATTTGATATATTTTCGATCCTAAGCCATCTGTGATCCAATTTTCCATATATACCCCTTGACATTTTTTCAAAAACTTTGATCTCTCATAACTTCATCAAAAATTAACCGATTTTCAAACGGAATGTCATTTTTTTCATGATTTGCCCTCTAAATTCAATCTGCATTTAAATTTTTTTCATCTAAAAAATTTGATATATTTTCGATCCTAAGCCCTCTGTGGTCCAATTTTCCATCTTTCAAAAATTTTAAATCTTCCATAACTTCATCAAAACTCAACCGATTTTCAAACGGAATGTCAATTTTTTCATGATTTGGCCTCTAAATTGATTCTGCATTTAAATTTTTATCATCTAGATCCTAAGCCATCTGTGATCCAGTTTTCCATATTTCAAAAATTTTAATATTTCATAACTTCATCAAAAATTAACTGATTTTCAAGTGGAATGTCATTTTGATTATCATTTGGCCTCTAAATCCATTCTGTGTTCAAATTTTGTTCATTTTAGATGTACTTAATTTAATTAGCATATTACAACACTTCAATCTTTTTTTTTAACCGTATTCTATATTGGTTTCAGTTTGATTTCGAGATTTAATTTGAAATATTTTCTGACCTTTATTTTCAATTTCAGCACTCATTATATTAACAATTTATGTCACTTTTCCAATACACAAGTCTCAATTTTCAGCTCGAGACACGTTCAACCTCGTTTGTCAATGCCAGAAATACTTATGAGACTTTTTATCGAGAAATCATAGCAAAATTATAATTATGCTTTTACGACAGTAATAAGAATTAAATTATGACACGCTGTGGTTTAATTCTTCAATATAAATGTTATAAAACAAATGATAAGAGAAATACTCTTTAGTAACAAGTAAAAATACTACAACAACAAACAATGCTCGACGTTGAGTTACACTTTAATTGATATTATCAGTATATTACATCAGGTTTTCTTCCGATTCCAACGTATCTTTTTTCCAAGCAAACATACTCTTTTGCATTCACGTTTATAGGGTTTTAAGAGAGTACTTCTCTTCATTTCTTATCTGCTATAGAATAAAGAGTTGAAGATCATATCAAAAAGTGTGTTAGAGTATTTTGATAAAATCCATAGTTTTACTTGTAGATACATGTGTGGGGATATCTCAGTTTATGCCTTGATAATATGTTGATAATTTTCTTAAAGATTAATTGCAGAATATGAATATTCCACAGTTTGATTTGTTATTAATTTACAGTTTGATTCGTTAATGATTAAATTCAACTTTTATTATTTAATTCTAAATCAGATTAGATATAACACAGCTTAAATTGGCACGAGCGAGCATATTAAGATAAGAAAACAATCTCACAATTTCCATTTTATTGAACAAACAAAAATTTATAAAAAAAAGATATAACAAAAAATAATAATTTGGCTAGATTTGAGGCAGTCTCGACTAGAAGTTTCCCTATAAAACAGGTAACGAATAATCAAAAATTATTACTAGGAAATTTTATAAATTTAAAAACAAAGACAAACTATTGAAATATATTCGCAAAGCGATATGTACAAAGTTATTATACTATTAAGCTAGATTTTTTATTAATTTAAGTTGGAAGTACATTTGGCCATCATATTGATTTCTCTGCTTTTGTATTTATGGCATTAATCGCTGCCTTCTCTCGCTTGTCTGAGACAGCATCTTGATTGAGTTCGGCATCACGAGGCTTTAGGAAATCCACAGCATCCCATGGCTGCTGGTCAGTCGTGCCCCAAATGATATAGACCAGATTCCCGACGAAAAACACAATGGCCGTCAATGCAAACACAATTTGCCACTGACTTCGCGAACCCTGAATGACAATAAGTAGAAGAAGAAGAAGAGATAGCAGTTAACAATTGTTAAGCGACTAATGATAAGCGGTAGTTACTTACGGTATCGGTGACAATGACGCCCACCAGCAGCGGCGTTAGCAGCGGAAAGATATTGCCCACTCCATTTGTGATGGCCATAACTATGGCCGAATGGTTTGGCGACATATCAATGATGGTTAGTATGCTGCCAATGCCAGAGCCCGCATTTAGGCCAGCATTAATGGTCATCAGCGCAATGGCCAATGCCGTCTGTTCCTTGTCCAGAAAACCAATGCCAATCAACGCCGCAGCCGGTCCCCAATAGGCCATCGTATTGATGGACTTACGCAACGTGGTCAACGACATCCACTTGCGGGACATGGCCACATCCGCAAATACCAGATATATATAGGACATGCACCACATGGCCACAAATGGTAAGGCCGAATACAAGGCATTGCTCTTGATGTCCATCTCCAGTACGCCGTGCATATACGCCGGAGTCTGCAGCTGCATGGTCGAATTGGCCCAGCCTTGAGCACTACGCACTATCAACAGGGCATAGAACGGTACGGAGGTCCAAATGGCACGCCATGGTATGGGTATCTTCTGTACATGGAATCCATCTTCTCGCTTCATCGAACGCTCAATGTAATCCCGTTCGTTTTGGCCAACCAGTCGCGAGCTGGGCGCATTGTTGGCCCCGAAGAGCAGCCAGAGTAGACACCAGATGCCACACATACCCGCGGAGACATACGATATACCCGGCCAGCCCATGGAACTATTTGCTATCAGTCCGCTAATTCCCATTGCCATCACAGAACCACAATCGGAGCCCGAGTAGGCGAATACTCCCAAGCGATTGCGATCTTTGGGCGGTGACCATTTGGCCAGATGTTCATGTATGCAGGGAAATATTAGACCCTGAAATAATCCCATTACAACACGTAATACGCTGAATGCCACCCAGCCTCCCCAGCTGATAGAATAAGGTGTCAGTGCACTCAAGATGGCAGTGGCAAATGTTGGTATAAACAGCACGATTTTAGCGCCAAAACGACGCACCAAAAATCCAGCCGGAAACTGGGTTATAATATAGCCCCAATAGAAGCTGGATAGGATGTAGGAACGTTGCGCCTCTGTCCAGTCGTATTCCTGCAATAAAAAATGGGATTATTCCAAAATTGAAGTAGCTTAATAATATTTTACTTATACCGGAAAGTCAGGATTGGAAGTGGCCGCATCCGTCATGGCCACCAGAGCAACACTGACATTGAGCCGGGCTACATAATTCACACATATGGCCAAGAAGAGAAGCGCAGCCTGCAGATGTCGAATGCCGATAATGGGGCCTTTAACGAATACAAAGTTCACATTATTAGCCAATATTAATCTATATATATTTTGACTGAGCATTGTACAGGTCAAACGGCTCAACTTAGAAGTTTAAAATTTTACCATAACACAGATATGAGAAATTCAATGGCGTTTTGTAAAATTCGACCTACAAGTGATATCAATACAATAATTAAAATTTGTTAGTTTAAAAAAAAAGTTCCATTTCATTCATAATCTCAAAACTAGTTCAAGATATTTATGGAGCCACAAATCATTCGCAAATCAATGGTACTAAATGGCGCTCCAATTAATAAGGCATTTATTGAGTCAATATAAACAATATAAAATATGTATGTCAGTATCTAGATTATAAACTTGCTTTCTATCTTATCGTGAGAAAAATATTTTAACTGGGCTCAATGACGTCTAACGATAAGTTTTGACCAACACAGCGAATGTGACCTTACGATCAAAACAATGCACTAAAATTTTCAATCTCAATTACAACAGTTTTTAGGCATTTGGAGAAAGTTTTAATTTATAGTTAAATTTTTTAATTCAATTTTTTTAGCAAGGCAAGGCGAGTTGTAAAAAAAAGAATTATTTTAAAAGAAAAAATTCTTGTAAAATAATTCTACTTTTTACAACTCGTTGTACAGGTTTTACGAATCGATCTGCTTTGTAACAGTCTAGATACGCATAGGAATTCGTTTTATTGGTTGGTCAATGCTCTTCCAAAATAAAAAGCAAGTTTATTCAATGAAAAATAAAATTTGTACTCTTATGTAAACAAAGTCCTGTTTCATGCAATTAAAATTTAAATTTAAAAATATATTAAGTATATTTTTATTTTATATTTTTTGCATTATAAATTTCATTTAAAAATCACTTATAGTAATTTTGTTCTATATAATTATAATCAGTAAAGTTTGTTACACTTATCAATCAATAAGTTTTTAAAAGTCGTCGTGTTTTTATAGCTTTCAACTTTAGTTACGGTTAGTTTTTTATATGTAATATGGTTAATTTGTATATTTTGTAATGCACATATATGTGTATACAAACAGGTGTGTAAATCATTGGCACAACTATTAAATTCTGGCGCTTTCCGGTTTTGTTTTTTTACTACACAAAATAAACACGAAATTTATAAATGCTTTGCATGTATATTTTAGCAATGCACAACAATTTATGTAACTTTAAAACAGCAATTAAAAATGCATTTGGCAATGCACCAAATAGGTATTAAAACCTCCCACATGACACAGGGGTCAAAGCACCTTGTAATTAATTATTCAATTCGCTATTCACCTGTGTTTTCAACGGTGGCGCTCATTATTTTTGGCAATGAGTTAACGTTTTTATTAACTAATTACCCGCGACACAACATATATTGCCTTAAATATTTGAACACTTTTATTATATTGTTTATCTGGCATTTAAAACGGGTTCCCAGACGGTCAGGCAAATACAACACAGAGACAGACTGAAAGTCGTCCGCGCTTGTCAATATCTGAAATACGTCTGAGCATTTTTTCAAAACCTGGAACTGCCATATACTGTTTCGAGTCGTCTGAGTACTACGAGTAGTTCGAGCAATAACCGATTATTGCTGCAATTAGACGTATGTATACATACGTTCTGGTTCTATTCTTTCAAAGTAAATTAAAACCGGCGATAACATTTGCTACTTTTTAGCGACTGCTATAGACTCACGAGTACGATATGCTATATAATACTATATAATAGAATTGATTACACAACAGATACTACAAGTTTTTCATGACTGGCATTTCTCTATACCGCTGAAAAATTCATTGTTACTTTCTACTAAGCGAATTTGATGAACAATAATTGCACTGTAATTAAATGTTTAATGTCTATTCGATTCTTATCAAATGGATATTATTTAATAGAAAAACTGCCATATCGAAAAATTAACATAAATAAATCTAATAACAGCTATCAATTACATAGAAATGCCTGCAGTTCAATTTGAAGTATTCATAAATTATAATAAAATTGTCAATTTTGCAGCAAGGTTAATTTTATGTGGAAATATCACTAATCATTATTCACTGAACTGAAAAAAAAAATGATGTAGTAAAATTATAAAAATTTGGCCAACTGCAAACTGAAGGACTAGGAAATTGGTATATAAAGTTACCTTAAATCATTAAAGAGACCCAATTAATCTTACAAATTAATATTAAAATATTTAAAATTAAAAATAAAAAAAATTGGTGACCTTTCAAATGTTTAATATATATTGAACTTGGAGATATTATCTCCTATTTATATCCATAGAAGAAAACAATCAAAATAAAAGTAAAAATTAATATTTTAATCTTTCAAAGTGAACTTCAAAGCTAAAGCTAATATAAGTAAAAAGTAAAATGTCAAAGATAAATATTATATCGAAACTTACAACATGCTTGCAAAACTAAAATAATAACTTATGGAGTACATATATATGTTTCGTTAACAGGATTTACTTAGAAAAGTCATCTACCAAAATTCGATAATAAAAGCGTTCTATACAAATTCTAAAGGCCCAAGCAGGCAGCCAAACAACTTATTCTAACTTGACCCAAACTAAAATAGTGTTTGTATGCAGTTTTCTAATCTGCAGTTCATTTTGGAGAAACTCCTATAACAAAACATAACTCACATACATATGCAAGAGTTCTTATGTATGTATGTGTATAGCCAATGAGGCGTTTGGTGTTTACGGCTGATGGCAACAGGATGAAGTTGGTTTTTTGCCCCATGAGCAGCTGCAAAATAAATGTGAATTTCATGAAATAATGGCGCAAAAATACTTTATGATGCAAAATGCATGGCGGCAGCGGCAATAGCCCAAAAAAAAAGGTTTAATAGGAGAGGGGCAAGGGTATTCTGAAACACTGAAAAAAAGACCAATTTCTAAAATGAAGAACATTCATCTCAAATATTTTGTTTTCATATTCCTAATACTAAGAAAATTGACCTGAGAACATTGCAGATCTTAATACAAGAATAAAAATCTTAATCTGTTTGGAAACTATAAATATATATATATTATATATCAAAGATTTAAAAAAAAATTAGACAAAAATAACAAAATTATAGATTTAAAAACTATTTCTAATTCATTTATATATTTAGACCTACATTTGAAGGAAAATTTATTCATATAATATTATAAGAACTTGGTCATACTTGAAATGTTCTCAAAACCAAGATATGTTTTTTTATGTTCTTAAGACCAAAATCTTGATTTTAGAAAATTTTTTCTATCAGTGCTGCAGCTGCAAATAGTTGTGGAAGTGCAGCAAGCAGCAAGCAGCAGCTAAGCGGCAAGCAGCTGCCACATTCAAGTCAACAGGAGTCGAAAAATGGTTCACATGCACACACACACACACAAACACACACAGACTCACATGTGCATAGACAACAACAAGCATGACATGGTAAATGGACAGTGTTCGTTGCATGTTCATGTATGTGTCAGGATCTAAGGTCATTTTCAATTTGCATAAATCATGTATGTCCATGTGAGGACCCTGGCTGCTGGCTGGTCTGTGTGTGTGTGTGTGTGTAGTGTGTGTGCCCTCTCAAATAAAGCCACAACAATTGCTTGATAAATAAAATGGCAAACTTATCCAGCAGCTGCTGGATATATATATTAAATATATGTCAAATAAAGTATATATATAGTAACTTCTCTTATATACCAAAAAAGATATTGTATCTCAAGCATATCATAGAGCTATGGGATATGTATTATATATTTAACGTAAGTTCACATACGTTACGTATACGCAATGTTTTCCCATTCGGTTTGCCAATCAAATTTTTTGACAAACTACGAGCCAAAAATTTTGTGCAAACTTTGCAGTCGAAAAGTCAACCGCATGCAATAGCCAGTTGGATGAGGGGAAAGTGGGGTTTAGGCCCAGTTACCAGTTACCAGTTACCACGGTGCAAACATAGCACAAAGTTGATTTATAAGACTTTCATATGGCGTCGCTTGGAGTCGGTTTGTGTTTGGGGTTCGTCCGTCTGTTTTGATCATTTGTGAATCATGTCTGTAGCTGTTTTGACTTTGATTTATATGCTGTGCATATGCCCAACCACAAAACCAGGCAGCATTGTGCCCGACATGGCCGGAAACGAATATAGCATCGGTTAGTGTCCGATGGTGTCCAGGCCAACGACGACAAATGCCTCTAAAAATTCTAAAATCCAAATGGCGCCAGCAACACAGCAACCCACTAAAACATCCACGATGTAACCCAAATTATTTCATTCAACCAAAAATTGCATTGCACTCGAATTGAATGGTTTATATATATAGTAAGGGCAAGCGGGGTATAATGGGAAGCGGATGTCGAGGTGGGTGGATTTTACAGAGTATTCTAGGGGTTTTCTGGGTACGGATTCGATTAATGCTCGGACGCCGCATTGTAAAATTTACGTAAAACCGCTTAATTGGGTTGAAATTATTTTGTTTATACGCGAGTTGCTCGTAAACCGACTGAAAGTTTAAAACGACCGCGACTATTATAACAGCACAAAGTGTGCAATTGTGGTTATTAAAGGATGCACATTTCAATATTGTAGTAAATGTAAACATAAGTGCTTATTTACATATTCATTACACACATCATACATTTAACCAGCTATCTTTAATCTTAGAGACTAAACTATGCTTCAACTATCATAAATTCAATAAACATTTTATTTAAATTGGGGAAATTTAATTGTTGATAAAAATCATTACAGTGTATGTATAAATTCAATCTTATGCACTAACAGTTTTTATGTTTCTTACTGATAACAATTTCAATTAACGTGTTAAAATATATCGTAAAACCTTTCAAAAAATTTGATTACAGTGATGTCAATGATAATAAAAAAGGAACACATTACATATATATATCGGCTAACGTTGTCTTTGCATTACAATATTAAACTTGGCAATTGCCGCTTCCACATATTTCTCTTTATCGGCCAAGTCCGATTTGAATAACGTTTTCAAGTCCTGTAAATTGGGCATGCTTTGACAATCGCGCACATTGAGTAGCCCCCGGAATACGGCGTCCCATGTCTGGCGATTGAAATAACGTGGAAATGCCTGCTTTGGCATCCAAATGCCTCCCGGTTGACGCTGTGCCACCTCCATATAACGGCCAAAGAGCAGCACATGCATCACTCCAGCCAGACCAAACAAATCCAATTGATATGTCCAGCGGCGTTGAGTGCGCATCTCAATGCACTTGAAGGCATCATCATTGTAGACATAGTCGAATGTTTGCTTGGGCGGAAACAGTTTGGTGTCGATGGACACACCAAAGTCAATCAACTGCAAGCTGACCACCTTTGATTGTGGACTCAAGCTGGAAGCAAAGAAAAAAAATTACATTTTGTATTGTGGGAATACTATTACAGAATTTTTAAAATTAATATTTAAAATTAGGGAACAACACCGGAACCGGTACTGGAAACGTTAACCGAGACTAGGTCAGAGGCTTGAGCAACTACGAAATGTCATAACTTTGTCAAAACTCAACTGATTTTCAAACGGAATGTCAATTTTTCATGATTTGGCCTCTAAATTCAATCTGCATTTAAATTTTTTTCATCTAAAAAATTTGATATATTTTCGATCCTAAGCCATCTGTGATCCAATTTTCCATATATACCCCTTGACATTTTTTCAAAAACTTTGATCTCACATAAGTTCATTAAAACTCAACCGATTTTCAAACGGAATGTCAATTTTTTCATGATTTGGTCTCTAAATTCAATCTGCATTTAATTTTTTTTCATCAAAAAAATTTGATATATTTTCGATCCTAAGCCATCTGTGATCCAATTTTCCATATATACCCCTTGACATTTTTTCAAAAACTTTGATCTCACATAAGTTCATCAAAACTCAACCGATTTTCAAACGGAATGTCAATTTTTTCATGATTTGGCCTCTAAATTCAATCTGCATTTAATTTTTTTTCATCAAAAAAATTTGATATATTTTCGATCCTAAGCCATCTGTGATCCAATTTTCCATATATGACATTTTTTCAAAAACTTTGATCTCACATAAGTTCATTAAAACTCAACCGATTTTCAAACGGAATGTCAATTTTTTCATGATTTGGTCTCTAAATTCAATCTGCATTTAATTTTTTTTCATCAAAAAAATTTGATATATTTTCGATCCTAAGCCATCTGTGATCCAATTTTCCATATATACCCCTTGACATTTTTTCAAAAACTTTGATCTCTCATAACTTCATCAAAACTCAACCGATTTTCAAACGGAATGTCATTTTTTTCATGATTTGGCCTCTAAATTCAATCTGCATTTAATTTTTTTTCATCTAAAAAATTTTATATATTTTCGATCCTAAGCCATCTGTGATCCAATTTTCAATATATACCCCTTGACATTTTTTCAAAAACTTTGATCTCTCATAACTTCATCAAAAAGTCTCAAAAAGACATCATAACGAACTCATAGATACGATGATTTCAATGATACTTGTATTAAGAATAGAGCGATTACTTACGGTTTCATAAGCAAAAAGTTATCGGCTTTAATGTCGGCATGAATGATGCCCATGGCATGCAAGTGATCGACAATGTCCAGCAACTGGCAGCACAGATGCATCACAACATATTCATCCATATTTTTGTTCACATGCTTCTTGAACTTATTGCAAACGTTGATGAGGGAACCGTACTCAGAGAGCTCCGAGATATAAATACTGCTGTTGTTGCCTACAAGCGCATAGTCGATGCTCATGAAGGCAGAAATCTGTAAATATGAATTGTTTAGATGCAGTTGAAATTGGTTTGAAAAGTTTCAAGAATCATTTACCATTTCCTCATTGGCAAGACGAGAATGCACCTCCAGGCATATGTAATACTCCCAGTAATTGGTGGGCTTCTCCTGTTTAAGGGCCACCTTTTTGCCCGACTTCTTGTGCACGCCGCTAAATACAGAGCCATAGGCACCTTTGCCAATTATTTTGAGCACATCAAACTTTTCGTCTTGAATCTCCAACGTTGATTGTGGCAACAAACGCTTTACATGTCCTTGCAACTGGCAATTTGGCTGCTTCTCAATGTACAACGAGAACTCAATGGAGTCCAGCAACGAGTTGATAATGTCCACATTAAAAGGATTCACATCTTTTTGGGCCAGTGTTTGATTGAGCATGGAATCATCAATGCTGACCTTGCGATGCTCATAATTCTGCTTAGGTGTGCAAACAGTGGATTCTTGCCAAGAACTATGCGACATCTTTGGTGTCAATGGCGTGGTCTTGTAGTAAATACTTCTATCATCATCCTCGACCTGTTGGATAACAATTTGTGGTTGCTCTAACGTAGCAGGCTTCACTTTCTTGGGTGACTTGCTTCTCTTAGAATGCTTCTCGGGCAGCAATGTTGAATTCTTGATCATGCTCAAGTTGCTGGCAAACATTTCGGTAGCTGCATTCAACTCAAAGTAATCGCTGCCCGTGGAAGGCTCTGTTGATGCTCTATTCACATCTTTAGCCTTTTCCTGTGATTCGTTTAGAAATGTAAGTTTTATAGATTGATTGCCCAATTTGGTGCAATCCTGCATAAAGGAAGCAGTTAGGTGAGCTGGTCCAATTGTCTCCAGCTTGTCGGGCACTTCATTGGTTACCCCTACAGTTGGAAGCGGAGGCGGAGGTGGTGGCATTGTATCATCCAGAAAGATTTCAAACTTTGACTTTGGACTCTGAGTTGCCACTGGTAACTGCAGTGGACAACTGCTCAGCTCTGTGCAATCCTTCATAAAGGAAGCCGTCAAATGCGCTGGTCCAATGGTCAGCTGTGGCTGTGGCTGCGGCTGTGTCTCCGGCAGCGTGCAGTCCAGCTTTGGAGGCACTGCGGCTGGCGGCATAGTCTCATCCAAAAATATTTCGAATTTCTTTGGAGCTACCGGCGGCTGTGTCTCCGGCACAAATGATAGATCCGTCATAAAGGAATCGGTTAGTTTACTCATGCTGGTTGCCGGTTTGCTACTCGACTTGGTCGCTTTCGCGGCGTAGTTCACATCATCGAACATATCCAAGGATTGATTCGTTTGTTTTGTTAATGTGCTAAACATCTCCGGAGTCTGTTGGTTACATATGCGCTTCGAAGTGCCCGCAAACATGGGTGAGCCCAGTGACTTGGGCTTTGCTGGCGTTTTGGTAAACAAACTGTTTAGCTCCTCATCATCATCTGCCGGAGGCGGTGCCTGGAGTACTTTAGATGCAATTGGAGTGCGCTGATGCAACGAGATATCTGGCAATGCCAATGGCATCTTGGGCAATGTTTCGGTTTTATCCTCCTGATAGCAGTTCATCAATGGCCTGGTCACCGTTTCGGTTTTATCCTCTTGGAAACGCAGCGATTTCATCAGCGGCACACTTGGCGCATTTGCTTCCCACAGCTGCAAACGCTCAAAGTTGCCAGCAGGCGGTTCTTCCTCACCCAACACGGATAAATCTGTGACCATTTGACGTTGCAATCTCGTTGGTCCCGGTGTGTGCATTCCCTGCTTTGTCGTTGTCGCTGCAGGTGTTGTTGAGTCAACTGCAGTCTGCAGGGTATCCGCATCCACGGGCGAGGAGGTTGTTGCCGAGATGAGTGTGGATTTAGTGTTGGCACTGCCATGTGTGCCATGCTCTGATGTCTCCAGTATTGTTGAGAGCTGTTTGCGCAGCATTGGTGACACTGTCTGAGCATTGGGCAAGTTCTCCGCCTCAATGGACTCCGTCTCCGCTGGAGTTGGAGCTGGAGCTGCAGCTGGAGACTCTGTTGTCGTCTCCTTTAGCAAGGTGCCAAACTGACGAACTGGCGCCTGTTTCTGTAACGCCTTTGGAGTGCTCACAGCCTGTGATTTAATAAATATATTGAATTGTTGCGTGGAGCACGTTTCATCCGCATCAAAGAATGCGCTGGGAGCTGCTCTACCAAATGCTGGTGCTGGCAATGCCTCATCTTCGTGTATCTCAAATTTGGTCAATGGTGCTGCGGGCACCACAAAGCGATCCTCAACTGGAGGCGGTGCAGTTGGAGCTGGAATTGAACTGACCGCTGCTGCTGCTGCTGATGTCGTTGGCTCTGTTGCAGGATCAATCCATATTTTAATGGCACTTGGTTCGGCTGCAGCCTGCTCCTCCTCCTTCTCCTCGTCCTCCTCCATCACATTGGACATATTGGGCATGACAGACTTTCGACTTGTGCCCGGCTGCATCGATGGAAAGAAACTCTTGCGTCGTGGCAACTTTTCCACCGGCATCAAGACCGTCTCCTCCATGTCCATCTCGCCATGCTTCTCGTTGCGCTTCTCTCGCCACTTGGCCGCCAGTATCTCCTCCAGCTGATACTCTTGCTGCTCCTCATCATTGTAAATCTTGGCCATCAGTGTTTTTAGTGACTGCACCTCTGGCAGCTTGCGGTAGCCATCCATTTCATCACTTGGCTGTGGCTTGGACACAGTGGCGAAATTGGGATAACGACGGACGCCATAAGCTGCTCCATTGCTCCACCATTCGTTGTTGCGCAGCACAAAGGGATGCTGTTCCTGGCGACGTTTGAACCAGCCATAGGCCAGACACTCCTCCGGCGAGAACTCCATGTTGGGACGCGGATAGGTCATGCATTTGTTGTAGCACGGCAGCGCATTCTTGTCCGGCTCATCCTCAATGGTCACCGGCGTCACCCAAGGCTTTTGCGGCACACTCTTGGCCACAAAGTTGGGCGGATATTTAAAGGGCTTCTCGTAATGACGCTCGTAGTCTGTAATGGGCGGCAATTGTTTCTCATCCACATGAATTGCAAAAGCCGGATCATGTGCAGCCGTTGCAGCAAAGATTTTGCCATGTTTGTGCGGCTTGCTCCAGGCAATTGGCTCCTTTAGATTCTCCTGCTGCCGTGCTGAATCAATAATGGAACGCAAACTGGACTTGACCTCGCCGGAGGCTTCTGTTTCACCGGCAATTGGCGCTGGTGGTGGCGGTATTGGTGGTGGCATATTGACATCCGCATTCTCATCATTAAATACCTCCAGCTGCCGATTTGCATTGCGACTCGCGCGACTTGTGCTCGGTCCATCGCTCTGGAAACGAACAGCATAGAATCAGATTTTTATTATATACTGGTCGAAAATGAAGTTTTAGTATGAAAAAGTTTATTCTTTTTTGAGATATCTCAACAAAATTAATGAAATATGCATTTAAGTTGGTGTTATAAATTCTGTCCAAATTAGGCTCAAATCGGACCACTATATCATATAGCTGCCATATAGATGCTCAGTCGAAATTCAAGTTTTAGTATGAAGAATTTTTTTGTTTGTTAAGATATCAGAACCAAACTGATAGAATATGCATCTGGACTAGTATTACACATCCTGACCAAATTTGGTTCATATCGGACCACTATATCATATAGCTACCATAGGAACAATAGGTCGGAAATTAAGTTTTTGTATGAAAAACTTTTTAGATTTTTGAGATATCTTAACCATTCTGACACAATATTCATCTGAGCTGTTAATAAACATCCTGACCAAATTTAATTGAAATCGGACTACTACATCATATAGCTGCCATAGAGATGCTCAGTCAAAAATTAAGTTTTAGTTTAAAAAAGTTTTTTGTTTTTTGAGATATCTTAACCAAATTAATAGAATATGCATTTAAATTGTTATTATGCATCCTGACCAATTTTGATTGAAATCGGACCACTATATCATATAGCTGTCATAGAGATGCTCTGTCGAAAATCAAGTTGTTACAGTCTATATGATGAACTCACCTGCACCACACCTGGCAGATTACTCTTGACCGCTGCTCCCGTTCTTATGCTGCCCACTGTGAGAGTATTCTGTCGCTTCTGGCCATGCAGCGAGCGCAGAGCGAGACGTCGCTCATTGAGTTCCTGGGTAACCGCTGTCGTCTCCTCCCCCTCCGTGTACATCATGCGCTGGGCAACCGTATAGCCGAAATGCTGATGTGCCTCCTTCAGTTCCTCCAGAGGCTGGGCACGACAATCGATGCCCAGGCGAAAGATTTCATTGGCTTTGCGCATATTGCCGCCCAGATCGTAGCTATAGGCCCAGGCTATATAGAAATCGGCCAGCATTGTGCCGATGCCGCTGTTGTACATCTCCTGATAACACTCGATCTTATCGCCCTGGTTGCCCATCTACAAGCAGAATGTTTACACACATATATATGCATATATATCTCTTACAAACTTACGAATTTGATAAAGAGCTTGATGAGACGCGGATCCTGTTTGTAGCGTTCATCCTGTTCGAAGCGTGCCAGGCATTTGTGCATCACCTTCTGCAGGCCGGAGTTGCTGCCACCCGCCGGATAGCTCTGTTCGATCCAACAGATGTACGCATACCAGGGCTGCAGTGGATCGTCGCCACTGTAGTTCTTTATGTCCAATTCCAGTTGCTTTCGCTGTGCGCTCAACTCTTGTGTAGCATCTTGACAGAGCGATGCCTGCAACAGGCTAACATTGCGTCCACTGGCCAATGGCTGTATGTTTTCCTTGGCATTGTCAAAATCCATTACTAATACACACTTTACACTATATTAAACAATTCAAACTTGCTGCAAATAACTTTAAAAAGTAAACGAAATGAAAACCGCGCGAACAGCAAGTGACGCTGTAATTGAATGGCGGCGCTGAAATTGCAAATGTATCGATAGCATGCGATAACATTGAATAAAAAGGCAGGTATGCTGGCAAAAGAGTTCAAGTAGTAGGGCTATCACCCCAACAAAAGATTATTATTTGTTAATAATTATTACTTAAATAAAAGCAAGTTCAAAAAGTGAAAGTGCCATAAAAGCAAAAAAAAAATAAAATTAATTAAAAGCTATTTCTAATAAATATTTTATCGCTGTTGTAGAATTATCGGTTTTACTGCAGCCCTGGCATTTCAGTGGCTCTCTTTTGAACATAACGGCATATAACGCGGTCAGCTGTTTGCAAACTTTTTAAATTCGAATTAATTGTCCTTTCGACAAAAACACATAAAAGACCAAAGTATAGAAATAAAAAAATTAATTATGTTAAGTGCGGAATCAGCAGCGGAATCCGTTGAGACCATTTCCTATCAATTTGAGGAAACCAACGAAGCCTCAATTTCAAATAAACTGACTAAAAGCTGCAGCTTTGATTTTAGCCAAATTATTATGCGAGAGCAACAGATAATTAAGGACTACGACCGATTTAAACGTGTGACGGAACAATTGCGCATAATGCTTAGCGCCAATCGTGAAATGTTAAACAACCCCAAGAACCGAATAGAAATCAAAGTAATCAAAGAGCTGGACAAGCGCTGGAATTGTGTAGTTGGACGCATTTACACTCAGAGGATGATGGAACGCTATAATCCAGTGCTGACCAGGGATGAATTGTTGGCCAGCATCCAGCGCAGGCGTTGGTGCTTCATCTGTTGCAATCTGGCTACAATTCTGGATGATGAAGGCACATTCTTCTGCAGCATTGAGTGCCAATTAAATTACTATGACTCCTGAAATTTGCATGTTTATAATATATGTTTACAATATATGTATATATATCTATATGTAGAAAATACGAATCTTATCGTAGCATATTTATTTAATAATCATTAAGTGTTCTCGTATGACAATAATAACGTATTATATTTTAAATTATTTAAAAGCGTCGTGGCTCAAAGCGATTTGAAAAACGTCCCCAGTTGCCGCCTTCTCCTCCTCCTCCTCCAGCTCCTTCGCTGCCACCAGGTCCATAGTTGCTGTTGTTGCCTTCCTCATCACCAAAGTTGCTATTACTACCATCGTCAAAGCTGCTGTTGTTGCCTCCATTTCGGTAATTTCCTCCAAAACCGCCTCTAGCACCTATTCCACGACCAAACCCGTTGCCTGCGCGATTTCCATAGCCTCCGCCGCCGCCTCCTTGATTGCCATAGCCTCCACCTCCTCCACCTTGATTTCCATAGCCTCCACCGCCGCCTCCTTGATTGCCATAGCCTCCACCGCCGCCTCCTTGATTGCCATAGCCTCCTCTGCCGCCTCCATCAGCAAAGCTATTGCCAAAACCGCCGCCTCTGCCGCCAAAGCCTCCACTGCCACCGCTGCCTCCTCCAGCATCATAGCGAGCACGCTTCGCTGGTCCTCCTCCGGCTCCTCCTCCTCCGCCGCCTCCTCCTCTGCCTACTTCAGCGTTGCCTCCTTGTCGCGACATATGCGGCAATATGCCCACATTGCGCTGCAATTGATAATCACCCGCATTCTGCACGCAGAGATCTCTTATCACACGCACCAGCTTCTCATTGGCTTCATCCAGCTGCAGGACACTGCCAGGATTATCACAGGCCAGCGTTATCAGATCCTCTAGAGCCGGCTTTAAGGCACCAATCTTAGCCGCATGCACCGGATCCATATCGAAATTCAACCAGTTATCCACGCGCACAGT
The DNA here is from genome assembly GCA_035045575.1 of Drosophila falleni. Taxonomy (NCBI): domain Eukaryota; kingdom Metazoa; phylum Arthropoda; class Insecta; order Diptera; family Drosophilidae; genus Drosophila; species Drosophila falleni. The sequence continues at coordinate 12,507,305 of JAWNOV010000011.1, forward strand.
ATTATTGGGACCCAGATCAATCTTGCGGCAGCCAAAGATCATCACCTGGAGCGGCGACACCATGGACATTTGCTTGCAGGAGACGGCACGTGTGCGTATCTTCTCGCCAAAGACAAAGAATGGATATTGGAAGGATACTCCCAGATTGCTGCAGTTCACCGATGTCTTGTGGATGAGAGCAGCCTTGGATTCGGTGGTCAGCACCTTGCGCTTCTCCTTGTGCACACAGATATTGGGATAGAGGCCCAGACAGAGCAGAGCCAGTGAGATATCCAGCATGGGATCATCCGAATTGGCGTCCACCTTATAGGGCAACATGCACTCCTCGGGGAAGCCAGCCTGCTGCAGCAGATCGAGCAACTGCATCTTGGCATCGTACATCACATTCATGGTGGACATTTGGAGACCCTTCCAGTCACAGAAGCGTGCCTCCTCCATGCTGCCGCGAGACTTGGCGCTGTGCCACATCTGGGAGGCGACAATCATGGCCACATGATCCGAGCACTTGCGTCCACTCAGCGCCTTCTGATGATTGGCCAAGCGGCGCTGTCCAATATCCAAAGCAAACACCTCCGAGAAGGTGCTGGAGTAGGAGGCCATGCTGGCCACCAGATCAGCGCAACCAAACACCGCACCCAGCACCATCATCTTGCCCAGACGCGGCTCAATGGGCAGCCGAGCCAACAGACGACCCAACGGCGTCAGATTATCATTCCCGTCCAGGCAGCGCATCTCACGCAGCAGCACCTCCGCCTCAATGACCGCATCCACGGGCGGCGGCTCCAATGCCTTGGACAGAAAATGATGTATAGCTCCCAGACGCAACAGCTTCACAGTCAGCGCAATCTCGTGCAGCGGTGTGCGGAACATTTCCGGTGTCAGATTCTCCTCCAGCTGCTCGAAGCGAGCACGGGAGCAAAGCGTAAAGCAGAATCCCGGCCGGACACGTCCGGCACGTCCCTTGCGCTGCTCTAGATTGGTTTTACTGGCCCAGACGGTGGCGTAGCTGGTCAAATTGTTGTGGGATGTGAAGAGTTTCATGCGTGCCTTGCAAATGTCCACAACAAATACTATATCATCAATCGTAATCGAAGTCTCCGCAATGTTGGTGGACAAGATGATCTTGGTAACGCCATCGGGCACCGGTTCAAACACTTTACGCTGATCATCGCGTGGAATCTGCGAGTGACAGGGCAAGATGCGATAGCTTTGATTGCCAAAGCTGGCAGAGCTTTGCAGATACTTCATCAGGGCAAAGATCAGATTCCAGCCGGGCAAGAAGACCAATATGGCACCGGGTATATTCTTGGATTTGATGTGCATCAGCAGGGATTCGAGTAGCTCAAAGCTAACATCCGATTCGGATAGCTTGGCCATGGCATTGCGTGTCTGCTCCGAATACTTCTCCCCGCACACCTTATTCAGATTCTGTTCAGCCTCCTCCTTGGGATCATTGAGCAGCTGCTCGTCGTCATCATCCTCCTTGCGCTTGCGACGTGAATCAGCCGAGGGAACAAACTGTGTCATCTGCAGGATGTCCTCCAGGAAGAACTGCTGCACTGGAAAACCACGTCCAGGCACCTCCAACACCGGACAGCCATTAAAGTAGTTGGAGAAGAGTGTGGTATCAATGGTAGCAGACATCAGAATTACTAAAAAAAAAAAGAGTAGATATTTAATGTATATATATAAATATAAAAAGACAACGCACTGTGCAATTCCGGATAAGTAGCGACCATGTCACGCAAGATGACCAATAAAAAGTCGCTGTTCACATCACGCTCGTGAATTTCGTCCACAATGATGTGAGAAATGCCACGAAGACCCGCCTCCAGTTTGCGCAACAACACGCCCACAGTGCAGAACAAGATGGAGCCGTAAGGACGTGGAAAGACGGATTCAAAGCGCACAGAGTAACCAACTGTTTCCCCCAGGGACTCGCAACGTTCGCGGGCAACACGTTCCGCCACGGAGATGGCCGAAATGCGACGGGGTTGGGTGACATAGATGTTGGCATAGCCACCCTGTCCCGATGAGATATAATCATCCAGAATGTACTGGGCAATCTGTGTGGTCTTGCCGCAGCCCGTATTGCCACGTATGATGACCACGGGATTTTCATTAATAGCAGTCATGATCTCCGAACGCATTGCGGCAATTGGCAGCTTATCGCGAAATTCCAAAAACTGACGATATTCGGCATCGTTCTGGCGACGATTCAGCAATTGACGCTCATAGTCCATGGACAGGCAATCGATGGATGTGGTGGCCAAGTCGCCCTCATCAATGTTGCACGCATGCCAGGCATTCCAGTTGGGCTGTGGTGGTGCCCACGGTATCACAGCTGTCTCCTGTCTCTCCTGACGTCTATCTCCCTCCTCCTGTGCGTCGGAGCGACTCGGATTAATCTGGACAGCATAGATAGATAGATGATCATTATAATAATAATTACAATACACAATCAATACAATAATTACAATCAATGACATGGGTGCTCCATCCTTTTCCACTTTAATGTTGCTGGGATTAACCACCGGCAAATCCAATGCTTTAATGACCTCATCCAAACTATTGATATGACGTTCCTCGATCTTAACCGCATACGGTTTCATGTTCTCATCCGATTTCTTTTTGAGAGTGCCACTGTATGCCTCGATGACCTTCAGATGGAACAGCTGACGCACCAAGGATAAAGCACAAGATTTGCTAGCTGATTTCTTATTCGATCCCGTCTCACGGGCCGTGACCTTGCGCTTCAAGGCCGGCACATAAATTGACAGCTCTGCCATGAAGCTCCTAAATGTATAATCAGAGTTTAATTCAATTGATTTTTATTAATGTCTTCTGAAATTTGTCAGACTTACCCTGACGATCAAAAGATCAAAAGAGAAGACGGCTCAAAGCTCAACCTGCTGTGCGCAACTGATGCTCATTTTTATTATTTTTTGAATCGAATCGGATGCCAGACTTTCAGAGCCACCAAGGCGCACATGTGTTTATGTAGTACGTTAATCTCCATCTCAAAGTCCGTGCCGGAGTAGGAATCTTCTCCGGTTCTAGAAGTATGTCTGATTTTGTGAGATTTGTTGTGTGCCAAGTCGCTCTGAAAGCCAAGTCGTCCAACAGTTCTTTTTACAGTACAGTACACGCTCGATAAACCAAACGCTAGCTCCATTGAAACAATAAACAATTAAGTTTTCGACTACGTAATACCCATTCAAAATATATATTAGTTGAATCTATAATAATTATTATTTGATTGCAAAAAATCAATCATTATAATCCAAGTAAATCTATCAAAATAAAAAGATATCATTAAGTTTTCATTTTTATAATAAAATTCACAATGATTACAGTCCCCGAAATAAATGAATTGTATCTACATCTAATCGAAAGAGCTTTGCATTTGGTTGGTTCACCTTATCGAGTGTGTACTGTGGATGTGTATGTAACATTTGTGAGCATTTGCTTAGGTTTTTTTCCCAAATGCTCCTCTCACAAATGACGAAATTGCGCACAGCAGGTCAATAAATAGTCCAAAAACTACGAGCTGCGCTCCAGATTTAGGCTCGATAAACGCTAAATCCAGTGCGCAGCTTTCCATACGAAAAAAAAAACAACAAACAAATGATGGAACCAAAGAAGATGATGCACCAGACAAAAGATGCAGATGAGCATGGAATAAGCCTGGGAGCAGACGTACCTGGCATGATCGGGACCCACGGGAGTGTATTTGTAATCATCGCGTATGTTATTCGATTGCTTGTAGATGTTCAGGCGATCCTTGGCATTCTCAATGGTCCAGTTGCCATGGATGGCGGCATTCATATCAATGGATTCCGCCTCATTCATATCCTTCTGCTCCTGCACAATGTCAATCAAATTGAACCGCTCGCGTCCACCTAACTGATGATTCAATGGGCGGTAAGCCTCGCCAAGATCCTGTGGACCGGATGCACCGCCAAACACACGACGCTGCTGGACACCAGCAGCACCTCCAGCACCAGCTGCAGCATAGTTACCACCACGTCCACCCGACGAGTCACCCTGTGGTGCAGTCGCATCCACTGGCACATCCTTGGGACTTAATTTGCCCTCACGCACTAAATAATTAACATAATCGCGTGAAGCATTCTTCTCCGCATCCTTCTTGTTGGTGGAATTGCCGACCGCAACATAACTGAACGGATCAACGCGTACTTCACACAAAAAACGCTGACGATGTTTGGGTCCTAGGCATCAATAAATCAATAACAACATTAAATATTAATGCCGGTCACCAATACAAATAAAATATTCTGCACACTCACCAGTTGGACGCACATCGAACTTGGGTTCGGTCTGATTCTTTGCACAATATGAAAATAAAAATGATTTTATATCCATTTTGTGCAAAATCACAAATATTTTATTTTTATTATATTTTCACCAAGTTAAGAATTCACGACCACTTCACTTCACCGCACGATGAACAATGACTGACCGGGCGCCGGGGCAGCTGCCAGGTAAACTTTTTAGCAGAACTCTGTTATTGTTAACATTTCTCTGTAACGTAACATAATGTCAGCAGTGTTAGTAAACGTTTCGGCAATGCAAACTTTTAAATTAATTTAAGTAATTTGTTTAAGTAAAAGTAGTTTAATAGAAGCTAGTTGCGTCATCCGTTGTCTAATTTCAAAGAAATATCGCGAGCACAGCTGAAAAAATATAACTTAACAATTTTCTGACCAGGGCTACAGGCTGACGCTTCTATCAATCAAAATTTTGAGTGTTGTTCAACACTTAACTGTTAACAGTAACATCTGCTCACAGCTGTTCAGACAACAGCGATTAGAAGCAGAGTTGCATTTTCTCATGATACCTGGCAGTGCTGTGTATAGCCAGTGCTGTCAATTTAGCTCTTTTATAGCTAGCTTTGGCTATTTACAAAGTTCGATTGCTAAAAAATTTGGAAAATTGCTATTAGAGGGAAATATAGCAAATTCTTATTATATGACCCAAGCAAAAGTGAACGCAAAAATGATTTTCAGCTAGAAACAGCTATATTTCCACTTCAATCGAATATGAAAATAGCCAGAACCAGCTATTAAATAGCTAAGCTGACAGTACTAGCAATACACAGCATTGCCAGGTATCATAAGAAAATGCAACTCTGCTTCTAATCGATTTGCATACCTGTTCATTGACGAAAGTATCGGACCAATCAATGCTATCGCTTCAGAGTGCTATCGACTGTCGCGCAGGTTTTCATCGGGGAGCCATTTTCGCTGCAGCTGAAAAACGAAAATTAAATAACTTAAAAATGTAAAAGAAATACAATAAATGTTGAAAAATAATAGTGTTATAATGTGTGCATGTGCTTCAATAGTTTACCAGTGTTTTTAAATTGTTTTCTTTGGCCGCGTCCGTCTTGTTTGGCCCACCAGCATCACATACACACATATACACCACATTCATATATCCATACACATATATATATACATGCAAATGAGCCAGAAAAATACATACAGACGCAGACTCACAACATTGTGTGTGTGTAAGCATTTAATTTAGTTAGAGTGCTTTATAACAATTTATAATCGCTAAAATACAGCAGTGCTGCAGTTATGCAGTGTACAGTGCGTGTTGCCATCACAAATTAATTAATTAACTGACGACGCGCGACGTTCAGAGGCGCAACAAACATAGTAAAAAGAGCGAGCGAGCGAGAGAAAAAGATAAGTGCCAACACCCCATAGTGATCGTGAGTGAGCAAATAAGCAATAGCAACAACAACAAATAGTGTGAGTTTTGTGTATATGTGCGCGTGTGTGTGTGTCGTCCTCGCATAAACAAACGAGTGCAATTGAATTGTAATTGGCGTGCATTCGTCTGTAGCTGTATGTGTATCGGTGTCTATGCCTGTGTGTGAGTGAAAGTAACAGTAAAACTTCACACAACAACAACAAAACAAAGCACAATTTGGCTTCCATTCATATTGCATTTAATACTGAGTAGCTGATTTTTGGCTCCTCCAATCTAATCTCCTCCTCACAATGGGCAACTGTCTACGCACACAGAAGGCGGACGAGAAGCCGCATTCCGGCGATGTTCGCAATCCGCTTGAAGATCCCGGCGCTGGCATTAGCGGAGTGGGTGTCGGTGTGGGTGTACCACAGATAGTGATGCCCATGCCCGGACAGCCAGCAGAGCAAATACGTCCGGTGCCACAAATACCCGAAAGTGATGCCGCGAATGCGAATGCCAAAATCTTTGTTGCTCTCTACGATTACGATGCACGAACCGATGAGGATTTGAGCTTCCGCAAGGGTGAGCACCTGGAGATATTGAATGACACACAGGTGAGTGAATCACATATGCCCAAAGAGTGCAAAGAGTTGAGAGAGAGTGAGAGAGAGAAACAGCAACAGAGCTGTGATTACAAATGAGTAAATAGTTGGTTAGTTCTCTCTCTCTCTCTCCCTGTCCATGAAATATCTTATCAAAGATAATAAATACTTGTACATTAAAGTGTATATGTTTGATAGCCATAATTCCAATTGGATTCGTTGAACATTTGCCGCGCTATGCATAAATTATAAACTTTATTGAAAAGTTCGTGAAAGCTTTAATTATTCGAACCACTGGAGCTACAAGGCATCGCATGCAATAAACTAAATACTATATTTAATCATGAAAACTTTTCATCATGCAAATTCCGTGTTAAATGGAAAATATATAAATGATTAATGTTGGTTAATGACTCTTAAAGTCTGTCTCAAAAAGTTTTTTAGAGTGAATCTTTTAGAGTAATTTATGAAATGATTATTATAATCCAACTCAAAATGTACTTTAGAGTGACCGTATTCGTGATACTTATAAATAATACAACCTTAAAGAAAAAGCTAGTGATTTTTTAGAGGGCTCGTATTTCTTATTCGTACTCCTCCTAAAGTCAATTATAATTTTATTCAATTTCATTATCACTAATTTGAAACAACAATGAGAACAGAAAATTGATCAAATTTGAATTTAATTACATTATAGAGTGATCCTAAACTTTAGATTGTATAAAAATATGTTTTGCTATTGTATAATTTACTTTGTTGTGTGTAATGCGTTGTTTATTTTTATTTGCCAATCACAAATAGTTGGTTCATGTTCACTGAACGTCTTTTATATTAAATTTCCGCATTTTCTATTGCCACAACTGCCACTTTGAGTTTATATATAAACATATATATATGTATGTGTATGCGTCACAACAGTTAACCATAACAAATGCCCAACTACGAGTAAAATTTGTAAACTTTTTATTTTCTCTTTTGATGTTTTTTTTTCTCCATTGGTTTGTTTCAATGTCACCGTCGTCATTTTGATGAAAGATGGGGGAATTGAGTTGGCAGAATACCAGACACTGTAATTGCGGCCAACGCAGTCGCCACTTGCCACTTGAACCAACTGAGTCTGAAAAAAAAACAGGCAACAAAACCCCAAATTGCAACCCCAACTACCAATTTTAAGTCTGACTGCATTTTCCATGCACAAAAGCGCTTTGCAATTTTCAAGCTGGCTGGTTTTTTTATCTCTCTTCCCCTCTCTCTCTTTCTCTCTCTCGGTCTCTCTCGGTTGTTTAAATACGCTTACTAAGAGTACCGTTACAACTAAGATAGCTATAGTAAAATTTATTATTTATAGATAGTAGCGAATAAACGGAAATGTATTTGTTTATACTGTAAGTGGCTTATCAATCATTTGCTTGTAATAAAAAACAGGGATTTTCCCGTAATCACTTGCTATGTGCATGATAACAGCTATTTTGTTTATATAACGTTTATTATAATAAGTTATTTGTTATTTTCAATAGAACTAAACTCAGATATTCTCCATATTTATTTATTGCCAAGTTAGCAAAACAGATCAAACATCTATACATATTAAAGTGTATATAACGTTATAGTTAATGCATAATACTAATTAGCAATACACTCGTAGCTGAAAAAACTTGTTAAAAAATATATGTAATTTATTTTATGCAATATATATATATATTTACTTAATCGCCCCTTAAGGGCATACAACTTTCGACTGTCGATAGTTTTGCAGACTGTTGTTAATTTCTGGTTATTTTTCTGCTGTAATTTAAGCAACTCCACTTGAAAAACCAGACCAGACAGTTGCTAGCTCGTTTACAGGCAAAATGGCATTGAGTCCAAGATGTTTGGCATATTTGATAAAATTCTATGATTAGCCCAGTGGAGGTCACACCTCCCTCACAGTCTGATTGTATTGTGACATAAGCGACCATAAGGCGCATTCAACTCTTGCAGAACACTTTTATATATATATAGTATAAGTATTTTTATATGCATGCATATTTAAAGAGTTTACGTCAGCATAGCCATGACCACCTTACAGACAAATAGATCGATAGATGGGAATGGGAATGGGCATTAGAATGGGATGATCTGAGGGGAGAACGCTGGGTCGCCTCGCTGACTGCTCAGACAAGTGGCAGCAGCGGCGCCTAAAAGCATGACGTCCACCTTTGGCTTTAGGCCAAATGTTGCGCCAAACGCTTTCAGTATATCATTTCACATTGCAGCAATTTTATAGCCCTGTAATAATTGAACGCATACCAAAGACATAAAGACAACCCACACTCGCTCTCTCGCTCCCTCTCTCTCTCTCTCTCTCTCTCTCTCTCTCTCTCTCTCTTTCTCTCTCTTTCCTCTGTTTTTATACCCTTTATTTAAAAATTAAGTAAAAGAGTGTATTGATTTCGTGTCAATTTATGTAACAGGGAGAAGGAGGCATCTGCGAACGGCAGTAATTGCTAACCAAAGTCAATAAAAATTAAGGCAATACAAGCAGCCAAAAGTATGCAGTAGTCTTTATTAAAGAGTAATTTCTATAAAGTACTTTAAGATGTATTGAAATAAGGAACGGGTATTCTATAGTCGGGATTTCGACTATAACTTCTCCGACTAGTTTCTTCTCTTTGTATCTCTTTCTCGCAGCTGTCACTAACAAAGTAGAGTAATCAGCCAGCAGCTTGCGGCTGTTTCCGGTAGCTGTGTGCTGGGACGGACCAGCAACGTTTACAGCGTTTAATTAAAGTACAAGTATAACAATAACAACGACTACAACAACAACTATTTCTGCTTCGACACAAGACTTTCAACTTGCCATAGCGACAAACAAAACCGAAAAAAAGTTGTCCCGGCTTCCTTTTATAAACTTTTTCAACAACAACATCTTTGTTGAGCTCAACGTCATGCATAGAAATCAAAATTGTATGTTAAAATATTTTATGGGTGTGCCTCGTCAGCGACGTCGTTTGTCGTCTCTTCTGTTTATTGTCATTTGCCATCACACACTCACCAAATACACACTCATCACACACACACACACTCTCAGTCACTTGTGCAGTTTTGTCGCCTGCATATTGCATTCTTTTGCAAGTAAAAGAATCAGCTAAAGAAGGGGAATCGCTTTCATATTTTTACACCAAAAAGAAGTCACTTTGGCTTCTCTCTTTGTGGCAGCAGCAGGAAGCGAAATGAAACCCTTCAAGGATTGCTTCCCCCAACTAGAAAAACTGAGATTACCCTTTATATTCCCCATTCAAGTTGCTTTTGCTGCCTGTTCAGCCTCTTAGTAAAAGATTATGTAAAAACTTTATTTATACGTGTAGAACATGTTTATAAGTAGCTGAGTGCAGACTGCGTTTATCAGATTTACTCCAGATTTTAAATTTTATCTTCCAAAGCTAAATTGAAAAGTTTTTTCGCTTAAGAATCGTTGAATATTCTTCTTTTTTTTTGAATAAACTGAAAGTTAAAACTGGGCTGTGCAATGATCAGTGAGTCAGTCGGGACAAAGAAAAAATAGTGATTTTTTCAACCAAACCACTCTATAAAAATTGACAATTTTAATCTACGGCAATTTATTTTAAGTCCGTCATTGACAAAAAGATGAAAGAGAAAAATAAAATTAAGCTAAGTTGATGTCTTAACATTTGGGTCAACCAAGAAGCTTATCTGTCATGGTTAGCTGTAAAAATCAGGGCTTTGCTCAACTGGAACCACAATCATTAAGAAAGGCAACCGTCTAAAAGTTGATATACAAAAGAAATCGTTTGCAATGTGTTTTAAGTTTGAAATATAAGCTATAATTCACTTTCAACAGAATGCAATCAATTTAATGTTCATTAGAATCAAAGCTTAACTTATAAACATAGATTACACTAGGCAACAGCCCAAAAGTTACAAGAACCAAAACCACTTTTTTGGATAGATTTGGGGCCAAAACCGACGAAAAATTTTTTTTTTTTTTTTTTATGGTGAGATTTTTTTTTTAGAATTTTTCAAAAATCTGGCTTTTTTTTATTCCCTTTTTTTAGAGGTGCGCCCACATTTGTAATCATTACTCGAGAATGCCAAAACCGATTTATCAAAGCTTTACTTTATCTAAAAGCTAATGAATATATCTATATTTCATTTATACACAGTCTTAGATTTAAACCAGTAGTTTAAGAGATATCAATTTTTGAATTAAGAAAATAATGAATTTTTGTTAGCTTTTTTCTTAGCTTTTTTCACTTAAAAATTCGAGGAAAATTCGAAACAATTTTTTTACATTTTATTAACTATTTTATTTGCATAGCTGTTGTAATAACGCGTTGTTTAAGATATGATTCATTAAAATCGATGGTGAGACGGCGATATGATATTATGTTGAATCGAGGCATGTTTTTGTCGACTTTTTTGACTTCGTTGTGGTGGGGCATGACCTTTAGTATGAAAATTTTTTGTGTTTTTTGAGATATCCCAACCAAACTTACAGAATTTGAATTTGTTATTGTTTTACACATTGTGACCAAAGTTGGTTCAAATCGGTTAACTATATCGTATAGCTGCCATAGGAACGATCGGTCGAAAGTCAAGTTTTAGTATGAAAAACTTATTTGTATTTTGAGATATTTCAACTAAACTGACAAAATATGTATTTAAGAGGGTCATTAATTTGTTACTATATATTTAGCTATATTAATTACCCATCGTTAAGTATGTTTGCCATTAAAATCTATGAAAAGACGACGGAGTTATAAGCATATAAGCAATGAAACAAGTTTTTCGCAACAGTTGATTTTCGACTGTCCGGTCCCATGGCAGCTATATGTTATAGTGGTCCGATTCCAGCCAAATTTAGACAGATTGTATAAGACGATACGAGATTCTTAATTTGTAAGTTTGGTACAGATAACTTAAAAAATAAAAAAGTTTTTCATACTAAAGCTTGCTAATCGACCGTTTGTATCGATCGTTCCTATGACAGCTATATGATATAGTGCTCCGATTTCAACCAAATTCGGTAAGGATGTGAAGAGCAATTAAAAATACTTAATTCATAAGTTTGATTGAGGTATCTCAAAAAAACAAAAAGTTTTTCATACTAAAACTTGATTTTCGACCGATCGTTCCTATGAAAGCTATATGATATAGTGGACCGATTTAAACCAACTTTGGTAAGGATGTATAAGGCTTACTTAAATGCATATTCTATAAGTTTGGTTACGATATCTCATAAAACAAAAAAGTTTTTCATACTTAAACTTGAGTTTAGACCGATCGGTCCTATGGCAGCTATATGATATAGTGGACAGATTTAAACCAAAATTGGTGAAGATATAAAGGACAACATAGAATACACAATGTGTGAGTTTGGTTAAAATATCTTAGAAAATAAGAAAGTTTTTCATACTAAAGGTGGAGTTTTGACCGATCGTTCCTATAGCAGCTATATTGAATAGTGATCCGATTTGAACCAAATTTGGTAGGGATATATAACACATTTTCAGATATACAACCTGTGGGATTGGTTGATATATCTCAAGAAATAACACAACCTTTCATACTAAGCATGGATTTTCGACCGATCGTTCCTATGGCAGCTATATGATATAGTGGTTTAATTTGAACCAACTTTGGCCACAATGTGTAAAACAATAACAAATTCAAATTCTGTAAGTTTGGTTGGGATATCTTAAAAAACACAAAAAATGTTCATACTAAAGGTCATGCCCCACCACAACGAAGTCAAAAAAGTCGACAAAAACATGCCTCGATTCAACATAATATCATATCGCCGTCTCACCATCGATTTTAATGAATCATATCTTAAACAACGCGTTATTACAACAGCTATGCAAATAAAATAGTTAATAAAATGTAAAAAAATTGTTTCGAATTTTCCTCGAATTTTTTAGTGAAAAAAGCTAAGAAAAAAGCTAACAAAAATTCATCATTTTCTTAATTCATAAATTGATATCTCTTAAACTACTGGTTTAAATCTAAGACTGTGTATTAATGAAATTTAGATATATTCATTAGCTTTTAGATAAAGTAAAGCTTTGATAAATCGGTTTTGGCATTCTCGTGTAATGATAACAAATGTGGGCGCACCTCTGAAAAAAAGTATTAAAAAAAAAGCCAAATTTTGAAAAATTCTAAAAAAAAAATCTCACCATAAAAAAAAAAAAAAATGTTTTTCGTCGGTTTTGGCCCCAAATCTATCCAAAAAAGTGGGTTTGGTTTCTGTAACTCGCAAAAAGTGCGATTTTGTTGCCTAGTGTTATTGTACAATGTACATATATAGACAAGAGATAATGTGATTATAAAATGCACTTTTAGCAGGAAAAATGTTTACATTAAACAGACAGAGAGAGAGGAAAGAGTAAAGTAGGGTGAGAGAAAGAAAAAGCGTGAAAAAATCAAAGCAATAACAACAGCAGCACATCAAATAAACAATGAACCCTAAAAATGTCTGTTCATTGACCTTCCCGCAGACATAATCATGTCCCAGGCTAATGATAGCACAGCACTTGACTTGGGCAGAGGGGAAATCTCTCTGTCTTCGTCTCCGTCTCTCTATCTCTGTCTCTTTCTCTGTTGTGGTTGATATTTTACGAGATACGAATCCCAATTACAATTTTAGTGTTAATATTATTTCAAAATAAAATGAAACAAAACTAGTTTGCTCTTTGATATTCGGGTGAATATCTAACTGTGTTTTGCTTTTATCTTGTCGAATCGAAAACCAAAAGCTGCACAAATTTGGCAAAAGCCAGTTTCAGTTATTGTTGTTGTTGAGGTTGTTGCTATTGTGGTTGTGACTATTGTTGTTGTTGGTTTTATTAGTTTTGTTAAGCTATAACAAAAAGCTAAAGCAGACTGGGAAAGCGCGTAACCAAACAAACCGAATGAATAAAGTTTTAATTTAATTTTCGGTATTTTCCCTTAACTTTGATTTTCTTTCTTTTTATCGCGCAAATTGTAACGAAGCAAAACCAATGCGTGAATGGTAAATTACACGTATATAAAGCACAATATGTAATAAAAATTGCAGAGAAAAACCTAGTAGATACATGGCTGGCAAAAATACTTAGCTGATAGACCGACAAATACCCTGTGTCAATACTTACTCTTAAATAATTTATTTATTTATTTATGCACGACCAAAAGCAGTCGGCAAAGAAAAAATTACTGGGTAAAAAAATTAAGTTATGAATTAAACATAAAATGAATACTAAATAAAAATCATAAGCTGTAAAGAAAAAAATTTTAATTAATTAAATAAAGTTAAGTTAAGTTAAGTTTTAAAGCAAAATCAATATTATCATTTAATATAGTAGCTAAGCTTACCAGCTATCTAAACAGTTTATATACCCACTCTTTGTATCTACAGGGTATTGCAAAAATAGTAGTTTTGCGTGCCTGTCTGCTAGCTGCTATTATTATTGTTGGTGTTGTTGTTGTTGGTGTTTTATGTATTGTTGATTGTTATTGCTGGTCGCAGGTTGCGTGAGTGCGACTTTTTAACAGCTGTGCCGTCGTCGTCGTCGTCGCCCACTGCAAATTGATAGTCAACAATCAAGAAAATTTTTATTACCTACCCATACAAATATGAACTATGTCCAACTACTGGAAATGGCAAGTGCCGTGTGCTTATAGCCAATGTGTCGAGGAGAGTGCCTTCCAAAACATACATAACTCCCCATTGCTGTTGTTGTGGTTGTAGTATTTGTTGTTGACTCCGTCAAAAGACTGCGAAACACGTTTCGCATTTGTGGCCAACGTTTTTTTATTTTTGAGATGGAAACTACAAAATGAAAGAAATGAAATACGTACGAATGTTAATTCATTTGGATTTCGCATTTGCTTTTTTATTTCCCTTGACGACAGCTAAATTAATTATTGTTTAAGCTTCGTGTAAAATCCAAATCTTGTTCAATGCAACAGCAGCAAAATCAACAAAAACAATAACAATAGAAATAGCAATCAAAACAACCCGGCAGCTAGTCGACTTGTTAGTTAATTAATCACAGAATTGTTAAAAATTCTACGAAAAACACAAGGAATATGAGTAGATAATCTTGTGAAATACTCTTACGTAGATATCACATTCCCTCATTCCATTTAAAGATATATTTCAGCTTAAAGATAAATTCAGTTGAGGAAACCATTAAATTTGAGTATAGATCAAATGAAATCATTAAATGATGCATAAATGTATCAAACGCTGATCATTTATTATTGACTTTTAGGCATTCTATTCTACTCAAAATAAATGTTGCTAATCTTAATAAGGAAACCGCTAAATGAGTCAGTAAATTTGTTCGCTTTAAGTGTAGATACTTGCTCGTTTAATCTAAAAATAAATACAAAACAGTTTGAAGTTGTTATCTAGCAATTAAATAACAAATAAGTTGCAATTCAATTGATAACTCGCCACTTAGCATGGTTTTATCTTATTGACATTTTCACATTTCATATTAAATTAGATACGATACGATTTTGATAACATGTATTAATATATTGATTTATTTACAGGGTGACTGGTGGCTGGCGCGCAGCAAGAAGACGCGTCAAGAGGGCTATATACCATCCAACTATGTGGCCAAATTAAAATCCATCGAAGCAGAACCGTAAGTTAACAATTTAAGGCTTAAATTTTAAACTAATATGACAATTACGTTATGGGTTTGTGTCTTTGCTAAGTTCGTTGTCAAATTGTAGCTGCCTGAAAGTATGCAGCAGAATTTTTTTTTTAAATAATCTGTGTAACAAAGTTTTATTTCGTTAAATTCAAGAGCTTGACAAACTTCCAACAAAAATTCTGCAATTATTTTTAAAATTCTAGCTTTATTATTGACTATTAAGATATTATATTCTTAGTTGGCAACACTATTTGCATACATCTATGTCATTTGCTTTTGTTATGTTGCTATAACAACAAATGGTGTGCGTGTGTGTCTTGTGCCTGGCGCCACACACATTTTATATGATTTTATGTCATGCATATTCATATAAAAAAAATAAAGCATGCAAATAATCAAAGCTAACAGCTGCTGCCTTTGATATTTAGCGGAATCTCAATGGTGACATTTCCTTTTGAAATACAGAAAATAAAAGAAGCAAAAACTGTGTCAATTTATTCATAAACAAAATTCAACAAAAGTTTGACGGCTGCAATTTCGCAGGCTTGCTTTATTTTTTAGAATCGTTCAGCTCAGGGCTGCTTACAAGTAATAAACACAAATTATCGAAAAAATTAATATCAATGAATAAGTTTTAATTATATTACAAACAACCCTCGCCAAAGCAATTAAGATTTGTTGAGCAACCTTATTGGACAGACAGACAGTCAGTTACATATCAATTGCTTAGCCAAAATGTAAACATTGTATTTGATTACAACAATAAACAATTGTCCCACCAGTTGAATTGTTGATTTTTATTTATCGAAGCAAATGTTCTGCTTGATTTTTATATTTAACTGTCAAAGTCAAGAGCAAAGGGCTAATAAAAATACATAGACTTGACCCAATTTCGACATTTTAAAAGTCACACTTAATGACATGCAAAATGTGTAAGGATTATTTCTAGAGCCCTATGACACACATTCTTTTGGGCCAAAACAGCAGCAGAAGGGAAGAAGAGTCAGCAGTCAGAGCAGCAACAGATCAGAGAAATGCATTTCACAAAACTGAAACCGAAACGAAATGAACAAGAAACAGCTGCATAAATTAAAAGAGATGGAGAGAGTGTATGAGTGAGGGAGAAACGATGATTTTAATTCCCTACTGGGGCGTAGGGAAAAGTTCGAAAAAACCGGTAAATCGAACGAAAAATAAAACAAAAATCATCATTAATTAAATTTATCTTGAAGCTGTTTAACTGCCAACCGTCTGCTACCAAGTAACTGTATATTTCGACCCCACTGAACCACTTCAATTGGCATATTCAGCACTTAAGGGCAAAAACCACAAATATTTACACAAACCAAGGAATATTCGTTGGTTATCTCAGCGACTATTGTTGGATTTTTATCTGCATTAGTTTTATGCATTTCATGTAGCATTTCCTAAGCATTTCAAGGCCGAATTCAACGTTTTCTTGGCCCACAACAATAGTATAATATTATTTTAACCTAATTTGTGGACAATTGTTGTTGCCGTTGCTGTTGCTGCTTTTGTTGGTGATTTTTTTTATTTAATTGTATGCATAACTCAGCATTAACTCGCGGGTAATTTCTTTTATTTATTTGCAATGCAATAAATTGCATATAACTGTAACTGGCCAGAGCTTTCTTCTTGGTAATGATACTTAACAATTTTCGTTCGTCTTGTCATCTTTTTTTTCTTCTTATTTTTGGTTGTTCAGGTTACATTAAGAGCTGTGAAACTTCTGAGAAGTGTGCCTCTTATAATTGTATTTTTGTTGGTCATTGTCATTGCATAATTTAAGCAGCTTTCTTGTTTTTTTTTTTTTTGGTTGTTGAGTTTTTAAGCACTTATTGGCTTTAATTCCTTTGACCATTTTTTGGGTCTTAATGGGAATGCAAATGCGGGGTTTTTTAAGTTGGCCACTTCCGCATTGTCACGTGTCCTAATATCTATAAAATAAGAATAATAGATAGACTTTGGCTAAGAGTTTAAAGTATTTTAATACAACTAATAAATATTGTATAAGAAAGTCCATTAATATGTTAAGTTAATTGTCTTTGCAAATGTAAATTTTAATAGATGGCCTAGAATCGAAAAATATAAATTTTTCCAGATGATAAAAATCAATTTAGAGGCCAAATCATGATTAAAATGACTTTCCGCTTGATAATCGGTTAATTTTTGATGAAGGTTTGGAAGATCAAAGTTTTTAAAAAAATGTCAAGGGGTATGTATGGAAAATTGGATAATAGATAGCTTAGAATCGAAAATATATCAAATTTTTTAGATGAAAAAAATTTAAATGCAGATTGAATTAAGAGGCCAAATCATGAAAAAATTGACATTCCGCTTGATAATCGGTTAATTTTTGATGAAGGTTTGGAAGATCAAAGTTTTTAAAAAAATGTCAAGGGGTATGTATGGAAAATTGGATAATAGATAGCTTAGAATCGAAAATATATCAAATTTTTTAGATGAAAAAAATTTAAATGCAGATTGAATTAAGAGGCCAAATCATGAAAAAATTGACATTCCGTTTGAAAATCGGTTGAGTTTTAATGAAGTTATGAGAGATCAAAGTTTTTGAAAAAATGTTAAGGGGTATATATGGAAAATTGGATCACAGATGGCTTAGAATCGAAAATATATCAAGTTTTTTAGATGAAAAAAATTTAAATGCAGATTGAATTTAGAGGCCAAATCATGAAAAAATTGACATTCCGTTTGAAAATCGGTTGAGTTTTGATGAAGTTATGAGAGATCAAAGTTTTTGAAAAAATGTCAATGACTTAGAATCGAAAAAATGCATAGTCAAACAAATAACTTTTACTTTATCGTTTACATTTTCCAAACAGTTCAATCACTTCATATTCAAACGGCTTTATCATGAAAGAGTAGCATCGCTCTGTGATTCAAACTTGTTTAGGTCAGCAGTCAATTTGCAGCAGCTCTAGTGCATTTGATGACGTTAGATAAGATGACCTGATGTCTCCCCAGGGCATAGCAAGTGAAATGTATGTAGGTCACAGAAAGAGAAAGAGAGAGCGAAAAAGAGCGAGATGGACTTGGTAGTGTTGAGGGACCGTCAATGACGTCAAGCGTTGTCATCGATTTCAAAAGTCAACAAGTCCGAGGCTAAAAATTTTGCTTTAATTCAAGTGAATTTTTGTCCATTGAATCTGTGGCATTTTTTCGGGGGAAATACCTGGTAGCTTTCATTATGCTTATTTACGAGAATTTATTATTGTTTTTTAAATGTTTGGGTAACTTCCGTTGAAGTTTAACAAAAAAAATCAGCGTGAATGCAAACTATTTACTTAGTTGTTCAGCGTGTTAGCCGTAAAATCGCAAATGGCCATTATCTAGACACATAAATCGCTAATAATATGCCGTACCTTCTGACTGCCAATGAGGCAGTAAGTCAGTGAGGAGGCGCATCCGAAACCATGTCGGAAGTTCTATATAAGCACATTGAACCCCAGCAATAATTTGCAAATTATATAAATATCTAAAGCAAACCACAACAGCACCCACAAACCTAAAAATCATTACGAAATCCATTCGCACAAATTACAATATTATAAACAAATGGAATTACTATAATCATTTTAAAAAATAAACCACACATGTTCAATTATGCACTTGTTTTGTTTCTTATATTATTTTCTTTGCTGATTATGTAGGCGACAAGCGTTTCAATTGAAATGCGAAACTTACGCAAGTGCAAGTTTATATATTCCAAGCTACGCATAGAACAGAATTTAGAATAGAACTATCAATTGTACTTTTCAATTGTTATTGTTACTGATATTTTTATATTGTTGCTATTCATTTGATAGTCTGCCTAGTTAGACGATGCGAAACGATTGATTGCACGTGTGTTGTATTTGTTTTTTTCTTTCATTATTATACTAATACTATACTTATTTATGTTTGTGTATTTGATGAGCCAAGCTTATCTTCCGACACGGAAGGCGACGTCAGACGAAGCTGGCGATTTTTTTGCTTTGTAGTTGTTTTGAAATTGTCGCAGCGAAATTTGTCGTTGCCAAATTTCAATGTCAGTGGCACTAAATGATCGTGTGCATATTAATCGCTTGATTTAATTGTTCATATCCATTTAAAATGTATACGCCAACAGCGTAATTGTCAAAGATATTATTATACTTATAATTGAAATGTAGACCTGCAAAATAAACTTAAGTATCTGTTAATTTGCTTATATAAATCAACTAATTTACGTTAAACATTATCGTAAATTATTATTTCTCATTGTATAAATATACTTTTTTATACTTTAATTGCATAATGCATTAATTAGTCCAGAAGCTTTTTATTGGGTCAATAATAATTCATTTGCATTTTACTCGGTAATTTTTCGATTTTAAGATCTAAGTTAATAAAATCAATTAAATAATATCTGACTATGTTATGTATACATCATTAAGACTAGATATTTTCTTCGCTAAATGTAAATGTGAACTTAACTTAACTTATTAATTAAATTTGGCAAATGTTTACTATGTTGTTAATTAATAAAAACATTCACAAATAGTATCCCGTAATTTTTTTTTTGGTAAATTTCGTATTAACTTTGTTTTACATTCACAATTGCAATTGTTGTTATTGAACATGAAACAAAATGTCATTGAACTGTTGGACAATTGATATTGTTGTTATTGCTCGCTGTTGTTGGTTATGCACTGCGTGTCTACCCTTTTTTCATATTTTCTATATATATTTATACTGATACTATATGTACTTATGAATACGTTTTAATTCAATTTTGTTTCTGTCGTTTTCGATTCATGTTGCGCTGTTTTGTATTCGTCAACGTTCGATGACGTTGATGTCCGACAGCAAAATGTTCAATTTGTGGCATGTTAACAACATTCAATAGAAGCGTATTCATATGCATAAATATATGTATAAAAAACAAGTCAAATCAGAAAACAATTGTTTAAATAATTTTGTCAGCTGAAGCTGAAGATACGCAAAGTACGGGCAATGCTCTGCAAGAAGGTCAACAATTGTTTTTTATTAACAATTTTTTTACGTTTCTACCGAAAAACTTAATTCACAAGCCTTTAACGGACAACTTGATTTTGAAAAATGTACAGGAAGTTTAGAAATTAAATAAATGTTAATAGCGATTTTGGAACTGTAATATCAATCAACAGTTAGATGAGACTAATTGTCAAATTAATTAACACGTCTATTTAATGTGAATCAATTTTAACTGTTAAACGCAAGGCGAATTGAGATATCAAATTTATTTAAACTCTCTTATTGCTTTGAGTGCAATTTGTTAATCGATTTTAGAGGCTTTTTGCCTGACCAGCATTTGCATTAACTTTTGGTATTGGACTCGAATTTTTATTGCTTTCCTGATGACCTTTACACGCACTCAGATAATTATCGGGGTAACTAGTGCTGACCAACTGTATTTTAATGATCTTTTTAGCTATAGCTTATGACTCATAAATCTACACACTTAACTACATTTACAGATTCAGGTTTCATGCTTATTTGTTTCCGATGTTGTCAATTTTAAATAGGACTTTCGACAGTTTTTATGTTTTTTACTAAAATCTTCAAACTTATATTTAAAAACAGTTTATACAAAGGCTTATTGTAAAATATATCGCTATCATGTTTATGTAGTTATTAAATCCTCTGTATATAGAAAATACACATTTGTTGTCAATTTCGTCTTGTTGTGAGAGAGCCAAGTTAATGCCAATAGATATTCGCCAGTTGGGAGTGTATTCTTTAACATGTTCCATCTTAGATGAAACCCTTTAATAAATATCGTACCCTATAAAGATTGATTACAAATTTTACATAGATATATTTAAATTATTTGGGTACTTACAGTATAGGGGCATGTGTGATTGAAATTCGAAAATTCTCTAAAAAGTCTGAAAACAATCATTGCTATGGGGTTATAGGCCTTATTTAAAAATCGACATGCCTCGATTTTTGACTTATAAAGCCACGGCTTGAAGCCATTGGCTTTCTTGAACAATTGAGCTGCAACAGCCATATGGTTAACAGGTCGATGAAGAGTTGCATTGAAATTCAGAATCGTCTTATTACGATTAATAGCTCGAAGTCGGCATTCGTTAATAGTCATCAATGACTTATCAAAATTTTCACAAACAAAATTCGAGAGTTTAAATACGATAGCTTCCTTTGAAATTTCAATTTAATTAGTTTTTAAAATCTTCAGTAAAACTGGAGTACTTACATTGTAGCATAGGTTAAATATCAGCAACATTTTCAGGAGTCCAATACCAACGAACTTGCTGGGCATAGCGATGAATTGAGTATGAGATACTTAAACACTGAATTCAGTTATATTAAGTGCCATAAGTGCCGCTTGAATAAATTCAATAATGTATTATGTGATTAGTATATATAGTATATATCCTGGTTAGTATACATCCTGCAGCTGATGTTTTGTATTTTTGGTTATTCTAATGATTTTCGCTTCATTACTTTTAAATCATTGTTAAGCAGACCAGAACGCTATTTAATAAATTTAAAGAATATTTTAAAATTATCGAAATAAAAAATATCGACAAGAATACATTATCTGTCAATGAATACTGTCGCTATTATTTATTATAACTACTTAAGAGTCTATTACTCAACTTATGTTTCTTTTAATATATATTCTAATAAAACGCATATTTTCTATTTCATTCTAGGTAAGTAAATTGCCTCCCACACCATTTTCACTACAAAATCAACAAATGTGGAGCACTTTTGATGCGTATTTTTAAATGGGTAATATGATCTTGTTATGCAATTGTTTCCGTTTATAGGTTATTTAAACTTAAAAAGAAAATAACAGACCTAATTATCCTATTTAATATTAAGTGTGTATGACGTTTCTCATGCGGTTTCATAGCAATTGTGACACCATAAATTTTCGCGTAAACGTGGATCAATTAATATTCCAGAGGAATCCTAACCGCTTCATGATTTTTAGCATTCTTTAACCATTACGAGTTCAATAGCGTTCAGAAGAACTCAACAGTTGGCATTTAAAGCGCATATTTTGATTTCAGCGATGACAGTGATATGTTTTTATTTTGCTGATATTTATAAACAAAAAAATGTCAAACAACAACGACAACAATTTAATTACTTGTATATTAAAGTCTCGGTGATCTTTATAATCGACTCGACGCACTTTATGACTAATTGCTGTCGTAATTGTCAGTTAAAGTAATCTCATTTATCTTGTCGGCACCTCAGCTGTTAAGAGAAGCAAAAAAAGAGAGCAGAGAGAAGAGAGTTTTAAAAGAGCAGACAATCAGCTGTTCGAAGTTAAAGTAAGTTGATCTTGTAGAGACAAAGAGTTTGCCCCATAGTTGGCCAACTTAGCAACTTCTTACCAATCTGCGCGCGTATAAGAGCGGACAGTCAAAAGAGCCAAAAGAGCAGCGACAACTTACACACACACCAATAAAAGCTTGGCTCAAATGGCACTCGATGCGCACATAGATACTCACATACACACACACGCAGAGACTCGCTGTATGTGTGTGTGTGTAAGACGGATCGCCGCTTCGTTTAAAAACCTTTCTATAAAAATTTCATAAACGTATCAGTTGTCTGCGAAGCGGTGCACAAAACGGACGTCAAACGGAAGGTGGCAAAAAACGCATTGAAATCAATTGAAATTGATATAAATTTATAACGTGATTTTTAAATGCCAATTGCATGTCGATATATAAATTCAATATAGTTTAACGTATATAGGAAATCAAATATTTATCGAATGCAATACAATTTTATATGAAATTATTTCAAACGTGCGTGCGTGTGTTTATTATATATATTATGCGAGTTGATTCGGTTTGAGCCCTGGCAACAAACAAGCAACAAGCTAAGCCAACAAACAAACGACGAAAGATAGAAATACAAATATATATATACAAAAATATATTGTTTTATATATAGACTTGTTGCACGCGTGCGCGGCATGTTGGCATACTTTTAGCAGCGACTGTTTTCTTTGTTCAACACAATTGCTGCAGCTCTGTTAAGTGTTGTGTGTGTGTGCGTGTGTGTCTATGTGTGTGTGTATATAATGTGCACTTACAATGTAATGTAATGGAGCGGCATCAAGCGTATCAGCAACATTTAATAGTTTAGCTACATGTTGCTGCAACATACGACGACAGAAAAGGTACCAAACGAACTTGTGGCTAAAAGTAGACAGCAAATGGTAACAACAGCAACAACAACAATAGCAAATGTGCAACACAATATGCTTATATTTGTTGTTAGTGTTATTATTATTATTATTGTTGTTGTTGTTGTTGTTATCTGTTTGCCTCTTTTGTCAAGTTGCGCGCTGGCGCAGAACTTTCTATTTTCTTTGCTGTTTCGTGCTGTGCTTTTTAGTTGTATAAATGAAATATATATATAGGTGTATAGGAGTACTTTAAGATATTTTTTAATCTATTTTTTCTTGTTTGCTGTCAGAATATTAATGAATGGAAGTTTCGTAAGAACAAAATATTTACCGTTGAGATTGTTTGACAAGAATATATATTTGAAATGCTCTTGTCATTTATTTGTTGTATCTTTTACATAACATTTGTTAATATTACTTTGTGTTGTTGAGTCTCATTAACATCCTCGTTAAGTGAACCAAAACAGAACTCTTCTTATCGTTGACTATGTGCTAAAATGCGAATTTTTACTTTACACTCAGAAGTTGTTCAGTCTGTCTCCGTCTCTGTTTTTTACTTGCTCTGTCTCTGTCTGTGATTGGAAGAGGTGAGTGTGCCTGCAAAAAAGAAAACTTAAACTGGCGATATAAATATTTAGTTAATGACAGTTGCCAGTTGCTAGTTGCCACTCGGCACATGGTCTCTCTCACTTATATTATTATAAGCTTTACTTTAGTCAACTCTGTATTTTACGAATTGGTTTAGTTTCATAGTTTTTTGCTGCAACCTGCAACCATATCAATTTGAACTTACGTGACTAGAACAAATTGCATTATTTTGCACATATTGTACAGTGTACATAAAATATATATATGAATATATAGTATAATTCGTAGCGGGTTCCACAAGTTTTATTCCACATATTGTTGTGCCGTTATAATTCTTGAACGTCATTTAGCGCGTTTTCTCTTATCGCCATTAAACTGACATATGACAATACTTTTGCTACTACTATACGAGTAATATGCAATTATCGCAGTTACATTCAAGAGTAAACTACTCGCCAAGTTTTTGCATTCTTAAGAATATGATTCAAGTAGAAATTAACATTGAGTTCTCTTACTCTTAATTTCTACGCTGCTCCGCAAAATTACTTAAGAATTCGTATGATTTTTATTAAATAAATATTCTGAAATAAAAATGCAATCAGAAACTATCGTAAGATTATTATAAAATATAATAAAAATAAAAAATTGCATTATATTTAGTAGTATTCAAGTTGCGCTTTTATCAAAAGTTCAATTCAGATTTTGCTGCTAGTTCTCAAACTCCTTTTACAGTCTTTTATTGCTGTTTTCTTAGCTACTTTGCTTCACAGTTTGTGGCGTGTGGCAGCTCTTTTGTTGTTGTTGATGTTGTCTCTTCTCTTTGGACCGTAAATTTCCTGTCCATGACTCATGCGTTCGTCAGTCGGTTTGAACGTCAGCAAAAACGATAAAGATACAGATACATATGCACATACACGCCATATCTAAATACATATATTTTACTTGAAAACAAATGAAAATTGCTTTTAACTCAAAGGGCGCAGACTAAAGACTTGAAAAGATACAAAAAATACAAAACAATACAAAAGGGGAAAAACAGTTCAATTGTTTTGTTGGCTGTTGACATTTTGTAGCAGTTTTTTATCTGTTAACAGCGTTTAATTTAATGCATATGAGTTTTTCAGCCATTATTATGTTGACAAAACAAAAGCTGTTGTTTTGTCTTGCTTTCATTTTAAATCGAACAAGAAGTTATTATTCCAGTTAAGTTACATTCGATTTATACAATATGCACATTAAATAAGTTGTCTAAAAGATAAAACAATTGCTCTGACTAAGCAATATTGAGTGGTAAAAACATTCTAGGTTAAAGTCAACTTTTGGCACTTATAATTTATATAACTGGAGCTTTAGAGACAAGGTTTCCAAGTTATAGAAAATGTGTTTTTTTTTTTTTTTTTTGAGGAAGTTGTTGGCGCTGCTTCATCTGTTTTATGCGTCGTGGAAATTTCCCACAATGACGCTTACTTCTTGGAATTCAATACCAATAAATATATATATTTTTTCCTCTTCTTTATTTTTATTTTTTTGGGGTATTTCATGCTTCAACACCATTCAAACTGGTTGTCGAAGGAGCTTCACTTTTATTCCATACTTTAGGCTTTAGTTATGTGTAGCTTTCGTTTTTTTTCTGGTCTCCTTCGTTTTTTTTTTTTTTTCATCATTTTTAAAGCTAGCTGAAACGGTTTCCAAGCCATTTGCAATAATTACATCCGAGTCTGCCCAAAATGGTCGTCAGTGTCTGCTGTTGATGGTTTCTTTTTTCTCTGCCAAAAATGTATTTATATTTGGTTTTTGGGTGTGCTCAGATGCCTTATCATAGCTCTGCTTTGGGGCTGGTGAACTCGTCTCGCACGGCTTAAGTTATTTGGTGCTACTAAATTTAGTCGACGCTCTCGTTACCATTGTGCAATGACCCAAATCAAAGCCAAGCTCATTTCGGTTTTTGCCTAGGTTTTTTGTGAACAGTTTTTGCCAACGCGTATTTTTTTTGGTTTTAAACTTTTAGCTTAATATTAATTTGCACATGAATGGACTTCAACTTGATGTTGGTACAAAGTCAAATACAGTTGAGATTTCGGTAGAGAAAGTATCTATATGTGTACCAGTAACTTAAAGTTTAGTTCGAATGTCGAATGTCTGAAAATTTGTTGATTGATATTGATTTGAATGGGGGCGTGTCAGGGGCGTTGTGTTTTTTTAGCCAAATGCTTTTAAGTGGCAACGATTTATGTTTTGCAGTTCGTTGCTCGTTGCTTGGTTTCATAATTTGCTTAGCAACAAATGCTTGGCAACAATGTTGCCAACCAACAACAAACGGCATTTGACTTGGCTCACACAAGACAATGAGCAAAAAGGCTAAAGAAGAAACAAGAAACAAAAAAAAAACCAAAACCAAAAAAACAAACCGGTTCAAATTGGGTCGTAGTACTTTTTAGTGCAATTGTTACCTTTGAGCAGCAGCAACAAATCACAACAACAACAGCAACAACAATAGGCTCCACTCGTTGGCCTGGCTCATTATAGTGGCTATTATGTTGGTCTTGTTCAGTTTTCTTGGCACGCGCTATAAAGCCCCCAACACCCACACACTGGACTCAATGGTTTTGTAACGAATTTCGGATTCGGTTAGCATAGGTCAGTCTCAAGACCTGAAGACTGTCTCAGAGACACTGCGGATTTGCGATTGTCGCTCTTATATTGAAAGGCGGGAAAAGGGGAGACCCTTAAGGCCTTCTGAATTAACCTTGTTAGTTCTAATGCCAAAGCTTTTGGCATTCCAATAACCATTTAGCCATTGTCAATGCAACAAATCGAAAATGAACATGAAAACCTAGAAACAAATTGTTTAGTAAACATCTATTAACGGACATTTTGCATACTCACAACGCGAATGATTAACTTAACTGTGTGTAACCTTCCAAATTGTGCTTTTTGTGTATTAATTTGTTTTTTACTTTTCATTTTCATTGTTGCCTTCTGCTAACGGTATGCACATTTATGGGGCCCCAAAGTGCATTCCTACGAGTTCTCATATAAAAAAAGAGAGAAATAAAAAACAAACAGCGCTTGACTAGTTCTTGTCACAATATCCAGCTAATAAATATATATAAATGAAATATGTACACACTTTGTCTTATCGCGGCATACAGACTTTCGTCTGGGATCTGGTTTGACAGGTTTGTGCGTGCTTAATAATAATATAATGCCGCAGCTGTTTTGTTTTCTAAATGTATTAAATGTATACACTGCTAAATCGAGTAATTTGTATACACATACATATATCATAATTTCATTAGTTATCAATTATTTCTCATTCTCTGTTGTTCTAAATAAAACAGAAGCCCAAAATTTTAAATGACCAAACTCGTGACAACAGCATATATATACATATATAGATAATTTTATTAATATGCATACCTTTGATCATTAGTTATTGATATTTTCTCATTCACTGTTTCTCATATTGGAAACAAAAGAAACGAATTTGATACTCTGTTATCGATATATTTCATTCAATATATTCTAAACTGATATACAATTGATTTAAGTTCATAAATCAAAAATCAACAACTAGATCTAGAGCAAAAGAAATTTTTTTTTTTAATTAATAAAATTTAAATGCAGAATGAATTAAGAAGCCAAATGATGATCAAAATGGTATTCCGCTTGAAAATCGGTTAAGTATTAGCAAAGTTATGAGAGATCAAAGTTTTTGAAAAAATGTTAAGGGGTATGTATGGAAAATTGGATGATTTACAGCTTAGAATCGAAAAACAGTCAAATTTTCTTGATGATAAAAATTTAAATGCAGAATCAATTTAGAGGCCAAATCATGATAAAAATGATATTCCGCTTGAAAATCGGATAATTTATAATGAAGTTATGAGAGATCAAAGTTTTTGAAAAAATGTCAAGGGGTTGATATGGAAAATTGGCTTAAAATCGAAAAATGATCAAATTTTCTAGATGAAAAAAATTTAAATGCAGAATCAATTTAGAGGCCAAATCATGATCAAAATGGTATTCTGCTTGAAAATCGGTTAAGTTTTAGCAAAGTTATGGGAGATCAAAGTTTTTGAAAAAATGTCAAGGGGTATGGAAAATTGGATGATATACAGCTTAGAATCGAAAAAGTATCAAATTTTCTAGATGATAAAAATTTAAATGCAGAATAAATTTAGAGGCCAAATCATGATCAAAATGATATTCCGCTGGAAAATCTGTTTAGTTTTGATCAAGTTATGGCAGTTGGAAGTTGTTTGGATTTGGTTAACGGTTCCGCTATTATTCCCTGGAATTTTCACATTTAGCTGAAACAACTTTCATGTTTGTCTTAACTGAACGCTTCTTATGCTAATGAAGTGCAGCTTTTGGAATGGCTAAAAATTGAATTACTTCGAAAAAGGGATCAGAATATTAATCATTTTAATGATCATAATCAAGATATGCTAAAAACATGATTAATGAGCTTAACGGAATAAAATATCGCTTTCGAATTGGATAATCCACGTTGAAGTAGAACTTTAACAATTAATTTCATCAAATTATTTAATCATTTTTACTATGCATTCATGTAATCTGTTGTATGACTAATAACAGGGTTCTTCCAGCTGCTTTTGAAGTGTAAAAAAACGATTCGTTGTGACTGATCTGTATTTGATCTTACCATTTAAAGTTGCCTTTGCTTTTAGCAATCTTTGTTAAACCCCAAATGACTCATAACTTTGCGTTTATCAATGGGCTGATAATATATTTCAGTTGAAAGCAAAAACAATAAATGTGACGCCTTGATGCAGTTGCTTTTTATTTTATTTTTTATTACTCGTATTTTATATTTTATTTTCTTAATACTGTTTGCTGTTTTCGGTTTCTTTATGGCCTGACATTGACATTTGCTGATGCTGATGCTGGCAATATTGTGTCGCTCAGTTGTTGTTTTTTATGACCAGCCTCCGTTCTGTATTGTCTGTGCAGATGTTGGCAATGCCAGAAGAAGATGGATAGATGTAAAGCTAAAGCCATTTGTCTCCAGTCTGTCTCCAGGATGTCCACTTCAATGCATGTATTGCTTAGCTTCCTGTGGGTTCTCTCTTTTCTCACTGTAAATTCGTTTTGTCTCAAGTGGTTGACAATCCCCTCGCTTCACTTCTCTTCTCCCCAGTCTATCATTGTTTGCTTTGTCGGCAAGTTGTCAGTTAGTCAGTCAGTCAGTCACCGTAAACTTGAACTGCTCTGCGACTGCTGCCAAGTCCAAGTTGTTTCCATTTCCATTTGCGGCAATGCAGCCTTGAAGTCACATACACTTATTTACATACACACTCATATATTCATATGTGCGTACTCACTCTTATGCACTTACATGGCATAAAAAGTTCAATGGTCAGCTAATGAAGCCACCTTCAAAGTGCTTGTTGTTGGTTTATTTCACTTGACCATAACTATCTGGTTATTGGCCGAATTAACGTTGCGTCTCTGTCATAATTGTTACCAATAATTTCAAGCTCAAACTGCCCACAATCTGCTCAAATCGTGCAATTAACAAACAATTTAAGTAATATACTCGTATATATATTTACCATAATTTGTCACTCATAAATCTCAGACAAGAATCACAATCTCTCTCAAATGCTGAGCGATAATAAAACTTGTTTGCCCAGCTGATACTTCAGCATACGTCAAGTTGTTCGCAATCAACAACAATCAGACAAACAAGACTCTCCATGAGTCTGTGACATCTTTCAACTGGCACCATTAAACTCCCTTCCTTTTTTTTCTTTGTTTCACTTTTATCTTAACTAATTGCCGAAACTAACAATTCGATTTATTGCAATATGAATATTATTCAATTATACATATTTAAAGTTAAATTTTGATGAATTCATTTTATAAAGAATTCAATTCTTAGAAACCAATTTGCCAAATCATGTTGAAGGTCTTTCAAGCTTTATTATCTGCAAATACTCAGAAAGCTTTACTGAAGAACAGTTCCCTGAGGCGATCAGAATACAGTATAGATCATTTATTTAAAAAAAAAATAATAATTCAATTAAAACTCCTTAGGCGAACAAAGAAAAAATTGCCAAAAATATGATGAATATGCTGGGGATTAACATTATATTTTTTTTTTAGAATCATTTTTATGTTATTTACTAACATTTTCATAACAGTTATGTTATATAACATTAGCTGTTGCGTTTTCAAATGCCATTTGACAATTTCAAACTGTGCTCTGTGACTCAATTTTCTTAAAATTCTATTTGCATGAATATTGCACTTTTTTATTCCCACTATAAAAGCAAAAAATCGACTCATTTAATAGCACTCCCAATTCCATCACATGCAAATCCCATAAAACATTCAAAATTGGACATAGTGCCATCATTTTGAATGGCGTACACACGATCGAATCATTTGAATTTTGTTTTAAACTTATGCCAAAAGTGGAGAAAAAAAACGGAGAAAAACAAAATACAGAAAAAAAAAACAAAACTGATTTTTATTGTACGCTGTGAAATGTGTTTTTGCATTCACTGCAATTGTTTTTTATATCTTTTTGTTGTTGTTGATTGAACAAATCAAGGTTGTCGCCATGTAGGAATTGAATTGTATTTACAGCGGGTGTAAATTGAAAATGAGAAAACAAAAAAAAAAAAAAAACAATTTAGACAGAAATGTTGCAAAAACCATCAAAATAATGTCAAATGAAATCGAAACAGATTTAAGAGATTTCGGCACGTGTGAATTGCATTAACTACTCGTTTGCTTGACTTATCGCCAGTTTTGTGAGCCAGAAAATGAGCCATAAATCAACAGATTAGCCCTGCACTTTGCAATTAAGCTGCTTACTCAAAATACCCTGCCTACAGCGGCGATAATATTGAGTAAGAGCTACAGTGAAAAAAATATACAGGCCTGTTCCGGTTTAAGCTTCTACTTTATTCAAAATTCTTAAAATTTATATTTTTTTCACTTTATTTTTTTTCTAAATGAAATTAGTTTAAAGAATGTTTTTTAATGTTTCGATTAATCTTGCCGAAAGTGAAACCCGAAACAGGTCCGATACATTGGAATAATCATTTTGATTCGAATTAAAATAAATTTTTAGTTTTTGTTGATATAAACTGATTCTAGGGTATTTTTCTTAAGGTGGATATTTGTTCATACTCTAGTTTCTAAACAAATAAAGAATTTTGAAATATAATACAAGTAAAAAGCACACGAAACAGTTAAACAAAATATAAAATAAAGTTCAATTCCAGCGCCAGGGTAAAAAACAATGATTTCAAATACTGAAATGCTTTATGTTCTCTTCTAACAGTTTTTTTGCCCGTTCGCTTATCGTCTCTCCAGGCCGAGAGACAATTGGCGATTAATAGAAGTAAACGCAGATAAACTTAAGGAAGGCAAAGAAGAATATATAAAATAACAGAAAAGGAATCTCTTATAAAGAGAGGAGTACATTGACCTGTATTGTGTATTGTGTAATCCAAGATGACCACCATGCCAGTGGTGTGGTGCACCGATCCCAATTCGGTGAACAATAAGCCAACAGCCTTTGCCCTGCACGGAATTCAGCTGCAGGGTAATGTGACTGAGAAGCAGGTAAATGCATTGCGTGAACTGGTCAATGCAGCGGCCGAGGGACGTCTCATTCTGCCCTCGGATGGCACATTTATGCTGCTGGACAGCGGATTAAGCATTGAGAGTTCGATACTGGCCAATGCGGGCAAGGAGACGGTTAAAAATGATGTGCAAAGTACAAAGAATACATATATTTTAATGCCGGTGAGCAACAACAAGGCAACAACAGCAGCAGCAACAACGACAGCAACGACAACAGCAGCAGCAGCAGCGACAACAGCAACATCCAATGCATGCACGCCAGCAGCAATTGCAGCGGCAGCAGCACAATTGGAATTTCTTTTGGAGCCCAAATACTCAACATTCACGCCGCCCAGCTCCCTGGCTGATGTGGAGGAGGCTGAAGGCAATCTGCAGGAGGATCAAGAGGAACAAGCTGATAGTGAGATACTTTACGAGTTTTTGTGCTGTGCCAAGTGCATGAATGAACAGCGTGCTGGACATAGCGGCACTTGTGCCAGCGCCAATCGACGCTTGCAACGCTTTCTGCGGCATTGCAACAGCAACAACAACAACGAGCCACAGCAGCAACATGTCAATGAACCCACAACGAGCAATGATGATCCTGTTAGCAACATTGCCAGCAAATATGCAAGACGCCAGCAACAGCAGCGGCAGCGATACAAGCAGCATGCCACTGTATCAATGGGAATTGCACGTAATCGCGCCAGCAACAATCGTCATCATCATCATAGTAAATTACCTATGCACAGTGTGAAAATCTTTCATAATCGCAGCAGTTACAATCCGCTCAGTGGCGCGTGTACTCAAGCGCTGCCCCCGCCAGCAACAACAACAACAGCAGCGATAGCAACAACAACAACGTCAGCGACAGCAGCGACTACAGCGAGCTTTAGCATTGAGTCGGCCAGTTTGTCGGTGACAGCGGCACTGTCAACATCAACAACGCTGCCGATCTATGCGATTGTGAGTAAAAAGCGTGACGCGAACGTTGAAAAGACTGAAACAACAATAGCAACCGCCAACAACAGCAACAACAACAGCAACAGCGACATGTTAGCTGCGGTGCCAGAAGAACCAACAGCAACAGCAACTGTTGAGGATCTTATCAGCTTCGATGATGATGATGAGCATGATAATGATGTTAATAATCAGCCAAATGCCAGCTTAGCCACAACAACAACAGCAACAGCTAGAAACACCTGTGATAATCATTTGGATTTACTATGTGCTCCAAATGATGTAAGCGACAATTGCAATTTAATATCGCTGCTAGCGACCCCGCCCCCTACACCGCCCAAACCTAATTCGCCGGGCAGCAATAATTCCAGTCGCAAGACAAGCTTTGATTCCACCTGCACAATTAGTTCCATGGACTCGGGTTTTATGGAAATGCAGCACAAATTGGATGCATTGGCGGCGGCAGCAGCAACAGCAACAATTGGCGGAAATGGTGAGAAGATTGCCAGAAGGAATTATAAAGAATGTTTGACGCAGTCGCGAAATCGTCGCAAATCCTATGAAGAATTTAAGGCCATGTTTGCCGAGGCAACACAAACGGAAGCGGCAGCTCGACTGACGCGACGACGTTGTGGCACATTGCAGGAACAGCAGCAGCAACATGTGGGAGGAACAGCAGCAGCAGCAGCGGTTGTTGTTGAGGTGGCAGCAGCAGCAGCAGCGATGCCATTGCTGGCGGCAGATGACGCAACAACAACAACTACAAACACTGTGATGACAACGCTCGCCTCAATATCAGAACAAGAAACCACAAGCACGGGCAACAACAACAACAACAACAACAGCAGCAACAACAACACTGACAGCAACAACAGCAATAACATCAAACCGGATTGCGCAAACGAGTTTGCAGCGACAACAACGGATGAAATGGATACCGGCGACGATCTAACAACAACAACAACAAGTTCAGCCACAGCATTTGCCAATGCCGTCAGCAACAACAACAATAACAACAGCAACACCACAGAAGCAATGCGCAAGAATTCCGATTTTCTATCGCAAATACTCGATCATCAATTGGCGGCCAAGGAGCAGCGGGAAAAGGCTCATAAAAGACGCACATCGTATGAGGAGTTTAAGCGATTGGTGCGCGAAATTGATGGCGGGGTTCTCGGGGGTGTGGAGCATCCAGTCATGGAATGTCAGCTGGACACACCCACAGCAACAACAGCAACATCGACAACAACAACATCGCCACTTAAACGTCAGAATTCGCGACAGCGCAAAAGTTTTGCCTCCTACTTTTTGCCGCGTCGCAACTCGACGAAAGAGCAAAAGACTGAGCTTGAATTGGACACGAGCAAAGCCGAAATGGAGCAACAGCAACAACAGCAACAGCAACAACAGTTGCAGGCTTATGCCAAAATGGCTGGCAGGAACAACAGTTGCTCCGGTGCTAGCTCCAGCTCAAGTGCCAGTTATAAACGCAACTTTAAGATCTATGATAAGCTGGTCTATGGCACCATCTATGACATAATACAGCGCAAGAACGATATCTATCAGTTGACATATCAAAAGTATGACAAATATATGACCTATGGCACCATCTATGAGATATTGCATCGCAAAACATCAACAACATCGCAGAGTAGCAACTCTTTGACCAGCGGCAGCAACGACAAATGGCAGCGCAAAAGTCTTAGCTCAATTTTAGAACGCGACACAACAGCAACAACAGCAGGAACAACAGCAACAACAACGTCTGTACAAATGCATAAATCAAATGATGTGATTTATGATATAATACAAAAGCAACAGCAAAAGCGTGAAAGGGAACGTCAAAAGGAGCAAGAACGAGCCAAGCAACAGCAGCAACAATCACAACAGGATGCAACAGACAAACAGACAACAACAACAGCAACAACAACAAATTTGGGCACACATGTCACGCACAAATATGGCACAATTTATGACATCCTACAAGGAGAGAAATTGGATGCCGGCGAGGAGGCAATCAACAACGATGGCAAACCAGTTGCAACAACAGCAACACCAGCAACAGCAACAACACGTTTTGTGGTCAGCCATGTGGATGAGCAACAGATCAACGCTGACAACATGTTGCATGCTACGCCTGCTGTTGCTGTTGCACCTGCACCAGCAACTGTTGCTGCTGTGGAGCAGGCAAGCAAAGGCAGCAAAATGCGTCGATTGTCCAATATTCTTAGCTACAGTAAATCAAGCAACAGCCATAATGCAACACAAGAGACAACCAGCAACAATGAACAGGGACAACAGCAACAACAACAACATCAGCCAAAACGCAGTCAGGCCAAGCGACGTGTTGGTGTCAGCAATCTGTTGTTGCCACTCGACTCGGAGGAGCTGTACACTCGCATTATTGCCCAGCAGCGACGCGAGGGCAGCACCAGCAGCAATTCGAGCAGCGATGCCGATATTCAGAATCTGGCTTTGATGAAATCCAATTCATTGGATGCCATCTCAATGTCGGTGGCCATATCGCCACCGTCAACACCTTCCCCGCCGCGTCCACGTCGCAGTCTCAAGCAACATAAATGCCTGCAACAGCAGCAACAGCAACAGCAATCCCAGCGGCAGCAACAATTGTTGCCGCCGTTAATGAAAAAGCATTCGCTGGACAATTGTACGGCACCAAAGCAACCATTGCGTCGTTGGTCCAATCAAACGATTCTCAAATGCACCTGCCAAACTCTAGAGGAGCCCCTCGTCAGCCATTGCACTTGCCCAACACCCGCAACAACAGTTGCTGCTGCTGTTGCTGTTGTTGCTGGCAATGCATTGTCTGTCATTGAGAAGAGCCGCTCGCTTCCCGCCGCCTGTTCACATACGTGCGTTAATTTAATAGCTGCCGTTGCCGGTTACGATGCGGCGGCCACACCAATAGTCAAGTCTAACACCAAACCTACAACAACAGCAACAAACTCGAAATCTACAACATCAACGACGACGACAACAACGGGCAAAAAAGGCAAATCGCGTCGACTTTCGGAATTTACGCGTGGTGAATTTTTAAATGAAAAATCGTAAGTTTTAGCTCTATAAAAAAATAACAAAAACACTCAATTTGTATTCATTAATTTATGATTAGAGTTTATGTTTACCTATGACAATATTGTGGTTATTTTTATAAACTCTTTTGACTTGATTTCGTTTCATTTTACTCAAAAAATGAAATTAAAATTACAAATTCTTCTCCAAAAATTTACAGTTTTCTTAAGTCTCCTAGTTATCAAACTGTTTCTTAATATATAAAATTGAGTTCGTATTCCCAGTATTTTATTTAAAATATTCCACTTTTATTTCAATTGTTTTAAAACAATTGACAAAGTTTTCTTAAGTTTTGTCTGCTTTTAAGTATCATATTCTTAACATTTATTTACTGCTAATCCGCCCTGTATTTGGGTCTGTCTGTGCTGAAGAGTTTTCTCATTATTATGCAGAAATTTGCTGTCAAACAAATTGAATTGAATTCGAGTCGACTTCAAGGCCAAAACATTTCAAATTGGTTCAGTTCAAATTTGCATATCAATACAAAAAAAAATGTACAAACTTTTTGTACTTGAG
The DNA here is from genome assembly GCA_035045575.1 of Drosophila falleni. Lineage (NCBI taxonomy): Eukaryota > Metazoa > Arthropoda > Insecta > Diptera > Drosophilidae > Drosophila > Drosophila falleni. The sequence continues at coordinate 12,543,268 of JAWNOV010000011.1, forward strand.
GCACACGTGCTAACCACTTGAGCAAAATCCCCAATCCAAATCCAAACTGAATTTGAGAGACAAGCGCCAGACGGGACAAACAAAAGCAAAAGCTTGTCGATAACTCAAAAATAAAATACAAGCAAACTGCAACACTTGACACAAAACCACAAGCAACACAAAATCTCAAATAAAAATATGCAGAAAAAATTAAAAATGTGTCGAGCAATGTTTGTTTAACGCTTAATTAAAACCATCGTGTCATAAAAATTGTCACGACTTTGCTTTATATATTTTTTGATTTTGCCATCATCGCAAGTCTAATGAACATTTGTGGGCATGGCAACAGTTAAAAGAGTAAGAGAAATAAAAGTACAAAACGGTACAAATACCCCAAGGTATAATGAGCAGAAGGAGGAGGAGAAGAGGGGAGAGAGGAGCTCTCTTTTGGGCCACGTACCAGACGATTTGTGCATTTATTTGATAGTCAAATAATTGGCAGGTTAATAACATAAAGACGTGACGTTTAACGCGATTACAACACGGTATAAACCTATCGAAAGATCGAGCAATGCGAGCAAAAGAGTGATAAAGAGAGACAGACATATTGAAAAGAGATAGTGATAGAGAAACAGAAAGAGACAGAGATTATATGCACAGAAGCTGTTTTATTATAAACTACTCGAACGTTTGTCATTCATTAACAACAATTTGAAATAACAATTATTGGTTTTTCTTTTTTTTTTTTATTGTTTGCTATGTATTTCCAATAATCAAAGTACATACCTTGTTATTGCTAATTGCAGTTTCATTAGTCACCCGCCTGTTGATTGTTGTTTTTTACACAGAACGAAAGTCATATCATAAACTGTTTTTGCATACACCTTTGGCCTATACATATAACAAAAAAAAACAACAACGTCACTGATAGACTGACAGCTGTGTGTCTGGGTTTTAGCACAATTGGAATTGTGGCCTGAATAGGTGCGACGTCAACGTTTATTGGCAGCAAAACTATTTCTACCATAAATCCTTCAAGTGCAGTTTTCAAATATACAATATATACTGAAACTGAAACTGAAAACACATAGAAACTTGACCTCGTCTTTAGTTTTCGTTGCTTTCCATAAAGTATTTCATTTTATTGTTTGCTTCTAAGCATTTTGCATAGTTTAAGCTAATTTTTGCCACCCGCCAGTTAATGAATATATAATTATTTTTTAGCATGAAGGTCGTTTATTAAAAGCCCATTAAAAGTAGTTTGTAAATATGCAATTCGATATGCTTAACTGCAATTTGTTGACAACTTTCGGTTGCACTTTTCAATTGTATAATCTTTACTGAATACTCAATATACTCTGTATGCTTCTAATGTCAACCCAACTGAAAATTGCCTGGGTGTGGCTGATGTCATTGTCTGTGTGTGGAAGCCAACCCACAATGGAATTGTAGTAACGCCTTCCCGGCCAAATAATGTTGGTCATTAGTCTGTGCGTTTTTTGCCTTTATCGTGTTATATAAGTTGGCGAATTGGCAACGTGCAGCACGTGATTAATTCATTTGAGCGATAAATGTTAGATATATGATGTATAGCTTTGCCTGTAGACAGTACTTGATAATTATTTTCGAACTGCATTCATGCGTTGCGATCACAACAAAAATATCGCCCTTCGGACTTGCCCAAATTCAGTTGCATTGCTTTAGATATATGCGATATTATTTTTAATTGATTACTTTTAATAAACTACACTTTTTTGTCGTAGCATTGTATCTATTAAAAGCCTAGATCTCAGAGACTATAAAAGATAGAGATACCAAATTTGACACACAAATTTTTATAGACTCCACGCAGGTCCAATTAACAAATCGCGAAAAACCCACAGTTTTTAAGATATTACAGCTTTTATGGTAATTAACATTATCTATTACTATTATCTATAACCTCACTTAACCGCAGCAAGATCGGACAAGTAGAACGAGAGGAATAGCTAACCAAACTTTTTAATAAAGTTATTTTTTCAATATAATCACCTAAAAGTATGCAGTACTTTTTAATGGGTAATAATTTTATTAAAGTAAAGTGATATATATTAATTAAGTAACTAGTATTCATAGCCTTTATGAATTACAGGGTATCTTCTCTTTGAAAACCAAATACATACAATAGAGAACAATAAACTTAGCTCCTATTTAAAATTATCTTAGTATTTGTATGATCATTAATAAACTAATAATTTTGCCTTTCTATTGAATTGAATGTGAAGCCCTCGTTAAACAATAAATTCAATTGACATTGAACTGTACAATTTTAAATATGATCTCTCTGATCCAAGCAATAGTCATGATAATATTAATAAATATAATAATAGAAAATGCAGTGGTTGATTTAAAAATAGATATATAAATTATTGCTGAAATTCTCCAGCCGTAATTTGCTAGCCAAATTGTCGTATCAGCCACAAAGATTTGCAGCGTCGATTCTCAAATTACAGTTGCGTGTTTTGTGTTTTTTTGGTTCTGTCAATGATCGCGGAATATGGGAAATGTGCATGCTACAAGCAAACTTGGTTTTTTTTTGTGATATTATCTGGAAAGTGCATTCTCTGTGCTCACTCACAAAAAATAAATAAATAAAACCACATGTGTAAAAAAATGTTGATGGCAAACGGTGCTTGATGCCGGAACTTGATAATTTCTTGGCTTGGCCTTTTACTTACAATGCATTTTATGGCCGTGTGGCATTTTCTATTTGCACATTTTCACTGCTAGAAATGGTAAGATGGTCAGATGGTAAGACTGTTAAGATGGTCAAATGGCAACTACCAGTTAAATTCTAAAAAAAACGTTTGCCAGCCGCATTAGCAGCATTAGCTTGAAGACTCGTGGCACCAAGAGCTTGCAGCTGGTGCAAAATCGAAAGCCTGGCATTAACAAATTATTTCTGCATAAAATTGTGCTTGGACTAAGACACGCCTGGCCATATAAGAGGCACCACTATGAGCAGTGCTGTTAAAGCAGCTTTTTCCCGTCAAATCTGGCTTTTATTGAAGGACAATAGCGGGAAAAATTTAGATATTGTGGGAAGCGGGAATTCTGGGGTTTTTAGAAATGTGTTTGGCTTTTTTCGGCTATTTTCTAATGCCCATTTTTAATTGGGAACAGAGTAAAAAACATTAAATTATTGAGCCCATAAGTATCGCTTTATTGTAAGCTTTTTTTTCTTAAATTTTGCCTGTTCTTCCAGTCAAAAATAGCTTTTTTGGTATCAAAAGTTGGCAGCACTCACTATGAGCTGGAGTACGAGTAGTAGCTGCAGGATGGGTTGGTTAAATGGTTTATGTCTATTTTTAGATGGCAATTTTGCCATTATACCAAGAGCCGATGTTGCTGTTGTTGTTGTTTTGGTCTGCTGTGCATTGATTTGAAATTTGTTTCGCACGAAATGCGATGGAGCCTAAAATAAACAAGTGTCGTTTGTTAGCCTAGCCGTGTTAGGCACTCTGCCTGCCCACCTGACTGCCTACCTGGCTGACTGAGCATCCTGTCCAGCCAGCCTGCGGCAAAGCAACACATAAAAACAATTAAATAAAACGCCGGCAACGCTGCTCACATTGTTGTTAAGTGGTAACTAGAAAAACAACATTGCCCATTGCTAGTTTGTTATTATTCCAATTTTTTTTTTTCTTTTTTTCCTGCGCTTATTTAACGAATCAGTTGCTCCTCCGGCTGCTGCCTGGAATAAAATTACATTGGCGCCATCAACAATTATCTATGGCACAGTATACACTTTACTTTACTTTAGTTCACTACAGTTTGGTTTGGTTTTGTTTTATAAATAGACACTTGCTCCCATTGTGGTCCACAACTGTCAATTGTGGTGCGTGTCCATGTCTTGTGATTGGCAGTAGCCTAACGTTTAAATGCGGCAATTTCAAATGCAGGAAATGAATCGCAAAACGTTTCGATTGAAAAATCAGCAAACGTTGTCAAGAATTCGAGTTTATATATAGTTATAGATTTATAAAGAAAAATCCAGCCGCTTTTGTAGTAGTAACAACTGTTTTTTTTTATATTTACAACAATTATATAAGGACAGCAATTGTTTAGTACTCAAAACGTGACCTAATTGTTGTTTTATTAAGCTTTAAATTAAACTTAAATCACGTCTAGTAAATTTCCTTTCAATTTCCGATTTAATGCAATTATTTTTTCCTTTAAAATTATGCATATATAATTTAAATAATATTCTATTTAATAGTTGTAATTGAAAACCTTTGCACTTTGAATTATTCATAATTAAGTTTAGTTGATTATTAACTGCTTTCATTTTCACCTACACTTATTTATTGTTTGTCAAAGAATGCAAATATTCGACCTTAATGAACTATCTTCAGCCTCTATCTAGACATTGCCCTAAATAAATGTGTATTTTACAACTTTAGTTGCTGTGTTTATCAGCCAAGCATATTTGCATAGCTGTTAGGTTAGTTGTCACTACTCGTAGATATAAGTATCTAGTATCTATTGTAGTTGTAGATACTCAACAAGTTCATTCATGTGTCCAGAGTTCGATCAGATCAGCTCCATTTACATATTGTCTTACAAGAATCAATATTTCTGCTTAGAGTGTACTTATAAATAATTCAGTTGCTCGCTTTGTTTTATTCACAATTGTCGCGTGTCAAAAGTGCTTCATATGATTTCCCAGTCATAGAATGTAAATTCATTTTTATGATAATTATATTATACTAAACAATTATTTTCAATTCTTTTCAGGTAAGTGTACACTTGACAAAACAGACAAAACAGCAGTCGCATTTTGGCTAAATATTAAACATAACATTGAGTTTATTCTTATATTACTCATACGCATCGTTGTCAAATTGATTTATTTTGTTTCTCATTTTGTATGATGTGTTTCTTGATTACACAACAACAACTGCACTTTGTTTCTAATTAAATATTTAAAAATAAATACGTCAGGCACCGGATGTCGGAACAAGCATGTGAAAAAACAACAAAAATAAATAAATATAAATAAAATCGAAACATGACCAAGACAACAATTATAGAGAAAGTGACAACCGACATGGCTGCATTTTTGTCGTGCGCCGCCGCTCAACAAATTCAGTAAAAAAAAACAGGCAAAATAAAAACAAAAGCAAAGAAAAAATTCACTACATACTCCAATTAATATGCATAAAAATGCATTGGCAATTGGCAATTGGAAAACGCAAATCAGGAATTAAAGCTCAGTCATGACGGTAACAAACATATATGAAAATAAAGTGGAAATTTATTCAATAAACAATAATCAAATCGGCCTCGATCGTAGAGGTTGCAGGGAGGCAGCTTGTTTCGTGGAAAAGTTTAAGCAGCTAATTAACAGATGTAAATTAATGGCATTTCAGTTTCAAGCCTGGCCAAAACACCTGAGCAACTCTTACGTACGGCTGTTGTCGGGTTGTTGGGCTCGACAGTAATCTTCTGAGGTAATCCACAGTTAATTCACAGACTCTGAATCATGCGTGACGTTTTAACAGAAAAAAATGCTTCGAAACCCGTTTGCCGATGCGGACGTTTGCGGCTGGAAAGCGCAAATTACATGTGCATATATGTATTGTATATTTGGTTATTATATATGGTTAATTGCACAAACAATAATACCACAACAATAACAACATCATGACCTGCTTCAATAAATTCAAAGCAATTGCCAATTGGCAATTGGGGCAGCCGCAAACAATTGACTGTGGAACGTTTAAAACCGTTGCATGGATTAGTTTCTGTTTCGGCTTTTTTTTATTGCTGCCAAAGTTAGTTAGTGAGTTAGCCAGTCAACCTGGCACAATTTGACTCAATTGTATAGAATTGGGCACGGTGAAAACAACAAGTACACACCGACACACACTCACACACACACATGCGGCCAAGTGTCAATCAAATTGCGACGGGAATGGGGGCCGAGATTCGAGACCAGGGACTCAATCAAGTTGGGCACGTCAAGTGCCGTAACTAGGCAAATTGGAGCAGTCAGCTGAATTCCAGTGCAAGCCCAGACCAGACCAGACCACAACAAAAACAACAACAACAACACTTGAGCATTTGCAGCAAATTGCAAATGAAGATGTGAACTACACACTTCTCAATATATATATTTTGATATACACAGATATTAGAGTGGGTCAATTTGTAAGGAGTAAATAAATAAAATCGGTTATTAAAATCCGAATTTTTGTTGAATTATTTCTGATAAAGACGGATTTATGATGAATTTAGAAATAAGAATGAGTTGGATAGGACAAGTAGAACTGGAGTAATAGATGATTATAAATATAATTAAAGAAATACATGCGCCTAAAAGCATGCAGTACTTTTTTTTTGGCCATATAAAATACACGTATAATTTTTCCTTAAAAAGTGGAAGCTCACTTTTAATTTCAGACCCAGGGTTTCATGGGCAATTCATTTTAGAACTAATCGTAGATCACGATTTTTATTATCGCTTTATCGCGAAAAAAAATTGACCCACTCTAATAGATATACATATGTATATCGATGTAAACCGGACATGGACTGTGTCTCTGGACATGGCCTCGCTGCCGTTGGCATGATGTTGAATCTAATCTAATTTTAACTCAAAAGTGCATGTCGATGCCAGCCTTGTTTGTGCATGAAATGCAACGCCGCAATTAAGTTAACAGCCAAAACAAGCTAAACATGTTTGCCCAAAGATAGTGGCAGCATCTTAGCATCGATGGTCCTCATCGTTGTCGCCGTCGTCGTTGTTGTTGTCGTTCCACTAACCATGGCCAAAAACCAACACACAAAACTAGCCACCAAACTATGGTCTGACGTAGAAAAATTGTAGAAAAAAAACTAAATGGGGGAAAAAAATAGCAATGTAGCAAGTAACTTTAACTTGTTGTTGTTTGTTGTGGATATTTTTAGACATTACGTTGCATTTGCGTTGTTTAAAAATAGTTGGTCCAGTCCACAAGAGGAGCCAACAGCATTTGAGCTGCGGCTGCGACTGCGCCTTGCATGGCATTTGATTTTGGCTTGGTGTGGCATGCGTGTGAGGCAAGCTCCGTCTTCAACTCCCCCTCTTCATTCCCTTCTCTCCCATCTCCATTCGGTTCGGACAGCAGATACTCGTAATGTGCTCTCCAATCGATGTGTACAACCATTTGGCTCTGTCTATAAATAACGCTTTGGTTTCTTCTAGAACAATTTTTCATGTTATGCACTGCAATCATGAGACTCTATAATATATTTATTGATATCGATATGTCGAACAGACGGCAAAAGATATTGCCTACAATTTGCCAGTAGAAACACTTAAATTCCCAAGGCATTAATTATATTAATTTTGCATTGTTAGCGTGCACTCAGAAAATTACTTGAATCAGATATCATCGTCGATTCCCAGCTAATTTTTTAAAATTATTAACAAATATTTAGGTAGTACTTAAATTTAGTATTAATCTGATATTCATCTTGTATGCCCAGTTAGTTTTTCAAATTATTAACAATTATTTAGATTATTCTAATCTAAGTAACAATTTAAATGTTAATAACAGCTGTATTTCTTATGTTAACATAGCAATCTAACATTCTGTTTTTCATAATTTTTATTTAACAGTTTTATCTATGTTAGATATTTTAACATCAGTTTAACATTCTTGCTAATGTAATTTAACAGTTCCGTCTATGTTAGATATTTGTGCTGCATAACTGCATAACATCAGTTTAACATTTTTGCTAATGTAAATTAGCAGTTTCGTCTATGTTAGATTTTTAAGTTAAGCATCAGTTTAACATTCTTGCGAATGTAATTTAACAGTTCCGTCTGTGTTAAATATTTAAATTTGAAAAAGTAAGGTAAAATTCGAAAATTCAATAAAATCAGCTGGAATAATCTTGTATTTATTTCAGTGTAAAACTAGGTTTCGGACGAGTACTGCGTGTTAAGATGCTATTGTGTAGCAAAAGACTTGCCTTGTATATTTAGTAGTGTAGTTAAGTGCATGGTTTTCTTACATTAGCCGCTTAAGGTTGCACATCTCTTTCTCTGTCTCACTCTTTCTATTTCTCTTTGTCTGTCTGTCTATGTAATTAAAGTGTTGCATATTTATGAAAGTCATGCATGCACACTGCACCTTAAAAGGGGCATTAATCGATGGTTCTATAAATAGGCTAAATGGACAACAACAAACTCAAAGAGGTTTAATGGCGTCTAATAAAGGCTCATTGGCATAATAGACACGTGCTGCAAAATGAATGCACCATGAAAGTGCCATGAGTACTCGTATCAATCAATCAAATTGTATGCACTTGAGGTCCATTCATAAGCAGCCAAAGGAGGCTGCTAACTAATGCCAACCATAATGTAGCCAGGCATCCTGCTGACTGTTAACTGCTACACTGTTGACTCGTAAATTACTGACCAACAGCACTAAGTTTGTTGCAAAATCTGATGATGATGATGGTGATGGCAGACAACCGTTTGTTGATGACAACAGCAACAACAACGACAACGGCAGAAAAAACTAAACACACAGACAACTCCCCAACGTTGCCGCCCTCCCATTGAAACAAGCAGACAGCCAATTAAAAGTGCCAGCCAAGTTAAGAGTCGAGTCCACAAGTTCTTTTAATAATAGCTTTAAATGGCTTTGCGCAATCAGATTACTTGCTTGCAGCTTTACCCGTTGAATTCCAACTAACTAAATGGCTCTAGGCTCTGGCCAAGCCAGAATCATCACAGAAATAACAAAATGAACTGCTAAAAAAAAAAAAACAGGAGAAATAAATGCAAAGAAGAACTCAGAATCAGAATCCCCCAGAGTCAGTTTCCACTGTCTGTTTGCATTCTAAGCCGAAGTGAAATTCAATAGAACTCTGGCAAAAGCCATTTGCAAGTTGCATGCCAGCAGATCAGACCAGGCCCATCTAGTATTGCGTCCTGTCTTCCCATTTCCCATTTGTCATTTGCAGTGTGCATGTTTCTATACCCTACAAACTGTCAAATGCGTGGGGTATATATGTTAAGAGACTAACCACAGCTTTGATCTGTGTTATTCTAATGGTTAAAAGTAAAGCCTACAACTCAGACAAAACTGGGCAGAAAAACTGAGTAAAAATAAAGGATAGAATGTAGAACAAATTATCTATTTCTTATATGTCTCTCAGCAGTTTTTGCTTGAAATGTCTGTCGCTAAGTGACCTGGAAATATTATTTAATTTTAAAAATCTAAACAACTATTGCAATGAATCTATAGCTTTGCACCTTAAAAAGGGCTGTTTATTATTTTCTCTAGTAAATTTACTACATTATGTGAATACCCTAAGTGTATTTTTTTCTCTCTCTCTCTCTCTCGCTCTCTCTCTCTCTCTCTCTCTCTCTCTCTCTCCCTCTCTCTCTCTCTCTCTCTCACTGCTCCCTCTGTTAAACACTAGACTAGTCAGGAATTTTTCAAGGCATTCTCTTAGTACAGCATGCTCTACTTTTGTGTTCTAACTTGCATTCCAACTGCAACTGAAACTGGCAGCTGGTGGTTGTTGGTTTGGACCAAGTGCCTAGCTATCCACTCACCTGGTGCAGTCTCTGGAGCTGGTCTCTGGTCTCTGGTCTTGGGGTTGTTGCTGTTGTTGTCACTGCTGTAAGCTATTCTTTTTTTCATGTTTATGCAAATGCTGTTTGGGGTTTATCTCTGTGGTTTGGGGCATTTCTGGCATTTGGTTATTCCTGTGCATGCACAAGAGTCCAACACGAGCTGTCACATCGTTGTATTTGTTGTGTGTGTGTGTACATAAAGAGGCATGTCCTTGTCCGCAAATTTCTGTTTTCACTTTTTTGCTATCTTGTCCCCACTTTGGCCACGTTTCAAGACTTAACACGCCCCCAGATGTCGTAGTGTTGCCATTGTTGTTGTTGCATTGAAATGAAAAGTTTTTTCAGCCTCTTTTTTGCCGGAAAATATTTTGCTGATGAGTTTCCTTTATCGCATTGACGCCAGCAAACAAATCGTGAGGGGAGCATAAAAAACCGCATTGAATGCTGAGACAAAAGCCCGCAAATGGCTTCGTTTCCACATAACCCACATAAAAGTTGTCTATACTTACAAATAATGCATGTACTTATGTATCTACGTAAATGTATCTATGCAAATGTATCTGGCTCAGTGTGTGTGTGTTTGTGTGTGTGCGATGCAACTATTAAGTTGTCTCTGTGTGTGTTTATATCTTTTCACAACACATTTTTTTATGCATTTTTTATGATGTCGTCGCCTCTCGCATGACACAAATTTTGGCCACGCTTTTGACATCTTCTCTTCTCTCTGTTGACACGAACTTCAAAAATGCCAATGCGACTGTTATATAACAAAATCTCTTTCACACACTTTAATTGTAATTACAGTTGCTCGAAAGAGCAGCATAAAAGGGAAAAGTTACATTAGAAGAGGTGGAAAGAAATAAATGACAATCCGTATCAGTTAGTTTTTTATTAAGGTCAATGTTAATGCCACGATGATATTAGCTCAACAGCAATTTCATTGATGATTTCCGCATTTGATATCGAATAACAGTTGCAGAAATAGAGATCGTAGCGAGATATTAAATACTGAATATTAGAAATAGTAGGTATTAAATACTGAATAGTTTGTTAAAAATATATTTATAATAATATATGAAAACAAAAGTAGAATTTCTGTCAGGCGACTAAATTGCTTCAAATAAATTCCAATTGATAATCACCAACCACGTTAAAATCGTTGCACATAAATATTAAATAAATTGCAACCACAACAACAATTTTAACAGAGTTCCGCAATTTTCGATTCGGAAGTGCAATTAAAATGGCATTTCAAACGTTCATAAAATGCATAAATAAATTCAATTTGTCGCTAAAACTGAGAGAGAAATATTTAAGGCAATCGGTGCATAGTATAAACAAGCAACAACAAAAATGGTGTATAAATTACAAAAGTATTTTCAATTTTCAGCACGAAAATTAAATAATAATTTGAATAGATAATTTAACAAAAAAAATTGTGCACATTTCATATTTGAAACTAATTGCATAATGATTTAATTACGCGCTCAGTAAAGCAAAAACGACTTAAAATTAAGTTTTAATAGAAAAATAAACAGAACAGTTATATCGATGATATAATACACTTTATGGAGACACAAGTATGTGCTGATAATTAATAATTTAATATTGAAATTGAACTGACCTTTTTACAGGGTATAATACTTAAAAAACCACATGTACTTAAAATTTAAACCCGTTTAAAAACTTTATTTAGACTTTATACCTGGACAAATGACTCAATTGAGGTGGAGCAAATCAAGTCAGTTGCTATAGGGGATTGGTGGAGAAATGCAAAGTGGGGTCGAGATGTGAGAGACACCCTCGCACGTGCCTCCTTTTGCCACCTGATTGAAATAAAATTTGATAGCCTCGCAATGGCCGTTTCCTTAATAAACCCAGCCATTTTATGGCTAGAGTTTAAAATTTTAGATATATATTATACTAACTACGAGTATGATGACTTCCTTTTTGCATTTATTAATTGATGTTGTTGTTTTCTATACAGCTGGTACTTCCGCAAAATCAAACGCATTGAGGCTGAGAAAAAACTGTTACTGCCAGAGAACGAGCACGGTGCATTTTTAATACGCGATTCCGAGAGCCGTCACAATGACTACTCGCTATCAGGTGGGTGTCACACATACTCTGGCATACTAATGTCATTTATTTTATAATTAAAAACAATTTAAATATGTAAAATGCATAATTACAGTGCGCGATGGCGATACGGTTAAGCATTACCGCATCAGACAATTGGATGAGGGCGGATTCTTCATTGCCAGACGCACAACATTCAGGTGAGAGTTCATTAACATACTCATTATAGTCAGATTCTTATCTATATATATTGCCAAACAGAACCCTACAAGAGCTTGTCGAGCACTATTCCAAGGACTCGGATGGACTGTGCGTCAATCTATGCAAACCATGTGTACAGGTAAGCTAATATTGAACTGATTTAATCACTTGTTAGTATGGAACTCATTGTATGCCTTATTGTTTATTCGTACATGCACTTAACATGCATTTAACATAACGTATAACATAGTGTCGCTAACATCAACAACATTAACATAGCATTAACATATCACAATACATTCATTTCATTGTTATTGTTATGTATTTATCCATTATTTCATAATTTACAAATACTTAACAAAAACGATTTCAAATTTTTTCTTTTTATATATTTCTTGTATTTGTTTCTTTTTATTAATATACTAACTAACCAAATTATATAAAATACCAAAATACTTACAAATAAAAGACAAATTCATTTTCGGGTATTTTTGAGGTAGGATTTTGTATTAAACGTTAACGTTAATCTCTGTTCATGTGTGTATGTGTGTTAACCACTGCCAGAAACCACAATCACGCCAAAAAAAAATTTATAAATCAAAATAAACAGACCAACAACAAATCCCATTCATTTCATTAACTTTAAAACAATTCCATAATAGCCAAAGTACAAAGTGCAATCAGATGACTAACAAAACAAATCATTTAAAATTAGTGTCATAAATTTTAGACTAACTAAAATTGCACATTTTATTTAATATCTTCATTTAAAATATTAAAGAAGTAGTTAAATATCAAGAAAAATAATTTCACACGATTTTAATAACGCCTGAAATTTAAACAAGAAAAAAATTCTAAAAGTCAGCGCTTTAAGCTCTATAAAAGTTTTTAATTACTTGTTTTGGCCCAAGTTTCTGCTTATAAATTAATTATTATAAACTTATGAATTAAATATTATAGTTTGGCGTGCGAATGCACTGTTAAATTTATTGCATACAGCAAATCGCGTGTCTAACAAGTTAATTCATGCAAAAGCTCTGTGAAGGGCAAACAAATTGCACAATTATTTCAAAGTTCAAACAATGCACTTTCAAATTTGAAGCGCTCTTGTGACTCAGCGACTGCAAGCGACACAAGAAAATTACAAGTTTAATTAATTTAAATTCAACTATTTTGTTGCACTTTGACTTTGACGTTGAGATCAACAATGTTTAGCCAAATTACAACGTTAATTACTGTTAACATCTTCGCTCTTTTTACCCACCACACAATTAACAATCTAACAACCGCAACCGCAACACCAAAATAATTTGTACATATTGCCTAAATGTATGCAACAATAATCCATTCAACAATTGGCACAATCATCGAAACGAGCCTAAAAACACACACAGAAAAATAAATGTAATAGATTAAAGCCTTAAAGTTTTGTAATGCTTTATTCATTGACTAATTGACTTATTTATTCACTTTAATTTATTGTTTAAACAACGATAACTCATAGATTGAGAAACCTGTGACCGAGGGCCTATCACATCGAACACGCGATCAATGGGAAATCGACAGAACATCGTTGAAATTCCAACGCAAACTTGGATCCGGACAGTTTGGAGATGTCTGGGAGGGACTGTGGAATAACACAACTCCCGTGGCGATTAAAACTCTTAAATCAGGCAAGTCAAATTATAATCAAACATAAATCAGTTAGTAGCAATAACTAATTATCGCTGATTTTTTTCTTAACAGGCACTATGGATCCCAAGGACTTTTTGGCCGAGGCTCAAATCATGAAGAAACTGCGCCACACAAAGCTTATTCAATTATACGCTGTCTGCACCGTCGAGGAGCCCATCTACATTATTACGGAGCTGATGAAGCATGGTTCCCTTCTGGAATATCTGCAAGGTATAAAGCATATCTGAGTTGAATAAGTTTATGTGCATATACAATATATTCTAACAAAATTTACGACACAACAAACAATTTCACACATTTAATACAAGTAAAACGTGATAACATTAAATGAATTCTTCGAATAAAATAAATATGCACATTTGCTTATATTCTGAAATTATAACAAAATATCTTTATAAATTTAATTTAACGCTTGCATTAACCAAATTAAGCAAACATCAACATGAACACCTCAACCAATGCCCGCCAACGTCTGCTTCCATCATGTCATTCAAATGTCTTATGAAAATGTGTGTTTTTTAATATCTTTTAGCAATTGCAGGCAAAGGTCGTAGTATCAAAATGCAAACGCTCATTGATATGGCTGCCCAAATAGCCGCTGGCATGGCCTATTTGGAGTCCCAGAATTACATCCACAGAGATTTGGCAGCCCGAAATGTGCTCGTCGGCGATGGCAATATCGTGAAGATTGCCGATTTCGGTTTGGCTCGGTAAGTTATAAATTGAACCACCCATCTGTATATATGTTACCATAACAAATGTTTTGTCTTTGACAGACTTATCAAAGAGGATGAATATGAGGCACGTGTCGGAGCTCGTTTCCCCATTAAATGGACTGCGCCAGAGGCGGCCAATTACAGCAAATTCTCAATCAAATCAGATGTATGGAGCTTTGGCATTTTACTCACCGAACTGGTCACCTATGGACGTATTCCCTATCCAGGTACGTTAACCAAACACACTCATAGTTTATTTCGCAGCTTGGTATTTATTTTCTTAACTTTATGCAGGCATGACCAACGCCGAAGTATTAACTCAGGTTGAGCACGGCTATCGTATGCCGATGCCACCCAATTGTGAGCAGCGGCTGTATGAGATAATGCTGGAGTGCTGGCACAAGGATCCGATGCGCAGACCCACATTCGAGACACTGCAATGGAAGCTGGAGGACTTCTACACATCCGACCAGAGTGACTATAAGGAAGCGCAGGCTTACTGATAAATGCTTTATGCGCCCGCTGGCAAACGCAGCAGCTGCAATAAGGTGGCGCCAGGTGGCGCTGCAGCTGGCCAAGTGGAGCAAAGCAAATATGTTAAAACAGATGCATAAACGACGACGACGACGAAGACGATGGCGCCAATCACCCCAACACGGACAATTCTTATTTAGTTACTTACTTCAGTTTTGCACAGATTTTCTACCGCATTATAAAAGAAAAACAAAACAGAATCCCATACTTTATGGGCTGAATGTATGTTTAGGCATCAATATAGGAATTACTTACATGTTATTAATGTTTAAGCAGCAAATTTTAGTGTTTAATGCAGTGTGCTAAAAAGTAGGAGGAGAAGGAGAAGAAGCAAGTATGTGTAATAATTCTATTTGTATTATGATTACAAAAACGTTTTCTTTAAATACATGTATATCGCCAATTACATATGTGGAAATGAATTATGTTTATATATAAATACGGATTAATACATATATATATATACATATAAAAATCGAATGTATTAACAGATGTATTTATACAAAATCACATGGCTTGGAAGAAGCATGTGTAATGATTATTTTTGTATTTTAATTAGAATGCATTATTTTGTTTCTTTCAATACATTGTAACGACAAAATTCTGCGAAATGTTTGAAAGCTGATCAAACATCTACATATAAATATATATGAAAACGCATAAAGTCACAGTTTATATAGGATCTTCAAATATACATATATCTATATGCATACATTTCTTTTTAGTTAATAGCCATTATTAACGATATTTAAATACATATACATATTTATGCTTTTAGTTAAAACATTATGTGTCTTACCTTATATATATATTCAACAGAACACACACTCAACATAATCAACGACATATATGCTTTATCTGTATCATTATCGTGTAATCTTAAAAGAAACAAAAACAACACACAAATACCAGAAGAAAAGTGCTAGCAAAGAGAAAAGATAAGAAAAGAAAAGAAAAAAGTAATACTAATGCAATGCAATAAAGTAAAATCCATATTATTAATGTTATACATTTTAATTGTAATTTTTAATCATTAAATTATATATTTAAAAGTATACACCGCATACACACATATTTACACACACATACACAAATCCATGTACATTTAGAACAAAAACATCAAAATAAAAATTTATTATCGTAATTTATAAAACAAAATGAACGACATTTAATCAACAATTATTCATTTGCTAAAATGTTTATTTATAATTTTTTTATTTGGTTTGCTTTTTGGTGAGTATTCGTTTTATTTGATTTGTATATTTTGTTTCAGTTATAAAAGGAAGTGCAAAACCATTTTTTAATAATTTATATACCTAATCTACGTACGTCTATACCAAGAAAGCATGAGTTGAAGGCTGATTTTATAATGCTAAACTTAGTCATAATTATGAGTTCTCTTTTTAACTAGAATCCGTTTGCTTCTCTACTTAAAAAATTGCACAAATTAATGATAATAAAATCAACTGTAATCAAGAATAATGAAAGAAGTATATCTCATTATTTGAAATTTTGCATTTGTAATTAGATAAAAATTCATATAAAATATGTATGTATGTAATCAAATGAAATATTCTTTGAAAGGAATTCCGAATAAACAAAAATATACCATGTATAACGATTGCAATAACTATTAATAACAATTTCTATTAATACACATATAAAATGTAAGTAAATACTATAATATGCAACACACACACAATTTGATGATATAATAATAATAAAACAAAGCATATGTATGTACGTATTTTATATAAGGCGACTGCTTTTGATCTTTATATACGGCTGTTAGCCCCTAAACGTACATATATGGGCGTGTGAAGCCGAAAGTGGTCAAAAGTTGATTGAATTTGGTCAATACGAGTTTTATTTTTTGTTATTGTCATTTTGTTTGAATCAAAAAAAAAAAAACAAAAAGAAAAACGCATTGAAAGCCCTGCCTAAAATGTCGTCTGAATGTATTGTATTGTTGTTTTTTTGTTGCTGTTGTGTCTGACTGATATGTTCCTCTCTTCCCCATGACATTGGGTGTGCCACCCTAAATGGCTGCAACTGGCCAATGCTGACAAACAAAACAAAAAACCAAAAAAAAAAACAAAACAAAAAACCAAAAAAAAAAAACAAAACAAGCGGATCAGACGAGCGTACTCGACAGTAGGATGATATAGTTTATGATATAGTATGCCGATTTGAACCAAATTTTGTCAGGGTGTAAAAGACCAACATTAATGAATATTTTTTCAGTTTGGGTACGATATCTTATAAAACATAAAAGTTTTTCATACTAAAACATAATTTTCGACTGAGCGTCTCTATGAAAGCTATATAATATAGTGAACCGATTTAAACTAAATTTGTTCAGCATGTATAATACCATCTCAGATGTATATTGTGTTAAGTTGGTTGTGATATCTCAAAAATCCTAGAAGTTTTTCATACAAAATCTTCATTTTTTGGGGTCTGTCACGCCTCCTTCAACATGTGGCATACTTTTCACAAACCTAATATACCCGCACAGGGTATAAAATAACAAAAAAAAACAATGCCAATTGATGACGATTCCGTTTCCAAACATTTGTGGGTGAGTCAGTCAAGCAGAGTCAATTGTTGATTTCATTTTTTTGTTATTTACAGTCGCTGATTAATTCGGGCATAAACTACAATACACACTTGTGTGTGCGTCTCACTTTGATACTGGCTATAATTACCTTATAAGGTAAACGACTGCGGCAACAGCTGTTTTTGGGGTGTTTTTTCTTTCAGCTTGCAATCGATCGAACTTGAAAAAAAAGCCGGTAAAAGGGGCGTGGTGACGTCAGTTCCTGGGCTGATAAGACGTCGAGTCCCGCATGTCCAAAAAATATCAGAACCCGCAGTTACAAAAACAATAAAACATTTGTTTATCAATGACTTCCTGCAAACTGAGTATTATATCTCCATTCGGTCTTTTGTTTATATTTGGCTGGAAATCAAACATCTTAGTAAGCGTCTTATCGATGGAAATCCCTCGATGAATGCTTCAACAATTCGAATCATCATCTTTATGATTCACACAAATTTCTATTAAATACTAATAATAAATAAAAACTAGTTTCAACGTATTTCAGTTCTTCATCGCTTTTTATTGTTTTTAAGCGGGTTACAAATACTTTTTGTTTTTTATGGTAATGTGTAATACATATATTGTATTTTTATAGGAATGTTGAATGATTAATGCCGAATATATAAATATTAAAATTACCAATATATGTGCGTATGAACTCGTGAATTTCGATAGAACACAAATAGGGCTAAATTGCTTATGTGTAATATGTATGTTTATCGTATAAAATTGTTATAAAAAAAATGTAGTTTATCTTTGTTATTGTTGCTGTTGTTGTTGTTTTTTGAGCTTAAGAACTGTTTGTATTGATGCCTCAGAGCCTCTTTCATCTACCCTATTCTAATACAAAGGGAATAGATGTTTGTTTTTTTGGAGGAGGAGAGCTGTGAGGCACAACACAGACAGGACCACGCCCAGCGTCAGCTTAGAAACATTTGCGGTGCACAATGGATGGACCGGACTCATCGTATTCCTGCTTCGAGATCCACATCTGTTGGAATGTGGACAGCGAGGCCAAAATGGAGCCACCGATCCAGACGGAGTATTTACGCTCTGGTGGCGCCACAATCTTAATCTTCATGGTGGACGGAGCCAGGGCAGTGATTTCCTTCTGCATACGGTCAGCAATGCCCGGATACATGGTGGTGCCACCGGACAGCACAGTGTTGGCATACAAATCCTTACGAATATCCACATCACACTTCATGATCGAATTGTAGGTAGTCTCATGAATGCCACAGGCTTCCATGCCCAGGAACGAGGGCTGGAACAGTGACTCGGGGCAGCGGAAACGCTCGTTGCCAATGGTAATCACCTGACCATCGGGCAGCTCATACGATTTCTCCAGCGATGAACTGGACGCGGCTGTGGCCATTTCCTGCTCAAAGTCCAGTGCCACATAGCACAGTTTCTCCTTAATGTCACGCACAATTTCACGCTCGGCGGTGGTGGTGAAGGAGTAACCACGCTCCGTCAGGATCTTCATCAAATAGTCGGTCAAATCGCGTCCGGCCAAATCCAGACGAAGGATGGCGTGGGGCAGGGCGTAGCCCTCATAGATGGGCACGGTGTGAGTGACACCATCGCCAGAGTCCAAGACAATGCCCGTGGTGCGACCGGAGGCGTACAAGGAGAGCACCGCCTGAATGGCCACATACATGGCCGGAGTATTGAAGGTCTCGAACATAATCTGCGTCATCTTCTCACGGTTAGCCTTGGGATTCAGCGGTGCCTCAGTCAGCAGGACAGGGTGCTCCTCGGGAGCCACACGCAACTCATTGTAGAAGGTGTGATGCCAGATCTTCTCCATGTCATCCCAGTTGGTCACAATGCCGTGCTCAATGGGATATTTGAGGGTGAGGATGCCACGCTTCGACTGCGCCTCATCACCCACATACGAGTCCTTCTGTCCCATGCCCACCATCACTCCCTGATGACGGGGACGACCCACAATCGAGGGGAATACGGCACGGGGTGCGTCATCTCCGGCAAAGCCGGCTTTGCACATGCCGGAACCGTTATCGACAACCAAAGCGGCAACCTCTTCGTCACACATTATGCTGTAGATTAGTTTTAGTTTCTGTAATTGTAAGAAGACACAACCAATGAATATTGTACACTGAAATCTCAAACTCAGACTGAATCTGAATCAGACTCAGACTCAAACTCTGACTCTGACTCAAGTCCAGACAACACAACGCACACGCACAAAGAAAGATTGAGTTATTACCTTTTAAGGAAATATAAGAGACGAATGAAGTTTTTTTCAGGTTCTCGGAATATACCGCTGCGCAAACTTTGCACAATGACTGACGCTTCACAATTGAACCGACGCCTACTTATTTAAAAAAGTGGTTGAATTTCACTGCTGCCAACGTAACTATTTTCTAGCTAGGTCTGGCTATTTTCAGCGCTCGTTTGCTAGAAAAATTTGCCACCCTGCTAAATTTTCCGATCTGGCAACATGTACCACTGTTATCAAATTGCAAAAACAGTTGCAATTTGCAACTGTAAAAATTCAACTTTTTTGGATTATTTTTAATATTGAAGATTGAATTTTTTAGATTATTGCAATATTTTTGATAGGATTTTATCGTTTAAAAAAGTTTTTTTTTAATTAAATATGTAACTGATTTAGTATTTATTAATTACCAGATGTTCTGGTACATTTTAGGTTTAAAATTTACCGACGTTACTCCTCATTGGTATTTTGCTCCTCACTTAACACCTGCGAACGCGCACAGCTTAAATATTATTAAGTTTTTTTAGCCTTAAACTAACCATTTCAAATATAGTACCGCAACTAAAACCGTAACCGAAAGAACCGAAACGCTTGTACCGGTTCGGTTGTATAAAAGTTGCTAAATCAACATGCAACTGTCATAACTTGATCAAAACCTAACCGATTTTCAAGCGAAATATCATTTTGTTCATGATTTGGCCTCTAAATTGATTCTGCATTTAAATTTTTTTCATCTAAAAAATTTGATATATTTTCGATCCTAAGCCATCTGTGATCCAATTTTCCATATATACCCCTTGACATTTTTTCAAAAACTTTGATCTCTCATAACTTCATCAAAACTCAACTGATTTTTGAACGGAATGTCAATTTTTTCATGATTTGGCCCCTAAATTCAATCTGCATTTAAATTTTTATCATCTAAAAAATTTGATATATTTTCGATCCTAAGCCATCTGTGATCCAATTTTCCATATATACCCCTTGACATTTTTTCAAAAACTTTGATCTCTCATAACTTCATCAAAACTCAACCGATTTTCAAACGGAATGTCATTTTTTTCATGATTTGGCCTCTAAATTCAATCTGCATTTAAATTTTTTTCATCCAAAAAATTTGATATATTTTCGATCCTAAGCCATCTGTGATCCAATTTTCCATATATACCCCTTGACATTTTTTCAAAAACTTTGATCTCTCATAACGTCATCAAAACTCAACCGATTTTCAAACGGAATGACAATTTTTTCATGATCTGGCCTCTAAATTCAATCTGCATTTAAATTTTTTTCATCTAAAAAATTTGATATATTTTCGATCCTAAGCCATCTGTGATCCAATTTTCCATATATACCCCTTGACATTTTTTCAAAAACTTTGATCTCTCATAACTTCATCAAAACTCAACTGATTTTTGAACGGAATGTCAATTTTTTCATGATTTGGCCCCTAAATTCAATCTGCATTTAAATTTTTATCATCTAAAAAATTTGATATATTTTCGATCCTAAGCCATCTGTGATCCAATTTTCCATATATACCCCTTGACATTTTTTCAAAAACTTTGATCTCTCATAACTTCATCAAAACTCAACCGATTTTCAAACGGAATGTCATTTTTTTCATGATTTGGCCTCTAAATTCAATCTGCATTTAAATTTTTTTCATCCAAAAAATTTGATATATTTTCGATCCTAAGCCATCTGTGATCCAATTTTCCATATATACCCCTTGACATTTTTTCAAAAACTTTGATCTCTCATAACGTCATCAAAACTCAACCGATTTTCAAACGGAATGACAATTTTTTCATGATCTGGCCTCTAAATTCAATCTGCATTTAAATTTTTTTCATCTAAAAAATTTGATATATTTTCGATCCTAAGCCATCTGTGATCCAATTTTCCATATATACCCCTTGACATTTTTTCAAAAACTTTGATCTCTCATAACTTCATCAAAACTCAACTGATTTTCAAACGGAATGTCAATTTTTTCATGGTTTGGACTCTAAATTCAATCTGCATTTAAATTTTTTTCATCTAAAAAATTTGATATATTTTCGATCCTAAGACATCTGTGATCAACAGGGTGGCAGCCCTTGGACCAGATCTCTAGCTGATTGTCAATTTTGAAAATCTTCTAACAAACGAGCTCTGTGAATAGCCAGAGTTAGCTATAAAATAGCTAAGTTGACAGCAGTGCCAACACTAGAGTGAACAGCTGCTCAAGCCACCGAACAAAACCGCTGTTTGTTTATAATAATTCTTTTTTCATTTTGTGCAATTATTTGTTTAACAAAAATACATAATTAGTAAATAACAGAAGCTATCGATATATATTGTGACTAACATTGCTCATCTCTAGTCTAATCACTTGAGCTGCCCTCCAAATCACCACCTACCCAATTGCGGCATTCCCTCATATTTTGGATAAACTCTGTTCACTCTTATCAACATGGTTGACATTAATTTAGAATGTGTAGAGTTAATCGAGCCACGATCTACAACATCCACAGAGCAACAGCAACAACAGTATCTGGAAGCAGTGCGCATTTTGTTAGTGCTGCTGGAGAATGTGCTGAGCCAACCAAACAATCACAAGTTTCGCACCATTCGCCTAGAGAACAAAGCGATCAAAGAGAAGCTGTTGTGTCTGCCGGGAATTGAGTCACTGCTCTCTGCCATTGGCTTCAAACGCACGCCAAGCTCCAATGCACTTACATTGGCCAGTGAGGTGTCCCTGCAGCACATTCAACAGTATAGGGACGCACTGAGAAAGCGGCGGGAGGCGTGGCTTAGCGGCTCAATGAGTGAGTAAAACTGGTATTTTTGTATATATAGTATATATGTTGAAATTTATTTGTATTTCTTTGTTTAGGTCCGATTGAGACACATGCAAAACCCGCGGAAATGGCAGCTGCCTGTGCAACGCCTTTGTTTATTAAGCCTTCAGTGCCGTATCGACAACGCATTAGCTTTCCACGTGTCCTGGTAAGTGCATTCCATTCCATTTTTAATATTTAACATGGCCATTAACAAACTCCTCTTACAGCGCACCTCTAATCGCTTTCTGCAATCCCTGGAACTGTACAGCGATGCGGTAATGCAGTATGAGGATCAGGCGCTGCTGGCCAGCGGTCTAAGCCTCATACCCGTGGATGCACTAACGTCTAATGCCACCGAGAAGCTCCTGGCAATGCAGGAAGCCATTGCCACGGGCGAGAGCCAAGAGAAGGAGCCTTGCATACGCGATTTGTTGCTGGTTGAGCTGGTCAATTGGTTCAAAACCGAATTCTTCAAGTGGGTAAATAAGATACCATGCAAGGTGTGCGGCAGTGAGGACGGAAAACTGCGTCGCACCCAAACCGAAGGTGATGTGCGCGTCGAGGTGACTCTCTGCTGTGGCCAAGAGACCAAATTCTATCGTTACAATGACATTTCTCAGCTATTGGTGTCACGCAAAGGTCGTTGCGGTGAATTCGCCAATTGCTTTACATTCCTATGCCGTTGCTTGGACTACGATGCACGTCTGGTGCACTCGCACTTTGATCATGTGTGGACTGAGGTGTATTCCGAGACGCAAAACCGTTGGCTGCATGTCGATCCCTCCGACAATGTGGTGGACTCACCGCTAATGTATCAGCATGGCTGGAAGCGCAGCATTGACTACATATTTGCCTATTCCCGTGATGATGCCCAGGACGTCACCTGGCGATATACCAATAACCATCGCCAAATCTTGCTAATACGCAAACTCTGCTCTGAAAAGGAACTAATCGAAACATTGAATGCGATTCGCACAAAGCGACAGCAATTTGTGAGTGGCGAACGCAAAAAATTCCTAAGTCAGCGAAACATGTTTGAGGTCATCTCAATGACCCTGGAGCGGTATGCATTTTTTGAATACTATCTACTCATTGTTTATTAAACTGCAGTTTTTTAAATTCTTGAAACTACGCAGCACGCCAACGGAAAACGAGCTGAAGGGCAGAAGCTCCGGCAGTTTGTCGTGGCGACAGTCGCGTGGCGAGCACACATTCACCAATGTGAGTCATCAAATACTAATTGTTATTGTCTATATGATCAGACGATTTGTACATTATTTAATTGCAGATTTTTGTGTTTACGCCAAATGACAGTGAACTTGAGCGGCGTCAATTTAATTTGCGCTACAGCTGCGCCAACGATACGTATGAGCGATATACCAAAGGTTTAATGCGCCACAACAACAAATGTATCTAATCTAATCAATATTGATGAGCGTTCACTTTCCTTTTTATAGATGGCGAACGCTTGAATATACTCGAAACCTACAAGACTTGGCAGAGTGCGCAATTTGCTTCGAAGAACATATTTCGCAAAGTGGAACACGACTGGAAAGTAACATATTTGGCAAGATTAGGTAGCTACAAACACAGCTTTCTATTTATTAAAATATTAACGCACTTATTTCCAGAGGATACGGACAGCGCTGAAATCACTTGGAAATTTGATTTTAGTAAATCAAAGCTTAAAGTTAAATCCTACAATCTTATATTCGATACGAGAACTTTTGGCGAGGGCAAAGTTGATGTGCAAATCGAAACTAGTAATGGCAGCAACTCCATTGAAGACGCAAATGAATTCCAGATTGTGGCCAAACTGAGTAATGGTGTGTCCTGGCAGCATGCACAGCTCTTTAGACAGGCCCTTAATTCAAGGGAATACCCTTTTGAACTGCAAGTTGTACTGCACTAGCAGTAGAATTCCATAAAAAGCTTTTATTATATACAATTCTAAACGATCAATTGTAAATAAGTCAACTATATACGTATTTGTATACATTGTGCAAAGGTTTCAGTGAAACATTTTAAATTATAAAGTCACAAACTTGCGAACTAAAAAACTATATTTTTAATTCTTCAGGTGTGTGATAGGAAATATAAAATTGCATTTACAGCTTAAAGTAATATATATAAAAAACTAAACTACAATTCACTATTAACTAATTCGAACCATTGTCTCATGGCTTCACTGAGGACAAGCGGTAGTTGATTTAAATCCCGTACAATCACATAATATGGAAACGGAAAATTGTCCAAATAGGAGTTAATTTTAACCGAACCATCCGCATTCACTTCCACATGTTGTATATCAAGAATTGAATTCTGAAATGTAGTTGACAATAAGAAATTAATTTGCTTTTATATAAATTAAGTTTGCATACCTTATTATCGGGATTATCAATGATAATGTAAACGATGAAAATTCGCTGTAAACGAGCCAATTTGATGGCATTTTTGACCTTCTGGTTTCCCTCGCTGAATATATTACGTCCATCGCTCAAGACCAGCAGCAGATTCTCGAATAAACCATTGTCACCACCGAGTCCGCTCTCCTCGATGTTCACGGTGCGTATAAAGTCGAGCAGACCCGCAATTTTAGTTTTATCCTGTGCAAAATTCAGTGCGCTAACCAAACGTGGTCCATCAAACTGTTCCGTATGATTCAGGATTATTTTTGGAGCTTCTCCGAATGACACAATGCTCAGACGACCACTTTCAAGAAGCGTTAGAGCCTGCGAAACCAAGGAGATGGCCTCCAGGGTCAGTGTTTTGGAATTGTTATGATGCATCGACTTGGAATCATCGATGGCTATGGTAATCTTATAGTCACGCTGTGCCGGCTTTGTGCGACGCAACCAGATCTTATCCTTGCGGAACTGCGATGCTATATATGGTATGATCTTCTTCATGTTGATGCGACGTCCAGTGCGATAGTCGCCCTTGAGACGTGTACACTTCGTCGGCTCCAAGATAAGACGCAGTTGTTCGCACAGCTCTCGGGCATTTTGTGTCATGCGATTCGAAATGCTCGACCAACTCTCGTAATCCTCGTGCTGTGGCAGCGTCTAGAAAAGCATGAAAGGATTAGTGATAAGCTTAACTGGTTTATCGGATGCAACTTACAACATTTGCGTTGGTCAACTGCTGTTGATACATTTGACGCAGCTCAATTTGCTCCGCTGTGCTCAAATCCTGTGCATGTGTGCTCTTATCCAGCAGTAGCTCAGTGCTGTGATTGATAAGGATAAAGATATTTAATATATACTTAAGTTTGGCTGCTGAATTTACTTACTTGCTGTGCGCAGTGGTTTCAGCACTACGTGGAACTGTCATTGTAGGCACCACTTCGCCTTCGATTTCCATTTGCTCGAGCGGCGTCTCCAGACGTTCCTTGGACTGTTCTGTTTTTGAGGGTTTCTCTGACTTTTGGTCCGTCTTTTCAGAGCTTAGTTGCTCTAGCTGTGCGTCATCTTCTGGGTTTACTGTTGGCTCCTCCGTTTCCATCAGTTCATCAGCATTTTCGGCATCTGCATTCTCTTCGTCCTTTTTCTCCTCATCCTCCTGGTGTGTAATTTGCTTGGATTGCTCTTCGGTGGCATTGTCTAAAGTGGTTTTATCGCTGCTCTTTGGCTCCTTTACATGCTGATATTCCTCGGCCTCCGCATCCTGTTCCGCTTGATCCTGTTGCTCGCTTTCATTCTGCTTGGACTCCTTAAGTTGATCGATCGTCTTCAGCTGCTTCAGTTTGTTTTGCTCCGCTTCACCTGTATAAAAGAGAGTGGTATTACAGATCTGTAGGAAAGAGGGAAATATACGAAAGTAGTTACCTAGCGTACGTTCCTCATTGGTGCGTCCTTGTTTACGCTTCTCCTGTGTCTGCTTTTCATTCTTTCGGTCCTCCTGCGAAACTGTTTCCTTGGTCTCCGCAACGCCTTGATGACCGCCATCATTTGTCTATAAATTAAGCAATAAAGAGTTAAATTCATGGTCAGAATTTAGAATTAAAGATCCAAAGAATTACATCATTTTCGGCCTGTCCAACACCATCCTTCTCTTCGCCCGTCTCCTGCTCATCCATCTTCTGGTCCTGCTTGACATCTTCGTCCTGTTGCTGCTGCACCTGATCCGCCGAGCTGTTTTGTTCGGTATCGGGCACAGATTGCACATTCTCTTCCTTACTGGACTTGTCCTTTGATTGTGTGTGTTGTTCGGGCTTCTCTTCCCGTGCCTCTTCCTCTGTCGGTGTCTCCTCTTTCTGCTCTTCCTCGTCCTTATCGAGTTCGCCTCGTGTTTGGGTCTCTGGCTCCGTGTTTTCTTTCTCTTCTTCTGCGGCAGCTTCTTCGTCTTCTGCATCATCTTTGCCATTCTGAGTTGTGTCCTTCTCAGTGCCTGTCTCTTCGGCATCAGAGTCGCTGTCATCATCGGGTTCGGGCTGATCCTCCTTGGATGCTTCTTCGGCGGCTTCCTCCTCTGGCTCCTCGGCCGTCTGCATATTCTCCTTCATGGCATCGATGTCAAATGGATTCTCATCATTCGCTTCGTCGGCTTCGTTGTCATGACCCTCGTCCACGTTGTTCATATCGCCTAAATCCATTTCCTCCGGCTCTGGTGGCTCTTCCAGTTCATTGTGCATGGCATTGGTTTGCTCCTCATCGAGTTCTGGCTCCTTCATGTCGTCAATGTCCTTGGCCTGCTCCTTGCGCTTATCCTCGCCACTTGGCTCATTTGTCGCATCCAGGCCATCCTTCTCATGCTCATCCTTGCCCTCCTCTTTGGCAGCATCGTTTTTGGAGTCCAGATCGTTATGCTCATCCTTCTCATCCTTGGTGCCCTTGCCCTGATCCTCTTCATTCATATCGGGCTCCTCTTCCTCCGGCTGCTTTTCCTCATCATCGCCCCAAATCTGCTCATCCAGCTTCTCGGCGCCATCTTCAGTTTCGCCCATTTCCTTGTTGAGCTCGTCCTCGTCTTCAGATTCGCCACTATCATCTTCCTCTGGCTTGTCCACATCCTGCATTTTGGCATCGAAATCATCGCTCATCTCAATGCCCTTTTCCTCCTTGCAGTCGGGATCCTCTTTGTCATCCTCATCCTTGCGATCCTCCGGTCGCTTGGCATCGTCCAGCTGATCCTCGGACTCAATCTTATCGGAGGCATCATTCTCGCCAGTGCCATCTTCTAATCCAAAGCCCTCGCCATTCTTTGAGTCCTGCTTGGACTGTCCCTCCTCGTCCTGCATCAGATCCGGCGGCACACAGAATCCCTTGCTGCCAATCTCCACAAATGCGGTCAGCATAATGGACAGCATCTTGGCCGAGATTCGGTGGGTGCCCAGCTGTTGGAGCAGCATGTAATCGGCCAGCAATTGATACTGCTCCAGCACAGGCAACAAGGCAACCGCTCGACGCAGGCAGAGCAACTTTTCCTGGCTGGGATCGGCATGTTTTAACACCAACAGCACATTGGAGAGCTTGCCCAGAGTGCGTGGCATGCCCAGAAGTTGCCAATCCGCATCCAGTTGACCTGTCAGATGCTGCTTTAGATGCTGTTCCCTCAGCTCGTTGACTTGCTCCTCCTCCTGCTCAGTTTCCTTGGCCGGCTGCTTGCCATGCTCCTTGTAAATCTTCTGCAGCGCCAAGAGCACGCCATGTGCAACATTTGCCAGCTCTGCATCCACATTGGTTAGCTCAATGGGCTCCACATCGGAAGCAGCAGTAGTTGTCAATGCTGAAGTGCCCTCCAACGTGGTCAGCAGTGTCAGGAGCGGCTGTGCCAGCGGCAAGTGCTCCTCATGTCCATTCTCCAGCTGTGACAGAGTCTGCTTAATGTTCCCTATAATCTTCTGATAGCTAAGCTCGTATTGTTGCAGCTTGTGACTGTCCAGGAACTCCAGCTTTGTGCGCTCTAGCTCTTGCAGCAGCACTTGACTGCTCCGCAGGATTAGGCCACACAGTTCCAGCAGCTCCTCCAGACGCAGCTGCTGACGGCAGAGCAAGACACTATTCTCGCTGTTCTCCTGGCCGGGAGCACAGTGGAGCAGCAGCTGCCACTGCCGGAGCACGTACTGAATCTGGCAGAGATTGTGCTTCAGCTGGACACAGGCATCCGCATTGCGGGAGAAGCAAAGTTGCTCGATCTTCGCCTGCTCTGGCATCACAATATCCGCCAGCTGACGCAGTTGCTCCAATGCCTGGCGCAGCTCATGCAATTCCCGAGTGGAACTGGATAGCTGCTCCCGCTGCTGCTGGACGAGCAGAAACATGTCCACAGCGAAACCCTTAATGCGCTCAATATTCGGTGGTCCCAGCTCCGACAGCGGCGTCAACATGATGTTCTGCAGCAGCTTCAGCTTGAAGACGCTCTTCATGTAGTAAAGATCCAGCTGCTGGTTGTGTTGCCGCCAACTGGGATGCAGAGATGGCAGCATGGCTTTAATGCTAAACGGAGGCAGCTGGAAGTTCTCGAATTCCGTGCGCAGTGAGAGCTCCATGAGTCCGGTCTTGTAGCTCAAACCCAGACGGGATAGAGTCTTGAAGAGATCGGTCAATGCCTTGCGCTTCTGTTGCAAGATCTGCTTGGCCTGGAGCTTCTGTTGTGGTCGCTCCTTGCTGCGATCTACGTTCAGACTACGCAGCTGCTCACATCTCTCCAGCTGCACATCCACCAGGTCATCCAGTTCCGCTATCAATGGAGCGTAGTCCGTATTGGAAAGTGTTTCCCGCACAATGTTGCGGGCGGTGGAGAAGTGCTTGCCCAGACGCTGCAGGATTGGCGCATTCTCGACAAGATCCGCAACCTGTGCCTGGTATTTGTGACGCAGCTGCTCGCTGGCCACAAAGTGTTGACTGTCCAGGGGAATAGTCTTCTTTTTCTGCTGCTTATCCATGCTGTAATCCTTGACTGTGGCATCTTTGGGCTGGAAGACCTCACTGATCTTCTGCTCCAACAGCAGACGATATTCCTTGAGGAACTTGTTCAGATTGCGATGCACACTGGCCACATTGTTGCGCATACTGAAGTAGCTGAGATCCTTGTTGTAGCTCTGGATCTTCACGAATTCCCGCAACTTCTTCTCAATGGGAGCACGGCGAATCTTCACGGTATCGGTTACCTCATTGGAGAACTGCGCGAAATACAATTGCAGATTGTGCAAGGCGGCAATTAGCGGTTGCAGTTGTAGATTCATCTGCTTGCCACCGCGCTCCATGTTGTGCAGATACATCTCGAAGCCGTGGAGCAGCTGGAGCCGCACATGGAAATCTCCGTAGCAGGAGGCCTCCACAAACTGACGGAGAGTACGAATCAACTCGGGTAAATCGGCGCCAGCTTGCAACAGATTGTAGATCATGAACCAATAGCGATATGCCTGCAGTTCCACCCGCTCTGCCGTCTGGTTGAGGCAGTTCCTCCAGTGTTGCAACTCCAGTTTGGTCCAGCGCTGAACAAACTCCGCAACCTCAATCTCCTCCGACACCAGATTGTTCTGCTTGTGGGCCACCTCATTCCACAGTGCCAGCTTCTGTCGCAGCAGTTGGAATCCCGTGTTGAAGCGTCCCACACTGGCATTTGCCGGCAGCTTCCGTATACGGCCGATGACCAACTTGATGTCCGCCAAGCCTGCGTGCTCCGGATACAGTTCCAGTTGCTCCAGCACACGCTTCTCAATGCGCTCCATGACATTCATGCAGTCACCCACTTCAGCTATGTTCGAGTCCTTGTAGTAGTCATAGGGGCGACTCCTCGTCTGGCTATCCTCCAGCTCCAGATCCTTCAGCTGACGCTGCTGCAGCGCCAGGGCAAAGGTCAGGCCATTGTAGACGCTGTCATCCAGCTGCGCACCCAGTGCCGTCTTGTAGTGTCCATGCAGCTGGACAAAGACCTGAAGACGTGCCTGATAGGGTGCAATCAACTGGAGTTCACTGCTCCTCTCCAGCTGCTGCTCCTTGTAGCTAACTGGCGTATGACTGCTCATCACCTCAATGAAATTGCGTGCCAGAAAGACGTAATCGTGCTCGTTAACAATCTCCGCCAGCTTGGCCTTTGTGCTCGCCTTCTTGTCCAGCTTGAGCACCTGTTCCAAGCTGGGTTCATTCACAAACTCGGCAAAGTCCTCGTCCAGATGTGTGGGAAAGTTCTGTTCAATCTCTTGCAGTTCTTCGAGCTCCTCATCCTCAACTCCACCCAATGTTTTCGTCTTGTAGAGACTTTCCTCCTCGGCACGTTTGTCACAGCGACGCTTCTCCTCCAGCTGCCAGGTTTGATTGCAGATGCCCAAGGCATCATCGTAGGCGGCAAAGATGGTTTCATCAATGGTCGAGGCTATGGTGATAAAGTTCCGCAGCTCGCTAAGCTTTGCCTTGAGGAGTCGGAAGTATTCATGCTCCGAGTGTGGCAACTTGGCCAACAAGCCATACACATGGCTATTTCTAATGGCCAACGGACGCTGTGAGGGAAACTGTGCCATCTGACCGATGGTCTGCTGCAATCTCTGAGCCTCCTTGGCACTGCCCGCCGCCAGGAGACGTGAGAAGAGCACCTTCAGTTGCTCCAGTCCAAAACGCAGCTGATTCACAGCACATTTGATGGGCTGCACAAAGTCCTGATAGTATGCAGCATATCTGGTAAGAGTGTGATGGACAAATCTCTGAGCATTAGCCAGCCAAAGTTCCAGCTTGTTGAGCAACTCATTGCCGCTCTTTAGCTGCGCTCCATTGGCCAACTGGCCACCCACAAAGTGCAACCAATTATCTTTGATTGCTGTGATGATTTTATGCAGCGAGGAACAGTCACAATTGGATTTCAAGAAGTGTGTCAGATCCTGTACTAAAGCAGCATAAAGACATTGCTCGGGTCGCAGTGCCAACTTCTGATTGAGTTGCTGCTGTTGCTGTTGTGCCAGCAACAGTTGCTGCTGCAGCTGCACATGGATTTGTTGGCCAAAGTGCTGATACTTCATGATGATCTTCATGAAATCATAGGCAGTAGTCAAGTGATTTAAGCAGTCAATATCCTCGGCTATATACAGATTCTTCAGGCGATTCTTCTCGACGGGATCAATTAGAGGCGCATGTGTCAACACACACAGCTCCAGGGCGCCAATTAAAGTGGTGGCCAGTGCAGCATTGAAAGCAGTTGCCATTGGTTGCTCCTTTTCATTGTCCAGTTGCAGCTGCTCCAGCGTCTGTTGCAAGTCCGCAATGCAGCTCTCAAAACCTGCATCGGTTTGTGGTGACTCCTGTTGCAGCTTTGAGATGTAAGCCAATTCTTGGAGCAATTGACTGGCGTTCTGTTTCGCCAGCTGTCCATTATTAAACTCTGGACTGTGTCTCCTGCTCACCAGCTGCGCATTCTGCCAGAGCAACTGACGTGTCTGCCTCAGAGACTGACGCCAAGGTTGCAGTTCACTCAGCGGCACTGACAACAGTTGTCCATTGGACTGACAAATCAGCGACAGCAGCGCATTGGCCAAAGGTGGACCCTGATAGCTATAACGACTGGACAACTCCAACTCCGAGGGAGTCTGCGCACAATCCAAGCGTGTGGACAAATTTTCGAGCTGATAACACTGAAGTGCATTCAAATATTGACGTTCATAGCTGCGCATAGCTTTATAACAACTACTACCATTGAGCTGATCCAGCAACTGCTCCAAGTCATTCACCTGCTGGAGTTCTTTGTGTGCCGACATGATCTTGGCATGCGTCGAACTGTTTAGCGTGTTTAGACATCTCCAGAGATGCGCATTTAATGTGATTAGTTGCTCACTGTAATCCGGATTCAGTTGCTCATCGAAATCTCCGTTGAGTGATCTGCTCAGCACGCGATTCATGAAGTAATCCCGCAATGCCGGCACCAACAGTTGATAGATCTTCAACTGACTTGCATCCACATCCACCTGATGCTCATCGTTCTGCTCCAGCTTGCCACCTGTCAATTGTAGCCTGAGCTCTGTCAGATCTATGTCCATATCCGGTTTATGTTTTTCCTGCCTTTCCTTTAGCTCCGCTTGCAGTCTAACAAGTGATGTCTTCAATTCACTCTCCGACATGCCAGCACTTAGTTCAAACTGCTTCAGTTGCAAGCTCTCGGTGTGCGTTCGCAGGAATGCTCGCCACTTGTTTGCCTCATCCGATTGCAGTGCCTGCCATTTGTGCAACCACAGCTTGCTGTCCATGTCACCATACTGGGGAACCACATTCAGCAACTGCTGCAGCTGTTCGGTCTTCTCAAACAGCACAATCTGCAAGAGAAATTGTAAAGATGATTAGTTATGAAAGATCAAAGTTTTTGAAAAATATCAAATTTTCTAGATGATAAAAATTTAAATGCAGAATCAATTTAGAGGCCAAATCATGAAGAAAATGACATTCCGATTGAAAATCGGTTAGGTTTTGATAAAGTTATGAGAGATCAAAGTTTTTGAAAAAATGTCAAAGGGTAAGTATGGAAAATTGGATCACAGATGGCTTAGAATCGAAAACATATCAAATTTTCAAAATGAAAAAAATTTGAATGCAGAATCAATTTAGAGGCCAAATCATGAAGAAAATGACATTCCGCTTGAAAATCGGTTGAGTTTTGACAAAGTTATGAGAGATGGAAGTTTTCGAAAAAATGTCCAGGGTCACGAGAAACTGCAGCCTCCACAGCCTGTTGAACCTGTTTCTCATCACTAACATCAACAATGCAGGGCATCTACATCTTCAACTTCAACGCTACGATCAACACTGCTAAACTCACTTTGGCACTCTTAGAATGTTATACTAACTTTGGCACTGTTAAACTCACACTGGCGCTGTTAAACTCAAATTGGCACTGCTAAGATAACAGAGCTCTGCTAACAAACCACCCACGCAGCATATAAAAGACGGCCGTCTCACAGTAGGCAGGCAGTCAGTGTTCGGCGCTCGCAGAAGACGGATCAACGTGTAAGGGACAAGAAGTGAAGTGAAGTGAAGTGAAGTGAAGTGAAGTGAAGTGAAGTGAAGTGAAGTGAAGTGCAGTGAAGTGAAGTGAAGTGAAGTGAAGTGATTGGAACCTACTAATCAATCAGAAGGTAGCTCTCTATTAGTGTTCTTGCTGATTAGTGTGCGGCGCTTGCAGAAGACGGATTAACGTGCAAGGGACAAGAAGTGAATTGAAGTGAAGAAGTGATTGGAACCTACTATCGGGTCAGTTTTATTCAAGTTATGTCAGCTGGAAGTTGGTCAACTCTTTGACGGTGTTATTCCCTGGTTTTTATATTCTGCAATGAAGTTTCAATTCGCTCACCTGTTGTTCCAGATAATAAGGTTGGAATTGTGTAAATTGTTTGGCATAAATCTTGCTGGAGGCATTGAAGGGACGCTTTGTCTCCTGGACGTAGTTGCTCAGCTGTTCTAAGCTGACACGTAGACCTTGATGAATGTGGAGGAAATCGGGGAAGACCTCCAGGATGGCAGCCAGTAAGTGTTTCTCCAGCCACTTGAAGTGTAGCACCAGTTTGTGCATCAATGGTGCATGCAACTCGTTGTTCTGCAACAGTTTGTGCTGTGATGTGGTCAGCAGACGATTAAACCAATTGAATTTGGTCAAAAATTTGGCATATTGCGAGAGTTCAAACTTGGCAGAGCTCAAATGCTGTTGCAGTGATTCCTGTAGACCAGCGAGGAATGTAGAGAGATGGATTAGAAAGTCGTTGCTATATTTCTCAGTTATCTTCTTATCCAGCAATGCCTGAGAGTATTGCAGGGCATCCAGCTGCTGCAGTTTGATGACAACTCTTCGGGGAATCTTCTCGAGCAGCAGTTGCGCCCACAAGGATGCACTGAGTGCCAAGGCACTGTTATCTGAAGCATCCTCAGGCTGTGGAATCGTTGCATAGTCCCGCAGACGTGGAAAGAGTGTTCTATGCCAGGGTAAATCAACTAAAATCATCTGGAATCGTTGTCCTTGCTGACGCAGGCAATCAAACAAACTCGCTGACAATTGTTGGAGTTCTGGCTGCTGGTTAAGCAATTGTTGCACATAGAGATGCCTCATTTGAAGATCCCCAAAGGCGCACACCTCGTATAGCATGCAGATAAAGTAACGACTCAGTTGCTGGACATTCAGTTGACTCAGTTTAAGTGATTCCATGGGGTGAAACAACCAAGTCAACTGCTCCTGAGGCACTTGCTCAGCAGTTGGCGACTGTAGCAGCAGCTTCAAAGCCGCCGCCTGCAGTTTGATGAGCGTCAAGGTATTCAGTTCATCGGTGCAGAGTATAACATCACTCAGATAATCTTCCTGCTGCAGTGCATCCTCTGTTTCCTCCACGTAAACGTCTGTTTGGGCAAGCACAACTTCACGCAACTTATTCTGATAGTAGGACAAACCAAAGCCCATTAAATCCATGTTAGCAGAGTACACATAAACCTCCATGGCAGCCACATAAATAGCTCGCTTCAAGTCGTATCCAATGTGCTTGTAGGCGGCGCTAAGGAACGCAAACTGGGTTAGATGCGATATGGTATAGGCATTAAACTCGGTCAGTTGGCAGATATTCCTATGAATGGCCAACATGCAGTTGATGGCTCTAATCTGACGCACTCCCTGGCCATGGACAATGGCACGCATGTCGTCCATGCTGTAGGCATCCTTGGACATCGACAAAGACAGTTCCACACAACGGTTACGCATGGCACGTGACAATTCCCCATTCTTGGGATCCACCGTGAGAAAGGCTCTAAAATTGGGTGATTTTCGCACCACTTCGGCCGTATCCTGAGCACTAATGCCCTTCTCCGCAATTAACAGACATCCATTGGGTTCAAACACGGGATTCAGACGATCGAGAACTGCTGAAGAGCAGAGATTCACATGCTCCAGCAATATATATTGACCGCATTTCAACGATGTCACAATGCGCGAATCAACCCACTCAAAGGAGCCGCCAGTGTTGAGAGAATCCGCAGATTTTATGTATGCCTGTAGCAGGGAGAGCTTCGTTTTGTTTTGTGGCAGCTGCTGGAACAAAGCGACGCGACACTTCTCTGGTGTCTCCCACAACTTGGTGATGATGGCTTCCAGTGCCGACAAACGCTTCTCGAACAACTGCAGCTCCTCGGCAACGCTGTGGGAATCTACAAATATGAATGGTATATTAAAAAGGGCAACGGAATCGGATACATACAATCGGATTGTTTATGTTAAAAAAACAAAAATAAAGACAATGAAGGAAGAAAAATTTAATTTTCCAATTTTGATGCAGAATGAAAATAGGAGTCAAATAATGATGAAATTGATATTCCGCAAGGAAATCGGATAAGAATTGACAAAGTTATGACAACTTGAAGTTTGGGAAAAAGTGTCAAAGAAGAAGTATTGAGAAATTGGACAGTGATCGAAAATATAGAAAAAAAAGACAGTGAAGGAAGAAAAATTCAATTTTCCAATTTTGATGCAGAATGAAAATAGGAGCCAAATAAGGATAAAATTGATATTCGGCAAGAAAATCGGATAAGAATTGACAAAGTTATGACAACTTGAAGTTTGGGAAAATGTGTCAAGGGAAGTATGATCGAAAGTATAGAAAAAATTGAAAGTGAAGGAAGAAAAATTCAATTTTCCAATTTTGATGCAGAATGAAAATAGGCGACAAATAATGATGAAATTGATATTCCGCAAAGAAATCGGATAAGAATTGACAAAGTTATGACAACTTGAAGTTTGGGAAAGTGTGTCAAGGAGGAAGTATTGAGAAAATCATTTCTATTCAACAAAAACTCACCTGTGGTCAATTGAACCAAGTGATTATACTTGCTCCAAGTGCTCCAGAGTTGCTGAGCAAACGTTGATTCCATTTTCTGTAGAAAAGCTTGCTGAACCACTCCAAAGATTAAGGCCTGCACATTTTTATAGATTTCCTCCAGATGACGATTGAGATCAATCTAAAGAGATGCGAGATGAGAAGTTAAGCTTTAAACAAAAGAATAAGATGATGGTTATTCAGTTTACCTGTTGAAAACTGCCTGTGATGGAGTCATCAATGTTGTCCGAGTTGCAGACACGATTTGAGAGCACACAGATGGCATCGATCAGCTTGGTCTTGCCACTGTCTGTGGCGCCACAGAGCAACAGTGGCTTCTCCATGTGCACCGTTTCCACAATTTGCTTGAGCAGCTGTCGCTGCGTGGACAACAGCAGAGGTGCCTGCTCCTGCCGTTGAGCCGCACCGAGAGCAACCTGTTCCCGCTGCAGGACCACATCATTCAGATAGATCTTATCGGCTGTCCAATAGAGAGCCACATCCTCGGCAATGGCATTCAAATGATCAGCATTGCAGTTGAAGACACTGGCAAAGGCATTCCTTATGTATAGTTTGTCCTGATCGCAACGCATCCTTTGATAGTAGACGAGCTGCATGCGCTCGTAGAGCGTCAGCAAAAAGTCCTTGAAGGCCACATGGAAATCAGCTGCTCCTGGCAGCATTAGATAGCCAGTCTCTGGATTGTGGAGCAGATCACACCAGCGCAGAATATCACGCAAATTGAACTCATAG
Source organism: Drosophila falleni (assembly GCA_035045575.1). Classification (NCBI taxonomy): domain Eukaryota; kingdom Metazoa; phylum Arthropoda; class Insecta; order Diptera; family Drosophilidae; genus Drosophila; species Drosophila falleni. Next base: position 12,580,284 of record JAWNOV010000011.1, read on the forward strand.
GGACCACCCTTGTAGCCAAACTCCATGCTGGCCACACCACGATCCAGTTGCTCCGAGAAACGCACCAGGCGAGCAGCCAAATCGAAGCTTATAAAGTCTCCAGCTTCATCTCCAGTTGAAGACTGACCAGTGTAAATCTCAAAGAGATTACCCTTGGACAACTGGACCGATTCAGCTGGCAACAAGGAACTGAAATGTTTGCGCAGCTGCTCAAAGTAATCAGCGTACTTGACATTCACCACATGGAGCAGATCCTCGGTGCTCAGTTTGCGCAAATAAACCTTGTTGAAACGATTGAGGAAGGATTGAGGCAATCCTTTGCGTCCGCCGCCTTGTTTCAGTGGATTCTGGCAGGCAAAAATACGCGTAGAGTCCGTCAACTGGAAGCTCTTGTTAAGTTCCGGAATATAGACCTCGCCCCGATGATCCAGCACAGCATTGAGACCCTCGAGCACCGATTGTGGTGCCAGATTGAGTTCATCCAGCAGTATCCAAGTGTTTGGCGCCTTCAGGGCAGCCAATAAGGGACCATCGCGCCACACAAAGCTGCCCAATTGACTCTGGGCCTCCACACGCTCCAGGAGATTATCCTCAGCGGGCAGATCGGTGCCAAAGAGATCGGCCAGATCGGTGTGCTCACACAAATTGATACGCACTATTTGATAGCCAATGGCATGGGCAATGCTCTCCACAATCGAGGTCTTGCCCACACCCGGAGGTCCCTCGAGGAGCACGGGTTTCTGCAGCGACAAGGCGGAGAGCAGACGGAATAGATTCTGTTTGGTGGTCGGCGCATCGAAGAGGAAATCCGCATTGGCCGGCGTCAAGCGTTCCGGATTGACCGCTATGTAGAAAGGACGAATGCCGAAGTTCCTCTCATCCAGTTCCACCTGTTGGCCGCGTTTCTGGCTGACATCCGACAGCTCAAAGCGTTCGTTGAGTATCTCGGCTGATTTTCTGATGGCATAGTCGATTATTGTGGACTTGAGAGCTTCAACTTGGGTTAAAGACTCGTGTGGCAGCATTTCCAAGGCATCCAGAAAGATGGTCTCCAGTCCAAAGATGGCCTGATCGGCAAACGTGAGCTTGGCATTGCTGACCATGTAATTGGCCCAGGCCAGAATGTCACGCACCGAGAACTTGAACTTCTCATTGGAGTCGCGTATGAAGAGCACAATTTCCACCAGATACTCGGCTATTTTGTGGGTATCCTTCAAGGCACTGGGATCGGAGATGCCACGCTGCATGCAGTTGTAGGCAATCTCAATAAGATCCGCCTTATTATCCGAGGGCACACACCAGACCTCCGTGAAGCGATTCCTTAGAGCTGGCGACAATTCCTTCTTGCCGAAGTCGCCACCGGGATTCATGGTGGCCAGGAACTGGAAGCCTGCCTTGGCCTGCACCACAAAGTCCTTGTTTAAGCTATCGGATTCAACATCCTCCTCCACAACGCCGCCCTTTTCTGCCAGGAGTACACTACGCTCTGGTTCCAGTATGCAATTGAGCCGCTCCAGCACTGAATCCTCAGCCAGGGAGATTTCATCGGCCATGAAATAAGATCCCTCCTGCATGGCATAAATAAGCGGTCCATCCGCCCATTCAAAGAGTTTCTGTGTTTGATTCTCCTGGCTACGACATGGACGTAGTCCACCCAGAAAATCAGCTCCTTCCGTGTGCATGTGACAGTTGAGGATGCGGAGACGTACACTGGCAATGCTGGCGAGCAGCTGACAAACTGTGGTCTTGCCACAACCAGTTGGACCCACCAGGAGCACAGGTTCATCGAACTGCAAAGCCTTGGCGGTTAGCACGGCCATCCGGGTCATGTTACGGGTCCAAACGATGTCCTCCCGCTGCTTAAAGTTGCGTATGGCATCCAGAATCTTACGGCTGACGGCGGAACTCTCACGCTTGGTGTGGATATCAAAGAGCAGCTCCAGATCGATGCGTTTCTTGAAATTTCCATACAGCGTCTGCTCAATGAGATGCAGTTCCTCCGTTGTGCGCACCTTAGCGGAGAGCACCAGGTAACCCTCCTCGATCAGATGCTGATTCCAATCGTACTTCGAATCCTGCTGCAGTGACTTGTCCGCCAGTGTATAGCGATTCCCCCAACGGAACAGATCTCGCAAGGTGAATACCTGCTTGGAGGTATTCTTACGGTGCTGCTGCAGCTGGGTCATGCACTGTACCATCTTGCGGGCATAGGAGGCGGGTATCAGACAACGCTGCTCCAATATAGTCTCCAGCTCCGTGCGTGGAATGTCCGCAAAGTGCAGCTCAATGAAGCGATTCTTAAACGCACGTGACAAGGTCTTTCTGCCGCCATAAAGTCCCGGCGGATTCTGTGTCGCAAACAGCATGAAATTGGGATGAGCCTTGACCAGGGTTTGGGTCTCTGCGATGTACAGCTCGCGATTGTCGTCCAGCACACGATTGAGTGCCTCGAGAATGTCCGTGGAGGCCAAGTTCAGTTCATCCAAAATGATCCAGTAGCCATGACGCATGGCCTGCACCAAGACGCCCTCACGGAAGCTCAACTTGCCCGTAACATCGGCCGCATAGGTCCCTATATACTCTTGGAGATCCGTGTGCTCGTGATTGTTGATGCGCAGACAACGATTGCCACTCCTCCGGGCCACATAATCAATCAGACTGGTCTTGCCGGCACTTGTGGGACCTTGGAGTAAAATGGGCAACTTGCCAATGGAAATAATACGTGCCAGATCCTGTAGATTCTTCCTAACACTGCTCGTGAGGATGTAGTGTTCGCAGGACTGCTGCTCCAGTTGGCCCTGCTGTATCCAATAGCCCTCAAATTGCAGGTAATTCTCGCCAAGCTGCGGCAAGGATTGATTCAGCACAGCCTTGGCATTCTTCAGCAGCGCATCCCGTATGAGCAACAAGACCAGCTGATGTGATTCCGGATCCAGTTGAGTAAGGAAACTCAAACAGAAACTCTCGTAAAGATTACGCTCAATGGAACCACACAAGTTCCGCGCACAAATCCTCAAACTACGGCACAGAGTACGCAGCGAATAAACCGGACGATTGCCGAGTCCGTCGTTCAACTGCAGCTCGGAGAGACGTCTCAAAGATTTGTAGAGCTGGACAATGCTGTGCACGGACTTACGCTGTATGCCCGTATTGGCCAGATAATCGCCGACCAGCAGACTTAAGTCCGCATCCGTGGTCAGCTCGTCCACAAAGAATTCGGTGAATCGATTGCGTATGCCAACTGGCAAATCCTTTTTGCCAATGTCCGTATTGGGATTCATGCAGGCAAATATGCGAAAATCTGGATGACGCTTCACGGGCATAAAGTCACCACGTTCCAGCAACACCACCGATCCCTCCGGCTCCAATATGGTGGAAAGACACTCCAGCGTCTCAGCCGATGCCAAATTGATCTCGTCCAGCAGCACCCAATCCCCGTTGCTGATGCTATTGACCAGGGAGCCGGGTATAAAGGCAAATGATATATTAATGCTCTTGTCCAGCTGCGTTTGCAATCGTTGCAGCTTCTCCCGCAGCGTCTGCCAGCGTGGCAGGAGAGGATTATGCTTGTGCTCCGCCTTGTTAAACATTCCATTGCATACATTAAGCATGGTGCGTATGATGACGCTGTGGCGTCCATTATTGAAATGTGTGGCAAAGATTAACAGAAATTGTTGATTCTTATCCGCATTGAATGTTTCACTAAACAGATGCTCGAACTCGTAACGCAATGGAGCCAGAACATAGTTGAGTTCCACGGGCTTAAATCCACCGACCAGATCGGAAACATCCGATTGATTGTTCATATTGATGGCCACCAGTTTATGCTCGGTTCTCTCGGCCAGATACTGCACCGATGAGGTTTTGCCCACACCTGTTTCACCCACCAACAGAACTGGCTCCGAGTGACTCACACAGACGGCAATCCGCTCTAGAATGCAGCTGGCCAGGCGTGTAAAGGAGAAGGTGGCACGCTGAGTTGGTTTCTTAGGAATTGCCTTCTTCAACTGCATGGTGAGCTTCTGTCGCTTTGTGGCGCTTTGATTCGGGATCAACTCCTCCTCTTCCGGCAACTTTGCTGGCAGCGTTGCACGTCCTACTTTAAAGTGTTCCTTGCCAAACTCCACATCCGGTTTATAGTCATTGGCAAAATGCTCGCATCTTGAGCGGATGATGCCCAGCTTGGCGCCAATGTTTGTAATTAACGCTGTCTTCTCCTTGCTCTGCGGCAGATACGAACAGAAGACATCGACGGCATTTTGGAAGACAAAGTAAGCGCATTCCGCGCTAGTTACGGAAAACTGCGAATTGGCACGCTGGCACAGCTTGACCAGATCGCGTGTGGACACCAGACGACCCGAGTTGGGCATTGAGCCGAGTGTCACCTGCTCAAATGGCAGTGCCACATAGTTCTCCGTGGTGTCTGCCTTGTCATTGCTCTCCTGCTGTCGCAGATTATCGGCTGAGGTGTGATCGCCGCTGGAGAAGGTCAGGAAGACATCCACAATGCGATTGGCGACAGTTGCCAGTTTGGAATAGTTGGTGCTGACCACTTTGCACAGTTCATTGCGGGACAGTGGCAATATATTGATGGTATACAGATATTTCTCTAGCAGAGAGTACAGAGATTTCTGACTCGAATTGCTTGACGATTTGTTGGTGCTGTTTTAAATGATTTAAATAATTATATTATGTTTTTAATTCATTGATTTGTAAGTTAACTTACCGCACTGTGACAAACAACTGAAATCCTGGCTCTATCTTAACACAATCCCGAAATCCTGGCACACTCAAGGAATTCCGCTCCAATAGACTGCTCAATATCGTATATGTGTCCTGTGTGGCCGCGTCCAGATCCTCCAATAATAGCCAATAGCCATGCATGACAGCCTGTTGGAAATATATGTATATTTAAGTGGTGACTATACTATAATCCAATTACTTACCTGAGTTAGCACTCCGGGCAACCAAACAAACTCGCCGGGCACATCTGTGCAGCGATATTGACCCAATAGCATTTTACTATCCGTCTGATCACCCAACTGTATGCGTAGAAATCCATTTCTCTGGGCAAGTGCATCCGCATCCTCCAGAACCATTAGATCCTCCATTGGTAATTCAGCAATTTTACGTTTTTCACCAGCATTTTTCGCTGATTTCGGTTTCTTTTTTGGTTTAAGTAGTTCATCATCTTCTTTAGCTTTGTTTCGTGTGTCAATCTCCTTGGGTTTAGGACAAATACGTCCGGTTTTACGTGCCAAATACTCAATCAGTGTGGTCTTGCCGCATCCAACGGGTCCGGACAAACAAATGGGTTTTGCGGAGGACACGCCTAAGGCAATACTTCTCAGATTGACAATGGTGGAGTCCACTTTCACAATGCGATCATAACAACCATCGGATTCGGCATAGAATTCCTGATTGTCCTTGTTGAATATAGGTAAAAGGACGCCTTCAATATTGGTAACTGTTTGATTGGCCTTCTCCAGCTTGATTGTCAACTGTTGTTCCGGCAGCTCGGGCAAATCTTCGCACTTTATGGACGTAGGAAGTCGCTGCTGCTCCTCAAACTGCAGTTGCACCTGAGTAGGTAGCTGAGAGTTCAGCTGATGAAGCTGTGTGGCAGTCATATCGGTCAACATGGCCATAATGTGATTGCAATACAGACGCGTCAGCTGACATTTGAACTCTTTATGGGCATAGTTGTTAAGGAACTGTGACCAGTCCCACAGTTCCCGGTAATAGGAGGCATCACTCTTCAATAACTGGTAGCAACATTGAACGATTTCCAAAGGTGATTCCTCGACAGAGCCATTGGTTTGTGCCTTTCGCGCCTTCTTAGACGGATTCTTACTCGCTGGCTCCTCGAATGGTGCTGGCTTGTGGCGAAAGTAGCTCTTGGCAAACCTAATTGGCAATAAAAAGGGATAAGATAAATATATTTCAGCACTTTATATAACGACTCACCTTTTGGCATCGACCGACAGATGCAACAACTTGGCCAAAGCCATACACTCCAATTTATATTGCTGCACATGCTCCGAAACATCGCACCTTAATGACATGGTAAGGAGCAACAACAATTGCTCCTCGAAACTCACGGATATGGGCACGGTATAGCCAGGCACCGTTAACTGCTGGCTAAGGCTGCCGAACAGTCGCTCCACATCTTGTTCCACGTATCGCTTTAATTCAAAGTCACAAATGTTACAATTACAAAAAACAATCCGTTAAAAATGTGCTCACCTTCTTCTTCAAAAACTTGTGCAAGTTTAAGACAAACACATCCTCCTCTGGCTCACTGGCAGTTAGTTGTAATAATTGTTGCGCACTGCGTCGCAGCTTGTTGATATTTACGTCCATTGTGTTGTCTTTTTGTGCATTAAAATTATATTTTAACGCACTGTAACTTAAAAACAATGCGAAGTTTTTAAACACACGTGCAATGCAATCACTGTTGTCAGCTTGGCTATTTTATAGCTACTTCTGACTATTTTCAGACCCGGTCCAAAGGCTGCCACCCTGCATTGCTTTCTTATCTGGCAACATGTACCATTTTAATCAAACTGACACGCAACAGTTTGTTTACATTTTCGGGGCGAATGGCTGGTGTAGAAGAAGACTTGCGCAAATAACTGTGCTTCGCGCGTCATTTAAAAAAAGCATAGTTTTCAATTAAAAAGAAGATGTATTCCCTTAAAAAGCTATTAAATATCGCAGTACGCAAAGGTTCGAGTGACGTCAAATCGTTTCCCGATGTTAAACTACCGGCTCTTGTGGGAGAATACAGCTTATCACCCGAAGGAGATTTCGAGAATTCGAGTTCCCGAAAGCGTTACATAGATCAACGGTCGCCATTCATGTGTCCGATCTCGTTAAACACGCGTCAAGACACGCATCCGTCTCAGGATGATGCTACAGATTTCTGTACAAGTTCAATTTACTTGGACAATATGTTTTTCTTTTTGCGATCCTTGAGTGATGAAATACGAGCGCATTTGGAACACGAGTTTGTCTGCAGTCGGAAAGTATTGGAGCTGATTATATGCGCTCCGTACAATTGTAAGAACAACTGGACATTGGCCGTAAGCAAGTATCGTAATACTATATACATGTGTCAACTGCAAAACGAAGCATTCGGAGTTCCACGTTTCGATCATGAGCAACTGAAGAAAACCATGTGGATGAAGAATTTGCGACAGCACTGTCTGGAATCAAGACGTAACTATACAAATACAAATACATACAGCTAGGGACAGCTAAATAGAACCAATCTAATCAGATGTTTTTGTTTGATCATATCTTTAATATTTCTATTTATATCATCACGAATTTTTCTTCACATTTCAATTTTTTGTTTTTAGTTTACCTGTTACTTAAATAATAATTAAAATGTGTATATTGTGTTTGTTGGAATGTATGTAACACTGTAAGGAGGCATCTCCGACCCTATAAAGTATACATATTAGGTTCCTGGACTTCTATAACATATAGCTGTCATAGGAACGATAGGTCGAAAATGAAGTTTTTGTATAAAAAATTTTTTTTGCCGAGTTTTTTTAAATATTTCAACCAAACTGACACAATATCCATATCCATAGCTTTAATACTTACATCTAATTAACTACTCTTTATCCTATAGCTCCTAATGTGGGACAGATCGAAGAGGATCAGCAAACAAATGAAGGTGGTCAGTTCTATGGAGTGTTTTCGATGTCTATCAATGGCATGAGTCTTTTGTTCGATGCTCCAGTCTTAGCCACTTGCTGTCCAGACACAAACACAACGTAAGACCTTTAAACTTGCATTAAGTTTTAATCTAATGTTTCCTTCATTTTCAAACTAGGGAGGAGTTTGTTGATCTTCAGTTGCGTTCGGGATCAATGAACCGTAAGGAATGGGCTGAATACAATTGCACTGAGGGTCTCAAGTTGTGGGCTCAGGCCTTCCTGGTTGGCATCCAGAACATTTACTTGGCCTTTCATGATAACGAGGGAATTGTGCAACGCATTATAACTAAAACGGTTCGTGACCTCTACGGGGAGTGTGTAAGTGATCCACCGATCTTCAAATGCTGCATGTTAATAATCTTTAGAATCTTGAATATCTAGAAGAACGATTGGTCTGCCAGCTGGTGTGCCAGTTTTCTAGCACGTTTTCTGGACACCATCAAGAAACTAATGGCTACTGTGGATTGTCCTGATCTCGTTTATTTGTTTGACTACGACGCAAAGAAGGGAATTATCAACTATCGTATTGCCGAAGATCGTAACCAACATTCATTTATACCAGACTGGTATACGAATCAATTGCGGAATCTATGTTAAACTTTAAAAATGATATGCTAATCAGTTAAGAAGAGAATTATGTTTATGTTTATTGACAGCATTAATTGAATTTCAAGAAATCACACTATTAAATAATTTAATACAAGTTTTTTTGTTTGTTTTTGTTTTTGTTTGTTTTACATTTGTTTCGTGTTCTGAGAATGCATTCGATTTTACAAAAATATGGAAATGCTAGTTAGTTACAAGCTAATTTAAATGTACGCAGCTGCAGTTGGCCTACAGTTGGCTTACAGCTCGGTCTTCTTGGGCTTGGCACTGCGATCGTAGCCCTTCAGTTCTGTGGTCGCCTCCTTGGCAATGTACTTGATGAAATCATCGAGCTCGCGACCACCGTTGTAGCTGACGGGCTTGTTCTTTGAATCCTTGGGCAGCCAGAAGAGCGTGGGGAAGCCGCGCACATTGAACTCTGGTGGCACATCATTGGCAGTGGCATCCATTTTCACAATGGCCACATCTTCGTTCTGCAGCTTCTCGGCCAACTCGTCGTAGATGGGAGTCAGCTTCTTGCAGTGACCACACCATGGGGCATAGAATTCGACCAGCGTATCCTTGCCGTTATTGATGACAACCTCGTCAAAGTTCTTGGCAACAGCCACCTTAACAGGTGTATCATTGGATTCGGGCACCGGTTCGCTCTTGATATAGGGCTCCAATTCGTTGGCCAACAATTTCTCAGCAAAGTCATTCAGACTGTCAACGGAGAATTCCTCCTTGAGGGCATATTTCAGATTCTTGGCATCGCGGGCCAAAATCACTGGCTTGTCACCGACAAAATCATAACCGAACTCGTTCAACTCATGCTGGAAATCATCCTTGGAGCTGATGGCAAAGTTCAGCTGGCCAACAAACTCCTTGGCCACCTTCAACACACGATTACGCCAGTAGTTGGTGCCCTTGGGGTTCTTCTGATAATCAACAGAGTAGTAGGCGGTAATCAAGGGATTCTGGAAGTCACGAGATGTGTCCTGTGTACGATGACCAACCAAGCCATGACTACAAAGCAAATGGTTAGCTAAAAGATCAAACATCAAATACCGCACAAAAGTAACTTACTAATTGTCCTTGATAAAGGTGGTCAGATCAGATTCGGAGCTACCCTCAAACTTAATTGTGGAGGCCTCGAATTTATTGCTCAAATGTGGAGCACGGATGAGAACAATCTTATCGCTGTGTGAAAGATATGAGAAGACAAGTCAAGTGTAATTAAAAGTTGTTTAAAGAAGATCTAGAAAAGATATGATGGAGCATAAATCTCATTTAAGAATAATAACAGCAAATGATGGAGAGGGAAATGGAGAAATAACTAACTATTCATAAACTTGGAAAATATATATGGATATTTAGATAGTTTAGGTCTCATTTAAATAACAGCTAATGATGGAGATGAGGGAAAGGGAAATGGAGTGAAATAACAGATATAACAAACTATTTATTAACTTGAAAAATATATATATAGATATGAAATGATAAATGTTGAATATGCTTGAGTCTTGCTTACGTTTCGTCCTGTTGCTTCAGCACATCCTTATCATCACTGTGTCCAAAACGATATTTCTCGCGATTCTTGTCAGCGAACTTCATGAAGGTCTTGGCCAATTTCGAGTCAATATCGCTGAAGTAGCCAAAGATTGTGGTGTCCTTGGTGTCCAGGAACTTGGCCAGTTCCTCAACGCTGCGCACCTGCCTGGAAGCGGGTCCCACCTGAGCACGCATGTACTTAGCAATGCCATTGGCCTCGCGTGGTCCATTGTAATCCTGGGAGACCTCATCCTGTCGGAAGATCTTCAGGGTGGGATAACCATTAACCGCGAATTTGCTGCAAGTCTCCTTGCCAGCCTCGGTACAGTCAACCTGCGTAAGATCAGTTTGTTAGTGGTGATTCATTGGTTACTAACGCATTTAAGCCTACCTTGGCCAATTTGATTGGTGGTTCGTCATCCTTGACCAGCTCAGCTGCCTTGGCATATTCCGGCTTCAAGCGTTTGCAGTGTCCACACCTTTAAAAAAAAAAATTTAAGAGCAAAAATTTAAGACACGTCACAAAATTCTAGAGCTATACATAAGTAATTATGCTTGTTTATCAAAATGCCAACAACTTTCCCAGAAATGTTTGAGAAATGAGTTGCTAGTTCGGTCCTTATCAATTAATGTTCGCCTTATCGCACTAACCAAAAATGCGACTCAATTAAATAGCTTGTTTAGTGTTTAGTACTTATGTTTCAGCTGATAAGACTTCCTTCTAATTTTCTTATTAGTAACTATGATATTTGAGAGAAAGGGAGGGAGAGAGTTTGAGCGTTGCCGGCCGGCAAGAAACTTTAAATCGCCTTACTCTTTGTCTACTTACACACACACACATAGATATACAATATGCATACATACATACACAGGGCAAGTTCATTGCTGTTGAGCAGACTAGACAAGTTTACAGCCCCCACACACATACACATACCCATGCAAAAGCTTACAATTGTACACACTTATTTACATATATATGTATATATATGCACACATTCACCCACTAAAATGGCCGACTCTGACACACGTTAATCCCGGCACGGCTTTTTTCTCTTCACACGCTGACGTGTACTTCTGATTTGTATTAATTCGCAACAATGACAGGGCAAAATCAATTGCAAAATGCCAATTGCAATTGCACGCTAACCAAATCCCATGCCACGCCCACTCCCCACCCCTCTCCGCGTCCACTCACCAGGGTGCATAGAACATAACCAATGTTGTTTCATGCTGCTTCAAAGTGGACACAAAATTATCGTCACCGAGTTCCAACACATCATGTTCGGCGCCGGTTGCAATTGCAACAAGGCCAAATAAAAGCACTGCAGCTACTGGGCGCCACATTTCAGATTGTATTTAAGTAACTTGATTTAAATCGAAATTATTATTTTATAAATACTGTCTAAACAACCGCCTGCTGATTTTTACGTCCAAGCCGGTCAAATGCTTTACTAGAAATGAATTCGTTTCAATAGCCACGTCATATATACGTATGTATGTATGTATGTATGTATATACACGGCTGCTGGTGTGAAACGTTGCCACCCGATCCAAGAGTTGCCATGCTGTTAAAATTTCCGATCTGGCAATATGTACATTTAGCAATTTTAGTGTGGTCACACTGAAATGTTGCTAACATCGATACATTCGATAACTGTGAAGCAACTCTGAATCGCCACGCTTGCAAGAACGAGGCTACAAGTTTCCTGTCCTGACGAACTCTCGTTCACTTTGTTCAAGTCTGTCGCCGTATACGCATAGACTTCGTGATTTCTCATTCAATTTATTCGAGAGTAAGTTCTAGTTGTCAAGTGAAAAATTTACCAAATTAAATAAAAGTGCAATGGCATATCACAGTGCAATAAATAATTAGATTTATAAACAAATATGCAATTGGACTATAAAATTCTGCATATTTCTCAAGGCAAAAGTCTGAGTGTGTGTGAAAATAACCTATAAGAAAGAAGTGAAAGGTGCTGACGACGCTTAAAAAATCAAACACGTGGCAAGCAACGGCACATGAAGATGAAAAATTGTTTATATTAATTAATTTCCTAAAATGAGTCACTGCATTTTCTGCAATATGGTGTAATTAAAGGCAGCCACGCCCACTTAACGCGTGGCACCGGGTTGACTCAACTTTTAGTCATACCAATTAGAATACTTCCAGTTGTCCGATACGCTGTATATATGTTAAACAATTAGTTTTCACAATTGCAATTTGTTAAAATTGCACACAATTCACATGTGCTGAAAAACGTGGTTTAATTTTTTTTTGCATGTGCAAAATTTCCGGTCTCTATACAATATAGAATTTCAAGATGGCGGCCCATAAAGAAATGGTGTGACTGCCCGACAAATACTTTCACGTAGCAACCAAAAGTCTAATAACCTTTGCCACGACATATTAGCACAAAAAAAAAAAATGAATTGTTGCAGTTTTATAAAATTTCCGAAAATTGCAAGCTTTCAACAAGTGCAAAATTAGTCTCTTGGAGATGAGCTAATTCAAGATGGCCAGTTTGCATTGCACTTAATATTTTCTCTTGATCGTTGCCTCTCTGTCGCGCTGCCAACCACTACTTGATCGTATATGTCTGCCTTTGTTCGAATCATTGTCCGGTCGCCATTTTAGTTGCTTTTTCTCGCTCACTCGCATGCGCTATTAAAGCGGCCGGCAACAGCGTCACACACACACACACAGACACACGCCTAGATTAATTTTGCTGGAATTTTCCCTGTTCACTTGTATTAATATAGGTGTGTGTGTATACATACACACACAATTTTATTTAAATTTAACAAACTCGATTTTCCATGATGATTTTTATTCAGTTCTGCTACTGAAGAATTTTGACGAAAGCAAAAATACCAAATCACTGAAAGAAAATCGAGTGTTTATTTTAGTTATTTAGTTTAGTTAAGCAAATTGTAAAATTAAAATTTTTGCTCTTTGCACGTTTTCTTTTTGTTACCAGTTTTGATTTGTGCCTTTGTTACACACACACATACAATTCCACCACCACCAAGACATGCGGCTGCGGCTAAACCTAACCTCAACACAGAGCACGAAGTGTGTGTGAAAAGCGAAGGCAAACACGTTTTGCTTTGAGGTTAGGTTGAACTGCTGGGCACGCAGACAAAAGTCAATTAATGAAAAAAAAATGTATAATTATATTAGGTATTTTAAAAATAATTCCCATTGCTCTGATAACTAATGTTTGTGCAGTTGATTATTTGTTTGCTAACAAATTTTGTTTACCCTTCTGTTTCTTCCCCAAAATGACTGATTGTACCAACACACACAACCTACACACACACACCTGATGCACGTTGTGGAACCTACAAATACAATCCAATCCAATACACAAACCAACCCTCTGCTGTGGTTGTTGAACCCACTGTAGCTATCCTATAAACCAAGATGGGCAAGGAAAAGATTCACATCAACATTGTCGTGATTGGACACGTCGATTCCGGCAAGTCCACCACCACCGGTCACTTGATCTACAAGTGCGGCGGTATCGACAAGCGTACCATTGAGAAGTTCGAGAAGGAGGCTCAGGAGATGGGCAAGGGTTCCTTCAAGTACGCATGGGTTTTGGATAAATTGAAGGCCGAGCGTGAGCGTGGTATCACCATCGACATTGCTCTGTGGAAGTTCGAGACTGCCAAGTACTACGTGACCATCATTGATGCTCCCGGCCACAGAGATTTCATCAAGAACATGATCACTGGTACCTCCCAGGCTGATTGTGCCGTCTTGATTGTTGCTGCTGGTACTGGTGAGTTCGAGGCTGGTATCTCCAAGAACGGTCAGACCCGCGAGCACGCTCTGCTTGCCTTCACTCTGGGCGTGAAGCAGTTGATCGTTGGTGTCAACAAGATGGACTCCTCTGAGCCACCATACAGCGAGTCCCGCTACGAGGAAATCAAGAAGGAAGTGTCTTCCTACATCAAGAAGATCGGCTACAACCCAGCTGCCGTTGCCTTCGTGCCCATTTCCGGATGGCACGGCGACAACATGTTGGAACCATCGACCAACATGAACTGGTTCAAGGGATGGAAGGTTGAGCGCAAGGATGGCAACGCTGATGGCAAGACCCTCATTGAGGCCCTCGACGCCATTCTGCCACCCAGCCGTCCCACCGACAAGGCCCTCCGTCTGCCCCTGCAGGATGTCTACAAAATTGGCGGTATTGGAACAGTACCCGTCGGTCGTGTGGAGACTGGCATCCTGAAGCCCGGATGCGTTGTTGTCTTCGCCCCAGCCAACATCACCACTGAGGTTAAGTCCGTGGAGATGCACCACGAAGCCCTCACCGAGGCCGTTCCCGGAGACAACGTTGGCTTCAACGTCAAGAACGTGTCCGTCAAGGAGCTGCGTCGTGGCTACGTTGCCGGTGACTCCAAGGCCAGCCCACCCAAGGGTGCTGCTGACTTCACCGCTCAGGTCATCGTGCTGAACCACCCTGGCCAGATTGCCAACGGCTACACTCCAGTGTTGGATTGCCACACCGCTCACATTGCTTGCAAGTTCGCTGAGATCAAGGAGAAGGTCGATCGTCGTTCCGGCAAGACCACCGAGGAGAACCCCAAGTTCATCAAGTCTGGTGATGCTGCCATCGTCAACTTGGTGCCATCCAAGCCTCTGTGCGTTGAGTCCTTCCAGGAGTTCCCTCCTCTAGGTCGTTTCGCTGTCCGTGACATGAGACAGACCGTCGCTGTCGGTGTCATCAAGGCTGTCAACTTCAAGGATGCCTCCGGTGGCAAGGTCACCAAGGCCGCCGAGAAGGCCACCAAGGGCAAGAAGTAGCTGGTTTCCATGGACACTACTACCAACAACAATAATAACAACAACATGAATAATAATATGAAGCAACAGCCACAACTCAACAACAACAACAGCAGCAGCAACAGTAAGCACAACAGTAGAACAACAACAACACCAACACCTGTCCTGGGCAAGACAAACGATAAGATGTTCCAACAGAAGCAAAAGTTTAATTTTTTCCATCGCAAGGAATTCCGTCGGATACGAATGTTGAACGCCATCGAAGCTGCCTAAGCGATTCCGATTTGGTTGGAAGGGAGCAGCAAGCGAAGACTTTAACTCTCAATCTTAAGTTTATATATAATATTGTAATGAATTGATTTCATTAGAATATTATATATTTAGTTTGTATGATTGCGTAGCAGTAGCGCAGGCGTCTAAGCATTTATATTCGTGTATTCATTCGTATAAATTAAAATTTTGATTTAATATCTTATCCTATTAATTGCACAACTACTTTGTACTCTACACTTGAAACAAAAACACTAGAAGAAAAAAATGAGATAAATAACTTTATTTACAACAAATAAAACCCGCATCATTTTTGTACTTATTCTTTTTTTACCACAAATAATTTCAGCATGGTTTGGTTTGCTATTTTTTTTAAGTTGCAGCTGCAATTTCATTTTTATTTGCATCAAACCCCGAAGCATATTATTTGACGCTCGTTTCATTGCCCGAAATGTGAAATGTTAAGTACAAAACACTGAAAGAAAAACAGTACAAGGAACTGCAAACAATACAACTGAATTTACCTCATTTACTTGCAAATTGAAATGCAACAAAATAGTTTGAATAAAGCGAACAATTGCAAACTTGGAATAATAAATCATGTTTTTAATTAATATTCGTTTTGGGTATATTTTGACGATTGGCATATTAACAATTTGTTTTATACTTTGAGAATGTCAAAACTTTTAGAAGCGCAAAAAATATTTTAACTAAACGACGAAAATTTCTATTTAAAGTTAAACACAAGCAGCAAGTGTATATGAATTATTTGTTGATCACCAGAACCGGATCTTTATAGCAGACTTTCAGGTTCTTTCGATGATGCCTCTCTTGTTCCTCCTGCGGATCCTCATATCGAATGCCATAGGGCGTTATTATGGCGCTTTTCATCAAATATTTACTGAATTTCTGGACTTGCATTGCCGTTATGCTGTCCAAGACCCAAGCGGGAGTCAAATAGATCCGATCGTCTTCAGCGCGTCTCTTATCGCCCACAATAAACTTGGCCTTATAGCGATTCTCAGTCAATTTAGCGCCTCCAAGCAACAGCAGCTCCTTTATGTTATTGAATGTTATAGGTCGGCACAGAGATGACACATAAAAGGTTTCCATATAGCGAAATAGTTCACAGCGATAGGATATGCCAAAAGCTTGACGTTCGGTGCGACAAATCTGTAGAAATAAACAGGTTTAAGTGCAATCATATATGTTATAATAAATATCAAAAAAACGTTATCATTATAAGTTTTATTTTTACAAATTATATGGTAATGATTATATTTGACGATCTTTTAAAATTTGTATCATTTATGACGATAATAATTATTATTTGTGTTCCCTGATGAATGTAATATTTATTATTCATGATATATATTACACATGCGTAATTTTTAAGCAAATTACTCGACTTACCTCAATGGCACGTGAGAATGAAGTTAATTCATATTTCTCCTCGTTTAACCATTTACCGGCTTTCATCGAGTCCAGAATCCATTTGTAGTTGACAATCCAAACACCGCGCATTAGACCACGCAAAAGATTCAGAGTACGACGTGGTTCCAGACTAACCAGGTGAGTGGTATTCTTGGTTACCGTTGGATCCAATCGCATTCCACGCAGCTTACGTATTGCCTGAGATTGCGTGTTAAAACAGAAGGTCAATTGAAAATAGGGAGCAATTGATTTACAAGCAAAGACAAATTAATACGACTCAACTTTTTGTGTTTTTTTTGCAATATTTATGTGTAATTTATTAGTGTGAAACAAAGTAAAAGGGTTTTATTTAACGACAACTGCGTGTTAACTATGTTTTATCAATAATTATTGAATTTGTAATGTGTACAATTGATATTTGAAAACAAAACTAAACTAAAGCTACATAGTATAGGCTCAATATAATCAAGAGATTACAAACTTTATGAGGGAACTCCCCGCTCTATTAAGAACTTCTTATAAAATTGATGTGATTGTGGAACTACAGACTAGGAAGTACATATAAACATATAATCATAAGATTAGAAACTGAGGGAATTCCTCTTATACCATAAAAAAGGCGTGTATATGGAACTACAGACTAAGGAGTACAATGTGTCGCTTAATGTGTTAAAGGTTTGGCTGATGTGTTACCAACCTTATGGATGACCTGCACCTGCTCCTTATGCATGTTGGTGTGCACTAAAGTGTGCATTACAACCTGTCGCTTCATTGAATGCCGATTTTTTCGGTTTATTGGCTGCTCCGAAGTGCTGTCCTGAACGGAGTCACTTTCATTACTAATCTCAATCTCACAATCCGGCTGCAAATTGGGTCCAACTGCAGCGGTGGGTTTTGGCGTGGCCAAAGTGCGTCGACGCTTTAAAGTGTCCTTGGAAGATGTACTACCGCTGACACTAAGGCGTGCTTTTTTGCTGGATTTCGGTGGCGTCACAATAACCTCCTCATTGGGTGTAAAAAGTCGTCGCATTTTTGGTGCAGTCGCTTCCTGTTCCTTGTTGGCATCCACAGCCACCGCCTGCAGTGGCGCCAAGGGACGAGGTTCGGCAATCTCCAGCTCAGTTACCAAGGCCAATGAGCGTCTTTTGGAAGTGCTGTTGATATGATTAATGCGCTCGTTAATCACATCCATGTCCACATTAAAGATGCTGCGCCGACGATTGGAGCCTTCGCTGCCGGGCAAGCGTGTGGAGCTAAAAATGGGAACCGGCGTTTGTCCTTCGGAGCTGTCCGGCGATGTTTTGGTAGTTACAAAGCTCTCGCGTGACGTGGTTTGTGACGTTATGTCGGCCAGCATGTAATTGGAGCTCCTGCATCCTAGATAAGGATTCACATTATCATCTTGCACTTCGCTTATATCCATGTGATCGCTGGTGTACAATGTACGGCGTCCCTTTGCCTTGGAAATGATGTGGGCATAGGACGGACTCACTTCCATCATTTGTTGCACATAGTTGGTTTTGTTGTTGCCCATTGAGGAATCTGCCATTGGCTCTTCAGCAATCGATTGAAATGAAGGCTTCTTTAGCAGGCTTGGTGTGCTGGGCTCTACACTCGAAATCCGTGATAAACTACGACGACGTATGATCTTAGATTCGCTTTGAGCCGGTGACTGAAACTCCTCCTGAGCCGCTGGTCGCGGAGTGTATTGCAAGGAACTGCGACGACTTGTACGACGTTCAGCTGGCTCTACAGCTTGCGGTGGCGTCTGAAGCACTTCGTCCTCTTTATTGGACATGGTCATTAGGCTGCGTCGTCGCGTCATTCGCGGCTCGCATTGCACTTTGGGATTGGAGAGCTCCACTGCATGGACTGAGCTGCTGCGTCGAGTGGTGCGCACCTGGGTTCTGGAAACATGTGCTGGCTCCACACCAATGGAACTGCTCCTTGGTCTCTCCGCAGGTTTGCCCTTGTCCTTGAAGCTTAAACTCTGTTGTGCCTTTGACTTTTCCCTGGGAGTGTCACCCATGCCTTTTAAATCGACTTCTTTGGGATTGGCACTTGGTGTGCTCTGTTCAGGTTCCTTGGATTGAACCCTTTGCGGTGTAAAGAATCCATTGGTGATTCTGTAAAAGATAAGTAGATATTGGAATTAATTTAACTATGTATTTAGTTTTTAGCAGAGAGTAACACGTAACCGGTGAATGAAATTTCTCTGTAAAGAATCGAATACCGAAACGCTTTTTCCTTTTATTTTTCGATTCTAAGCCATCTATTATTCAAATTTCCATACCCCTTGACATTTTTTCTTTGAACTTTGATCTCTCATAACTTTATTAAAACTTAACCGATTTTCAAGCGGAATACCATTTTGATTATAATTTGACCTCTAAATTGATTCTGCATTTAAATTTTTATCATCTAGAAAATTTGATCATTTTTCGATTTTAAGCCAATTTTCCATATTAACCCCTTGACATTTTATCTAAAACTTTGATCTCTCATAGCTTCATCAAAAATTATCCAATTTTCAAACGGAATGTCATTTTGATGGTGGTTTGGCCTCTTAATTGATTCTACATTTAAATTTTTATCATCTAGAAAATTTGATCATTTTTCGATTTTAAGCCAATTTTCCATATTAACCCCTTGACATTTTTTCTAAAACTTTGATCTCTCATAACTTTATTAAAACTTAACCGATTTTCAAGCGGAACACCATTTTGAACATAATTTGGCCTCTAAATTGATTCTGCATTTAAATTTTTATCATTTTAAAAATTTGATAATTTTTCGATTCAAAGCCTTTATTGGTTTAGGTTTGATTCTTTGGTTTTAAGATATGGTTTATCAATTACCTATTTATTAATTTGGTCCCTGGTGAATCCGTGACCTCGTCATCAACAAGATGTTTATTCTGGCTCAATGGCCTAAAGTAGCGTGTAATTTCATTCTAATAAATTGATAATTGAATTAGTAACATTTTTTGAATGGATAACAACAACAACAACAACTACTTACCTTGGGCGTGGATGTTGGTGTTCCAGCTGCCGGTCTATTTTTGGCGTTCTCCTGATCCGTA
Source organism: Drosophila falleni (assembly GCA_035045575.1). NCBI lineage: Eukaryota > Metazoa > Arthropoda > Insecta > Diptera > Drosophilidae > Drosophila > Drosophila falleni. The sequence goes on from JAWNOV010000011.1 coordinate 12,599,731, forward strand.
GTATCGGTGGTGGGCGTAACTGGCCGCTTGCGTCGTTGGTTCGGCTCGAAATCTGATTGCAGACAACGTACGCGCTGTAAAGGATTTAACATTGATTTAACATTGACTTTAAAGACGCATCGTCAACTGATAAATGATATGGCTAATTTGTTATTGCTGTTCCGCTGCTGCTGCTGATTTCGCAACTGCCTCTGTCAGTCACATTTAGCTAAAACCACTGTTTTATTTGTTTATAATCTACGTGATATCAGCGCCGTTGCCGGAAAATATTTATATGTATTTTGTTTATATTAGCTCGATTTTTTATCTCTAACACGCTCTCTTTATGCAGTGGTGAAAACAGGTTTAGCCGGATCTCTCAGCAACAAGTAACAATAAATATGCATTTTTGAGAGCTTGAGAATAAATAATTTAAAGAATTTATTATTTAATTGTATTAAAATTAATTGCGCCTTTCATTTTGCATTGAATTTTGTTTTGCAAACAAGTGTGGCAACATTGTTGAGTGCGCACGCAGCCCTGGTTATCTGCTCTCTCTCGCACTGCGCATGCGCCGTTCGGAGCGGTGAGCGCAGATAAGAGCAACCCCCGCTGCCATATAAAATTAGCTACAACACAGCCGACAGCTTCAGTCTGCGGCTCATTCATTGCTTTGTCGTCGCGCTCAACTCGCTGTTAAACTAAACAGCAAGCCAAATAAAACGAACAGTATTACGCGTTCCAATTAATAGTACAATTAATATTTTTTATAAACTATAAACAAATGCTGTACGCATCCGCCAAACAGCGATAAGCAACAAGTGTGCACACACCCCTCGCCGCTCGCCCGCCTAAACACAAACGTTTGAAATTCATAGAGAAACCAAACAAATCAAAAAGTTGTGTTGTTTGTTTTGCTATTATTGTCAACTGAAGTACAACAACAAAAAAATCAGAGGCTGAATCAGTGTTTTAGAAGAACTAAGAACGTGGCACTTTGCAGCGAGTAAACAATCTGGGAGAATCCAGCAGAACGTCTGCTTGGAAAACAATTAAGAAAACTTGTTTTTCCCCCAGACTGACAATTGCTGCGATAACACTAACACACGCACATAAATTATAAAGAATCACAATTAAAATAGAACATTAGTGGCAGTCAGAGCCAGACACCAAGGAGAGATCAAAACAAAACTAAAACCCAAACAAAAACAAACAATTTATAAAGATGATAGCTGGTTATGGACCCGTAACTCAAGCCCTATTGGGTACCCTGCTCACCTGGGGCTTAACAGCAGCTGGCGCTGCCATGGTCATCTTTGTGCGAGGGACACAGAGAAGATCATTGGATGCAGCCCTGGGCTTTGCAGCTGGTGTTATGATTGCCGCCTCGTTTTGGTCACTGCTTGGACCGGCTATTGAAATGGCCGAATCGTCGCATTTATATGGCATTTATTCGTTTCTGCCCGTGGCTGGTGGATTTCTATTGGGTGCAATCTTTGTTTATGGCTGTGACAAGTTGATGAGTTATTTGGGCCTAAATAGCACCAATATGATGATACAAATGACGCAGAGCAGCAAGGATAAAGCAGACCTAGCCATCGATGAGCTGAAGCACAATGGAGGAGGAGCGAATGCTAAACTGACGTCCAAGAGTCTGGACAGCTTCTCGGATTGCCTCAGTGTGCAGCACAGCGGCGAGTCGCGACGCCGCAAGAAGGGCAGCATTTGTGAGGTGGAGCAGTGTACATACACCGCGGAGGCGGCACTGGAGCAGCAGCGTAACCAGGAGGCGCTATCGCAATGGAAACGCATCATGCTGTTGGTGGTGGCCATTACCGTACACAATATACCCGAGGGATTGGCGGTGGGAGTCAGCTTTGGCGCTGTGGGCACTACAAACTCCTCGACCTTTGAGAGTGCCCGGAATCTGGCCATTGGCATTGGCATACAGAACTTCCCGGAGGGATTGGCCGTCAGTCTGCCGTTGCATGCAGCCGGCTTTAGTGTGATGCGAGCCTTGTGGTATGGACAATTGTCTGGCATGGTGGAGCCAATCTTTGGCGTACTCGGAGCCGTTGCTGTGACATTCGCTAATCTTATACTGCCGTATGCGTTGTCATTTGCTGCTGGCGCCATGATTTACATAGTAGCCGACGATATATTGCCGGAGGCACATGCCAGTGGCAATGGAACGATTGCGACATGGGGAACTATATCTGGATTCTTGATAATGATGTGCCTGGAGGTGGCGCTATCCTGATGTGGACTACACAGACATATTCCTACACACCGGACTCATAAATTATTAGTGTGTAAATTGCAAATTTCAAACGTACTTAAAACATTGCGCATTTCTTGTATGTAAATAGCAACAGAACTGGCTTTTGTCATCATATTGTTCAGTACTCTTTTATTTGTATATATACTATATAGTAATAGTATAGTAGTCTGTTCAAATCTCAGAAAAAACGTTGCCTGTTAGCGCGTTTAACGCCAGCCCAAAATGAATAACTATTTTTTATAGAAGTAACTTGAACATTATGTATATTTATACCGCCGATTCCCGACGTACTCTTCTATCGAGTTATGTAAATGAATGCGAATTATAATAATATCGTAGCCTCGTAAAAATGTATTCTTGTGAAGTGGCGGTAAACAGACGTACGTGCATGTAAAATAGGTTTTAAGTTGTCAGCTTGCCTGTTATTTTAAACTGTCGTCATATTTATAAGTAATAAAACATAATGTATGTACATATTATATACTATATAGAAAATGCATTTTGTTTTGCTTTAGGCCAACCTGTTACCAACTTCCTCTGATAAACAGGCAAAAGACAAAACACGTTACACGCTAATTGAATTAGATAAACCAGCGCTGACAAGCAAGCGAGTAATAGTAACAACAACAACAAAATATAAAGTGCTTGACATTTGTTGTCCCAATGATAAGAATCTGTCAGTCAGTCGAAAAACGAAAAAATGAAACGAAATACGTGAACTTGCAGACGGCACTCAAAAGAGACTCTCTACCTGCGATTTTTGGATTTGTGTTTGGGTATACCCTGTACTTGAAAACTATTTGAAAGGGTATGCAGCAAGTGCCTTAGACCCTATAAAGTTAGTATGTATAACAAATACAAAACGTGCGATAAAATTGTCTCAGTTGTGTGGTGTGCAAATTTCAGGCTTCTAAGTCTTAAGGTTAGGGCTGTGCAATGATCAGTGAGTGATTCAGGACAAAGTGTTGTATATATAGAATAAAAACTGAATACGTTTGACTTTCAAGTATTATTTAAGTACTTGTTGAGATTTATGCTAAATGTGTAGGCTAAAATAAACCCACGAGCTTTGTCCAGGTAATCGATAGGTCGACAAAAGATATCTTAACTCTCTATGTGCACTATGCTCGGGTAAACAAACTAAGCTGAAGAGATTCCGTTTGCTTATCTGAATCATTAGCGTTTTTTTTTATTTGATAATGCAGCGCTTCAATAATCTTATCAATGCTATGTTGTCAACTTAACAATTTGTATAGACCTGTAGTAAGTATATAAATATATTTATAGAGCCAATAAACCAATTAACTGGCTACTAAGACTGAGTAGTATAAATCAATTGAATCTTGCATAATTACTATGTAAATGATTTTAGATCAATTTTGTAACTTTTTTTTGTTTTTTTATCGTTAAGACTACCTTTACTGATAATGTCGCGGACTCACCTTTATTTTGCCGAACAGCTCAGGATGTTCATACTTATGAATACTGCTAATGGGAAACTGTTTGGGATCACAGATCCGTCGTTGGACCTTGCACGCCTCAATCCACAATATGGACACAATTGGTATATTCCAGTTCTGAGCCCGTTTATATGTGGATAACAAACCCTCCTTGAAGACAACATGTGTAGTATTGCTGTAGGAACACACATTTATAAGTAAATAATTAATATATATTATATCAATCTCAGATCAGCTTACCGCAATAACCGATCATTGACCTGGGCGCCCAGCTTGGCAATGACGGACTTGACTCCCTCAGAGCGATTGTCATTGCCCGTGCGCACTTCCACATAGATAATCACATCCTTAAGAATTTCGGCGAGTGTTGGCTCCGGTTTGGGATTGCGTTCTTCCGCTGTGATGATGCTCTGCTCAGCATGGGGAACATCGAAATTGGTGTAGGCTTTGCCTGGACAGCTGTAAAACACATTGTTATTTAGCTATAATTGAATTCAAACTAACAGCTTACTTTAAGGCACGTATGGCGCGAGTGCGCAGGGATGCACTGGGACTGTTAAGATCTCTCTGTAAGCGAAATACATTGGCATCCTGTTGGGGCATCATTTTACGCAAGTGTTCCGCGGGACTGACCGGCTTGTTTGCATCCCTGGCCTTGGGCGTCATTAACATTTGGACAATCGCTGGCGTCGTGCTGATTGCAGTAGTTGATTTTGTAACAGTAACAGATGATTCGGAAGTTGAAAAATCCACAAAATTCTCATCTCTCACTGAAAACGTGTTTAAACATCAATTAAAGGCAATGTAACAACAACAATCGTACACAAAGTCACACACTTTCACACATATTGTTTCTGATTTCCACACAGTACACAGATCCTGAAGGTATTTTTTTTGTATCTATTTTTTTTTATATGTACTAAAAATTTTGAGCTCTCCAAAATTAAAATAAGACTTTTCTGTAATCAACAGTAAAATAAACAAAGGCTAACCTGATGCAGCCCTAAGCGTTGCCTTTGAATGCCAACGGAACTCATTAACTTTCATTGATGTCACCTTTGTTAAAGTAATCAAACAAGTATTTTTACTGACCGACAAAATCTATGCGGGTTTATTTATTAATACTTTTTATATCAAAATATACTTTATTTGTATTTACAAGTTGCAAAATTATGTTTTTTACGCGGCCTCTTGGCGTTGGTAGACTAAAACAGGGCTGCAAATGTATTGTTATCGATGCGAATGTATCGATCGACATGCTTAACAGAGCTATGTTAGCATAACATCTGTTATTGAAATCGATAGCATACTTAACAGAGCTATGTTAGCACAACATCTGCTATTGGAATCGATAACATATTAAGTACATACTTACTTTGGCGGTTCGATACTTTTTAAATAAATTAAATAACGCTTATTAAAATTTTTTTTTAATGTAAAATGTTTATGTAGTGTTCACATAAGTGTAATATTCGAACTTATTTACATATGAAATGTATTTACAGAAAATAAAACAATATATGTTAATTGCCTAAAGTAGCAAACAATTGCTTATGACAATTCTCACACTTTTATTTATGTTTTTGCTATATAAGTGTGCTTATTATCGCTTATTATTGTGCACAACTCGACTCTAGGACGTTCTCAGTCTTAAACGATTTAAAAACTATGGCAAAATTTTAATTAATTATTACAAATTGCATAATCATTAAATCTCTTCTCTGGTGTCTAACCATTAAACTGTAGTAAATTAGTATTATTGTTAATGCGTATTTATATATTAATACGCCCAAAAGTATGCTGTTATTAATGGCTGCATTTCGCGTATTTTATCACAAAAGTGAGCGAAATGCATTCCACTGACCAAATGTAATACGTAGACTTTGACTAAATACTTGTAAGATAATGCTAGGCGATGAATAAATTAGGGCCAGCTGGTATTACTCATTCTGCAAAAGAAAAAAATAATAATAAATGGGTTAATAAAAGAATAGAATTGGGAATGTATCGATCGACATGCTTAACAGAGCTATGTTAGCATAACATCTGTTATTGAAATTGAATTATTATAACCTACCATGGGCGCTGATTAGACTGCGCGCATCCCAGAGCGAAAGCTGCGACTGCGAAAGTCGGTGCTGTGGCGGATATAGCTTATACGGGAAGTACGAGTGATGGAAGGTGGCTATTGGTATTGGCGCCGCTGTCTGCGGTTGCTGTTGCTGCAGCTGCTGCTGCTGAGCGGCCAATATGAACTGATGATGTTGCGCCGAGATCTTGCGTGAGATCTTGGGTTCCTTTTTGGGCTTGCTGGCGGATTGCTGCTTGGATGACTTGATAAAGTTGGGTATGCGTGCCAGCAGACCACAATAGTAAGGATCGTCCTGCTTCTTCCGTTGTGGCGTATTCTTCTGTCGCTTCTTTTCCGCATAAACGGGTGCCAAGGATGCAGCTGCCTCATAGTCCGGCTTTAATAAATAAATAAACAATGAATATCAACTCTATAGGAGTTTAATTTCCAGATTCACTTACCTTTGGCACATAGGGACTTTCGTTAAGGAAGGCGGCACTGAAGACACTGCGTCTTCCCTTGCTGGAATTACTCGAGTTTTGTGAATCATCCGAGGCAGCCGGTGTGGGATATATGAGACCCACTTGACTCTCAATGGTGGAGTACGGATCCTCGCTGGAGTGTGTGATGAGTGGCACACGCGTTCCCAGCGCATCCAGAGATTTGGGCAGCGTTTGTAGCCGATTCTTTAGCATATCCATGGCAACCACGTTGACCACCATTATCCACAGCGGTGTATTGATTAGATTATTGTTTGACTTGACCAGCGACACAGCCGACAGACACTGACGCTCCAAACGACTGCGTTCCGGATAGTTACGTGCAAATTCACGGTTTATGTTCGTCTGGAACTTCTTCATATCAAACAGTTTGGATGAGGCGCCAGCGGAAAGTGACATTTGCGGCATTTGCATGATGTCAGCACCGATGACCGTCTCCTCGTTGGCAAACGAGGTGTTGTTTACATAGATGCTGCTCTTGCCATAGCGCTTGATGAATATGTTCCCGGTGTCGTCCATTTTGATTTTGAAACCATCGCCAATCGACTTTTTAATGACCTTTGTTTCAGCATCACGCATGGGATTCTCAAAGCCATTAAGACCGATTCTACAAGAGAGATGTACGTTTAAAAAAGTGACTCTTAAAAAAAGCTAATACACTAATAAATGAAAAAAATGTTATAAAATCAAGAAATTGGTCTCAAAACTCAGAATTATGGCAAAAAAATGCGTTTATTCTGACTGTTATTTTTTAAATTTTTTAATGTGATATTTTATTGGGTGTTACTTTAAATTTAAATTTATGATTTTTATTCTTGTATTAAGAACTTTAATTTTTTAGACTAATATTTTAATTATAACTATAATGATCTTAAAACGGTGTTTTGTTAAAAACAAAATATTTTAGATGAATGTTCTTGATTTTAGAAGTAGGTCGTTTTTTTCAGTGTATTAGTACTTACCGTACGCCATCGAAGCCATGCTTGGAACCATTTATGGTTATCACAGAGGAGCGAGCATACGCCTTGGCCACACGTCGATTCTTCTCGAAAACGATTATTTTGGCCCAAATCTCATCATCGATTTGCTCCCACTTGGTCAGCACTTCATTGATATGATCCTGAAGTTTTAAATAGTTTAAAGTGTTAGTTATGATTAATCAATAACTCAATATCTCAATCATACTTACGTGGAATAACTTTTCGCGATCATGCCAAACATCTTCCTCCTGCTCGTCTTGTCCGATGGCATCCAAATTGTCCAAGGAACGCGATATAATCTTGCGGCGTGAAATCATTTTTAGTGTGGGTGTTCGTTCTGTTCTGAAAAGAGTGATTTTTCAAATTATTATAGCAAGACACACATGGAAATAATTACAACAATTAATTTGTCGTTCTTGCTACGGTGCGAATTATATGAAATGATTAGATCTGGACTCGGGGCAAAAGGGAATTAAATTAAGTTTATAGAGAAATCTTAATCCGGTCTAAGATTATTAAGCAATCAGCCAATCAATCTGCAAGCCAATGAACTTCATCAACTCATGTCTGTTTGTAAGTTTGTCGCTTAAGTCATTTGATTTGGAAATTGAATTTTGTTTGATTTTATAGAAATGTTTGTATAGCCGAAATAAAATTATCAATGTCACTGCCTCTAATTGCGTGTGCCTTGACGACAATTTGTTCAACTTTTTATTTTGCATTTATTTTTTCGTCAGCAAACACTTGCAATGCATTTCAATTGCCTGCTTGGTTTTTCTTGACTTCTTTTTGGGTTTTTTTTATTTTATTTTTGAGTTCATTTCTGAATACGGTTTCAAGTTTAAACGTATTGTGACAAAATGCCAGCTACCAGCTTGGCATATCAGGTGTATTGGCGGTCAGGCACGTGATTGGCATTCAATTGCGATTTATCAATAAATAGAAGTATATATGTGTAAGAGATGTGTGTCACACGGCTTAAATACGCATCGAAAGTGAGTCTGAGAACCAAAATAAACTTCCTAGCTGTTGCCCACCCATGTTAAATACCTTTTCCTATACTTATCACACTTCTAATGACACACATCAAGGGAGCTAGTGACAAATTAAGGGCACAACATGCACTGCAATTCAAATGAGCAGCTAAACGTGATCTATTTAAAATAAACTGTTTCTTAATAGCATAGAATTGTTGGCTGGCATTTAATGTTTGGCAGGTCGCTCAGCATTTTAAGTATTAGCGGTCAAATCGGTCAGAAGATCGGTCGATTGAAGTCAACGCCTTGCTGGCTTTCTATTTGGATTTCAATGCGTTGGCGTTGTTCTTAATTAGCAAGCAGATTGGCCATAAAACTGATATATGTCACGCATCAAGCAAAGAATCAAACTCTGATAAATTTCTAATTTCAACTGGTTTTTGTTTTTAACATTTGAGAACATGTCGCTAATTTGTTGTTAATGCTGTCGCACCCACAATCTGTACAAAGTCTAGCCTTGTACCACATATGTGAACAAATATTACCTACACTTATTTATTTATGCTGCTTAGTCAGTTATTTTGTTTCAATATTCTTTAAATTGTATGCTTAATATAGTTCATATTCATTCATGAGTCAACCTTCTTAATGACCACAAAATTTGACCTCCTCTGGCGAGAAAAAATAAAACCCAAAGGGAATTTTTGCCGTTCGACTTTTGACTGTTTCATCTTCTATTTTAGAGTACTATGATTAAGTTCGCCAGAATGCCAAAGTTTTTGTTGCTCAGTTGCTTTTTTTTTTGTTTTCTTTTTTTTTTCTTGTATTATATTGTCTTGTATAATATATACGCGTAACATTTCGTTCTTTTCTCCGCTTTGCTGTTCGCTCTCAGACAGTTCTTCGCATTGTTGTTGTTGCTGGCATTTTGGTTTTTAACTAATATATATATTTTTTGTTGTATGCTGAACGTGCTGTTGATTTTTTCCAGCGATGATCACATGGCACACCAATACAACTAAACATGAAATTTAATTAGCTAACTGGCCTTTTGGTCGTCTTGTTGTTGTTGTTATGAAACTGCATTAAAATTAACTAATTTTTACACAAATAAAAGCTTATTTATTTGCTTTTATTATTATTCTTCTGCTGTTTATTCTGAAGACAAAACTATGCATAAGAAGTAACTAAAAATCTAGTAAATATTTAAAGGTCTTTGTTTTAATTTTCTGTGGATTTTATTAATCAGCGTAGAGTTAAAAGCTTAAAATGTTGCCGGAGCTGTTAAAAGTGCATTAAGTGTTAATTGAGATGCCGCCGATTGATGTGCGTCACAATGCGTTACATTTCGCCACTTACAGTCAAGTTCGTGTCTTAAGTCTTTCGTTTGCACGCGCACATTTTCCGCATGCCAACGAAAGACTTAAGGCACGAACTTGACTATGACTACGATCAGCAATCAAGCTTAAATACATTTCTACAGTCTATATAGATGGTAATGTGAGTGTATATGTATATGTGACCGCCTAGCCTTAACTTGAGTGCAATTAATTATGTAAGTTGGGCCCGTTTTCAAGGCCATTGCGAGTTGAGTTTTATTTTTAGCCACAACGCATTCTGAAACTGTTCTCTGCGTGTGCGTAAAACTTGGTTCATTCTCTCGCTCAACGTCTACAAGGTCGTTTGGTTCCTGCGCAGAAGGAAGTGTTTTAACTTTTTTTTTTGCTAGTTGTCTTTGTCTGTTTTGTGGTTGTTGTTGTGGTTGTTAAGCGGCTTAAGTGAAAAACTTGCTGACTGGCGCAAACAGTGGCATTGTTTTATTTGTTTAATTGGTTTTTATGAATCATGCCACAAATTGCGCAACTGTTGCCCGCTTGGCATGTGCCACACACACACACAGACACACACACATACACACGCACACCTAAGTCAAACTATTTGCAATTTGGTTTTGTGCGCCTTTCCAAAATGTTGGCGCTGCAAGTCTACGCTCTGTGTGTGTGTGTGTGTGTGTGTGTGCGCTGACTTGTCAACCTCAAGTGGACAAAGTGGGGCGTTCAACAGACCCACACCCAAATGCAATGCATAATGTACAATGTACAATGTACAAAACTGCCTTTCTGTTTGCTCTGTTTCATTATTTTTTTTTGCGCAAGTTCTTGGCGTGTGCTGCAACCTTGAAAGTGGAAACCTAAACGACTTGAACTGTGATCGCATTTATGCCTCATGCGTTATGGGTCTTGTTGCTCTCATTTGAGAGGAGGGGAGAAGTCTGAAAGGGGCAGATCTTACATGTCCGGCTGCGATTCCGGCTTGCCTCAAACAAGTTTAACTTTTATTAAATCGCTTTGTTCGCCAAAAATTAAAATATAACAAAAATTCTATGCATTGCGTTCACTTTTTGTTTTACTGCTGTTATATTTTTATGAGCCCATTATTTTTATTAACAATATGCAAAAAATATTGCAAAAAATACCGCTGTTAACAGTCCATGCAACAAATGTTAGATCATTAAATAATTATTTATTTAACTTTCTTAGAAATTTTATACTTTTTAATTTTTAATGTTTTTTTTATCATATCAATTTCAATTTAGAATTTTTAATTAAAAATATTTCTCGTGACTTTCTATTAATTTAAATCAACTGCTCTTAATTGACACTTAATAGATAAATAAATAAATTTATCATTAAAGCTTTGATTCTAAAATTTGAAATTTAATATATTTATCATAATTTTCTTTTAATTTTAGGCAACTAAATTTATAATTTAAGTTATAATTTAAAATTTAATACATTTATCATAATTTTGTTTTAACTTTAATAAACTGCTCTTAATCATGTTTTGATGCCTTTTGATTTAAAAATTAACGCTTTCAACAATTGACTTAATTAAATATATGATTTATTTAAAAACTTCTCAACTGCTGCTGCTTTAATTAACAGCAAGGAAATTCTATAATAAGATTGTCTTTTAATGTAACACATGAAAACAACAACCAATAGATTGTGAATTGTTTGCACAATGATGAGAGGGCGTTGCGGAGGGGATGACAGTATGACAGTGTGACTTGGAATTGTTGCTGTTGCTTCCAACGCAACTGTAACAAACAACAATGACAACAACAACAATAGCTGTGGTTAACATTATTTTTATGAGTTTGCATTTTATTTTCTAGTTTTTTTTTTCTTTTGTTGTTGCCTTTTTTTTTTGTTTCATGTGAGTAGAGCACATAAATTGAAATAACATATAACATATAGTATGAGTACGAGTAGCAGCTGAAAAAAAAAGGAACACGCAATATCATGAAAAACCAAGTACTATGCCATATAAACTTAGCCATGGGTGTACGTTTTTAGTAGAGTTACAGTTTCTGTTTTATTTAGGTCGCTCAGCACGTGCAGATGTCAAAATAATGTGTCAGAAGTAACAGTTTGTTGCATGTTTATAAGGCGGTATTTAAGTTTATATGGTAAAACGGCGTGTTGAACTCAGACAGGGACTTCAAAACATAACAAAAGTCTATTTGAAAGAATTTGAAAAGCTTTAATTTTTTACATTTAAATAAAATTTAAAAGTGTGTACATTTATATAAGACTAACTTTAAAAATAATAAACAGATCTAAGTCATATAATTTTTCTAAGATGAATTTGGGCCTCTGAATTAAAAAAAAGCTCAGAAAGTGTGTAAGGGGACAATATGTAATTGATTTTCAAAATGTATTTCAATATGTAATTGATTTAAAATTCTCAACTTTAATATTTTATTTTTAAACGAAAAAAAAAATTAATAATTGATATGTTAGTTTTTGACAGTATGTAATTAATTTCTAAAAAGCTTTTTTTCTGATAAAATCCTCAACTTTAATATTTGCACTTTAATATTTTTATATTAACGAAAAAAAAAAAAAATGAATAATCTAGTCTACTGTTCTAACTAAAATAAAAGAGACTTCAGAGTGCGTTGTTAACTCTGTTTGAGATTTAGAGGTTTTTGTGTCAATTCTTTATGACAGTGTGTACGTGTGTGTGTGTATGTGTGTCAAGCAGAAGCTGCAACAAGTTGTCTTTATCTCAACTCTCGAGTCTTCAGGTTGGAGTCTGCTCTGCATTGCTTGGCTTTCGACTTGTGTCGAGTGTTTGTGAGTTTTGCACTAGGCGCAAGTACAATGCGGCGTATGCGCAACTTTAGCTCTGTCACTTGATGTGCATGTCGCTCATTACATCATCAGCAACAACATCATCATCAGCAGAGCCAACAGCAACAGCAATAACAACAGCAATAACAACAGCAATAGCAATTGCAATTTCAGTGACAAGTGCCAGGTCTCTGTCGGCAAATGCATCTATGGATCACACAGATGGGTCGCAGAGGGGTTACCGGGGGGAGGTGGGGAATTTGTGGTTGAAAATCGGCCGCGCTGCATGGCACGAAATTATAAATTCCAATTTTCACTTGCATTTTTCTTTCATATAGACGTCTGGCTTTCATAATATTTTCGCTTAGTTATTTCGCTATCGCCTTTTGCAACTGTTTGAGAATTCTCACAAAAATATTCATATTCGCATTCGTATTCGTTTTTATATTCGTATTCGTATTCGTATTCGTGCCAGGAAGGCGCGAAAGAGAAAAGACAAAAATTACACAGCGCTTTCGTGCGGCTTCGAAGGCGAATTTAACTTCCGCTTTTGTTGTTGTTGTTGCTTTAGTTATTTGTTGATGTTATTGTTATTGTTATTGCTATTGAGTGATTATTTTTTTTATACGGCATTGTTTCAAAAATTACTTGCAAAATTTTGTGAGCGTGCACGCTTTGGGCCTTGTCTGTTGTTTTTGGCCATTCTGGCCATATTCTGGCTATTCTTAGGCTTTGACAAGTGCCGCAAATAATAAAAAACAAAATTGAAGAATCTATGAAAATGGCAGAACAATGCAAAAACTGAACATTTCGATAATGTTTGCTTTATGAATTTCATGTTTAACGTAGCTGCTAATTAAATGTGTCTCGTTATGCTTAAAAATTTGACAGCATCTCATTTCAATTAGTCATTCATCATCATTCATTTACTCAGGCAGTCAGTCAGTCAGCTAGTCAATTGTCAATTTGACTATGTTAATTTTTTGTTCATTTACTCGTTCGATTTATACATTTTTATGATTCATTAAATCAGTTGAGATTGATGCTGTTGCATTTGCTCAAGTAACAAGTTGAAATTACATCATAAATCGACTGCCAATCAATGACAGACCAACTGTCGGCGAATCATTAAAAAAAATTGAAACTACAATATAGTTTATAAATACAATTTAATATAATAACAATAATAATAATAATAATACAAAACAAAGTCAAGCCATCAACAACAAAAGACCTGTATGATTCGAGTATTTCAAATAGTTTTTTTTTTCTTTTCTTTTCTATTTCTGCTTAATTGGAGTTCATTAATTTCAGTTTCAATTTGAAATTGAGCCGTGAATCGAGTTCCTAATTAAATATGAAATGGCCCGTAATTTATTTAGATATTGTATCTCATTAAAAACATATAAATTGCGTACTTGTCTCAATAATTTGGTGTAAAATTCTGGCAAGTAATTGAATAATAGAAATTAATTCAGCAATTCAGGGGCAAAAGACTTAAGACACGAACTGGTTTTAGTTAAAAATGCGTTAAAATGTAGCAAAATTAATGCTGCGCTAGTTTCCAGTTTGATTCATTAGGGATTTGTTTTTAAACATGAGTATTCACAGAGCAGAGCAAATAAATTAGGTCGCATGCAAATGAGCGTGAGATAAACCGATTCTATATATAACTACTATATGCAGTTTTTTTTTTTTTTGGCGAAATCTGTGATAGAAAGAACCTAAAGTCGGCTTTCTTTCTTTATTCTTATCTGTCATGCAGATGGCGAATTTCATAACAAGCGAAACGTAGGACAAAGACCCCAGAAAGAGGTTCGATTAACATCTGTCACAGGTAAAAATTACACTATGATTCGGATTTTGATGCCGATTCTGAGGACAAGTATTACGCATCTGCTGTATGGGGCTTTTTTTTTTGGCATTTTCAACATTTTGGAGTGCAGATTACATCGGCCGGTTTACCTGGCTAAAACGCACGCTCAATTCTCAATTCTGTCAAGGCAAACCGAGAAACAAGCTTAACTCTGACATTTTCGTTAATAAAAATGTGAAATTATATTAATGTAAATGCTAATCTGGGCGTAAATTAAGCACACGCAGTACAACTTGATTCCGAACGTGTTTTTTTTTTCTTGAAGGTTGCCAAGCAGCAACAACAACAACAACAACAACAAGCATAATAATAATCATAATAATCGCTGCACAACAATTTTTATCCACTTTGCATTGTGTATGATATGGTAGCATTATTATAATTTTAAAATGCGTTGGCTTAGTTTCTATTTCAATGCTTAAGAACCTTTTGTGCCTATTGCTAACAAAAGACTCAAGCAACGAACTTGATTTTGTAATTTACATGCCTACAATGCCTTAACCGTTTGCTGCTGCCGTTGTTGCCGTTGCTCTATAGTTTTTATTTCACACTCATGGACAACAGCAACAACAACAACAACATCGTGTTCTTCTGTTGTTGTTGTTGTAGTGGCCTTTGGCGTTTAGCACATCCACAACACATGCACTATAAAACCACAGCCCAGACATGTTTATTTATAAGCCGCAGCAAAACGCTAATTAAACGCCAAAGCGTCAAACAAAACCATCAACAATGAACACAAAAAATGTCTTGAACAATTTCCAGAAATTATTGCACAATTTAGCTGCCAATCAAAAGCAGTTGGACGTGCTGTGATTTTAATTAGCAAAGAATGACAAATTAAGCAGGTATTATTTCTAAATGTCAAGGTTGCAGCAGCAACAACATCATTGATTTAATATATACTTAATTTCAATTGGTTCACTTACCTTTTTTTTTGCAGTGTGCAACGCGGCGTATGCGCAATTTTCAAATATCCAAGACGAAAGTTGTTCGTTTTCCTTGATGTTAAAGTTGTTCAAATGCTGATTCAATATGCTGCTTGGCTATAACGCCCACAATCAAGTAATTTATATATATTTTTCTATATACTATTAGTTTTTTTTATTTGTTTTGCTTGTTTAATAATTTGTTTAAATTTACTGTGGGCTTTTATATTTTTTATTTAATCTTTTTTCTGTCTATTCACACAACACTCTCCGAGTTTTAGAACGCTTGACGACGCGACAATTGACGACGGCTGCTGTGTGTTTCTCTCTCTCTCTCTTTCTCTCTCTGTGGGTTCTATCTGTTAGTAGTTTTAGTATCTTTAGCTGTGAGCTCTAAAAAAGAAGCGCGCGCTAGAACCGTTCGCTCCAAGCTGCGTATTTCAACTGGCCAAGTAACGGTGTGGCTGGCCAGAAGACAGCAACACCGAGGCGGCCAAAAACCAACGTCACGAGCCGAACGGAATACGAATGCCCAAAAAAAAAAAGACGACAGCAAGCCGAAGATATTAGCCGAAGTCAGCGACAATGCTTGCAGTGGTCTTTTGACTAGACCTGGCTTTCAGAAGATTGGCAACAGCTCAACGATGAGGTTGTAAGACGTTCTTCTACCAACAAAAAAAGAAGAGATTATTTTTCCTTGTCATGGCATGACGCACATTAATTCAGCGTTTATGCTAATAGCAAAACATTAAGAACGCTGCTAACACGCCCCAAAAAAGACACCCAAAAAGATACACAAAACATACCGGCGCTTTTAGTTTAGCATAAATAATTCATAGCTCGTTCAATTACCCCGCAATTTGTATCTACAATTTTATACACTTTTTTTTTATGTTTTTTGGTTTATTTTGGGCGTGTGAATTAGTTTGATTTATATTCAAGCGTTTTCAGCTGCTCGGTTTGCGGATGTTGTAGCTGATTTCGGTTTCTGATTCAGTTTCTGTTTCTGTTTCTATTTCAGTGGGTAAATCCCAGCAACAAAATAAAAGTTCTCTCTCTACACGAAAACCACTTCAAGCTTCTTTATTTGGCATCAGTTTTTTTGATTAACTCAACGAGCGACATAATTCAGCTCAGTTTGCTACGTTTATGGTATTTGGCTTATATGGTTTATACAGCTTAATGCAATTTACTCGTATTTTAGCTTAATTCCATAACCAAAAATTATGCACTAAGTAAACTGTTGTTTTCTGTGAAAAGATTGCGTGATTCATGTTGCATAAAGGAGTGGCAATTTTCAATTGTTTCTTGGGACAGTTTTCTGAAATTGAACCATAAAAACTGACAGCTGTTTAAAATGCAAGAAAAGTTCTAAGTCATCGTTTAAAGTATCTAAAATAAAGAGAACAAACAACAATAATTATCAGCTTATATTTTTTAAGTGTCAAAAATTTTTTATCTCATATTATACACCTTAAAAATGCTAAAACAAATTGATATTAACTATATTTTAAGTAAACATTTTTAACTTCATTCTAATAAATTTTGCTATAAAATAAACGTTAGGAATATATGAACAAGTAAAGGAGAAATAAACTTAACAGCTCAATAGTAAAGTGTAATAAAGATACAAATTTAATAGATATTTGAAATTCGATGCGAAATTTCCAGTTTTATTTTTAATATATGCACAAATAAAATTTGAATTTTTTTCTTTAACTTTATTCAATAATTTGCGAACTTTACCCTTAACCGCAGAAAAATTAGAATATTGTTAATGTTTGCTTAATTAAAACAAATTAAATAAATAACAATGACCAATTTTCTGGTTTCTCTGGACTAAAAGTTTTTTCCCTGTTAAGTTATAAAGTTCAGTTTTAGTGATTTTTTTTATGTGTCGAATAGCGAGTGTTATTTTCTTTTGTGTTACAGTTCTCGTACCAAAACCTGTAGCTATATATTTATAACTTCTCAAGTGACCGCCTGTCATAAACGTAATCAATGATCATGGATATTCAATCAGAAAGAAATAACATAACAGAAATATGTGGTAATAATTGCTCAAGAATTATTCGAGGAGAATAGGGGGAGGGGGGATATGGTAACTGTTGAACTGGTCATGTTGTAATCCAATATAATTTTAGCTGCTGCTTTGTTATTATTATCTGGCTGGCATTTTTTTTTGTTATTGTATTCAATTAAAATGGTAACAACAACCGTTTAGCGCTTGGTGAATGGTTAGCACTGAAATCCAACTAAATGAACACAAATTTGTAACGAAAAAAAAACCTAAAAATAAAACCAAAACCAAATAAAATATAGTATGGCTTGTTTAGCATGGATATCATGGGTATCTTGGATATGTCGGGGCATGCCAAGTGGGCCCGTTGTTTTAATAATCATTACAAATTGCTTTGGCGTCGCACGGCAACACCAACAACAGCAACAACAACAACTGCGGACCAACGAACGACCTTGCTACATAAGAAACATGATAAACAAAGCGAAAGAGAAACGGTCACAAATTTGCGACAGACAACAACAATAACAAAAAAGTCTGAAAAAGTCTTAAAAAGGGTTTCGTAAAATTACAAGCTGCCGCTTGGGAAATAGGCAAAGAGAAAAACTAAACCTAACTAAATGGCAAACAAACAGAAAACGTCAACGCGACGCGTCAACTTGACTGATATGCTAGTCTGTCTATAAAGATAAGAACCCCAATCCAACTTCGAATACACCGAAACATCTACACTCTCCAAAAGATTTACTGTTGCAATTAATAACTAAATTAGATGTGAACGATCTATAAATCAATACAATGAGTGGACATCAGTTTTGAGATATCTGCGCAAATCTAACACATATATGTATTAAAGTTTCGTTCCAATTTTCGATTTCTCTTTTTGTTCTGTTCTAAATAAATTAAGTTTTAAAAATTAAATCAGGTCTGGAAACCGATTGCAGTTTAAGATAATCTTATTTAAGCATAAGCTTTTTATCAGTTTTTATCCGTTCTAAATCTAAATAATTTTGCAAAAAGAAATGCTGCTACCTGTTTGTTATTTAATTTTTTAAATATAAAATTTATTACTAAAATGAACTTAATAAAATGTTAAGTTGTTTGCTCTCCTGATCATAGTTTGACAAACTTTCTATATTTTTTTACTTATTTAATAATGTCAACTAAGATTGATTAAAATCTTTAGAAAAGTATGTAAATTAAATAAATAAATACATAAATAAATACAGCTGAAATGATAAAAATAAAACAAATTAAGCATTTTAAAAGTATAAAAATGTAGATCTATTATATAACTTAAGTTTGAATTAAAGTTAAGCATTAATAATACTACTTTGTATATAACTAAATTCTTCACTCGATGCGAAACACGAGTCATGACAAATTTGTGCTACACTCGCAAAATAAATTTTTATTGCAGCGCTCATATGCAAATTTGGAAGACCTCGAAATCGAAATTCGAATACTTGTAGTTGTCTGGCATTTTGTAGCTACAAGTTGAAAACATTTGTAAATTCTGATCATCGTGTCTAATCGGTTTGAACAGACAGATGTTTAGACGGACAACGCAATGCATAATTCAATTGAATACAACTTGGACTTGGATTTGGAGTTGGACTTCGATGCGAATCGATATCTGACTACACAGAAGTGAGCTTGGATGGCCGCTGGGCACAGTGGAGCTTAAATGACGATTTATGTTTAATTGTTTTTATTATTAAATAAGAATAATAATAATAATGAATTGTTGGCGGGTGTTATTTGTTTTTTTTTTTGCATGTTTCACAACAACTACTGCAAGCAATATTTCCGCATGGCACTAGAATAGCTTCAACAGTTAAGCGATCATTTTGTGCGTGTATTGTACTTATTTGCTCGTCTTGTCTTGTCTTCGTCTTGTTTGTTCGTCTTGGTATTTAAAGCCATAATTCGTGCGGCGCTGACACACAAAAAATTCTTGGCACAAACTCAAGTGCAGAGCGTGGGCAGCAGATACAAATTTATATAAAAAGAAAAAGAAATCAAGCGTAGACAACGCTGCGTATGATTGATAAGCAAATTACTCTTGTATGGGCGTTTTGAGAACATATTGCGCATACGTCATGTCTGCACAATAGAATTCCAATTGACGCCAGGCCCTTTTCACGCCTCGCTCAATCAATCAATCAGTCAATCGATCAATCACGAGTCCTTCACTCAAACGGAAGTAGTCAATGCCTGTTACACAATACAACTTGTAGAATATAGTAACTGAAACTGTAGAAAATGATTCACGTCAACTGCTGATGACGTAACAGTATTGAAGTTAATACAAAATGAACAGACAAGTGTCAACGACACCATCAAAATAAAATAAGAGTTACCAAAGTAAAGGTCAAAGCTGTTTGATTCAGCTACAGGTTGTCAACGCAGTCCAAGTCCAAAGACCTTGATGCTGCCCAATTTCACAACAAGATTTTTGCTTTTTGGCATGCAAGACACATTGCAATTCAACTTCAGAGCCGAAATGGGTTTGTTTACGCCTAAAGAGTCAGGTATGTAATTCATGTTCGATTCTCACCCAGATTACAAATAAACAATGCAATGAATTAATGCATTTACTGCTAAATACCCTGTAAGTTTTAAATAAATAATACAGTTAAATTTTACGGCATTTCTAATTTTATGCCGATTTTCTAAAATATAAAAAATAAATTTTCTAAGTGTAACAATCCCAGCCAATATAGAAGTGCATAAAACCCTCTACCAATCGCTGTACAGGGTAGATAAACAGAAGCCTTTCTGATTGCCGTGAATTGTTCAATTTTTGGTTTGATGGGAAACTGATTTCTGGGGCGTTAATTGAACAGTGTGGAGCACTTTGGTCGACTGCTTCAAGTTATTTGCAATTTCCGCGTTTGGAAATCAACTTATTAGCTGGGAACTTAACCTTGGCGCTTGGGAAACCTCCAAAGAGCTACCTCGATATGCTTAGTCCAACTGGTTAGTTCTGGGCGCGTGTAAATCCATCTTGTTATAATTTCAAATACACAATTTGTTTGCACACTAAGCAAATGTGTTAAAAACAATTGTTTGATGACGTAGCACAAGTTGAAAGTGTTTAAGATGGAGTCTTAGATGTGTGCCGCTATTTCATACGATAATTGATTAAATTATGATGTGTGGCATTGTCCGGAGAGTGTGTATTAATTAGCTGACAAGTGTTCTAACAAGACAAGGATTTGAATAGCGTACACACAAGGGTGCATCGATTAAAAAAAAAAGAAAAAAAAGTGTAATCAAAATTTGTAATCTACGGTTAATTCTAAGAAGTTTTCATCAAGAAATAGTTCTAAAAGTACTTTAAAAAAATAATTATCAAGATATAATAATATCTATTGAATAAAAAAACCAAGTTGAGTTTGATGAATTTTTGTTAGGTCCAAAAATACAAAATCTTCTGCATACTTTCAGGAGCTTGTATTGCTTTAAGAACTTTGTTTAACTATTACTGCAGTTCTACTTGTCCGATCATGCTGCGAATAAATGGGTTGATAGATAATAATAGTATTTATACTAATATATATACTTTATTTTACTTACTTATTTCCTTATATATATAAAAGTACTTAAAGGGTGTTTTTTCTTAAAATAAAAAATCTACTGCATACTTTAAGGCGCTTGTATTGCTTTTAGAACTTTGTTTAGCTATTACAGCTGTTCTACTTGTCCGATTTTGCTGCGATTAGGTGGGTTGATAGATAATAATAGTATTTATACTAATGTATATACTTTAGTTTACTTACTTATTTCCTTAGATATATAAAAGTACTTAAAAGGTGTTTTTTCTTACAATAAAAAATCAATTGCATACTTTAAGGCGCTTGAATTGCTTTTAGAACTTTGTTGAGCTATTACTAATGTTTTTCTTTTCCGATCTTGCTGCGATTGGTGCTGATCAAGAATATATATATTTTATGTGGTCGGAGATTGATTTTTTGTCCGTTAACGAACGAAATATACCCCTCTACTTATTTTTTAAGTAACGTTTACGGAAACGGGGACAAGTAATTGATTTTAGAACTATGGTTTCTTGGTGATAACATCTTAGAATTGACCGTAGATAACGAATTTGATTTGCAATTTTTAATCGATGCACCCTAGTACACAACCTTGACTTGGGTCTTGTCAAAAGTTGGCCAGTGATTATGATTATGCTGCTGAGTCAGCAACGACTTTTCACATATCACAAAACAGAACGCGATGGCAATCGGCGCAGAGCAGCAGCAGAGGTTGCAGCAGAGGCCAACTCGATGTTCGATGATATCAACAACATGCACCGAACGCGATGACAGCCAACATTCATTTCACACGGCGCAACAGCAACAGAAACAACAACAACAACAACTGCATTAACAACAACAACTGCAACTGCAACGTGCGAGGCAACACGCTGACTTGCAACATGGCCAACAAGTTGTAATTAAGTGCCAACGATGCCGACTCTATGCACTGGACCGACCGACATCTGCCAGCAGTCACTGTGAGGCGCCATTAGAAAGAGGACAGATGCAACAGACACTGGAAAGGCACACGCAACAAGTGGCACACTTCCATAATCGTAACTGGCAACTTGCAACTGGCAACTTGCAACTTGCACTTTTACTTGGCATTAGAACAGCAGCATCAACTGAACAACTGAAACAGAGCATTGCAGACAGTGTTGACCCTACAGCTCCAAACCTCAAGGAAAAGTTGAGGAATCCATTAGGAACTGTCGCTAATCGATAGGAAATACTTTAGGATTTTTTTTTGAGTTCCTACAATCGAAGACAGAAGAATCTTTCCTAGGTATTCCCTAACCTTTTCCTCACATAAAACTTTACGGATTCCTCATGGAACTCTACCGTAAAATCCTCAGATAAATAACAATATTTGAAAAAAAAAATAAATATACACCCGTCGTCAAATTATCAAAAATTTAGTTTTAAATTAATACAAATAAAAAAAGCTATATAAATTAAAAAAGAACATTAAAAAAAATTTTTTTAAATTATAAATTTTAATTTATTGTTTTTTTTATTTATATAGTTTTTTTTTTTTAAATTTAAAACTACACTACAAAACTACACAGGGACAAGCAAGGAAAGGGAATTTTAGAACTGCAGGGAAGCTACGATCTCCGGGTTGTAGCTGTAGCTGAAGCTGAAGTTGTAGCTGATGTCGGAGCAGGCATGACAACCTGAAGAGTAATTGCACACATAATTCATGCTCAAGGCCACGAGTTGCAGCCAAATGAATTTCGTTTTCAGCACCTCGCAAAACTCGCAGCTGAAGGAACTTGAACAACTTAAGAACTTCAGAACTTGGCGATGCTCTTTTGTCTAGAAGATGAATGATCTCGAGTTTGTGGCTGCTGTTTTGTGATAGCAACTTATTGTGGCTTATTAATCAAGTTGCAAGCAAATTAGCACAGCTATAGAGACCATGTCCAAGAACTGAGAAACCGAGACGAGACAAAAGATACAGAATGCAGTCTTTATACTCGTATACTCTCAGGTATATGTAACTTTAATTGTAATAAATGTCAGCTTTAAATATATAATTAAGCCAAATGCGAATACCAAATGAAATTCTCCAAGTGCTGTGCTAGTTCGTTCTTATTTCAAAAGATTCAAAATGGCTTGAATTTGAAATACGGATTCAGTTCCGTTTGCATGAATTAAATTTGCAATTTAATAAACTCTCTAATGAGCTTCTAGTTAATAAAAAGTTAATTATTAAAGAATTTCCCTATATAATTTTAATACAATGTAAAGACAGAAAAACTGGATTAAGTCAAGCCGGTTTCAAAAAAGCTTTATTCGTGGCACTTCGACAAAAATTTAAAGTCGAATCAGCTGATTTGATTATCATAAAGTGTTTCTATAAAATGTTAATTTCTGGGAATATACCAAAAAGACGTCATAATTATCTAAATTGTTACTTTAAATTTTAAAAACAAATAAATATAATCAATATTACTTTATTTAATGTTGTAAATAAAGTTATTATCGGAACTAGTTCATTTTGAAGTAACTATAACTATTTTTCACATTTCAAGTTGTGATTGCAAGTAAGCTAATAAGTAATTAACGCAATTAAGTTGTCCAATATGCAATAAGCTGTATTGAAATCAACTTTAAGTCACTTTAAGTAAACTTATTAATGTTCTAAGATTAAAAAGGCTGATTGTGTTAATTGCAGTTTCAACGCACACCGATTGCCATCTCATGATATTGAAAAAGATATGAGACTATCATACACAGTCTAGCTGAAGTAGGGGTATTCGATGATTTATATTTATAGGATATACTCCTATACATATCTGAGCCATTAGAGCGCATCTCATTTTCAGGTGTGGGCGTTCTCACTTGGTCTTTTAGTGGCAGCTGATTAATGTGTCCACTTGGAGTGCCCCTGCCGGATCCCGGGCAGACAGAAAGCGAAAACGATAAGGCACCTCAGAATTGTGGCTACTGCACATAAATATAAATTTATTGCTAGTCCGGCAAATACACAAACAGCACGTAAATCAATTATGCACACCAAGCCGGCAAAATGGCATAAAAATGTCATACAATTTGTGGCAATTACAAGTAGCAGGCGATAAATAAATAGACAATACACTAGGAGAATTTGAATAGCTAAAACTTAATTAAAATACAAAAAAAGTCTGTTTAGTTTATAGTATAAAAAATTTAAATAATGTAAACATAATAATTATACAAATAATAACCAAATTAATTATTGATTTAATTTCATTCAATTTAATATGAATTAAGCACGAACGGTAGATAATAAATATTATTTTTTTTTTTATAATTGAAAAAATTCTTCATTTCTAGTAACTTTAAAAAAGCTTGAGTAAGTATAATTAAGTATAATTAAAATGAAAAAAAAAATAATTAAAATCAAAAAAATAATTATGTTGTAATTTTTACAAAAAACTTATAATGATTATAGTTTCTGAAATTTTTTATATTACAGACTTTTATATAATTTTATAAATTTTTATAAATAATTTTTTAGCCTAAGTAAATTATTTTCAGTGTAGTTATGTGTATGAGTTTATGGGCTGGCGTTAGGCCATTCCAGCCATGTTGTCGGACTGCTCTGGAATTATGAGCAAGGACACTTTGAACCTGCCAGCAATATTTTACAGCCGCCTCTATAAATAGTTATGTGAGTGATTATGGTGTGTTATCAATGCGAACTTCGGGATTTGCTATGGACTTGGGCCATTAAGTTTGACTTATTTATAGTCGATTGATTTATGAAGTTGCAGTTACTTTTAGCTGGACAACTTCAGCTTGGTTGAGATCTAAATGCAGTAATATTCTTGTTCTTTTCGATCTTATTGGAAGCTTAGATCACGCGAGCTGCTAACACGTTCTAAGCCAGTGATTGCTTAATCTGCATACTAGTAGCTAAATCTGATCTATAACTAGCTCGTGTCTACTTAAATACTATGTAAGTTGCTCCAAGCCATTCGGTGTGAGTATGCAAATAATGTTCTGCGCCCCAAAAACAGGCTGGTCTGAACCAGGCTTGACATGGCCTGTGTCTGGCCTTGAATAAACATGAAGAAATCTCAAACAATACGATTTTTTTTTTGGTTTTTTATGAAAATCAGCGACAAAAGTTTAAATTTTATGACATCTACAGCAGCAGCTGAAAAATTTAAAAAAATCTATCTTACAATTAGAATCTAGCGTCTTTTGTAACCAGTTTTTTTGTGTGGTCTCACTGCTTACGTCAAGGCATTCTTAAAGTCTAGAAGCTTACTATGTTATTTTAGTTAGTTATCCAATCTGGCATCAGGCAATGATATCAATCTTTATAGTTCATATATAAGTTTCTTTGTAGCTAAGAAACCGAAAGGTGTGTTTGCTTTTGACTTGAACTCTTCCTTCTAACTTTTGGTTTCACATGAGCACAGAACTTAAAAATAACCAAGTGGAGAACTGGAAGCGTCAGCAAATTCTGAGGGTATTATTAATTCTTTTTAATGCTGCCTGTCCAGCTGCCTGGCTGAGAAAATAAAAGTGATTTGTTTTCGGTTTTAATACGAGTAAGAATTAAAATTTGTTGCTTGTTTTTACAGAGCTGATGGCACCAACATTAAATAGTTTTGACTATTTGATGAATGCGTTGAGTCAAGCTCTTTAATTGTTATTAATTTGTAACTATTTAATGGCATAATTTAATAGTAAACTCGTACTGTGTAAGACCCAGCACGACTCACTTAAAAGCCCGTCAAATGCGGCATAACTGGAAATCTCAGTCAGTCTGACCATTGACCATTTGACTTGATTGAGCATCATTTGGCTAACGTAATCTACATACAATGATCGATACAAACCAATCCAAAGTTGAGTCGGAATTAGGCGTGGGCATATGGAACCAACTTTTAGTTTTTAAACAAAAAAAAGCGACGCTAAGCAATTAGCGCGATTTCCTATTTGGTTAATATGCAGAAAATTAAAACGGGTGTGCTTCGGTTTTTTTGGCTTTGTTATTTATAAACAAAAAAAAATATATATTTAAATACATATAAATGTATTTATATTGTGTGCACCAAATTAAGCAAAAACAACAAACAAAAAACGGAAGATTAATGAAACTCGAGTACATATCTGTACCATCAGAGTCATAGTCCAATGTTAATGGCTTTAACCCACCCAAGCATCAAACATGGATTGTCTGTCATTTTGACTCTTTGACTCTTTGTCTGCCTCCTGCAGTTTGTCAGTCTGTCGCTTTTACTTCCGCAAGCAAATGCGAATATGCTTTTGAATTGTTTAATTGATTTAGAGTTGTTGATTATTTTTCTGCACACTCGAATGCGACATTAATTGCTCCTAGGCCTTCTCAAGTAGCATTAGTTGTCTCTTACCTCGAAAATATTGCAGAAATATGTTGCCAGTAAATAAATATAATAAATAATAAAAATAATACAATTTATTTAAACTTATTTGTATATTTATTTAATGTTAATGCATATTCTCACAAAGAACGTATCAACTTAAATTTTATAATAATTATTTGTGGTTATTACTTTGCCTTGGGGCTAACTGTAAAGCTTAATTTATTAATTGAATTAAGCATTTATCCGAGATTATGCTGCATTTAAAAAATTTCCATGAATTTCAAGCAATCAATCATTATTATCTTCTCAATAATGTTGTGCTAAAATTTCACTTTTCTTGAGAACGCAAATTGAAGTGGTTTCACTTTTAGCCAACTAGTTTTGCCCGGAGACTTAGACACTTATTGTATGACATAATATCATAGAATACGAGTATTATTTTAAAACACTCGCATAAGAGTGTGAACCCTAACTTTATATCCGGTTCGGTTCCAGTCCGGACGAAGTGAAATATTTGAAATGTATTCTTAAATACAAATAAATTATAAACACACACAAAGCACAATATTTAATTACTTATTAATTCTTATGCTGTTCGCTAAAAAGTGTTTAGTATTTTATTATTTATTTAGTGTCTGCTTAAACCTGTTCGACAATTTTGAATAATGTCAAAAGTACACATAAAAAACAGCCGAATCGAAAGCAAATTTCGGGTGTGTGCTCTACAATTGGTAACTGGAACTGACAAGTACCAGACCATAATATTTTTTTATCCAATCCGAAGTTCACAGTTTGACCTGTGCACAATCACGATCTTCACGCAACAAGTTCAATGCTCGATTTTTCAGTTTTTCCCTCGCCTGAAATACTTTTATATACCCTCGAAGAATAAAATGCAGAAAATGGGTATTATAAAGTTGTGAAACTGGTCGAAAAAAAATAAAATTTTTTAGATGATTAAAATTTAAATGCAGAATCAATTAAGAGGCCAAATCATGAAAAAAATGACATTCCGCTTAAAAATCGGTTGATTTTTGATGAAGTTATGGGAGATCAAAGTTTTTTAAAATATGTCAAGGAAAATTGGATGATAGAGGGCTTAGAATTGAAAATATATCAAATTTTTTAGATGATAAAAATTTAAATGCAGAATCAATTTAGAGACCAAATCATCATTAAAATGACATTCCGCTTGAAAATCGGATAATTTTTGATGAAGTTATGAGAGATCAAAGTTTTTGAAAAAATGTCAAGGGAAATATGGAAAATCGGCTTAAAATCGAAAATATATAAAATTTTTTAGATGATTAAAATTTAAATGCAGAATCAATTTAGAGGCCAAATTATGATTAAAATGACATTCCGAATGAAAATCGGTTAATTTTTGATGAAGTTGTGAGAGAACAAAGTTTTTAAAAAAATTTGTAATTCCCTGCAAATGACACAATTATACTTATTTAGATTATGTACAGGGTATTTTCTGGTCGAGAACCTGGCTGATTAGAGCAGTCAAGCTTGTTTCTATTTATAAAACTGCTTAAATAAAACATAAAAAATTAATTATAAATTTAAATGATTGCCCGTACACACAAAACAAAGACAGAGAGCTAGTGCGAGAGAGAGAGAGAGTGAGAAAGAGGGGGAGAGGAAGACGCGCGTCAGAAAGTTAAGTTGCACCCAAAAAGATAATCCAAAATGTCAATGCAACAATATTTTAAAAAGCTAAGCTGTTTTAATTATCATTAGCATTCTGAATGTATTTAATATTTACCGTTATATACGTTCGAAAGTAAATAAAACAAGTTTAACCAGATCGGACCACAATTATTAAACTTATGTCTGTGTATTAAGAACGATATTACGGCTAGCCAAAAAAATGTTGCTCGACGCTCGATAAATGCGGTTCATTCCCTGGCAACTGACGACTGTCAAGTGTCAAGTTATAATCGTAATAAAAATAAATATAAAAAAGATACATATAGATGGAATATTTATTGTTATATATCTTGCTATATAAGCTGTGGTTACTTCACAGGAATTTCCACAATCAATGGCAATGCCATGCGACGACCTTGTGACGTCACATCATCTAGATATTGTGGCAGATATCCCTCTCTCTCTCTCTCTCTATCTCTCTCTCTCACTTGCTCCCTCTCTCTCTTGCTGTGTGGATTACCTGTTCTTCAGCATGCGGGCTGTCTGCAGAAGATGATGTGGATGCTGATGTTGATGAGTCACGAGAGACAACTGCAACAATTTCGTGTACTTTTTGTGTTGATTATGACGCGAATTTCAGAATTTCCAAGCAATCTGTATCTCAGGGATTTTTAGCTTAGTTTGTGGCTTTTGGGTCAGAATTTGTGTGGTGATTGTGACTTTGCTGATTTGCTGAACTGCTGCCCACTCATTGACAATGTCGTTTAAGTTGTTTATTGCAGCTGACTTCAAGCCGTAACTAGTCTCAGTCCCTAGTTTCTACTCCCTAGTCCCTAGTCCTTACACTGATAAAAATAATGTTCTAAAATCAAGATTTTTGTGTCAAAACTGAGAATTTTGGTCAAAAAAATACCTTGAGAACAAAAAAAATTCTTAAAGTAAGAAAACAAATCTTGGTTTTGAGAACATTTCTAATAAGACCAAGTTCTTTTTATATTAATAACTTTGATTTAAAAATATGTCAAGAAAAGAAAAACAAAAAGATATTTAAATTAATTTTTTTTTATTATTTTTTTATATACAAATATTTTATTCTGACTTGTTAAAATAAAAAAAGTTATTTTATTGTGTTTTTTTTTTAGAACGAGTGGGTTTCGAACCCGTGCTTGCTGTTATTTAAAGCGGCTGCTCTAACCAGAGCGCCACGGGACAACATTCAAGTTCTTACATAATATGAAATATTTTTTTTTACTTTCCTAATAATTTACGACTTTAATTGTTGAATTAAGAGTTGCGAGTTCTTAGATAAATATTCTTAGTAATAGTAATATTGTCTTATAACTAAAATTATTGTTATTAATTTTAAAGTTGGTCTTTATTTATTTTTAGTGTATACCTAAACCTATTCCAATTCCTGCGGGCTCGTTTACATTGTTGATGGGTTTCCAGAGGGTTTTGTGCAGTTTGCTGAGTTGGCGTTGCCTCCAAGTGCTTGTTAACATGATGGGCAGCAAATGGGGCTGCAAACAATGGAGCTTGAAAGTGAAACTGAAATCGAAACTGTTCCAAAGCGCGAAAATAGAGCAATAAGTTGCACGTTGTCCGCTGTCCATTGTCCGTGTGTCCGTGTGTCTTCAGGCACTGGTACAAGATGCGTGGACAACGATACCATACAAAAAAAAAAATAAGGAGGGAAGAAAACTGCCGTGGACAAAGTTATTAAAGCAGGCGTGACAGAGGCTGTTACTGAGGCAGAGGGCCATGGCATTATTTTATTTTCAATTTAATGATGGCTAGAAGAGACCTTGTCGCCGTCCTGATTGGCTTCATTTGCAACATGCCCCAAAGGCAACAAATTTTTGTGGCGGCTGCAAACGAAAACGAAAATGAAATCACAGCCCAGAAGCAGTACCAAGTCTAAGTCCAAGATCAAGTCCAAGTGCCAGGCTCCAGTTTGTTGTCCGTCAGTTGTGACAGTGTTTAGTTGTCGTGCAATTGTTGTAGCGGGTGTTGTTGTTATTGTTGTTGCTGTCAGTTGCGTGCCGATGACGTCGGCGTTGTTGGAGGCGTTGTCTTTTTGCCGCATACAATCAACAAAAGTGATCGCGATTGCGCCGAACTCCAAAGAAAAACACGCTGCAAGCATATACAAAAAAAAAGAAGAAGAAATCTACAAAAATCAGAGAAAAAACAAGAAAAAAGAAGGTGAAACACAGAAACAGAAACAGCAACCGAAACACACACAAAACACACAACATACAACTAACTAACAAGGCTGCAAACTAAGTTGAAGGTCGATTTTGCGACAGACCACGTTGTATGCTACGGTATACTATGCACTGAAACTTTTACTATTACTTACTCGTAAAATCAAGAAAATTCATCTTAAATATTTTGTTTCTAAAACAAGACAATTTTAAGATTAAATAACATAGTATAAGTATTAGTATATTAATCTAAGAAAGTATCAGCAATATAAGCATAAATTGTTAGAAAAACAAAATAAAAAAAATTTCACCCTCGTTTTAAAAATGTCTATTTATCGGAAATATATTTCTTAATTATAGAAAAAATTAATCTAAAAAACGTTTTTTAAGAAATTACATTTCTAAAATATAGTAGAACGGCTTTATTTAAAAAAAGAGAATATTTTGATTTGAAATTTTTTCTAAATATTAAAGCGAAATTTACCCCTGTTTTCTTATAATAAGTTCCCATAGGAAGTTGATAATATGATCTTAATTGAAATGTTCTCAAATAGTAAGAATTTTAGGATATTGACTAATTTTTTAGACCAAATTCTTGATTTTGAATCATTTTTTTTTTTATCAGTGTACTCGTAATACTCCATATTAAGTGTGTGAGTATGTGTGAGTGATCGGTATGAAGCAAACAATATCGATATCGGTCGCCTCAGTCGCATGTAATAAGTAACAAACACCGCACGACATTCGACATTTTTATGCAAAAGACATCGGCAGGGAGAGGAAGAGGGCGAGGAATAGAGTGAGCATAAGGTCGTAAGGGAGGGAGGGAGATAGGGAGGAGTAGTCTTTGGAGTCTGTGGCTTATCGCCATAATTGAAGTAGTTGCATTGTCTATAAATTCTTGACCAGCTACGTGGGCAGGCGGCAAATGCTTTGACGTTGACGTTGTTGTTGTCAATGCGTACGCAAAAATATGTACAAAAATGTAATTAAAAGTTGGCAAGCGAAATAAGCTGGAATCAAGTACTAGTACACAATAGAGTATTCCTTTTTCCAATTCGCAGGAAGTGCTGCACAAATCACGCCATCATTGACAACTACTAATGACCTGCCATGGCAGATTCTAGTTCAAGTCCAACATTGACAATCTAACTGGAAACAAATGCAGCAGCAATTGTTGTTGTTGTTGTTGCTGCTTTGGTTGCTGCTTCCTGCACAGCTGCAACAGTTGAAGAAAATAAGAATGTTCTTCATTGATTGTGAAATTTACTTGCACTTAAGTGAAAACATTGATTGCATTTGGCCCGCTTAATTAGCCGCCTTGACTGATGGCAATGAAAATGGAAAATGGAAATGGAAATGGAAAACAATCAATGCTTATCAGTGTCCAGTGTTCGATTCATACACTTTCAGTGAGCCAACTCGTTAGAGTTCGAGTTCTAGTTCGAGGTTAGGAGTTACGAATATCCAGAATCAAGGCAGTAGCTATCGTCTTGCATGCATCGCTAATTTATTTGTCAATCAGGCAAAAGTATGAAGCCAGCGAGCGCATAAACTACACATAATTGCATTTACTTTGGCCCAAGGATTAGTTTGCTCTGATAAGACAGCCAAGACAAGAACATCTCAGCTCAACTTCAACCTTCGAGTTTGAAATGCTCTCGTAATAAATTGAATTCACCTTTGTGTCCGCTTGTATTTGCGCCAAAGTGCAAGCAGCCATAAGAAACAACAGCAGCAACAGCAACAACAACAACTGCAACAACTGCAACCTACAGATGCCCTAAACCTATGCCTATGCCTATGGCTACACCTATGTCTATACCTAAGACTATACATACACTGAAAAAAAAATCAACTTCTAAAATCAAGAAAATGTATCTTAAATATGTTGTTTTTAAAATAAAACCATTTTAAAATTATATTACTAATACTAATAATGCAAAAATAATGATCTTTAATTTTTAGATTATCAAGATTTTGATTTTTAGATCTTAAATTTATGTAATATATTGTTATAATACTATAGTAGTCCCGTGGCGCTCTGCATAGAATCGCCGCTTCAGATAAAAGCAAGCAAGGGTTCGAGTCTTACTCGTTACCAATAAAATAAGCAGTAAAAGTAAGTTTTTTAAGCTACCAATTTACTCGTGCTTACATTTATCTGAAGCGGCGAATCTAACTATAGAGCGTCACGGTACTTCTATTGTAATTTTTATTAATTTGTTGACTTTAATTTTAAAAACATTATTTCTTATAATAAAATCTTGGTCTTCTTGGAAATGGTATTAAGACCAGAATGTGTCGTCTTACTTTAAGAATTTAACGGGATAGTACATTTTGCACATTCGACGCCATTTTCATCATTCGGCCCGAATGTGGTCTTCATTTCAGTACAAAAACTGAATGTTCATTTTGTCTAGAGATTTTTTTGAGACACATTCTGACACATTCAAATGTGAGCAAATGTGGCAAATGTGAGTGGTCGTGAAAATAGCCTATTAGACCAAAATTCTTAGTTTTGAGAGCAAAATCTTGATTTTGTAATATTTTTTCTAGCAGTGTATGTCTTTGGCCATGTGCTATCCATGGCAACATCTACTGGCACTTCTAAGACCCACACACGCATTCGCATGTAGCTGGTCAGTTTTATAAGCCAGCAATTGGCATAAATATCACTTTGTTAGCTCCCTTGCTCCCTTGTTCCCTTGCTCTTTTGCTCCCTTGCTCCCTTGCTCCCTTGCTCCCTTGCTCCCTTGAGCGTGTGGCAGGCAGGCGTTGTTGCCTTCATTCTCCAGTGGCTGCTGTTGCTGCTGCTGCCCTTTGTGTCTGCTGCTGCTGTGGCAAGCCCAATGCACGAGTCCCTATGGTAGCCTTGATAAATTTCATACAAGTTATTCTAACATTTTTACTATTGCCCAGCAACACGTTGGTTGCATGGCCCATGATTGAGTTAACTTCATTTGCTCGTCCGACACGTGCGATCTCTGGCCTGGTCGGATCTGACTGTCTGACTGTCTGTTTGTCCGACTGTCGTGGACGTTGTCCGCTTGGCTTTGTGTTTAGTTTGGGATTTATTTTATTGCCTCTTAGGCAAACATGTCAGTTATGTTTGCGAAAGTACATATCATCAAGCTGGACATGCGTGTAGGTTTCCACAGTCAACAACAACAACAACAGCAGCATCCACAAGACGGGAGAAACAACAACAACTAACAAGTAACAAGCAAGGGCACAGCCTCCATAGACAGCCACCTCAATAAGACTCAAATACATTTAGAGAAATACGTACCTACACTGAAAAAAAAGAACAACTTCTAAAATTAAAAACATTCATTTGAAATATTTTGTTCTTAAAATAGGACTATTTTGAAACCATATTACTAATACTAAGAATATTAATCTAAAAAATTTGAGATTTTTAATAAAATAATATAAAAATAATTATAAAATTTTTGCAAAAATTCCTTTTTTTTTTTGTATTTTTCCACTTTAGATTTAAGGACATTTAAACTTATAATAAGAACTTGTTTTTATTTGCTAACTGCAGGAGTTTTATGTTCTCAACGCACTTTTTAGACCAAAAATCTTAGTTTTGAGACCAAAATCTCAATATTCGAACATTTTTTTTCAGTGTATGTACATAGACACCCGTTGCGGCACTTATTTATTGCAAATTTTTATAGTCAAATCTTGAAAGTGTCGAAATTGTATGGCGAAATCGAGAGAGCGAGAGAGAGAGAGAATGTGTGCGAGAGAGAGAGAGAGAGAGAGATGAAGAGAGTGAGAATGGTATTAACGCAGGCGTTAAGGGAGCACAACGAGGCGGCAACGTCAACAGCGCCAGCTTGTTGTGAGGTCAGTTCAATTGCAAGTTGCAACTTGCAACTGCTGCCCATGTTCACTGTACAGTGTACACTGTACACGCCATTCTCCTGGTCGTGGTTAGCCTTTGCCTCCAACTCGCCATGGGCTGCTTGTACTAGATAATGTGGATCTTGTAATTTAAGGCCTCATTGCAGGCGATGTTATTTCTATATGGAAGTGAGAATGTGTGTGGCAACTTTATGGTAATATCAAAAAACAATAAACGTAGATCAATGAAATTGAAATCAAATTGCAGCCTTAATTTTAAAAACAATTAAAGAATAAAAGGGCACATAACTGTTATGAGATATAAGTAAACTTTATTTTTAATAGTTATTAAAAAACATTTTCTTTATCAAAAAAATTAACTTTTTTTTTTGAAAATAAGTTGTACATTTATTTATTTAATGCCAACTAAGAGTAGTTGGCTAAAATTAAAACATAATTATGATAAAAATAATAAATCACATAAAATACAAAATTTAAAATTAATACTGAAATTATAAATAAAATCACATTAATAAATTAAAAAGTAATGAAGTTTAATTTTTTATTAATTTAAATTTTATCCATTAACAGTAATGCGGTAAATTGATATTAATTAAATTCTTGTTTAGGACTGACTTATTAGGCTAAACTCAGTAACTTTTGCTTTTGCTCTTACGTCAATAATTTAACATTTGCATAAACGTCATGTGCTTAAAATGCCGTTAGGTGTTTTTTTTCGGTCTAAAGGCGAATTGACAATAATTTCTTTGTTGTGAAGTACATTTTTAATTATAGCTTGAATTTTTAATAGCACATACACAATTAAGATATGCAATTTACCTATACTTATACTTATTTTACTTTTACTTATAACCGTTTATTATTTCATTTTTATTCATAAGTCAATTTTAAGTTCGTTTATTAAAAAAATAAAAATATTTGTTATTGCTAATAATATATTTATCAAGATAAAGAACTTATGCAAGAGCGCTTGGAAAATAATAATTTCTAATGGTGTTGAAATATTGTTTAATATATTATAATAAACTAAATAATCTAATCTTTATAAAAATCAATTATTGTCAGAAATATGCATTATAAATCAGCAATTTTTTGTATTAAAGCATAAATTTACACATTTTTTGAATCTGGTTCGATCTGGAATATCGGGACTTTAAACTTTTTAAATGACGTTAAACGTTTTAAATGTTTTACTTAAATTTAGAATAATCTTTGACATTCAATTTTGAACAGCATTTGACGGCATGAAAATCATTAAAAATGCAAATCTTTTAAATAGCATGTCATAAAATCATTTGGTATTTCTACCATAAAATGATGATTCAGAATATGTAAAAACTTTGTTACCTTGATTTAGGTCTTCTTAGTTATGTTACAGTTAAGATCAGCCTTCATAATAGCAACACAATGCAGATGAAAAGAAGCCAATCACAAAGGCCAAAACAGCATATGCAAATGGCCTAAACACCTTCAACAACTTCAACACCTCAATGCAGCAGGGGGTACACTGAAAAAAATAGATCAACTTCTAAAATCAATAACATTCATCTAAAATATTTTGTTCTTTAAAGAAGACCATTTTAAGAAGATATTACTAAGAATATTATTCTAAAAAATCGCAGTTTTTATTACAAGAATAAAAAGTTATAAATTTTTAGGAAACTAAAAATATATTATATTTCATTTGATAAGAACTTGGTTCTTAAAAAATATGTGTTTTCTTAAAAGAATTGTATTTTCTCAACACATTTTTTAAACCGTAATTCTTGGTTTTGAGACCAACGTCTTGATTTGGGAACATTTTTTTTATCAGTGTAGTGTGCTGCTGTTGTTGTTGTTGGTGGCATCAAATTGGCGCGTATAAAACTGTCATAGCATGTCAAATGCATCGATGGACGCAGCTGAGTGCAAAACTCCTCCACAGATTCTTTTTTTTTTTTAGCATGTGGCATTTTGACGCTTTCTGACAGAGTGTTGACCCAGTTTCGCCAGTTGCCAAGTTGCCAAGTTTGCCAGTCAGTCAGTCGATGACAAAGCAAGAGCAAATGCAACTTGATCTTAAGTATTTTGACCAAGTTTTTCTGCAAAAGGATTTGGAGCAGTCGAAGTTGATATTGAACTTTGCATAAACTTGTTGCTGCCGGACAAAATGCTAATTGCACTGTTGTTGGCCACTTTGTAGTCGACAGTCAACGGTCGTCAGTTTGTCAGTTGTCAGTTCCAGTTGTCTGTTGTCAAATGGGCGTGGGCGGGGGCGTGTATTTTAAAAGTGGGCGTGGGCGTGTGTAGAGTGTACATGTACCGCAAGTTGTCATTTTGATTTTGAGCAATGTTGACAGGTTGCTCGCTATGCTCTGGCATTAATTACGTCGCATTTGCTTAGCGAGCATTCTAATTTGCCATACGGCTATTAAAATGCGGATGTTATCCAGGGCCAACCCCAAACCTAACCCACACGGTTGCCTCAAGAGAAGTTGCAGCAGCAACTTGTTCTTATCTCGTGTAATATTTTTATGTACGTGCCAAGATATTTTTGTTCAGTTGGAGTTGGAGTTAAACACGTGTTTGTTGTACTGCGGGCAGGCATGTCCTTAACTTGTTGGTCAGAATCATCGATGTACCTGTTGCTTCCTGGCTACACTGACAGAAAACAAATGTTCTAAAATCAAGATTTTGGTCTTAAAACTAAGAATTTTGATCTAAAAAATGCGTCGGGAACATACAATTTTTAAATTAAGAAAATACATTTTTTCTTCTTCTTGAAATTAAACTAAAAATATTCTAAAAATTAAATATGATTTTGAAATTTATAATTTTCTTTTCATATTTCTTTTTTTTTAATATTAATTTAAATAGATTTTATTTTGTCTTGGTAATTTTATATAAATGTTAAAATAATTTTTTAAGTGTGGGATTCGAACCGGCGAATTTTGCTGCTTTTAACTGAAGCAGCGTCTCTAACCAAAGCGCCACGAACCCACTAATGGATATTTTAATAAAATATGAAATATTTATACTTTTCAAACAATTTTACATTTTTTTTTTTAAATTGAGAACTTTGATTTTTTAGATTTATATTCTTAAATTTAGTAATATGCTCTTTATATGCTCTTATTATAAGAGCACACTATTTAAGATGACTGCTCTTTAGGAAGTTGTTGTTTTTTTTCAGTGTACGAGCCCAGAGAGAGAGAGAGAGAGAGAGAGAGAGAGAGAAATGTAGATTCGCGGGAAACGATGTGGCAACTTGAGTAGCAGCTCAAATCCAATCCAACCCAATCCCAATCCCAATCCCATCCCAGACAATGTCTCAATGCATTGCGCCGTTTAATTGATTTATTAAAATGCTAGTGCCAACATTATTTATGATGTGAAACGTGGCAAAGAGGGAACAAGCTTCGATTTCCAAACAACATGTGCAATATGGTTTTACACACTTGGCCCTGGCATTGCCAATGACATCAGGTCCCTTACCTAACAACAACAGCAACAACAACAGTAACAGCAACAACAATTACGAGGGGAGGCAAAATGCAAGGCGCTGATTGGTTTTGAAATGGAAAAATTAGAACAAGTGGCACTTGACGGGCGGCAGAAATGCTCTGTAAAATCAACAATGAAAACATTTCGATCCACAATCACATGTTGTACATGCCACAAGTTGCCGTTGCTGTTGCCGTTGCCGTTGCCAGTTCTTCATGCCACATGCAAATGCTGCCACGTCAGCAATAAATTAAAGGCAATTTTAGTCAAATAAAATGTTAACGGTGTTTTGAAGCCTGGCCTGCAGCCAAACTGTTGAAGCCAGTGATGCCAACTTGTCGGAAAAACGAGGACAAACCGAGCCGAAAACAAACAAAAAAATTTAAAATGATGGAAGAAAAATTCAGTTTTCCAATTTTGATGCAGAATGAAAACATAGGTCAAATAATGAAAAAATTGATATTCCGCATGGAAATCGGTTAAGATTTAATAAAGTTATGGCAGTTTGAAATTTGGGAGATAGTGACAAGGGGAAGGTATGGAAAAAAATGGACAGTGATGGATGGAAAATTCAATTTTCCAATATTGATGCAGAAAAAAAACATAGGTCAAATAATGAAAAAATTGATATTCCGCAAGGAAATCGTTTAAGATATTTGCTCATTTAATATTTAGAATTTGTCGACAGTTAGTTAAAATATTTAATTCAATAACTAAGTTTAAAGAGAATGGGTACTAATGGCAATGCTTCCAAGATGGTATATAAAAACTTAATAAATTTTAGAATTAACAATATTTAAAAAATAATAATTTCAATACAACAAAGATTTTTGGATAGATAAGGTTACATATATTTATCGACTAAAGAAGCTTAATGCAAAATAGTTAAATTCAGCCGAAAAAAGGCTATATTGACAACACTGGTTGTGGCAACAACGTTGGCGGCGTTGCAACGCGTTTGCCCTTTTTCAACTTGCCTTTCCAGATGATGGACACTATGATGTTGTTATGTGTGCTGTTGTTGTTGTTGTTGTTGCTGATATTGGTGTTGTTGTTGCTGTTGTTGTTGTTGCTGCAGCGGCTGCTTATGCAAACATTGGCATTGCTGGGGGAAAACGATGCTGTAAGCAGGTCCGATGGCCGGGTATTTGCTTTTTGGTATTTGTCACGTTCGTCCATTTTCAGAGTCCACGTACATGTTGGCGCATTGTTAATAACTTTATTCGTCGTCGTCGTCGTCGTCCTACTTGTTGGCCAAAAGCATTTTGACAATGACACTGCACCGTTATTTATGAGCTGTGTGCGCCATGCTCAATTATTGACATTGAACTCTCCTGGCGCCCGCATCACACACACACACACACACACACACACAGACACACACACACACACAGTGAAAGACACGATTGTGTTCTAATGTTTACGTTGCCTAATCAGCAATCAGCCCAAATCGCACAATTTGTGTCAGGCGACGGCAGCAATTAAGTCACATTTGCCGTTATGCAAAAATGCCTGTGGCTAAGCAGTTAAGCAGTTAAGGCCTAAAGCAAGGTCAAGCCTTTGGCTCAAACAGGAACACGGCCATGTCATCATTACCCAAAGAGTACTAACCAAAAAAGGGGGACACAGACTCAGACTTCGACTCCGTTTCAGACTCAAACTCGAGACATAGACTCATAGAGTTGGTACATGGAATGTTTTAGTTGATTTTTTTTTTGGAATGCGCTGCATCATGCGCGAAAATTATGAAATCGATTTATTGATTTTGTTAGACGATGGGGTGCCAGTCCCGTTTTGCCCGCTTTATTAGCCAGGCCATGAAATTAGAACAAATTGTGCTTGATCTTGTTGTTTCTGTTGCTGCTCTTGTGATTATTTTTGTTATTGTTCATATCGTTTTTATTTACTTTTTAATACCTGATAAATTAAAATAGGTAAAAGGGTATATTGTGTTCCTTAAAAAGTAAGTAACAGAGAGAAGGAGGCATCTTCGACCCTAAAAATTATATATATTCATGATCAGCATCAACAGCTCAGTCAATATAGCCATGTCTGACAGTAATAGCTGACCAAAGTCAATAAAAATTAAGGCAATACAAGCACCCAAAAGTATGCAGTAGTTTTTATAAGGTAGTAATTTCTATTCTCTTCTTTAAATATTAAGACAATACAAACACCCAAAAGTATGCAGTAGTTTTTATAAGGTAGTAATTTCTATTCTATTCCTTGAAAATAAAGATAATACAAACACCCAAAAGTATGCAGCAGTTTTTATAAGGTAGTAATTTCTATTCTATTCCTTAAAAATTAAGGCAATACAAGCACCCAAAAGTATGCAGCAGTTTTTATAAGGTAGTAATTTCAATTCTAATCTTTAAAATTTAAAATTGAAAAGAAAATATGTTCGAAAATATTAAATCTCTGACATTTTAGAATCATGAACGATTGTTCTCAATATCATTTATCTTCAAAATCTTTAGAGATTTCTAGAGCACACCTGATGAAGTAATTAAATATATACTGAAATAAGTAACGGGTATTTCTAAAGTCGGGATTTCGACTATAGCCTTTCGGAATAGGTTTTTTTTTTTTGTAAATAATTTTATTGGCCCAAAAGAGACAAGCGGCGCTTGTTTTTTACTTGACCTGCTTTTGGTTGGTAAACAGTCAATGCCCAGTTCTCTCTCAGCTGGAAATTCTAACCGCAATTGAAGCGCCTTCATTTTGGGGCTTTTGTTTATTTACATATACGAGTATATGAGTATATATGCTGATTATGATGGTGCATTCATTATTTTTGGCCAAGAACCACTGAATCATCAGCGAGACTGTAAAGTTACACATTCTCCGGAGAAAGTTCTATAAATGCGATGAGACATACATATGTAAGCTGTGTAGTTTAAACAGCGATAAAAACTGAAATCAGGTGAAGTTAAAGCTGATAATGATAAGCAGAATCTGATACAAAATTATGAAATTATGAAACATATTCTGACTAACTAGTAGTAAAAGTCTGATATGTATACTTCAGCTAGAAGGTCGATTGAGTCAATTTGCCTTGGCAAAGGCAACAAATCAGCCAAATCAGCTTGCGGCTAAAACCGAAGCTGAGTCTGAGGCTGACGCATTTAAGTGTCCTTGACGCAGAATTGTCGGGAAAAACAATGGAAATTAAATCATTATTAATGGCAAATAACAAAGGAGATAACAGAAAAAAATACAACTGCAACTAAAGCAAGTTGACGGCAAGTGTAACAAAAAAAAAAACACAAAGGCAACAACAACAATGCAATTGTCTGGCTTGTGTTTTTGCACCTAACAATTATTATTATTATTATTATATTTGTGATGTTTTCAGTGTGCTATTATTTTGCGCATGACTAACCAAATGCAATTTCAGATGCCATTCTTTTTGTTTTCAATTTCAGAGTTTTCAGTTTTCAGTTTTGCAGTTTTTGAGGTCTTGTATTCCTTTTGGTCTTTTGGTCTTTTGTTCCACTTGGTCGCCAAGTGTTGCAATAAAAATCACATTAAAACCAGGCAAAACGAAACCAAAAATCGACAGTAAACGTACAACAAC
This sequence comes from Drosophila falleni, assembly GCA_035045575.1. Lineage (NCBI taxonomy): Eukaryota > Metazoa > Arthropoda > Insecta > Diptera > Drosophilidae > Drosophila > Drosophila falleni. The sequence continues at coordinate 12,640,635 of JAWNOV010000011.1, forward strand.
GTATAATCCTATAATCGTATATAATCGTAAATTTGTAATCAGTTGCAAGAACATGTGTTTACACAGTGTACAGTTAACGTCGACTCTGAGTTCCACTTGGCTGAAAAAAAGCGCAACATTCTGGCCAATGGTAAGTGGTAAGTGGTAAATGGTAAATGGCGGTCATGTGTTAATTGAATCGTTGCTAAATGCAGGGCTTTTAAAAGAATAAGCTGACACACTTCTTATTTATACAGTTTATGCCGTTTATTGGTATTTTAACGGCTACTAGAAAGCGACAGCAACATTGAAAGCGAAACAAAAGATCGCAGGAATGCCAAAAAAAAAGCTGAGAAATTGTTACAAGGTCCCGACAAAATAATACATTATTATAAATACATTTCTTTATTTTAAATTCTGACAAATTTAGTTAAGTATATGCTTAAGTAAATAATTTTGTTCATTTTTAATAAATTTATTCTATTTATATTTTTGTAGAAATGAAACAAATTTTCAAAAACAAAATGATTTTAAAGCTAAAGTAAATAAGAGCATTCGTCTAATTTCAATAAAATTGTTAAACTTAAATATATTTAATTTTTTTAACAACTTCAATAAAAATGTAATTTATAAATTTTTTTTAGCTTAAATATTAGTTTAATTTAATTCAGTAAATATTAAATTTTATTCGGTTGTTTATGTGCTGTTAAAGATTTTTAGAATACAACTGCATATTCTTAAAGATAAAAACACTACTATTTTATAATTTATTATATTTTTAATGATTTTTTTATGTTGCAGTAAATATAAATTTAACAATTCAGTAAACCAACAACTTTTATAATTTATGCAGCTTTGCATGCGAATCAAAATATTTCACAGCCTAAAACTATGCCATAGAAATGATCTCAAAAATGTTACAAGCAGTGAACTGTTAATTTTGAATGCAAACAATTAAAAATTAAGCAAATACGAATGGGAAAATTGACGGCAAGCTAAATTTAAGAGCGCATCGAAGAGCACAAAAGCTCTCTGAGTGTAGATTCTCTGAGAGATCGAAAGAGAGATCAGCTCTCTCAGCTCTCAGCTCTCAACTGGCAGCTGGACAAACCACTCTCACTTTTCAAACTGCAGTTGCAATGCAAGCCGAAGACTCTTTGGCTCTGACAATGTTAAAGTTAAAGCTTTTGGGCAGTTTATGGAGCTATGAAGCTTTAATTCCCGTTGGCCACACCGCTTTGGCAGCGGCAAGAGCGAGCTTGTTTTACCTGTTTCTGGTGTTTCCATTTCGGCCCATGAACAATTTTACATTATCGATTTGATATTAATTTTATTTTTTGTTTTATATTTTTATTTTTGCACAATTTTGCAAGGGGGCATTTTTAAAGCGCATGCAAACTCGGCCAATGTTTTAGCTGGAAATATTAATAAAAGTAGCTTGGCAGCGCATTTTAATTAAATGTCTAAACAGCAACAGAAAATGCAAACATTTAATTGCGATTTGTATCTTAATTATACAGTTAAAGTGACCATATGCTATGCCTTGAACTTACATTAGTCAAGCATTTGCAATGGATGTGAACAAGCTGCTCGCCCTGCTGACATCAAATGTCGTTGGTACACAGAAAAAAAATCCATTCTAAAAATGAAGCTTAAAAACTTGATTTTAGCTTGAATTTTTTAAGTATGTATTCGGAATATAAAACCAAAATTAAGATAATACGTAGATAAAATGGCAACTATGTTAAGAAATCGACTTTTAAAAAGTCAAAGAAGTCTAAATTATTTTATCTAAATGATAACAAATATAACAGAACCCTAAAAATGACAGTTTTGATTAGAAATATCAGGCTTGATTTAAGTATTTCATACTTTAATTATAGGAATTCGGGATTACCGGATTTCTGACACCGCTGGGATAAATTTTAACCCGGAATTCCGTATTTTTTTTTTCTGTGTAGTTGCAGCCATAATTTAAATAACGCTCGCTGATAACACAGTCGCTGTCGCTGTCTCAATTTCAGAGTTTTCTAAGCTTGCTTTAAGTCTGACAGTTGCGTCGACATGCAGCTGACAGCGGAACATGGGGAGCTCTTGTTTTTGGCCTGGTCAGTGGCAAGCTGTTGTGACATGTGTGTGACAAGCTGGCCAGTTTAATTGACAGACATTGATAGTGGCAGGCCCAGACATTGATTGCACATATATATCCACTGATTAGTCACATTGGCCCACGCAACAATCAAATACAGATTTGAACCCTTCTTTTTTGCAGCTGATGAATGCAAACAAAAATTTGACATTAGTCCGTAATTAATCACAGCAAACACAATAAAAAAATCAACTTGAGAACTGCTGTAAAATGAAGCGCGTCGAAATTCCAGAGAAACGCTTTTGTCAGGACACACAGCGGCAACTGTAAAGCAGCCAGAAGAAGAGCATATATAATCAAGCCTGGTCTTTGACTCTGACTCTGAATCTGACTCTGAGTCGGGGCTGGAACATGTGCGCGGCTTCAAGGCCATTTGGCTGTGGTCGCAAAAGATTTATGAGTTAAGTGACACCCGCATTCACTTGGCCAACAAACTGGTTTCAATTTTAGTGCCAACGTTGGCGGCAAGTTCTTCATTAAACTTGTTGTTGTTTTAGTTTTAATCGCTTAGCCCGCTTATCTGAATTAATTATCAATAAAAGTAACAAAGTATCAGCTTGATTAATTTCAAATAACTTGTAGCTAAATAAAGCTGACCAAAAAGCAAGCAAATAAATATTTTCACTTGCCCCAATTCGTCTTCATTAATTAAACTAATGGTGGCAGCGGGTGGGAGGTGTACCACTGACACAGACACCACTGTAATGTGTTTGCATTGAGAAAAAAAAATACATAAACAAATGGCAAAGTGTGCTGCAAGTCGCTCTAATTTGTTAATTTTGTTTACCCAGACAGACAGACTCTAATTTGTTGCATACATTAAACGAAAGACTTAGGCAACGAACTTGGCTGCAAAATCTGACTCTAATCATACATTAAACGAAAGACTTAGGCAACGAACTTGACTGGCAAAATCTGAGCAAAACAATCTAACTTTGGTGCTCACACGCATTCATCAAGCTCACTGAATGAACACATCAATGCCCATATTTAAAGCCAGCTTGCCAACTGGGCCTGAAAGTCAACATTTGATTTGCCGACTGACCAAATTAAACCTTGGCGCATAAATTAGTCACAGCAGCCGGCGAGGGGAAACTGGAAACTGGAGCTGCCACTAATGTCCACGCGTAATACAAAAATGCTTCTTTTTTCTCTGTGTGTGTATTATGGCCAACGCATTTGTGGCATTTTCACATGAAATAAAAGTGAGAGAAATAAAATCGCTAAAAGATTACGCAATCCGCACATAAATTAGACGTCTGTTTAAGATGACGACGACTGAGTTGCCGCCTCTAATCACTGCTTAAATCAAGCGTGGCAAATTGGAGCAGTAACAAGTGCGCACAACCAACAACAACAACCAACAACGACAACAACTAGACAACAACCAGAAACCGCCAACAAGAGTTAACCACAACGGCAACTGGCTGAAAATAAAAGTGCAAATCAGCAAGAAATCAACATTTTGCACTACAACTAGAAGCGAAAGCAAAAGTAAAGCAACTAAACTGGACAACATTTGCACAGGCGAAAAAAAACTGGAACTGTAAACTGTTAACTGCAAATTGTAACTGAAACTGGACTTGTGCACTGTGCTCGTTGGCCAAGAATTGCGCAAAGTGAGCTGAAATAGCTAAAGAAGGCGAACCAAGTCCATATCAGTTAATACTCGTACCCGTCATTGTACTGCCCATAGGTTTGGCCCGTATGTACACTGGAAAAAAAATGAAGCAACTTATAAAATTTAGAACACTCATCTTAAATGTTTTATATTTCAAAATAAATGAAATAAAAATTCTCTGCCAAGAACCGAATTGCAAGATAGTTGCTATGTCAAAGAGTTGTACAACTTCCACCTGTCATAACTTGATCAAAACTGAACCGCTTTTTAAGCGGAATGTCATTTTGATGATGGCTTGGCCTCTTAATTGATTCTGCATTTAAATTTTTATCATCTAGAAAATTTGATCATTTTTCGATTTTAAGCCAATTTTCCATATCAACCCCTTGACATATTTTCAAAAACTTTGATCTTTCATAACTTCATCAAAAATTATCCGATTTTCAAACGGAATGTCACTTTGATGATGGTTTGGCCTCTAAATTGATTCTGCATTTAAATTTTTATCATCTTGAAAATTTGATCATTTTTCGATTTTAAGCTAATTTTCCATTTTTTCAAAAACTTTGATCTCTCATAACTTCATCAAAAATTATCCGATTTTCAAACGGAATGTCATTTTAATGATGGTTTGGCCTCTAAATTGATTCTGCATTTAAATTTTTTTCATCTAGAAAATTTGATCATTTTTCGATTTTAAGCCAATTTTCCATATCAACCCCTTGACATTTTTTCAAAAACTTTGATCTCTCATAACTTCATCAAAAATTATCCGATTTTCAAACGGAGTGTCATTTTAATGATGGTTTGGCCTCTAAATTGATTCTGCATTTAAATTTTTATCATCTAGAAAATTTGATCATTTTTCGATTTTAAGCCAATTTTCCATCTCTCATAACTTTATCAAAATTCGTTGTTTTGAGTCCAAAATATTGATTTTAGAACATTTTTTTTTTATCAGTGTATGTATGTGAGTAACTGAGTAAGTATTCCTGCCGCTCACTTATGGGCCATAACCGTTCGTGCCGCATGCTCAGACAATGCCAACAGATCTCCGGTCGTAACCGAAAAAATTAAAGTTGATTAAACAAAATTGTTTAACTTTTTCTGGGGGGAGGGTCTGGCTGCTGAACTATGGTTCAAAGGTGAACGGGGTTAAATTTGATATAAATTGATTGAGGCGCATTTTGGCGAATAGCCAAATGGAGCCAAAAAAATACTTATGAGGCCAAAAAGGCCTTAAGTAACGTGCAGCTAAATAGGCCTGCCTGTTTTGTGTCTAAGGTCGTTTTGTCAGTTTTTTTGGTTTGTTGTGTGGATGTGGATTTGATTGTGGATGTGGAGCAAGCGTTCACTTTCCAATTAACTGACTGCGCTGCATTCTGTGGCTAATTTACGGCACGTCCAAGTGGCAAAACAGCTGCCCAAAATGCCTGCTTAGGCAAAAATCACTAGCTAAATCAGTAGTGTTAGTGGTAGTAGCAGCGGCAGCCGTTTCAATTTCAAATTAAATTTGTATTCAAATAGTCGAGCAGTCTGAATCGGAGTCGGAGTCTGATTCGGAGTCTGAGTTTTTGTCGAGCCGCCACTCAACTGGGCAATGACAAGCAAATTAACCGCAACTGCTGCGAGTGCTCAAATCTAGAGGTTGCACCACACAATACAAGCAGCTTTAATACCTGGACAATCAGCACCCAACCACAGTCGCAGTCACAGTTACCCCAACCCACCGCCTCTTTGTCTGAGTGTCTCTTTGTCTGCTGCTGGTTAACTACGTCCATCTACCTATCCAACTATCCACCTATCCACAGATCTCTCTATCCACTGCCCAACCCATATTCTGCTTAGACAGATGTCTTATACTCTTGTTCGTATTTTTATTCGTACTTTATGTTTATTCGTCGTTTTTCACGTGTTAACCTTGAGCAAAATGAATTTCACAGCGCTTTGCTCGACTTTTGATTTGAATATTTTGGGTTGCAGCCACAGTTACACACATAAATCTTTGTAATTGACCTCCCTCACTGCCTTGTTTGTAATTAGATGGGTGCTCCAATTGGGTCCAAAAGCTGTAAGCAGGCCCACCTGTTGAGCTGTCGATTTGTTACTGTGTTGAGCTGTAAGATTTGGGCGAATTGCCAGTCTTCTAATGTATTGTATTTAGAGCGGCAAACGATTGGCATTCAATTGCAGCACAATGTGTAATTAAAAGCCCATATTTTGGTCAATTATGGCCTGCCCAATTGGCAAAGAAAAAATATTTATATACATTAGGGTGTATCGTTTTGTATAAACCCAAAAAAATTCGTAATCTACGGTCAATTTTAAGATATTTTCACCAAAAAAACATAGTTCTGAAATTTTTTTAAAAATATATATTTTTTTAAATTTTAAGTATGTTATTATTAGCATATCTTTAGTATTTTTAGTACGATCCTGACAAGAATCGGTCTATTGTAAGATGTTTTCACCAAGAAAACATATTTCTAAATTTATTTTGAAAAATATATATTTTTTTTAAGTTTTTAGCATGTTATTATTTGCATAACTTTAGTGTTTTCCAATCCTGACAAGGATCGGTCAATTTTAAGATGTTTTTACCAAGGAAACATAGGTTTAAAATTTTTTTGAAAAATATATACTTTTTTAAATTTTTAGCATATTATTATAAGCATATCTTTAGTATTCTTATTGGTACCAAAACTCTTGTTAAAAACAAAAAGCAGGGACTAGAAATTGATTTTAAAACTAATGTTTCTGGATGAAATAATCTTAGAATTGAGCGTAGATTTTAAATTTGGGCTACAATTTTTTGAGCAAAAAATCGATGCACCCTAATATATATCTATACAGGAAAAAAAGTATAAGGCAAATTAATTTGCTCACATTTTGCGGCTACGGTGATTGGGCAAACGAGGTGCAGAGTCAATGGATATGGACTTAGGAGCGAGTGCTTTGTGCCATATGGCTGCAACTGAATTCAGCTTCCATTCAATTCGCAGCTGCTCGAATTGTTTTTATTATTATTGTTGTTTCGGCTGCTGTTGTTGTTGTTTCTTGTGGCGCGGGCGGTCGCGTATTGTTCAACGATAATTTTCTATAACAATTTGTTGTAGCCGGCGCCGTCGTTGTTTTTATTTTAATTGCACTTTGGGCACATGGGTCACTCGGCTGCTCGACTGCTCGACTTTTTTGCCCATTTTATTTGTTGGTTGTATAATGACCGCAGGCCTTTCACTTGCAACACAGCGACAATAACAAACAATAAAAAAATTCAACTCATTTTTGGCTATTATTTTATTTGTCTGCCATTGAAATTAGTTCAGAAAAAGAAACGCCCACCGCATAAAATAAAAGAAAAAATTGTGGAACACTTGACAGCGTACTCAAATTGTGCAATTAGTGCAACACTGTGCAGCAAATGTGCAGTGCAGGTGAAAGGTGCAGCAACGGCAATCTACAAAGCAATTTCAACAAATTCCATAAGACACAAAATCCTGTCTGGCCAAAAAAAAACACACAAGACAATGAGCGACTTTAAAAAATAACAGGCAGCGCACGCGCGTACCACAAAATCCGCATAGATATATATATATGTGTATATATCTAGATATATCTATTGAATATCACTTAACAAGCGCAGCTGTCAGCAACCAGTTGGCGGCTTATAATGAATTGTTTGGCCACATTGTTTCAAATTACATGATATCATTCCGAGACGCAACAGCAAAAGAAACATACATATATCGTATAATAATAAAAAAAAACATGCACGCGACAAAGCGTAGATCAGATAGCAACATTTGGAGTTGGAGTACATTTTTGGTAGCCAAAAACAAACAAAACAGTAGCCAGTGGTCGCCAGTCAGGAACTGAAAACGAAAGACTTAGGCGACAAACTTGGTCAAATAGTTTTGGCAACGTCATGGCAAGAATTCAGCTAACGCAGTTACACGGAATGCTACTTAGACCGTTGACTAACGAATCATTAAGCCAACTACGTGGCAGACACAAGTGGCTAGCGATTGTTGTTGTTGTTGTTGTTGTTGCCACAAGCTGTGGCAGCTTGTCAAAGGTCGTGTCGTCTGCAGCGAAAGTGCGTCCAATGCGACTGTGTGGCAGTTGTTGCCTCGCCCTTTTTCTGCAGCTGGCGAAAACCCGTTTCTGGGTTTCCTGTTGTGGCATGCCACAAAAGACAGCATGCATAAATCAGCTGCAAGCGGCGTGCTTAACCACATTAGCTCCAGAGTCCAATGAAACTGACCTACATCCAAGCATATGGGTTTTTATTGGCCCATTGCGCAATACTTTAGTTGGTGCTACTCTTAGCCAGGTCTAAAAAGCTCTAACGCTGCTTGGCCTTCGCATTGAGCCAATGACATCAAATGCCAAAATAGCGCACAATCATTTCATTAAATGATTTAATTAAGCTAAACAACTAGAGTTTTGTATTCCCTCATAACCAATAAATGTATGTAGACGTGACAATGTATGTGTTGCCTTTTAACGCCAATCGGTTCGAGTGCTTTTCGAGTGTGTGACATATTGGCGTCAAGTTCACAACCTGCCCTCAAACAATAGGCGACCAAGTGGCGCTGATCGAACGACATTGATTACCTGCTGGCAACAGATTTGGCTTTGCCTTATGGCTTATAGCTTTGGCTATGGCTTTGGCTCTGGCTTATGGCCCACAAGAACGCACTTGAGTTATTAGCGGCTTATAAATCAATGAATCTGCACCGATCTAGCCAAGTCATACATCATGTATAGTGTCTCATTGTTGAACTTTTGCAGAACTCCAAAAACATTTGCTTCGAGTGTTTCCGTTTTGTAATTGTATTTGCCAAACGCTGATTGCTTAAGGGAAATGCGCGTTTGTGTCTTAAGTCTTTTGTTTGTCTGGCCAAGAATAATTTGGAAAAAAAAATTAATAAGCAAACTGCGAATTGACTTTGATATATGAGTAAACTCAGAAAAATATGACATTCTAAAATGATGTATTTTCCCAGTTAAAATATGAACATCTTGATTTTTTCTAAGTGTATACTAAGCTATAAGATCCGTTGCTTTATGAATGAGCTGCAGCGTTTTTCTGACGTTGGCTTAGACGAACGATAACCATAGCGGGTCAATGTTACCAACATCTTCTATGGACTTGAACTTTGTAGCTTTTTTATAAATAATATTTTAAAGGTTTTTCTGTTTTTTTTTTTTTTGTGTTATCCTAATTGCTTATTATTATTATTTTGACAAAGTGCCAACATTAAGTGAAGATGAGTAAGTCCAAGGCTCGTCTTGGATTTAATGACAGTCGTTGACAGCCAAGAAACTAACAAGCTGGCTAACTGTTAAAGCCACATTGCATGTACTAATTTTATTAGATTATTGCACACGAGTTGTCTTAAAGAGCAAGCCTTGTTTGTGTTAATAATTTGCACAAGCATCTAAATAATTATTAATATTTCTTAAACATCTTTCAAGCTTTTAGCAAGTTGACCGCAGGCGTTGTTTAGCTTTTGTTACCTTAATTTTATACAGTTGTTTTTTGTAAACTCCCTGTTTTCGCTATTTTGGCAAATTTGCAACGCTCGCCCAATTTTAATTACATATACACGAGGCTGTTTGGTACCTTTTGTTGTGTATCAGCACAAGGTGCGCCATTTGAACTTGACTTTAATTGGCTTTCAATAAAAACAATTATGTGTTTCTCTATAGCGTTTATATCTAATTAGACTGGAGCCGCTCTATGGGCCGTTTTGAGCCATTGGACTGTCGTCTTTCACTTGAAAAAACAAAAATCTTTCACTTTTCGTTTCATTAACGCGTCCAATCGATTTCGGGCCTCAAAGTCGAATTATATAATGCCGCATACCAATTTCATATTGGACTGCATATTGTGAATGCCAAAGTCGTCTTGGGTTTCACAGTTAACGCCCAGCCCATTGAATATAGATGGCGAGTAATACCAATATACGATATATAACAAGTGCAAAATGAAGAAACTACAAGTTTGATGAGTACATTATTATTTTTGTTTTTGTTACCATGCGCTGCATGTTAAACTTGAACATAATTTCCAGTTAAGTTAAGGCATTTCGCCAAATGTCCGATTTATATGCTGAACATGTTGTACGCCCACTCATAGAGATCTTAAGTTGGAGTCTTTATGATGGCATCATAATTTGATTATAGCGTCTATTAAACTAAACATAAAACTCTGGACAGCTGCTATTTGTTATTGTTGTTGTTTGGCATAATTAGCAACCAACTAAATGATTATAAAGTGCTTGTGCTTCGCTTTTTTGTGTGCTGGTGTCAAAACACAAACAGCTGAAATTGTACAAACAGTGTCATTAGCTGGGAATTGAAGCTACAACTTTGGATTTTGGGATTCCGAATGGTGGTCTGTTATTAGGTAATACTGGGCCAAAATTAAGTCATTTACTTACTTACTGTGTGTGTGTGTGTTTTGATATTTATTTAAACAAATTAAATGTGTGTGAAAAATGTGTGCACATGTTTATTATTGATAGACAAACAAAGCACAAAAAAAACAAAAAACAAAAGACTTAGGCAACGAACTTGGCTGGCTCACAGCAAACAGTAACAACAGCATATGAATTTATTATTATTATAATTTTAAATTAAACTAGCTGAGATTTCTAGACATTCCCAGCATTGTTGTTGTTCTCGTTGTTGTTGTTGTTTGTGTTGGTCGAGCTGCTGCTGTTGTTGCTGCTGTTGTTGTTGCTGCTGCGTCAATCATGCCTGCCTAGAACTTCATTTTATTTGCAGCGTCAATTGGATATCTTTGCGCTTGCCCCATGTGGCGGCGATCGGTGCTGGGTGGGTGCAGCATTGGGTGCAAACCCGTCGCAGCCAGCGATTAAATGTTAACAAGTTAGAAGCAGCAGCTAAACCTGCTAGACTGTAAGATGCTCAGCACTCCTTCTGCAAAATTAATTAAATAAAAATATCGCAGACGGCAAACAATAAATATTTTGTTCTTTCCAATGGGAAAAATCCTTCACTTCTATTTATTTTAAAAGAGCGTGAAAAATACCAACTTTTTTTATGGGTTATCTAAGCAATTTCACCATGATCTTTAAATATGTATATGATTTTAATTGTTTTACTCTTAAAATAATGTTAGTTTTTGAGCTAAAACAAAATAATTCACATAAAAAATCATTTTTTCTTGAGTTTTATAATTTTGACTATATCTTGAGTTTTAAACAAATTTTTTTTTTCGACTTGGAATACAAATTTTTCCATATTTCTTATAAAGAGTCAAAGAACTTAAGTTTTATTTTTTATCACAAAAATGTAATTCTTTATCAAAAAAATAAAAATAAAGAAATTATCATCATTTAATCAGATATATTTTATTGCTCTAAAATAATAACTATTTTTTTAATATAATTTTTTTTGCTTTAAAGTAACTATAAGTAATTTAATAAAAATCAAAAATAGTGTTTTAGCTCCAATTTTTATAATAAAACGTATAATGATCAAATTTAATGAATAAATCAGTTAATATTTATAAAACAGAAAATTCTTTATTTTTTTGCTTTTTTACTAACTATAAATTTTATATTTATTAAGCTGTTGACGGAGGAGAGAGTAAGCTAAATTTTATAACTTGCTTTGCTTATTAAAAATGATATGTATCTTTTCTATGCAATAGCTGCAGGGTTCAAAAATTCATTAATCTCATGAAATGGTGCACTGCATCTGCAGCAGCAACAGCAACAACAGCAGCAGCAACAACAGCAGCAACAGCAGCAACAGCAGCAACAACAGCAGCAACATCAGCGACGGCGGCAACAACTAAGATTTAAGATCAGCAATGGCAAGTTGTTAGTTGTTGGCTTTTGGTCTGGCATTTTTAATTGACGCGCTGCCAGCATATATTTACTTTGATTTTGTAATTATTTTTTTGCAGTTGAACAGGTTCATGAGAGAGTGCTAAGCCCGAGTCCAAGTTAGAGCCAAACTCTGTTGCAGTTCTTTGAATTTTTATGCAAATGCACTGCACTTGTTGTTTAATTCTAAGTAACATTATTTGTATTTATTTATTTATATGGTATATATATTTGTTGCAACAATGGCGTAATTTAATTGGTGTCACATAAACCGTTGGTAAATTGCTGATTGTTCTGATTTATGACATTGTCAGGTGTCGCGTTTGTCGCCTAAGTCTTTTGTATTTGCTGTGCTGTGTTGTAGGCGTAATGTAATTAAAAGCTTTCTGACATTTTACGCGACTTAACGACACTCTGACCTTCACAATGCCATTAGAATAAACAGCTCATCAATTTAAATTTACCGTTATTTGTGTGTAAATGCTCAGATATATTTAAGTACAAACTGGCATCATCTCTTTCTGGTTATGGGAGACTTTGTTGTCGGCAAAAGCTTTTAAGTAACAGCAACAACAAAAAAAAAATGATAAATAAACGTACATGGTCCGAAAAATCAACTTAATTTTTTTTAAAAGAAATGCCGATGATGATGATGCGTTGATGATGTAATTATCACGTTGTAGAAAGCTGCACATGAACACTTTTTGAGCTGAAACTTGTCTCCACTAGATTAATGTTAGAAATATGCAAATTAGTGGGGTGTTTTGTTAAGAATTATTACCTTTTTTTGGTTAACAGCCTTTTAAGCTGTGCAAGAATTTCTAGTCAAACTTTTTTTGCTGTCGCATTTAAAACAGTTAAGAGAGTGGTCAAAGAGCGCAGCAAAGAGTTAGTTAGTTGAGCTTGGCTCTGGAAAAAAAGCTCTGCAAGCTTCGACACGCTAAATGCTATTAAGCCAAGTTAAGTAAAGCCATGCAAGCAAAAGTTGCTCAAACAAACGAACGAACAAAAAACCCGAACAGCCAAACGAGAAACGGCCAACGTAACCGAACTTACGGTAAGGCCAGCAAGCCAGTCAGACAGACAGAGAGTCAGGCCCAGCTCAATTCAATTCCAAAGCCATAACCAAGACCGTCTTGGCCGTCAACGGCCGTCGTCAGTCGAGTCGCGAAAGTCGTCGAGTGCGTTTGTTGCCAGTTGCTTTTGTTGCTGTCGGTGCGGCACAGTGAAAACACACACCAAACACCACACCACACATACAACACACACACACATACGAGCTGAGCTGCGAGTAAAACTGTGAGCAGTGGCTAAAAGCAAAACAAACAAATCTTTGAGAAAGAAAGAAAATAAAAGAAAAATTCAAAAAACAACCTCATCATTATTATCATCAACTTCATTCACATAAACGTATAAATTTTTATTTGTGCGCGCAGTCGTTATGCAATTGAAGTGCGTCCAAAAAATAATATTGTATTAGCAAGCAAAAACCGAAAACAAATAATAATAATATGTAAAAAGTTGAACAGCAGACTTTTTGCTATAATTTATTAATTAAACTGCAGACACTTTGCTTTAAAAAATAATTAATAAGCTGTCAACAACTGCTAAGCTAAAATTCAAAAAAAAAATTAGAAACAAGTTTTCGCATAAGATTAAAAAAAAAAGTGAAATTAATGCAACAGCAACAACACAAAAAAAACAACAACAACTAAAAGTGGTAAAGTGAAATTGGCAAAAAGAAATTCAATTGCCAATCAATATTAAAAAAGTATATATAAATAATAATTGTAGAAAATCATTGTTACAGCATTAAAAAAGTGCATAAAAAGCAAAGCAGCAATAACACCAACAACACCAACGACAGCAGCAATAACAACACTACGTAATCATTGGGAAAATATCTGCAATTTTGCAACAATTTCGACATTGCAACAACAACAGCAACAAAAACAACAGCAGCAACAAAAGTAATTGAGCAAAAGGTGAGTAGCATGTCAGACACGCATGCAACAAACGTTGCCAATGCTGCATGCAACAACAGCTGCAACAAGCAGCAACAACAACAACACACAGCCCTCGCCCTGTACAACGTGGCGTATGCGTAACATTTAGAAAAAATACCAAAATGCATTCATATTCCCCCACAGCAATGCCTGTGTGTGTGTGTGTGTGTGTGAGTGTGCGTATTGTTGTGCACTTCCTGTTCACTCTTATTTTTTTTTTTTTTTGCTACATTTATTTCCAAGCTGAGTTTTGGTTTCGTTTTCATTTCATTTAAATACAAAATAATATGATGGCAGCAAGTGTATGAAACGATTCAAGCCGGAGACGACGACGAGTTCAGCTCAAGGTTGAAATCATTGTAGTCGTTGTTGTTATTATTATTTTTGTAGTTGTTGTTGCTGCTGCTGAGTTCGTTGTCCAAAAACTTGACTTGAGCACAATTTTAGTTTATGCATATTTGCTGTATATATTTAAGAGTTTTCAAAAAAACAAAAAACTGGCTATGTTTTTAGGACTAATTAAAACTATTAGTGACTGAATTAACGATACAATGTCAAATTGTGACTTAGGCATCAGTCTAGTTAGGCTTTAAGTCAAATATGGCCCTGAACAAAAACAGAAAATGAAAATGAAGAAAAAAAAATGACTGATGAGTCGTCATCACGCCTCCGAAACAAATGCAGTTAATAAACTAAAGACGTGCCTCAAAATATACAAATGAGAAAACGTTCGAAAATATATATCTTGTATACAAAAAAAAAAAAAAAAGATATAGAATGCAGTAGGTGTTGCGACAATTGTCGAGGAAGGAAGTCGCCGTGAGTTGCAGTTTGGCTTGGCTGCCTTTTTGGCATTGGCTCTCGTCTTCTCTCGTCTTGGTGGGAGTCAATTAGTGTGCAAAAATTTAAATACAACAACAGCACAGAGTGTTGCATTTACACAGGCAACAGCTGAGGAGCAGAGGGGATGGAGGCACCCAATTATGCAGTCATAAATGTAAACAATCGCGTAAAAGACCTTAAAGTGTTCAAGTCGAAGAAGAAGAAGCTGCAGACAGACAGAGAGACAGAAAGACGTGTTGAAAATGCAGTAACCAAATATGCAAAGTTCAGTTCGTCTTGCTTACCCCTTGCCCACTCCCCTTCCCACTTGCCACCCCTTTTCGACACTCTTCAACACTGGAAACTATTGCAAGAACCTCCAATGTACACTACGTCTTTAGACAATAACGTGGCAATTTAATGGGAAATGTCAGTCACAGGCGTACAACAACAACAACAACAGCAACAACAACAACAACGACAACAGCAATAGTTGACTTCATTTTCTCAGAAGCAACAAAAGAAAAACTACAACAACAGCAACAACACCAAAAGCAACAACAGCAACTTATGCATGAACAAATGAGTTTTCGTGCGCATAGACACACAAAAAAAAGGTCGTGGCAAAGTTACAAACGCAATGACAGCAACCAAAGAACAACAACAACAGCAACAACACTCGCAACAAAAAAAAACACTAACAGCAAAAAATAAGACAACACGGCGTATGCGCAATGCGCCAAAGCAAAGCATAAAAACAATCGACATATATATATTACTTCAATCCCAACATGAACTGTGTCAAAGTGCATGACTATGAAATTCCCTTCACTATACAGTTAAGATCTAACTGATCTATCTATCAATATATACTTAGGGTATTCAAATAATATAGTAACGTTGTTATTTTTGTTAAAATTCTATCCTAAGATTGCCCTGAAAAAGTATTGTAAAGTTGTACAAAGTGTTAAATTTTAACATATGTCAATAACATAACATATACGATATTTTTTACGATACTTGGCATATGTATTTAGTATTTTTTGGGAGTATTTTAATTATGAAATTTATGTTTATTTAGTAAGTATTATTTATTTATTTTTTTCATTAAGGCTAGGACTGTTCATTATTTTCTCTAGTAAACTTACTATATTATGGGAATACCCCAACTATAAATTTATTTAAATTTTATCTTTTTCTAGACTTTTTCAATGTCTGCAAAATGCTGGCTAGCTTTTGTCTAAAATTTCTGGCATTTCTTTAAATTCTGTTTACAAATGCGCTGCGCATTTTTATGAGCTGCCAATTTCCATTGATTTGTGTGTGTGTTTGTATTGTGTTGTGTTATGTTCCCAAAGTACAATTTATGGCGTTTGTTCATTAGTAAAACGGAAAAATGGGTTAATCATATGCCTGGAACATGCTAATTTCTCTACAAATTCAAAAGAATGCGTGTGTGGCCAAAGTTCAATGATATCTTAACTTGGTTACTTGAAACTGAGCCACAACAGTTGCCACTATTAAAAGTTAATTAAATTGTTGATGCTTACATTACATAGATAGTGCATGGCACGTGTTGTTGTTGCTGTTATTGCTGCTGTTATTGTTGTTAACGATTAGCCCGATAGTGTCGGTATTAGCTGATGGCCTTTAATGTCTTATCGCAGCAACAACAACAACAGCAACAATAGACAATTCCTAACGAGCCTCTGGCTTTGAACGGGCGGCGTCTTTATTAAAACATTATTTCTTTCATTTGGCATTGTTTTCTCGAATATAAATTGCATTTTAAGTGCACGCGTAGGCCACAAAAGTATTTGTTGCTGTTTGCTCGATTCAATCAGGCAGACAAAACGCTTGTTAAACAAAAAATAAAGAAAAAGAAAAAAGTAACAGACAATATTATGATCTCGCTGTCGTGTTACTTCACATTTCCGCTCTTCATCAACAACATCATCATCATCATCGTCGTCAGCATCAATGTGTAATAAATAAAAGCAACTTTCGTGGCTTTTTCGAGGGCTGTCGTCGCATTTGAAAAGCAAAAGTGAAAAGCAGTTGCTGACCAGATAGATTGCTATTGTTGATTGCAGGCGTGTGATAAGCACAAATCGGCAACCTAAACTTCAACTAAATTCAACACAATTCAACTCTTAAATAGCCACTGCTTTCATTCAGTTGTACTTCCAATTTATTTAGCCAAACTAATGATGGTCAACGTAATGCAAGTAACTCAATCTTCACTCTTCACTCTCTCTCTCTCTCTGTCAAAAAAGAAAGAAAATCTGTTTCGTTTTCAAACTCACTCGCTCGTGGAAAATTTAGTGTACAACGGTGCACAGTGGGACCAATTCTCATCATACTGCATAGCAAAAATCATAACTATTTCAAAAGTTCAAAAAGCGTTTGAACATATTTTTATGAATTTTTATTCAATTTAAAAATATTTTAATAAATTAAATAAACATTTAATTCAATTTAATAAATATTTAATACTGTCTAATCTCTCAACATTTTTTTACACATTTGAAAATGGTTGCTGAATCAGCCAATGGGCCTAGCACAATGCGTAAATATATTTGAAAAATTTAAAAATATTTGAAAAATTTTTGAAAAATATTTGAAAAATTTTTGAAAAATATTTGAAAGCTTTTTGGGTGCTTAAGGGCTGATATAAATTTGTAGATTGTTTTTACAATCACTTCCATCCAAAATATGCTTTTTCAATTTGTCTTTGCGCCCTAATGTCCCACTGTGCGAATGTGTGAGTGTGTGTGTGTGTGTTGTAGGTTCGCTGAAATTGCTTTAGTTAACATTGCAATGGGTTGGCTGCACGCCACATCTCTTCCAGCCAGATACAGACTCAGACAGGCTCTAGCCAGTTGAAGCGTGCAGACCAAATGAAAACTGAAAACTGAAAACTGTTAACTTGAAACTGTAAACTGTAAACTGAGATTCAAACTGAAAACGAAAGCAGCCGCTTTTTTTTTGCAAGTAATTTCTGTGTATTTTTTTTGATTCGCTTCGCTTTGCTTTTCACTCCGCAAAACTAATAGTTGTTGTTTTGTGTTTTTGGCCAGCCAAAAGCTGCACTCGTCTCTTTTGGCCAGTGCAAGTTTATTTATTTTTTTTTTTGTAAATTGTTGTTGCTGGCAAAACGTAACGAATCTAAAATACGCGCCAAAAAATGCGGAACACTTTTTTTGAGGCATAATGAAAGTGTCAACTTGTTACTGAAGTGAACCGCAGACAGACAGCCCTGAACCAGTTTCAAATCACCTGCAACACGTTGTTCAAGAGTGTTTCAGTTGAATATATATCGTATAGTAAATGCAGCTGCAATCAGGCAATCATTTAAACAACCTTTTCATCTATCATATTGATTAATTGTGAGAGCGTTCGGCAATCGGCCTAAAAAATGTTCGATGATGCAACCTGAGATACTTAGCTAATGAACAGCAACTACTTAAATTATTAGTTCAAGTCGATTAGTGTAGCAGGATTATGTATTTACTTCAATCCGTTAAGTTATGCTGCAAGTTTGTGGCTTAAGTCATTTGATTTGAGCCGATTTTCAACCCATTTGCATTTTTCCTAAGCGTGTCAAGTAATTTTGTAAATTTACATATTAAAAGACAACTCGAAAGAAATACGAAACCAAAATCAATCAAATCTACAAACATCTTCAAAAAATTGAAATGTTAACTTTTGGTTTGGATTTCTCGCCGAGTTTATTTGTTTTTTTTTTTTTTTTGTCGCTGTTACTGATTGCGCAAAACGCTGACAGTTACATGACTCTGAAAAAAAACACACATATATTGTTAAACCTTATGATTTAACAGAAATGCGTTCAATAATTGCGTGAATGATGAACGATGAGTTTTAAATGTGTGCGTGGGGAAATATGAACATGAATGAACTTGCGAAATGCAATATGCATATTTATGTTTATTGTTTATTGTTTAATGATATACTGTATACTTATTTATAAAATATGTGTGTGTTTGATTCGCTTGTTGTTGGTGTCGTTGCTGATGGCGATAATAATGCTTTCTACGCTTGGCGCGCTCAGGTGTTAAATAGCCAAAAAAAAAAAACAAAAACAATATACAGAAAAAAACCAGCAGCAAGTTGCAAGTTCCGCAAGACATTGTTTTGGCTGCTGTCTTTTGAATTTTGCACTATTAGCTTCCTATTTGCACACGCGATATATCTATTTACAAACACATATACTTATATATGTAGATACAATTTGCATAATGAAAACCTTAACCCCAACAATACTGGCGGGTAACTGAACCGTGCCAATGCGGAGCACTTTCACGGCGTTGTTATGCAAATTAAAGCATTTGATTAGCCATAGTCAGCCAAGTCAAACCCAAGTCGAGTACACCCCAAAACAATACGCATTAAAGCGCATAAATATTTATTATAAATATTTTTGTTTAAGCGTATGTGTGCACGTAGAAAAAAATGCTGTCCTATAATTCTTATTTGAAATAGTTGTCCAATTTTTTCAACCTAAGTCCTAATATATAAAACGATATGTGAGTATCTTTAAGATACCTATCTGTATCTTTATCTTTAAGATACCTATCTGTATCTTTATCTTTAAGATACCTATCTGTATCTTTATCTTTAAGATACCTCAAGAAAGATAAAAGATATTTATACTTAAGATATTTTTATATTAGCTTAAGATATTTTTTTACTTAAGATACTTTTTTTAAGATTAAAATGAAATTAAATATGACACTGTTTTGTACTAGAAACAAGTGCCATTAAAGAATTATTCAAGATTTCTGTGCATTAAAACTAATTTATTTTTAATTTTTACATACTAAAAATTAATCCCAAAATGTACATAAAGTATACCAGAAAAATCTTGGAATATCCCCTGTTTAAGTTTGAAAATCTTCTTTTTTTTTGAGTGTATAAATTTAATTTCATATACATTTCTTCTCTCTTTTGGCCTGGCTTAAAAGTCAATGACTGCTTAATTTAATTTAGTAACAAATCAATGGCCGCACTCTTCGGGTGAATCTTTTTTGGTTTGAACTTCTGCTCACTCGGCTTGACCCCAGCGTGAATTTCGAGCAGACTGTGAAAACAATTTCGTTTTGTGCTATTTTCTTTAGCGGCATCACCAAAAAAAAATAGAGATGAGGTTTGGTTGATTTCTGGCCAAGGCCAATCAATCAAATTCTGGAAAGAGCAGACAACAACAACAAAAACAACACAAATTCTTCGTCAAGCTTGTCACTAGAAGAGTAAGAAGAAGAAAGGAGTCGACGAAAGTATCAAATTTATGTGGCAATGTTAAAGAAGCGCTTCATTAGCGTGACTTTCAAGTCGGTTCTGGTTACACAACATAATGAACCTTAGGTTAAAAATCAAATATATATGAAAATACTTTCTAAATTTACCATAGACCAAATTAGCATGACCTTAACATCTTTTGGGCTCAGCTACTTTTGGCAAATGATTTAGCATATTTTGTTGGCATTTATTCCCTATAAATCGAACCTGTTGCACAGTGTAGTGAGTATATCAATGTTGCGTGGTTGTCATTTGGCCAAATGTGTTGTGTTTTCAATGCAACACACACACATATATATAGATAGACACCCACAATCCGTGTTGTTAGCTAGTCACCTCATAAAGCTGCCTACATCTTGACGAGTGTAAACAAATCAGCTACAAAACTATGAGTACTATGAGCAGCTGGTGAAGCTGACGCTTTCAACAAAACTAGCTAAACATTACCAAACACACAAAGTGGCAGAAAGAGAGAAAGAGAGAGGTATACACACACGTGCTGTCTGTCTACTGCTAAAATAGTAAATCTCGTGACGTATTCGCATTGCATTTGAACTCTGCTTAAACAATGACAACGTTAGGTAAACGAACTGAAAACTATTTGCAGTCGACTCTGTTGACTGTTGTCGACTGTCGACAGTTGGCAGTTGGCAGCAGCCGGCAAATGTTAAGTGAAAAAGTGGCCATCATAATGTGAACAACGACAAATACAGCCGCAGTCGACGTCGCAGCCAATGACCGACACGTTGCAGCCAGTCAAAGTCGTTATGAACAACGACAACGACAACAACGACAACGTTGTTTGCCAATGCAACGGCAACAATAATATTAGAATTTTTCAGCCCACTTCACACCCATTTAAGTAAATTTACATGTCTGATAATTAATATGCAACTGTTGTCTGGGCTATGACTATGATTCTACACTCATCAAAATCTTACAGTCGATTTACATGCTAAAATTTAAAAAATCGCCCTAAAAAAGGGCCTCCTTTTTTAAATTCTATTCTAAAAATCTAGTATTAAATTTTTTAAAATGAAGTGATAATTTTTAGAATTATAAAAGTTTTTTTCATTTTTAGGCAATGTCTCCTAAATAAAGGATTTATTTTTCAAAAACTTGTAACGAATTTTCTGATTTTATAAAAGTTTTTTCTAAATTCTTAGGTAATACGAAATAAATATTAAATAATATTTGTAGCATAAAATAAATTTTCTGAGTGTACGTTTCTAGCTGACGGTTTGTCATCATCAAAATTCTTTATTGATTTTTCCGTTCGTAAAACAACAGAAAATACTCGTGCTCAATTGTTAATGACGCTGCCGTTGACTTTCATTCATAAAACGCGGCATTTTATTGTTGTTACTTAATATGCAGCAAGTGTAGTCATAGTTTATAATTAATGCATATTTTCCAACAGGCCTACAATGCAAAGAAAGTTCTTTTCGAAAGTACTCGAAACAGCCAAACGAAAGACTTAGGCAACAAACTTACTGTGCCAAACGAAAGACTTAGGCAACAAACTTGCTGAGCGAATGCACATCAAATTTTTCATTTCATTTCGTTGATGTTGAAGATTTTTCACAGTTGCTAGCGAAACACGAAATAGTTTACTTTCTATTTCGATGATCAACAATTTAATGATGCAAAAAAATAAAATAATTCATTAACAGCGAAAGCATTTTTATTGCTTGCAGCTTGACAAATGTCAGCGGCAGATGCATCGGCAACTGCAGATGTTAATGTACTCACTGAATATTGCGGAAAGATATTTAATAATTGATAAATAATTATACATAAGTCAACTAATGTGTTTATTAGTGTAGCATATGCTCAAATTACATTTATTTCAATTTTAAAAACACGCTCTTAATTGTGAAAGTTCAACGCTCAGCGATTAACATTCAATTTGAATTGTTTGCTTTCGGAAGTTAAGAAAACGAGTATTTTATGACAAAATCTGATTAATTGGCATTATTTACAAATTTTAATAAAGTCAAATTGGCTGATAGATAACAAAGACAAAGGTTATTGGTGTTATTACTTTTTTTGTGAAAGTCGCTGTCATTTTTATGCGTGCAAACAAAAATTGACAAAGCAATTTGAAAGTGAATGCGATGACTATGGAAAATGCAAGGCTGACGAGTAATAACTATTCACATATTCGTATTTAATTCCTGCAGTCAACAGTGAAATATAACAGTAAAAGTGCTTGAAGTTATGCAGACAAATCAGCAAAGTCAACACACACACGTTGCCAGTTGATGACTTCATTTCACCATCAGTTACCATCAAGTGGCCATCAACATCTCAACACTCACTGTTTCTGTTTACAAAAGCCACAGCAACAACAAAGAACTGAGAACAGAGAACCCAGAACCCATTAGTAAAGACAGAGAACCGTTGTTGAGGCTGCAATTTCCCTTTGACTGTGCTTATGACAGATTTCATTGCCTCATCCGCTATGAGTCTGCAGGATCTGTTTGAAGCACCACTTGACACCACTTTAACAACAGCTGCAGCACAGTTATCACAACTTTACAACATATATATATCTCAGCATTGTGATCCTGAAATCTTTCCAGAACTGACTGCAGTTTAAGCACTTTAATTTCACATGCCCCTATAAAAATGCTAAAAAAAAAAATTAAGCAAAATTGCCCGATAATTTAATTGGTACAGCCGCAGTTTGTGATAATCAAATGTTCTCACATTGCCAGTTTTGGTTTTAGACCCAGAAAATAATATATTAACAAAGCCGTTACATTAATACTCTTTCCATTTCATCTTATCAAAAACTTTGATCTCTCATAACTTCATCAAAAATCAACCGATTATTAAGCGGAATGTCATTTTGATAATGATTTGGCCGGTTAATTGAATCTGCATTTAAATTTTTATCGTCTAGAAAATTTGATATAATTTCGATTCTAAGCCATCTATCATCCAATTTTCTTGACATTTTTTCAAAAACTTTGATCTCTCATAACTTTATCAAAAATTAACCGATTTTCAAACGGAATGTCATTTTGTTCATGATTTGGTCTCTGTATTGATTCTGCGTTTAAATTTTTATGATCTAGAAAATTTGATTAAAATCGAAAAAGTATCAAATTTTCCATACCATACCCTTGACATTTTTTCAAAAACTTTGATCTCTCATAACTTTATCAAAAATCAACCGATTTTCAAACGGAATGTCATTCTGATCATGATTCGGCCTCTAAATTGATTCTGCATTTAAATTTTTATCATCTATTAAACTTGATATATTTCGTTCTACAGTCGAAAAAAAACCAAATAAAGTTTCATAGAATTTTCAGCGAGTTACCAATTTTGTGTCATAAACAATATTAACCGAATTTAGAGTATGATAATGTTATGCATCTATGCTATAAGCAATTGCTGATATCATTGGCATGCCATACACGTAATTGCTCGTCGAGTCAAACTAGAACACGTCTGCCTGGAGAACTTTGTACAATGTACATCGCGTACGTGCCATGTCAGAACAAGCGAACGGGAGTAGACATTGTGTTCTATATAGCAGACATTATGTACAAGTACTCAAGTAAGTAGGTAGCTCATGTGTCGGATGCATAAATAACAATAGTTGGGGAGACAGACTTTATCTAGGAGATACAACATACAACAACAACTAAGTACAATGGCAAAAGCAGCCGAAATCGAAAGGTGCAAAAAATGCAGCACTTAATGCAGCTCAATAAACAAGCAGAAAACTGGCGACAAGATACACACAGATACACACACATACATTCACAGATTCAGATAGAGATGGAGACAACGGAATGGTGCAAAAATTGTCGAGACGTTCGTACAATTTAACGGCTTTTGTTGCATAAATGCAGCAGGCAACATTTGTTATGCGATTGCAATCTATCGCACAAAATGGCGTCGATTGTTGACAATACGAATCGAGTACATCGAGTACATATACTCGATACCAAATGGTAAATGGAAAATGGCGTTGGCCGAAATTGCGAAATTGAAAAGGTGTCAAAGATTTATGGGTAGCATCCCAAAAGTTTTCGGCTGTCAATCAGTCAATCAGGCACTCAGTCACTCAGCCTTTTCTACAAAAGAAAGCTGACAGACAATTATAGACACTAATAATAAAGATAATAATACAACAACAACAGCAATTACACTAGCAAACAAAGCATGTAAATATGACAACAGGTTAGCGAACCTCGCACATTTGCATATGGAAAGAGAGAGAGAGAGAGAGAGGGGAATAGAGAAGAGAAATTACAGCAAAAAGAGTATTTAGAGAGCAACAGAGCCAAAAGATTGCCGCTACACGCGTCGTCTGCCAGAGAGAGAGAGAGAGAGAGAGAGAGAGAGATTCCAATTCCCCCCAAGAGGTGTTTATTATGCAATCAACGTTTTTTTCATCAACTTGACAAACTGAGCCATGAAAAAACAAACGACTTGGCGTTTGCTTTGTTTTATCTTTGCTTTGTTATTTTCCCTTTGTCAGCTCCTTAGGCCTACAGGTGATTTTCAGTTTTCAACTGTCCGCTGTTTCTGTTTCGGTTTCAGTTACAGTATCTCAGTATCTTGATATCTGTATCTTTAGTGCGTAGCGAGCGACAGAGACAGTCAAACAAAATGACAAGTAATTCAATAAAAATTGCATGTTTTACATAAATTCTGTGGCTGGCTATAAAATATGCCACTGTCTCATACATATTGCACACTGATTCCAAATCATGCGAAATTGCAGGGAAATATATTATTTTATATATTAATTAATGTTAACTTTAACCTTCACTTTAACTTGTGGTCAACAAGAATTTCAGTTTGTTATATTCACAGCCAAGATTTCTTGAGAATATAAATCTAAAGAAAAAGATAAATAACATTTTAATTGGATGTTTATAAATATGCATAACTAAATAAATTTAATATTAATTTTTGTTTATGAAACACTAATTGAATTAAAATATATTGAATATTCATATAAACAAAAGCAACATTTTTGCAATAAATTAAAAATTAATTTAAGTTTTTTTAGGCATAGTAAACAGCAAAAACAAGATCCGGAATTATGGCTTTTAGTTAAAATAATTAGACTTCTCTAACTTTTTTAATGTTGACTTTTTAATATCGTTCCTATTTTATCTACGTATTATCTAAATGTAACAATAATATCCAAAATACTTACTGAAAAATTACGTGCTAAAATCAAGAAAATTTAACTTGAATTTTAGAAAGATTTGTTTTTTTTTCTGTGTAGCAATTGGCCAGAATGCAGTTTACAGTCATCAGGTCCAACCTCATCTGTGTTTTAGCTTTTTATTGGATAACCGCAGATAATACAAAGTTTACACAGCTGAGGCCAAATGTGTGGATGACTTGTAAAAAGGAAGTCGGGTCATAAACAATACATGTTGTTATTGTGCTTGGGTGCGTTGAACCTTGCCGAATTTTTTTGGGTTCTGTTTGCTTTGCAATTTGACGCTGCACAGTTTGAGACCTGTCAGCATAAAGGTCTTCAGCCCAAAAGAATTTGTTTGACGTATGTATAATGTACAGTTAGATGGTTAAATACTCTTGCCAAAAAGTTCTGCCAAAATTGGCGGCATACATAAAAGCTAAATACATATATAAGTAATATTGTATTCACAGCATTTTATGACTTGTTCGTATCTTTTGCAGACTCTCCCTGGCTTTGAATCGGCGACTCACAAAAATGGTATCGCGAAGAAAAATATTATCACGTTCACGCGATGATCTGAACCTGGATCAGACATTCACCCAGCAGGAGGAGGAGGAAGATGTTTGGTATCAGAAAGACAAACTCTATAAGGTAAGTCTACACATAGTGAAATCAAATATAATCATATTTGATTTTATTATTCTAGATTTAACTAGAAAACGTATTAAAATTAAATATAATAAACTTTAATTAACCTAAAACACCTACTTAAATGTCAAAGTTAATAGGAATATAGTAAAACCAAAGAGAAAACACTTCAAATAAATATAAAAAAAATTATAATACTTAAATTAAATTGGAAATATACTAAAATTGAATAAATTAATATTTGTATTTAATTTAAAGTCTACTAAGTCCATAGTTGTCGCTAAATCATAGAGCAAAATAGTTAGATCAGTGTGAAAATACTAAAATTTTATAGAATTTTTCCATCAGTGAACAAAAAAAAAAGATAAAATACCATCAGATTAAATGCAATTCATTAGCATACTTAACATCGTTTTGAGGCCTTTTCAATGGTGTGTGTCAACGTGCAATTAGTTAGATGTAGAAGCTACTGAATGATAAAAAAAACAGATACAAAAGCAACAAGCTAGAAAAACAAGTCAAATGGAGGCCACGATTTGAACCAACTGACAGCACGAAGACTTTGACTTCCGCTTCGTCAGTTGATTTTCTATGATTTGTGGCCATTTTTTCCATCGGTGGTTTTACGAATATTCTCGACACGTGCAGCGGTCGCATTGAGGTCAGCATAAAACGCACTAAACCTTAGCCACCACAGGCGATGTTTGTTGTTAGTGTTGTAGTTGTTGTATTGACCAATTGCATTAATTACCGTTAGGCCATCGCATTGCGTTGTGCATTTTTAATTTGCCTATGGCTATTTGGCAGTTGCTGCAACAACAACAACACCAACAACAATAACACCTAGCGTCCAAAAAAAAATGAAGACGACGCTCAGCAACAACAACAACAACTAGTAATAACAACAGCAATAACAACAACAACATTCACAAAATGCTAACGTAACCCTAATGTACAAGCCCAGCACGAGCTTGACTTTATATGACTGAACGTGACGCTGTATGTGTGTGTATATGTGTGTGTGTGTGGGCATTTCATTGATTTTAGCATTTAGGCAACAAAATAGACAACAAAATAAACGTTAGTTTTGTTTTCATAGCTCAATCGCACGTTGTCTACGTTTATGCATAATATATCATGATATCATATAACAAAATAGATTATGAACTAATTCAATAAAAAGTAATAAAATTAACGAGTATACTCTAATAAATTAAAATGCGTAAAATATTATTATAAAAATTAAATTTAAGTTTTTTGATTTAATTATTAATTTTCTAATAAAACTTATAATGATTACAGCTCTGGTTTTATAGATTTTATTAATCTATTTACAATTTCAATAAATTTTATTATTCTTTATCATATATAGAATTATTTTACATAAAACATGCTCAGTAATTTTATAAATCAAAGATTTAACTCTTTAATTAATATATAAAATTTAATTTAAATTCATAAAAGAATAAATCATAAAATCAAGTCGCGTATAAACGCAGCTTTTATCGCTAGCTATTCAGCTTTATTTTTGGCAAATGCCGTTGCTACCCACACACAGACAGACAGACACACACACACATAACATAAGTCAACTTGCCATTGTTGTCATAAATAAATATTATGAGCATTATTTAACTGGGTTAACTGCAGCCAGTGAACAGCTAAAACCAATCAAAACTGAACAGCTTTTGTGCCCTAATCCTACTTCCCCCTTTAGTTTGATTAAATGGATTTGCATAAATTGTTAATACAGTTGCAAGACAACAAAAGAGCCTCACCCAGTTCATCAACCAAAAAATAAAATAAAATGTGTCGCAAAAAAATGGTGAAAATTATGGCGACACTTTTCTTCTGCGCATATGAGCGGTTTTTTGACTAGGAAAATGTAAACGCCTACGCATTTGAGTTTTAAACGTTGCAGCCGTTGTGCAATTGGCGTGAGCGTCTATATAATTCCGTTTAGCATTACAAAAGGCGTCTAGTTTTTCCCATGAAGCAAAAAAAAAAACAACCAAAAAATGAATACAACAACAAATTATGGCAGCATTTTCCTATTGTCGTTGCTTAGCTTTGGGGGCCCTTTGAATTGCTCTTTTTGTTTTTTTTTTTTTAGCTGTTTGTGTTTTTTTTTTTTTTTCTTTAGCTGCCAGGCATTTATTGAGCAATCTTTGTTGTTGTTGTTGTTACTATTATTGGGCCTGTACTATTTACAATATTGTTTACAAATTTATTAGCTGGGAACAAAGCCAAAAGCCAAAACAGAGCGGCAATAAAGCAACTTGACTTTGCAATTGAACATATGCAGCGACATGCAAACAAAAGACTCAGGCAACGAACGTGTTTTGCGCAAAACAGAACGTTGACTGCTTCTTCTGCTTCTTCTGCTTCTTCTAACCACTTTTCCGAAAACATACGAAAGTGGCATGAAAATGAAAGTTTTTTAC
Organism: Drosophila falleni; assembly: GCA_035045575.1. Classification (NCBI taxonomy): domain Eukaryota; kingdom Metazoa; phylum Arthropoda; class Insecta; order Diptera; family Drosophilidae; genus Drosophila; species Drosophila falleni. Next base: position 12,668,670 of record JAWNOV010000011.1, read on the forward strand.
GTTATTTCGGCAAAGCTGACAAGTTTTCGCGTCGCTTCGCCTCGCCTGTTAAGCGCTGTTGTTGTTGCTGTTTTTCCACTTCCACTTCCACCTGGTTCACCTGGTTTCGGTTTTGGTTTTGGTTTCGGTTTCGCTGGCACGTTCGCCAGAGTTGTACAACAGGATTGGCCGCCATGAAAACGCGTTGGCGCAAGCAGGAAAAACCACACAACAAACACACACACACACACACACACATACACACACATGTTTTTACTTACTATACTGTATACACATGTCACATGGCGCGTAATTTAGCTCTTAACCCTCTAAGACGCAAGCGAGTCTCAAATCACTTATCCGTTAAAAAAGTTATTCATTTTGTAATACAAAAATATTTTCAGACTGTTTCTTATAAATGCAGCTAATCAATTGTAAATGCTTAAAATCTATCAGAAGTTTTAAATAGTAGTATTTTTTTGTCTTATCATGTGATTTTTAAATTAAAATTTCATCTTTTAAAATATAAATGTTTTGAATTGAAACAAGTCGAAAAATTAACCGATCAATTTAACTAATTCTTTTATTTCGTGATAGGTACGTTTAATTACTAATTAAATTAAATAGCATGTTTGTGAAAATAGTTAAATAGAGTATTTTATTATAAAAAAAATTCTGAATTTTTTTAAAATATTATAAACGAAATCTTCTGCACAGTTCAAATTCATCTCAGTAAAAATTATTTAAACAATTTCTGTTATTTATTTTAAAAGATAGTCTAAGAGGGTTAAATGAGGGGAAAATTCAGCATGCCACTTTATCAAACAGTCTTTAATAGACCTTGTAAACCGACTTTCAGCCAGGCAGTTTTCAGCATTTTCCTTATAAAACTCACGCTTAACTGTATTGAATTTCCTGCTCGAGTGAAAATCTATTGATTGATTTGCATTTGTGAAGCTGACGGAAGACACTGCCAGCTATTATTATAGCTCCCAAACCTGCCAAGACAAAACTATGCATGAAATTAGCATAAATTTGTGTGCGGATCTCAAAACATGACGTCCAATTGAGCGTGGCACTAAAATAATATTTATTTTGCTATCAAGGGGTGAGATGCTTTTGAAATGGGGTCAGTTGACATTTGAAGTTCTGCGCCTGAGGCTCAATTGAAGCTCAAATTGATAATAAACATATCTATGAATTTTTTTGGCGAAACATTGTAATTTCTTTTGGTGGCTGCTGCAACCTGTCACAAAACAAATTTATCAAGTCCATAATAATTTGATATAATGATTATATCTATTACAACAAAGACTGCCGCTCAAGCAAATTCATTTTATTAAATGTCAACTCAGAGTCATCCTCAACTTCATCTTCAGTTTCAGTTTCGGCTTCGACTTCGACTCTGTTTGGCAGTTGCGCCAAAATCGTGACTACAAAAGTTCAACAGCATTTTACACAAAAAGTGCAAACTTAATAAACAACAACAAACATACAACAACAATGGCAACAACAAAATAAATAAAAAAAAGATTCTCTAGAGTACCTGAAACGACGAGCTGAGCAAACTTCCGTGCTGTTTGCACTTGTGCACGTGTTTTCTGCCTTTTGTTGTTATTATTGTTGTTATTTTTGTTTCAGCTGCTGTTGCTGCTGACTGTCAATTATAGAACTTATTAAAGCCAGCAATATCACAGCCTAAGACAGCTTCTTTAATTACACACCAATGACATTTATACAATATTGAAAAGCAAAAAAAAATAAAAACAAAAGTAAATTCATGTTTGTGCAATATATTTGCCATATTTTTATTTTTATAACATGACATTTTGTGAAATACCTATAAAAAAATTTCAGATATAACAATTTCTGTTGCTAAGCTAAATTTTTGCTTTGTTTAAATTTAAGAATTTCATTTAAAATTATTTTTAAATTTGATTTCAGCTTTCAGAAATTTAAGTTAGCTGACAAGATCATCTCTCAGATACTTTGAAACTGTGCAAGTCAACATTTTAAATACTTTCAGCTTCGATTATGACTATAGAATCACTTTCATTGTTTGTTTTTTGTGGTTTTTTGTTTAGCAGGTTTCATTATATATTTTTAATGGTATTTAAAGAGTTATTTGTACGTCTGTATAGGTTAGTTAAGACACCTCTGTAGTCGATTTGCGTCAGAACCCAAAGAAAAATGAGATATATATACATTTTTTGTTTAATTTCATGCTGTAGAATCGATAATAATTTGCATAATAAATGTGTGCTTAAATAACCAGTTCAGTTGTTTTTCAAGAATCGATTGGCTTTTTGGTTAACACAAAACCAGACACACACACACACACACACACACACACGCATGCAGTAACAGACACGAACTTATGAAATGTATTTCAAAGTTGTGCTAATTTTTGTGAGCAAATAAAATATTACGTATACGTAGCAAACACGCGCCATTGGTTTGCAAACTTGTCTAATTAAAATGAGTAACAACAAGAATAAAAAGTAACTGCATAAAGCACTAAAGTAGCCACTAAACTAGCTAAGAAACGAACTAACCGCATTAGGTTTGCCATGATGAACTTTGACATTTTGAGGTCGTCTCGTAAAGCTTTTTGGGCAGAAGATGACGGCCTATAAATATCAACTACAATAACAGCTTGTAACTTGTTTGGCCACACGACACTTGAGCCTACAAGATTCTTCTTTTTTTCACAACAGCCTAAAAACAAAAATAATAAATTAAGAAAACCTGTACAACAAAAGTGAATCTGCCTAGACAAGAGAAGCCAAAGAATCTGTGAGACTTTGAAGTGAAATCAAAAGTGCTGAATACTCGCACATACAGCAGCTAAAAATTAAAGTGCGCACACAGTCTCAAATATATATATATATACAATATTAAATAAAGCCAAAAAGCATACGAAAAGGTTAACAAGTTTTACTACATGATTTATTTGCATTTTTAATGTTCAGCCTGCTCATGAAGTGGCAGCAGCTTCAGTTACAGTCTTAGACAAGTTTAACACTCGTTCGTCTGTCTGTGGCCCACTGTATGTAGAACTTAGACCAAAAAGAGATACGTTAGATACATCTAGTATTTGTTTACCTGGTTTTCCATATTTTTTCATTATTATTATTAAGGCAGCGCTTCAATTTGTACGCTGAACTTTGCCCAAAAAAAAAATAGACAACTAGCAACTTAAATAAATAACAACTGTGGGCATGTTGGTTACTGGGCTAATGGCTTTGCTTACGACCCTGTTCTTTGTTCGGGTTAATTGAACTCTATTTTTTGTACTTCTTATTCAGCTTGTACTCAACTGTATGAACATATGTATGATAATGTAGCGCCATTAAATTGCCAGCTGTGTGGCAAATAAAGCCTTGATTTAACGAGAGCAGTACAATAAGTACGAGTACATGAATTTAAGTGTATTCAAGAACCCGTTCTAAACACATTCGTGTCATCATTTAGAGGTTGCTGCCAAATATGCAGATTTTTATATGAATAAGATACATTTGCTATAATGCCTTGACTAAAAACTCAACTGATAAATTATTAATACTATTTGATTTAATTGTATTTAATTTTTAAATTTATTTATAAATGTTATAAACTTAACTTAGCTTAATTTTACTTTATTTTTATTTTCAGTCATATTATATATTCGTTTTTTTTAACTTTTATCATTTATTTGTTAATGTAATTTTTATTTAAACTTTTGTTTTATTTTATGCATAATTTAACTTTTTGTCGACTGATCTAAGTTGACGTAAATAAATAAATAAATAAAAAAAGATAATTTATATATATATATATATACATTAAGTTTACTTTTTATATTACGTAATCGTTCAAGATTAAAATGTATCTCTACAATTTTTTTTTTTGTGTTTGTCAAGAATATTTTTTATTATTAACTTGAAGATATCTTTCTATTTATTTCAATAAATGTTATATAATTTATTTTTATAAATATTTATCTCTTAAGGATTTTATAACTTTGTAAACTGCCCATTTGAAAGAAAACCATATCAAAATATAAAATATTCGCTGTGCACTTAAGCATGACGCAAGCGCAAGTTGCATTTTCATTTCTTAGAGCAATCGAAAGCCTTGCAGCACTTTAAATATCTAAATATCATACACACACACACACACACACACACTCAGACACAATAAGTAGAGATATAAAATAGCAAACAATAAAAGCAGTAAACACCGTTGTCTATAATTTTATATGTCTTACTGCAACACGATTCGCTATCGCGCTTCGTGCCAGCATTTGCTCCGATTTGATTTTAACTTTTATTTAACAACAACAAACAAGAAACAACAGCAACAACTACACACAGTTGCTTGTAATGGCAGCCAGCAGCAACAAAATACAAAATACAAAAATAAGAAAAAATACATATATATATATGTATATAAATAGTAAAAGTAAAGTGAGTGAAAAACAACAAAAAGAAGAAAAATAAAAGCACTAATGCAAGCGCCCAACAAGGCCGTTCACTTTGGCTGGCAAAAACGCACACACACACACACACACACTAATACGCATGCATTGGCTACACTCACAGACATATATATATATAGAGACTCTGATGGAAAGTGAAAATTGCTGGCATTAGTTGCATTTGCAGCTGAATTTGTTGTAGTTGAAATTGCAGCAGTTTTCGGTTTCTTTTGTCTGGCAGCAGCAGCAAGTTGCTCGCTTAAGTCTTTTGATTGTGTATGTCTGGCAGCAAGTTGCTCGCCTAAGTCTTTTGTATTTCACCCAAGCAAAGCTGTTGCCATTTTCACGCCATTTTCTTACTATCTCTCTCTCTCTCTCTCTCTTTTTCTTTCTTACTCACTCACTCTCATTTTCACCTTTTTTGCAGGAACACATACAGGAAGTGCTGGACAAATGGACGCAAATTGACGACGAGATCTGGGCCAAAGTAATTGTCTTTGAGCGCAATCGCCGTGTGGCCAAAGCATACGCACGTGCTCCGGTGCTGACCATCAATGGGTCCGATGATGGCTTCGATGGCATGCGGTGAGTAGTCGCATATACTCGTATGCAAATAATTAAGCCTTGTTGATTTAATTGCTGTCAAACAACATTTAAACAAACAAACAAACAAAAACAAACTCTCAACAAAAAATCATTTATAGTAGAAAAAGAAATAAAAAAAAAGCGCAAATGATGCCTTTGAACTTTTGCGCAAATCGGTTTGCCGTTAATGCCCTTGACCCACTGGCAACGAAAATACGCAAACGGGAGAGCTTTGAATTTTTTTCATTTAAAAAAAAAAATACAAATAAATTACTAAATTACAGCTGATGTGCTCCCAAATGGCCAATGAATGAATGTAGCTGAGTGCTGACTCTCTTGGTCCAACGCCCATCAAATTTGATGGCTTTTGGTATTACGATTTAATTGCCCAGCTGAACTTGTAATGCCAAAAGGTTCGTAATAGAAAAAAAGAACCTTCGGATCACTCAGCATACTCCTATGCAAATTACGACATTTGTGACCTCACTGCGGCAATTTGTAGCATGTGAAAAATGCCCAAAAAAACAGCAGAAAAAAGAACAGCAGCAACAACAACAAGTGAAAATGTTTTAATAATTGCGCGTATTTCTATAAAATGAGCAATTTCCGTTGCACGCCAATTTAAGTTGTTTTCCAAGAATTCTAGTTTTTGGTACTCGTTTTTTTTTTGGTATTTTTTGAAGATACACTCATAAAAATCTTACCGTAAAATTGAACTAAAACAGTCGATTTTAACACTTAAATATAGAAAATCGCCCTAGAAAAGGCGTCAAATTTTAGAAAAAATTTTCTAAATATCTGGAAATAATTTTTTTCAAATTAAGAGATAATATTTAAAATTTATAATAGTTTTTCTACAACCAAAGGCAATTTTCCAAAATTTTAGAAAACTTTTGGGTTTTAGAAAAAATAGAAAAATTGGAAAAAATAAAATAATTAGTTAGTTTTTAACAATTTTAGGGCGGTTCTAAATTTATGACAATTTTCTTGAAGATAGAAAAATAAATTTTCTGAGTGTACGAGTATGATATCTATGCTGAGCTTGGCTTTGATTGTGGTTGCGGTTGTGGTTGTGGCTGCAGTTTTTGGGGCCAACTGCAGTTGTGGCTAATTAGCATATTCCGTCTCAAAATGATTTCGTTGTTGCGTGCCAGAAAATTGCAAATGCCAAACGCTTTTGGCTCAATTGCTGTGGCAATTTTGTAGCCCACACATTATACGAAAAAAAAAAATACTCATAGAGTCAGCAGCCACTTGGTTTGAAGTGTTTCGAGCACTCGAGTCCAAATGTCAAGAAGTCTGCATAATATATTGTAGAGAAGAGGAGTCTTTTATGCTTATGATGAGCACTACAATGACCAGATCGAATGCATAATGCATAATGTATTAGGTATACGTATTAGTCCATAAATGTGCTGATTAAAACGCACAGCAGCAGCAGCAATTTCAGGCCCAAAAAAGGGCAACTCTTTCATTGTTATAAATTGACGATGGCGGCATCGTTTGTTGCCTTAAACAAAATGAAGATGCTGCCAATAAAATGTCAACCGAGGCAACTGAACAAGCAATAAACCAAAAAAGAAAAAAGTCAAATGAAATTGAAAATAATAACGAAAGTCATTCAGTTTCCATTCGTGACGAGGTCATCGCAGATTGCAATGCAAATTGCAGTGCAACTTTAACTTTAACTTCGATTCCTCTTTTTCCTTTTAACGGCTAACAACAAATGTTCGTTGTTTGTTGTCAATGTTGGCTACCTGTTTATGTCAATTGCGGGGTTAAATATGCATTTTGCCAGCGACAAAACTGATTTCGAGTTGAGAGTGTCAAGTTAATCAATTGGCATGCCGCTGACATCAAACAAATTCAATTGGCTCCATGTGTGGGGTCTTTTTTTTTGTCGTTGTCTATTTACCTTTCCTTCCCCTCCTCACCTATTCAGCTTGTTGTTGTAATTAGCCACAATTGCTGCCTGCTGTCAGCCCTTGTTAACTTCTATTTTGCCTTACCATCTTCAAATTAAAAATAGCCATTACTGCATTTGAATGCCACATGGATGGTTTTTTATCATATCCATAGACCAACTTTATTCCACACGCAATGTTTTTCACCAGAAATCTGGCAAAATGCAAATGAACTCAACTACTGCGACAGCTGAGTGTATCTACTAGTTTTTGTTAGCTTTGGCAATGCATGTAAATATTTTCACATATCAGAGATGTAAAAATTAGAAATTTAAATATCGTTTTTTATAGAAAGTTAAACTGTTATTTAATTGCAACTTTTGACCATTTTTTTTATCTTTAAAACCAGTCTGGGTTAGAATTTCACTTGTTATTTTATTGTCAGCCATTAATGGTGACTAAAATATGTAAAAGTTTGTTTAATTATTTTTAGTAACTCTTTTACCAATTACCATAAAGTTAAATACATTTTGTGTACTGTTCACTTTTTAGTTAAGCTGTTTGTGGAACTTTCTTTTAAATATTCACACAAAAATGAGTTTTTTTTTTATTTATTTTATATTTTTTATTTTTTATATTTAATTTTTTATTTTTATTTTTTTATTTTTTATTTTTTATTATTTTTTTAATTTTTAATTAAGAAACCTTGAAAAAAATTATACCAAAATTATGAAAAATATGTGAAATTAAAAATTAAAATTTAAAAAAGTAGAAATTCAATCAAAAAATTTTAAAGTAGAAAGAGATTGAAATCGATAAATCGATTTTCACTGAAGCTATTATGGAGTACTTCAACTCGATCATTGTTTTGCATTTATATCACTAGTTATTACTATATATAGACTAAGAGTATTCAAGCTTTGGTGTCTCCAAATCGATTGCCACAGCGATGTTGCATGCCACAGTTTGGCAATTTATAAAGCTGGCAGCCTGAAGTTTCAGCTGTTGTTGTTGCTGTTGCAGTTGCATGTAAATTAATTAATTAGACTGTGTGCGACTGTTGTGTTGGCGTCGCGTTAAGTGACACGCAGCAGAGATGCTAAGGACCACACATTGCTCGCAACGACAGCAGCAACACCAACAGCAACAGCAGCAACACCAACAGAAGCAACTGCAGCAACAGCAACAAGCGCATTTAATTAATGGCAAACCCTTAAACACTCATGGCCAGACCACTTACATGTCTGCCATTATCTTGGGCCACAATTGAAATGGCGCCAATATAAATTTTGCTGCTTATGACAGTTTGCCGCTGTCCTGAATTGTTGTCTTTGTTATTGCTGTTGTTGTTGCGTGGGCGTTGCCAATCAAATTTGCATGTCGCTGGCAAACAGTTGAAATCAAATCATAATAGCCGACGGCAATATCAGGCGCAGCGTGATATAAACAGAGCAATGCAAAACCGTTTGATTGCAACATTTCATTTAATTTCATTTCATTTCAATTCGTGCGGATAATAAGTGAGGCACTAGGAAAAAAAAGGCGCGACCCAAGGCCACGCTTTAATTTACAGCACACAAAAGACAGTTTTCGATTTACTTACAATAGAAACGGTTTTGCGGATTGCGGATTTGGGTACGGGCAAACTGATTGCAAAATCAAGTTATAGCTGCCTGGCTGCTGTTTAGCGTGCCACACGTGCCACTTTTATTCTATTTTTTACGTTACTTAAAAATAAATAATAGGGTTAATTGTGTTCTTTGAAATGTATGTAACAGATAGAAGTAGTCAACTTTGATCCTATAAAGTATATATTTAAGTATATATATTATTGTTATCTATTAACCCTCTTAATAGCAGCAAGATCGGACAAGTAGAACGGCAGTAATAGCTAAACAAAGTTCTAAAAGCAATACAAGCACCTTAAGGTATGCAGTAGATTTTTTATTGTTGGAAAAAATACCTTTAAGTACTTTTATATATATGTGGAAAAAAGTAACGGGTATGATATAGTCGGAATCTCAACAAAAGTTTTTTCGACTCGTTTTTTTCTGTATTCTTTTTTTTTCAAACCAAGCACAAAGTAAAGCTTGGCCTTGACAGCGTTTTAAGGTGTGACCAGTAGCTGTCTGCAATTAATTCATTTAATTGGAGCAAAGCATAAATTTAGCTTGCGTTCTAACATGGCTAACGAGCGCCAATGCAAATTAATTTTGTAGCCGCGCGTTCGTTGCCTAAGTCTTTCGTTTTGATAACTTTTACTTCAGTTGACGCAACGAACTCAGACTTGCACTGCATTTTACATGCATTCATTTCAACTCAACCGGTTGTTGCTGTTGTTTTTTGTTTTTCTGTTAATAATTTTGTTGTCTTTGTTGTTGTTGTTGTGTGTGTGTGTGTCCATGCAAAACTGGCCGCAGGTCAAAGCGTTGCCAGTGCAAGTTTTGGACCACTCGAAACCAGTCGCCGTTAACTGCATTTTAGCTGCCGCTTCCTTGAAGAAGCAGCAACAACAGCAATAATAATAACAACAGCAACAACATCAGCTCACCATGCAAGGTTTGACCCACTGCACACGTTTAACTTGAACTCCAAAATGACGCTTTAAACCAAACAAAAAAAAAACTCAAAAAAACCCGCTATAACTTAGACTCTCGCTTTCATTGGCAACGGCAGCCGCAAAAATGCAATACAGTTGCTGCAGTGCCTTTTTGCCTTTTGCCTTTCGCATTTTTAGCTCATTTAGGCGTGTCAGGTCCAGTTTTTTGTTTTTTATATGCATTTATCTTTATATTTTGTTATACTGGACGACCTTGCAACCGATATGTATATATATAAGTAGCAACAACATACAACGTATGCTAGCCACATCGAAGTGAATGCAACTTTGTGCCAGGCCATGAATTGGTATCTGAATATGTGATTGGCAGTGGGTTTGCCTGTTGGCTGTTTGGTTGCTTAAATTGGTATTGGTATTGGTAACTGCAATAGCATTAATACCGGTTCATCTTTTTTGCTGTTGCGTTCAATTTTAATAACGCATTTTGATAGCGTTTAGAAAACAAAAGAACTGCAAATCCGCTTCATATAGGGGCCAACCTTGAAAGCCACATACAACATACAACACATCACCTCAGCAGCAAGAAGTAGCAACAACAGCAGCAACAGCAACAGCAACAGTCCATGTCGATTTCATTTCATAGAAAACTTTGACACACATTTCAACGGTTTTTACAAGCATTTAGCCAATAAATCAACGCCAAGCAGAAGCGACGTCGACGTCGACGTCAACGTCGGCAGAGGTTAGGCGCAGAACTAAGGCACATGGCCAAATGCCAACAGCAACAGCAATTGCTGCCGTACGTTCTACTAGCAACATCAGTCGCTTCATTATACAAATTAACATAAAACATAATAGTGACAGAGCGGCGTCAAAGACAGGAGCAGTGCAGATAACAGCAACAACAACAACCACAACAACAGCAACAATGTTGATCGTTACAGCAACAACAACAACAAGTCATGCGGTGGCCTTTTTGCGAACAACAATTACAATTAGCTTCGTTTCATTGTCTTTTGCTGCTGCTGCTGCTGCTGGCGGCTTTTGCCGTTTGCGGCTTCCTCTGCAGCTTCTTGTTAGCATTTTAGCCGACATTTTCGACGGCGACCTTAAGCGAAAAACATCTGAGCCAAGCTAAAGTCAAGTCAAGGCATCTTCAGCAAATATTGCTGGTTTCCTATGTAAAAAGTACAAAACAACTTGACAGTTCGAGACTAAAAACGAAAGACTTAGGCAACAAACCTATTTGTAGCAAACAGTCTAACGTGGCCCAAAAAATGAGTCAGCTGCAACAGTCTGGGTACTGCAATTAAACAAGTCGCTGAAAAATATGAAATGTTTATTATAAATTTTTCGGCTGCAGCTGCCACACTTTGCACCAACCACATAAATCACTGTCAATGCGAATTTGTGGCAGGCGAATGCACATTGCAGTTGTTGTGGTTGCTGCTGTTGTTGTTGTTGCTGTTGCTGTTGTTATAGTTGCTGCTGTCTGGGGTGTTGCACCGCCTATTGGCCAAATGTTTTGTCAAACGTTTATTGTAACAAAATTGCTGTGACTCATACTCAAACTCCAATCGAATTCGAAACTCCAACTTCAACTCCCCATTGAAAAGTGAACGTGCCACAGAAATCTGTTGAAAAAGTCTTATTTATTTATAGTATTTTAAGTATTTTATTTGATTGATTTGCAATTAATAAAGTGTTGTTTGCCATCATAATAATTGTATGTTTATTATGATTTTACCTTCTTATAGCATTGGTCTGTGCGGCTTTGACAATCCCATGCGAGATCAGAAGACGGACGAACTTAAACGCGTCATCGGCCAGGTAAGCGTGATATATATATAGTATAAAGTTTATGAGCACATTAAAGTGTGTACGACACAGTTATAAAGTGGGCCTGCCTAATTTATTTACATGCTGATAACAATAAACAGAATTGATGGCTTTTTGAGGTACATCAAACGGCCATTAGCCTCGCTCACCTGTCTCCACGAAAGTACAGCTATTTTTTTTAGGCACTCGAATTAATTTTATTTTATTTTTTAGGGCGTCAAAATCAAAATGGATGATGCTGGCAATATACTCGTACGTCGCTATGCCAAGAGCAATGTATTTGTTAAGAGCACCGCCAGCAATCCCAATGATGAGACATCGATTGGTGCCGAAATCTTAAAGCTGCCAAATCAGGCGCTCGAAAGCGAAAAAATAGTCAAGGTAAATTCAGTTTAAATCTAAGAGTATTCGTATTTAAAGTACGAGTACTCGTACTCATTCTCATACTTAATACACAATATGCAAATCGTTTGTATTGTTTACTAATTCGTTGTCGCCTATTTCTCTAACTAAACTCTATCTAAAAAAAAAACCTGCAGCTCTTCGACATGAAGAAGTTTCAGTCGAACGTAAATCGTGAACTGCGCCGTGCCTATCCAGATCGTCGACGCTTGGAGACGCAATGCCTATCGGTGGTGGCCTTTGTCAAATCGGAGAATGACATTTTGGAGTGCCCCATTTGGGTGCTCATTGTGAATGTGGTAGCCATGGATATGCTAAAGAGCAAACTGCCGCCAGGTGAGTTACAAGTGTCTCCCAATGCAGCTTTGTTTGCCATTATGTGCCATTGATGTGCTCTTGAGATGGGCGAGTTCGCTAGAGTTAGCTAGTTACGACCTAGAATTCCATATGCAATATCACCATAATCATCATATTTTAAGATTACTTTGAGCAACTTTGAACTGTCATAAGTCTGGCAAAAAGTAACCGATTTTCAAGCGGAATATCATTTGGCCTCTAAATTGATTCTGCATTTAAATTTTGATCATCTGGAAAATTTGATATATATTCGATTCTAAGCCATCTATTATCCAATTATCCATACTTACCCCTTGACATTTTTTCAAAAACTTTGATCTCTCATAACTTCATCAAAAATTAACCGATTTTCAATCGGAATGTCATTCTGATCATGATTTGGCCTCTAAATTGATCATCTAGAAAATTTGATATTTTTTTCGATTCTAAAAATATTTTTGAAATGAGGCTGCATTCAATTGCTATCCTTTTATAAGAAACATATATAAATTTTTCGCAACAGTTTCTATTGTGTGCGTGTTGTAATTGATTTATTGCAGCAACAACTGAGCTATTTGTTTGATCTCTTGCAGTGCAACGTCCTATTGTGGACATCAAGAATCGCCCGCGCATACCCATACCCGATGAGGATCCCTACAGCGTGGCCGGCAATGGCAGCAATGGTAGCTCGGGCAGCTCCGGCTTTGGCAGTGGCCACCAGCAGCAGCAGTTGCAGCAACAACAGCAACACCATCAACAGCAGCAACTGGGCAAGCATTTGAATAATGGCAACAGCGGTCATGTTGCTGCCACACGAGAACAATTGCTGCTGCAGACGCAACAATTGGCGCACAAGCGCAGCGAGAAGCCACCCAAATTGCCGCCCAGGGATAATGTCTATGCACACGATCTAATTCCAAAGGTGAGTTTAACAATTATCAGCAAGTTGCAACTTTGTTACTCAAGTGTTGCAGTTGGACTTGAGTAGAGTGTGTGAGTGTAATACATATAAAATTTTTGGTAGCACTAAAACACATATAATACTTACAGCCAAGAAGTGTGGCAACTAGTTCAGCAACAACAACAACAATAACTACGAAAATATATATATATATAACGGGCGGCTTTTGCTATGCTTGGCTACGTGCACAACGCGGGCACTTGCAAAATGGTTTATGACTCTGTGCCCTGTGTCTGCCAACCCCTTCCCCTCCCCTCCAACACCCCCTCCCTTGCCCCCTTTCTACTGACTTCATTCAGTTCTGGCTGGCAAGTGGCTAAAAATACCAGGCCACTTGTTGCGGCGACGATTTCGCTTTGGACATTGCTGTCGTTATTGTCGTTGTTGTTGTTGTTGTTGTTGTCGTTGAGCTTCACCAAGCATTTGGCTTGCATTCAATAATATTCGAATTTCAGCAGCAGGCCAACAAATAACTGCAAACGAATCGCGTGTAATTAATATGCACGGAATGTTGCCAATGCTTTACCAATGAGCCCAACGACCGAGCTGCGACTTTGGGGCTACAAATGCTATGGGCTCTGCCTATGTATCTCTCTCTCCCTCTCTCTGCCTCTCTCTCTCTCTCTGCACAGTTATGGCTAACTGTAAGACACACACACACACACACACATACGTATGTGTGTGTAGATAGAGCGACGTGTGCAGCGATTGCTGGCGCACCTTGCGCAAAGTTAAGCCGAAGCCAGCGCGTTCGTTGCCTAAGTCTTTTGATTTTGATGGGCTCGCGGGCATTTGAAAATAAATATTTTAAATAAATGCCTGTTGATGTTTAACTATTACAGCAAATACACAAGCATTAAATTGAATTATGTAATAATTATGATTAAATTATAAATAAACATATCTATAAATATTATGCATTTAATCAAATTATGTAAGAATTGTGATTTCTTATACTAATGTCAAAAAATGTTAAAAAACCAATATTACTCAGAATACAAAAAATCTGTGAAAAAAAATTAGGAAAACAATATTAGGAATTAAAAATTAGACAACCAAAATGGCGAATACTACTTATAGGAATTATAAACTAGGAAGACAAAAATTAGGAAAAGCCACAATTAGATAAACAAAAATTAAAAATCAAAAGTTTTGGAAAAAAAAATTTATAAACAAAATTAAAGAAAAAATTTGGGAAGACAAAAATTAGAAAAGGCAAAAGCAAGGAAAACAAAAATTAGAAGAAATAAAATTGAAAAACAAAATTTAGAAAAAAAATTAGGGTAACAAAAATTAGAAAAAACCCAAATTCAAAACAAATTCTATTAACAAACGCGCGATTTTATGAACAATAAATTTCTACCTTATTCTTTACAGTTCATTTGAAATATTTATTAATTACTAATATTTATGCTTATAGCCGGACTATGATGACATTGATTTGGAGACCAGAATCAAACTATCGCGAGGCAAGTCCGACAAGGGCAAGGACAACAAGAAATATGGTGAGACAATCGTTAGGTGAAGCAAATGAAGAGTAAAGTAAAGCAAAGAGTCGTTTCTGGTTTTTGCAGATGATCCTTATTATTGTGGATTGCGTGCACGTGTGCCCAACTTTGTCAAGTCCTCCAAGACGGGTGCGAAGGATCAAAGAGATGGCAATGGCAACAACATCATCATGAATGGCAATGGCAACAGCGATGGCATGAGCACACTTAGCCAAAAGAAGACCTCGATGATACACAATCATTTAGCTGGCATGCATCCGCATCATCTACAACAACAACAGCAGCAACAGCAACAACTAATGGCAGCGGCAGCAGCAGCAGCTCATGCCGTGCATCACCAGCAGCCGAGCCATCATCAGCATCAGATCTGGCAGACGCGCAGCTATGAGAGTGGCATAGGTATTTATAAACAGGGCATAGGCTATCAAAGCCAACAACAACAACAACAACAACTGCAACTGCAACAACAACAATTACTACACAAAACGCACGCTCTGCAATTGCAATTGCAAATGCAACAACAACAACAACAACAACCACAATCACTGCCAACGGACCTAACAGCAACAACAACTGCAACAGCAACAGCAAAGACACAAAGCACACAGCAACAGCAACAGCACAAAGCACGTAGCAAACACCAACAACAACAACTGCAACTGCAACAACAGCAACAGCACATGCTCTCTCACTCGCACTTGCACCCAACACATATGCATGCGCATCATCGTCACCAGCATCGGCAACATTGCCATCGCTTGCACCAATCGACTCCCAAAATTGCACCCAATATCGGTTACTTTGCACCCGAGCAATACTATGATGATCTGGAAGCGTTGGCTGTGCGTCAAGGTGCACGGCGTTTGTCCACACGTCGCACGACGCCGCTGACAACGACGACGACGACGGAGACTGCCTGCAACTGTGTGAGTTGCTATGCTCTGGCACCGCTTTGTGGTGAGGTGCCGGCAGCGCGGCCGCAGCGCAGTCTCAGTCAGCAGCAGCTGCGACGGCATCAGCGTCTAAGCGGCGGACTGCGGGACAAGCGGGCGGGTGTGGCCAAGTGGTGTAGTGAGAGTGACATTTCGGTGCTCGAACAGGTGCAGGAGGACGAACCAGCAACAACAGCAACAACAACAGCAACAACAATGCACTATGACAGCTACGAGTACGATGACTTTGACCTGGACTTTGACATTGACGACAATATGAACGGCAACGGCAACTACTTGGGACAACCTACCATTGCCGCCGTGCACAGCAACGAGGAGACCGACCTGTATGTGGATCGTGCCCAGCTGCGTCAATTGGCAGCACCTGCATTGCTTACAGCTCGCAACAAGTCCCAATCCACGGAGAGTTTCTTCGAGCAGCCCAACGAAGAGGGCTCACTGTACATGTACGGCGGACGCAGACGCATTGTGGCCAAACCAAAACCGCCAGCACCTATCAACATATATGAGCGTGTGCCCAACTCAATTGGCTCCGAGCAAAGCTACAACGGCAACAAGTTGCTGCTGGCCAATATGAAGCGAACTCAGTACTACAACAACAAGCCCAAGTTGCCAGCGCCGAGTTGGCGGGGCAAACGTCAGACAGAGACGACACTTGGGCAGCAGGCTGACAAAAAACTGTATGACAATGCCAGCAACAATAACTACAACAATAAGCGACAGCTAACGAACAACAGCAACAGCAACAAACACAGCAACAACAACAACAA
Organism: Drosophila falleni; assembly: GCA_035045575.1. Lineage (NCBI taxonomy): Eukaryota > Metazoa > Arthropoda > Insecta > Diptera > Drosophilidae > Drosophila > Drosophila falleni. The sequence continues at coordinate 12,684,926 of JAWNOV010000011.1, forward strand.
CAATAGCCATGCCAAGCGAAACAATGATGACAAAAATAATTTCAATAGTAAAAACAAAATTATAACAACAGCGACAGCAGCAGCAACAAAGAGTTTAGCAATAGCAACAACAGCTGCAACAGCAGCAGCAACAACAGCAGCAGCAGCAACAACGACAGCAGCAATTGCCAATGTAACAGCAGCAGCAACAACAACAGCAGCAACAACAACAAACAATGCACCGCCTCAAACACAAAGAACTGGGCGCACTGCCAGCCGCCTTGACATCAGCGACATGGAATCTATATATGGCTATCTAAAGCCCCGCAAGCCGCGCAGTCTCAGCCTCAAGAAAATCCAGATACTTGACTATTAAAACACACACACAAAAATATATGTGCTCTTCAAAATGAGGTTATTTGGTCGACAAGATTTCGTTTTGGTATTTTGTATTTTGTTTATGGTTATTCCCGGATTCAGTTATATCAGATATCGGCAATAGATATCGTTAATGCGCTGTGTATATATAAAAATGCGAATTTGCCTAATGGTTGATTAGTAGCACCTTTTTGTACCTTTGGTATTTTTTTACCTTAAACTGTACGATTTTTTACTAACTCTACTTTTACTTTGGACCCTGGACGGCAACAGTTTTACCATACCTTACCTTTACCGTTAACTTGTACATACAAAATCGGTCATTGCCCATGCACAATACATTCATTCCATTCTTTTATCATCGTCACATAATAATGTATTTATACTGATAAAAAAAAAAACGGTTTCTCAAAACAAAAAAATATAGCCCCAGAAAACTTTTCTTCAAAAGAAAAAATACTAAAAGCCAAATCTTACAAAGAAGAGTTTACTCGTTTTTAAAAAAAAATATTTTTCTTAAATAACTAAGAAATTTTGTCTAAAATTACCAAAATAAATTTTTATCAGTATAAATATATATATAAAATATGTTTATATATGCATATTTGCTAATGTCAGTCTACTGTGCTTCTTGTAGATTCCGAGCTTGTCGAATCTCCTTACAATCACATCTATGGACGCCATTTACCGCTGCCCACCCGCGGCTATGTACCCACACCACGCATGTTTATTGGGGAATGGGACTGAGAGAGAGAGAGAGGGAGAGTGGAAAGTGGAGAAGGTGAAGGATAAACGAGAGCTAAATGCTTCGATCGCTTGAATCACAACGCACTACATGAGCCCACAGCCAATCCAAGCAGCCAAGGCACAAAACATTTCTACATTTATGTAACTAAACAGAAATTATTATAAAGCCTCACATTCTGAGATGGCAAACAATAATTTAAGTCAACCAGCAAGAAAACTTCACGAGCGAAGTTAAAAAAAAACAATTAATTAATTTAGCAAAATATTATGGTAATATAATATTAGGCTAGACATATAAATGAAACACAAAACATTACACATATATATGTATTGTATGTAACATAATAACTATACTTATTGTTATTATTATTATTAGCTGCGCATATTCAGTTTCAGTTGATTTCCGTAGCTATTCTTGAGATTATGACGCAATTACTGTTTCAAGCGCACTTTCAACTTTATACTTTATACATAAAAAAGAACAAATATAAATTTGATATTATTGCGCAATAACACGCCATTACATTGTATAGCTATAGGGTTTTTTTTGTAAATTTATCACCTTGTATCTGTTGTCGCACTATTTGCGATACTATATCTAAAAAAAAAACTGCCCAATTGCAGCCTAATCACAAATCTACGAGTAAAGTATATTTGTAATGTCACATATGAGTATATATTACATTTAATCGATACATTTCTAAATGTTTTTAGGCTGATTTGTCTGTTCTTATCGCAATATTCTGTATCGTATTTGAGCAACAATAAAATTATATTTTAGTTTAAATCAAATATAAATGCGTTTATTATCTATTCTTTCCATTCTATGGGATTTATTAATGTATTTTCAGAGTCAAATAAAGAAAACTACAAACTATCGATTTGATTAGCCTTGATATTCATATTGCGGCTGTGCTTTTTACATGTAGTAATCTGGGTTCCAATTTGGCGGACGCATGTGATCGGGATTTGGTCCCATGCTACCCGGTCCGCGTGGTGGAATAGGGCTGAAGGGATCAAAACGCGCCAAGCCTGGATTAGGGCCGAAGTTATATAGATTACCAGGGCCGCGACCCAACGGATCTAGATCACCGCGACCAACATCGGGAAAACCAAATGGTCGTGGTTCAAAACCGTGCGGCATAAACGATCTAAAATTGTACGCGTTTAGTAATAGAAACATATAATAAATTAGTATTCTCAGTTATACACTTTACCCTGGACGTCTAGGTTCACCAATGCGCAAGGGATCTGTGGTTGGAGCCGGAGATTGGCTGGTCTGTGTCTGAGTAGTTGCCTCACGCGAGTTGCCAGTGAATACCTGAAAAATACAAATATATATATTGAATTCTGATGTGCAATTCAATATAGTTGCGACTTACTGGATCACATAGTTCTTTGCGAAAGCGCTCAACAATATCTGTTGCTGTTGGCATTACTTTTCCAATAGTGCCTTTTACTTCAACAACCAAAGACTCGGGTGTGATGCAAATGTTGGATACATTCTTGGTATTAATGTCCAAAAGGTTGACAATCAAGGCATCTTCAGTGATATGTCCCAGCAACAAATAAAGTGCTTTGTTATGCACATAACGCAGCGAGTACTTTGTATTATCGCCGTTCCAATGATCTGGCATCAGTTCACTGCCATCTTCGTCCTCGGGCAAAGTTTTCTGTTCAAAGTTATAATAATAAAATACAAGATGATAGTGCATTTATTTTGATGCATTATTTACTCACGTCATCGCCAATACCAACGCAACGAAATTTGTAATGCTTTGTGAGTAAGAAGTGAGCAAGGACCATCAAAACATCCGCCTTCTTATCTATGATTCCATCTACAGTTTTATATAGCAAGTCCCAGCCGTAAAAGAAGTCAGAGCCCAAGGCATCGGCTGTGGATTTTGAAGATGCAGGCTCCATTTTCGTTGACAACTGTGGAGATTGCTAGAAGACAGATTACAATTTGAGTAGAAACATATTTCACAAGGCACAACAACTAAATTTGCTGTCAAAGTCAGGGAAAATATAAAAAAATTATCAATATTTACAAAAATCACTTCCGACGAATATTCTCTACGAATTTATCGATGTGTTTCTATGAATCGCTCGACTCAGTGTCGGCATATTTCGATAAAATACAATTTCAGAGTATCGATATCATCGAAAATGTCGAATTTATCGATATCACCTTATGAATCGATTATGCATCGCCTGGCTATCGATACTTTCTAACTATCGCCATCAAATTTACAATAAGGGTATTCATTTAAGATTAGTCGTAGTGTAGTAGCAGTGCTGCCAGTTTATTTCTAAGCTCAAAAAAAATTAAATACGCTCCGTTTTTAGGTTTTTAGTCATTTTATACGGTTTTTTTCGGTTAATTGCTATTTTCAAAGAATTTTGGACTTAAAACTTTGAAAATTACCAGAACTAGCTAAAAAATAGCTAAATTGGCAACAGTGCAAAAAAAAATTGCTAGAAATTGAGTAATCAGTGTTGCAAAATTGCAGTGCTGTGTAACTTTCACAATTTTATCGTTTATTATATATGAACTTTAAAATTGTATTCAAATTAAAACTGCGTTATACCTGTTGGCTTACAACTTTATCTTCTTACTAATATGATGATGACAATCTTTTTGTCTTTCGTGTTTCGTAAATGTTCGTGCCTTAACGCATTTGATATGAGTGCGAAAGAGACCACTTCTTACTAACAGGGTTGTCGAGTAGACGTGAGTTTACTTTTTAGCTGGATTTTGTTAAATATTTTAATTATATTGAAACTTTGAACAATAAAATATAAATAAGAATATATTTAAGATCGATTTGAGAATGTTAAGAAATGTAATAATATTTAAATACTTGCGATCGGTAGCTGAAATTTATAATTGATGAAGACTTTCGATTAAAAATAAGAGTAGACAAATAATTTTGATCAACTTTAGAAGATTATTTTTGAATAGCCAAAAAATTAAATTACAATATATTCCATTATCGGTTCAGAGTCGAGGTAAAACTAGTTCTGTATGTATGCTTCGTGTGTTCGGCTCGGTTCGTCGGCACACACGAAGTGGCTGCCATGTTGAAAAACCGAGATAGTACGACAGTAGTCGAGTGAAAAAATTACTTTATATTTCGTTCAACGAAGACAACAAATTAAAATTTAAGAATTTAAATAATAAACGAATTGCAAAGCGGCGCAGAGATCATTTAGGGTATGCATTGTTGGTGTTTGTGTTATTAATTGTTGCGAAGCAAAAACGCGACGTGTTGTTGTTATTGCCGCCGTTGCCGCTGCAGATTTGTGTATATAAAAAAGAAAAAGAATTTCTACACGTGCGGTTGTTAACATTAGTTCTTGTTAAAGGTGGCAACATGAGCAGCACTCCAGGCAGCGATGCTGTGGCCAAGCTAGCGAAGCCAGCAACGCCTTCGCCATCCCTGAAAGTCTATGACTTTGATTTTGCGGGTAAGTTTTGTGCCCTCATTTGCAGTTTGTATATAGATTGACTAATGTATATAAATATACATAGGTACAAAATATGAAATGGACGCTAGCATTTCGGAGGAGGAACGACGCTTTTATCTGAAAATGTATCCCACGGTGGATATAGTTAATCAGCGCAAAGTACACTGCACAGTGTGTCGAACACACATTGGCACCGCTGCCAACTCCGAGAGCAACATCAAAATGCATCCGATACTGCGTGTCACGCACTGCGTCAAGTGTCACGACTTCTACAACAGCGGCGAGTTCTCGAAAGGAGAAGACGGCTCCGAGCTGTACTGTCGCTGGTGTGGCCAGGGCGGTGAGGTCTATTGCTGCTCCACCTGCCCGTTTGTATTCTGTAAATCGTGCATCGTCAAGAATCTATCGCGTGGTGTTATCGTGGATATTGAGCAGAATGAGAACTGGAATTGCTTCAAGTGCACCTCGAAAATCCTTTGGCCACTGCGCGCTCAGCACTGGGCTTTAGTTAATTACATAGAGACGCAAAAGAAGTAAGTGGCAACCAAAGCAACCCATATAATTATATACTGTAGCTTGTATCTTGTATCTTTTGCAGTGGACTGCAAACAATTCCATTGCCTGAGGGGGAATTGCGTAGACAGATGAGCAAGGACGGCAGCAGTTGTTGTCGCCTGGCCAAGGCAAAGGCCAACAGTCTGTCTGACTCCATGGAGAGCCTGGAGTCGAATGCTTCCAAGCGCAGTCATGCCAGCTCTGTGAATTCAGCCAAGAAAGCGTCCAAGCCACAGGGACCGCCTGTCAAACGTCCCAAATCTTCCAACGATGAAGTTGTATGTACTCCCGATCTGCTCAGCATGCTGGAACCGGACTGTCAAATCTCCGTGGCACAGAAGCCAACGTCACGCAATGTAGCGCCATCATCAAACATTACTACAACGCCGCGCATCATGACCGTACAGCAGAATTACACTGGTCCCAGTCCCACTTCCGGTCCCGGTCCGAGTGCAAGCAGCAGCAATGGCAACTCTACTGTCACCCCTCGCAGCAGTCTTCCCCCGCCGTTGGTGTTAAGCAGCTCGGGCATGCGTTACCGCCAACCAGCTGCTCCAGCTTCCGTGGTGCGTCGCACTGTGGTGCCCAATGCCGTACGTACTCCTGGTCCCGTATTCCATACCATCAATGGATTTCGTGTCGATCTTAATAGCGCTGCACAGCAGGACTCCTATCGCCTGCCCAATGGTCGACTTATACAGGTAAATGTTTGATAAAATTTAACACTTTATATCCATAATAAATACCAATTCATGATTATACAGGTAAAACGTCAGGTGCCACTTGGAGCACAGCCCTCGACGACACTGGCGTCTGCTCCGCTGTCCACAGTCAGTCCACAGGTGATCATACGTCAACGTCCAGCGCCACCACAACCGCGCATGATGTCCAACACTCCGGGCTTTGGCTCCAACATGGGCATCTACAATCCGCAAACCAATCAACAGCAGCGAGCTCCACAAATTGTGCGTGTCAACAACGGCAGTCAGGTGCACTCGGTGAATTTGCCACCAACATCATCAGCAACAGCGACTCCGAATAGTAATGGCGGTGGCACCACCATCATGATGACTCCCGCCTCGGTGGCCAAGGGACCCACCCTAGTTCGTCATATGTTTCCCAACACGGCGATTGGCACAGCGCGCTCCCAGCTGCAGGATCAGATCTTCAATGCCATGGAAATCTGTACGCATTTGACCGGCAAACTGCAGACACTCACCCACTCCAATGCCTACAATCAGGCACGCACATATACGGATCTCAAGGAGCTGTACATACATCTGTCCTACTTAATGACCTATGCCATTGGGCGCTTTAAGCAGCGCCAGGATAAATGTCTGGTGGACATGCGCGAAATGGGATTCAAGAATGATGCCAACAGCTTGGAGAATGGTCAATTAGCTGCTGGTAAGTTTCAGCTCGATAAAAAATTAATTTTTATATTTTATATATAGTTTTTGATACGGTTTTCGCCTAACTATCTTCCAAACAAAACTTGGATTGAAAATACTTTGTCTAAAATAGGAACATTGATCTTGTAAGAAGGCCATAAAAAGTATCTTATAGATGGATTAAAAGTATCCTATAGATTAAAGTATCTTATAGATAGATAAAAAGTATCTTATGGATAAAAAGTATCCTAAAGATAAAATGTATCTTATATATAGGAACTATTTTGGATTTTTATTATATGTATATATTATGTGTATTTTCCCCACTCTTTTTAAAGCCATTTTGGGCTTTAATTTGTTGAAACTTATCATTTTTCGTTGGGGTCCTTAGTAAATGCCCAGTTAAAGTTAAACTAATTTAATTTTTAAGAATTTTGTGTACATTGTCTTTTGTGAATATTTTAACACATGGACGGGTGTTTCGAAACGAAAAAGAAAAGATTAATCTATAAAATAGATATGCCATGTAAGTATTTTATGTTTGTGTTTATGAAAAACTCTGCGAGTTCCATTTCCTTGGCTTTTGAAATTCAGCCTAGTGATGATTTAAATGAGCTCTTGGTCCATGTGTTTGCAAAATATCCAAAAAGGGCAATGGAATCGAATTCAGCAGCAGTTTTTCGGTAAACTTTAATGTGTGCCCCTTTTTCTCTCACTTTCATCTCTTTATAGCGGTGGATTATGTTTGCTATGGACAGCTGGACGATGTGGATCTGTTTAATACGGGCTGCAATAGCTTTCACAATCAGGTCTATGAGTATCGCAAGAGTTTGCATGCTAATCTCAAGGATGGCGAAACACTGGAGCCACTGCCACCTTTATTACCACTTGGCGTGCGCGCCGAAGGAGATCCCAAGGACGAGGATGATGAGCAGGAGATCAATCCGGCAGCAGACAATGAGAATGACGAACCCGCTGATGATTATAATGAGGATCTGAACGATGAGGCCGACGATGTGGACGATGTGGATGACGATGATGATGATTTGGATGATGAATACGATGCACTTGGCACCGAGGAGAGCATGAATCGCAATGAACAGGCACACGCCTATGATCGCAAGCTCACACGCTTGCTGCGTGAATATCCCTCGATCTGGTGCACCCGTCATCCTGACTATGGCAAAATGGAAGTCACCCGCAAACAGTGGCGCGTCATTGCCAGCCACTTTCCCCGTGGCGATGACATCAAGTTGCGTTGGAAGAACGTACGCAAGCGTTATGTGCGCATCGAGCGCTTGGTAAAGCTGGGCAGACGCTTCAAGGGTTATTTCGACAAGGCCACTAACTATCTGGCCAATAGAGATCTGCCACGCAGTGAGTGGCTACCTGTTGACTGTGGTGAAGATGACGGCGATGGCTACGAACGCAAGCAATTGGATGCCATTGAGAATACCATACACAAGGAGTCAAAGGACACTACGGAGTTGCCCATAAGAACCACGACACGTTTGCCCGTGCGTCCGCTCGAGGTGCGTCCCATTGATCTACGCATCATTAATTTTGCCAAGAGTCATCCTGTGCTCTGGCGCAAATCCGCTGATCCCGAATTCAACAGCATTGACGAACAGACTCGCAAGTCGTTGTGGCAAAACTTCTGGAAATCTGCACAAAGTGAGTAAACTAGAATAGCCTCTTAGAGGTTTAGATGTGAAGTAATTTCTTCCTTATTTTCTTACAGACTATCGCTGCGAGTATATCGTGGAACGCTGGCAGCAAATGTACGAAATGTACAAGTCCTTTCGGCTCAAGACCATCAAGGACAAGCGTGCATTTGCCAATCTGGAGCTAAAATACTCGAAATATTTGGCCAATTTATATTTTCTCTATAAAATTGACGAACAGGATTTACGTGATGAGTTCGAGCCATTGCAGGATTGTGGCCAATCAGCTGATGGCCCATCCAGCGACTCAGCTGGCAAGCTAAAGGATATGATCGACGACAGACAATTTGTGCAACAGCTGGTGCTGGCAATGCGCGCCTATCCCACACTATGGAATCCCAGACACGTCGACTACAATGATGTGGGAGCACGGGAGCGTCTTTGGGCCGAGATAGCCAGACGCTTACCACGTTTTCGACGTGATGCTAGCGCCTGCAAACTGCGCTGGCAAATGGCCAAGTTTGCATACGAATGCTATTGCCGTGAGCTGGAACGACAGCCAAGGCCAAATGCAAAGACACTGCAAAAGCTGCGCACCAATTTTCCATTGGAAGAAATGCGCTGTCTCAATGTTTAAGCCAACAATTTTAGATTCGTAAATAGATTAAGATAATTTACGCTAATTTTCTTATATGTATATTCAATAAACCAATTAGGATTCACTTCATCTTAACTTAAATTACTATAAATATGTTTTATTTTCAACAATAATATATTTTGTTATTTAACTTTCATGTTAAACCAATATTAATTAATATAAAAATCTTTTCTTTTTTTGTAGAAAAACAAGCCAGTGATGATGAGGACAATGAAATTGAGATTGTGGAGCCCAAAACTGATACAATTACCATCGATTCCGACAATGAAGAAGAGAGACCAACGACGTCTGCTGCCATCAATTTACCAAAAGGTTTAAAAATCACATCCGTTAAATCAGCAGCTGCTGCAGAAGCTTTGGTTAGAATGGATCCAGCGACCAAGACCATGGATATGGATACGGATATTGATGTGGCGGCATTTAGCTCAACGATATTGGCCAGTTTGCTGGAAGTGGACATAACTGAAGGCAGCGGCGAGGTGAAAACGAAACCCTCAGTCTCACCAGGAGGAACCGTACATAAGAAACAGCCGCGTAAGAAAACAACAAACAAACCAAATCCAGCTCTACTTCATCTGGAGCGTCAGCGTATGGAAGAAATCAAAAAGAATGATGCCAAGCTCAAAATGAGAGTGATTGTCAAATTAAGACGAGCGGAAGAAGAACATGAAGTGGCGCGCAAATGGATCGAACAACAGAAAAAGATTGCAAAGGAAAAAGTGGAAAAACAAAACTTGGAGTCTGAGGTTGAGAACGAGACAAAATTAAAGTCTGTCGGACATAACGAATCAACAGAATCCTTAGGCGATAAGAGCGATTTAAGCAATGAAGAGGCCACTGAGAAGAATCATGACAAATTAGATGAAAGCAACGATATGGATACCCAAACCTTAGTTGCCGAAAACAATGAAGGAAAAACAAACATCTCCGAAGAAGAGCAGTCAAGCACTGAAGAGAATTCAAAAGAAATTGCTACTTTAGACAGTAAAGTAACCACATCTTCCAAAGACACCGAATCCATTAAAACTGCTGATAAAGATAACGAAAAAACAGAAGTATTAATCGAAAAGAACTCAAATTCACCAGAAGGTAAAGAAGAAACGGAACCGATTAAATCTAATCAAAATAAATTGTCCGCTGAAGAAGCTATGGAAACAGAAACCTCTGAAGATTATACATGTAAACCCACTGAAAACATTGAGTCTGCTGTTGATAATGCAGATGATATTAAAGCATCCAATAAAGAAAAAGCAGCTAATAAAAATAATCTATTAGTATCTGAACCAGATACAATAGATGGTAAAGCTGGTGATGAAGCCAGTGCTAAGAGTGATTCCATAACATCAGCAACCAAAGCAGTTGACGAAATGAATCCTGCAGAAATTGCCGAAAAAGACAGTAGCAAGACTGATTCTGTGCTGCCAGCAGAGAAAGAGGACGATGAAATTACAGCGACTAATGCAGAAAACTTAGAAAATATTAGGGCAGAATCTGAAACACGGGAAACCCAAGCAACTGTTGGTGCTACCAATGTGGTAACTTTCTCAAGCGATAAGGATGCTGAAACTGAAGCTGAAACAGAAGCAATGGATGTTGAGGAACCTTCTGCGGAACATACAACGAACAGCTCAGAAAAAGCACCCACATCTTTAGAAACAGTTTGATTTACATGATTAGTTTATGAATATTGTTCGTTTGAAAATAGAAGCTATCGAAGCTTTTTATGAACGCTTATCGGTTTAATTTTGTAAACTCGAATGTAATTTGTTATTATAGTTTTTAGAAATAATGTCACCTTTTTCATTTAAACTGCAACATATATATATAAACCGTTTAGAATTTAAGATGAGCTATTGTATAAGCTCGGTGCATTTGCATTCGCATTATCTTGTTTTTTTTTTCTCGAGAAACTGTTCTATGATACATTAAAATTCAATCACTGAATCATATACTTAATATTTTGGATATTACACTGTTTTGGAATATTGATATTATGATTTCATTTATTTTTTTAAATATTAAATAAAAAATACTTGGCGCAACGAGATTGATAAATATATAAATATATTTATGCCTAAAAATGGTGAACTAAATAAACAGAACGCTTAGCAAGTTTTCGTTTCAATAAATATACAATGGTTCTTAACGCTCTAAAGGGAAGTAAACTTTTCAAACATCCGATTAACTTGAACTTTTATTTTGTGCTTTATTACTACTGTAATAGTAACGTACAGATGTAAGCATAACATGTGGACAAATTAGAACATTTACGTGAGCTTTTTATCTAAACTAACTAACTATCCTTCAAATTTTAGGGCAAGTTTAAGTGTCTTTTATCTTTGATCCGTTCTTTTTTGTCTTGACAATGCATTGCTAATGTATTTAGTTTCTTACTTGGTTAAACATTGTGGAAAAATATTTTGGCAATATCGAAAAAGAGTTACAAGGAATACTTTTAACTTTAATGAGCATATAGTTTATTTGTTATTAGTTGCCTAACGTTCTATACAAATATTTATTACATATAATAGGTTTTACTTTTATGCGAATTTAAGGTATGATTGACATAGATAATACAGTAAACATTCTATACAAGCAGCTTACTTAAACCTATTTTAAAAAAAAATTTCCTATACAGAAAAAGTTGCTGATACAGAAAAAAGGAATATACATTTTAAAATCAGTTTTCTTTTTTATCTCCCATTTTATGAAAGTGTGGAATTGTAATAAAAAAAACAATACTGGTTGTTTTTATAAAAAATTTTAAATCATTGGAAATTGGAAAAAATTGCCAATACAGAGGTTGCTACAATAGAATGTAGCTTTTGAAAAGGTTGCTTATTTAGAATGTTTACTGCATAATTACCGAAAACGGACTTTTCACAATACTTATTCAAGAAACAGATCGTGTTAAAATATATATATTAACTAGTGTGTGCGAGCATTGTAGCGCATTGAAAGTACAAGTGTATGTACACAAATATCTATAATTGTTGAGTAAATGAATCATTTAAAGAGTATTTAAGTCAACTAAATAATATAGATATGTAAAAGTATATGTGCTATGTTTACAATAGATAAGCCTATGTTTTACAGGGAGGCAAAATTCACAGCTCTCTTTCTATCTTTTGTTCTTTTAGCAATTGATGCGATTTCGCAGTCGCATATGATTTAAGTAAATGCCCGGCGCCGGGCATTGAATACTATAGTTGGAGACATAACGCCACGCCTCCACCATGCTGTCCTCCTTCACCTGATGCTGGGTTATGCTTCCCTTGAAGGCGCACAGATGCTTCGAGTGCGCAAAGCTGAATAACGAATGATGTTTGCGCTTAATATTCGCCCGATCCGCGCAGAGTCCAGTGATGTAGACATCCTCCAGGTAGACGAGCGATGTGTTTAATGCCGCTTCATAGATACGCTCCACAACATCGATGGACATTAGATAACCAGCACCAGAGAGATACTGTGGATATGCGTCGCCTTGGTACATATAGTAGGGCATATACCATTTACTGCTCACATCACTCACTGGCACCACATTGCAAAACTGATGACCTCTTATGATGCCGGTGGTGGCATTCAGTCGGTTCTGTGGCAACATGACCAGAAACGATCTACGATCGTGATAATCCATGGTATCGTTGTATAATGGCACTGTTCCACCTAATAAATAGTGCAGCAGATTTGGCACATTAACAAACGTATCATCGTCGCATTTCAGAAAGTAGGCGCAACTCTTGGCGCAACTTCTGCTAACATGTTTGAGTGCCATGACGGATTTGATTGTTAAATTGTCGTAGGTATCAATGAAATTATCTTGAATAATATCGTTGTATAGTTGTGCTTCGTTGTGTAGTCGTGTGATTGTTTCGTTGCCCAGATGTGACTCATAGCTACTGCGACCCACAATAAATACGACGCGCACCGTTGCCGTCAGTGTGTCACCGTCACCGCTGAGGTAATCGGCATAATGATGCAGGCGCTCCGGCCTTGCCGGCAGGTAGCGACCTTTCATATGAGCATGTAGCCGGGCGAATACATCGTAATTAAAATCCGTTGTATTGCCCCATGTTTCACGTATTGTCTGGCGTTCGACGAAATTGTTCAAGTCCGTGCAGACTGCAATAATCAGAAATGTTTTGTTGTGACAAAAATCTCGCGGCATTATAAGAGCCGTATCCTGCTGCGGGACAATGTAGTCCTTGATGTCAAGAGACGTGTTAGACGTCCAGTCCGACAAGGATACTGCAAGGATACACAATTAATAGTTGTTTATATAGTTGTTTTGTTAAAGATACACTCACCACGTCGCTTTTGCACATCCATATAGATGTTGGGCAGGTAATTGTATAGCATTAAGCAGACAACAAAACCGGTTAGAGTATAAAAGCCACATCGTCGCATGCTTCTGGGCAGATGATAACGCGTCCGCTGTCTCCGGTGCAGATTTCTTGCGGCGCGCAATTTGTGCTTTGGCTGTTGTGCATCATCCTCAGACCCGGACGCAGTGGTGCTGGTGTTTGCTGAATTTATAAGCACCGTACACTGCTCCTCCTCCTCCACAAGGTCATGTGATGCGTGGGTCATGTTCTTTTTTAATGCCGCCACGAAGACACCGCGGCAGCCGCTCTTTATTCGTATTTACATGCAAAAACTAGTTTTCAGCTGCCAAGCCATCTCTTTTACACACATTCCGTTAATAATGCGTTGCTTGTCTATAATTTTATTATAAATTGAATCATTTTCAATCAATTCAGCACTTACAAACCTTTTTTTGACAATGCAACTGTGATTTTTTGTTGTAGATTACACATACCCACCCCACACAAACAAACTTACATACACCTCATAGAGGTGGTCCGCCTCAGGTGGGCTGCAATTAACCAACAGCTGTTTGTTACTATCGAAATCGATTGCAATTGCAGTCGCCAGGGCTGCATAGCAAAAATTAGTCCGCGATAAATTCAAGGGTTTTCGCAAATTTGAAAATGCAATAGCTTTGCAATAAATATAAATAAAATTGACAAATCTCCAATTCAAATTCTGCAAAAATTTAAAATATTCTATCATTAAATTTAAGAAATTGTGTAAAAAAGGAAAACAATTTTTAAATTACCAGATCTGACAAAAAGAATTCAATCAATCAATCTTCATATTCAAAGATTGTTTATTTATCCAGATTCGTAGAAAATAGCAAACAAAAAGTCACACATAATATAATTAATATTTATTTAAAATGTTATATACAATGATAATTCAATAAGTGTAAGAAAAACGTTTTTATGGAAGTCAAGTATGCCTGAAGTGATCAAAAGATAAAACGCTTTTTTTGATGAGAGGAATGACATTGACGATAATTTTGGGATTGTGTCAAATTTTGAAACTTAAAAACTAGAAACATATTTAAGGAGATAAATGACTTTAGTTACAATTAAACTTGTGCTTAAATAACACCTGGTACCAGCAGCTGTGAGGATAGCGAATACGAATATGTAAATTCTTAAAAATCTGCATCTAGTGTAAACACATTGTCCAAACGGTTTGATGTAACTCCCATGCGTTGATATTCACCCACTTTCTTCTCGAAAAAGTTGGTTTTGCCGTCCAAAGAGATCATTTCCATGAATGTGAATGGATTCTTTGTATTGTAAACCTTGCCCACACCGAGTTCTACCAAAAGGCGATCGGCCACAAATTCAATGTATTCGGACATTAGGTCGCAATTCATGCCAATCAAGTTGACGGGAAGTGCGTCCGTAAGGAACTCCTGCTCAATTTTGACAGCATCCGAGACAATTTCAATGATGCGTTCACGGCTGGGACGCTGTACCAAATGCTGGAACATAAGCACCGCAAAGTCACAATGGAGTCCTTCGTCGCGGGAGATCAGTTCATTGGAGAAAGTCAAACCAGGCATGAGGCCACGTTTCTTCAGCCAGAAGATTGAGGCAAAACTGCCGCTAAAGAAGATGCCCTCAACGGCGGCAAAGGCAATAATACGTTCACCAAAGTTAGCTGCCTTGGATGAGATCCAAGAGAGCGCCCAATCCGCCTTACGCTTTACAGCCGGCATCGTCTCAATGGCATTGAAGAGATAATCCCGCTGATGCGGATCTCTGATATAGGTGTCGATCAGCACACTGTACATCTCGGAGTGCACATTCTCCATGGCTATCTGAAAGCCATAAAAGCAGCGTGCCTCCGTCACCTGCACTTCCTGGCTAAAACGCTCCACGAGATTCTCGTTAACAATGCCATCGGAGGCGGCAAAGAAGGCCAACACATGTGAAATAAAATGACGCTCATTATCGGTCAATCTGGCCCAGTCTGTCATATCCTTGGATAAATCCACTTCTTCCACAGTCCAGAATGATGCTTCGGCCTGACAAGAGAATTTAAAAGAAATATATTTTAATGAATGAAACATTTTAGTTACATTACGTTTAGCTTAGCATTAATTCTTTTGGAAAAATGTTTAAATAAAATGCATCATTTATTTTTTATATTACTTTATAGCATATAAATATTTCTTTAAAAAAATGTTTAAATAAATGCATAATTTATTTATATAAACCTTAGAATTAATTCTTGTAGAAAAATGTTTAAATAAAATGCATTATTTATTTTCAGCTAAGAATTAATTCTTAATTACAATACATTTTATCCAGAGAAAAGGCATCACTTAATGAAATTGCTATTTCATCATTTCTGAAATTAATTATCCCCCATTTTGTATTATTTTTGTAGTGTACATTATAACTAATGCTATCTGACACGTTTGCGACGTGACCCGTTTGTCGTTTGCTGTTTGCCGCGCTTTATCACAAATTTTCCCGCCCAATTTCACCAAGCCATTGCTTACATAGTGTTTACACTCATACACACATGCCCAAACATATATATATGCACATATTCATTACATCCCCTGCAGTTTCAAAAGTCCTTTTGCCTGTTTGTCCCTGATTTTGTTGTCATTTCTTACCTTTTTGTACATTTGCCAGATGTCGTGATATTGAATTGGGAAAATCACAAAGCGACGGGGATTCTCCCTCAACAAAGGCTCCAGACTAGGGTCAAAAGTAGATGCATTCTTCTCCATAATTGTCTTGGCCGTGCTGCTCGCGTCCTTGGTGCTGCCATTGTCGTCATTAGTAATGGACATTTTCCGAACGTTGTTTGCGCTCTCCGTCAGAATTTTCTTGCTGGGGCTCTGCACAGAGTGTTTCAATGTGAAGGTTAATACAAAAACTTTAAATATATGCAAGATATTACTTAAGTAATGCAGAACTGCACTTATTCAAATTGCAATTCAGTAATGCATGTTTATAAACACAGGATAGCAGGAAATTGAATTAACGTAAATTGGATAACTGCAGTTTTGCTCTAATTTAATTTGAGATCGGTATTTGAGTCACTTAATATAATAGCACATGTACAGTAGTATATAAGTACTGCGTATATGCATGCATGTATGTATGCTTGTACATTTGTATATATTAACGTGTCATTACCTTAAGCGAGAATTTTTCCATATTGTCTGTAATGTTTTCCTTGCCGGCAATTTGAGATTGTGCCATGATGTTCTTGTTTTGTTATTACACACTGATTATTAAAATAAAGACACGTTAAATCAATTTCTTAAGGCACTGAACTGCACGCTTTCAATCTTCAAGGGTCAATGAATCAAATATTTCTATATTTCGGCCTTATATGCAAGGCGGGTATCTGTTGCGTATTGGTCTCTTTTCCCGCCATCAAATTTCCACAACAGCTGTGTGAGCGCAACAGGCGACTGTCAAAAGAGTGCGGCAAAATACTCAAATGCTTGCGTTTTCCAACATAGCTCACATTAACAAAATGTCAAGGTACGGCAACGATAAGATAAATGGAAACTTTTTTCTGCCAGGTGGCAATGTATTTCAAAGCACAACAAAGGGAGAAATAGTAAATAACAAACAATTTCGAAAGTGTTTGCCCTCCTTATTATGAAAACACCTTAAGTTGTTGGCACAGGATGTGATTAATTCTAAAAAAAAAACTTATAAGAATATTAAGAGCAACAAGTCTTCTCTGTTCACTCTAACAATAATGGAGCCCACGCCGGCAGAGCATCACAAACGCTTCGCATACTGTACGACGAGATTGCAATATAGACAGGGTCGCGAATTAAAAGCAGTAAAAGTAAGTCTACACCATTAATAAAAATTCTTGTATTGAAATAATTGTTATAGTTTTCAGGTTTACACCGTTGCCAGTGAGTCCAGACACTTGTTGGTTTTCGGTGTTCCCAAAGTTAATCTGCACACAAACATTAAAAACAAAATGCAATGTTTTGGAAAATTACAGTCTTGCACATGTGTGACCAACGAATTTGCCAAAAAGCGTATGTAATTAAAGGAATACACATTAAAAATAGTCTAAAGTGTTCTCTTTGTTCACAGTGGAATTGGAGGCATTTACAGATGTGTTTGCGGTTCAATTTGAACGTTTGGAGCAAGCGAGACGAGCCAAAAGACAACTGGATGCCAAACAATTCTTTGGCGGCATATTACACATATCCTATGCGCCCGAAAGAGAGACGCCTCAAGAGCTAAGAGAGAAATTTCAACAACGTCAAAGAGAGATTGCTCAGCGAATACAGAGAAATTTAGCTGAGCAGCCGCCACCTGTTAAGAAAAAAGAATAAAGCTGCTTAAATATGTAATAATTTATTGTTGTGGCGCTTTATTGAACCAAAATCCATGAATAACACGAGCCTCTAAGAGGCCCAAACCATCTTTGTAGAATATCTCCTCTAATGCAAATGTTTGAAGTTCGAAAATATGGTATTGTCATTAAAATTGCATTTACTTCTGTTTCGTTCTGCGCAGTTCATGGTAATAGTTCAACAAACTGATGCGTTTCGCCCATAATTGCGCACCATAGTGGGCCCAGAAACTGCAACAAATCCAATTAGGGTTATAGGACATAGGATAGTTAGTTAGTTACTTACATGCCGAACATTGCTCCGCCTAAATGCGCCGCATGATCAAAGAATTTCCAGCCCATCACACAGCCGGCAAAGTCAATGCCCATGATCACTTTAATAGCAGCGCCGGCAGAGAAAGTAATTGTTGGCAGGAACAATATACTCAGCTGCGTTTCCGGATACTGAGCACAGACATATGCCAAGACAGTCATAATGGCACCCGACTGCAAGTGATAACAATGATTAAGGATCAGGCATGACAATAAAGTAGAAATACAGAGACATACCGCACCCAGTGACATGCCCGGTTGTCTGGTGCCCGCTTTGTAGAGCACGCTCATTAGACTGGAGAAGACGCCAGCACTCAAATAGACGGCCATGAATTGTTCCTTGCCCATAGACAGAACGGCGGCGTTGGAAAAGCTGTGCAGCACATACATATTGGCAAAGATGTGCATGACCGAGTAGTGACTGAATGTGGACAGGAACATGGGCCAGCAAACGATGCCTGCAAAAGCATTGAAATGATGCTGATGATGCTGATCAAGAATATATATACTTATAGGGTCGAAGATGCCTTCTCCCTGTTGCATAAATTCCAACGAACACAATATACCCATTTACTTATTTTTTAAGTGACAGGTATAAAAACACTTACGCGCTGCCGGATTTGAGGTGAAATATGTTAGCATGGTGGTACGCAATGAAGGTACACGCCATAAGGCAAATGCCAACAGGTTGCACACTAGTATGGGTGCAAAAGTCTTGTCACCGGGTGACAGTGCATCCCAGTAGCGTCGCACATCCTGCTTTAACTGTGCCCAGCTGTCCCGATCCACAATGGTGCGATTTTGTAGCCAACCGAAACGTGCCTGCTTTGCCTTGGATATAATCATGCTGCGTGTGTTCTCATACTCCATGATAGTGGCTCCAGCAAAACAGCCGATACTGAACTATACGTATAATTAAATATATATATTTGCATATATAATAACATGATTCACTTACTGCTCCCGTGAATGCAATCGCTTTGATAACATTATTTGCAGGCACTGTATTACTTTCAGTCGCCGGTTCACCGAGATTTGGTTTGATGTTGCTGCTCCTTGATCTCGTGGCATGAAAGTGACGCACTGGTGGCTGCCAACATCTCTGTATGGACTGTGTTTGATTGTGTCGGCATGCCTGTAGACGCGATCCAATATTTGTTGCATGATATCTGAAACTGTGCTTTGCGCATTTGCCAATTAGCTGTGGTCTTGGCCAACCGCCTATTTTTTACGTGCTTACTTACGTCACCTGAGTTAGCCAGCTTTGACATAGCGCGCGATTAATAAGCATACTAAAACGGAATCAAGAATTTTGCATAAAATAATTAATGTTTATTGTGTTTTTTTTTTTTGGTTGACAAAAAGCAAAGCAGGTTGACATTTGTTTTAGAGATGGGCGTACATTAATGTACCTGTTACTTGCAACAAGTATCTTAATGTGGTCCATTCACTGTGACTGCGAAATCAGTGTATTGCAGCATATTTATTCTATTGATTTTGATTTTTATTTCGATTAAGCTGTTTTATACTAAATATACCATCAAATCATTTTGCTTAAAAGTTAAAACAGTTCAAATAAACTGCAGTCTTAATACACTTCAGAAATCAGCTGTTCATTTAATTAAATGAAGGAATACCACTATTTAGTATGCATGCATTGCGCAGTATCGATAAATCAAATCGATAAACACAGAACGATAAACAAACAACATGGAAAATGTGGAGCCGGTAAAAATTTGTTTATTTGTTATTTGTATATAGTTTTAATGCTATTTTCTTTTAGCACGATGAAACCAACGACATTCTGCAGCAAATAACGAGCCTGAGTGTAGCTGAAAATGAGGCGGAAATTACAGCGCTGCTGAAACGCGTGCGTTTGTTGTTAACTCAAAGCAGCGAAAGCCAAAAGACTTTGGCCAACAATGCAGAATTTGCCCAGTTTGTGCAGAATGTTGTTTTTAATCCCACTATGAAAACAGAGATGCCAACGCTACACAATGTGACGCTACAGGTGCTAGCGAACAGCGTGGTAAACAATAAAAGCACACAGGAAGCGACTTGGCAAACACATGGCCTCCAGATTGCGGAACAAGCATATCATATGCCACTGGGAAGCTCTAATAATATACTGCTGATGATGATGTACAACATCTATTTGGGACTGGGAGCCCAGGTGGTCAGTGATCAGGTGGTGTTCAACACTTGTGTACGCCTCTGGCAAGCAATAATCGAGACGAAATCCAACTATAATTTTGAATATCTGCACTTTTTGTTGGAACACTACATTGTCAAGGACGGACGCAGGTGTGTGCAGTGTTATCAGCGCCTGGCGACGGTGGAGGAGCGTATAGCATTTCTAGAATATGTCAGCAACTATCTGCGAGAGAACAGTCCCAATGGTCTGCTCAGCACAATGTTGTTGCAATACATTGCCAAGGAATTCAGGATGAAATCAGATTGCATATTGCGTGAAACCATGAAACTGCGCCACCAATTGCATCCCCGTGAAGTGCACACCTTGCTGCGGATTATAGCTAGTGCCAGCGGTAGTGAAATGTATGCCAAGATCTATGCCGACGATCAATCACTCTTTATTAATGTGAGCAGTCTGCTGCGATGCGTTGTCGCCGCTGGCAAAGAGCCCAGTGTTGGCGTTGGTAGCTTGGATAAACCGATGACCAAGCTGGAGGAGGTGGCACTCACCTCCAACATAGATGCAGACTATGAGTCAAGAGTTTCCTTTGAGCTGAAAACACTTTTAGTGCGTTGCACGGCCAATTTGCTGTATGAGAATGCGGCCAACAGAGGTTACGGCCTGGACACGGAACTGTTGCCAACGCTGCTCGAATGCACAGTGATGGATGCACGTAATCCTTGTAAGATTCTCAAGAAATGTTTATTGATTTGTTAACTTACTTTGTATTTATCGTATAGTGATGCGTGAGTGGAGCATTCTGGCCATACGAAATGCGTGCCTCAATTGCCCGGAAGCACAACAAATCATTGCCGGATTTACGATGCAAGGCGCTGCTGCCAATGATATACTAAGCGAATTGAATCTGGACATGGGCGCGTTGCGCATCACAGACAGACAGCATTAATTAGAGAGCCATAGATCCCATTTGGTCGCTGTCCATTTGCCATTTGCCATTTTCAGCCAAATGAGCACTAACAAGTGGTTTAGCCGTATTCCCGCACGTGCCCCGTTTGCTTAAATGATGCCAAAAAAGATCTAACAGCATTCATAAACTCGTTGTCAACGTTTTAATAGCATTTTGGCCCAAAATTGCCGGCGGACTGAGACGATAAACGGTCTGGCTGTCTCACTGGCATAGTATGTGCGAGTGCGCGTAAGAGTATGCATATAAATAGCTGCCCATGGCTCTCTATATCATTAAAAAAGAACAGCGAAAGATGCCTAAATTCATCAATTTCTAATTTTAAGCACACACACACACACACACACACACACACACACACACACACACACACACACACACACACACACACACATTGCTACACACTACAACTGGCCAGCATTTTTATGGCGCAATTAAAAAACGATGACGCAGAAATTCACGACAATGCAGAGAGAATTCGAATTCATTTTTTGCTTGGGATTTGTTTGGGCTTGGCCCATTACCAATGTATTCAGCTCCTCGTGCAGGTGGCATGCACTGATTTCTGTCGCGACGCCGCCGTATAAAAATAAGAGTGGCTCAATTTGTATGGAGTAAGGAAATTGCAACAAGCGATTATCAAAATCGTAATCTACGTTAAATTCTACCCCTTGACATTTTTTCAAAAACTTTGATCTCTCATAACTTCATCAAAACTCAACCGATTTTCAAACGGAATGTAAATTTTTTCATGATTCGGCCTCTAAATTCAATCTGCATTTAAATTTTTTTCATCTAAAAAATTTGATATATTTTCGATCCTAAGCCATCTGTGATCCAATATTCCATATATACCCCTTGACATTTTTTCAAAAACTTTGATCTCTCATAACTTCATCAAAACTCAACCGATTTTCAAACGGAATGTAAATTTTTTCATGATTCGGCCTCTAAATTCAATCTGCATTTAAATTTTTTTCATCTAAAAAATTTGATATATTTTCGATCCTAAGCCATCTGTGATCCAATTTTCCATATATACCCCTTGACATTTTTTCAAAAACTTTGATCTCTCATAACTTCATCAAAAATTAACCGATTTTCATGCGGAATGTCATTTTGATCATTATTTGGCCTCTAAATTGATTCTGCATTTAAATCTTCCGCTTAAGAAGTGGAAGCTCGATTTTGATTTTACACCCATGATTACTTGGGCCATTCTTCTTAGAATTCATCGTAGATTACGATTACAAATTGATCCACTCTAATGAACATACATATATTTATTTATATACGCATGCTACACATGTGCCATAATGTTGGACCCTCCTCCCCACTTCACTCCACTTCGCACAACAACCCCCAAAAAATTGTATATGAAAATGTATTGTATGTAGAACGCCGCAATTATGTTTATGTTGTTGCCAATGGCAAAATCAGCGCCGGCCAAGACAACAACAACAGCAACAACAACAACAACAATAGTAGGCTGCTTGGTTCATGCCTTTTGTTTTATCGACGCTATCGCGACCAGGGCAACCACTGTTGTTGATGTTGCTGCTGCTGTTGTTGCTGTTGCTGGCGTTGCTGTTGCTGCTGTTGGCGTTGCTGTTGCTGTTGCTGCTGTTGCCGTTGCCGTTGCTAGTAGTCAGTCAGTCTGTGCCTGTGCTCTGCATTAGCCAGGCAGCAGTCAGTCGGCGTTTGTGTTTTGCGATCATCTTAAGAATCTCTCAACGTTTCGTGTCTCTTTATTGTGTTTGATTTGTATTGTGGTTAATCCGTATCCGTGTCGCCTCCGCCGCCGTGGTCGTCTCTTATATATTTTTAAACGTCTTCGTTTAGCTCTCGCATATATATATTAATTTATATTGTTGTTATCGCATTCAGTTGTAGTCTAGAAAAACTTGCAAACTATTATTATTTTTTGAACTGTGCGCGGCCAACCGTAAAACAAACAAATCAAAACCCATTAGATTCGATCATAAACTATTACTTTTAGTGCCAGATCGAAAGCATTAATGGTAAACAATGTTGCAGTCATTATTCTATCGTAATATTCAGTTTATATTTATGCACTTATATAACCATAAACAGTACCTGAAGGCAATTAAGAACTGTCAGTTTACGACGCTAGTTGCATTTTGAATTCAAATTTAATGCATCGTTGACTGTTTGATTTGATTTATACTAAGCATTAACTGAAAAGAATTTCTGGGCAAAAAAAAAAAAAGAAATTCAAATGCAATAGCGACAAATTAAATGAATGAAATAAAATTGTGTTCTCTTTTCTTTCATAACATATTTATTTTGTTAGATCTAGAGTGCATTTCTGTGCGAGGGTGTGTTCTCGAAATACCATTCAAGTTTACATATAAAAAGAAAATGAAAAGAAAATGAAAATAAGAAATGGTCATGTCAAAAAAGTGTCAATATGTGCGCTGCCTCAAGAAAAAAGACAATGAGATGTGAAAAATGAGCTTTTCGGCGGTATTCGGTTTTGTCAGGCAGTCAGTCACTTCGCCAGGTCGAAAGATATAAGCACATACATTACCTAGATGAATATATATCTATATATATATATATATATATTTGTGTATAGACAAAGCCTGATAACTGTACGTTTTGTCTAAAAATACGGAAAATGTTAAGACAAATTTGTTTAAAACAAATGGGTAGCGCGCCAAATGCGTAAAGTACAATTTTTCTGCCGTACAAAATAAAATAAGCGAGAAAATAAACCAAAAAAACAAGTGTGAAAGTCAAGTTCCCGACCAGAGAATACCCGTTACTTATTTAAATATATATATAAAATAAAGAAATAATTGCCTAATAAAAACTACTGCATACTTTTAGGCTATTGTATTGGAATAAAATCTTTTTTAATAATTTTGGTTAGCTATTACTCCCGTTCTACTTGTTCGATCTTGGTGCGGTTAAGTGAAATCATAAATAATATTTATAGATAACGTTATATTCCAAAAAACTGTCGAATATGCCTCCTTCTCTCTGTTACGAACACAATATACCCTTTCAACTATTTTTAAAGTTACGCGTATAATAAAGGAGAACAATAAAAAATATATAGCACTTGTGGGTGTAATATCTACACATACACACGTACAATGGAACTCTGCCTCTAAAAAAGAGATCTTTTTGTGCCTATTTAAATATTTAAATGTGGCAAATGACGCACTTCAACTGAATGACGCAAATGCAACTCCAAGCAAATTGCAATTGCAACTGCAACAGCAGCAGTTTGTTTAAAAATAAATTACGGAAGAGTTGTGATCGCCACTGAACATGTTGCATGCAACATCGGAGCATACAACAGCAAAATGATAAATTCAAAATACTTATAAATTAATGGAGACATTAAAACAACATGGAAATTGGCTCATAACTTTTGGCTAATGACAATAATTAATGCAAATTGTTGCGGGGTTTTCCCCCATGCTTCAAACACCAACTTTTCACTTTATAATGCGCAGCATTTAAAATTTTATTATGTACATTCATGCCAGATCTGTATACTATATACTACAACATATATATATTTTATTATCTTGCTGAGAAACAAAGCAATTTAAGTATATATATTTATAAAAATAATATAGAAAAAAAGAGGGAAAAACCTGTACTTTTGTATGGCACTTTTACACGCACATAAAACCACCCTTCCCTCCCCTCTCTCCCTCTCTCTCTCCCCCCTTTTCGCATTCCTTTTCTTTGCCATGCGACGCTCCTGAATTCTAGCAAAATATTTGCAAAATAAAATATAAAAACTGAAGAATATAATAAATAGAATGGAACATTATTTCTAAGAATTCACATTATTTTTCCTCAATTTTCATTTTCATTTTGTTTTCTAAATGTCTTTACTAATTTGCTTAATTTCTGTCAAAATGTGAGAAAGAAAAGAAAAGAAAATAAAAGTCGGCCACAGGATGATTTTCAAAACGTTTTCGTTGGCAAAGCGTCGACGCCAAAGTCAACATGTAAATAAATAAATTCTCCAACGTAGCATAATTAATGGCCAGTGTCAGACACAATGTGCATAAAATATGATGTTTTAAATAGTATTGAGCCTGCCACAACCAAAAATAGAACACAACGAGAATCCGCCAAAACAAGCAAAAGCAAAGAGAATAAAATGAAAATTCCGCCAAACACCTGCTGAATTATAATTATGACGATACTCACACACACACACCCTTATTTGTGTGTAGCTGTGTGTGTGTGTGTGTGTGTGTGGTACAACTATTCGTATACGCAATGTGACTTTATATGTACAACTATGCGTATACGTAATGTGACTACATTTTCGACATGTGCGCGTATTTCATATAACTTTCATTATCCATGCCAACAGGAACGTGCCCTGTCCCATGTGCGTGTGGATTTCCCATTGGCATTATCCGGAGACCGCAAACAACTGCTGAGCCCCGTTGAAAGTGGATGAAATATGAAGCGCGACGTTTCCACCTCGACCATTGGTCGAGATGAGGCCAGACGACCCCTCATGGAGGCTTACATGTTCCAGCGTCGAATGCTCCTCGGCTGTAGCCTCCTGATGGTCGTCTCGCTGGTTATTTGGATTTTGGCCATTTCTACGGATCACTGGATTATCATATCAGGCGGAACAGGTTAGTAACTTTTAGTTGTTGATCCTATACAGGGATTAAAATTGTAATCGAAACCGCAACCCTTAACCGGTATAAACCGATTGAAATTCTTAACCATAACTGAAATCCTAACCGAAACAAACCTTTCTTATTACACCGCAAACGAAATTATTCAAACCGAAATAACCGATTAGTAAACGTTTTATGTATAACCATTAGTTTGATTTTAAATTTGAATATTAATCTTATTAAAAAGATATTTTTGAAAGCAATAAAAAGTTTGTTTATATATTAACTTTTTGCCATATTTCTACTACTTTTTTTTGTTTTTTTGTACCGAAATCATACCGATATAAAAAAATCGATTATCGTTACAAAACCGATATATAAAGATTTTTGATAATCGAAAACCACAACTTACACATATCCAAAACCCTAACTGAAGCCGATATTTGATTTAGTTTGGTACCCTGATCCTATATTTATTAGTTTTAATCATGATTTTCGCTTGATTCTCTGCAGGCATCTTTATACCGGAATCGCGTAGGTTCTTTATGTCCTCACACTCGGGATTGTGGCGTCATTGTCGCAACACGATCGTCCCGAATGCCCTAACCAATGCTCAGGTTGTGCGCAACTTTAGCTCCATGTCATACACATCGCAGTCACTGATCAACGACGCCAAACGTAATCTCACCCACATGGAGTTCATTAAGGATTTCGCTGAGGAGAAGCTGGATGGTTCAGATGCGTTCACGGAGAACGCTCGTCGACGCATGTTCGCCCATTGGGCGCGTGGTGAGGATGAAGAGTTCCAAACATTTCGCACTGCCTTCCACAAGCTCGTCATGTCAACGGAAGCGAGTCAGCGTGAGTTTAATGCCACGGCCACAAAACCCATACATATCGATCCGCTTGATGTCAAGGGTATTATTGCCCGTAACACCTTCGGATCGGCCCTGCAGCGTGTCAAATATAACAACACCTGGTCCTACTATGTCATACCGGAGGTGGCACAGCAGTCCATATTTACCAACTGGACGGACTATCCGCTTGTGGTGCGCCTCCTGGGCACCTACATCCGTGACATTGGTATTCCCGCCTATGTGCTCAACGATGAGCGGGTCATTTTGATACTGGTGCCACCGTTGCCTCCGAAAAAAGGCGGACAAACCGCCTACTACAGCTATATACCCTACCGTAAGCAATAAACTTTTTAAAACTTTTACAAAAACTTTGATCTCTCATAACTTCATCAAAAATTAACCGATTTTCAATCGGAATATCATTTTGACCATTATTTGGCCTATAAATTCATTCTGCATTTAAATTTTTATCATCTAGAAAATTTGATATATTTTCGATCCTAAGCCATCCATCATCTAACTGATTTCCGATATATTTCTCAGCGCGTTGCAAGTACATTGACATGTTTCTGAATCCCCAAACTCTGCGCAATGAGCCCGGCTTTGATGAAGAATTAATGGGTGAGTATAGTGCTGATAAAGATCATTTGTGGCTGTTCATAATTGTTAGTGATGTGGTATTTTCTTGCAGACTATATTCGGACGCAGGCATCCTTTGCCTGCATTACGTTATTTGTCATGAGCTTGGGAGCAGTGTTCTCTTTCTACACGTTCATGAATCCCCGCTATATGTTTAAGCGTCTGGCTGGTGGCATCCACTTGGTAGCGGCATCCACAGCTTTAGTGGTACTCCAGGTTCTGTTCTCCTCCATCACCTACACCAAGGATCATTTGTTCTATGCATATCCGGATGATGCGGCATTGACGTAAGTAAACTTCTTAAACTAAGTATTTATTATATTCATTTATTATCAAATTTAACTTCAGCTATGGCTATGGCGTCTATCTGGCGTGGTTTACGTTCGTCGTCAATATTGTGTGCGGTTTAATGTTCCTCTGGTATTCGGGTAAGAAAAAGGGCGCCAAGGCGCCCAATGATGAAGTTGCCATGGCCGACGAGCCCACCATAATGGGGAGATAAGCAAGGCCCCCTTCTTCTGCCATCAAAGACCAAGGAAATCGACCATCTGGGTCGATTTTACTTATATAGTAGTTTCACTATTGTTACTTGTTATCTTTTTAATAATGCATATTGTATATTTCGAGTTTCTTAGGATTACAAGGATTTAAGAACTCAACACAATAAATAAATATTTTGTTTACCTGTAATACATACATACTATTTTATCTCTTATTGATAAAGCCGTTTAAAAGATTTAAATTCGATTTATCGATTTGTAGCCGCCAACTAGCTGAATTTTCGATAATCTGCTTTCACGCTTTCGATCAATAACAAATGCACGGCTGCACTTAAACCTTATCGATTGTCCGATTGTTTTAATCATGGCACAGATTTACAAGGTAGCAAAATAAAAATACTTACTGAATGTGAATTAGTGACGTAGATGAAGCGAACACAGCACATGTGTTGTTATTTCTAATTTATAAACCAAGGAGGATTTTAATTGAAAAGTAAATAAAATGGAACCAGATTTATTTACCACACAAACTAAGGAGCTATCTGCATCCGAAGTTGTACAACTGGAAGAGCAAAACAAACGCATGGTGCCTGAATTTAAAGCAAACAAACTGGAGATTGATGCACAGCGACATTGGGATTTGTTCTACAAGCGGAATGAGACACGCTTCTTCAAGGATCGCCGATGGACGACACGCGAGTTTCAGGAACTGCTGACTGACGAGGCGGACACGGACAAGCAGGAGAGACGTACTCTTTTGGAGGTGGGTTGCGGTGTGGGCAATCTAGTATTTCCACTGCTAGAGGAACAGACAAAGGAGCAAAACAATGATAACAAGTCTAGTCCGGGTTTCTATTTCTACGCCTGTGATTTTTCTCCACGTGCTGTGGACTTTGTGCGTTCCAATGCTCTCTATGATCCGGAGCACATTACGGCCTTCCAATGTGATATTACGACGCAACAGGTGCATGACCAGATTCCCAGTGGAAGTCTGGATTTGTGCACCATGATCTTTGTGCTATCTGCCATACATCCGGATAAGTTTACTGATGTCATTCGCAATCTATGGCAGCTGCTTAAGCCTGGTGGCTTGGTACTCTTCAGAGATTACGGCCTGTATGATATGGCGCAGCTGCGTTTTACACCAGGTAACAAAATCGCCGAGAATCTCTATGTGCGTCAGGACGGAACTCGCAGCTATTTCTTCGCGGAGCAGGAACTGGCACTGCTGTTCAGCCGGAACGGTTTCGATGTGGTTACCAACAAATATGTGCACCGTCGCACCCTTAATCGGAAAGAGGGAATCGATGTGCCCAGAATATTTCTGCAGGGCAAGTTCCGAAAGCGGATATCTCATTAAAACTCATCATTGTTATCCCTTTCAATTTATGTACATATATATATATTTAGTTAATTAAGTTCAATATTATTCAACGTTCAATAAATATTTGTATGTAAATGTTAGGCTTACATATTGGGATATACGAATGGTATATGTCTTATTGATTTTCAATTGCTTAACAAATCGAATAAACCTGGATTCCAGTTAAAGGACATTTCATACAACGACTGACTACTCAAACATATAATTGCACAATTAAATTCATTATGAAATGCTATTTTTCTCAGGGACAGTAAATAATGATTTTGTTTTTTTTTTTAATTGAAATTCTTTAAACTTTAAATGAAATATACAAAAACTTTCACCATGATATTCAAATTTATGATCTTGACTATTTCACTTATAAAATAATGGTTATTTATATTTGCTCAAAAACTATAATTATTTCTTGTTTTATTTTTTGCTTAATAAAATTCATCATTTTATGAGTAAAATAATAAAAATCATAAATAATGATTCATTCTTGAGAACTATAATTAAACTTTTAATGGATTACAGTCCCTGAGTATTTTTAGCATTCGGAATTAGTAAACTTTGTTTTAAATTACCATAATATTTTGCACAGCTGGTTACTTGGCTATATTGTTGTTTTTATGTATATTTATGTATGAGTGTGTATGTTGTGTCTGTGTTGGGTGTATATATAAGACTTTGAACGCTTAAACCTAGACGATAATTACATAATTAGTAATGTACATGTTACCAACAATTAGAATACAATACAATAATACATTACGTACACATACGAACAACTAAGAGTGTTAATAAACTTTAACAAATTCAAATTTTTTAAGTATTACTGCGATACATTTACATATTTTTCAGTTCAAAAAACGCGCCAACCAAACAGATGTAGTTTTTGTTCGTCAGTTAATTAGTCGTAGTAATGATATAATTAAATATAGTACTTGTATTTGGCTAATTGGTTTGTTATTGAACTCGGAATGGTTACGCAGACTAATCCAGACCATGATCGGCCAGTTTGTTGCCATTGCTATTGCTGTGTCCCATCGGCGTCATTTCCACACTGGAGTCAAAGCTTTTGGTCAGCAAATCACTGCTAGTGATGGATGTGGTGGTCTGGCTGTTCATCGAGGTCATTGTGCTCGTAGGAACAGCGCTGATCTGACCAACGAGGACGCCAATGCCAATGCCAATGCCATCATTCATGTCGCTATCAATGCTAAAGCTATTGCTGCCATTCTCATTGATCAGCGACAGCGATTGCAGCGGCAACATCTCGGTGGTTTGTGGATCTGCAACGGCATCATATGTCTTGGACTTGCTCACCGTCAGCGGACTCTTCTCGTAGTCGTCCGTGGTTTGGGTTTGCAGCTGAAGTAACGAGTTGCGCTGTGTATGCTTGTCGAATTTACGTTGCGGTGGTTTTGGCGGTTCTTTCTCTTTCTCCTTCTCCTTCTCCTTATCCTTGGACTTCTTGAAGCCAGCAATGAGCGCCTTGTGCGCCTGTGCCTTAATACCCTCCATGCTGGGCCTTATAATGGAAGTCCTTGTGCCGCTGCTCTCCTTAGTCGACGGTGAATCCTTTACAGTCGGCTCCGTTTCCTCTGTTACACTCGCCAGATGCTGCTGTGGCGCCTGTGGCATTGTGAGATCCTGTACTTGTATGGGTATGTCATCGGGCAGCTTTTTCGTGCGGAATGAAGCATTTGTGATCATCGACTTGGACACAGCGGTCGTCACCGTATTTGTGGCCGGCGTCAAGGCGACACTCAAACCCATTGGGCCATCATTAGGCTGCCCGGAAGGATTCGCGTGCAGCGAATTGCGCACGGCGCTTGTGACCAGAATCAATTCCGTATACATTTCATAGCTGGCACGATTGTGTATGTCCTCCAGTGTCTGTATGGCAATTGTACCATAGCCATTAAACATTGCATAATAAATGGCATGCACCAGTTCGATTAGAAAGGAGGCGGAGAGTGGAATCCGCGGTGCCGAAGGCTTGGGAAAGGTAGCACCAGTCGCTGGATCCGACCTAAAAATAAAACATAGCAATTATGACTAAGTATTGAAAACCTTCTTATCGCAAAACCAAATCTCACTTGTAGTCGTTAGATTTAAGAAGCAATTTGCAATACTATACCCATTAAAAATGGCAAAAAAGCTGCCATAGGAACGATACATCGAAAATAAAGTTTTAGTGTAAGAAAGTTTTTTGTTTGTTGAGATAAAAGAACCAAACTGATAGAATATGCATCGGAGCAGGTATTATATATCCTGATCAAATTTGGTTAAAATCTGTTAACTATATCACATAGCTGCCATATGAACGAATCATCGAAAATGAAGTCTTAGTATGGAAAAGATTTTTGTCTGTTAAGATATCAGAACCAAACTGATAGAATATGCATCTGGGCTGGTATTATACATCTTGACCAAATTCTGTTAGAATCGGTTAACTGTATCTTATAGCTGCCATAGGAACGGTACATCGAAAATGAAGTCTTAGTATGGAAAAGATTTTTGTTTGTTAAGATATCGGAACCAAACTGATAGAATATGCATCTGGGCTGGTATTAAACATCCTGACCAAATTTGGTTAGAATCGGTTAACTATATCTTATAGCTGCCATAGGAACGGTACATCGAAAATGAAGTCTTAGTATGGAAAAGATTTTTGTCTGTTAAGATATCAGAACCAAACTGATAGAATATGCATCTGGGCTGGTATTATACATCTTGACCAAATTCGGTTAGAATCGGTTAACTGTATCTTATAGCTGCCATAGGAACGGTACATCGAAAATGAAGTCTTAGTATGGAAAAGATTTTTGTTTGTTAAGATATCGGAACCAAACTGATAGAATATGCATCTGGGCTGGTATTATACATCCTGTCTAAATTTGGTTCAAATCGGCCAACTATATCATATAGCTGCCATAGGAACAACTGGTCGAAAAATAACTTTTGAAACAGAGTACCTGGGGCACAGGGTATCCTGCTGTCAAGCATGATCGATTGTAGCCGCCCACTTATTTGTTATTTGCTTACCCATAACTCATGCGATGACCATGTCCCGACTTGGTAGTGAATCCCTGATTAACCAGCTGTGACGTCACGCGGCACAGATGCAGCAAGGAGGACTTCTGGGTGAGGTTCACCTGCTGATTGTAGCAGAAGAGCAGCGCTGTCATGATCCGCATGCGGTTCTGGGCATTCATGGACTCAATGCGCAGATGTGGCCCCCACTTCACCTCCCTATTGCAGTTCTCCTCCCAGCGTCGCAGATCCGTCATGGGCAGATTCCTCACCTCATGGTACACGGATGCCTGTGCCAGTATGGGCATACGGAAGGCAACCACCTTCTGGCCACCATCATCGGTGGACACCTCTCCATTGTAAATGCAGATGAGCAGCGTTTCCACGCCACGGGACGCCTTCTTGTCGCCCGCTGCCACCGCATGCAGGTATGTATATATGAGGACGGGTAGGAACTGCAAGGGGAACTTGTGCAGCGTCACCTCAGGTGCTCGATAGAAGGCCAAGAGCTGTTGGCAGATATCGTGGATCAGTTCCTCGTTGCGTTGCCGTTCGTTGAATATGGTGAAGATGGCCTCGGCGATTTCGGGATCCGTTTCGTGCTCCACGACATAGGCATCGGACTCCGCTGACTGACGGCGAGCGCGCTGATAGTCCGTCAGCCAGTCTTTCACCAATTCGGCCATTATTATGTATTACAAATGCTTAATTAATGTGCTATTTTTGCTGCCTTCTAATTTTTTTCACATTATATTATGATGATGTTGCCACCCAGCAAAATCTTTCGGATCTGGCTCGATTCTTGTACTTAAAACCTCGCATATTTGCGCAGGGCTGCATGCGCAACACAAACATTAACTCTGCGGAACCAGCTCGAACGATTTAAAGAATTCATTTAAAATTCATTTTATTGTTAAAAAAAAATTATGCTTTGTCACTACTAACACGCAATCTAGATGTGTCTGTCTTGACCAACTAAACTCAACTAAAATCACTTCTTGAGCTCTGAGAGTCTGCCGCCCTAGTCGATTAAAATATTTAATGCAACTCTGCAACGTTCTCACCGAATGAATCAGATTCCGATTGGAACTGTCTAAACACAGCTACATACATATATAAATGCGGACATATATTACATACATATGCACACACATATATCTGTAGTTGTAATTATAATTAGCCATTTTTACGACGAAAACAAACTATTAAATAATAAAAAAGACTTCAAGTTAAATGCCAAATATTGTCTACATCGAATATTAGAACTGAACCAAACGTATTTTATATGAACACGGAAACGAAACAATAACAAAAGTCAAGGAAAACAAAGTGCCAAAACAATAAACGTCCAGCAATTTTAAATGCTTTAAGTAACCTCCAAAAAAACGAAACAAAGAGAGAGAGAAATTAAGAAAGAGAGTGAAAGAGAGCAAGTGCAAGCAAGATGGGAAACGCGGGCAGCTCGACAGTGCATATGCATCGAGAGCGCCACAAGTCGACCGACCTCTCGACGCCAAGTTCTCCCGCACAGTTTCGCGACTCGGTGGCTAGTGTTGGCGCCGCAGGGGGTGGCAGCGGGGGCGGCAGCGCGGGCGCAGCAGCTTTGGGCGGCACTGGAGCAAGCGGCGGCGGCCAAGCTTTCTCATTCGATAAAAAACATACGGCAGTCTTAACTGAGGGTTCGTCGCAAGAAGACGAAGACCCGTATTATACGAGAGCGGCAGTGGGAGCGGGAGCGGCAGCTAAGCGCACATCAGTTCTTGATAACGATTTAACAACATCAACAACAACAACAGCAGCAGCAGCAGCAACAGCTGAGAGAGAGCACACAATGGAGGAGAACAACGATGATGACCAGACACTGGGATTAGGATCACTCTCCACAGCCGATGCCGATGATGACCTAAGGAAGTCAGCGTTGCCAACAGTGTTACGCTGGGATTACGGTGGCAAGAATGTAACAATTTCGGGCACATTCTCCAAATGGAAGCCCATTCCAATGGTGCGCAGTCATGGCAACTTTGTGACCATCATTGATCTGCCCGAGGGCGACCATCAGTACAAGTTCTGTGTGGATGGCGAGTGGAAGCACGATCCAAAATTGGTAAGTTACAAGTCGCATCTCACTCAAGTGGGGAAAATCGATACGCAAGCATTATTTACAATTGATGACGCAGTAGACTATTTTCCACTACACTGTGTTGTTGTGTAATCACAGCTGGACTGTAAACAAAACTGTGACAGAGGGAGAGAGAGAGAGATAGAGCAGTTTTCTGATTGGATTGATCTGGGTTGGGTTGGGTTGTCCGAAACTGTTATAATTGTTTGCCCTTATTATACTCGTTACTTACAAAATTAGTAAAAAGGTATATTGTGTTCGTTGGAATGTATTTAACACTGAGCTTTAGCAACTTCAAACTGTCACAACTTGATAAAAAATCAACCGATTTTCAAGCGGAATGTCATTTTGATGATGGTTTGGCCTCTTAATTGATTCTGCATTTAAATTTTGGTAATTTAGAAAATTTAATTATTTTCGACCAAGATTCGATTTCGATGGTAAGGGTCCCCCCTTTGAAATTTCGAAAATTCAAAATTTTAAATCTCAAGTTTTTACTTTTAATCAATTGCTTAAATCGTAATTAGTACAAAACAACACTTTAAACTTGATTTTTTTAAAAATAATCTAAATGTATTAAAATAAGTAACGGGTATTCTATGGTCGGGATCTCGACTAAAGCCTTTCCGACTATTGGGTAATAGGCGCTGGACTTTAAACAAAACTGAGAGAGAGACAACAGTTCTCAGCTCCAAAACTGTTATAATTGTTTGCCCTTTCTAATTACATTTTGATTGTCGCACTTACAGAAAAGCGTAGAGAACGATGAGGGTGATAAGAACAATTTGGTATCGGTGCGTGCCTCAGATTTTGAGGTATTCCAGGCGCTGGCCAAAGACAGTGAGAATGTGCCGAACTATGCCGAAAAGGAATACTCACAGGAGGTGCCACAGGCGAAGCCCTGGGAGAAGGTATCCGGACCGCCAGTGTTGCCGCCACATCTGCTCCAGGTTATACTCAACAAAGATACACCGCTATCGGTAAGTATTCCACTTTAAATTGGGTCAGATATCAACCTTAATCCGTTTAATTTCTTTCAGTGTGAGCCCACATTGTTGCCGGAACCGAATCATGTCATGCTGAATCACCTATATGCACTGTCCATCAAGGACGGCGTCATGGTGCTCAGTGCCACCCATCGGTATCGCAAGAAATATGTCACCACGTTGCTCTACAAGCCCATTTAGGCTGATTCGATCCAAAACTTCTTTTTTTTATATTTACTGTAAATGGTTTTTAACTCGCTCGCTATTTTACAATTTATAGAAAAGAAAGGTGGAATGCCAATACTTTGTTTTAAAACTAAGTACTATGTGTATTCATTTTGTTAAGCGTTGTATTTTTTATTCGTATTAATTAAATATATATATATATTGAATTTAAAAAAATATAATTTGAGTAAGATTATTGTTCTGTGTCATAGTTTTCGTTGCGATTATGCGATTTATCTACTAAAATATTTAATATTATTACATAATTATAAAGCTTTTTGGTTCACTGTTCAAATTTGATATGTGACTAAGATTTGATCTAGCGATAATTTGGTTTAGTTTCTAACGGCTTTCGAAATGTCAAAAATCTAATTATTTAAATCTTCAATATAACCCTTTGGATTTAGTTCAATTCAATTCAATTAATATCACAAGTCACCAGTTAACTACTTGCACTGGGAATCGGAATACCTACGCAGACATTTTCTAGATATATATATGCCTAGTTAATAATTTTTAGTTGCCGAGTATAGAGCATCTACATCAGCTTCACCTTATGGTGTTCCAGCTGGTCGACTGGTTTATCTAGCAATAGCACCGCTGGCGGAACATTGACACCTGAACTTAGTTCTACAGTTTGCTTGGCCAGAAAGCGTTCGTGCATTTTATTTGAGGCCCTCTCA
Organism: Drosophila falleni; assembly: GCA_035045575.1. Classification (NCBI taxonomy): domain Eukaryota; kingdom Metazoa; phylum Arthropoda; class Insecta; order Diptera; family Drosophilidae; genus Drosophila; species Drosophila falleni. The sequence continues at coordinate 12,720,954 of JAWNOV010000011.1, forward strand.
AATTCACCGTCCTCGTCAAACAGCGCCTTGGTGAAATACTCCGTGAACAGCCGGCACATGTACTGATCCTTGGTTGAGGGCCACCAGCCCTCAAGGAAACCGATGTGTCCGCCCCGGGCAGTGATTATAATGGCCACATGGGTACACTGATTGGCTGCCTTAATGGGTATGGCATCCAGTGGCTGAAAGGGATCATCGGCTGCACTTAAACATAGCAAAGGTACTGAAATATGATCCAGCTTATTGTGCAGCGTAGCATCCGTATAGTAGTCATTAACATGGGCATATCCAAAGTGCTTCGCCGTGAACAGCGCATCGAACTCTTTGATCGTCTTGCACTAGTAGAAGAAAGATTAAGAATTATAATAAGTATAGCAATAACAAGTGGGCGGTTACAGTAGAGCACGCTCAACAGAAGGATACCCTGCGCCCAGCTAATCTGTACTAAAAGTGGATTTTTGACCGATAGTTTCTATGGCAGCTATATAATATAGTGGTCCGATTTGAACCAAATTTGACCAGGATGTATAACACCACTATAAATGCATATTCTATAAGTTTGGTTAAGATATCTCAAAAAACAAAAATATTTTTCATACAAAAACTTGGTTTTCGACCTATCGTTCCTATGGCAGTTATATGATATAGAGGTACGATCCAAATATAAAAACAAACTTGGTCTGCGTACGGTATTCAGGAATCTACATGTCAAGTTTGAGTATTTAGCTCTTATAGTCTCTGAGATTGATGCGTTTAAACAGACGGGCAGAACTAAATCGACTCGGCTGTTGATTCTGAGCAAGAATATATATACTTTATGGGGTCTGTCACGCCTCTTCTGCCTGTTACTTACATTCGGCATAGGGTATAAAAATCGTATTACTTACACGAAGTATACGCTGTATATCAATGTCTGAATACTGATAGACATCTCTGTAGATGTCCAAATGGTTGCGTAAGGTGCGGCACAAGCTGCCGGCAAGATGACGTCCTAGCAAGTTATTGATGACCGGCTTCTCAATGCTGTCGCTGCCCTTGTGCACATCCCAAGGCACCGATATAATCTTGGCAGCCGACAGATTGATGCGTGCCTCGTCACTCTTGCGCGCCAAGTAGTTACCTATAAACAAAGCATCTCTCTTCAATTACTATAAACAAACTTGATATTGTTGTTGTTGTTTATGCATACCGAGAATAAGGCCACCCATGGATATCCCAGTGGCGCCCAGTTTACAGTGTGCGGGCAGCGAGCGGCGCACATGTTTCACAACCTCACACAGATCCTCACAGTTGGCAGCGCAGTAGAGTCGTGGCGTCTTCAGTTCGATGCCACCGAGTCCACGATTGTTGAACACAACAACACGCATACCTGCCTGCTGGGCAGCCAGAACCAAGCATTTGATGTACTCCGCCTGCGATTCGCCAGTCAGTCCGGGCAATATCAACACACAGGGAGCACGTTCGTCACAGCCCTCTTCCATCCAGTCCAGAGCCACCTCACCGCCATCCTTCAGGGTAAGAATTTCCCTATAATAGACACCGATACGAGTGTATTTTTAAATATTATTATTATTACAAGTATTAGTGTTATTATTATTAATTTATCATTCAAAACGTGTGGGATTATCGTCTAAAATAATTGCATATCAGGTTAAAAGTCGATGCGCTTTAAAGCGTATTTCTCTCATAATAAAAACCAAAACAAATTGGAATACATCAAAAGATTTGTGAAGGTCACAGTAATGCCCTTATCCGAATAAAAAGGTCGTAACTCACCTACGGTAGTTGACACGCGGTAGACTCTTGGAGCGCAGCAGGCTCGCAAGAACAGTCTGAGCACGACTTTCTACACACCAGAAAGTGGGCCAATACTTGTTCTCCAGTGTGGGCATCTTCCTTATCAGGTACTGCTTGAATGGCCCATCGGCACAGGCAATTATCGGGCGCTGTAATTACGAATTTAGATACGGCATTGACACAAAATTGGAATGACGTAATTACAGGTAGACAACACTCACCTTTACCACCTGAATGAGGTAATATACGACATAGGCAAATATGGCAATTCCGAGCGCATGCAGGCGCGGAATATGCGACAAGTACGCATACATGGAGTAGAACATGGTGACTGACATTGAATCCGTATGTATTCCTCGGACAGAAATTGTAGAACTTTGATCCCGAGGGCGACTGCAATTTAGAAAGACGTGCAAATTACAATTTATAACAAAGCTTGCGAAATTGCTGAATGGGAAACTGTCAGTGTCTGCATTAAGAGTCGGTACGATTACACATATACTACATATATAATCGTAGGGGCATATCTTATCGTGCTCAGCTCATAGTATGCGATTTGATTGAGCGAAAGACACATAACAGCTGAGGAAAACTGGCCTATTCAAAAGGCTTTAGGCGGACACTCGAACCCGAGCCTCGTTATCAACAGAAAGACAACATATGATGATTACGCAGTTATCACCATATGGGCAATTCTCCAGAAACATTTCAAGTTACTTGATTAAACATTTTATACATGAATTAGTTTATTAGTTTGAGCATATCGACTGAATCTTTGAATAAATTAAGTTTTTGTTATGTTAAGAAAGTTAAAAAAGTAAGCAAAAAACATAAAAATCATGGTGGTTGAATAAAAACTAAACTATTCAATATTTTTGAAACAAATACTAAACATTATTAAGATGCATCAATTCATAACTTGCTTAAACTAACTGCATTAAAATGTTCCCTCAGGTTTCGCTGAAATCAGTGGTTGAACTGTACGACTTCAGTTTTGTATCGCATGCGAATTTCTTGGTTTTTACTAAATATCTTGAAAACAAATTATAGTTCAAACAATTATAGTTCTAATCAATAGATACAAGATGTTCCCTTTGTCAAAATTCAAAAATGTTTTTGGCTCATGGTTTATTTTCACTTTGAATGCGTACAAATATCGCATGCGACATTAGAGAATTGCCCATATACTAATTCACTCTCATATCACTCTCACTCACAGTAGTTCCTGTTTAAATTGTAGATCAGGTTGTCGTTGTCTTTGTTGTTGTTGGTGTTTCATTAGTGGCTGTTGTCGTTGTTGTTGTTGGTAACGATGTAGCTGCTGGGCTAAAGCTGCACTCACAATTTTGCTGTCATTATGACTAATCATTAGAGCGCATCGGGCAAAGTTTCGCAATTCAATAGTGTTTAGTTTTTGAATTTTATTTGCCGCTTTTGGCGGCATTTGGGCAAAGGCGCACAACAACATGACTTCGTAGTAGCAGGGGGCAAATATCGATGTATATATGTATATATTTATATATGTTAACTAACGCTTATCGCTATAGTCAGTTACTAGCATATAAATTCTTTTATCGTTTACCACACCAAAGGTAAATTCGAGACTTTTTTATTGGTGTCTTGCATAATAACGATCCATGAAATGACTTTGTGCGCTTACCTTGAAAAGAAAAGTTGTAAAAATAACGAAAAGAAAATTTTAAATAATAAATTTCGAAAATTTTGTAATGTAATGACACAGGTTTAAAACTAATGATTTCGATGTTATTCCAATGGCTCACAAAACGGCAATGAGCCATGGTCTCGCTTCTAGGCCGGTAGGTCGCGTTCCAAAGCCAAAATGGCCGTTAAATGTATTGCCAACACTTACACTAGCACATAAATACACACATACACATACACATACATATGTATGCATATGCACTTACGTACTTACACATTATATTGAGTTTTTTTGGTCTTGGCATCACGTGCAACAACAAAATCAATAGCACCCAGGGTCAAGGGGATGGGAAATTGAACCTTTGTGCTATTTTAGTAAATGTTACACAGTGAGGCGTAATTACCGTACCAATTATGACGCACGCATTTTTGAGTGTATTGCTAATAACTTGCCTTCACAAGTTGTAAACAAACTGAAGCCTTCGGTTTATTAGTTCTTGTTGTCTCCCACTTAATGTGTCTTTGGAAAAGGAACTTTCTGTAATTTTGTAGCGATTAACGTTGCCAGGAAATATAATTATATAATAACAGCACTGATTACAGCCATTTTATGCTACGATTTTAATTTTGCGTGCACACAGCACTGAGTAATAATTTAAATATAACAAAACTTTGTTGTAAACAAAAACAAGTTTGGTGCAACCAAAACGTGACAGCTGGCGTCTGTCTGGCACAACTTGAAACAACAACAAAGTTGTCGTCTTAAATAAAAAGGCTGCCACCCTGGAAAAAATTTCCGATCTGGCAAGACGTACCATTTAACATTAATTTTGATTTTTCTTAATTTTGAAGCGAGAATTTCTTAAGTTTTTGTAAAATTTATGTTAGAGTTTGGTCATTTTTCTGATATTTTTCCTTTGAATTCATTTTATTGCGAAGTTATTGCTCTTAGAGATTTGCATTATAACAAAAATTTAAATTGAAACAGTCCAAACGTTAAACCACTGTTAAGCAACAGCTGCAAACCAATTCGATAAGCACAGCGCACAGCTGATGCTCACAGTCGGTTATCGAGTAGGCATCGAGTACAAGTGCAGTTGCTGTCGGGGTCGGTCGTTTGCGTCGCTGCGTTATTGGTGTTTTGTCGTGTAAATTGTTTTTGTTTGATAATTTTGCATAAAACTAAGTGTGCTAAGTGTATTATTAATAATTGGGGCCAAATAAGAAGCCCAGAATTTAATGTGCAGTGGCCTTTAAACATTTGCAAAAATTTCATACGCAATAACGACTGAAAAAAAAAACAATGAAAGATATGATTCAATGACGTCGCGAATCCAAATCGTGAATCGACAAAGAGCAAGAGAAAAAGCAATAGCAAGAGCAAAAGAAGGAGAAGGGAAGAGTGCCAAGTGAACAGCCGCCTGTGTATGTTTATGCGGGCTGCTGCTGCTAGTGACAATATAAATTAATTTAAAAGTGTAACATATAAAAATAGCAGATTGAGGTAGCATAAAATAAATCAACACATCAATTTGATTGAAACATGTGCTAGAAAGCAAGCAAAATCTCATCCAAATGGATTCACGTATCAAGTGAGTATATTTTTGTTTGTCTGCTCACGAGATTTCCATCTGCTGTTAAAATACTCGATTGCAGTGGGCGTAACGCTTGGCTGAGCAGTGAAATTTACATCAGTTACATCAGTCACTTTTTTTCTGTGTATCTTGTATACTAAAATAATAGTTATTGTATTTTGTGTTATTTGTGCAGAAACGACGTGAAGAAACTCTTCGAGTTTTGGTGCGAACTTAAACCCACACGCGGCATCGAACGGGGCAGCATTTGTCGAAATGGAAGAGGCGGTGCAACGCCCCCTGGCGTCATTATCGAAAGCTTCCCAGAGGGCTTTCGCGATAAGGAGGTGATCGCCGGCATTCCCTCGTTTGCGTTTCCCTGTGATCTCGCAAGGTGCGTTTTGTATATATATATATATGTTCGTTATTTTATTTCCGGTTATTCTAAGTACGTTAGTCATATAGACAAACCACAATAACAAAGTAGAACTAACAACCGTTTGATGTTCTGTTTGATATTTACTGTCTGACTGGGTGAATGGTCGACAAATGATGAATCATGGCAGCAGCGTCAGCAGAGGCAGCGACAGCGACCACTTCAAGCTTGTCCATGAATTGTATAACCTGTTGTTTAGTTTTATGTTTTGTTTACGTGTGTACGCCAGTTTGTATGCGTATTGTGGATTATTTCATTCGCATTTTGTTGAACGCAATTCATTTTCGCACTTTACGCTTATTGTTTTCTTTTTTATAGTAAATATTTCCCCACTCTGGTTACTGTATCGCTTACACATACATACAAACGTCCACACATACAAACTTACGTCAATTGAATTGTCTTTTGTGATTGTTTTTATTTTTTTTGTTAGTCACGCCGAAAACATTTCTGGTTTATCTGTGCAGCTGCTTAAAAGCTTGCAACAAGTTGTCTTTAGTTTCCCTTTCGCACCCAACCCAATACCAATAACAATACCATCATGTTATCGTTGGCCAACAACAACAACTGATAAACATGATTTTCGAACGCGAAATTCTTAATAGTTGTTGACTGTTTGTTAACATGTGTTGTGCTAGTGCGAAGTTTAATTAATAATAATTTCAAGTAAAGATATGGTTACGAAAATTGCACCATATTAAATGAGCCCATCAAATATGTCCAGTTAGTTAAGAAATGGTAACTGTTGTCGGATTGGTTTTAGGTTTTGGATTACAAAACAAAACAAAACTAAATAAGTAGTAGAGTAATAGTAAACAAATATTTGATTGCAACAAAACAATTCCTTGATTAACTTTATATGAAACAAGAAAAAAAATCTTTAATTGTTAGGAAAGTATTATTATGTACTTCGTATTATGTATGTATCAAACAAATGGTTGATCCGCGGCGCTCTGGCTAGAGAAACCGCTTCGTTGTGAAGCAGTAGACGCCGGTTCCAATCCCACTCGTAATAAATTAAAATAACATTTATAAAATTACCAAGATAACCCATATGTATTCTCTCTTTAACTGTGCCAGTCACAATTCTATAAATGTTTGATTCTCTCGGACTCTATCTCTATCTCTCTCTCTTACTTGTATGCTAGCATTGTTGTAATTAACTGTTATCGGCAATGTCAATGCACCGACATGTTAAGCTTAAATGCCCCTCCCCTTCCCTACCGTTCCCTCCGCTACACCACCACTTCCTTGTCCATTTTTCCATTGCCCGCATAAACATCGCACGTTGTGATTTTGTCGCTTGCCTGCTTTGCATATTTTATTCATTTTTATTAAATAAATGCGCGCATCTAACGACTTTACGTAATCCGTTTCATTTCGTTGCCTGTAAAGACAACAACAATAAGAAAATGCTCGCGAAATGCGAAAGAGTAAAAGGAAATGTAAAAAAAAGCTTAAAAACGAGGCCAAAAGACGCTTCGCATTGCATTGAAAGCGAACTCAGTGGGAGTTAATATTTTGTTGTTGCAAATTGTGCGTAATTTAAATTGCTAATTGTTGATTTCCACATAATAAATCGAATCATAAGCAAAACAAACTTCGCACAAACAACTCACTGAAACCTCATCCAAGATTTATACATTCATATTCAGTTTATGCACATATTTTTTAATATGATTAAGTGTTTCGATTTTTGATTAAATACCACATAATCTGTAGTATTTATTGTTAAATAAATCTGTTAAGTGATAATGCGGATTAAGAAGAAGATCGAATCAACTTTCCGCCACAATGGACAGGGCCAAAGTCGAATATCTTCATAAATATAATTGTCTTATTTTCATCATACTTGTGTAAACAAATACATATGTATATTGTACACAGATGCGATGAAGCATTTCATAAGAAAGAGAGCATGTTGCTCTCAAGGTCATAAGATTCGTGCCGACCGTTGTCGACCGGATGCTCTTTAATAATCGTTGTATCGTACTCGGAATTGTATATTATTGGACAATCCTGACCACAAATGGACTTAACAAAGCGTATACGCAATTGCTAATTTTAAAAAACTATTAATTACATATTGATCATTGGACCTTCGTTTAATGCGTTATATATTCGTCATATATATTCAAATTAATTTTTATTTTCATAGAGGCATGTTCCGATTTTCACTTTCTATTTTATAGGAGATCAAAAAATGTATTTTTTCAACTTTCATTTAGGCAAATAATTTAAAAACTATCTTTTTCACTTTATCTGTTGTGGCTCTTTCAACAGGGACTCAGTGCAATCCTATTCCTTTGTGCATACCACCGGCGATTCGAAATGGCGATTCGGCTTCTGTCGTCACGATCCCAAGACGGATACGGCGATGGTGCTGATCACCTATCTGCCCTGGCATGATACCTTCCTCAAGCTACTGATCGTGTTGGCCGAGCTCAGACGAACGGATCGAAATGGATTTCGCAACTTCCTCTCGGAGGCCTACAACAGAGGCGTGCCCGATTCGGGCGGCAGTCTAACGGTATTCTATAGCAGCGGACAGAGCGTAAGATTTTCGAAACATAATCAAATTGAAATTGAACAACGTTTTAATTTTTAAATTCACTTGCAGCATTTTACATTCGAGCGTCCGTTGCAGTTTCAGCTGCCCAGCATCCCAGAAAATGTAAGTCGAAAAATCTATAAAATGCACGGGCTGTAATCATTATAAGTTACCCCTTGACATTTTTTCAAAAACTTTGATCTCTCGTAACTTCATCAAAAATCAACCGATTTTCAAGCGGAATGTCATTTTGTGCATGATTTGGCCTGTAAATTATTAAATTACCCTTAAAGAAAAGTTTTTTTTTAAATATATATTTCACGCACTTTTAAGGTTATTAGAAAAAAAAACAAAATAATCAATATTTACTAACCCTAATAAAATGCAGTTAATTGAATAGTTAATTAAAGACTAATTTTATTGCAGCATAACCTAAATCTGTATTACAATTTTGTGGATCCCAAGGAGATGATTTGCGTGTTTGCGGCGATGCTCGCTGAACGCCGAATTATATTCACATCTAGCCATCTGGATAGGCTCTCCTCTTGCATTCAAGCAGCCAATGCATTCCTCTATCCAATGGTCTGGCAGCACGTATTTATTCCGGTGTTACCCTGGGAATTTAAGGATGTCTTGGGCGCACCCATGCCATATTTAATTGGTGTGCCAAAGCCTGTGCTTGAAACTGTAAGTCACCATTTATAGATTAGAGATATTGTTATCATTAATTTAATTTGTCATTTGCATTTTGCAGGTTTCTGCCGATGAGCTGGGCGATGTTGTGATCTTAAACTGTGATACGAAGCTGTTTGAAAGTCCCTTTGATGATGTGCGCTCTCTGCCGCCAGAGATTGTGTCACAGATGAAGAAATATCTGAATCACACACAGGATCACATTGGAGATCGTATTTCGAAAATATTTCTAGGTGCACTCGTTCAACTGATTGGCGGCTATCGGGATGCTGTTGAGTTTCACGACACCTGCAAGACGTTCAATCACGACAAGTTCATTGAATCTCGTCCCGCCCATTTGCGTCCCTTTCTTACCAAAATGATGGAGCTACAGATCTTTGCGCAATTCGTTGACGATCGACTGAAGATGCTGAACAGCGGTTTGGGTTTCTCCGATGAATTCGAGCTGGAAACCGTGCGTTATGCGGAAAAGATGAAGAAACGTGGACGTAACTACGTCTTCCTAAAGCATATGAAGGACAAGGTGAGCCTTAATGAAGATGCAACCTTTTTTTCTTAGCCTTTGCTTTGGCCTTAGATGGTATCTCTCTGTTGCCTTAACCCCACTCATAGAGCAATTCCAACATCCAACAACCATACCACTCCATATTCCACTTTTAGTTGTGCTACTTTCTTGGGTCATATTGTATATATATACTTATTATGTGTATCTGAATATATCTATTTTGGTTTGGAAAGCATACATGGAGAGAATTTCCCTGCGCTGTCCCTCTACAATTTTCCCGATAAATGTTGTGCCGTAATTTTAAGAATTGTTACAACGCTTCTGATTTAATTATGATCCATCAACAATATTATCTTTATCTTTAATTTAATTTGATTTATTTCGCAGTATTATTTGGGAAAGCGCAGTGTTTCGCGAGTGTTTGCCAAGAACTATATTTAAACTGAATGCCATCCGTCCATCACCAAAAAAATACGAGTAGAATTTCCACACACACACAAAACACCTTTTTACATCAAAATGTTAGTTTAATTGATTTATTATTGCTCACTTCTCTTCTCCTAACCAACAATTGCACATAATTCTTTTATTCACGTCAAAACTAAACATTTTAATTTGTTTTACACAAGTTCTATTGTTTTGTTTCTTTTTTTATTTTTACGTTAGAATTTTTTTTTATGTAGTTCTATGTTTTTTTTAAGGTTGTCTAATCCTGTCTAATGCTAACAGCTGCTAAACTTAACAAATGTTAGTAAAAGCGCGCCATTTACTTTAGAGCCACGGTTATTATTTAATATTTGAAAAATATATATTTTTTAAAAATTTTAATTTATTTTTTTTTCAAGAATTTTCTAACCCAAGATAAAAAAAAAAATGTTAGTAGACATTTATATACATAACGAATGAAACTTGATCAGGGGGATTCATAATACAAGCACACACAAAACCATCATTATCATCCAGACCACAAACACTATAAACTGTACTAATCCAACCACAAATCTTTATATAATTTGTACAACCTTGAATTGAAATCATTATGAAGACAACAATCAACGTTTTCAAACCTCATTGCACACTAATCAGTCATTATTATTTTTATCAGCATTGTCATTTAACAATTAAGCAAGTAGTTAGATGTAATTTTGTTTTATTGCCGCTATTCTCATATCTCATTAATATGTTGTTTCGTCGCGTGAATCGTGTCTCTTTCATATGCTACTTTGGATACTCAAATCACGTTGTGCTTCTGGCTTTGCATCGATCCTATCTACTGTATAACTACTGTATCACTGTATTATCAAAATATATATGCGCCTAACTTTTGCAGACTAATCCAGCTGTTAAGTCTGCCGTCAAATCGGTGAGTGGTTTGCTTGATTTACCAAGTTCATAGTTTCATTTATCTGTGCGCCTTTAATTTCTATGACTTGGTTTCGCTCACAAATCTCTGTTTATACCCATATTCCAACTTAAGGTCAAGGAGAGCTCACGTGGCGTTAAGACCGCCTACAAGAAGTGGCGTGACAACGGCACTCAAAATCCCAATCAACAATTCCACTTCGGCCTGGGCTCGCCACAGCACTCGGATCGTCCGGACGGCAGCAGCAACGGCTCTGTTTACGGCCGGAAGGTTACACATCGTTCGGCGCCAAGTTCACCGGTTTGCAGCAAGCGGCAACTGGAGGCGGAGATCATGGTGAATGGCATTACTAACCCACGAGCCCAATCATCGCTGCCATTGCATGCAGTGCCAGCTCGTCGTGCTGGTGCTCCCGTCTCGCTGGCCATGTCTAGCTCCAGTAGTCACATTCCGGCAAATGGTTATGCGCCAGTGCGTCTGAATCATCCTGATCATCTTGTGGTGGGTGCGTCTCCGGCTGTTAGCTCGGCAAGCTCGATCTGCTCATCGGAGATGAATCTGTCGCAGGAGCTACAGAATCATCCGCTCTTTAAGACGCCCGCCGTTGATCGCAGCGTAAGTAGCATGGTCCGTGCATACGAGAGTCGGCTGCAGCTCTAACGTCAAGTTACGTCACGACGTCGCTTCGCCTGATTGTGCCACATTTATTGCTTAATGTCTCTCATCTCTCAATATCTCTGTATATGGGCAATTCTCTTACTGAAAAAAAAACCATGAGGCAAAAACATTTTTGAATTTTGAAAAAGGAAATTGGTTGTTATAATTTTGTCTGTTTTTGTTTGGGGTTTTTTTTTTTTTTGGGTTTTTTTTAACTAATTCATGTGTAAAATGTTTTAACAAGTGACTTGAAAGTATTTCTGCAAGAAAAATGTCACAAGATGTGAGTTTTTGATACATTTAAAGTTTTTGACTGCGGTTGACATTTCTGTGGAATTGCCCATATATGTATATCATTGTTGTACTTGTTTGTTGTATTGATGTTTTCGTTCATTCTTTTCATTGCCTTTTTCATGTGTTTTCTGTGTACTGTGTGTTGTCTCACGTCTCTTGTGTCTGTCTGTCTATTGTGTTGATTGTTTGCCTCATCTACTCAAAAAACTTGCACCACCAAAACACCAACAAATCACCGCCAAGCAGCTTAAACCAAATGCCGAACACCAGAGCACACGCTTGCGTATTGCAGCAGGAGGAGCAAATGGAGCACCGCCCGCACGTCCTCCGCCGCCCACGCAGCCCGCCTCCTACTACAATCATCCGTATGCGCCCAACGTAAACGTCAGCGTGGAGTCAAAGCCTCGTCACACTTCCACGCCCACCAAGTCTTCACGAGCACTTGCCACAACGGACTCGAGCTTTGACAGTCCGCCGGATATGCAATCGCCGCCAATACCGCCGCGGCGTCAGTGCAGCGCCAATGCTGTGGTGGCTGCCACAGCGGCCGCAGTTAGTGCTGGCATTGATCGACTGCAACGTAATTGCTGGCAGGATGAACCGAATCCGAATGATTCATTGCGTGACTCAAACAACTCGTCAGGATCAACATCTTCAACGTCTTCATCCTGCTCGTCGGGCGCTTCATTTGTCACGGCCGCCTCGAGGTTCTCCCAGCTGAATGTTTCCTCGCCCATGGGCGGCGATTCGACGCCGATACCAACGCCGCGGGCCAAAAGAGAGGTACAACAAGCAGCGCGTCTAGTTAACTAAGAAACGTTCTACCTGGTTGCGGTCCAACACATCCACACATACTAACACATCTTGCTCCACTTGTATATCTATCATAAGGACAGCTCCTGTAGTCCCTGTAGTTGCGCTTAAACCGCTTGTAGCTGCCTGCCATTTAGTAGTCTAATTTTCTTACTCCAAATCCAACTTATTAAAATTCCTTCTCTCTATTCGCACAGTCGCCGCGCAGCAGCAACAGCAGCGCACAACCGCAGCCGGAGGACAGCATGAATGATCTGATATCGCTGGACGATAGCAATAACACTAGCTTCGATCTGGAGGACTTTGATCCGCTGAATCAGAATGCGCGACCACTGCCGACGCTGGGAGGAGGGAAACCCTTTATCAGCCACAAATCCAAGTCCAGCACACTTCCCGCCGGCGTCAACAGCAGCGTCGTCAATAGTGTCAACAATCCGCTGTATCCTTACTTTGCGCCCAAGCATATGGCCACTGTGGCGGCGGTGACAAGTCGGGTAACTCCGTTGCCGCCACAAATGCAACGCAAACCGGATGATGACTTTGAGCTGTTGCGCAAATACGGACTTGACCAGTTCTCCTTGAATGTAAACACAGCGACAACTCCAAACAGCACCACAACAACAACAACGCCAGCTCTAACAGCAGCTGCTGGCGGTGGCAAGGGCATGAATAATTGGACGACCTTTGATTAAGATTAAAAATTAAAAATTAGAAAAAAAGTAGAAAAGAAAGAGGAGTTCCGTATACCAAAATAAGTGTGATTAGGTTTATGATTGTGTTTGTATATATATATATAGCTAGGCATAGGAGTAGGCAAGTCACACCTGCTAAATGATATCAGACAAAACCTTAAATATTATTATACATACAAAATATACAATATTATACATAAATATGTACGTCATATTCTAGTTATACATAGTTCAAAGGCCGGTTCGAAAGCAAAAAGCTCTTGTGTTAAATCAAACTATTAGCGGCTTAACAAAAAATTGCGACTATTTCACAAAATCAAATAAAAAAAACTACATTGGACTTCCAAATCAAAAGACACAAGAATTTAGCGTAGCCAGAATTTAATCCAGTTAGCTTATATAAACAAATAAATGCAAATTTTAAATAAAATTAAAAGTATATATATTAGAGTGGGTCAATTTTTTTCGATTTTAGACCCATAGTTTATTGGGCAATTCTTCTTATCATCTTAGATTACGATTTTGATAACCCCTGGATTTTTTTACTCCATACAAATTGACTAATATATATATGAGTTTAAGTTTACAATTTTGCCTTGTGCTCTGCCATACAGTTGAGAATACGCTGCTGCAGAGCCTGAGCACCCTTCAGATTAATCTCTTCATAGTCAGGCAGTAGTTGCTTCATGCGTTCCAGCCAGGCGTTAATTTGCGGATACTTTTTCTGATCCACAGGCACCAGCAGGTCCAATGTTATGAGAGTCGTGTGTATGGAGACATCGGCCACACTCAGTTCCTGGCCAACAACAAAGCTGCCCTGCTCTAGAAACTGCTCCAAGGTGACATAAGCATTATGACATAGTTCCACAGAGCTTGTGTTGAACTCCGCTTCGCCACCGTAGATGTTACGGGCCACAAAGTCCTTGATCACCTGGAAGAGTACGCCGCCCTCAAAGTGCAGGCGATGATCGATGTGAGCACGACGTTTCAAATCTTTGGAATATAGCTGATCGGTTTTGGCATACTTGGCCACCATGAAGCAAATAATAGCATGACTGTTAAGTTCATTAATTAAAAGCGCTGTCAGAACGAGTTTGGAAATTATTCACCTGTCCACGTACACCTCTCCGTCCGTGTCAACGAGCACGGGCACCTGATGTTGTGGATTAAGCTGTAAGGAAAATATGAAATAGGTAAATAGCCTAAATTATATAAGTAATCTCACCTTTAAGAACTCTGAACTCCAATGCTCCTTTTTTGAAAAGTCAACGGCTCTGTTTTAAATACATTTAGATGACAAATTTATTCAAAATTAAATTGATAAATAGACTCACGTAAGGTTCAATTCCAGTCCAATAAGCTTTGCAGTTATAAGGCAGGCTCTTGCGGGAGGACTAAAGAGCGCGTAATATAAAGTAGGCTTCTGAGACATATTTTTAAGGCTCAGCTTTGTAAAAGGTCACACAGTAGAATAAAGGTCTTAGCACTGCGGGTCTGCCAACTCGGTTAAAATTGCGATGCTGCCAACTTGTTTTCATTTTACTTTGCTATACAACTATATTATGGTCACACTGGCAGCCGAGCTGCCAACCTATTGCAAAGAAATACTTAAATGACTGGCAGCATCAGACGAACAGCTGATTGCCGGTATTTTGTAACGGACAAGCCGAAATGAGATCTGAAAATTCCAATAGAGTAATTTTTGTACTGGTATTTTATTCGCAAAATTATACTTAACTATAAATGTATACATAACTTTTTTCAGTTACTAATTTATATGAAAAAGTGAATGGTCAATAGTTTGACTTAAAGTAAGCTTCATGTAGTATTCTTAAATTCTTTGGAGCTTGTCGCCTGTTGCTAGTAAACTTTTAAGGCGAGTCTGAAAGTTCAATAACAGAAACTTCTTTTTTATCCACGTTAATTTCTCCTTCATCTGAAAAAAAGAAATTAGTTAAAATGAAATAGCACACTCAGAAAATGAAAGTGTAAAATAAAAATTAAAACTAAAACTTAATTGACGTAAATTAATATTAAAGGTTATTCTCCAGATTGTTTTACAGCAAATAAAAGACGATTGTTGTTATTTTTTAAATATTTACGTTTAATTATCAGATTATAGTTACTTATAAATTATGTACTCATTCATATTCCCCTCATGCAATTGTTTCTTGATTTCGTTATAAATTAAAATCGGCAGCCCGTGTCTTTTTTTACTGTATCTACAAAGGTTAATTTTATTGATTTGGTCATTCGCAGAGACAATTATGCTTTTGTACATATGTGCATTGGGTTGATTAATGGATATGGTCCTATGTTTCACTTTTCAATCAGCTTAAAATAGAAATCCAGAAGTGTGCCTAAATAAATAATTACAAAGATGAAGCGGTTTATTATATACGATAGTTTTTAGCTTTATTTTTTTATTGAGAGAAATTTAATTGCTAATCATTTTCCAGTTGCATATTTTTTGTTGTTTATTTTTACCTTCTTTTCAAAAAGACATACATACGTAATGTTATAGATAAACTGAAAATTAATGATTTTTGTTTCATTTTGAGAAACAAAAAAAAACATTCGAATGCAAATGAATTTTGCATTTAACTGATTATGATAACTTAGTTTCTAAATTATTCCCATATATAATTAGCTTAAAATTGATGCTCGGTTCTCCGCTCGTTTGCTTCAATATGAATAGGAATTATTTTATGCTTAATTATTAACATTTGATTTATGTTTAATATTAAACTATTGTATAATGCATAGGTCTATTTGTTTTTTGTATTGTGTGTATTGTTATCTAAAAGTATATACTATTACAAACAGGTTGCCAGTCGTTAACAACCCAATAAATTAATCATGTGTTGTAGTATCGTAGCTTTGTGTATCTAATTAAATTAAGTCTGGCTAAAAAGCGTAAGCTCTGTGTTGTCTGTGTGTGTGTGTGTGTGTAAACAAATCAAGACGAGCACAACAAAAATTAATACATAAAAAGTCAACTCAAACATAATCAAATAGATTTTTTAAGTGAAGAGGCCTGTATGCTAACCAAATATGAAGTATTCCAACTGTTGAATCTGTTGTACGTAGGAACAGAAACAACCGGGCAGCAACATGTTGCAAGAAGCAAAGAATAGACCCGATTTGTGTATGTGCAACTTCAACAGCCACTGCAACTTCAACAGCAACTGCTATTTAACTGCGCCCCCTGCAACACACACAGATATTACAAAAACAACTAATTTCGTTGGATTTTGATGCATGCAATGAAAGTGAGTTAAAATAGCCTCTGAGATTGGGTAATGAGTGTTGTACTTTTTAAAATGTCAGCGATATGAAATTGCTATGAAAAGAATGGGTAGAAAGAGTGAAAAATTCAACTAAAAATTAAACAAAAGGCAAAGCAAAAGAAGAAAGATTATCCTCGGCAAGCCGTGACTTTTGTTCCCTTGCAGAGTATAAATTTCTGAATGAACGTGTATAATAAGACAGCTAAATGATACAAGTAATTATATTTTAAGGAAATTCTTTGTGGATTAATAAAGTAATTATTATTATGGGAGACCCCTTCAATGTCTACAGCCTCATAATTCAGCCGATTTCTTGAATAAATTCGAGAATCTTTAGTTACTAGGTTATACAAAATACACAATCTGTGATAACATCTCAAGAAAACAAGAGATTTTTTGTTTTTTATAATAATGACTGATTGTTTCGACGACAGCTATTTGGCATAGTGATTTAAACTGACAAATTTCGATATATTTACTGCCTGCAGCAAAAAGACGGAACTGTAACAAGTTTCACTACAATAGCTTTTGAACTGTACAAAAACAGACGGACATATTCTGGACAAAATTAAAATACCTTCTGCAAGGGTACAAACAACTTGTAAGTGTGAGTGTAAATGTTGTGTGTGTGAATTTGTTTACAATTGTTACATTTGTGTTGTGAATTGTTCTTTTTAGAGAAATAGAAAGACTCTATGGGGCCGCATTTGGATTCTGAGCTGAGGCTGAGGCGAAGGCGTTTGCTGGTGCACCAGCTGCCACTGCAGCCAGATCCAAGAGTTGAAAATGCTTTTGATCCGCTACCGCAGCAGCCAAAGACTCCAATAGGCTGGCATGAACAGCCGCTGACGGCTGATCTCCACCAAGCAACAGTTGTTGTTGTTGTTGCTGTTGTTCAGGCGATAGCGATGATCGTCGCTGTGCTTGCTGCTCGGGCGAATCTTTTGGTAGAGTCGATGGATGGATGGAGTCGAAGAAGCACACAGGGAAGAGAAGAGAACAGCATATACATATATATTTAAATATATATATTGAAAGATAGAGAAAAAGTCAAAGAGAGAGAAAAAGGGAAGAAAGAGCAAAGAAATTTTCAAGTTACTACAAAATCGTATTTATTTTCTTTTGGGACAGAAACAGAAGGCCTTTTGTTTTTGTTTTTTGGTGAAAACTGATTAGTTAACTACAAATTTATTAAAAATAATTCTTTGTTTATGCGAGAGTACATTGTATAATGGTGCTTTGACAAAATTAATAAAAACAATTACAGTAAAGGACAAATAATTTAAATTGAACATAAGAAATCAAATAAAATAAACGAATGCACCCAACAACAGCATTATTATTAAATGACCACCATATGGAGAATTTCACGGCCGATCCGTGTTAACATTTTTACTGTAAGAGATAATACAGTTCAAATTTTATAGCTTATAAACCCAAGCCGGGACAACCTACCGTCTCCGAACAGAAACAACGCGCGTATATAGTTGCTCTGGACGATTTGTGCTTTTGAATAGAGCTATAAGAAATGTTTTTTAAAAAATATAATATGGTGTTGTAGTTTCAGATGAGTGCTGACTCTAATTGATGCTTTCTCCTAAACGAATGCTAAATTCAATTTAAGCAAAAGCGAGATTTTACTGTCGAAGATACACCTCAAGTTTAAAACGTTCTCAAGCTGAACCAATGCAATCAAATGAAAAAGAACTAAGCAAGGAAATAAGCCACAAAATAATTCGAAATTATAGCCTTTTTTGATGTTGTTGTTGTTGTGTAAGGTATACATATGAATGAGTGTGTGTGGGTGTGTGGGTGTGTGTGTGTGCATATGGATATTGATTATGCCTTATATGTGTGCTATTTTTTAACCTATTCAGCGATTTATATAAATATATATATATATTCAACAACATTCAACTGTTGCCCTGTTGTTGCTTTGTGCTTCATTCTACAAAAATGGATCCAACGTACCAGTTTTTTGCGGCTGTTGCGATGAGGGATAGGCACGTTGTGCGGCTGCAGTGCCGTTGGATGTGGACGTGGCAGCTGCTTGTTTAGCTGGAGGACGCCGCTTGGCCAGCGGCATATCATCATCCGAATCACTTAGCGTAAGATCAACCTGTAAGCAGTTGAATTATACTCTTTTCTGTGCTTAATCTTTACTTTATTTAGCACTTACTGTTTCACTGTTGGACGTTGAGGTTGGTTGATCCTCAGGCGCTGGCGATAAATCAGACTTCATCGGCTTTGTGTCATCGATCAGTTCTAAACAAATGGAAAACGCAGTTGGTAAATTAGTTGCTTTAACAAATATTTATTAATTTGTTTTGGCTACGCACCGACATCATCCGAAATGACCTCAACTTTAGATGGTTTTGATGGTGTATCCAGTATCTGGGTCTCACTGCGTAGTCCCGGTGTGCTCCATGAACCATCTTGATGCAGTTGAATCTCAGTGTCATCGCTTTTCAGCAGAGTTGAGCCTAATACCTCTTGGAAATAGCTAAAAAAAATTTATAAATTAATAGTTTAGCAATATATATCATGGGATTTGTTGTCATTGGAACATACCCATCGATAACCAAATTATCGTAGATGGCGGGTTTATCGCAGACTGGACAATTCCAGGTGGGTTTGCGTTCATTCATTTGCAGGTAGAGACTGGCATCAAAGCACTGTAGATGCGAGCAGGTTGAAGCGCGACACGGCAGCGACATTTTCATTTTGCCAAGTGGACAATTAAGCGACACCTTCAACATGGTTGTGGCTATCTCGCAGTCTGCATCCTCCGTCAGCTTCTCCTTGACTATATAAGTTACATTAATTATTATAAATTGTCTTAGGTATATTAAGGAATTAATTACTTAGAGCACGCGTATAATCCGCAGGCTTAACGCCCTTTGTCTTCATTCGATGCAGCAGCTGTGCGGATGTAAGTTTCTTCACCAAATATACGGCCAGACAGTAGCTGCGAGTGTAGTCCGGACACCATTGCACCATTATAGTGTTCGTCACTGTGGGCGACAGTTTCACATTTGACGTAACGTTCACCGGACGTGGCGGACGTTTTGGCTCCACATTTGGCCGATTTGTAGGAATGACGTTCTACAAGATACAAGATACATTTAATAAATGCAAATACAAATGGAATTTGATAGGTATTAGGGTGCATAAAAACTTGAAAAATATTAACCCAAATTGTTAATTTAAAGTCTTTTCTAAAATGTTTTCACTCAGAAAACACAGTTCTAAAATCAATTCCCCTTTTTGAGTTAAAATATGTAATTCTTTGAAATTTTTTAGCATGTCTTTAGTGTTTTAAGTCCGATTCTGACAATATTGGTATCAAAACTCTTGTTGAAATAACATAGTATCAAAGAACCGCTATTTCTTAAAACATGATTTTTTGGATTTGGTATGAAAACAACTCAGAATTGAAAGTAGTTTACGAATTTGGGCTACAATTTTATGTAAAAAATATCGCTGCAGGCTAATAAATAAACTTACAGGTAGCTGGCATAACTTGTTGTTAACTTTGACATTAACATTGGGCGGAAAGCAATCCTCCTGGTCGCAGGACGTTTCCACGAGACAGAAACGCAATTGCACCTGAATGGCGTGCTCGATTTTGGAACTGTTGCGTATGTCACGATTGGTGGCAATTTCCGTAGCCTGCTGTGGCGTCAATGTAAAGTAAAAAGGCACCTCCTGCACCCGCTGTGTGTTCCTGGGCACCAGCGTCGATGGCTTTATCAGTGTGCCCAAAACATCATAGAACGCCAGCTTTTTCAGGCGTACATCCGGATGTATGGGCATCTGGCTGTTCATGCTGTGCGTGTGCAGGAACGGCACCATGTTGCCCTGACCACCGCCAGGGCCCACCTGCATCAGGGCAGGATTACCGCCACCACCGACACCTCCACCAGGTGGCACTTGGGCCGGATTGCCGGCACCAACGCCAACGAGACTCGCATTATTTGGCTGCACACTGGGCAGCTGCATGTGCGAGTACATTCTGGTTGGATCTATGTACTGCAGGGTGGTGCTTTGTTCTTGTACGGATTGGGCGTAAACTTCTTGAACTTTGGGCGCAAGCAGCTCCAGATTTGATTTGAGCAACGATAGGATGCGACTCTGCAGATCGGTTTTTCGTCCAGCGAAGGAAATGTTCAGAAACGATAAGATTTTTTGCAGCTCTACGACGCGTAGCATCTGCACCATCTGCTCACATTCCTATAAACAAACATATATATTTTAGTGAGGAACTCAGTTAAGCTAATGTTACGGCGGATTCAAAGGCGGAGGCTGATAAAATAACTGTTTCAAAAAGCGGCACATACACATAAGCACACACAAACACATAGACAACACACACACACATAAACAACACACACTTACATACATTGTTATATACATGCAGCAGCAGCAGACAATGACAATTGTGTATGCATTACCATGTGAGTCTGTATGTCTGTATGTATGCATGTATATACCAAATCGTACATACAACATTAATACATGTGTAGTGAAAATAATGTGTTTCTAACATTGCTAACAAACTTTAAACATTAAATTAAAACCGGCTGTAAGCATACACACATATGTATATACTTTGCAAAAAAGGCAAGACACCGACAAAGATATATATACCGACCGCGCACAGTGGACACAAAAATTGCATGTCCCAAATTTTTGTATATATTACCTTGAACGACACTGGCAAAACTACTGGCGTTTGTAGCAGTTGACATTATATTAACTAATTCAAATTGCTTGCTATTAATAATACTATGTTTACTATGCTCAACTTTAATTATCATGTATTGATATTCAACTAAAATGCTAGTTTAATTTCCCCGCATTTATCTTTTTAATCGCACTAAATTTTGTTTTGTCGGAGGAAATATGGCGGATGATAGTGTTGTGTAAAGCATTTATTTGTCTTTGCCCAAAATGTTCGCTTATATTGGCAATAGATGGCGCTCATAACGTGGCTTGTCTGCGGTCACATTGTTTTTACTTATCAATTGTTTTTTTTTGTTTGGTTTTTTTATTTATAATAAATATTAATGTTTTTGAAACATACATGTACTAACAGAAACATTGTGTAAAAGACTCACCTTATATTTAGTCAGATCAAATGTGTTAACTGCTGTTGGCGCTGAAGATGTTGATTGTGTGGTAGAAGCGGCATTTTCCGCCTGAGTTTGTGAGCGGGTTTTTCGCATTACAACTTTTGTTATTTGTTTATTCCAGCACAAAACCGCGGTTTTTAATAACGATTACACTAGACTTGCAATGCACTTGAACACAAACTCTTGGCATGTTAAAATAATAAAAATTACACGAACAAAATTGTCATAGCGTAGCGTCTGACTTTATGAGTAGGGCTGCAAAAGCATCAATGGTAACATCGATACTATCGATGTTCTCAAAATTGCTTGATATATCGATGTTTTAGTTTAAGCATCGATGTTTCTTTGCATGGTGAAACTTCAGACCGCGAGTAATTCTTTCAAAGAAATTGTTTATTTTGTAGCATAAATTCATATATTAATTCCATACTAAGGGTTAGTTTTTGTGGTTTAAGGTTAGTTTAAATATAAGAAATAAATGTTACAAACTAACGTAAGACCTTCGGTTAAAATCGATTTTATATTTTATTTAAAATATCGAAAACATCGATGTTTCTAAATATCGACGTTTTTGCAGCCCTGTTTATGAGTGATTTATGTGGAAGATTGCCACCCGATAATAGAGCTGCCACCCTTCAAAGTTTCCTGATCTGGTTTGATTTTTTGTAATAAAAGAAAACAAGTACATATCCGAAAATTGGCTGTTTTCCCTTTTTGTACTTAATTTCGATTTTATTTTCTAGAATTTTTAAAATTTTTGCAGATTTTTTTTTTAGAATTTTTTTGTTTGTTCTTTTTTTTTTTGTTAATTAATTTTTCTAACTTCTCTTCCCGAAGGCTGAAAAAAATAATATAGTCTCTTGCTTTGGTTTTCTCTCATTTATTTTTCATGCATTTCAAATTGTATTTGAACTATTTAAATGTACATTATTGTGTTTAGAATTTATAAATATTTGTGTGTTTCAACGCGTTATATAAATATTTTCTTAAATTGTGCTTAAATATTTGCCTTAAGTGTTAGATTTAAGAAATATTACTGTTGTTGTTCTTTGCCGACCACAAAATTGAGTACAATAATTAATAATTGTTAAAATTTCAAATATATTCTAGTACTACCTTAAAAAAGTTTGCATATTTCATTCGAGTTTAAACTATTTTCTCTGATTGTTATTGTGTTACTGTTTTGTTTTTTAATTTGATTTTTTATTGTTCGCATAAAATGTTAAAAATTAGTTTTAACTATTTGAGAACTTCGGTGAGTTGTACAATATTTGAAAAAATGTGCAACAATATTAAAATGCCTAATCAAAATTACATGCTTTGTGCGTGAAAATTGTTTTAGTTTAATTTATTTATTTATGTTTTTGGTGTGTGCCAACGAATGTTCTTTTGTTTTTTTTTTTTTTTTTGTGTAAAGTTGCAATTAGAAATTATAAGTACAATACGTAAAATACATTCATTTAATATATTTAGCGATATCACCACGATTTGTTGTTATTGTGCTCTTAAAAATCATGTAACAGAAAAGTTTTATATGCTAAATTATTAAATATATATATAGATATAAATATACATATATATATACTCATATATTTATAAATATAAATGTATGTATATATGTTATGTATGTATATTTAATTAATTATACGTTTATCGTAAATGCAGTAAAAATACGCTTGCGTCTAAAAAATACATTCCCGTTTAATCATTTCTGTTCATCTGGTTCACATTTCTTGTAAATGTGTGGGTGTGTGAGTGTTGCTTTTCCATGTTGCATCTACTAATACAACAATCAACAATCAAGTCTAATTCGGAATCGTTGCTCTGAGGTGGAAACTACATATGATGTCGATCTGTGGTCAATAGGTTATTCTAACTGTGAGTGTGCTCAATTAGGCAACTGGCGGTGCTTGGACAGCTTGGACTGGGGATCAATACTTGGTATAAATGCAGTGTATCTTTAATGATCCCACATGGCTTACAAGGTGCAATATTCCGTCAGAATGGGTATCGATTTCAGCAGCTCATTAATATTATGCTGCTCCAGATGCGACACAAGTTTCTCGGATGTTTTTAACAGATTCACACAGTTCTGCAAGTTCTCGACAATCTCTTTCGTCATGCTATCCGATGACTTGGTAATTAACTCAGCCAGCTTAGCGCCCACATTGCACTGGATTAATTGATCCTGCAAACGTTGCGCCTGCTCCACTTCGCCGGCCTTGGACAAATACACCACCGAGAGTATGCAGAGGGCAATCAAGGCTTCATTTTGCATCACCAGATGCTGTGCCGTCAGCATGCTGACCATCGCCTCCACAGTGCCATCATTGGCCAGAAATTCACTGAGACTGCTGCGATCATAGTCCTGGTTAAGTGGAATTCTGTCCGCTATTTGTTCAGCTGGTGCGTCGCCTTTGCGGGGCAGCGCATAGGCAATCTTGTTGAGATACGCATGTTTTATTAGCCAGGCCATTAGGCGCAGGGATTCACCAGTGACGCCCGCATAGTCCGACGATTTGCTCCAGTGCACCAGCTGCTCAATGAGTGTTTTATTCTTTAGCAGCTCCAGCGCTAGTTTCTCTGCAAAGCAAAGCAAATCAATAATAATTTAAGGTGAATTGCAAGGCAAACTGCATTTTGGACTTACCCTGTCCATCTACGGTCATGCGTAGTGTGCCTAGCAGCTTGAAGACAACCGGCGGCTGATGGATTTCCAGCATTGGCAGTATGGTTTGCACCAGACCCGCCTGTATGACCGCATTCTTGTTCGGCTTGGGTATGACCAGATTGCGTAGTGCACTCAACAGCGCATGCTGCAGACGCACATCATCTTTGACGCCATTATTCTTGGCCAGCACCTGGAGCAGCTTGTTCATCGTCTGTTGCTCCACAAAGTAAATGCAGTGACTGTCGGTGCGCGCAAAGTTACCCAAGGCCAGCACACCTGTGGTCAACAGATCCATATCCGTTGAGTCCAACCAATCGACCATGTTCTTCAATAACGGCGTTGTATATAAATAATGCATGGACTCATCTGCAAAGAAGACGAAACGAAGGATTACTTTTAAACAGCGAACCGATTGAAATTGGTAACCTTAACTAAGACCCCAACCGAATCAGAATTTAATTATAAATATGTAACGCTGCTACAGAAAATGGCAACAGCATTTTTTTTTATTTTTCCTTATTTTCCTTAGATGACTTTTTTGAAAGTCATCCCATTTTAACGGTCGATTATTCATCAGCACTGTATAGAATGTTATACTCACTTTGGCACTGTAAAACTCACATTGGCACTGTTAACATAACAGAGTTCTGTTAACCCATAACAGAGTTCTGTTAACTGACCACCCACGCAGCATATAAAAGGCGGCCCGTTCGCGGTAGGCAGGCAGTTAGTGTTCGGCGCTTGCGGAGGAAGGATCAACGGGTGACAAGTGAAAAGTGATCAAGTGACAAGAAGTAGTAATTAGAACCTAGTAAATAAGTACCTAGTATAAGAACCTAGTAAATAAGTACCTAGTAAATAGGTACCTAGTAAATAAGCTTTCTACTAAGACCAGTCCTTTCTTGGTGTGGAACTAGTGATCTTGTCATTGTAGTGGACGGGATCGCATTCCTCTCTCTAAGTGTGTGTGTGAGTGAAACTTCTTTGAGTCTGAGCCGGAATTGTATTCCTCTCAACCAATTGTTTATGAACATAAGCCGGAATTATATTTCTCTCACCAACTTCTCTGAGTCTGAGCAGGAATTGTATTCCTCTCACCAACTTCTCTGAATCTGAGCCGGTATTGTATTCCTCTCAACAACTTCTCTGAATCTCAGCCGGTATATTATTCCTCTCAACCAATCGTCTCTGAATCTGAAACGGAATTGTATTCCTCATACCAACTTCTCTGAATCTGAGCTGGAATTGTATTCCTCTCAACCAATTGTCTCTGAGCATAAACGGAAATTATATTCCTCATACCAACTTCTCTGAATCTGAGCTGGAATTGTATTCCTCTCACCAACTTCTCTGAATCTGAGCCGGATCACGCCAATACTCTAAGCTTGATGACATCACGGACCAACCCCGAGTCTCGAACGTAGCTGTTACTTACTTTCAGGGAATCGTTGTATCTATATTTATTTCTTAGAATAAGCCAAAATTTATTGAAATAAAGATTAATTAAGTTGTTATGATCTACCGACGCTATCATTCTTGGGGAAAAGAGAACTTTTCTCTTACAGCAACCACACTGAACAATAATTTTGTAACCCTGGACACGGCGAGCAACTTAGCATTAGAAGCAGATTGTTACAAAAAGAAAAAACTAAAGCTCAGGTAGAGACACACTTACCGCCCGTCAGGATGAGGACAATGAGTTCACAGGCCAATTTCATGAGAGCACGTGCCTCGTTGGTACTCGCCAGTGTCTTGTACTTCTCCAGCAGATTGTAGATGGTCTCACAGAGTCCGTCCTTGGCCAGCAGCAGTTTGACCTCATCACTCTCGGCCTGATAATGCAACAGCTCCAGGCACATCTCGGCTAGATCCGGATTTGTGGAGGCAGCCAAAATGCGTGACAATTGTATATTCAACTGTGACTCAAAGTTCAGATCGGCCACATTCTCGGTGAGTATGCTGAGCAGTGGCAATGTGTTCAATAAGAGATCCTCATGCTGCTCCACATTGCTGGCACCAGTGTCTATAATCCGCTGCAGCTTCTGCATAATGCCCAGCTCCATGGCACGCTTGGCCAATCCCTCGCCACCCAGCAGATAATTGGAGAGCAGACCGCCACGGACCTTAATGAACTGCGGAGCATTGCTCACATCCTCAATGCTGGCAATGTCGAGCAGTTGCAACAGCACAGCATCGCCCTTCAGCTCCAATATGAGATCACGCGCCTCATCGTTCAGGTAGCAAATGTTGCCCAATGCCCGGCAAATCTGTATGGGCAGCTCCATGCTGCCATCATCCGTCGGCACATGACGCAGGCACTCGAGAAAGGCGGCGATTATTTCGCGTTTGGTGAACTTCTTGCGCTGCACCTCCGATTTGGTGATCTCGGCAATGCACTTGGCCGCCTCCTTGCGCACATTCGTGTCCTCGCACTGTGTCAGTCGCAGAAAGCATTCGGCCAGTTCATGTTTGTCAAACAATTTTGGATCCTTTGTGGCCGATATCTCGCATAGCAGCGTCGTCGTATTGCTTGGACTGACAGTTGTTGTCTTCAGCTGCTCGATGAGCTCGTCGATTTCAGCTGAAAGCACATAAAGAGAGCGGAAAACAATCCATTAAACATTGAAATTGTAAGCTGTAACTACTTATTGTAATGAGTTTCGTCTATTTTTGGCCCATTATCTGGGCCAAGTCAAGCGGCGCAATGACACGCAAGGCACAAAACGAGTGAGGGGAGCGGGGGCAATAACTTGGAGCATATCCTGGCCATTGTTTGCCCTGTAAATTTATTGCTGACAATTCCGGTTACTTTGAGAATCATCCTGCGTGCGTTGAACCCACAGCAATCAACAGAAAACCCCAACCCAAAAAAAAGGAGAAAAAAACATTCTAATCCCATTTATTTGCAAATTGTCAGTCAACGCAATTTACTTAAAAATTATGTGCAAATGCTTTAAGCGTGCCCCACATTAAATGCTCATTTTGTGCACGGTCAGGACTTAAGGACTTGAAGAGGAGCAGGAGGAGAATCCTTGCCTCAGGCAACAGTCGGACAGTCAATTTGCATAAATTCGCGCAGCTGGCAATTTACAAATGCAAAAAAATAAAAAACAATGTCACAGTGGAAGAAAACAAAGTGAAAACAAATTAACGAATATGAAATACGCTTCAAAATCGATGAAGTTTTGAGGGAATTATGAAAGTTTGTGTGTGTATTGGATAGTAAATGACTTAAAATCGAAAAAATATCAACTATTCTAGATGATAAAATTTTAAATGCAGAATCAATTTAGAGGCCAAACCATCATCAAAATGACATTCCGCTTGAATATCGGTTGATTTTTGATAAAGTTATGAGAGATCAAAGTTTTTGAAAAAATGTCAAGGGGTAGATATGGAAAATTGGATTATAGATGGCTTAGCATCGAAAAATTATCAAATTTTCTAGATGATAAAAATTTAAATGCAGAATCAATTAAGAGGCCAAATCATCACCAAAATGACATTCCACTTGAAAATCGGTTCAGTTTTCATCAAGTTATGACAGTTTAAAGTTGGTCAGACTTCGGAGATAGTCACTTTACAAGTCAAATTTTTGTCCGGTTGGCCATGATTTTTTACAGGAAAACGAAAGGTCTTAGAATTAAGTTTAAAGTGTTGTTTTATACTAATTACTTTTAATTATGTTTTGATAAAACAAGAAACTCCAGATATATTTCTAGTTTTTCAGCATTTCCAGTTAGTTTAATATGTAGTATTAAGAGGTTTTACCATTGTGTGAACAGTCTTTAGTCTTTAGTCCTGAGCTCTTTAGGGCATAAACAGAAAAAGCAAACACATGGCTAAGACCCCTCCTAATGCCATTCTGATAAGCTTTTCAACTGCGATGCGAGAAGAAGCGAGACGAGACGAAGGACAAGGACCCAGACTCGAACCCGAACCCGAACCGGAGCCAAGTTAAAAAGTGGCAAATGGCAACTGGAAACAACAACAAAAACAAACTATATAAAAACAACAACAACAACAACTTGCACATTCATTGAGTCAAGTTTGTGGAGCACAAATAATGAATAAAAGTTGAGTCCAAATATGGGAAATGGGTAAAAAAGGAGAAACCCTTCAACAGCACCTGAAATGTCAGTACACTGTATAGTGAAGTTGCTGCAACACACATTGAAATGCTGTTTATATAGAAATTGTTGCATTTGTCGCAGACTCAATTGAAATTGAAATTGGACAGTTGCAGTTGCTGTTGCAACAATAATAACGATGTTGCACCAGGCAACATCAACACCGTCAAGTATTTGAGTGAGTGAGTGAGTGACAGACATGGCCAGATGCAGTGGCACTTCCGCCTGGCTACAACACACATTTCGTTCCGCGCCATTCGTCCGCTTGTTCCGCCTGCCTCCTTGCCACCTTGCCACACCTGCCACACCTGCCACGTGACTCCTTTTATGCGATTCGAATGCTGTCGTTGTTCCTCGTTCCTTTTGCGTGCTTTGGAATTTTGTTTGGATTTTGTTGTAACTGGTACTCGTTGGTATTCAGAGTATGACTCCATTGCCTCCTCCATGCAATGTGGCAAGTTCGTTAGCTTTTCACCTGACTCTCCTCTCTTTTATTATCCTGCTCTCTCTCTCTCTCTTTCTCTATCCTTTCTGCAGGAATTTGTGACTGAAATTGTGGGCCATATTTCCTTTATTTGGTCTCTTTTATTGTAGGTTTTGTTGCTGTGTTGTGAGCGTGTTTGTTGTTCAACCGTTGTTGCATATTGGTTTCATGTGCAATTTGCGCTGTTGGCAACCCAAAACTGGGTTAAATGCTAAACTGGCACATGGCAAATTCATTGTTAAATTACAAATAGTTTTTATTTCTTTTTTGGCATAAGAATCCTTAGAATATTCTGAAATCATTTCGTAATCTCGAAATGTTTACGGAAATTTGTAAATGCCTGTAGAATGTAATAGTCATAAGATTGGAATTTAATAATAATACTTAGAATACTACATTAAAAACTACATTTCAGATCGTTATTGCTGAAGATCTATTAAAATTATGTGAACAAATTTAATGACTGTTCTTTGGCATTTCTTATTATAAATAATTTTTTAGGAAATAGGATCCTAAAATCTCTCCATTACAATTTAAATAAATATACTTAATATCTGTATGTTAATAAAAACAACTTGTCAGTTACTTAGGGATCTTTGCAGATCATTTATCTGTGAGATCGTTACATAAATTTATTTATGCAATAAATGCTTATACATTCATTGTCATTTCTCTTAATATTAGCATAGTATATAAATATATATATTGCTTTTTTTTTGGTTAATACGTAAAATTTGGTCGTTCAGTTTTATTCCCAGGGCTCATTGGAATCGGAGTTGTTATCCAAGAGCAGCGGCTTGTACTTGACATGATCCAACTTGACGAGGGCGTGGCATGCGGGCGTTGGCATCCTTAAGGCGTGATCCCGTAAATTGCGATTGTTGCCATTGCGAGCACGTTGCAGCAACTTGTCGCCTGCAAAATGCAATGCAACTCTATGAATGTCAGGTATACAAATATATAGATACACAGTAGGGTGCGTCGATTCGTGTGGATATAAAAATGTAAATGGTTACTCAAATTTCGTAAGCTACGTTGAATTCTAAGATGTTTTCACCTGGAATCTTAAGTGTTTTTAGTCCATTTCCGTCGAGATTGTTATCAAAACCTTTCACTATGTAATGTATACTTTCGGGTGTTTGAATTGCCTTAATTTTTAATGAATTTGGTTAGCTATTACTACCGTTCTACTTGTCCGATCTTGCTGCGTTTAAGTGAGATAATAAATAATATAAATAGATAACGTATTATCGTAAAAACATCTTAGAATTGATCGTAGGATTATAATTTTTGGTGAAAATACAAATCGATGCACCCTAATACACGAAACTCACGCAGTTTGCGCTCCTGCTTGCAGTTGTGCTTCAGATCCGTCAGATAGATCTCCTCAATCTCCTCCTCCAGGCGCTGCAATTGCTTTGGCGTTTGGCTGCTCGCAAACTCCGGCGTCACAAAGTAGGGCACATGATTGATGCGACTCATGAGTCGGACGCTGTGGGTGCTGCCAGACGAAACGAGACTGTGACTTTGGGTGCGACTGCATGTGGCATGTGGCACTCACCTGGTGGGCGTGAAACTAAAGTTCGGCGCTGTGGCCATATAATGCAGCGTTATGATTATGAACACCAGCGAGGCAACGAGGCCAATGACCAACTGTTCGGTCTGATAGAGCGACTGGGATTGCGGCACTCGCTGATTGGCTGGCTGATAGGAACGCCGACGCTGCTGACTGTATTCCATATCAAGATACTCTTCCTCCTCCTCCTCCATCTGCTCCGCCTGTTCATCCACTCTGTAATTGGCATAGAGACTGGTCTTTGAGCCAAAACAATCGCCAATTGCCGTCAGCATATTGTAATCGATGCGCTTCTGATTGTCCGTCAAAGTGTCCGCTGCCTCATTGATCCGGCGGAAGGCCTCCTCGGCACCCGGAGCCCGATTCTTGTCCGGATGCAGACGCAGCGCCAATCGCTTATACGCACGCTTCACCTCCGAGTATGTGGCATGATGTGAGATGCGCAACACCTCATAATGACTCCGGCAACGTAGCACCTTCTGCACCACGTCCAGCATCTCGATGCTAAAGCTGTGGGGCAATGCATTCGATTTGTGCGTCGGTCCAATCATCTGATCCGGCGACTTGCACTTCAAGCGCAGCCTCACAATGATGTTCTTCAGCTCCAGCAAGCCCATGATCTCTTCGTGCTTGCTCTCGGAGTTCTGGCTGCTGGCCAAGCCTTTGTTGATCAGTCCCATGGCCAGCTCATAGTTGCCCAGGCTCAACTCATTGGTAATGCCCCGAAGGTTCCCAGACAATCCCAGGCATTTCCTCTGGATTTGGACCTGACCCTGGGCCATGTCGTCTCCGGCAGCAGAGCTCTCAATGTTTTCCTGTTCTTCGGCAGCTTGCGTAAGCAAAAATGTGGACTTGATATACATGTGTACTTAGGATCAACTGAAGCTAACTTTAAACATATAATTTGGGCAAGTTAGCACGGAACTTAATCACGGCGTTCAATTCGAATTTTATCAACACTTTATTCAGTTGTTGACAAATTGTTTAATATGAGTTTAACATAAAATACAGGGACCGAAAATAAAAGTTATGTAGCCAGATCGTAACTACATTTATCTATATGAAGTCCTATTAAATTTATCATTATTTAAGTTAATACTTATTGCTTGTCTTTTTATTTAAAACGTGTTACAGTTTCGATTCCTTTTTAAAAATGAATATTTTAAGATAAATCTTGACAATTTAGAAAACTTTGCTTAAAGTTTAAAGTAAGTAATTATAATACTGCTAAAATCTGTCCATATTCATCAATGTGTTAAGAACTTCATTTTTAAATCAATTGCACTGTTTTAGGATACTTCATACGTTTAGATCCTCAAAGTGTGCAATGTTTTTATTTCAGCAAAAAAAAAAGTAATTTTCATCAAAAATTTGACCTGCATAAGCTATAGCAATTTCATAAAGTGAGTGCTTGACCCGAAAATAGGTAAGAACGTACTTCTGAAACAAAGGAGAAGGACGATTGCGAATTCCCTAAACAAACTGACGACTGACAGCTCTCGAATCCCAAAAGTATGCTTCAAACTTTGCAAAACAAATGGTGAAAAACACTGCCAAAAATGAATGTCCTTGTCTGTAACTCAAAACTTGAGTTAATTGAAATTAATTTCTATGCCAATTTGAGTAGGGACCAAACTCAATTAAAACGTCACTCCCATCTATTCCCTCCCCAAGTCAAGGCCATTAAGAGCAGACCAAAATCTTATTAGCAGTAAAGCAAAATAAGTTGAAGGGGAATGAAAGGCAAAATAAGAAAAATCACAAGTCGGAAAAGCAGAGGCAAATAAATTCGTTTTGGGCTGTGAAGGAAGTATAAAGTGGAGTTGGTAAAACTACCAAAAACTGTAGGCTAATCTGGCTAAGGCTGCGTGAAACGAATGAAAAGCCCGAAAATAATAATAATAACAATAAAGAAAAAGGCAGCACAGAGTAAAATTTGAGCGCAGGGTGTTTTTTTTTTTTTGTAAGCGATATGCCTTATCAGTTGGCAAATGCAGGGGTGTTGGTGGCGGGGGAGGAGGAGGGTTGTAAGCTGTTGAAGTGTCGGAGGAAGCGAGACACAAAGGACCAATTAAAATCTAAAGTGAGTTTGGGGCGCAGCTGCGTCTGCCTTAAATGTGCGCTGGCACGTACAAACTTGTGTTTGTTGATGTTGATGTTGTTCGTGTTGTTGTTGTTGTTGCTGTCACTTCTGTTGTTGTTTTTGTTAACCAAGGGGGTTGCTTGTTAGTAATGCCGGTAAAGCTGGCACCTCATGTGCACCGCACAGGGGCATATTCATTTATTAATGGGGGGTCGTCAGTTGGGTGGTTGCTGAAAGGTGGTTGTCAGTTAATGGATCCAAATGCGAATAAAGAGGAATGGGATTCTGAGTGGAATATAACAATATATTCTAAGAAAGATTTGTCTAATTCAAAGTAACCATGTTATGATCAAGATCAATGTGTATTTATCTAGGTAGTTGAAGTGTTAAAAGTGAGAGAGATAGCAAACATTTTATGTTCTGCATTCCATGATACAATTATATAAGGTAGCGACAGCAGCAGATTTCGCTACCTTATATTGTTGTATCGTGCTGCATTCTTCGTTTGATTTTGGTTTCTGTGTCAGAAAAAGAAAACAAACTAGAAAAAATAAGCTACCGCTCTTGACCAAGTTATGTTAACAATAAAATTATGAAATCGACGACGTTTGCTTTTCAACTGAGAGCAACAGTGTTGAACAAGTCACCTCATTATAAAGATCAATTGACAAGTGTTGCCAACTCTTTGTGTTCAGCGACTGCAGAGCAAAACATTACCAGCAACAACAACAACAACAAATGGTAAAGCGCGTAAATATTGATTTTTCACACATGACTCCCCCGACGATGCAAAGGCGGCTGCAGCTGCAACAGCAGCAACAACAACAAGAACAAGAACAACCGTCTGCCTGCCACTTTCCACTCCACAACATTTGTAGCCGGCAGCAAAACAGAAGACAGAAAACTTCAAGCACCTGGTTGGGGGTGGGGGTTGAGGGGAGAAGGGAGGGAGGCGGGGTAAGCAAGTATCTGTAATGCATTCAGTGCAGTTCGTAAAATATTAAGGCGCACATAAAATGTACACATTACTCGTACATACTTTAGTTGCCACATTTGATTACACACACACACACAATGACACGCTTGAGTTGCATTTGTTTATACAAAGCAAAAAAAACAAAACGTGTGCAACTAAAACGTTTTTAGATCTGCTTGCAAACTGTTTTCTTCTGCTTCAGTTGCTGCGATGCGTGAGCAACGCATGCATTAAATTTAAGTATAATTTTATTACTTATTTCTTAGCTATTTATTACTCACTCGCCATGTTGTTGTTGTAATTCCTCTGTTTGCTCTTCTTCTTCGTTTGTTTAGCCGCCTTTTGTCTTGCGTTGTTTATTCCAATAACCGACGCTATAAAACACTTATTGGGAGGCACAAGATTATCTTTAACTCAAAAAGATGCACCTTTCTGTTTACACTTTAAGCAATGCAATGTGAATTAATCAAAATACTGAACACATTTCATAACATTTGCATGTTTTAAACTTGCAATGCGCGATACACCCGCGTTTAAGCACAAAAATATATCAGTAGATATTGCGGTTTCTCGATATGTTATTTTTAATTATATATATATTATAAGGCGCTTTTTCCTTTGTAATTTTTGTTATTTTCCGACAAACTCTTTCCGCGAACTGTAAACTCGACTGCAAACTGAGTTGCTACTCACTCACTGTATTGCCACCTGGCAGAAAAACAGTTGCCGTTTATTTGGACGTTGCCAGACGTAGAAAACTGGACTATCGATATCTCTAATTTGATTGGGCCCGCATATCGATAGATAAATACAGCTGTCAGCTGTTTTCCGCATATGAACGAAAGATACTGCTATACAACTTCTGAGCAGAGATGCTAAAACACGCTTAAAAAAACTTAAGCGGCCAAATTTAATTCTTTTTTTTAATAATTAGGCAAAAAATTAAATATTTAATTTTAATTTTTAAATAAAAATTATTTAAAGTATAAGTGATTTATTTAATATATGCTGGGAGCTCGATTAATTAAATCTAAAAGTTAGACAACATTCCAACTAAAAGTTTCATAACTTTAGCTTTAAAATTTTAGCACTTTTCGGAAATTGATCACAAAATGGTCTTAAGCCCTAAACCAAGCCTGCCAGCCCGTTTTTTTGCGACATGACTACTAAAACAAGTTGACAGCACTGCTACTACTAAACTAACTCAACTAAACTCAAACAAATAAATACAAAGTGCATAAAAGTTACGCTAACTTAAACTTAATTGCTTATTATACTGCCCTGCAAGTTGCTGCTACGTCCCAAGCGAAGAAAAACGAAATTTGTGTGAATCAGGGAGGCCTGACAATACCACGCGATTGGGACATAAAATAATACAGTTTCAGTTTACAAAATTTTCTGCGGCATTTTGACGATTTTTAAGTTGATAAACTACATTTGAATATTGCAAAACTGTCACTAAAAGCTTATAAAATTGGCAAGATAACTAAGCATAACTCAAAGATGCCGCCAGCGTCTGCGGTGAACAATAACAATGCGGCTGTGCAAGCGGCAGCTGCAGAGAGAGCAGAAAAACTGCGAGGGTCACTCAAAGGCTTCATTTTAGCAGACCGACAGCGCAGACAGGAGGGTAAATGAAATGACGTAATTATTAAAGATAAACATTGCAATTCTAAGCTTATTTTCTATTATAGAGTATGAAAGGAGTTGTGAGGAGTTGCGTGTGCGAAAGGAGCGGGAAGCACAAGAGCGTGAGAACAACTTGTCGCTGGAGGATACACGTGGACAGATAACCAGACTGGATGAGCAACTGGCCGATTTGCATCAGAAGAAGCATCAACTGGTGGTGCAGCTCAAGAAGGTGCTAAACGACGACGAGACTCGCAAGAAACTGGCTAAGGAAAATGAATTGCTTGCCCTACAGCAAGCCCAGATGATGCAACATGTGTCCACGGCTCAGGTGTTTTTGCCACCTGTGCGCCTGCAGCACCATCAACTGCCCATGCTACAAAAGGTAAGATATTGAAGTAGTAAATAAAGTAAACAGCACTTAAAATATCTAAAAATTTCATCCGCAGCCGCCACCTGGCAGTCAATCCACGTCTGTGAAACGTGGACGCAGTCCCTCGCCTCCAAGTCAGCAGCAGCAGCATCAGGCTTACTACAAGAGTCCCGCCAGCTATGCGCCACAACAGCAACAACAACAGAGTAAGCCCAGGCCGTTAATATGGCCAGAATGGCCAAAAGAGTCTAAGTCTGAGTCTGACACTGTTTGGATTTGTAGCTTTGATTTGATTAACACCTTCAATTAACTAACTACTAACTTTATACTATGATCTATGATATATGATATATGAGCCACCTTGTCACTCACTAATTTCTAACCATGCACAGACACATAATTTATTTGATTTCATTTCGTTATTTGTTTACGATTGATTCGCAGAACACGATGACTACCGTCGTGGCGCGGACTATGCTAAAATGTCATGGAACAGTAAGAACATTAATCGTTGCCCTTAAGTAGTTAACCTAAATACAACATACACACTTTGTCGCAGCCATCAGAATGGAACTCCTGATCCATCTACTCTCGTTTCTTATAATTTACAGAGCCCACGGCACAGTATCCGAGCACAGGCACACTGTTTTATCAGACCACCGCAGCGGCGCCGACAACACAGCATCAGGCAGACGCACGTCTCCAGTCCATATATAACTACAGTCTGCCGCTGCGACCGGCTTATCATGTGGAGCTCCAAGCTGGTCCAAGTTCCACGGTTAGCAAGGCACCCGGATCACAGTCACCGTCACCTAAAGCGCAGCCGATGCAGGTGCTGCACATCAATCTGGATCAACCGCCCATTTCACAGGCTGATCTGGTGCAGGTTCAGTCCGGCGCCGGCAGTCTATCCGTGCAAACGTCCAAGCCGCAGGTGACCATGGAAAAGCTACCGGATCGCTATCACATTGAGGTCAAACATGATGGTCCACCCCAGGGTCATGTGCCACCGCCACCGCATTTGCTGTCCGAAGGTGTGATCTACAAGCCCCATTTGGGCGAGCTATCGCTGCATCCCAATGTCTTGCAGATTAGCACCAGTGCAGCACAGGTAAGTACTAATCTATATACTACTCGAAATACCCCTTTAAAATCTTTTATTTTGCAGAATCCCAAGTCAACTGGCAGCATTACACAAGGCTATGCGCCAGGACGCGGAGCTAGTGCCTATGATCAGCAATTGGCCAGGCAACAATTGTCCATGTTGCCCGGACAACCGGGCTCTGGTTCCGGCTCCGGGCAGCCGCCTCATGGCCAACAGCTGCAGTACTCGCGACGCTTATATTAATTCCGTTTACATTAAGATACATTTGTATCTCAGCTAAGCTCACACGTAATTTTACGATTTTAACCGGACATGATTTTTGATTTTTGACTACGCTGCTTTGCAGCAGCACAGAATAAAATGCACACAACTATGGCGTCCCTATTTTCCAATCAATTATGTTTCATTTACATTACATATCAAATCAAATGTACAGTGGCTACCAGCTCATTCGAACTACTAGTGTTATCTAACATTTTGAACTTGAATTTAACGCACTTGCAGGTAAAAATTTCAAAACGCCGCCTTATCTCACAATAAAATTATCTTAGGTATGTTGTTCCCAAATTTTAAGGTTACACGTCAAACGGTTTGGCCTGTACAATGCTCAGTCAGTCAATTGGATAAAGAGATTTACAAATAAAGACGATTCAACTTAGGCAAGAGAATTTAATTTAATTTGTATATACAAAAAGTGAAAGGAAAACAAAAATGAGTGTTGGGTCAAATGTGCTTTGAGTCACTGTGTGTACGTATAAGGAATGTGTGGCAATAATCCAATATACATATATGTATATGTTCCTATAAATGCACATGTGTAAGTGCATCTGGAGTTGAAAGGTATTCGTGCACACGAAATATCAACGTCCATATGCAGCTTTAATGAAGTGTCATAAAAGGAACCGGTTGTATACGCAGCTTTATTTCTTAGTATGTATGAATGTGGTTCAAAGAAAACTGTAAATACCTGTATATAGTAAATAGGTGTGCGTGTGTGAACGATTGCATGCAGACACGTTTATACATATGCAAATAATTCAGACTTGTTCCGCCTACAATACAGTTAGTACAGAAAATATACAAAATTTCTTTTTTGAAAAAAAAATTTATGATTTGTAAAAATATATATTATGGATTTCTTTTTTATTTGTTATTTAAACATATTTTACACAGCAATATTTATTTTATGATTTTAATAAATTTGTATTTAAACTGTAATATTCGTTGCCGTAAGTTGCTTTCTCATAATCGGATCAAGAAATGATCGGCAGTCTGTTTATTTTCACAAATACAACAACATTTAAATTATTTGCGCAGCTGTATTCAATTTGAGGAAATATGGGTGCTATTACTTTGTATATATGTACCTACTTGTATATGTTAGTACTTGTGATAAGCAATTTACCTATTAAACGATGCGAAATTATTTAAGCGTAGTCATTATAACATGGGAAATCTCAACTTAATTTCTGGAAAATTGCATATAATCTGATGGTCGTTTTTATTTAAGCTTTAAATAATGATCATTTTATTATGTATGTATAAAAATCAA
The DNA here is from genome assembly GCA_035045575.1 of Drosophila falleni. Taxonomy (NCBI): domain Eukaryota; kingdom Metazoa; phylum Arthropoda; class Insecta; order Diptera; family Drosophilidae; genus Drosophila; species Drosophila falleni. The sequence continues at coordinate 12,758,995 of JAWNOV010000011.1, forward strand.
CTATTTTATTATAATTTATTTTTGGTCTATTTTGTAGTGTAATTTTTAAGTTGTTCCGTTTTCGTTAGTTGAAAAAAACAAATGATTCATGTTATGTAAATTTGTATTTTCAATATTGTTTTGCCCGTGGACAGCATGGAAGTACATTTACATATGCCGGGGTTAATTGTACAGTGCGCTCTTGTTAATTAGATTTGGTGACTGTGACGGCGTCACATTGACCAGATGAAAGAGACCCAAACAAATGTGTACATACAGTTACTCAAATAGTGTTTTGACAAAATCGAAAAGGTAAACATTGTCTTTAGTAAAAAATAAATATTTCTTATATTTACACATTTTCTTTTGCAAGAAATATATATTTATTTTATTTCCTTTATTTTTATTTTCCTTGTATATGGTTCTTAGAATGAGTTAAAATATAGAAAACTTATTTTCTTCGAACTTTTTAAAATAAAAATATGTTGATTTTCATTCTGTTGTAATACTTTCTTGTCCAACTGTATGCATGTAATGTACTTATGTTTTAACGGACAACAAGCCACGTTTATTCGATTGGATTACGCAATGTAAACCCGTTTGATGGTGTCTTACTGCTATTGTTGATATTATTATTGTTACAACCGTCATTGTCGTTGTTGTTTTTGTTGTTTTGATGTCAAGGAAAACGATTAGAATTCAAAATATCAAGTTCGAGTGCAGTGCCTAATGGAATTAAAAACGAAAGCCAAACTTAAATGAAAACCCGAGTGGTTTTTTGTGGGCGTCATTGTAATTAATACTTTTATAAAAGGCATAGGGTATTTGGTAATCAAAGCTTATACATAGGTTGTGAAAACCCCAAACCAAAACACGTTTTGAAACTTGGCGCGTAATACAAAACGCAAAAGAAAATCACGTTCAAAAACAACAAAACAAGCACGCAGCGAATTTACATACATATGTAAATAAATAACAACAGAGGGTTGCTAGGAAACGGTTACAGCTAAGGTATTTATGAATAAATTTTAGTAGCAGCGAGTAAAAAAATAAACTAATGTAATTATAAAGTACAGCAACGATGTCATCGTCATCTAAATGTGTCGGGGTTGGGGAAGCCATGAACAAAACAAATACTACGCGCCAATAACGTAAATAATAAATACATACATTTGTATATACATAAATACCTAGTGGGAGCCGAGTGCCAAAAACGCCAACGTGCCTCATTGGTGTGAGTCGGTGTGACCGACCGACTAAGCGACCGCATGAAGCAACAGGCGGTTGTTGTGGCGTCTGATCTCCTCAGTTTCAGTCTCTAACGACAACGGCAACAGTTCATAACGTAGCGCGCGCAAAACAACTCGAAAAAAAACGGAAAACTTAACGCAAAGGTGTGTGTGTGAGTTTTTGAATGCCTTTTGTGTGTGTGTGTGTATGTGTGAATTTACAGATCTTAAAGTGTTGCAAGACGTGCGCTTTCAAGTGTTGAAAAACATAGCTAGATCGTTAAGCGTTCAGTTGCCATCTCACTTGCACTTAGGCGTCGCCGGCAAAGCGTGAATGTCAAATTTAGTCCATCTGACGTGAGCTTGTTGGGTTGCTTCGTTTATTCTCTCTTAGCAAAACATTAAGAAAACCTACGAATGACAACAAAACTCGCAAAACAAAATTAGCCACAAACATATGTGCGTATGTATATACGTGTAGTATAAGCATAGAACCGTATAGAACGAAAAGAAGGAGGACGTTGCCGCTGCTGTTCCTAAAAAGTAAAATGATGTCATTAAAATTGCATAAATACTCAACGTTACAACCCTCCTTCCCCCTGCATAGGCGCCGGTGTACTTAATTAAATACCAATAACGAAATGGAAGCAACCAAAGTCAAAGGTCTACTCTTGGAGAAGTACCGTGGATTATGTAATTACTTGGAACGCGACACAGTGGGCAGTGAACTGGCCATTTACGGCACTTCGACCCTGATGCTGCTGGTTGCATATATGAAACGCAAGCCTGCTTATCTGGTGCGACAGTTCAAGCAACCCTCGCATATACCCGAACGCATTATCAACGAACGTATTATGCACACTGGCACTATACGTGGTGTACAGCAACGTGATCAGGATACACTGCTGCTAATCAAGCATCGTCCACTGTTGCCCATCTTCACGAGTCGCGATAAATTGCTGCCCGTAAAGCTGCCAGGTGTGCGAGTCAATGCCAATGGTTATTCCTGGCTGCAACAGTGTCTGGTTGGACGTGAAGCGACCTTTATACCACTGAACAAGAGCCAGTCCCAAGACTATATCGTCTGCCAGCTGTGTCTGGTACATCCGCCCAAGGGCAACAGACTTCTAGACGTGTCCGAAACGCTGCTAAAACTAAGCTTTGCCAGATATGCACAGGATGTGGCATCGGTTCTAAAAAGGAACAACAAATACTATAAGCATCTGCGACAGGTGGAGAGCAGCACGGCCAGCAAGGAAGCCTGGTTAAACTGGGCATCACGTTATCCCTTTATCTGGCAGCGTTTCCAACAGTTGAAGGCATCACTGCTGCCCAAGGAAATGCTGTTGCCAGAGTTAGTGCGCTGATTGGCTGATCGGTGGCACTTATACACACTATATACACACGTCTCTCCAGAACATAGATATTTGTTAATTTAATTATAAGACGCCGTAGTAATCCCAATCTATTCAAAACTGTACGTGCTAATGCTGTGAATTTTCGCAGGAAAGACAGAATTTTTTATAAACAATTATTACCATTGTTTTGTTGTATGGAATATGTGCGAATGTGTATGTATGAGTTATTACTAGACGCATTTGTGTGTGTGCATTCTGCTTTTATACATATTTACAAATGAATCAAAATACAACGTTTAAATACATATTTATTACGTATACTTGATATTTCATTACATACTCATTTATGTGCTCTCTTCAAAAACACAGAACAGAAAACAGTTGCAGTTCTTCAGCCGTTCCAACGAATCTCAATCTCGATCAAAATGAGTTGCGGAATATCTATGGTCAAATATATACTATTTATATTCAATTTGCTATGCTCGGTGAGTAAGAAAATCGTATTCTGATCGTATTGCTTATTTTTATAATTCCATTTACATTTTCATTTGTTGTGCCAAACCCAATTTTTTTTTTGTATGATATCATAAGTAACTCAATATAAAACAGGTTTTGTAAAATACAGACGAACGTGCTTATATGTACATTCATTAAAACCTAAAAAGTCCGGAAAGTGTTAAAAAATTAATTTCAAAATGATTTGTGACTCTTTTGATAATGAAAATATATAAAAATATTTAAATTATATGAAATTTTATCTAAAAATAGTCATTTACACTCCTTAGTCAGTTTTTACTGTATTTTATTTTTGTTATGCTTTTAAGAAAGTGAAGTCAGACCTAAAACAAACCGGTTTACCCGAGGAATGTAACAATTCACAAAAATCTTTGTTTGTTTGGAGCTCATCCCAATGCAAAACTTGTTATTAAAATTAGGCTATGACTTAGTCAGATATACATACAATATTATTTTGATATTTTTGTTGTTTATTTATTTTGATTCTCGAACTTCTTAGAGCACGGGGTTAACGAGTAATCGCAACAGGTTTCTAGCCAACTAACTAAATAAGAATGTCAATTCCATTTGTTTTGCAATTGTTTGACTTCCATGTTGACTGAGAACTGTACACAAAAAACCAGTTATAAGTCAGAAATATTTATATTATATATATACACATATATAAAGGCATTTTTATAGAATAGGCTGGGAAACTTTTGAATTACGAGCAATATAACGATTACTAATAATAAGAATTTTGTAGTCTAGTCACGTAAACTCAGCCAAAAATTGTGCGATGTTAAATGGAAAATTGCGCAATTATATAGATGTCGAGGGCGAGGGTGTCTGTCTGTCCGTCTTTCTGTCTGACGCGTCAACGCCTAAAATAGCCGACTTAATTAAATGTGAACTTGCCGCACAGTCCATTTGTCAGTCAGCAAGTCAAAATTTTAGGGCTGAAAAAAATTGCATTTCCTCACGCTTTCGTTTGTTGTGGAAAATTATATGGAAATAGAAATTGGGCGACAAACTTGAACTCATTTGTCATGAACTGTGGGTTAACACGCATACGAGTATTGGATTACGAGTACTCATACTCATACTCATACTCGTGCTCGTAGTTATTTCATTCATTAATTTCATTTATGTAAGTCTTCTTCCGTCTGATCTAAATTGAATTTGTGCATAAATTAGTCCAAATACTCGTCATTAAAATAGGTCAATATGTCAAGCTCTCATTAATTGCTTTCGAAATGGTTTAAAATTGTGATTATCAATTCTATGGCACTACATACTTTGAATTTTACTTTTGTTTGATCAATAGCTTAGAATATTACTCATTTGCCTCATTTCGTCTAGAAGTAAATTACAATTGTTGACGTCATTGGTAGAAAATCAATGCAAACACAGTTGCTCTTAGCATATTTATTTGTTATGGTTATCATTTAATCTAAATTACTTAATTGGATTACCTATAATATTGATTAGATATACCTATTGATAAGCTATTCGAACGATTCGTAATGTTCGTAAAGGCTCAAAAATATATCAGATGATAGAAATAAATTCAATTTGATAGTTATAAGAACAAAGGCAACAACAGCTCAAAAATCTTTTAGAAAATCTTGCAAGTAACGCATGCTAATATTCTAAAATTTAAAAAAGCGACCCTTTTAAATTTCTATTCATTTTTTTGTAATCATTTTCGAATTTAAATCAATACCCCGTCATTTTAAATTAAAATTGATTTATTTTTCCAAATTGTAACTTAAATTTTTATTATTCATCAACTTATAACAAGAGTCTAAAGTTGTAATCGAACAACCTTTGACCGGTATTAACCGATTGGAATTGCTAACAGTAACTGAAACCCTAACCGAAACAAGACTTTTTTATTATGCCGAAGCCGAAAAACCAAAATTAATCAAACCGTAATAACCGATTAGTAACCGATTCATGTATATCGGTTAGTTTCTGCCTATAACTAATACAAAATATTAATATAAGATTCAATCATAATTAATACAAAATAAATTTGTTTTCTGTCAGTGTTTCAATTTGAATATAGCGCTTTTTCCATGATGTGAAAGCTTTAATGTAGTTTTAGCAAAAGCTTTTATATCTAGTGAATAACCAGTAAACATTTTGTAAGGTGTACAAACTAAAAGCTCTATTTTCACATATTCTCCACAGATTTGCGGCATCTTGTTGATTGTGTTTGGAGCCCTGCTCTTCAGCAACATCCACAATGTCGATGACTTTTCCGAGGCACTGCGTACTCAACAGATTCCGGTAACGATGATTGTGCTGGGCACGATTATATTGTTGATCTCATGGTTCGGCTGCTGTGGCGCCATACGCGAATCCTACTGCATGTCCATGACGGTGAGTACTTCATATTTGTTTATCTGGAATATTTCCTAATAAAAATCTATATTTTTTGTAGTATTCCATATTGCTGTTTGTGCTGATGATTGGACAACTAGCGTTTGTCATTTACATATGGTTGCAGAAGGACAAATATCTGGTTATCATGGGGGATGTGGTTGAGAAGGCCTGGGAACGCCGTACCCGACGTGCCGACTACATGGATGCCATACAGATTAGCGTAAGCTGACCACAAGTTTAAAATTATATTTTATAATAATTATCAAGGACAGCAAAAAACAGTGCTCCTATGAGTATGAGGAGCGAACTTTTTTATAGGGAAAATATGGACAATATTTATATTCCGCATGGAAATCGGTTAAGATTTGATAAAGTTATGGCAGTTTGAAATTTTGGAGATAGGGACAAGGGGAACGTATTGAAAAAAAAATGGACAGTGATGGAAGAAAAATTCAATTTTCCAATTTTGATGCAGAATAAAAACATAGGTCAAATAATGAAAAAATTGATATTCCGCACGGAAATCGGTTTAGATTTGATAAAGTTATGGCAGTTTGAAACTCATTGAATTATGATTATTTCTTGAGTTTTATAATAAAACTTAAAATGATTACAGTCCCTAATAACTCTTATTATTATAATTTCCATCTATGATTTCAGATGAAGTGCTGCGGTCGCAGCAGCTATACGGATTATTCCTTCCAAGGATACTTCCCACCCTCCTGCTGCAGGGATACCAACAACTGTCGCCAGGAGACCGTTTATAGTCGCGGTTGCAAGGCGGCTTTTGTCAAATACTGGGACGACAACAGCGACATCATCAAGTACACTGGCCTGGTTATTGCCGCCATTGAGGTAAGTTGATGTTATTTTAAAATTGATTCTTTTACAAATTAATTCCTTTTACAGTTTGTGGGCTTTGTGTTTGCCTGCTGTTTGGCGAACAGCATTCGAAACTATCGACGCCGGGCGGACTATTAGTGGATTCTACGCATCCAGGTCGGCACATCCAAGATGGGGATGTCAATGTTGCCTTACTATGTTTAAATGAAACCGAAAGTACGAATAATGTTGCCCAAAAACTTTTACAAATTTTACATACAAGTATTTAAATGGCCATTACAATCTCAACATCGATTCTTTTTAATACGCACATTTCTTATAACAATAACTGTTGGAATTTATATATTTATAATCTGCACCATTTTTCATATTATTGTGCTATTTCTTGCTGTACAAATTAAATGAATATGTCAACATTTTTTTTATTTATACAAAATGCAATAAAAACATTAATTAATTGTACGTTCTTGCGTTTCGAACTTTGGTTTAAAATTAAAGATGACCCAATCTTCAGTTGGGCAGAAAAAGTAGATATTTTTTATCATTTTCCGTTTGATCTATTAGAAAACTATATAAGGGGCCTATGTATCAAGAGTGTGGAGCTTGTTATCTATTTCTATACCCTATAAATAAAAGAAGGTATTATCTTTTTAAGCGGAAGCTCTTTTAATTCATAATATACGTACATATAAAGTTAAAAATAATATTAAATATAATATGAGAGCTATAAAAAAACATGGAAAGCAGCAATATAGTATCATCGCTGCCAGCAATATAAATTAATAGGGTACTTGCCAGTCGAGCTACTAGTTTACAGCAGTCATAATAGTTTTGAGACCTTCGAATAACTTTTTTTGATACCACAAAAGCTACTGATAGGTTGCACATTGAGATTAGTTATTTTTTTTTTTATAATTATTATAACTTAAATGCTCCTAATCGCTATTTTAATGCTTTAACTAGCTGCCACCAACTAAGTAAATATAATTTTAAGTGCACATTGAAAGTATATTTCGCCAATGGGCATAATTTTGGTTGGTTATTAATAAATCATATCGATATGGTTGGGGACTCCCGTAATGTGTAGGCTTTTTGTGATTTCCAGCAAACAAAATTGCACTTGATAATCAGATTTTGACTCATGCAAAAGACTTGACTAATTAGCAATAGGGAAACCTGTCTATGTAATGGAAGATAATTCGATTATCGGGTTGATAACTTGACGTTAATTGAGGTTCACAAGTTGACCGCAACACTAACTCGAAATACGGATGAATCAACATCTGAACCTACATAGTCAATGCCCCCCTGAAAGTGACAAGGTCCTCATCTAAGATAAACTGATAACGTCTGTCAATGAGTCAGACATTTTAACTGTCATAAGTTGGAGTTCTCCAGCAAATAATAACTGTAACCATAAAGATTATTATATGGAGTATACTACGAGTATATAGAGTGGGCCCGGTACATTCTATCTGGGTACGATCCGATAAGGTCCATTGATAAGCTCATAGTAGTACATAGCTAGTATTTTTTTATATAGATCTATTGCACGCGAATTGTTGTTATGTGAAGATAAGTTTTGGAGATAAGTTAAGCAATTCCAATTGTTGGAGCTAAAATTTTCATTAATAATGCCCAGATCTGAGCAGAGCTATTTTACTTAGACTCGAGCAGTCGTAACGAACGGACTTTAAATCTATCGAAAATAAACGAAAAATACTAACGAATTTACCAAAATGAATTGCCTATCCGCGATGTTCAAGTACTTGTTGTACTTCCTTAATCTGGTATTTGTTGTAAGTACCCCTAACCGGACTATCCACAACTGGATTGCGCAACAAGTGAACTTATGATATTTATTACTATATATCAACTTTACAGGCCGGTGGAATAATGTTGATTGTGATCGGTTCCATTATGGTGTCTAGCATTGGCACCTTTGGATCCTTCAGTGATTCGGTGAATGCCCAGACGATTCCCATTTCTATCATCGTCATTGGTTGTGTCATCTTTATTGTCGCCTTCTTCGGCTGCTGCGGTACCATCAGAGAGAATTCATGCTGCACCACAATCGTAAGTAACAAAACTTCAAGAAAAATATCTCTTTAAGAGGTAAAAGTCTATTGACAAAAGTCTTTGCATGTCCCAAATTTCTAATATACAATATTATGACGAACGATATTCAATTTAAAGTATGAATTGTATAAAAATTTTAATTATAATTAAAAAAAAATAGGTCGGCAATCGACACTGCTTTAAAAGGCGATTTATGGTAACCTATGATATGGTAACCGATAAAACTAATCTAATTCTTTTGATTTCCAGTATGCTGTCTGCATGTTTATTTTGTTCGCTCTGCAATTGGCTCTGTCCATCTGGATCTTTGTGGAGAATGATAACTTTTTGGGCAAAATGAACAATCTGGTGGAAACGGCCTGGAAGCAAAATGATTCCGCCAACGGATATCCCATGGATGCACTGCAGTTATCTGTAAGTAATTACATGAATAATGTACAGATCGATACTAATATAACTTTATCTAAATGCAGTTCAAGTGTTGCGGCAAAGAAGGATTTGCGGACTATAATGGCAACGTGCCCGCCTCCTGCTGTGGATATTCCGATCGTTCCCGAACCTGCGAACAGGCCATCTATACGACACGTCCTCCCTGTCGTTCGGAGTTCTACGATTTCTGGGCCTCCAACACGGATCTCATTCGCTGGAGCAGTTTGATCATAGCCCTCTTCGAGTTCGGCATCTTCATAATTGCCTGCTGTTTGGCCAGCGCCATGAGGAAGCAGCGTTAAGCATAAAGACGCTATATATATTTATATATATTCGTATTCGTATTCATAGATCACCAGCCAAAATGTTCATCAAAGCCATAAATAATCAATAAACAAATAGCTTTAATACTTACAAAGAAATTTAATAGAGTTCTGTCGCTTTTATGATCTATCACATATCAGCTTAATTATCTTATCGAACTACATTTTATTTTGCTTTTATTTTTAGTTGTGGCTAATAGTTCTTGGCCAATAACAAGGTACTAGGGCGATAATTTTAAGTACAAATTTAAGCAAAGTTCTCAGAACTCATTATCAATTTTGTTGATATTATTTTGGAGCTGATAGTAGCTGGTTTTTCGGTGCGATTTGATGATTCAGACCTTATCAATGATTCTATCTATTTCGCCCACTCATGTCCCTAAATATATATATATATTTTTTTTAGAGACAAAGACCTAACACAATTCTCCCGTGCGCGTTATCAATACAAATGACCATTTTGATAAGATATCCAAATGCAAATATCTAGATACGACTCGGTCTCATTTCATTTAAGAACGGTAGCACAACTCGGCGTCCAGTCTAATCGAACTTCAGTAAACGACGCGTTGACAATAAACGCGATAAAACAATAAAATCGATTTGCAAAACTATCTTCAACACTTCTCTATATAAAAATTAAAACAAAAATTCCATACATTATTGTACATTTAATTTAAAGTATAACAAAAACTGCTTCAAAATGAATTGCTTAGCTGGATTACTCAACATCTTACTATATATTATTAATATAGTATTTTTGGTGAGTTTTATTCTAATGGATATTAAAAGGAATATTGTGTCAGTAGTTAGTTTAATGTGAAATCAGATTCTAAAATATTTATTAAAATGTGCTTGAATTTACATAAAAGCAGGGAATAACACTGACCGTTTCAGTTTTAGTATCGAAACTGAAACCGTAACCGAATAAAATTTCTCTGTCAAGAGCCGAGTACCGAAACGTTTGTACCGATACGGTTGTGGTAAAGTTGCTAGCTCAAAGAATTGACCAACTTCCAATTGTCATAACTTGATCAAAACTATACCTATTTTCATTAGGAAAGTCATTTTGTTCATAATTTGGCCTCTAAATTGATTCTGCATTTAAATTTTTATCATCCAGAAAATTTAATATATATTTTCGATTCTAAGCCGTCTATCATCCAATTTTCCATGCTTACCCCTTGACATTTTTTCAAAAATTTTGATCTATCATAACTTTGTCAAAAATTGACCGATTTTCAATCGGAATGTCATTTTGTTCATAATTTGGCCTCTAAATTGATTCTGCATTTAAATTTTTATCATCTAGAAAATTTGATATATTTTCGATCAAAATTCGATTCGAAAATTCAAAATTTTAAATCTCAAGTTTTCACTTTTAGTCTTCTCCTTATATCGTTATTAGAATAAAACAACAATTTAAACTTGATTCTGAGACCATTTGTTTTTTTTTGTAAAAAATTATGAAGAATTGAATAAAAATTTTGACTTGTTAATAAAGGTTTTATGAGCTGCAATAACTTTGCAAAATATTATTATTTTGCAGTTAACATATTTAACAATATACTTAGTATTATTTCACCTGCCCATGCGCGAGAGCTCAAAGGATTATTAACTATCATTATACAAAATACAAAGCATTTTTGTCAATATTGTTATCGCAATTTATCACTGATAGCGCTGAAATGAAGAGGCATGAATTGTGTCTGAGTCATTTGGGAAGTACAAGCATGTAATACAACTGTGATATGAAATGATAAATGAATAGCGATAATTGTGCAATCTACATACTCGCATGATGTATTATTAAAAGTGTCCAAGTTTTGTTAAAATGATAAGAATGAAGGGGTGAAATTGAAGAGCCATTAATTTAGTGTTGTAATGCTTATATCATACAATATATTAAAGAAATATGTAACATTTTTTAGGTGGTTGGCATCCTGCTTATTGTGCTGGGCTCGATAATGCTATCGCACATTAATCAGTTCAATGGAATAGAACAGCTGATGGACACCAATGTCATTCCCATATGTATTACTGTGCTTGGCGTTCTCATCTTCATCGTATCCTTCTTTGGCTGCTGCGGAACATGGCGTCAAAATGCCTGTCTGACCGGCACGGTGAGTTGAAACTTATTAAAAACTACTCTTAGAAAAAAATGAGCCCGTTTTTAACGCTGAAATTCCGATTTTTCAAATGTTCCCAAGCAAAAAAAAACCGTTTTCTTAAAAGTTCATTCTTTAAAGAAAAAAGAAAAAATATTTCCGATAAATAGACATTTTTCTAACTCTAAAGGCGTATTTCTAAAACGATGGTAACATTTTTTGCTGAGTGTATAAATATCAGTATGAATATGAACTTATTTGAATTTATATTTTAGTACGCAACCCTGATGTTTATCCTCTTCGTGCTGCAATTGGTGCTCACCTGTTGGGTCGCTGTCAATCGTCAGTCCTTCCTGCAGGACATGCGTGATCTGGTGAACACGATTTGGGATGAGAACACCTCGGCGAATGGTTATCCCATGGGTGCATTGGAGCTGACCTTTGACTGCTGCGGTGATGTCAACTACTCGGACTATTTCACCAAGGGCCAAACTGTGCCCGGCACCTGTTGCGGTGATACCAACCGTGCCCAGAGTTGCCCTGCTGACATCTATGAGAGCCGCGAGGGTTGCAATCAGAAATTTACCTCTTTTTGGACCGATAACACCAACATTATTCGCTGGGCGGGCCTGGGAATTTGCATTTATGAGTTTTTAGTTTTCTTGTTAGCCGCTGTTTTGGCCAACAGCATGCGCAGATCGAATGCTGGAATGGCTTGAAATGGATCAAAAATAATCTTGTTTTTATTATTGTTTAATAAATATAAATACTTGTACACTAAATATTTATTTATTTCATATTTCTACTACACATTTAATAATTAAATATATTGAAATTAACAAAAATAATTGTAACCCTAAAAGTATGCTTTTCCAATATCATAAAACAATGGGACTTCCCAATTAAATAGAACTTTCGGCAGCTTTCGTTATTTGTGAAAGTGCCAAAATTATGCTTTAGTTTTTTACGCTCATGTCGAATTCGAAATTCGAATTCAATTTGCGATAACACAAAGCTCGCTCACCTATGCCTATAGACTTACTGTATGAACTCGAAAGATATCAGTTAGTGTTGGCATCTGAAACTATCCAGTTATAATAGTTATTATAACCGCAAATTCTTTATAAATTCACAAGAGCAATATGGATTGCGGTGGAGTGTTTGTTAAATATGTGCTCTTTATATTCAATATATTATTTGTGGTAAGAATTGGCAAATGTTTTTTCCGATAAGTAATAGGTAATTGTTAAGGTCTGTTTGTGATTTAGCAATTTAATACTTGCATACTGGAATCTTATCTGTAGGAAAACAATATATATGTACTCGATCTGTGACTTAAACATGTGTTCTTTCTTGTCTGTATTCACAAATAAATATGTGAAAAGGTGTACATATATATATCGAGTTGTGGCTCTCGAATTGTATTTTGGATAGTGTGGTACGCGGTTTATCTTATCTAATGATGACATAAAAAAAAGCTCCTCATTTTTGTTGGAAATGTCGTGATTTTCAAATATTACATGCCAATGTTCAGCGTAATTGCAGCTAATGAAATGAGCTGGAATTGCATGTTTAGAAAAGACCCTTGATTGACTGATATCGCGATGAGTAACGCTTATTTGTTGTGATGACTGGACCGCTGGCAAAATGTTTTCTTTCTTTTTTTAACATCCGTATCTTCTTATAATTTCGCTTTTTATCGCTGTTTTCTTTTTCTCCGTCCTTGGGGGGAGTTTTTTAGAGTACAATAAGACTTTCAATAATTGTTTTTTTTTTTTTATCTAGAGCTTCTATAATGAGTTTGAAGTCGGTCGAACAATAATGTAATTGTTACACAATCACACTTCGACCCAATTATTTTCTGCCAAAGAAGGTATCTCAGTAAATTCGTTAGCGATAATAAAAATCAATTTAATTCTTTTTAGATATGCGGAATATTACTCATTATATTTGGATCCCTTATGGTATCCGAAATCAAGCATTTCTCGGACGTAGACGAAACCTTTACTACGAATAGTGTAGCTATAATAATCCTGGTTCTGGGATGTCTGATCTTCCTCGTCTCATTCCTCGGATGCTGCGGTGCTATTCGCGAGAACTCCTGTGGACTAACAACGGTAGATTGGTTGAATTTTCAAACTCTAATGATATTATTAACATAGATTCCATATTAATATTTAGTACTCGATCGTTATGCTGGGTTTGTTCTTATGCCAAATCGCTTTGATCATATATGTTTGGATGAATCACGTTCAAATACGACAATCTTTGGATGTTGTTGTGCAAAAGATTTGGGATCAACGTAAAAGTTCGGATGGTATTTTAATGGATACCTTGCAGAGATCGGTAAGTTTTTAATATACATTTTCAATTAGTTATTCTTTTTCACAAGTGTTTGTACGTCTTTTAGTTGAAGTGCTGTGGATTGCACGGATTCGCAGATTATGGTACTACTTATCCCGCTTCTTGCTGTGATGCCCCGACTAACGGATCTTGCAGTTTGACATCTGTGATGTTCAAACCCGGCTGCAAATCGGCTGTTGAATCCTTATGGGACACAAATGTGAACATTATCAAGTATGCTGGTCTGGGAGTGCTTGCAGTTGAGGTAAGTACATAAAAGACTGATTAATTGCATTGAATAATAAACATTTTCGTTTCTTTTAGTTGGTCGCCTTCATTTTTGCTTGCTGCTTGGCGAATCAAACACGAAACAATCTGAGAAGACAAAATTATTAACCAATTTCTTTTTTAATTATATAAACAACAAGGGATACCTTGAATGTTAATTTTCAGTTTTGATATCTCTCATATTTCTCGTTTACACATGTATCCTTTACTATATGAATGTATTTATGTATTTGCAAATGTAATAATTAATGAAATTGTATTGTTATAAATAAATAAAGCGAATCGAAATTACGAAATAGAATAATCAATTTGTTTATCTTGCATTGTGATATTTACAAATAAATAACAAATTGTATTTATAAATAAAGTAATTTCTAATTGAATTGTTGTTTTTCTGTTGCTGTTAAAATACTGTTAATCCAAAGATTGTGCTACTGTTAATCAAGGAGCATGCGGCCACACTGGTTAACTTAAATTTTTTAAATTGCAAAGTGCAGCAAAGTAATAATTAGATAAAAATGTAAAATTTGAAATAATGCTAGAACATTTTTTTTCTAAAATTTTTTTAGAAATTCTAGCTGCAAAATTATAAAAGTAAAATGAGGTATATATTTTTTTAAGCCATTTTTCGCATTGTACCCAAAATGGTACGAGCTGCCAGATCAGAAAATTTGTGCGGGCTGGCAGCCTTTGGGTCAGGTGGCAACTCTTTGTCTTGTCTTGTCTTGTTTGTCTGACTGCGTTACTTGACAATTTAAAAACAGTTTTTCGTCGAGTCGGACGTGTCGCGCGCAAAAGCATTGTGAAATATCAAAAAAGGTAATTTGAAGTATTAAGTGGCAAATGTGCAGCAAACAGAATAATTGAATGCGATATGCTTGCACACACATACATAAGCACTGCTCTCGTTTTGGACTACCTGAGATAATAGGATGCTGCAGCTGGCATTGGCAGCTGGCTAAAAAGAGACAGCACATAAGTGTGAAAGTGGTTGGAAACGGAATGTGCAGAAAAGCCCAAACAAAACAAATATTCAAAACATAAGACGCACTTTAAATGTCAGCTTCTGTGCGGATAAAGGAAGAACAAGAAAATTTTATAAAAATAAAAAGGAAATGACTACGTGTTGTTGTTGTCTGTTGTCTGTGTGATGAGTGCAGTGAACTTTTATTTTTCTTCTATCAATATAAAAGACGAATCCCACAGATACGCATACCAACACACACAATTGTTGTTGAAATTTTTTTGTTGGTCATACGGTTGCTGTGACGACCCGGATGAAACGCACAGATAATATAATGTTACGGCGTAAATGTGTTAAATTTTTAACTGAATCTAATTTAATAGTTTAATAGTCAGAGATTATCTTATTTAATTAGCGGGCATGTCACGCGTAAAATAAGTCAAGTTCAAGTAACAAAAAATATAAAACGTATATCGGGTGCCGAAAATTAATGTTTTATTCATGTCGTTGTTTTCAGAGACATACCTAAGGTCAATCCGCATTTTTACGGGCTAAGAATAAAAATAATACGAGTGACTTATAAGGAAGTACATATATATAAAGTACATAAAATACAACAAAGGGGAATCACACAAACTCATAAGATGATGATGAATGATTTCGAAATATTTTTATTAGCTTAGTCAAATTTGTTGATCAAATAAAAACTGCTGTGATATGGATATTTGTATATATTTGTAGTCAAGTAAATTTTCCACAAAATAAACTTCAGTTTTATGAGAGCGTTGCATGAAATTAATTAACTAAAACCGTATAAAATGATAATTCAGTCTTATATAACAACTAATGGGTCTATTGATGATTTAATAATACATGTATTTTACATAATTCAAACTGGTTTGTTTGCAACATTATTTAAACAAGACAAAACAACAACTTTGCCATTATATCATTTAACAATTTATCTTTAATGCATTGCAGGAAACTAAAAATCAAGCAAAATGGATTGCGGAACGTCTATGGCTAAATATATACTCTTCATATTCAATACGATCGTGTCGGTAAGTTAATCAAACAAAATTAGAGTCTATATGGATTGCAAAAATTCCCCATAAAATGTTGAGAGTGATCGAAAGTGAATTGGCAAACAGTTTGTCGGGTTTTTACTCAGAATATGCTACAATATGGACGTGCCAATTTGTAGATTATACATTTCATAGAATTCAAAGTATGCTGATTAAGAATAACAACATACGGATCAGTTTCCCCCAAAGCTAACTTGATTTTTTTTTTCGTTGTCGTCGTCTCTGGTTTGGCGATTATGACATCATCACTTTATATGTACTATGTATATATGTATATGTATTCAGCTTCCAAGCGGCAACTGAGAGACGCACACTTATACTAACATACTCGCACACACGCAATTAGTATGTATGTGTAAGTATCTCTTAGTATTTGTATCTGTATCTGTATCTGACGTGCCGAACTGAGCTGCTGTGCACATTATAAGAATATATACAATTACAATAGATGAGCTTTCGAGGCGGCTTTATGAATTTCAATGCTTATGAGCTGTTATTCCAATCATTTGTTTGCTATTGTTGTAGCTACCATAGATACTCTATCTAAAGAATTGTTTGCTTAGCATATTATGGAAACATAATATCCTCTCGTTGCTTTATTAAAAATTGCCAAGAATTCAAGATGCATGTGTTATGATGTCATTTGAGAAAGTTAACAGCAATAAAAATGATTCAGTTTCCGAGAATCTGCACCTTATTTTGATAAGATGATTTACACAAGAGACACACACACACAGATACCGATGTATTGACACATATATAACTTGCAATTGGCAATTGACGTGTTTTAGTTCTGTTCAATAGATGTATGACTCAACAACAACAAAAAGCTACTAACCTTGTTGACGACCTCAAACAAAATGGCTACGCGTCTGAAGCGCATTTGAAATATTAATTAGCACATATATTTATGCATACAAACAATAAAAAAAACGCACCTAAAAAATATTGTCAACTAAAAAAATATACTCGTAATATATACATTTTATATTATACATTTGCCAACTGACGCCATGTGAAAATGAAAACGAAATAAAAACATTGATAAATACGATAAATAAGTTAAATATAGGTAAATACAAAATACGAAAAACATAAAAATGTCAGCAAAAAAATACAGAGCAAACTTGTTGCTATGTTGTTGATGTTTCAACTGGTGGAATAAGTACAATTTGTTTACTCGTGCAGTCCCGGCTCAGGTGTAGATACATATCTGAATCAGACACTCCAAGAGTGTATGAGTGAGTGTGTGTGTGTGTGTATATAACATACTTGGCAGTAAAGGCAAGCAAATTAACAGACTACAACAAAAAGCCGCCTTTGAGCGTCACTTGGCCAGACAATAAGTAAAAAAAAGATAAACAGGAAAAACAACTTTTAGCAAATTTTTCGAAGTTTTAATACTCTTACAGGCAACACAGACAGACAACTGATGTTTAATTTAATTTTAGCAAGTTTGCTTCAGATATTTGAATTTTTGACTTATGATAACTGAATGTTTCGCTGATAAAATTCTAATAATTAAAAATCAAAAACAATAGTTAGCCAAATATCTGTAGAGTATTATAAACTTCATGATAAAATGGTTTTAGCCAAGCGTATACGAAATTATATCGTAACGGTCGAGAAAGCAGCAAAACATTGTGCAATTCGGTTGGTTAAATACAAAGGGAAACTACAGGTACATTCATATATGAATGTTTATATATCCCCCGTGAATACAATACTTGTGTACATAAATATTTACAAACAGACAGAGAGTCATGTGTGTTTTACCCAGATTCATTTACTGCTTCGAGATATTTAATTTTGTATTTCCAACACGTTTGACTGTTGAGTAACGAATGTGAGTTAGAACTTGAGCTACAAAGCCATTTTACGAAAGACATGAGGTTAAACCGGTTTAAATGAATTGCAATAAACATTTCTGATTTTTTTTTATAGAAAAAATATAATCTACATTTGTTTGAAGCTTTAATTTGTCAATTTTCTGAGACGGAATATCAACTATGATTTAGGGGAAACTCAAGAAATTACTACTATTAGTATATAATTAACATTTTCAGCGTTTTTATTTTAACAACTTCTCAGAATTAGTCTCTGCTGTTACGATTCTTTGCTGAGTCAACAAATTTACTTGATTTTTACAGTTTTTAACCTTTATTTTGAAAGCACAAATGTTAATGCTCCTTCAATGCTTTAAATAATTGACATTAATTGAGTTTGTTCCATTTATTGCTCTGACCGCAACGCTTAAATTATGAATTTTCCTTTTTTTGTTTTTTCTTTTTAAGTAATTGAGTTATAAATAATTTCTAAAACTGCGTTTTAATGCGAGTACATTAACACACTGGGGAAATTAAACTAATATAATTTTTAGAACTCTCGGGAGTGTGTTAAAATGTTGTCACACATTAACTACGAATAATCTTCTGATTATAATGATATAATTATAAAGTTGAACTGAAATATAAACTTTGTTTTTAAGTTTGCAACTCAACAGTGACAAAACTTGATCAGAAGTAAATAACGATATCGTGGGTATATTTAGTTTTTTTTATTTTTGTTTTGAAAAATGATTACTTTGCGTTTAATACTTTTAAGATTGAATTACATGGGATCGGAACAAATGAAGTAATTGACTGAGGGACTGTTTTTCTTTTTTTTTTTCTGTTTCGTTTGTTTGTATTTTCTTGGCTTCGCAGCTGTAGTAATAGTGTCTCAATTGTCATAGTTATTGCAAGCACTTCAAGTGCAAACAAAATAAATAATAACACTGTTGTGAAATAATAAAAAAAACTGCAAAAATTAATTTCAAATAATTGCTGTTGTTTGAACTTCTTAAGCCTTAATTAGTTAGTTATTTGTGTGTGAGTTTTTCAGGGAATCAAACCGAAAAAAAGTCTAATTTGGTAAAAACATCTATTTAATTTTTTCTCTCGGTTCCGATATCAGAATACGTAATTTTGGTCAACTCTTTGAGCTAGCAATTTTAGCACAACCGTACTGGTTTCGGTATTCGATTCTTGACTCAGATTTCATTTCGGTTACGGTTTCAGTTCCGGTTATTTTCGGTTAACGGTACCGGTTCCTGTGTTACTTCCTGTTTTTTTTTATCATGCCATACAACTATAAAAATAAAATGTAGTGTATAATTATTTTCTAAACTGCGATACGCTTTCAATCAAAATGTCACATGTTGCTCGCTCGTAGCACGCATTCGTCCTGTTGAACAAACATGTATAGTACTATCCAAAGTACATGAGACTCGTATCTCATCGTCGGCACTTGTTGTTCTCTTGTTGCTGTGATAACTGCGAGATACACGCAATACAAGCCGCAAAGCAACCGACCAGAATTCGGTGTCGTTGTGTCGCGTTTCGCTTTCATTTTTGGGTGTGGTTTTGTCTGCCTTTTTCTCCACTTTTTGCGTATTTATTTATTGCAATTGATGCTTACACTTGAGGGTTGTTCTTCACAGATTCAGACGCCATAACTATGACGCCATCCGAGCGTACTAGTTGTAGATATTATCTGTCTGCTAGTACTCAAAAAACAGAGACAGGCCTTAATTATTTGAGCTGTTTGCACGTGATGTTTTCATTAGGAAATGTTTTTGTTTTTGTTAAAGTGGAAAAATTTACAGACTTGCTTTTGCATTGTCTGGCTAACTCTCGTACTCACAGCTTATTTGGGTCAATTATGCCAGAGATTTAAATAATATGCTCGAAATCTTCTTAACTTTTGACGTTCAGTTCAATGCAATATTTTATGTTTTAGACCGTCCACAAAAAGTACCATATAAGAATTTCAGACATTGAGCTTAATGAGTGAAGTGAAGCAGCCCACACACAGATACAGATACATATACAGCTATATATACAGATACAGATACATATACAGATATATATACAGATACAGATACAGATACAGATGCAGATACAGATACAGATACATATACAGATGCAGATACAGATACAGATACAGATACAAGAACATGCTTGGTCATGCAAGTGTTTATAATTAAATCAAGTAAATTCAATTAATTGGTGAACAATTGTTGTTATTGTGGCAGTTTATACTCACAGATATCAAAATTGTTGAGCAAAATGCATTTGCTGCTTTGTTGTTATTTGTGTGCAAATCTGTAACAACAACACTAACAATACAAATTTTACAATTTACATAAATTTGACATCAATTGCTGTGCACCTTGAACTTTCAATCGCCAGCTGAATTTCCTCAGAAGACATTCTAAAGTTATCAAACCATGGGTTGTTGCCTGTTTTATCAGTACATCAGTTTGCCCCACTGTGCCTATGCTTGACTATTTGAATTTTAACTAAACTAAATAAAAGCAACAAGCATTATTTGCATTACGTAAGCTTTCTGGTGTTAATAGACATTCGCCACGACTTCTGTCTCTTATTATCCCTGAGGTCAGGTCAGTTCGGTTCGTGAGGGCTCAGCAGTAATTAAGGCTTGTTGTATATTATCTTTGCCATCTCAATACACATGCTTCGTTTTTAATTAAACAAAATTAACGCAATGTTGCATCTGTGACTACGAAATTAAATGAATAATTTATTGAAGTTATATTCCAAATGCAAAAGTATACGTATTTGAGTCAGTTCTACATATAAGTAGTAATGTAAATAATGCTTTTGATATTCATGAAACCCTTGAGCATGATTCACACACTTTGTGTGAGATTAGAAATCCGGAAATAAGCTTCCAGTTATATAATAAATGAAAACTTTTTAGCGCTGCTGATAATATAAAAATTATCATTTTACCCAAGGGTACCCATACTTTGAAGATTAAAAGAACTCGATCAGGCTATACTGGAACCCGACTATAGGAATAACCATTACAAAGTTTTAGGAGCTTTTTTTGCTTTAAAAATTAAAACAACCATTATTTGAACATTTATATGCTCGACTGGAAGATAATTTGCCTCCATTGTAAAAAATTATCCAATTAAAAAATATATTTTATAGGTCCGAGAATGTTTTATTTTGTTTCTTGTATATGCCTCTACAATGTGAATACACCTTTTTTGACATGATTTACTGGGTATAGAAACCACATAACTTATACCACAGAAGTATATTTTAAAATGTATATAAATCAACAATATTTGTTGTATTGTTTTTGAAAAACATGAAATGTTCAAATATTTACAAATGAATTTTTTACTTGCATTTTGCAGATTATCGGCATTTTGGGTATTGTATTTGGCGTGTTGATACTGAATAGTTTTGGTACCATTAAGGTGGATGGACAGGTCGGTTTCCCACCCCAAGCACTTATACCAATTGTATTGATTACAATTTGCTCGATTGTGGTGTTTATCTCGTTCCTGGGATGCTGTGGTGCCATCCGCGAATCCGTATGCATGACTATGAGCTATGCTGTTTGTCTGCTGGTTCTACTGATTCTGCAAATGACAATCATTGTGCTATTGTTCACCAATAAGGAAAAGATCAACATGGCCGTGGGTGAAGTTATTGATAAGGCCTGGGAGTCCCGTGAGTCACGTGCAGGAGGTGTCTTTGATGCCATACAGACAACGGTGAGAATGTCATTAACTTATTTATTTGCAACTGTTAATCATTGGATCTGTATATATTTTAGTTTAAATGCTGTGGTCGCAATGGTCCTACCGATTATGCAGCTGAAATTTTCAATGGCGGTTTGCCAGCAAGCTGTTGTGAAGGCAGCTGCTTGAATCCATCGAACATTCATGGTGGTTGCCACGACAAGATTATAAACGTTATGTCCGGTAATTCTGAGTATGCTAAGTATGGTGGAATTGGCCTGATTGTCGTTGAGGTGAGATGATCGTCAGTAATAATATTTTAATTATGTTGATTAATCAAAATATATTTTTTTGCAGCTCGTTGGCTTCATCTTCGCCTGCTGTTTGGCCAACAATGTCCGCAACTACAAACGCCGCAATGGCTACTAAACAATTGCCATAAAACATATAAGCCCATAAACAACATAACGCACACAAACACCCATACACACACAACACACATACATTCGCATTAATTCTTTTTTAATATGTATTGTCGTAGAACGCACAGAAGGAAATATGAAAAATGTTAAGAATATAATTGAAGCAAACCATTTGGTTGAACATATAAGTTATTTGTTTAAAAAACGATTTGAATTGGAACAAAAAAGAAAATAATTAACGAGAAATACCTAGTATAAGACGCTTAAATGTTGTTTAACCATCGCTTTAGTATCTAATTGCTCTTAATCTTAACTCACACGATAATAACGAATCCAAAGTCGTTGTACAAAGCTAAAAATGTATAAAAAAACAACAATACCAATATACAGACACTGTTAGAGCAAAATCACAACTTGTTGAAAACAGAATCCGCTATACACACAGACTATGCAAATGTAAATTTATATAAACAAGTGTCCAAAAAAATATATATTTAAATATCTATATATATACAGATATATAAGGATTCATATTTGTATACATAGAAAGTTGTTCATCATTATATTTTTAAATTGGAATCTCTTGAAGTTTAAATAAAACATAAATTTAACATTGTTAAATTGAATACGGCAGACAAACTCGAATTCTATACAACTTAAATGAATAAAGCATTTAAAACGTATTTATATACAACACTTATATACAATAAAACCAAATACACACAATACTTTAAGTCCATGTAGTTGTTCTTTATTTTAATTACAGGACTCGTCTGACCGAGCTTTCGCATACATGTACATGTATACATTGTGTTTACCCTGGGATTTAAAAATGACATGTAATGAAGGCTTAAGTAGGATTGACAATACTCCGTTGCAACGTATAACGTCAGTAAAAGGCCTCTGAGTTTTATTTGTTTGCAAATTTAACTTTAGTTTGCACATCTCTACTATAGCTAATAACTCCAAGGGAGTACTGGATTTCATTTAACGTAGGTCGAAGTAATTTAATGATCTATCACCACTAAACTCCTTTACGTCTCTTTAATTCGTCACATCTTGGAATATTGATTATGCGTTTGATGACCGCAGTACTATTACTAATACCATTACTAAAATCTGGATTGAGTTCAATTGAATTGTTTTTCGTTGCCTGACTCAATGTGGTTTTCGGCGAAATTTCGCGACTGTTTTTTTTTTTATTGAGTTAGTATTTATCGAGCGGACTTTTATCGGTTGTGGGTTTGAATCGATTAAATCACAGCTTCAGTTCTAGATTTCTAGTAAGTCAGACGAATGTGTTCTTTGTCAATTTTAAAACAGTTTTTCGTTGAATCGGACGTGTTGTGCGCATAGGATTTGTGGAATATCAAAAAGGTAATTTGAAGTATTAAGTGGCATTTTGCAGCTAAGTTTTGAAGAGGGTAATTGTCCTAAATAATGATTTTTTTAAATGGAATTTTAAAGTTTTCATATAAAATTACCTTTTTAAAATTAACTTGTTACGATTTTCGCCTGTTTACCAAAACTAATTTTCTTCGACCTGTCCATTTTATGTTTTTTTTTTACCAACTAAATCTAATGGGCTTGTTTGAGAAAAATGTTAATCTAAAAATGATATCATAAAAATTATGAATACAATTGTCTCATCTATAATGTGTGAAAATTTCAGCCTTCTAGGTCTTAGGGTTTGGGTTGGGCAATGATCAGTGAGTCAGTAAATTCGGGCAAAGGATTTAATATATATATATATTATTCATGCCGTTGTTTCCAGAAATATACCTATGGTTACGAATAATAATCATTTGTGTAACTAATAATGAAATACAATTGAAAGTAAATTAAAAATATTTTATTAAGAGTATTATTAAAGTAATGATGAATAACACAAACTCATAAGATGATTCGAATGATTTGAGAGCGTTGCATAAAATAAGTTAGCTGAATTCGCGTAATTACTTAATTCAGACTTATATTACAAGGGCCCGCATGAAAATGTTTGAACGAATCGGTCTATTGATGGTCAATTAATACATGTATTTGACAATATTTAAACTTTTTTTATTGAAAAATTATTTAAGTATAAACAGTATTTTTGTTATTGTATCATTTGTTTTGAATGCATTGCAGGAAGCTGAGAATTTAACAAAATGAGTAGGCCTAAGCTCATGCTCCTCATATTTAATATGATCGTGACGGTAAGTTAATCAATTAATATTTTTAAATTGCGGCTACATTACAGGTATCCGTTTTTTTTCTTGATTTTAAAATTAGGTTTTAGTAACTTCACTGATAGTCCTTGACTGTGAATAGTGGCATAGCTAGACGGACTGACAAATAAAAACATCCATTGTGTCGGTTTCGTTATTAAATTTCATTGAAATTGCGTTTTATACTTCATATTTCTTTTATACATTTTTTTTATAATACCACCACAAACTTCTAGAGATTTTTTGTTGGAATTAATTTGAAAACAATCGTTCGAAAATTTCGAGTTATTTAAATGTTATTTTAGGTATGCTTTATATAATTAATAAATTAATTCAAAATACATTTCATTCAGTTCTCAAAAATCCTTTAATTACTTCAATAAATTTTAAATTTTATTTAATTTCTCCAAAATACTTTTGTTGTTTGAAATCAATTGTCAAAAATGTATTTCGGAGACTAGCCTCTTTTGGGCACTTAGCATACAATTTCATTAAAAAAAAGCTTATAGTGTCAGAATTCCCAAATTCGCCTGTTTTTCTAAAGAATAGTAAGAGAGAGGGAAGTTTTGACAAAGAAATAAATGGGCATTATGAGGGTTTGTGCACATACCGCAAAAATCTATTTTAAAATTTATATAAAACCTTTAATATTGTTCATATATTGTATTTGAAAAACATTAAATGAACAAATATTTATAAACAAATTTTTTTTATTGCATTTTGCAGGTTATCGGCATTTTGTCTATTGGACATGGCGTGTTGATCCTGAATAGCGCAGTTGGCACCATATCGTTACGTCTACCAATTGTATTGATTACTAATGGCTTTATTGTGGTGATTATCTCGTTCCTGGGATGCTGTGGTGTCATTCGCGAATGCGTACGAATAACTATGAGCTATGCTGTTTGCCTGCTGATTCTTATAATTCTGCAATTGGCGATCGTTGTGCTATTGTTCACCCATAAGGATAAGATCATCATGGCCATGGGTGATGATATTGATAAGGCCTGGGAATCCTTTAAGTTTAAAATAGCTGATGCCAAAAAGGTAATAAAGGCAGATGTCTCTGATGCCATACAGACAGAGATAATAAAGGAAGGTGTCTTTGATGCCATACAGACAAAGGTAATAATGTCATTAACTAATTTGTTTGCAATTTTTTATCATTGGATCTGTATCTTATTTAGCTTAAATGCTGTGGGTTATCTTTACCACAGCACGATTATAACGGTAATATTTTCCAAGGCAATAAGCCAGCAAGCTGTTGTGAAGACAGCTGCGACAGTCTAAAAAACATAAAATATTATGATGTTGGTTGCCGCGACAAGTTTATAAACATCATTTCCGGTAATTCTGAGTATGCTAAGTATGGTGGAATTGGCCTGATTGCCGTTGAGGTGAGATGAGTGATATTTCAATTATGTTAATTAATCATCAATTTGTTATAATTTTTTTGCAGTTTGTTTGTTTTATCGCCGCCTGCTGTTTGGGAAACGATGTCCGCATCTACCAGCGCATTACCCGAAGACATAAGAAACAATTTACAACGCAACGCACACAAACACACAGACACGCAAACACACACAAGCACCCACTCACACACAAACACGCAAACACACACAAACACCCACTCACACACACACACAAATACCCACTCACACACACACACCATTACGCAGTACCCACACATTCGAACTAGTTGTTTTTTAATATGTATTGTCGTATAACGCACAGAACGAAATATGAAAAATGTTAAGAATATAATTAAGCAAACCATATATATACATATATACAATTAAACCAAATACAAACAATATTAATACTATAGTCCATGTAGTTGTTATTTATTATTATTATAGAAGTAGTCCGACCTTAAAGCTTTCGCAAAACGGCACATATGCATATTGCTTAAGTACCCTGCGATTGAATCTTTTAAACTTACCATTTATTGTCATTTTGGGGTTGATCAATTTAGGAAGGTAATCCTTTTTAGTCTTGTCGCAGTTCGACTGATGCTGATGTATCAAAACCGTTATCGTTTTAACCGATTCATATTGCTAACCGTAACCGAGACCCTAGCCGTAATAAAAGCCAGGAAACCCAAAATTATTAAAACTGGAATAACCAATTAGTAACCGGTTCATCTATAACGGTTAGTTTCGCCTAAATCAAGTATTAAATTCAATTATGTTGTTAAAGTGTTATCATTGTATTTCAAACTAAGCTAGACTTTAAATTTGAAAATCGATCTTATTAAATAAAAGTTATATACTAGTTTTTTTTGGAGAATAAAGCCTACAGCATATTTGGCACACTCGACGCCATTTTCATCATTCGGCCCGAATGTGGACATCATTTCTGTACAATGATGTTAATGAATGTTAAGACTTTTTTTGCTATTCGCCCCGACGACTTTGCTTTCATGGAATAAAAGCAATTATCACCTTAACCAGCTGTTTTGTATAATAAAAAAAGGTTGTATCAAAATATAATATTGAAGAGAAGTACATTTATACTCTTACTATTACAAGTAGCACATTGATAAAAAGGGTTAATATTTAGGATTTTGTTCTCAAAACAAAGAATGTTAGTTTAAACAAATTTATGAGAACAATCAATATTTAAATGTAACATTAACACTTGATTTTAAAAGGAAATATTTGTCACATTTATTCTTATTTTTAGAAATTGCTTTTTCTTAGCAGGGAATGTGGATTGAATTTAATTGAATTGTTAATCGTTACCTGACTCAATATGGTTTTAGTCGTAATTTTGTTACTGTTTTTTATATAGAGTTGACATTAAGGGAGCGGAATTTTCGATGTGGGTACCCAGCTTTACTCAAAAAAGAATTTGAATCGATTTAATCGATTAAACATCGAATCGATTCTCAGCTTCAGTTATAGTGTTCTACAAGTCAGACGACTGTGTTCTTTTTTTCGTTGGGTCGGACGTGTTGTGCGCATAAGATTTGTGAAATTTTTAAAAGGTAATTTGAAATTTAAGTAGCAATGTGCAGCTAACAAATTAATTGAATGCGAGGTAAATGTCTAATTTATGCCCAAGGTTTCAAAAAAAGACACCAATTGGAGAGTGTTTTATTACAAATAATTATGGGGGACTCAACTAATTTTTTTGAATTGAATTTTAAAATTTACATGAAAAATTAAAATTTAGTCTTGAAAAGTCATAAAAAATCAACATTGCAGGCAAACATTTAAAAAAGAAAACTAATCCCTAGGAATTATATAATGCAGGATTTTGAGAAACTACTTACGATTGAGTGCCCCATAATTTTTTTATTTTTAAATTTAAAAAAAAATCTCAAATAGAGGGCGATTTATTCCCTTTCGGCTTATAATAGACATTTACCAAATAATCAACTGATGCAAATTAATCATTTAATTTGTAATTTAATTTTAAAGTAAAGAATCGCATCAGTAGCTCACGAAAATAACAAACAACTAAAACGTAGATCGAGTGCCGACAATTAATGTGTTTTTTATTTTTATAACTAAGGGTTCATGGTGGTATTTCAGTATAAGAAAAGTTTAAAAATGATTTTGAAGCATAAGCACTGATTTTTAAGCTTTAAGTTGCAAAAAATAATGTTGCCTAATTTTAGGGCTGAAAATTTATTTTTCACAGAGCTGCCAGCTCCGATACAATGCTAATAAAGAAATACAAGTATAAAGTACAAAAGAAAATATTTTACTAACAGTATTGCTTAAGCAAATATGAATAACACAAACTCATAAGATGATGATGATTTCGAAATATTTTTTTAACTGAGATGTGAATATTTTACTATATTTGTCGCATAGTTACTTTATTGTTGATCTATTGATGGTCAACTAATACATGTGTTTTACATAATTTAAACTTGTTTGATTGAAAAATTATTTAAATATAATCAATATCTTTGTTATTGTATCATTTATTTTAAATGCATTGCAGGAAACTAAAAATGAAACAAAATGGATTACAGAACTATTGCTAAATATATACTCATCATATTCAATACGATCGTGTTGGTAAGTCTGGTTATGAAAATTATACTTAATGCTTTCAAACAGCTTTATTTAAATAAATAAAAAAAAATAAAATTAAAAAATATATGATGCTCGCTTATAACACGCATACGTCCTGAAGCACGTATCTTATCGTCGAAAACAATGTAAATATTATCTGTCTTCAAGTACTCAAAGAACAGAGACAGGACATAATCATTTGAGCTGTTTGCACGTGATGTTTTGTGAAAGTATAGTGAGAAAACTGGAAGATTAATAAGCTTAATGAGTGATCTAAAGCAGCCCACACAGAGATAATTTAAATTAAATTTAATTTGATTAATTGACTTATCCTAGCGTTACAAGTATAAAACTTTTAAGTTACCTCGCTTGCCACTAAAATATGTTTATAATTAACAATTGAAAAATTAAGGTTTCATTATTATTAAATTAAGTTTATTTAAGACTATTTTTTTTAATTATATTAGTTATTATTAAATATTAACTTATTCAACTTATTTTTATTGCATTTTGCAGATTATCAACATTTTGGGTATAGTACTTGGCGTGTTCTTCCTGATTGATATGAAAATTGATTCAAGTCTACCAATTACATTAATTACAATTTTGTCGATTGTGGCGTTTTTCTCATTCCTGGGATGCTTTGGTGCAATCCGCGAATCCGTATGCATGAATATAAGCTATGTTGTTTGCCTGCTGATTCTTATAATTCTGCAATTGATAATCGTTGTGCTATTGTTCACCTTTAATGATAAGATCAACGAGCTTGCGAGTTCAATTATAAATGTGAGCTGGGAGTGGCGTGAAGTCACAGTTGACTTTGACGACATTCAGTCACTGGTAATAATATCATTAACTTATTTATTTGGAATTGTTAATTATTGAATGTGTATCTATTTTAGCTTAAGTGCTGTGGTCGCAATGGTCCTATTGATTATGGAATGTCATTTACCAACCATCCAAGCTGTTGTGATGGCAGCTGCTTAAATCCAGCAAACATTTATGGAGGTTGCATCGACAAGCTTGAAAATGTGTTTGGGTATCCTAAGTATGCTTTAATTGGCCTGATTGCCATTGAGGTAAGAGGATCCTCTGTAATTATATTTCAATTATGTTGATTAATCAAAATATTTTTTTGCAGCTCGTTAACGTAATCTCGGCCTGCTGTTTGGCCAACAATGTCCGCAACTCCAAGCGCCGCAATGGCTTCTAAACAATTGCCATAAAACATTAAAGACCATAAACATAAACACACACACCTAGTGTAAGACGCTTAAATGTTGTTTAACTATCGCTTTAGCACTGAGAATAAACACATGTCTGATGTTCCTCAAATAATAGATTAATATTACAATTTGGCTTGCATCATGCTTAAGTCTTTCAACACTCGAATGGGATAATGACTGATGAATGTAATACTTATTATATTTCTGTTAGTCACTTAAATATACCAATTGAAGAGAAGTACTCTTACTATTACGAGTAGTACACTGATAGAAAAGGGTTAATATTTATGATTTTTTCTCAAAACAAAGAATGTTAGTTTAAGCAAATTTATGAGAACAATAAATAATTAAAAGTATCAAAAACACTTGATTTTTAAAGGAAATATTTGTCACATATTTTCTTAATTATAGAAATGGCTTTTCTTAGTAGGGGATGTGGGTTGAGTTTAATTGAACTGTTTTACCTGACTCAATGTGGTTTTCATCGAAATTTCGTCACTGTTTTTTTTTATATAGAGTTGACATTTAGCAAACGAAATTTTGTGGGATGTGGGTACTTAGTTTTACACAGAAAAGAATTTTAATCGATTTAAACGATCACAAAACAGCTTCAGTTCTAGTTCACTAGTGAGTCAGACGACTGTGTTCTTTGACAATTGTAAAACAGTTTTTCGTTGGGTCGGACGTGTTGTGCGCATAAGATTTGTGGAATAAGGTTATTTGAAGTATTCAGTGGCATTTTGCAGCAAAGTTTAAAAAAAAAAACAAAAAACCTCAAATATAGGGTAATTTTTTTTAAATGATGTTTTTTTTTTAAATTGAATTTTAAAGTTTTCATATAAAATTAACTCCTTAAAATTAAGTTGTTACTATTTTGACCCGTTTACCAAAACTAATTTTCTTCGACTTGTCCATTTTATGATCTTTTTACTTACTATATCTAATGGGTTTGTCAATTTTGCTGAGAAAAATGGTAATCTAAATCTGTAAGTTTGGTTGAGCTAGCTTGAAAGCAAACGAAGATATAAGGACTTTGACTCCGAATTCAACCCCTTGCAGTTCAAATTTCGCTAAACGCCGCAAGGTTGCACGATAAAATTGTCTCAGCTAAATGCGGGCAAAGAATTTTATATATATAGATTATTCAAGTCGTTGTTTTCAGAAATCTTTCAATTGTGAAGAATTAATATAATACGCGTGAGTAATAAGGAAATAAAAAAATAAAGTAAAAATAAAAATGTTATTAAAAGTATTTTTTAAACTAAGGTGAATGACACAAACTTATAAGATGATGATGATTCGAATGATTTCGAAATATTTTTTTAAACTGTGATATGTATATTTTACTATATTTGTCGCATAATTACTTTATTGATGATCTATTGATGGTCAATTAATACATGTATTTTACATAATTTTAACTTGATTGATTGCAATATTTGTTATTATATAATTTATTTTGAATGCATTGCAGTAACCTGAGAATTTAACAAAATGAATAGCGGAACGTGTGTGCCTAAATTCATACTTTTCATATTTAATATGATTGTGTTGGTAAGTAAATCAAAAAAATCATACATTGTAAAAGTTCCCCATGAAATGTTTGAATGTCGAAAGTGAATTGGAAAACAGTTTGTCGGGATTCACTCAGATAATGCTTCAATATGAACGTGACAATTTGCAGTTTATTCATTTTATAGAATTATTCGTATTTAATTTATGTAATTTTGGTATTTTTGTAAATATTCTTTAAAGTAATTTCCGTTACTATGGTATTTCGAGTTATTCAAATGTTATTTTAGGTATGCTTTATATAGTTAATAATTTAATTAAAATTACATTTCATTCAGTTTTAAAAAATACTTTAGTTACTTCAATAAATTTGAAATTTTTATTATCTCTCCAAAATACTTTTGTTATCCGATTCACAACCTTTTTGGTTGCTTTTAGAGATATGTAGAGCACACACTCCTATGAGCAATTAATTAAGTCCTTGTGCTCATTTCAAAACTTTATATAAGTTTAAATTATTTCAAATCTAGTCTTTCTTGCGTACTCAGCATACAAGATTATTAAAGAAAAGTGGGTGGGTAATTTTTTGTGCCTCCTTTCCTTGAAGAATAATAAGAGCCTCATCAGAAAGAGGGAAGTTTTGACTAAAAAATAAATGGGCATTATAAGGGTCTGTGCACATACCGTAAAAATCTATTTTCAAATGTATATAAAACCTTTTATATTGTTCATATTATATATTGTATTAGAAAAACATTAAATGAACAAAAGTTTATAAACTAATTCCTTTTATTGCATTTTGCAGATTATCGGCATTTTGGGTATTGTATTTGGCGTGTTGATACTGATTAACTTAGGCACCATTTCGTTACTTATACCAATTGCATTTATTACTATTGGCTTGATTGTGGTGTTTGTCTCATTACTGGGATGCTGTGGTGCCATCCGCGAATCCGTACGAATAACTATGAGCTATGCTGTTTGCCTGCTGATTCTTATAATTCTGCAATTGACGATCGTTGTGCTATTGTTCACCCATGAGGAAAAGATCAACATGGCCTTGGGTGAATTTATTGATGAGGTCTGGGAATCCCGTGAGTCACGTACAGGAGGTGTCTTTGATGTCATACAGACAACGGTGAGAATGTCATTAACTTATTTATTTGCAACTGTTAATCATTGGATCTGTATCTATTTCAGTTAAAATGCTGTGGTCGCAATGGTCCTACCGATTATTTAGATAAAATTTTCAATGGCGGTTTGCCAGCAAGCTGTTGTGAAGGCAGCTGCTTGAATCCATCGAACATTCATGGTGGTTGCCACGACAAGATTATAAACGTTATGTCCGGTAATTCTGAGTATGCTAAGTATGGTGGAATTGGCCTGATTGTCGTTGAGGTGAGATGATCGTCAGTAATAATATTTTAATTATGTTGATTAATCAAAATATATTTTTTTGCAGCTCGTTGGCTTCATCTTCGCCTGTTGTTTGGCCAACAATGTCCGCAACTACAACCGCCGCAATTGTCATACAACTTACACCCATATGCACACAACACACATACGTTCGCATTAATTCTTTTTTAATATGTATTGTCGTAGAACGCACAGAAAGAAATATGAAAAATGTTAAAAACATAATTGAAGCAAACCATTTGGTTGAACATATAAGTTATTTGTTTAAAAAACGATTTGAATTGGAACAAAAAAGAAAATAATTAACGAGAAATACCTAGTATAAGACGCTTAAATGTTGTTTAACCATCGCTTTAGTATTTAATTGCTCTTAATCTTAACTCACAAGATAATAACGAAACCAAAGTCGTTGTACAAAGCTAAAAATATATAAAAAAACAACAATACCAATATACAGACACAAAGTTACACAGGATCCGCTATGCACACAGACTATGAAAATGTAAATTTATACCAGTTGAAAATATATATACAGATATATAAAGATTTATGTATGTATACATAGAAAATTGTTCATCATTATATTTTTAAATTTATATACGTTCACTTATATACAATAACAATACAGTAAAACTATATACACACATTACTTTAAGTCTATGTTGTTGTTATTAAAGATAGTATTTAAAGATAGTATTTTTATTTGGTCTTGTCACAGTTCAACTGATGCTGATGTTTTATAGCAAGTCGAAGTAAACTAATGTTGTAATCCACTCTGATAGGGCTAATAAAATTTGGACTCGACAAATAGACCAGGCTAATTGCATCATTTATAAACCGAATGTTCTCGTATTAATTTTAGTCTAAAGTTTGTTCAGTACCTGTGCTGGAGGTAAACGGATTTCGGCATTAATTCAGTACACCTTTGTGATTATAGACGCACCTAGCTAAAGATGTGTTCCATATGGAAATCTGTAGGTGTTGTAGCGCTTTCATTTTCACTAATTTACAACTTTTTTTTACTTATTGTCATCGTAACATTTGTCCTTCGATGCTACGATGACTGCGATACTGACGAGCCCCCAGAAGGTAAAAAAAATACCTGTATAAATATGATTAGTTGTATTTTAATAATATTACGAATAATAATATTGAAGGTGAAGAGTACGCCGAGGAGTGTTACGGTGCATATGCCTTATATACATTATATCTACCATGTCTAGTGTTCGCTCCATTAATTGTGTTGGCCGATTTTCGTGTAAGTATTGTTTATACTAGTGTAACCTCTGACCTCTGTTTTTTTACTTATATAGAACATTTACTACTTGGAATGGTGGCTGCTCTTTCAAGCAGTTTTGACCTGTTGTAGTTGCCTAATTTTCATTTGCTACAATCCGTTCTATAGTTCTTATAATGTAGTCATTAATTGCCTTGGCGTTGGTAAGTCAAAGTTCAATTCTGTTTTTAAACAATTTATTAATAAAGAAGCTTTGCAGCTTTTCTTATCATTTCGTTTATACTCGTTGCAAATCACCTTTTTAAAGTAAGACGAAAAGTTGCAGCAGTCGTCAATCAAAATTCAGCGGAATCTAATGCTTAATATTGGAACCAACAGGGGTAATTTTGTTGTTTGAAACTTGTGTAAATGATGATTCTTAATATTGTCATTAGTTCATTTAATAGTAATTAATAACCAAACAACACATCAAGTGTGCACTTCATTTCAAATAAAGGTTCATTTAGTTTAAGAACGTATTAAAAGAAGGCATAAGACGATATCACCTCGAGAAATCTTACCATTTTAGACTTTACTAATATTGCCTTACATTATTTATTTAGTTTTATTAACAGTTTATTTTGTTTACCAATAATGCCAGGTATTTGGGGAATTACACCATTTTTTGATAATATATATATATATTATTGGGCGACAGAACTCTTATTAGGTATTTTATTTCGCAAATAAAATTAAACTTAAAATTAACCTAAACTCTGATTTTTAGCGATGCTGTTATATTGCCTACAAGGAGCTTAATATGTAAGCTTCCAAAATTTGCAATTTCCGTGTCAACTTTTAATATTTTTGGGCAGTTAATACTTGGCACTTTTTTAAATTTAATTATAAGAATATACGCAAATTACTTTAGATTTACCTATGAAAGACAACAAAAAGACATAAGCAAATAAATTTATCACATTTTATTTGATATTTTTCATAACTTTATTTTTCCAGCAGTATTTGTCGTAAGTTTTTTAATTTTATTTTTATGGCTGGGCCTAATTTTACTTTGTAAAATTATTTTGTGGTCGTGGTGTTGCTACTTTCGTGGACGGTGCTGTTTTTTTGTTAGATGCTGAGCTTTATAAAAGCTTGCTTGCGAGCAAGCTTTCCAAGGTGAGGAGCTTGCTTAATAAAAAGAAGGTAACATCCATTTGTCGAGAAATTTGTAGCACAAGGAAAAGACTGAATACATCAGCAGCTTTCTCTTAAGAGTGTCTGAAATTGAGCGCCAACTAAAAGCTTAAGTAAAAGCTTCACAAAAGCTTATTTGCCGGTTTCGTTGGCTGGCTACGCGCCCAAACATAAAAAGTCTCGTCAGCTCAGTTGTCATTTGAACGCCAAAGAGAAGACAGACACTTTGAATCTCAAAAAATCGTCGCGGGAAATTCGTATACACACGTGTGTATATCTATTTTGAACATAGACAAACCTATGAAAAATGCAAATGAACTCTATGCATTAGAATGTGTCATCCGTATTCATTTATAAATAGTGTTGTCATCGAATTGGGCGTATTGTGAAGGTTTCTAATAAATAATAGTTATGATCGAACTTGTACTAAAAGGTTATCCCATGATCTCATATCTTCATCAAACGTGCTGAGAGAGCGCAATACGATCGAAAAGAGACAGATAAAAAAAGCACAGAGAGAGAGAGAGAGAGAGAGAGAGAGAGCTAACACAGAAGAGCATAAGTCGAGTACAAAAACAAGTTTATTGTAGATTTGCCTCCAAAGAAAGACAGTGAGACTCATACTGCATAAAGGAATTTTAAGTATTTTTTGAACATTACTGAATACTTGTGACTGCGGAATGGCGTCCACATCGGGTTTAAAGGTCTTTGCATATGCTCTGCACATATTATGTACGGTAAGTGAAATAACTCTTATCAATTGTCGTCTACAATACCATTTGGTCAATTGTGTCAATAGCCTCAATTGCATGCCTTTATTGTTGGGGAAATTAAGGTACAAGCTGATCACTTAGTCTCAATGTTCTCTTATCATTTTATTTACTAGTTTTTTTAAGAGAGTTATGCTTATTCATTATCATAAGTTCAATGTATTATCACAAAATGACCTTCACAATTTGATTCAATTCATGAGACAGTTGCTTAAACAGTGGAATATGAAATTAGGGTTTAAGATGATTAAAAATCCATAAACAAAATATGGGTATTTAACAATCTAATCTGCAAATGATTTCTGAATAATATTTATGTGTGTTACCCAGATATAATAGATCTCTATCAATTTATATTAATTCAATAGATTTATCTATCACATTTCAATTGTTAGTTTACTTAACAAATTTTTATTATGAGCTAGCACTGAGAATAAACACATGTCTGATGTTCCTTAAATAATAGATTAATATTACAATTTGGCTTGCATCATGCTTAAGTCTTTCAACACTCGAATGGGATAATGACTGATAAATGTAATACTTATTATATTTCTGTTATTCAATTAAATATACCAATTGAAAAGAGGAACATATTCTACTCTTACTATAACGAGTAACACACTGACAAAACAAGAGTACATTTAAGATTTTGTACTCAAAACTTAGAATTTTAGTTCTTAAATGTTTTGAGAACAATAAATAATTCAAAATTGGAAAAACACTTGATTTACATTTTTGTTTTAAGAAATATAACAAAGATTCTTAATTTTAATATTGATTTTTTTTTAGCAGTGTATGTGAACTAAATTCAATTACATTGTTATTCATTACATGAAATTTATTCATAAGTCATTAATAGTTTGTGACTTGTTTTTAGGCTTATCGCTTAAGCTGAACGTTTTTTTATGCATATTAATGTTAAAAAATTGTTTGACCTTTTGATAAAACTTTAACTTTAATATAATTAAAAAAATTAAATATCATGTCATATCGTTTGGTTGTTGTTGTAACAGTAACACTTTTCATCCAATTTTTTAGAGATTTATATTTAAGAGATTTAACATTTAAGAGTGAAAAGAATGGAGAGAGAGCTTTTATGCATAACTACTCCATTCAGGTTCTAATACGCACTAGTAGATACACATGCACTGTATTAATGTAGGTCAGAATAAGAAACGTGTGTACCGATACGGTTGTGGTTAAGTTGCTAGGTCAAAGAGCTGTCCAACTTCCATCTGTTATAACTTCATTTAAAATCAACCGATTTTTAAGCGGAATATCATTTTGTTCATGTTTTAGTCTCTAATTTGATTCTGCATTTAAATTTTTATCATCTAGAAAAATTTTAATATTTTCGATTCTAAGCCGTCTATCATCCAATTTTCCATACTTACCCCTTGACATTTTTTCAAAAACTTTGATCTCTCATAACTTTGTCAAAAATGGACCGATTTTCAAGCGGAATATCATTTTGATCATAATTTGGCCTCTAAATTGATTCTGCATTTAAATTTTTATTATCTAGAAAACTTGATATATTTTCGATTCTAAGCCGTCTATCATCCAATTTTCCATACTTACCCCTTGACATTTTTTCAAAAACTTTGATGTCTCATAACTTTGTCAAAAATTGACCGATTTTCAATCGGAATGTCATTTTGATCATAATTTGGCCTCTAAATTGATTCTGCATTTAAATTTTTATCATCTAGAAAATTTGATATATTTTCGATTCTAAGCCGTCTATCATCCAATTTTCCATACTTACCCCTTGACATTTTTTCAAAAACTTTGATCTCTCATAACTTTGTCAAAAATTGACCAATTTTCAAGTGGAATATCATTTTGATCATAATTTGGCCTCTAAATTGATTCTGCATTTAAATTTTTATCATCTAGAAAATTTGATATATTTTCGATTCTAAGCCATCTGTGATCCAATTTTCCATACTTACCCCTTGACATTTTTTCAAAAACTTTGATCACTCATAACTTCATCAAAAATTAGCCGATTTTCAAGCGGAATGTCATTTTCTTCATATTTTGGCCTCTAAATTGATTCTGCATTTAAATTTTTTTCATCTAGAAAAATTTTTATATTTTCGATTCTAAGCCCTCCATCATCCAATTTTCCATACTTACCCTTGACATTTTTTCAAAAACTTTGATCTCTCATAACTTTATCAAAAAGCAACCGATTTTCAAGCGGAATGTCATTTTGATCACGGTTTGTCCTCTAAATACATTCTGCATTCAAATATTTTTAAATTCGTTCGAAATTATTTTGCTCTAGGTCTAGCTATTACACATATATGGAAGGTGTATATCATATAGCTGTCATAGGAACTGAACTGAATTC
Organism: Drosophila falleni; assembly: GCA_035045575.1. Classification (NCBI taxonomy): domain Eukaryota; kingdom Metazoa; phylum Arthropoda; class Insecta; order Diptera; family Drosophilidae; genus Drosophila; species Drosophila falleni. The sequence continues at coordinate 12,796,813 of JAWNOV010000011.1, forward strand.
AATTTTGAATTTTCAATATGTTGACTTTTAAATACCTATTTATTAAAATAACAGTCTCAATAGTAATTAAAGGACCTTGTCAGTTTGCCGATTCCCGTCTGAAACTATATTTTCCCATATGATGACATGGTATTTGTTAGGGACAAACAAAAAACAAACTTAGCCAGTCACTATACCCATTTTTTTTTTGTATTTTTATTGGTAACTGTTCCCTTTTGGCGCCTATTTCTGTTTCTGACGTATTTGTTGACGCCAGTCAGACTAGTCTGTCGGTCGCCCATTTGGTTCCCTAGCCTGAGGGAAAGGCACACACACACACACACACATAGACTCACACAAATGTAGCATAAACTCATTGGTGTTTGAGTAAGGTCAAAAACATTAAAAGTAGTGCAAAGTCCTAAAGTTGCTTTAAATGTTGTATTTATACCATAATTGTATTATTTATTGATATGAATTTTGTTTTGTTTACAGTTGCTGGCACTTGTGTTGATATCTTTCGGAGTCTATGTGTTAATGTCCTATGATGTCAATGAAATAGGGCTTCTTGCAGCCTCTGTCTATATAGGGATTGGTGTGGCCGCTATTCTCATCTTTCTCTGGGGATATTTGTCCGCTTGGCGTGAGCACGTCTGTTGTACTGTAGCCGTAAGTACTCGTAATTACTTGTGACATCAACATTAATATAGACGTGAACTCAGCTAATGATTTTACCTTTATTTCCACAGTTTGTTTCGTTTTTTGTTCTTATTATTATTGCTCAGGCAATAGTTTTGTACTTAGTCACTAGAAAGGAAGATGTGACCGCGTCGAATTTGGCAAACTCTTTGGAGAATACCTGGGAGCAGGAGCTCGATAGTCCAGGCGCCATGTCATTGTATGAGAACTGGGTAAGTCTGATAATACACTCATAAAAATCTTACCGCTACATCGTCTTAAAACAGTCGTTTTTCACACTAAAATTTGGAATATAATGCTTATAAAACCGGCAAATTGGGCCTCAATTTTAAAAATTTGTTTCTAAAAGTCTAGAAACAATTTTTCTGAAATCAAAACATAACTTTTATAAATTATAAAAAAATTTCTACACCTTTAGAATATCCTCTAATGGAGGATTTATTATTAATACTATTGAAGCGAATTTTCTGAAATTATTGAATTTATTTTGTAAACTTCTTTGTTTTTACAAAATTTTGTATTTGCATTAAAGTAAAAAATGTTTTTTTCAATATTTTGAAGAAAATAAACCCTCAACATTTTATTTTTCAGAAAAAGTATTTCTCCAATTTGCAAAATTTTTCGATTTTTTTTTTTGGCATTTTTCTTAAATATAGAAAATAAATTTTCTATGTGTACTAACGAGTTCTATAAATTATATTACTTACAGTTCCAATGCTGTGGCCGTGGAAGTCCACAGGATTATATTGTTAATGAGCGTCTTCCGCCAGAAACCTGTTTCCTCAACCATGACAAGAGCAATCCCGACAATCTGATCCACACAGGCTGCCGTGTTGCATTCGAGAATTACTGGAAGAATCTCTTGATGATATTCAATATTATAGGCTGGGTGCTCATTGCCGTTGAGGTGAGTTCTCTATATGCTGTTATGCTTAAACTTGTTATTGATATCCTTTCAACTCTTTATTTACAGGTGCTTCTAAGTATTGTGTCCTGTGGCCTGTGCAACAGTATTCGCAATGATCACCGTCGCTCTTACTACTAAGGAGATGTTTTCCCAGAGATTGCATTTGTTGAACTTGAATTGCTTCAAATATACACACATTATTCTCTATGACAGTTAAGTTATTATATTATTTTTTTTATGCGAAATTTAACGCAAGTTAGAAGTTGAAAACAAAACTTATAGCCTGAGTAAAAAGTATATCGATGTTAATGCTTTTCAATTATTTCAAATATTTCAACTTGCGTTAATTAGAGCTAAAACATGGCTTTTAATGTACATATTCAATATTGTTAACAATATTTTGACTTGTGTGCATTTTTTAAATATAATCTTACTTTAAGAAATGTGAAATAATTTATTTTGAAAATAATTTTTAATAAAAACGCATGTTAACAAATTCAAATATTTTATACCCTACAACCTTGAAAAAACTTTTACAAAACTTTTCTCAAATAATTACGACAATAAATTTGAAAAATGTTAATTAAAAATATGCTTGAGTATAAAATCTCAAGTGAAAATTTGAGAATGATAATAAATCGCAAAATAAATAATTGCTTGAGTATAAAAATCCAAATTAAAAATGTGTCTTATGGTTTGGGCTGTGCAATGATCAGTGAGTACAGTAAGTCAGGTCAAAGGTTTTCTAAATAAAAATAATCAAAATAAATGTTAATCAGTACCAACAGCAATGTTAATTTACATCTCTTAGCTGATCTTATATATTTAGTATTTGTCGAATTAATCATCAAATGCTTGAGAAATAGAAATCTCTCTCTTTTTGCTACCTTCTATAAGAAATCAGAGTTCTCCATATAAAACCAATTGAGTATGCTAAAAAATATGTGAACTGTTATAAAAATAGCGCAGCACAAAAGTTGTTGTCGTTTTTTGTTATTTTTTTTAATTTATAAGAGAAACGCTGGTATTGAGACTTTGTTCCCCTTTGTGTGACGCCCATGTGTTTCGATAGCACGCGTGAGTTTCTGTTTCAATTCCGCGCGTTTCGGTGACCGTTTCATTTTCAAAAAGTTGTGTTTGATTTTCGCTAAAAAGTTTTCGCTATCAACAAATCAGTTAACATTCGTGCGCGAACATGACGTGTTTAGTTTCCAGAGCGACCGTTAAAATATAAATATTTCGAATTACTAACAAGTGTGCCAATGCGTTGCCAAGTGCTTTGGGCCAACTAAATGCAGCAGTGAAAATAATAGAAATTCAGACACAATTCTAGAGAGTTTCGCGTTGGAAAGATACAATATTTATAAATAGAAAATAGTATATAAAGAGTGCATTTTTGCATAGAAAACACCGCAAAACTAAACAACAAAATGGCGTGTTCCACAAAACTATTGAAAGTATTCGCACTGATATGGGATATAATATATGTGGTGAGTCGTCGTATAATATGATTATGAATTTTATGGCCGGTAACCTGAGATGCTTTATGGAAAATAGGGATTAGTTTTGGTTTATTGACGGAAGTTTTGTATGTAAATGAAGTTAAGTGTGTTGTCAGAGTGTTGTAAATGCCATTACAGCTTATAATTATAATAGCATTAAAAGATCTACACGTAATTACACAGAAATGACTAGTTTCATTGGCCATGGACTTCACTCTCTAAGTTTAATAACCCCAACTGGAAAAACTCTACTAAAGTCTAACTAGTTGAAGGTTAGTTAGTTAATATGCAAACAAATAATTATATATATTAACTACGATTCTTGTGCTTTCAATTTCTATTTACTTGTTCAAAATTTCCACCAAAGTTCATTTAAAGTTAAGCAATTGTTTATGTGCTAAAGGAGTACATAAAATAAACCTTGACTTCTCTACAAATTTGTATAAATATTTATTTTTGTGTAATTAATGCGCTCGGGCATTAAATCCAATTGGAGTATCTGATGGATGTATTTAAACAGTTTCTACTTACACATCCAGATAGTTGCAATTTCAGTTTCAATTTCAGTTTGATTGAATAGCTAAATGATTTCGGCAGCATTTCAATTACATTTGAAGGTTTTCGGTTTTGTTTTTTTTTTTTGTTACAACTATTAAAAATACAAATACTCTATGCTATTCTTATGTTAATTAGCTAAACGCTTTGGGCGCAGCTCATCAAATTCAAGCATAAAATTTAAAACAAATGACCAAGTTAACTTTTTATGTGCATGAACAGACAAGTTTCTTTTTTGAATTGTTGTTTTTTTTTCAATAAAATTGCCAATTGAATATTTTTTACTTTATTTTCTTTCCAAATATTAAACCACATGCCTTGTTTCATTTAATTTATTGTTTGTTGCTTTAAAATAAAAGCGAAAATAATAATTTGCTCAGCGGCTAAAATAAAATTATAAAACTTGGTCACCCACGCCACTCTATTTGGCCCTGAGCAAAAGGCGGTCATAGCTTCTAGCCATATACATAGAATTTGTAGATTATTTTACTTTTTGTGTATTTTTTCATTTCAGTTTTGTTTTTATTTACATCAACTAAAATTTTGTTGATGTCATTTTCAGACGCGCTGGCGTTTTAAAATTGAAAATAGAAATACTTTTCGGCAATAACCTTAGACGCAAAAATGTGGAACACTCAGAATGTTGAAGGAAATGCCGAAAAGAAACACGCGGCGTATGCGCAATTTTCCGCATTGGTTCCATGCGAGTAAACTTTAATTTACTGATGAGCAGTTCTGTTTGTTGTTGTTTTTTTTTAACTTAAAAATTACTTCAATTGGTGCGGCCGCGTGTTTTTAATTAAATGCCAGCATTTGAGGTAGGGCACAACCTTTTTTTGTTTCTTTTTGTATAGTTTTTCCTAACAACAACTACGTTTACAGAGTTTTGAACATGTATTTATGTTGTCAAGTCTGTATTTTGTAGACCCACATAAATCTCAGCTCAGTGACATTTGTCTAGTTATTCTAGTCTCATTTACCACATGCTGTTCGCATTCCTCTCTAACTCTTAAATCTGAGATTTTAAGCCTAATCAGTTGTCTGTTTGGCTTATCAGCTAGAGTATAAGTATAGGTAAATATGTATTTGCTACTGCACTGACCTTGTCTACACTGTAATTGCAATTAATTGTTTGTCTGCTGGACAAATTAGGGCAAATTATTTGAGCAAATGTATGCAAGAATAATATAATATCTGTATTATATTATTTAATACATAAGTATTGTTGCCGAGGGCAATTTAACACTTTTGATTCTTATCGTCGTTTTTTATTAGTGATAATTTCTAGAGATATCACATGTGACAAAAAATTATTATCTAATGTTTGTTTATGATTATGTGAATGAGTTGTTAAGTAAGTTAAGAGCTGTTTAAGTAAACTGTGCTCGTTGAAGCATGTACTTAGATTCATTGCCATTGTCACTTTGATTCTATGGGTTATGCTCGGTTTGTCGCCCATTTTACACTGTAAAAAAAGTTATGTCAGCGCCAGTTTGTCTCGCCTCCAAAAAGGCAAACAACAATTGGGCGCCATATGTAATAAATAACAATTAAATGGCGTTTTATCTTCAGCTTAATTCCAGATGCCTATGTTGTGTGAAGAAGCCCAAAAGGCTTTAAGTTTTCAAAATGCTGAGTTCTTATCTGCAGTGCGATGTAAACACTTTATCAGACAATAATTTATTGTTATGTCATACATAAACTTAAAAACAAATTGAACTTTCAGTCACTTTACATAACTCTATTAACGTTTTATGGCCAGCTGTTGACTCTATCAAATACTAATACTCTTACTTACTTGACCATATTTAATAGTGGGTTTCATTTATATGTACAACGTCAACTGACAGCAATTAAAATATTGACTGTACTAGCTTTTCGATAATTTGCATAATTGTAATTCAAAGAGAGGCGTATATATGCATATAGACAGACAGACTCAGACATTAGCTAATTTATTAATCGTCGACCTTAATTCAATTACACTTGAGAGCCTTAAAAGGCGCAGTTGAGTAAAGATAAACTTTGAAGACATCGCAACCAGTTATGGACACAAATTACAGCAAATGCCAAATGCGTTTGTGCTAGACAAACCCAAAAAAAAAAAAAAAAAAATATAAATGAAAAGAAAAATGAATACAAAAATAAACATAAACATGATAAATCACACAAATCAGTCATAATTACCTCATGCTTAGGAAAATCTGAAAGCCAATGGGGCGGCTACTTAACGTGACATCGATTTGGCGGAAGTTTGACACCGTCCAAAAGTGCCAACAATTCTCAACATGTCTGTTGTTTACTGTCGTTCCAACTGGTTTCTAACAATTGTAATATTATTCACAATTGAGCTGCCGTTTTGTCAACATGATGAAAACAATGTTTGTTGAAATCAATTGTTTATTGCGCATTTAATAAATTATTAGAAATGTATGTGTGCTGTTTGCGATTCGAAAACTACTTGCCAAGTGCCAAATTCGAGATTGTTTATATTGCTTACACGATTTTCTTGCACTGCGCAAACAAAATGATTCATTCTTAAAATTATATTTGTAATTGCATTGGCAATTGCAGCTAACGGTGCATGCCACTAATTCGAGCTAATTGTGCAGGCAAGAGTCACCACTAAACTCAAAAACGAGTGAAAGGGAAAACTAAATGCCAAACGAACTACGAAATACGCGCGACAACGTTGCGTATGAGTGATGTCAAATTGTGCGAAGGCTAACTTGTTGCTTGTATCGCAATAAAATCAAATACAATGTATTTGCCAAGTTGACAATTTTTGGAATTGAAATGTTATAAGACGCTTGTTAATTGTATTTGCATATTACGCATACGCACTGTCTATATAACATATCAAATAAAGCCGAAAATTAAAATTCTCTACACATTTAAGTATGTTCAAAATATATTTAATTTCTCGATTTGTTCTTACACCTTTTTAGCTGCTTGGTATAGCTGTCATTGGAATTGGACTGCACGTCATTATCTATTTCAAACATTTTAATATCGCCGCCTTCATCATCATTGGCTTTGGCATCATCATTCTGTTGGCCTCACTCTTTGGCACTGTGGGAGCGGCACGTGAGAGCAGTCGCATGTCAAAAACGGTAAGTATTTGATTAAAATTACTGATAAGCATCAATAATTATACCCTTTACTTATATAAAATTAGAAAAAGGGTATATTGTGCCCGTTGGAACGTATGTAACAGGGAAAAGGAGGCATCTCCGACCCTTTAAAGTATATATATTCTTGATCAGCATTAACAGCCGAGTCGATATAGCTATTTCCGTCTGTCTGTCTGTCCGTCTGTCCGACAAAACGTTCACCCACAGACTCCAAATGCGTTGGAGCAGGTCGAGAAATACAGTTCTTATGGTAAATAACGTTATATATTTGTAATATCTATAATCTTACTAAGCCGCAGCCAGATCGGACAATTAGAACGGGAGTTATAGCTAACCAAAGTTATAAATAAAGTTATTATTTCAATACAATTACCTAAAAGTATGCAGTAGTTTTTATTGGATAGAAATTTCTTTTATATATATTGAAATATTATTATATTATTATATATTATTTATACCGCAGCCAGATCGGACAATTAGAACGGCAGTAATAGCTAACCAAAAATGTAAATAAGGTTGTTATTTCAATACAATTACCTAAAAGTATGCAGTAGTTTTTATTGGGTAGTCGTTTCTATTATATATATTCAAAAATTATTATATTATAATTATATTACTATATATTTTCTTTAGTTTGTGGTCGTTTTGATTGTTCTGATCGTATTACAAGTGCTGACGGTGAGCTTCTTTTGGACATTCCAATCATCGCTGCTCATCAATGTGGACAAGACGTTCGATAAACTCTGGCACAATCAGCCCGTTCCCGTTACGCCCGAAAATGATAGGCAAATAGAGAGTATAGAGAAATGGGTAAGTGTTGAATAAAATCAGGCGTGAAAGCCGTAATCGAAACCGTAACCTTTAACCGGAATTAAATTAATAAATATATAAAAATAGCCAATTAACCTTAACAAATCTGTTTTATTATAAACCGAAATAACCGATTAGTAACCGATTCATATACAACGGTGTTAATTTTCCCATGTTAATCGATTGTTTTTTTTCATTTCCCATTCTCAGCTCGATTGTTGTGGTAATGTAAGCGATAAGGATTATGTGCTGCCTCCGAAATCTTGCTATAACAAAGAAACGGATAAACTTAATACGGAGGGTTGTCGTCAAAAGTTCTTGGACTACATTGCCGAACGTTGGACAGCATTCAATATATTCTCACTGATTCTAGTCGGTGTAGAGGTAGGTGACTTGTTTCTTACAAATTTGACATATATTAAAGTATAAATTATTTTATTTTTTAGATTATCTGCGCTCTGCTCGCCTATGTGTTGGGCAACAGTATTGTGAATCGCTGGAGACGCTCCAAATACTTTCCGAAATAAGTTCCCTCTGTCTAGCAGTCTTCATAATTACGCATACTCAAAAGAAAGGCCAAAGAATTCTCAAAACTGTGCAAATACGTACATACAGTACACTAAGCAATCGAATTTCCAGAATAAATATTGCGGCAATTGCTAGTCTACCTCATTTTCATCCATCAACAAATAAAAAACTTATAATTACCAATTGATAAACTGTTAAGAGTAATAACACATCCGATTCCGATACTGAGTCAGCGAAAAGAGAGCTCAACAACAGGTGCCAAAAAAAAGCAGTGTTCAAGCCGATTTCGATGTCTACTTACGTATATATACAATATTTATATGCATGTATTTATTTTTGATAAGATTTCTCACAAAACTTTTCATTAGGGTGCATCAATTTTTATAAAACCCAAAAAAATTCAAAAATTGTAAACCAAATTCTTAATCTACAGTCAATTCAAAAAAGATTTCAAAAAGAAACCATGGTTCTAAAATCAATTTCTGTTTCTCACTTTTAGAGTTGAAAAATGTATTCGTTTTGGAACATCTTAAAAATGATTGTAGATAACGAATTTGGGTTAATATTTTTTTTGTGAAAAAAATTGATGCACCCTACTGTGCATAGTGCCTGCCATAAGTCACACACTTTTTTTATGGTCAATGCAATTTGTAACATTTCAAGCAATAAAGCAACTATGTAGATTTGTACTTATTAATTACAATAAATTCCTAATAAATCATACTGTTTAAATTGTTTCGTGTGAGGGAGAGGGCAACATGTTAAAGAGTCAGCTTAGTTTATAATATTCATGTGACCACCCGCTGCATTTGAAGGGCAATTTCAATGCTAAATAGCCAGAAAATGTTGTTGTAAGATCAAAAATGTTTGTTGACATCATTGTTTCTGTTTCTGTTTCTGTTGTTGACCAAATTGTAGAATATGCCACTCATCTTGGCAAGCCCGCAGTTTCCGTTGCTCTGCATGCATATCTATATATGTATAGCTGTAGTTGTATCTGTATTTCTAGTTGTATCTGTATCTGTATCTGTATCTGTCTCTCCACATGTGTGCTAGAAATACGCGTGGGCGCTTTACGCTAATTTTTTTTTGAGTTTTCTTTGATATTGACTTTATGTATTCAACCAATAGACGTCGACTCTCTGAGACATTTGTATATTTTGGCTATTGCACTGGCCGTCTGGCGACAAGAACTGTGGGTTAATCGTCCAACTGACAGCGATGCGGCCAAACAAAATCCGATTATGAGTCGGTCCGAGTATTTGCCGTGCGACCATTGCCGATGCTCAAGGTGTACCGCAAGAGAAAAGTCTCAGATTTTGAAGATAAGTGAAACAAATTAACAACAAGTGTCATCTTATTAAACTGTGTTATGTGTTGTGTAGTGTAATCTAAACGTAAAATGTATTGTACAACACGTTTGCTGAGATACATTCTATGTGTCATCAATTTAATCTATGCTGTAAGTTTTGACAATTGAGCCAAAAATATACGTGACATTGATGCATGAATTTCAAAACAAATTCGAAAATCCATTTTTCAAATATTTAGCTTAATGGCTGTCTGCTCATCTGGTATGGCACCTGGCTGCTGGACACGATTGTCGAGCAGCTAATTGCCGTGAATCATGGCGAGAAACTGGCAGCAATTATTTGTATACTACTCGGCGTTGTCATCATTCTGACCAGCATCTTTGGCATTGTTGGCCTGGCCAAGGAGTGCCGGAAAATGCTAATAAGTGTAAGTAAAGTCTTGTCAATTATTCTGAAAATAAATAAATGAGTTTTCTTTGCAGTATGCAGTGCTTTTGTTGCTTCTCCTGGTCATACAGTTTATAATGTTTAGCAGCAGTTTTGCGGCTAGTAGAGATTTTCTGCCGGAGAGTTTGAGACAGGGATTTGATGAGTTGTGGGATACAGAATACAGCAGCAACAGCACACTCAACAAATACGAGGAGTGGGTAAGTTATTGATTGATTTAAAAAAATACTAAGTAAAAATATACAGTCATGTTATATTTATTAAAAATTTGAAAGCAATTTTGCCTTTGTTTATGAATCATTCATACACTGAAAAAAACCAACTTCCTTTAAAATTAAGAATATTCATCATAAAAATTTTAAAATTACCAGGACAGAAATCTTTATTTTTAAAAATATTTTTGAATTTAAATATTGTATCAATTATTTTTAATTTTAAAAAATGTATTAATTTCAAAATCTTCCTTAGTATTTTTGAAATTTTGACTAAAATCTTTAGAGCATTTATTCTGATAATAAAAACTTGGTATTTTTTAAAATGTTCTCAAAACTAAGAAAAGATTTCTAACTTTAAGAAATGTTTTTGACGCTTTTTTAGATCAATATTTTTAGTTTTGTGACTCAAATTATGATTTGAAAAAATATTATATATTTTTTTGGTACACCCTAATCAATTATCTTTTTCATTAGCTTCACTGTTGTGGTCGCAACAGCGCTGAGGATTACATAAATTTGGACAGGGAGCTTCCTGCCAGTTGCTGCCTGGATCGGGATTGCACGAGTCCGTTGAATCTCTTTATGGATGGCTGTGAGAACAAGTTCAAGCTATATGTGAGCAGTAAGACAGCTAATTTTCATACACTCAGCTGGGTGTTAATAATAACTGAGGTGCTTACCAATACTTAAAACTTAAACTTAATTACTAACTAAAGTTGCTAATACTTATTCTTTTTTTTTATTTATTTTATTTTGCAGTTTGTCGGCTCTGTAGCTACCTGTTATTTGGTGGATAGCATACGAAATCATCGCGATCGCGTGCGTTTTTATAATTAGCTAAACATTAATTAATTAAATTATAATTTAATTGTTGACACTGTATACTGTATTATGGTATTTTTATATACATATTTATTTTTAGTTAGTTTTTTGTGCAATTGTGATTGTAAATTTAAATACATGAAGAAACATTTTACTATAAATTCATTCATTGATAAAAATATCAATGTCAATAAAAAATGTTGTGGCGCTGTAAAATAAACTCCCACGCAACGCATTACAAGAACAACAACTTTAAAATAAACCTGTTGCTATTGACTAACTTCTTGTTGACTGCAAGATAAATATAATAAATACAGCAAAATGTATATAAAAAATAAAATGAGTAGGATTGAGATATTTTTTTTTTTTTTGGGATGGAAATAATAACAAGCTGAAACGAGAATGCCAAGAGATAATATTAAAAAAACAAAAAAAATACTGAGCAGAGATGTGGGCGATATAACGCTCTCGATTTTCTCGTAATATTCGCTGTTATACATAGTTCAATAGATGAGATGAAAAACCATGTGAGTGTGTGTGTGTGTGTGTGTGTGTGTTTGTGTGTGTGTAGAGGATAGAAAATTGTTTGTAGTACTACGCGCATTTTTCATCAACAAAATACAGACAGTTTCAGTTGATTCACGGCACTGAAAGGCTGCGGTCAGCCAGCAGAGATTTTTGTATCTGACAGATACAAAACGTACAAAACTAGCTATTGCCTTATACGTAATACGTAATACCTATTTAATGCATTCAGCTCATTTTCGCTGATTTAAATAGCCAAGCACACGCCAGCCAGTTAGTCACTGAGTCAGTCGATCGGAGAGACAACTGCGCCTTTAGATCAACTCAGCAGTTGTCGCTTCTCTCAGTTTCGATTGTTGCATTGTCACAGCAACAACAACAATATTAAGAGTAAGAAAAACAAAAGATGGGTCTGTCGGATACTACAGTGAAGCATCTGCTGCTTTTGCTCAACTTTGTGTATGCGGTGAGTAAAAGTATCTTTTCAAAATGTATCTCAACTACATATATTTGTCTCAATTATTGCAGGTGCTCGGTTTGGTGCTGATTGGATTTGGCATTTACTTCCTGTGAGTTCATTGGATATTCTAATCATTAGAATCGAATGAAATCTCCATACATCAGGGCATCAAACCGATTTGAATATCGGTTTTAGTTGCGGCTTAAGTTGCGTTTTATATTTTGGTTTTCGGTTATCGAAAAAATCTTTGTATATCGGTTTTGTAGGGGTTATCGATTTTTTATAGATTTCGGTTTCGAAATATTGGTAAATGTTATAAGAAAGTTTATATATGAGCAAAAGTACTTCATTTAAAAAAAATCTTTTTAAAAATATCAATATTTTGAATTTTAAATTCAAATAATAATAAATAAATTTTAGAACGATGATTACACCTTAAAGGCCGGAATCGAGTAGACCAAAAATTTTCGCCGGCGGAAAGTTTTCTATTGGATAGTTCTCAAATTATTTTTCTTCCCTTTACGGTACCGTCTTTTTTTTTTTTTGAAGTGGAGTTTAGACCTATTGAAACGTTTTTTTCGGTTTGAATAAAATCGGTTTTTCGTTTCGGTACAGAAAAAAGGTGCTGTTTGAATCGTTTTTTACCGGCTAAGGATTCCGATATAAATTACGATTTTATTTCCTGCCATAAATAATGTTCTGTTTATCTTTTTAGAGCCTACGTCACGACGATTAGCATTGGTGAAAATGTCGCTGGCGGTCTTATAATAGGACTGGGCGTCGTCATCATAATCATTGCCATCTTTGGCTGCCTGGCTGCCATACATGAAGCTCCAAGGCGACTCTTGATCGTAGGTTTAATCAGCTATAACTTAACTATCCGTAAATAACTTGATTCATTGTGTACAGTATGTTGTGGCCGTGGTGGTGTTGATTCTCACACAACTGCTGTTTCTCAGCATGGTATCGAACGGCTCTAAGGATGGCATCTCAGGCAGCATCAATGAGGGCTTTGAGAAGTTGTGGGATATGGAGCGCAATGAGACAGGTGCATTGTCATACTATGAGAGCTGGTTGCATTGCTGTGGTGTCAACAACTACGAGGACTATTTTGACATACATCATGCAATTCCCAAGAGTTGCTGCATCGACCAAAAATGCATTGACGAATCCAGTCTCTATAAATTTGGATGCAAGTCCCGATTCGTCGAGTACTTGGATGACCGACTATTGGTTTTCAAGATTGTCTCTTGGCTGCTCATCTTGGGCGAGGTAAGTGCTCGATTTTCTAATTGTGAATCTATTTGTTAATCATGTTATATTTCAGGCTGTAGGCGCTGCTCTTGGTTGGTTCCTGCTAACCGGACTTAAGAACCAAGATCGACGCAACAATGCTGTCTGGATGTAAACAATTTTAACACTAAGACTTAAGTATTACTTAAATTAAAATACACTAATATTTAATTGTTTTTATTATAAAACTTAATTGTACTTTGATATATTGATTTTATTATATATTAAAATTTTCCTATTGATGGGATACTAAAAAACAAAACATATTCAAAAATCGATTTTCTGTCATTTTTTTTTAAACTTTGATCGCTCATAACTTTGTCAAATCTCAACCGATTTTTATCATCTAGAAAATTTAATATTTTATCGACTCTAAGCCATCTATCATTCAGATTTCCATACTTACCCCTTGACATTTTTTCAAAAACTTTGATCTCTCATAACTTCATCCAAAATTTACCGATTTTCAAGCGGAATGTCATTTTGAGCATGAATTGGCCCCTAAATTAACTCTGCATTTAAATTTTTATCATCTAGAAAATTTTATATATTTTCGATCCTAAGCCATCTATCATCCAATTTTCCATACTTACCCCTTGACATTTTTTCAAAAACTTTGATCTCTCATAACTTCATCCAAAGTTTACCGATTTTCAAGCGGAATGTCATTTTGAGCATGATTTGGCCCCTAAATTAACTCTGCATTTAAATTTTTATCATCTAGAAAATTTTATATATTTTCGATCCTAAGCCATCTATCATCCAATTTTCCATACTTACCCCTTAACATTTTTTCGAAAACTTTGATCTCTCATAACTTTGTCAAAACTCAACCGATTTTCAAACGGAATGTCAATTTTTTCATGATTTGGCCTCTAAAATGATTCTACATTTAAATTTTTATCATCTAGAAAATTTTATATATTTTCGATCCTAAGCCATCTATCATCCAATTTTCCATACTTACCCCTTGACATTTTTTCAAAAACTTTGATCTCTCATAACTTCATCCAAAATTTACCGATTTTCAAGCGGAATGTCATTTTGAGCATGATTTGGCCCCTAAATTAACTCTGCATTTAAATTTTTATCATCTAGAAAATTTTATATATTTTCGATCCTAAGCCATCTATCATCCAATTTTCCATACTTACCCCTTGACATTTTTTCAAAAACTTTGATCTCTCATAACTTCATCCAAAATTTACCGATTTTCAAGCGGAATGTCATTTTGAGCATGATTTGGCCCCTAAATTAACTCTGCATTTAAATTTTTATCATCTAGAAAATTTTATATATTTTCGATCCTAAGCCATCTATCATCCAATTTTCCATACTTACCCCTTAACATTTTTTCGAAAACTTTGATCTCTCATAACTTTGTCAAAACTTAACCGATTTTCAAACGGAATGTCAATTTTTTCATGATTTGGCCTCTTAATTCAATATGCATTTAAATTTTTATCATCTAGAAAATTTGATATATTTTCGATCCTAAGCCATCTATCATCCAATTTTCCATACTTACCCCTTAACATTTTTTCGAAAACTTTGATCTCTCATAACTTTGTCAAAACTCAACCGATTTTCAAGCGGAATGTCATTTTAATCATGATTTGGCCTCTAAAATGATTCTGCATTTAAATTTTTATCATCTAGAAAATTCATCCAATCATCCAATTTTCCATACCTACCCTTTAAATAATTATCATTGTTAAATGTGACTCAAAACTCAATGTGTGACACCCTGTATACCGTATTGATAGCACCTGCGCAGGCGTCAGCTTTTCCAGCCGAGACCGAGACTGAAACTTGAACAGTGTCTGCTGTCAGTCGACTGCCAGCATTCGGGCCATAAGTAACGTTGTTACGTCCGTACTTGGCTTAGTTTGTGCCGCATAAACAATGCCACTCCCCGTAGCATAAAAGCGAGATTCACTGTCAGTGTCTTAATTGCCTTACTAGTTGCAATTGGGCCTTAAAGTCAAGCAGTTCAGATTAACTTGCAAACGGTGAAATTTAGTCGTAAGTGTGAAAATATTGGTAAATACAAAGTTTGTTTTAAGGGGCGCCTCTAACACCTTAATGTTATTGTATTTATTTATTTAGTTCCATTAGTTGCATCATGGAGAAGACATTTGCAATAACACCGTGGAAATATGCACTGCTCACAACATGCATTCTCATTTCGGTAAGTTGAGTCAAAGTCAATGAACAACTCAGGTCCCCAGAGGACGTTAACTGACCTGCATATCGACTTGCCAGACAGTTTGTAGCCAAAGCTTTCGAGTGCTTCCGCACAGACAAATTGCAGCATAAAAGAAATAATCGATATCACGAATGTGCAGGCGAATTTTCTGTTTATAGGAAATTAATCACCGATATGAACAGCTGTCAGCAGTTGGCCATCAATTTGCTATTTAAATATGATTGTTTACTTTCGCCTTCATTTGGCCTACATGTGGTATACGTAATATGTGAAAATGTTGGCATATTTAAACATTTTATATGCCTAATTTTTAAGCTTGTCGTTTTTGCTGTTTTTGTTAGCCAATATGTTCCAATGATGAGGTCTAGGCCACGTTAAGATTAGCAAATGGTTTCAAGACCCCGTAGTTAAATAAAGTTTAGGAGTCTATTAAGTTTGTTTACGAAAAATTTTCATAACAGGCAGAAGGAGGCGTGGCAGATACTATAAAATATATATATTCTTGATCAGCATCAATAGCCGAGTAGATATAGCAATGCCCTTTTGTCCTGACGTCTATATACACGTAAAGACCTAGATCCCGAAAGCTATAAGAGCTAGAGACACCAAACTTAGTATATTGGTTCCTCAATTTTGCAGGCAGATCAAGTATTTTTTTTTTTTTTGGATTGGACAACTATATAATATAGCTACCATGAAACAATCGATTGAGAATTAATTTTTACTTCAAAATTTTTTTTTGTTTTATGAGATATGTTAACCAAACTAATGCAAAACAAATTTAAGTTGGTCTTATACAAACTGCCCAAAGTTGGTTTAAATCTTTCCATTATATTATATAGCTACCATAGGAACAATCGGTCGAAATTTAAGTTTATGTATGCAAAACTTTTTTGTTTTTTGAGTTATCGTAACCAAACTAATATATTACAAATTTATATTGGTCTTCTACATCCTGACTGAAGTTGGTTTAAATCGGTTTTTCTATAACATATTTATATCCCATTTTATTATTGACAGGCTCTTAATATATTATTCTTCTCGTGTGGCGTTGTCACCTGGGGTTCTGCCTCTTCGATCTATGGTGGCTATGCGGCAGCTTTATGTGGAGCCGCAGTCTTTGCCGCCGCCTTTTTGGGCGTGTATGTGTCACTTAAGGAGTCTTACAAGTATTCCATATATGTAAGTACTTAAGAAAACTATCTTTTCGACGTTTAATTCAATTGGAATATCTTGCAGTATTTGATCTGTACCACATTGGTAATGACGCTGTTGGCCACATACTTTTTTACCTATTCCTCGATGCGGGGACAATTGCTGCGTCAGTTTGAGGATCGTGTGAAGCGTTTGTTTGATGAGAAGTCAATTCATGATGATACCATGCAACCCATACACAGTCTATTCCGTTGCTGTGGTCTCGAGGGACCGCAGGATTATTTGGCCAAGGAAGAGGGCGCTTTGCCAGGCAGCTGCTGTTATGGAGCTGATTGCACCAAATCCTCGAATATCAATGAGGAAGGTTGTGCCACAAAGGCGCCACGTCTTTTGCTGCTACAGTCGGATATCAATTACTACACTTGCATTGCCATGTTTGCTCTAGAGGTACGATAAATATTTCACAGCATAATATATTTTAAAATTTAAATATCAATTTCTTATTACAGATATTGGGTCTTTTCTCTGCCTATTTCATGGGCAAGGCACGCAAGTTGATCAAGACAAAGGACGATGAGACTCCCATAAATGAGAATTAAATTCGCAGCCATAGATGTTTAGTCCAATATAGTCGAAACAAATAGTCAAATTAGTAAATTTATGATTTTTAAATAAAGAGACATTTCGAATACGTTACTCTTAGTATTTTGAGTGTGTTTAAATTCCAGCAGCTTCACAGCACTGGTCAAATCCAAAGAGCCACACGATCTACACTTCCAAAAGTTCTCGTCATTCTCGCTCACATCATTTGAACGATCAACGCCGAAGCGATTGGTTGTGTTGAATACGTTAATTAATTCAGTCAGCGCCTCTCAATTTTGGTAGTGAACATGGGCTGTACTTCCGGTTGCTTTAAGTGCTTCCTCAACATTCTAAACACAGTCTTTGCGGTAAGTTTTCTAGTTTATCGAGAGAGAAAAATTTCAATAAAATACATTATTGTTTGTTAAATAATTTAAATATAATTCTACATATTTGGACGTACGTGTATATGCATATATTCCTATTTATATATAAGAAAAGGTGACTGCATTGTTCGTACGTGAAATCATCGAGAATAGTTAATATTAACAAATGTGTGCAAATATGTATAAAAGAAAATAATTTAATAATATGTATAAACAGCCGGTTTTTAAAGAGTCAAGCTAATTTATGAAATAGCCGAATATGTTTATGTTTATGTTTATGTTCTCTGATCTGATCTCCGAGAGAATTGTTTAAGATTAATACTCTTATTATATATTAAGAGAATTGTATTTTTTTTTATATATTTATTTGAAGAGAATATACATTGTATTATTTGTATCTTAATGGCTATTTAAATAGACTATAGCTGATACTATTAAGATACATTTTAATACAATGTATATTCTCTTAAAATAAATTAAAAAAAACACAATTCTCTCACGTAGGAAAATATTTATGGCTAAAAATGAAGGTTTTTTTTATAAATTTTCCTATTGATTAAAATGATCGCCTGATCCGATTTGTTTAATAATTTCTTTTATTAAAATATTATTTATGGAATCGAGAATATAAATCATATTTTATAAGACTTTCCATAGTTTTCAGATATACGTGTATATCTATGCATGTTTTTAATGTTTATTAATTAAGTCGTTACGCTTTTTACTTAAATTATAATATAATATATAATATTAATAAATCTTAAAGAATTGTAAAATTGTATTTGCTATGACTTCTGCAATTATAGCCCGATCTGAGTCATGCAATTTATAATTAACTTTTGAAACCGAAAAACAAAATGCATGTTGATTGTCATATCTCATTTGTTTTTTTGTTGATTGCAGCTCTTTGGCCTGTTGATAATAAGTATAGCTACATTGAGTCTGCAACAAGCACCTACGGTCTATATTACCTATCTGTATGTGATTGGCGGCATTGTGTTTGTGGCATCCATTATCGGCTGCTGTGGCATCTGTCAGGAAAGTGTCTGTTTGACCACAACGGTGAGTGAACTTGATAAACAACTGCCAACAGAAGCCACAGATACAGATACTTAACCACATACACATTTATACTATATATACAAACGTAGTATGGATTCATATTGTTAGCATTGCTTATTGTGCAATTGTTTGGCTTGTTTGGCAAGAACTTTGATGAGGATATCATCAAGCAGTTTGCTGTCGAAGATGTGAATACCAAATGGAACTTAGAGGTAACCAATCCAGGTGCAATGGACAAGATACAGCGAACGGTAAGTGTGAATATCTATTAAATATATATATTATAAAGTATCTTTTACTTTAAATTCCAGTACGAATGCTGTGGTCGTAATGGACCCGATGATTACGTCAGCATTGGACGTCCAACTTTGCCGAAAAGTTGTTATCCAGAAGAGAAGACAAATATTCCCTTTTATGACAAAGGTTGTTCATCTGCAGCTGCCGATGAATTTCTCAGATTCTTCAACTATGCAAACATCAGCAAATGGGGTTCATTTGTCATCACGGTATGTCTATATATAGCAGATAATAACTGTTGGTATTACTAATATTATTATCATATCATTTCAGGCTTTGCTGTGCTTCTCTTCTTTCTATCTGGCGCGACGTTTTAGCAGAGAACGCCTAAGATACTCTTATCATTATTAAAACGAACTGAACTTTAACCTATATATTTTCCAAAAACTCAAATTACTCGAAACTTATGTTTATGTACAATTTGTCAAAATTTACAAATAAATTGTTCATCAAGTCTAGTCGTAGTACTATCAATTATAAACTATCTATTGGGCTGGCGTCATTCCACAATCCCCGAGCTACTCAATCATGACGCAATGTGTGTTCGATAATCGCAACGCATTAGCTTTCAGAGAGAGGGAGAAATGATCGACTATACACAGAAAAAAATGTTGGACTCAAAACAAAGATTTTTTGTTTAAAAAATTTGTTGAGAACCTTAAATTCTGAAAGTTCAAAAATATTTAAAATATATAAAATTTAAGTCATAAAAAAAAATTACGAGTAAGAATGATTTATATTTAGAGGTGTATTTCAGAAATCTCAAAAGCTTTGGAAAAGTATTGCTTTTCAAAACAACCGTTCGAAATGTAAGTGTTTCTAAAAAGTCTGATTGCTTTACCTTTTTTTTTGGCTTGTTAATTTTATAAATATTGTTTTATTAAATATTTTTCTTGGGAATTAGTGACATACATTTTTGTTCTTATGTTAAGAATTGCGCTTTATTAGATTAATATGCTTTGTATTAGTAATTTGGTCTTAAAATGTTTCTATTTCAGAAACAAAATATTTAAAATGAATGTTGTTGATATTTTTTTAAGATTAATATTTTGAGTATGAGTAATGTGGTTTTAAAATGTTCCTATTTTAAAAACAAAATATTTGAAATGAATGTAGTTGATTTTTTGTTTTAGTGTAGGGACTCTCCCTCTCTCGGGGTGTTAACATCTGGCGCATTTGAGAGGTAGCGCCAGAGTCTATATAGAACTAGACGCGGCCCCTAGACCCAGATAGATCCCAAGTATGCCACTTTGGAGCTGCCAATCGTAATGCGCGCTCAGTTAGACAGTCACTCAGTCATTCCGTCACTCAGTCATTCCGTCACTTAGTCATTCCGTCATTCCGTCATTCTCCGGCTGGAGTAGACTGCCCGGCTGTTTATTTGTTTGTTTGTTTGGCTTCCGACATCGTTGGAACTTTGGTATACATACATTGACTTTTGATTTTGGCTTTTTTGTTTTTTGCCTTTGCTTTGCATGTTTGTTTACTGTCTTTTTGTTTGCTTTGTTGTGGTGATGGGGCTGCGGTTGTTTGTGTGCTGTGCTGTGCTGTGCTGTGGTGCTGCTGTGGTTGTATAGAGCGCCAAATGCAAACGCTGCTCGCCGGCAGCTTCGGAATTGGCCTCAGTTTCAGTCAGTCTGTGTTTCTGTTTTTCTGTGTTTCTGCTTTTCTGTTTCAGTTTCAGTTTGTTCGTGACCGTGTCCGCTCTAGCTGTAGCTCTCTGTACTCGCGGTTCTCCGCTCGATTTCAAAATAGACAAAAACAGCTCGTGAGATTCCAAGTACTTTGTTAGATTGTTGTTATTGTTTTCCAGCCTGTACAAGCTGTTGCACGTGTCAAGTGCCAAACCGAATACAATTATTTACAATAAATTCAACAAAATTTGAGTTTGAAAAATGGGCTGCGCTACGGGCACCGTTAAATACTCATTATTCCTTTTCAATGCATTATGGGGGGTAAGTTTTGAATATATATTTCGAAATACTGAAAGTAACCATATGGCTGAAACATATCTTGTGCAAAATTTATTCGAAATTGCATTTGTTTTTTAAATATTGTATTTCTCATGCGGTTGTAAAAAGTGCTTTTTTATTTTACCTAGCGTCAGATGATATCATCTTCAATGAGCAAACTTGCACATATGCGTGCTTAGTTCACGACTATTATTGCTAGTTAAAAAACACACACACATCTATCACAATCTACCACAATATGTGTGTGTGTGTGAGTATCTGTGGCCTTTATGCATTCCTTGAGCTGCGTGAAAAGCTTCTTTGTTAACAAACAGTCAGTGACAACGAGACAACGACGTCATGCCTTCAGATTTAATACAATAATTAAGAAAAATTAGAAACCGGATTAGAAAACATACACACACCAAACACCAATGACAATGTCAACACCTGGCGATGAAAGTCACTAAAGGTTTTTCATGTTTTTTCATTTATATTTCGTGGACAAACCGTCTTATAAATTTAATGTTCTCATGTTCTCATGTTTCATATTTCACAACTTAATTGCGTTTAGTATACATTGAGAATTCTTTGCAAGGAAGTTCAAGACTTCTAGATGACATCAGACATTATTTACTTTTACGTGTATATTTTTGAAAATTATTTAAGCACAATAAAGGAATATAGTATATTAAGCTAGAGTTGTTTAGCATATGAAGTCATCGGAAATAAGGGGACGTCTTGCTTTACGCCCCCCATTTGTTGATGATTCAAATAGAGAGAATTTTTACATCTGTTTCTTATTGTTAGATAAAAAATTCGATTTTTGAATCATTTTAAAAATATTATAATTGATTTTTTAATGTTATAATTTTTAATAATTTTCTAATTATAATTGATAGCTTAGTTATTTTTTTAAATTACAGGAGTTGATAGAAAACGATGCGAGAATAGAAGACGAAGCAGTAGAAAGTTTTTGCTTTTTAAATGAGATCGCTAGGGTGCATAGATTTGGGATCATAAAAAATTGAAAACTGATAGCCCAAATTCGTTATTTACGTTCAATTTTAAGATGTTTTCACCAAGAAACTATAGTTCTAAAATTAATTTCTGGTCTCCGTTTTTTAAGTTTAAAAATTTATTGATTTTTTTGTTAATTTTTAGCATGTTATTATTGTCATATCTTTAGTGTTTTTAGTCCGATTCTGACAAGATTGGTATCAAAACCCTCGTTAGGACCAGGACCTTAAGATTTCATAGAATTAAAGGACCAATTTTCCTAAAAAATAATTTGTGTTTATATAAGGACTAAAATCACTAAATTTTTCAAATCAAACATTGGAAACAAGAAATTTATTTTAGAACTATGTTTTCTGGGTAAAAACTTCTAAGAATTTCCAGTAGATTACGAATTGGGGCTACTATTTTTCGTAAAAAAAATCGAGACACACTAGTGATCACTGATTTCAAGCAAATATACGAAATTTGTCTAATAATACTGATCATTTCAGATACTTGGCATTGTGGTCATAGTGTTTGGCTGTCTTGGCTTGGGAGCGATGCCTCAGAATTATGCAATAGGCATCATGATATTGGGCGGCTTTATACTGCTCATATCGATATTTGGATGCTTTGGTGCCATTCGTGAATCATCTCGCATGCTGTGGACGGTGAGTAGGGGTACTCGTAGATCAGATAGAGTCAAGAGCTAACCTTTAATGTCATTAATAGTATGTGACAATGTTGTTGGTGCTGCTTGTGCTGATTGTCGTCTTTATTCTATTTAATACCCGAGATACATTTAAACACTATGCAATTCAAATGGTTGAAGATCAATGGCAACAGGAGCTGATCAAACCAGGCAACATGGATCACATACAGAAGACGGTAGGTGTTGCAGGTATTTTAGTAGGCACTGTGGCACTTTGTCTAAGCTTCAGTTATCTCGTTTATCTAGTATACATGCTGTGGTCGCTATGGAGCTAATGACTACTTCACCATTGACCATAGGAATGATACTGTGCCTTTGAGCTGTTGCAAAAGCAACAATTGTTTGAATCCCTTGAATATCTACAACGAGGGCTGTTTGAGCAGTGTGGAAAAGGCATTTGCCGATGAGGCCACAACAACGCAATACTGTGAATGGGGATTGCTGGGATTCGATGTAAGTTTATATTAAAAAAAAACCAAAACGATTGCATTAATAATTTATAATTTATCTATTTTCAGCTGATAATATTGGCTTTAGCCTTTATACTAGCCATACATTATTCGAATCGCAGACGTCGCTATAATTATTAGTTTGGAGTATCAAATAAGCTCTTACTTTAAGTCAGACTTGCACTCTGTACCTCAGGTTTAAGTGTCACCAATGTACCTTTGCCACTTTGGGCTGAACACCGTTCCAACCGTGTTGCAAAATCCAGTGCATAAAAATATAATTTAATTTCAATATAAAGAATATTGTTCCGTGTTATTTTTTTTTAAGATTTTTCATGGTCATTGCTCCACAATTTGAATGATTTAAGACTCGAAAGCTCTCGAAATCAATTAGGCGAACTAATCGACACGTGGGAGTTGAGATTTAACCGATACTCAAACACAATTAAGCTCTGAAATCGAAACACTTAATGAGCTTTATGCGGTCTTATCGACCAGCTGCATAGCATCAGGCAATGTGGCAGACAATATTTGATGTTACAACATCCCCGTTGAAAAGATAGAGAGAGAGAAAGAGAGAGAGAGAGAGAGAGAGAAAGAGAGAGAGAGAAAAAGAGAGAGAGAGAGAGAGAAAGAGAGAGAGATAGACAGAGAGAAAGAGAAGAAAATAGAGGGTATAGAAAGTGAAATTGAACATAAAAGCAGCTGATCTTTTAAAGTTATTACACTCAGGAAAAAAAATCAAGTGTTCTTTACTTAAATCAAGTACAAACAATGTCAAAGTTGCGTCTGTTCCGGAAATGAAGTAAATTTGGGATTACTTCAAGGATAACTTTTAGCCAAATTATAATATTTAAATTAATTAATTAATTAATATTTTTTATTAAGCGAACTCGAAAGCCTAAATACGATCACATTTCTAAATCAAACCGACATTTTTGTTCAAAGTGTATCAATGAATGCAAGCTGCACAATGCATCATCTGAAACTTTTATCACAGACTTTAATTTCTTAGAAACCACGCAGATCACGTAATGAATTATTCTATATATTATACGTAATATTATTACTCATGTTTAAAAGGAAAATGTATGTACAGAACAAATCGCTTTAAGGCTTATTGAATTGAATGCTCAATGCATAAAATTTATAATATTTTGTTAAAGTTATTGCTTAATGCTAGATTAACTATTATCTTAGTAAAAATTTAAAATGTACTTAATATATTTTCAAACTTGCAACATGCATAAATGATGTTCAGTAAGTGACTAAATTTCCTCACCAATTCAATTAAAATTAATCAATAAACAATATAAATTTATTTAAATATCTAACCACATCTGTTAATGTACCGTAAAAGTTAATTAACAACTTATCACCTTATCAAGTCGATTAAATCAGGTTAATAAACTGAGAGCTAACTGCTGAGATAAAACGTAAAACTTGTTACGCCTCACAATATGACGTATGATGTATGATAAGGGGGAGGGTATTGTGAGAGTGACGTCATTGTTTGGAGCGTTAATATGCGCGAGCGCATTAACTCTCTCTCTCTCTCTCTCTGGCTCTCTCTCGCTTTTACTCTCTCTCTTCGTATCTGTGTGTGGGGTGTCTTCTGGGCGTGTGTGTGTGTGTGTGTGTCTCAATCGCATTCAATGAACAAAATAACAATCTTTTTTGTTTGTTTGGATTCAGTTTGCAAGCAAACGCAGAACGTGCAAGTTTCGAAAACGGTTCCTACTAAGAATAAATATTCAAAAAAATAATAAAAAAAGGGGCAACGGACTGCGGGCATTTAAATTGTTATTTAAATAAAAATAAACAAGCTTTCTTTGTTGTTGGAAGAAGTCAAAAGGTTAAGAAACTTTGTGCTGTGATATTTGTATGTGTGCTTTGTAGGGCTCTGTAGCTAATTATGAACATATTACACTCGAAACGAACCTAAATATATTTCAATTTTGAGTAATTAAAAGTAATCTGAGTGCACACTTCCTGCAATTTACGGAAATCATTTAACTTTTAAAAATTTTTTATTATTATTATTATTTCCGAACGTGCATGTTGAGCTTAAGCTGATTTTTGTCTATATTTTCAGATCGTCAGAGTGAGCTTAGAATGGGGTGCGCTACTACCGTCGTTAAAATTATCTCAATCTCGCTGAATGCCATTTTAGCGGTAAGTTTCATATATGGATAAGTAATTAATTATATCTATATACAATTCAATATGTGTACATATGCAAATCGAGAAAATGCAATTTAAATATTTACGAGGACTTTGTTTAGTTTTGAAATAGGAATTAAGCCCACTTTCAAACATGATGTCATTTGTCGTCACACAACACAGGTTAATGGTTCCAAAAGCTCAACAAAAATATATATATTTGAATCAAGTATATATAGTAACTGCAATCTGCAAAGTCACCATATAATTTTTCTATTCAAAAAATCTGCAAGAGTCAAGAAATACATATTCAAATAATTTCATACACATGGCCCCAATTTTAACGTTGTTGTTGTTGTTGTTGTTGTTGTTAGTTTTGTTCTCTTCACTTACATATTTAAATGGCCATGTTGTATTTTTAATATTTTGTCATTTGTCAGTTTCACACACTATGGCCACGTCGTCGACAGGTCTTGCCCCAGAAATCCCCTATCCTTCCTTCATCCCTCTTGAAAGTCCCCGTCTTGTAACCATGGCAAACATGTTTACACTTTCCATTTTTGTTTTGTTTTGACTGTCCCGGATATCAAGTGTAGTACTTGCAGGAAGCATACATGAATTGTGCTCGATGATGTCATACCATGCCACTTATTTGCAGTTTGACCTATTTATTGAATGTCCCGAAACCCAAAACCAAACCGAACTCAAACCATCGTCAGCGCATGGGGTGTTTTGTTGGTTCCAGCACTACCCCTATAAAAGTACACTGATATAAAAATCAAGACTTTGGTCTTAAAACCCAGAATTTTAGAAGTGCGTCAGGAACATACAATATTAAAGTTAGAAAACTCATTTTGGTTTTGAGAAATTTTCTAACAATTTCGAACTTTGTTCTTATGCAAAGAACTGCGATTTTCACGATCATTTTTTTTAGGACTATTCATTAGTAATATGTTCTTAAAATGGTCCTATTTTAATAACAAAATATTTAAGATAAATGTTCTTTATTTTAGAAGTTGGTCTATTTCTTAAGTGTAGAAGCTATAAAAGTAAGGCAGCTATTGACAGGCCATAGAAAGCTCTGGATTTGTGCCATAAACTAGATCATTTGAAGAGGCTCAATTAATGAGTTACTCATAATGTACTTGTATATATGTTTAAATTGCATTCATCTCGCTGTTGTGTTGGACCTTGTTATCGTTTATTGTATATTGTATATTGTTTATTGTTTATTTTTGATTGTCATACAAATGAGTTGCTTTTGTGTATTTCCACTTGCATTTCCGTTGCAATTTTATTGCAGTTTTTGGCATGTGGAGCCATCGCCTGGATAGCCATTAATTCAGATACGGAGCAGGAGGAGTTTGTTATCGCCAGCTATGTGTTTAGTGGTTTGATTGTTCTCATTGGCATTGTGGGCATATATGCAGCTGTACGAGAGTCGATTTGTCTAACCGCAACGGTAGGTCATTGCCTTGTTTAACAGTTGTATAACAGTTGTATAACAGTTGTATAACAGTTGTTTTACAGTTGTATAACAGTTGTATTACAGTTGTATAACATTTGTATAACAGTTGTATAACAGTTGTATAACAGTTCTAAAACTTTCTATTGCATAGGCTGCTGTGTTTCTGCTGCTGCTGGTCATACTGCAATTTGTGAACATCTTCATGTTTGTAAATCCAATGAGATTGGAGAGTGGCCAGCAAACTGTTGATGTTGCCTGGCAGGCCAATAATATGGACGGCTTGCAACAGCAATTCGAGTGTTGTGGCAAGACGAGTGCTCAGGATTATGTGCATCTAAATCAGGTAATACCGCCCAGCTGTTATGCCGATCTGCAGCAAGTGTCGGATCAACTATTCATCAAGGGTTGCGTTGAAAAGGTGCAGAATCAATATGAAAGTGACAAGCGACGCTTTTTAATTGTATCTTGGGGACTGGCGGCCTTCTTGGTAAGCTATTATTTACTATACTTAAAGGTAATTTTGAATTCAACTAATTGTGGGAATATTTTCAGCTGCTTGACTTCGTCGGAGCCGTATTTCTGGGGATTAGTTTCCGGAATAAACAGAGGCGCCTGCAATTTTAATGGCCAGCTAATGACAGCGACGCCTCAAGTACAAAACTGGGTGTGGGAAGGATGATTCAAAGTATTTAAATGATATTTTCTAACCAAAAAAAGATACAAAATATAGTAGAAAAAGTTCAACTAAGCGAACATTTTACTTCAAATGCTGAAACCTAAGTTAGTTAATAAATGTACGAATAGCCTTTACTATTTATAAAGCCAATAAAACTCTATATATGTGTGTGTTTAAAATTTAGCTGTATATTACGCATACCACGTGTGGTACAAGGTCTCCCTCAGGTAGGACTACTGTAGTTTTCAGAATATAAATAGAGCTACGTCACATACTGATGGCCAAAAAGATCAGAAAGACTGCCAGACAACTTGTTGCTCATCTGCCTATCTCATAAATGTACATTAGGGTGCATCGCTTTTTTTTCAAAAAAATGGTTACTCAAATTCCGAAAAGGATGTACTAAGAACAGTTTGTCTTTTGATTCTATGAAATTTTAAAAGTCCTGGTCCTAACGAGAATTTTAATACCAATATTGTGAGGAACGGACCAAAAACATTAAAGATATGCTATTAAAAACATGCTAAAAATTAAAAATAAAATACATTTTTCAACACATAAATCGGGAACCAGAAATTGATTTTAGAACTATAGTTTCTTGGTGAAAACATCTTAGAATTGACCATAGTTTACGAATTGGATTTAAAATAAATAAATTTTTTTTGGGCCCAATCAAATCGATCCACCCTAATGTACATAAATACATGTACACATTTGTTTTCTTTATTTGTCATACTTATGTTTTGGTTTTGGCAGATGATTCAAATGGTTGCCCAATTCATAAACAATGCACGTAAATTTTAAGAATTTGTAGGCTTCATGAACTCACATACCTTATTATGTTTAGGCAAATTTTATTGTAACTATAAAAAATTAGATAGAATAAAAAGTATGAGACATTTATTGAATGTAGATATAAATGTGATATTTCAGTGCTTTTTCTTTGTGAAGTCCTTGACGGAACTAACGCGATAGATGACCGAATCTCGACCAGGATCGATAGTGGCAATCGCATAGCAAGCGACCGTAACCGATATGGCAAAGGCCAAGCTAAACCAAAGAGCAAGATTCGCAATGATTGGGAAATTCAGATCTGTTATGATTTTTTGAAAGGGATTTACAGAGCCCTGCACTCTGGATTGGGTCTTGGTCTGCAATTGGGATGAATGCTTATTTGAGATTTGGACCAAAAGCACCGACTCATTGCGTTCCTTGATGGCATCCATTAGATTTTGAACGGTAGCTGCGATCAGGGTTTTAGCTTCATTAATCGGTGCATATCGGGGTACTTTGACAATGCGATCTAAGGACAGGCGAAAGATTAAAGCATGTGAAGGCTTTAAAACGATGTCCAAATGCTGCGAAGCATATTTAATCAGTCCCAATTCTTCCAGAAAGTGCTTATGACTCCAGTATTGATTGGGTTGAAGATACTCTATGGGCTGCACAATGGGTGCATCGATGCTACCAAAACAGGACAAGAACTGACCCACTCCTTTCTTGTGATTTACAAAGTTGATGTCATAAGCAACGGGCAACTGGCTAACCAGATAATCCAGCGAACTTTCGGCATCGGAGCCAGTAAATCCATAGGTGCTTGTATCATTCGGTGTTGGTAGATGATAAATACCCCGCACCTGAATGATAATCAACGATGTCTTGGCCAAGTTGAAGGGATCCACAATGGTCATGCCGTTCCAGGGTATTGATCCAATGACAGAATTACCCAGAGCAGCCAGAAGTACATCACCAATATAGGAACTCTCCAATTGATCGTTTCCCGTGAACTCTACCGAGCTGGGACTCAGCAGCACTGAGAAATCGCCATCCCCAAATATGACTGCAATAAATAGCGAAAAAATTGCGATACGAATATAGAAAAACATTTTGCTCAAATCAATTTAAGTAATAAGATATTGAAACACTCTTAAATTAAAGTGACAGCATTTTTAAGCCTACTTCGCCTTGCCCATTTTCATTAATGACCTATATCCTGTACCTTATCAGTGATTTCTATATGTATTGTGCTTATTGGATTGTTGCTGCGCACTTTATCATGAGCGAACAAACTTCGGGTAAAAGCTCCTCCTGCTGAGCATAACGGAAATGCGAAAAAGCTCTGTCGACACCGTGACATCATTCCACCCACAAATGTTGTGACCGCCAAGCAGACACAACACCCAACAAGTAAGTCTTATTCAATTTAAGATGATTGACTAGAAAATACCCTAAAAAACGCCACTGACTCTTAATTAATTTGAATTAAAATCAGGGTATGTATAATTTTTATACATAAATCGGTTATTAATCGGATATTTCGAATATCCGATTTCGATATTAAAAAAAATTTTTTTTCGGTTAGGGTTTCAGTTACAGCTACCAATTTCAATCGGTTAACCGCTTAAAGGTTACAGTTTTGATTACGGCTTTAATTCCTGATTAAAGTTTAAGCTTAAAATGGTTTTTAATAATTGCGTATACTTAATATTTTTTTTTTGTGGGTTGTTGTGCTGTGAAATAGTATTAAAAATATCATTTTCTACATATTAACATACGTGATTATACCCATATTACAAACTTTTTTTTTTAATACAGGGTATAATCAAAATAACAAACACAAGAACTTGGAATGTGTATTTCTTATGAAAAGGCAACAATTGAGAACTGTCTGTGCTGTCTGCGCTGTCTGTTGACTAGTGGCCTTTTGAAGCGCCATAATTTCAAAATAAAAACGCGTCGTTTAGTCGCAATTCATCGTGTACGGCAAAAGGGCTGAAATAGTGCGAGTATTTTCCGTATTTTCATTATTTTCATTTTGTGTACGAAGTCGAGGCAAGGAACTTTAATAACACGCAATTGAACGCACTATCGATTGGTTGCCCTTTTTGGTTGAAAGTGCTTTAAACATGGGCTGTCGCATATCCTTTCTGAAAACGCTGCTCATCATTTTGAATGTGCTGCTTGCGGTGCGTATGCGTAATATCTATGATTATATTTAAATTGGCATAGTTCGTTTGCAGTTAATTGGCGTGACGTTAATTGCGCTGTCAGTCTATGAGTTAAACACCTCTTCGCCGGCGACCTTCGAGCACATTGCAATTGTGGTGCAGATATTTGTGGGTTCCTTTGTCGTGCTCAGCTCTTTTCTTGGCTGCTTTGCAGCCGGACGCGTCTCCTTGGGTCTCATTTGGAGCGTAAGTGAAATGGAATGACTTAGACTGAATTACTTAATTAATTGAGCTCATATTATTTGCAGTTTGCCACCTGCATGTTGATACTGATCAGCCTGCAAATCTATATAATTGTCGCCGCTCACTCTACGGACTATGTGCAGCGAGCACGCACCGATTTTCTGGCTCTCTGGACGGATCAGCAAAAAAACAGTGAACGGATTGCGTACCTGGAGCAAAAGGTAAAAGATCAACGAATTTACACTGAAAAAATAGCAACTTTTAAAATCAAGAACATTTATCTTAAGTATTTTGTTCTTAAAATAATAACGTTTTAAGAACATTTTACTTATACTAAAATATGATCTTTATAAATCTAATAAAGAAGGAAATTTTAAATTTAAGAATCATTTCCAATTTTTTTTTTGTTTTGATTTTAAGAATATTTATTCTTAAAATATGTACTTAGTCTTATTTAAAATGTTCTTAAATCCAAGATGTGTTCTCTTAGTTCTTAATTAGTTTTTTTTTTTTAGTTTTGAGACCAAAATCTTGATTTTAGAACATTTTTTTTTATCAGTGTAGCTTGATTTCAATACTATAATATATTCTCTTTGCAGTATTCTTGCTGTGGCAAAATCGGACCGCAGGATTATATTCTGCAAGGAGGCGCCTATCCGACGAGTTGTTATCAAAATCAGGAGCGTGCATATAGTCAACTATTTAGCAGTGGTTGTGCCGAGGCTGTGGAGTTGCAGGCCACAAACAATGTCGACAATGGACTCATCATAAAATGGCTGCTTTTTGTTGTGGAGGCAAGTTATGCGCAATGACCTTGATGGACTTATCATAATTTATGACTAGATTAGTAAATTTAAGAATAGATATTCCAAATATATCTAATCGATTCTTTTCTTTTCTGCCTATCATCCACATAGACTTGCGCCCTGATCTCGGCCATCCACCTTGGCATCACAGTACGGAATAAATTGCGGCGAGAGCGTTTTTAAAAAGGATTTTAGTCACTAGTAAAAATATAAATACTGGAATGTAGCATCCCTAAGTGTTGGCATTTTACAAAATAAATTGTGCAAATCTGTTGTAAACAAATAAATAGAAAACACTTTAAGGCACTTTCTTAATTGATATGTCGATTACAATGGAAATGCCATAAATTTCTGATTTCTATTTGTGCATCGATTTCCAAAAACTACGTATCGTATAAGCAGATAAGTAGATAGATAAATGGATATATAGCTGCCTATAAAGACGCATATAAACCTAGTCAGAAGGTCTCTAGTCAAGAACCCGACTATAGAAATACCATTTATTTATTTTAATATATGTAAAAATACTTTAAAGAAATTACTACCTAATAAAAACTACTGCATACTTTTAGGTGATTGTGTTGAAATAATAACTTTATTAATAACTTTGGTTAGCTATTAGTTTCGTTCTACTTGTCCGATCTTGCCGCGGTTAAATGGGATAATAGATAATATTAATAGATAACGTTATTTATTTTCAATATATGTAAAAATACTTTAAAGAAATTAGTACCTAATAAAAACTACTGCATACTTTTGGGTGATTATATGGATATAACTATGGATAGCTATTTCTCTCGTTCTACTTGTCCGATCTTGCTGTGGTTAAGTGAGATTATAGATTATATTAATAGATATATTTGCCATATATGTATTTGCTGATTTAGAATATATATACTTTATGGGGTCGCAGATGTCTCCACCTTCCAGTTACAAACATTCCAACGAACACAATATACCCATTTATTTATTTTTTAAGTAACGGATATAAATATCTGGTAAATTTTTGGGCCCGTCTGATGTCGGAGACGTCTGTTGTCGGATGTCTGCTGCCGCCTGTTGTCTGCCCATCGAGGCAGGAGTGTCTCTTGAGTAACGACCGACCATCCGACCGTTTGTCCGTCCGTTCGTCTGTCCGTCCGTCGCGAGCAGGCGGCAACCACTCAACGGATTTGTAAACATTTCACAGTTTTTCTTCAAGTTGAACGAGTTGAGTTCTCTGAGCAGCAGCATTCAAAATAACATTAACAGTTTCGAGCACGAAAAGCGCGCTTCTCAGTCGGCAAACGTTGGAGACGCAAACAAGAGCGAATGGCACATAAAAAAAATAATATAAATATATAAATATATATATATTGTTATAATTTTAGTACAATAAGTATTTTCAAAGTAAACACAACAGAATAATGCCCACAGTGCAGGTGTGTCTGCAATGGACGGCGGTGGTTTTCAATACATTTACTTTGGTGAGTTTTGTCAAATCACAAAGAACTCACAGTTCCTAAATTAAACAACACAAAAGAAAACTTTTCTCATACATAAATACATAATTATAGTAGCTGACATGTTGTTGTCTTGTGTGTAAGCATTTATTATTTTTAATTAATAAGAAGTTGACTCACATGGCGTATGAGTAATGTTTGAATGCAGCTCATTAAATTGCTAATTCTACAGTTGATTCCTCCAATTCAAACAATTCACAAAATTCGGAATAATTGTTGATGTTTTTTAATTGCTTAATGTAATTTTGTATACGATCAATTTGGCAGCAAACAAATCTCCTCCTTCCAGTCTGCCAGACAACATGTCACTTTACTTATTTTTAATAATTTTTAATTTCGCACATCCAACTTAAGTCAGCTATATGTATATATATATATATATATAGATGTGCCTGCTGCTATTTTAAAAATAAAATCGAAAGTAATTTAATGTATTTGTTTTTATTTTCTTTGGCTTGCTTGTGAACCAAATGAAATTTTATTTATTTTCCCAACGTTTGTTATAATGCTTTCATATATTTTATTTTATGCGCTGTGACGTAGTTAATTAGCAGACTATTAATCCGCATAATTTTTATCTTTTCAACAGATAATCGGCACTCTTGCCGCTTTGGCTGGTGCCTATGAGTTGCTCTACAAATTGGAGGAGGGTTCTGCGGAGCACATTGATATCGATAAGCTGGTGCAACTGGTGATAGCCGGAACACTCATTCTGACCGCCATCATTGGCTGCTTGGGCGCCTTTCTGGGATCTATCAAAGTGCTGGTTGTGGTGAGTTTTTGTAGACTGAGCTCATTGAGCCCCATAAAGTATATATATTCTTGCTGTTTGAACGCGTCGATCTCAGAAACCATAAGAGCTAGACACTTTAAACTTGGAATGTAGGTTTCTGGATACCATAGGCAGATTAGGTTTATTTTTATTTTAAGATCGAACCACTATATCATATAGCTGTCATAGGAACGATACATCGAAAATGAAGTTTTAGTATGAAAAAGTTTTTTATTTGTTGAGATATCAAAACCAAACTGATAGAATATTTATATAAGCTGGTATTATATATCCTGATCAAATTTGGGTAAAATCGGTAAGCTAAATCACATAGCTGCCATAGGATCGATACATCAAAAATGAAGTTTTAGTATGAAAAAGTTTTGTGTTTGTTGAGATATCAGAACCAAACTGATAGAATATGCATCGGAGCCGGTATTATGTATTCTGATCAAATTTGGTTAAAATCGGGCAACTATATCACATAGCTGTCATAGGAACGATACATCGAAAATGAAGTTTTAGTACGAAAAAGTTTTGTTTTTTGAGATATCTTAACCAAACTCATAGAATTTTCATTTAAGTTGGTGTTATATATCCAGGCCAAATTTGGTTCAGATCGGTTAACTATATCATACAGTTTCCATAAGAATAATCGGTCGAAACATCAGTTCTCAAGTTTTCCGTTTGTTAACACTGTGAGTTGTTTACAGCACTTGGCAATTTTGGGTTTGTTGATAACGGCTCATATCTGGAAACTGTCCAACTACAATGCGACAAAGCAATTGGATACCACCGAAGTGTTTGTTATGGGCATTTGGATGAAGGAGCTGATACATCCCGGTGCCATGAATCAGCTGCAACGTAGGGTAAGTCAATCAGGACAAAGTTTTAACGAATACATATTTTAAATTATGGCTTGCTGTAGTATGAATGCTGCGGCGATAAGGGTTACTTGGACTACACCAGCCTGAAGATGAAAATACCACCAAGCTGTTTCCACACCATGGAGGGTGTTACTGCCTTACATCCCTATTCCGATGGCTGCATGACGGCTGTCAAACGGGAGCACCTCTATATTTATCGCTTAGAAAAGTGGGCACACATTGGACTTATTAGTTATGAGGTTAGTTTTAGTAAAATGTGCCTTTACTCTTTAATATCTTGTATATTTTCAACTGCAGATTGTGGGCATCATTTTGGCCATAACGCTGAGTTGTCAGCTAACCACCAAAACACGACGCTATACCTACTAGAGTTTAGATTTTTACCATGCATTTGACATACAATAAACTACATATATTTATAATGATGACTTGCTGTCAAATACTTTCACACGTTGTCCAGCAATTGGGTCCTTGAGCCTATATGATTGGCACGCGGCTCTCGGCGCACACCTGGCGCCACCTGTTGGCGTGCCTGTCTCTCCCGTTGGCGTAGCTTGTAGAGCAGCAGACTTAGTGCAATGGTTTGGATCAGTATAAAGATCTACGAGAAAAATTAAATTTGTCATCAGGGATTAAAACCGTAATCGGAAGCGTAACCGGTATTAATCGATTGATATTGCTAGCCGTAACTGAAATTCTAATCGAAACAAAACAGTTTTACTGTAACGAAACCGAAAACCCGAAATTATTCAAAAAGAAATAGCCGATTAATAACCGATTTAAGTATAGTGGTCAGATTCGGTTCAATCAAGCATTAAATTCAATTATTATCATCGTTTTTCAAACTTAACCGATTAACCGGTTAGCTTTAGTTCACTTTTTTCCACATTTTGCCAGTTCATTTAGTTTTTGGTAATTCAAAATTATACCAATATTTTAAAACCGAAATATACAAAAAAAAAACCGGTAACCGTTACGAAATCGATATATAAAGATATTGAATCTCTAATTTAAACCGATATACGATTCGATTAATACCCTGTATGTTATGTTGTAAAAGATCAGTGATCTGCAGCTGCAACTGTTTCTGCGGTTATTGCTGTTGTTATTGTTGTTGTTGTTATTGTTGTTGTTGCGGTTAGTTAAGGTGTCAATTGCCTACCTCAAGGCCAACAATGCAGCACATGAACAGCTTATCGCGATGCTGAATGCCGCTCTGACTCTGACTCGGACTGTTGTTCAAAGTCGCCTTGCAGCCACGTGAAATTAGCTTGAGATTTCTGCTGCCATCGGCTTCCAACAGCTGCTGATAACAACTTTTTGGTATGGACACATTTAAATTCTTGTAATCCTCGGCATTGTTGTAACCGCAGCAATGTTGTTGCTGCTCATATTTCTGCATCAACTCGGGCTGTTTGTCCAAATCTTGCCAGGCCATTGACAATTCCAGCTGCTGCCAGGCGCCTTTGTATCGATGATGCGGTTGATAGTTGTGCACCTGCAGATATTCCACGGCCAGCACGATCAGAATGAAGCAGGTGAACTGAAATATATATGCGACATTTGCATAAACACACAACTGAAATACTCTTCGCAAAAACTTACAATAATATTAACACTCAGCAAATTGCAGACCATGCCATAGCAGCCGAATATGACAATCATGCAGATGGTGGCACCCAGCACAAGGCTCTCCACAAAGTAAGTGTGTTCCGGCGTATTTGGTTCAACGATTTGCAGTCCCAAACCTGCTGCAGACATCACGCCTATCGCCAGCAGCTAAAATATAATATTGATTAGATCCCAAAAAAAATATCAAATTTTTGAGATAAAGAATTTTTAAATGCAGAATGAATTTAGAGGCCAAATCATGATTAAAATGACATTCCGCTTGAAAATCGGTTGAGTTTTGACAAAATTATGAGAGATCAAAGTTTTCAAAAAAATTGTCAAGGGGTATATATGGAAAATTGAATGATAGATGGCTTAAAATCGAAAATCAAATTTCAAATTTTCTAGATGATAAAAATTTAAATGCAGAATCATTTTAGAGGCCAAATCATGATTAAAATGACATTCCGCTTGAAAATCGGTTGAGTTTTGACAAAGTTATGAGAGATCAAAGTTTTCGAAAAAATGTCAAGGAAAATTGGATGATAGATGGCTTAAAATCGAAAATATATCAAATTTTATAGGTGATAAAAATTTAAATGCAGAATCATTTTAGAGGTCAAATCATTATTAAAATGACATTCCGCTTGAAAATTGGTTGAGTTTTGACAAAGTTATGAGGGATCAAAGTTTTTGAAAAAATGTCAAGTGGTATATATGGAAAATTGGATCATAGATGGATTAGAATCAAAAAAATATAAAATTTTCTAGATGATAAAAATTTAAATGCAGAATCAATCAAGGACCCAAATCATGATTAAAATGACACTTCGCTTAAAAATTGGTTGAGTTTTTATCAAGTTATAACAGTTGGAAGTTGGACAACGAAATCAATATTCAAAGTTTTCTTAACCGATATAACCGAAAACCAAAATAAAAACATAACCGACGAAAAATCAACTGAAATCGATATTCAATTCGGCTTTATACTTGATGAAAGGTTTCAAATTTTGCACTTAAACTCACCATGTAAAGAAAATTGGACAAAAGTCCCGTGTATTTGATTGTGTTATAGTAGACGATCATGTTGAGAATGCGACAATCTGCAGCAGATGCGTCAAATTTAAATCAACTGCAACGTTATTGACCTGCTCAGAACCGATAAGCTATATACAAACTTATATTATAGACACAAAAGAATGAGAATACTCTTATATGATAGAGATAGAAGAAATACTGTGGCACTTTCTACGTTATATGTTTTTTATTAAAGTTTTATAAAATGTTTAAAAGTATTTAGTATACTTGTTAATTAATGTTAATTAAAATTGCCTAAATATTTGCTTAATAAATATGACATAGAATTGCATAAAGTTCCATCAAGTCGCAATACACTGAGAGAAAAGCTCCCAATGCATTCAATAATGTTTCACAAACAATTCTTGTGGGCGTAACTCGGTTTTTTTTTTATCGTGTGGGAAAGGAAGTCTTTACATTACATTACTTAATGTAAAAACAAATGGGGGCGGGGGGCAAAAACAATTTCTATAAATATCACATTGCGTTAGATTGCTGGCAGGGATTTGTGCTTAGCATTATTACATGCGCCATGGCAATGGTATAAGACCCCATTTCTGTGTTATATCCTTGAAGTTACAATCTGTTGTGAGCACCACTTTTTCCGCTTTTTGTGTACGCGCATTTGTGGCCGACTTTAGTGTGAGACAAAGTTTCGATTCGCGATGTGAAATCTGTTGTGTCTGTAATAAAGAAGATTGTAGAGATGAGTTTGATACACAGTAAAGAGGAACTAATGATCACTTACATCCATATCGTAGGTCCAGAATTGACTTGATTCTACGGCACAGGGCATTAGCATTACATTCGACGTGGTTGTATTCCGTTGAATTCGCAGAGGCTTAACAGCGCCTTGTTTTGGCGTACGATGAGTGAGGCAGACATTCTCATTGGTCATTATCTGACCCTTGGGCGTAATGACAAACATGTCCATGCTCTGCGCATGCGAGGAACAGTCTCCCACCGTTACGGGTTGCAGGGTGGAGCGTGGCGCATCGTTATGCAGTGGACGCAGACATTTATCTCGCTCCAAATCGATCAACGACGTGAATTCCTCTGCTTTGTTCTCAATCTGTTCGAAAGCCTTCTTCCAATCGCGTGACAGAGCCCTTCCCGGCAGATTCTTCATGTACTCACTGTAGGCCTGAGCACACTCCGTCTCTCCATCCAGCCAGATGATCTTGCCAAAGAAGCGATCGGGCGCCGGAAAGAAATGCTCTGGCCAAATGTTCTCCAGATACCAGGAAAACGGTTTGCATTGCAGTTTCTCGCGTAATGCCAAACGCTCCGTAACATTCACTTTATCTCTGGCACTCAGCGAAAGTCCCGCCGTATAGAGCATGACAAAATACTGCCAGTCGTCCATCCAAACAGTGGCTGCTCTGGCCAGATTTGCAGTTAGCACCTCGCTCATGCCGCCCGGAAAAGTATACGGCGTGCTGCTCCGGAATATATGACCCACATGGGAGCAGGGACTAATCTCGATGCGGCCACCACACTGCCAAATGCGGAACGACATCTCCACGTTCTCTCCTCCCCAGATGCGCATATCACTGTCGTAGGCGCCCATTTCATAGAAGTACTTGCGATCGATGGCAAAGAGACCGCCAGCCATGCCGGGCGTGGCTGTGGGAGCTGTGCCGTCCTTGGGCTTGACACTAGTTTGACGTTTGCGATCCGAGGAGAACCAGCGGAAGCTCAACTGCCAGTTGAATGCTCCCCAATGATTCTCAAAGGTCTTTGTGTAGCTGAAATTATCATCCGAAATGATGTCTATAACCGGACAGATGACCACTTCACGTGACTGCTGAATGCGCTCCAGCAGCGGTTCCAGCCAGCCACGAGAGCATTCACAATGAGCGTCCAGAAAGGTCAGCACATCGCCCCTCGCATGCTGGGCGCCCATGAGGCGCGCAGGCACCAAGCCGCTGCGTTCTTTCATGCGATACAGACGCGTAGGCACCGTCAGAATCTGTATGTAGGCTTCCAGTTGTCGCTTCAGGAATGCTGTAAATGGAAATGGGTGTTATCTCAGCTTGGAAATAAAGTAAACCATTTAAAGACTGCTTACAGCGATCACTGGCATCGTCCACCAAGATGATCTCCTTAAGCAAATGACGCGGCGATCGATTAATAACACTTGTAATGGTTCGCAGCAGAACGGACCAGGCCTCATTATGGAACACTATAATGACCGATGTTGTGGGCAGACTGTTCACATACCGCTTGTCGCGACATCTGTAAAAATTACATTAATTTAACTACATTTTTTAAGTGCTTTTTTTAAGATAAAAACTTACTCTGGTGTTCTGTAGTCCTTGAGTGTTCGATTTAAGGGTATGCGATCACTGGCCAGTATATTGAAGCTGTTCAGCTTAAAGAAACGCTGCATACGGAAACGATCGCGCGGCGGAATAATTACGGGTCTGCCATCGGCGCCCTCGCTCTGTTTAGGCTCGAACTGGTTAATGTTGTAATCGTCTGCAAATGTTAAAGTCATTGTTGAATGGAATCGTTCATTGTGTCATCTCTTAAATGATTTTAATAACCTGCAGTCATGTTGCCGAAGATGTCTCCCTTGCCAATATAGTGGGCCACAATGTTTTTATATGGCCAAAGCGAGCGTCGTTTGGGCGGCGGTTTCGGATGACTTTGCACGAAATACCCAATACCAAAGACCAATGACCAAGTGATCCAAAAAAGCCAAAAGATATATACAAATAAATAAAAGCAAACAATAGATGACACTGGCAATAATTTGTAGTATGTATTTAACAATGAGCCGCATTAAACGAATTGATAAATACTAGAAATTGGAGAAAAAAATAAAATGAAAACAAGCGGATCAGTCGAGCGCACTTGACTGTCGGATACCCTGTCCCAAAGATTTGATGACCTTGCAGAACTCTATAATAAATTATCGATTGACCAACATAAATCCATATTCTGTCAGATTGGCAGAGATATCTCAAAAAAAAAGAAGTTTTTCATACTACAACTTTAATTTTCACTGAGCGTATTCATGGTAGCTATATGATATAGTTGATCGATTTGAATCTCCATACAATTTATTTCTCTTACAATCATAGAAATATAAGGTGATGTAGGGGCATGACAAAATTTTAAAATAATCTACATCTGTCTCACATTATAATAATTCTACATTCCCAATTTGGCACTTCTAGCTCTTACCATCTCTGAGATCTTTTTGCTTATACGGACAGTCGGATAGACGGACTTGGCTATATCTACTATATAAATGTATATATTATACTTTATAGGGTCTATAACCTACTGTGCACAAACCTAATATACCCGCGCTGGGTATCAAAATGAAAATCAAAAATAATAATAAAAAAATGCAAAGTAGCTATAAAAATCGAAAGCAAGGCTAGACAGATGGACCAGAGACTGAGACCCAGAGAGAGGGA
This sequence comes from Drosophila falleni, assembly GCA_035045575.1. Taxonomy (NCBI): domain Eukaryota; kingdom Metazoa; phylum Arthropoda; class Insecta; order Diptera; family Drosophilidae; genus Drosophila; species Drosophila falleni. The sequence goes on from JAWNOV010000011.1 coordinate 12,837,389, forward strand.
GAAAAAGACCTGTCCAGTCAGGTTACTCGAGTGTAACATCAAAAGCCGCCAACGCCACTTGCAACACCATACAACAAAAACAAATAAAACAAACAGACAGACAATTTGCCTTGAAGGAAATTATGCAATGACACTGGCTGCAACGCAAGAGTTACCAACCACAATTTACCAGGTTGCATCTTTATGGAAAAAATTCCACCAGTGACTTCCTTCAAAAAAAATACCAGTAATTGTTCAGTTTGCACACAATATGTTCAACTGTTTTGAATTGTTATTGTTGCTATTACTATTGTTATTGTTGTTGTTCTTGTTGTGTTTACTCACCGCGGCTCTGCGTCAGAGGTCTGAATGCTTGACACATATAAGTTTATGCTAATTGCAAACATGAAGAATGCAAAAAACAACAAAAACAGGTATAACAACCAGAGCTTCTTCAGCTGCTGGAATCGAAGACCCATTTTTGTAGAATTTCTATTTATTTGCTTGGACAGTCAATGCTTCCTCGTCTTCTTCTTCTTCCACTTCTTGCGCTGCTGCTGCTGTTGTCTTTAATTTGTTTGCGATCCGTCTTCGTCTTTTAAGCGTTGTTATTGCCTTCAGCTACGCTGTGCTAATGACCGGCAACAATTCCAAGCCACAACTCTAAGCCAACTTCGCTCGCCAGCTCCTCTCCCTCTCTCTTTCTCTCTTCGTTGCCAACTAAGCGAGCGCTGAGAAATTAATCTCTTATTTGTTGTGCTACCGCCAAACGCAGCTGGCAAGTCAATGTAAAGTGTGTACACTGTAGTAGCCGTTATATTTCGTAGTACTGTATGCCAACTGTGCAAAATGATTTATAACTGCATTTGGTTAGTTCGTTATTTTAATATTTATTTATTTATGTTTTCAATATATTTTCTGTTTACGTTTTTCTGTTGCAGTATTAAGTCGAAGGTTGCCACCCGGTAAAAATTTTCGATATGGCTAGATATTTTAACTAAAAATAGGTACACAGAAAAACTGTACCTTTATTTTTAATTTTCTTAATTTTAAGTTGGAATTTTTTAAATTTGTGCAGGGTATTTGTTAGAATCTGATCGTTTTTTTAATATATTTTTTTTAAGAACTAATTTGTGACTTCTTTCCCGAAAAGGTACTAGTTTCAAGCTTTTATTAACATCTTTAACTTTATTTTATCTGATTTCAAATTTTAAATTTTTATTAAATTTAATAATTTTTTAATGAGTTTCTTGCATCTTTAAATTTGGCATTTTTATCAGTGCTGGCAGTTTGGCCATTAGTGATAGCAGAACTGACTTTCAAATGTAGTTGCAGTGCTGCCAACTTGTTTTAATGTCATGCCGCAAGAAAAAACGATCTGGCAGGCTTGGTTCTTACAAAAATTTGAATTGCGCGCCGTTTGCACATTTCTTATCAAGTTATGTGTAGTTCCCGCGATTTCCGATAGGTGCGCTTTGTGCTCTTTTGAATTTAAACGTTTGAAACTTCAACAGAAAACTTGAATGTTTTGAAATGCATAATGAAATTAATGTTATCAAATCAAATATGATATATTTGTACAATTTACAATACTGTTTACAATGATTTGTTAGTTGAGTTATCGGTAAAGACGTCTGCGTTCGGCATTTTGTAATGTGATTGCAAAGAGCCCTGTAATCATCACAGTGAGTAACTATTGAATAAATAAATGTTAATAAATTATGAGAGTATATAGATTGGTAATATCCAAGCACACCTCTATGCCAACTACAGTCCAGTCACTGATGCGTTCATAACTTGTGCCCTTGACGAAAGCAGCTGCCAATCGTGTGTTGCATCCCACGGTAAATAAATCCGGCGTAATTGTCGAATTCTGATTCAAATAACAGCTAGCTGGAATTCGCATTCCAGCGTCAGCATAATTTAATGGTCCCGTTTTGCCACAGCAATTATACTAAAAAAGGTATTAAATATTAGTTAATCGAATTAAATTAATTTTAGTATTTTTCTTACCTTAATTTCATAGTAGGACATGCTGGTATTTTTATATAATTGATTCTGCCAGGCATTGCTGATTGTCTCATTTGCGAGCAGCTCAAAGTTGATAGGTTGTGCAAATATAACGGTAATTTGCGCCATTATTAAGGCCAACAAAATTGCTGCATACTTTTAGGCAAAATTAGCCAATTAGCTATGTTTTTAACTAAAAAAATCGACAATTCTTCTACTCACAATCCAACTTAGACGTATGCTCTCTCGCAGCGCCGCAATACAACCAAAAATGGTACTACCAAAGATCAGCACACCCAGCACAATGCCCAGAATACAGGGTATGCGAATGGCCGTACTCTCTCTGAAGACAATCAAGGTATAGGAACATGCAGCAATAGATAAAGCGCCAAAAACCTGAAATATTGCAAATTTGTTAATTTATTGATAACATTAAATGTAATTGTAAATTTTAGCTCACACAACAAAGAAAGTCCAAAATAAATGAGGAGATCTTGAGGGTTTTGGTGCCGCAACTCATGATGTGAATTATTCAAAATACTCTTTACTGTCTCGACTATGCACAACGTTAAAAAGCAACTGAGTAGCTAGAAAAAAAAACGAATCCAAAATCAAACATTAGCCCAGACTGTGAGTATGTGAATATGTCTGGGTGTGTGTGAGTATGTTGTCCATTGAAGCTTAGGAAGTATTCAGATAGGCATATATAGAAGCTACCATCTAACTGATAAGATTGCCCAATGCGAACAGCTGTGAGAGAGCAAGAAGCTTATCAAACAATCTGAATACTGAAATGAATATAAAAACGAGTACAAATCGATTACCAACTTGCATTGCGAATGCACTCAATTAGGCAATATGTTTGATATGCACTCGAATACGACAGCTGCAACTTGAACTTAGCATATAAGCAAAAATATGTATAGTATATGAGTCAAAGTGTCTTAGTTAGTGAGCATTGTCAACTGATACTAATGCTGATAAGTTGAGTTTTGTGGTATTAGCTGTTTGTGCTGTTGTTATCAGTAAATTACCTTACACTACACTCACTCAGTTATCGTCTCAGGGTCGAACAGAACAGTACGCTAAATGATATGCAAGACTACCCTAATACCCTATAACTTAACTCGTCTTTGCTTAGTTTAACAAATATTTAAATGGCTTTCTCATTCTAGTGAAAAAGCTTACAGTCGAGTGAGACCGACTGTAGAAGACCCTGTACTTATTCCATAAACTAGGTATTACATATGTATATAAATACAGAGAGTTAGGGTGCTCTAAAAAAATAAGAATAAAAGAAATTTATGCCTGCATTTATATTTTTCCATATTCCAAATTTAATAATCGTAGCTTCTACCATTTCAGAGATCTGTTCGTCTAATTAACCGAACCCCTAAAATTATTTTCTTCGCAACCCCGAACCGAACGACGTTCTTAAATAATAAAAAATAATGACCAATATAAATAATGAGTTTTCCACATTAATTAATTACTATTACTCATTTAGTAGGAAATCAACAGTTACCAGGTCAAAAGTTGCCAACGGCGCGATAAGAATTATGTCAGTATCATTGGCTTTAGTTAGCACTTGGGCGTTTCGCTCAGTGCATTGAACGCTTATTATCGTTATTATTGTTATTTTTTTTAACCGCCGCATCGTCACACAAAAACGTCCCATACAATTATTATTATTATCGCAGATAGCCGCCGGCTGGAACACTCTAGTAAAGCGAGTTGTTTTTTGTTAGTCAAGTATTTAGTTCATATAAAGTCGTCAACGCGTTAACATCGAGGTTTTAAACGTGGTCTCCAGTTTCAGTTCCAGTTCGATCTCCAAGAACGGTTCCATCTGTTATAGACAGAACAAAGTAAAATGGGTTGTGCAACGGCAACGATCAAATATCTAGTATTCCTGTTCAACGCTCTCTGTGCGGTAAGTAAACAACAACAATAACTTTTGGAGTCGCAGTTAGTCAGCGTCAAAGTTCAGTGGAGTTGACTGTAGTTTCGGTGTTTATTATCGGCAGTCAACCGTATATGATGTATGTGCTCAGTGTAGATAATACACCGTACTTGGGTGCGGCACATTAGATATTTTCCGTACTTTATTTAGGTATTAGGGCTATCTGTATATACTTATATATAAATACCTATGAGTCAATATACGATTATATTTCATAACACTTTAATAATTTCAGTTGCTCGGCATTGGTGTGATTGTGGTTAATTCGATTTCACTCAACGATGTCGCCAAGGAGACACGCCCCATTCTCATCTTCTTCATTGTGATTGGCTCAATCATATTTTTGATATCCTTCTTTGGCTGCTGCGGTGCCATCAAAGAGAGCTCATGTTTAACCTGGATGGTGAGTATAAAGATCTTACACATAACTATTAATTAACAAAAAAATTAAATTAAATATAGAACATAAAATAAAAAAATTCAAAATAAATATAAAAAATAAAAAATAATTTCAAATATAAAACAAAACTAAAAAAAATGATAGAAAACCTAAAAAAAATAAGCAAAGTTGAAAAATTAAGTAAAAAATAATAATAAACAATGTTGAAAAGACTGAGAAAATAACATTTTTGACATAAAAATAAAAATTATTTGAAATAAAAAAAAATAAAAAAAATTTATAGACAATCTAAAAAAATGTAAAATACAATTAAAAAAATCAAGTAAAAAAATTCAATTCAATTTTTAAATGATATATAAAAGTATTTTGGAATTCAATTCAAAATACTTGATATATGCATTTTGTTCTGAACTCAATCGTTTTCGGAATTCTGACATAGTTTGTACTTAATTTGAGTATTCTTTATTCTGAGTGTATATTAACACTTCGATTTTTTTTAGTATGCCATCATTTTGCTGATCATATTGGTTTTGACCTGCGTGTTGGCCTTTGTCTATGTTCGCAACACTAATGAGCAACAATTGGCTAGAACCGAACTGAATTCGGCATGGGATAAGCAGAAGAATGGCACAGATGCCATGGGTTTCTATCAGGCGAATGTAAGTATAGCTTATCTCATCTTCTATAACTATACATAATTTAATCATCCTTTGTTTGTCATCCTTCAGTTCAAGTGCTGTGGTATTAATGGCCCCGATGACTATACCAAGGCTAATATTACAATTCCACAAAGTTGTAATGTATCCGAAAATAACTCAAGCACTGTGAATCACTCGATTTACCCTGACGGCTGCTTAAATAAACTGATCGATGTTTACGAGAAAGCATTTAAGTTTGTCAGGGTCTTTGCCTGGATAATGATTGCCATTGAGGTAAGTTCACTTATCTATTTAAATGTTTGTAAATAAGTTTCTAAATTCTGTCATTCTTTCTTTATTTTAAAATGTATAGGGTGCTGCCTTCGTTTGTGCTACGATTTTGGGCATTCACTTCAACAACGAAGCACGCCGTTCCAGATATTAAGTTTAAATCTTTTATATCTATACAAAATATAAATTAACCAAATGTTATTAATGTAAATCAACAAAAGTTAGTAAATAAACAATTTTTAATATAAATAAATAATTTAGTTAAAGTTCATTTGATACCATTTTAATATCTTTTCAATTTAATTGATATACGATATATTTCCGTCTTATTAGAATTTTAACATCTGTTGTACAGAATGCAGAAGGCACCCTGTATCGTGTTCTAGTTTGCCGGAAATAAAATGAAACTTTTAAACAACGATAAAAATAACAACTGATAGGCCAGACATCAAATTGCACCTAGGTTTTATTAAAATCGTATCAGATTTAATTTAATAGGTCAATTAAAAAATTAGAGCTACCAACTTTTTAGACGTTACTAATAAACAAAAACATACTATCAATTATTTAATGGATAGAAAATCAGTGGGAGTTTATTTGTTTATAAAAATAATTAAATATTCATAACAAAATTTCTCGAAATTTATAATAAACATAAATCTACTATTATGATTTGGATTTGCAAACGTTTTTGTTGTTCCAACAATCTATTATTTAGTGGCTTAAAAGACGGTGATAATTTTTTTTATTTATTATATATTTAAATATTCATAACAATGTGTCAATGTGCCACTTGGCCCAAACAATTTGGCTAACAAAGCTAAACGGTTCTCACGTGTATTGTTCCGATTTCTGTGGATTTTTAAATGCAATTCTTAAGTGGACATGTTCAACGCCAATTTGGCACGCGATCCTTTTTCTCACTCACACACACACACACACACACAGTAACACACACTCGCAGATACGCTCACCAATACATGGAAAAGCTGTCAAAATAAATCGGTTGCATGCAACCGTGTCGACAGTTTGTAACCTAAGTTTTTAATTGCCTCACTGTGCCAGTGATGTCTATGTGTGTGTACTTGTGTGTGTGCTTGTGCTGTTATACACTAAAAAAAATGACCAACTTCTAAAATCAAGAACATCCGACTTAAATATGTTGTTCGTAAAATAAGATTATCTTAAGATTAAATTACTAATACTAAAATTATTAATCTAAAAAATCTTGAAATCTTAATAACAGAATAACTGTTAGGAAATTATAAAAATATAATATGTTACTAAGACTAATAAAATGAATATAAATCAAAATTGAAGAAAAAATATATTATAAATTTAAAAATAAATAAAATAAAAAATAAAAATAAAAAAAAAATATTATAAATTTAAAAATAAATTTTAATATTTTTTATTTTTTAATTTTAATTTTAAAAACATTTATGCTTACACTAAGAACTTGGTATTATTTAAAATGTTCTCAAAACCAAGAAGTGTCATTTTAATTTATAATTTTAATGTTCTCGACGCGTTATTTATATAAAAATTCTTAGTTTTGGGACCAAAATCTTGATTTTAAAACATTTTTTATCAGTGTACATGTTTGTCAAAATAAAGCAGATTACTCAAAATAAATACAATTTAGAATACTCACACATGCATTAAAAATATATGTGTGTGTGTGTGTGAGTGGAGTGATGGGTTTGCTAATAAAAAAAATTCAGAGTTGTCCTTAGACATGCCACTGTAACCAAAGCTTAGTAGAACTCTAAGGATACTATCTGGTGCGGGGCGTTACGAGGTTTGGATGGTATATCGTGAAACAATCACCTTTCGGAGCGTACACCTTGTCAGCGGATTCCGTTAGAGAGCTGCTTCCTCTTGACGGTTTTCGTTTTTTTTTTTTGGCAATTGTTTAGTTTAGTTCAGTTTTAGTTTTGCGCTTTTATGTTTTAGAAATCCAAGACAGTTTCAATCGGGACGAGCGTCTGTGCAGTTTTACCAAATATACGAAGCGCGGCTAACGGCCAAATACAGCTAACAGCTAACGGGTAACGGATAACGTCTAACGTCTAACGGCAACAGCAATTCAAGTAAAAAAAAAACCGTAGCATACTTTGAGGCGCCTCATGAGTCGCATGCAAGCGTAAGTTAATGCAAATAAAGGCTTGTATTTTCTCTTGTTTTGTTTATGTTTTTGTTTTCCTTTTTCTTTTATTTTTGTTTCCGTTTCTGTTTACGTTTTGTTTTCGTTTAACGTTCGTGTTCCCGGGTGCTAATAACCTGCCCCATCGCATCAATAGCAACAGTCGCAGTCGCAGTTGTTGTTGTTGTTGTGGGTGGCAGCACTAAAGTGTTGCCATTGTGGGTGTTGCCACCTACAAATTGCTTAATTTGTTGCTACCAACTTCGCATACTTAATTTCGGCACATATTCACGTGTCGTAAAGTTTGTGCCTGGCAATTAGTAACCAGGTAACTGCCGTTGGCAACCATTACCTTTACCGTTACAGTTAAAGTTCTAACCATTTATTGTTGGGCACACACACACACATGTGTCTAACTTTTGTATCTATCTGAAATATGACACGGTTAATTTTACTATCTCAGCTTAGTTTATAGTTCTTTCACTTTTATTGCTCGGGTAATAAAAGATTTACAGCAGCTGCTGTGACAACTTTCTCTCTTTTTCTGTCTATTAATTTTTTGAAAGGGCAAACATGAAGGTTTAAGTTAAATATTAATTGACATAATCCTGTAGGCAATTAAGCTAATGAAAAAAATTATTATTCATAAAATAACCTAATTTAATATAGAAGTCTTTAATTATGTTTATAATCTCACAAACGACTGAAATTAATTGAATTTTTGATTAATATATCATTTCTAATCAGCTTTAATTTTAAAGGAAAATATATAAATTTGTTAAAGATTTAATATCAAAAATAACCAAGGAATATTTAGTCTTGAATTAATTTTCATTCTGAAAATCGCAAAAAATATACATTTATTTTAATTAAATCGATGTGTAATTATAATTAATTATTATTTTAATTGCAACACACTTAAAAGTTGTTAATATTGAAAAATAGCTCATATTTTGCTATGAAAATAAACACATTTTGAATTATGTAGTAATTAAGTTGAAAAGTGATATTTTTTCTAAAATTTAAATTTTAATATTTTAATTTTTCATATATATAATAAAGTTTAAAAACATGTAGAATAATTTTAGACTATCGGAAAGTGGATAACAGTTATTTTTCAACAATAGTAGTCAAGTGTTTCTATTTAAATGACGCGAGCTGTATACAGAAGTTCGGAAAATCATGCATTCCATGCACTACCTCAACACAATTAGAGACCTCAGCTTGGTCATATGAAAATATGAAAATATATTGGTAACTATTTGGTAGGTTCTCGACACGTGACTCTAAGAGTATATCAATTTAATAAGTTCACAAGTATAACTAAATAAATATGAGTAACTATGTATGCAAATCGTTCAATAGAAACACGAACTTTGAATACGCTGCAAGTCTTTTTTATAGATTTGCCAATGAGAATGTATATAATAGTTTGTATGTATGTATCTGTGGGAAATAGAAAGTTTTGTCAAGTGTCGTAAATGCAATCAAACTACTTGAACTTTGGCTCTAAACCGCACAATGGCCGCGTTTTCGTCCTTCCGATTTTTGTCGCTTCGCAGGTGTCGCAAAGTAACCGATCAAAAGTCATAAACTCGAAAGGCGTCGCGTGTCGGCAGTGCTCAAGTAATTTTCCCAGTCTACGGTCGCTTTCATATATGCCAACACTATGCTGACATAGGCTTAACCCACTGGGTGATCAGGGTTATTCAGATGGCGATGACACCCACGTCTCCGTCGCCGTTGTTGCAATTGGAGCGCTGCCTTTGGGTTTATGATAAGCGACACGCAAGGCGGAAGGACAAAAGCTTTGCTTCCGATTTAAGCGGAAAACCAACAAAACTTTTTTTGATGATGTGTGGATGCCGCACAGTGGGTGATTTCGACGATTTAACGCCTTGAAACTAATAACTCAAAAACAAATTAATTTTTGTTCAAATATTTTTAAATATGCCATCAAGAAAAATATTTTTTTTTAATAAACATTTGAAAAAAATTTAAAAAAATTTTTTTTTTTGGAAATTAAAAAATTTTTTTTTTTTTTTTTGAAATTTAGAGATATAAGAAAATTTTCTCTGAGTCGACCCAGATTCCGAATTATACGACTATTGAGAAACGTTTTTCATCTCAGATTTAAAAAAAAAATCTTTTTTTTATTTATAGTTTATTTTTTTTTTTTTGTAAATTTAGAGATATTAGAAAATTTTGTTTGAGTCTTAGAGTATTTAGAAAAGTATAAAGAAGTTTCAGTGTTTTTCACCTAAACATGATTACTGAAGTGATCAAGAGTTTTAAAAGTTGTGATTGACCAAAACGCTCATTTTGCCCACTGTGCGACGGGGAGCCACCGTTGATAGGCAGGCTTAGGCTCATTCTGAGGCTCGTCGTGTCTGCATGTCAGTGCCTCAGTGTCGATGTCGTCGTCGTCATTGTTGTTGACGTCCTGTCAGTGTGCCGATAGCAGTGCAAGGAGTTTGTTTTCCTTTTTTTTTTTGCCGGCTGCCCGCAATTTTGCAATCACAGCAATATAGTATCTGCTATAGATTATATAGTGTAAGATGTCGGGCACTTTGGCCGCATCCACTTGGACCGCAATGAAGACGCGGTATGTGCAGCCCCAATCATAATGTAGTAACTGATTAGCTCTCTGTTTCACTTGCAGCATCACTGCGTCCGTACGCACCACAAATCGGATGAATGCTCTGCTCTCGGAGTCTATGTTAAGTCGGAGGAGGGCGCTGCAGAATGGCGGGGATATCGAGGGGGCTGTGGGGGAGGGAGGCGAGCGTAAGGAGAAGCCGAAAAATGATTGGAAATTCTTTCACACCAATTTCAATATGGAACGTGCGCACAAAATCATCGAAGATTGCATTGAGGAGCGTCTGCTGTGGGATCGCTTCAGTCGCAGCTACGATTCATGGCGAGCGCTTCAACTGGTCGAGAGTCTGGCGGCGGAGATACGAGATCGGGTCAAGAAGCTAAACCACAGACGGTGAGTGTTGCAAATTCAATCCAATGTTTACCACAAAACAACCCAAATGACCCCAATATTCTTAATTCACAGACATCGCATTGTCTGTCTGCTGTCGCTGGTGGAAAAGCAGAATCAGGGCATCTATCAGAGAATGTGTCATTTGATGGACGAGAAGCGTGATAATTTTACCCAACTTGTTTTCGAACGACCCACGTATTTCATGGTTGTCGTCTTGTATCTGGTCTATCAGGATTAATTGAAAGTGAAAGTTGTGAAAGCTTGCAAGCTATTTTTGTTAGCCAAGACACAAACCAGCTGTAAATGTTTTATGTTATTGTTTTGTTAGTTAAGGCATGCTCCTTAGTGTTAGAGATTAGAAAATATTAAAAACTGTAGTAAAATAATTTAAAAAAGTGATTATTTGTTGAATTGATCCTTATCAATTCAAAGGCCCCGGCGAGATTCGAACTCACGATCTCCTGTTTACTAGACAGGCGCTTTAACCAACTAAGCCACGGCGCCGTTGTTTTTTCCCTGGTAATAATAGTCAATTTAATAAAACAGACCAATGGAATTTTCAGTTATTTATTGCTATCTATAGTCTAGTACTTAAAAAATCCATTGTCTTAATTAAAATTTCTTTACATGTTTTGTGAATTGATATATAAAGGCATGAAGATAGTGAAATCATATTGAATGGAGTAAAAACTAAGTGGTTGAATACCATTAAATGCTTTGCAATATTCGAATATTCTACAATAATATGGAATAAATAAAAATTTTATTTAAAAAAAAAATCAAAAAAATAAATCTATATATATATAAAATATAATTTGTAATTAAAATCTTTAAGTTATAGAAAAGTGTTATTATGTACCTTACATTCACATATATTCTTTATTAGATGATAAAATATTTTTATATGATATGATATAATATTAGGAGGTCCAGGAGATTAGAAAAAACTTACTGAAAATAAAAGTGTAAAATTAAATTTTGAAACCAAACAAAGAAATAAATATATATTGTAATTTAAAACAAAAATTTATAAAACAATGGTATAATGTACTTTACATTTGTGTATTATTCATCATCCTTAAAACAATATAATACAGGGTATATTGTAGTAATAAGCACCCAAGTCTCTATTGTTGATATATATTTATTATATTGATAATAATTTGGAGCGTGTCTAAATTTAGTTGGGCTTATCAGCTGTTGAAATGATAGGCAATATACCTATCTAAAAAAAGCGCAGAAATAGAGTGAGCTTTTTTTTACTCAAGCTTTTTTCCACATGCACTGCTTTTACAGTTATGCAGCAAAGTTCATGGCTCGGCGCAATATTGCTGATTTTAACGATTATTGAAACAATTATTGCGGCAATTGAAACATGTTAATGGCAAGTGCGTCAGTTGGCGTGCAATCACAACAACAATCTGAACAGCGACAACAATAGGAAATTTAAATGGAAATGCGGGCGGAAAAGGAAACAACAACGATAAATGGAGCGCAAATAGCAAAATGGCAACAGAAGGTGCTAATTGCCATTTTGTAATTCGAAAATACATTTTAAAAAAGTTAATAACTAACTCAACTTCAATATTAGAGTTGAAGGCCCCGGCGAGATTCGAACTCACGATCTCCTGTTTACTAGACAGGCGCTTTAACCAACTAAGCCACGGCGCCATATGAAATCTGCTTGCCAAATGTGGCACAAAAACTACCGATTGCCGTGTAAAGTTTTCAAAGGAGACACAAATAACTGTATGTATCTTAAAAAAAAGAGGCAAAGAAATGATACTTAAACTTAGATACTTATGTTGTCGTCGCTGCAGGGCAAAAGTTTTATTGTTCGACCGAACTAGTTATGTAATCTATGCCATATTTATCTACAACTTGTGCCGCAACGTTTCGTTTGCCCAGTCGACAAAAGTATCTATAAGTAGACATATCTCTCGGCTGTACAAATACGAGCAAACTCTGTACAGAGAGTTTGTAGTCTTGCTGAAGTTCCAGTTACCGCCTTGCAGGCATGTTTGTCTATTTGGTGGGCTAAGAGAAAAATGCAAATGTTGGCGCTGCTTTGGCCAAATGGAAATTATTTGTACTTTTGCGGACGGGCACACACAAGTACAGTGCAAACTTAAGTACTTGAATGTATCTTTGAGATTGCTGCTAAACAGAAACAGCCCAAAGGCAAGAAGGCAATCTTGTGAATGTTGTGAAAGACGCAGATACAGTTTACACTGTCAATGTCTTAAGTAGAGTAGCAAATAACGCTGAGTTTCTCTGTGGTTAAAAGTACTTTAAGGTCTAAATTCTATAGATACTCGTACTCTTTCCTGCATCTATTCCTATAAATCAGCGAAACTTCAAACAGTTGCTAAACACATTAACGCCAAATGCCATTAAGCATCCCCCTTTGAGATACCAAAACCAATTCCCATTGCCCCTCAACCTTCAGTGACTGGTGCAACAGTTTAGTTAAACAGAAACACGCACGACAACTCCGCCAAACTCCAATCAGAACTCCAACTCCAATTCGAATGTTAGCAAACTAATTGCCCGAAGTTAGTTGCTCATCAAATTGCCGCATCATTTTACGCAGATTTTTATCGCACATCGAATGTCTGCCACCAGAACAGAACAGACCAGACCAGACCAGACCTGGCCAGCTGACCAGGCCCAGACCCAGACCCTATCCCAAACAAGCCAGCTAACCGAACCAAAAAGTATCTAATGCGTTTCCTGTGTTACAGCCATGTTCTGATGTCTGATGTGTTTGTTCCCTCTATCTGGCAATGTACATCTCTATGTGTCTGTATACCCTACCTCAAACGTGCAGGGGATTAAGGGAATCCTTCCTGGGGGCAGTTAAAGATTGATTAAAAACATAAAAGTTTTTTATACTTAAACTTGTCCGATTTTTACCAATTTCGGTAAGAATGTATAAGACTAACTTATCTGTATATTTTATCAGTTTTGTTAAGATAGCTCAAGAAACAAAAAAGTTTTTCATACTAAAACGTGATTTTCAACCGATGGGTCCTATGGTAGCTATATGATATAGTGGTCCGATTTGAACCACATTTGATCAGTATGTTTAAAATTAATTAAGATTTTTACTGTATTAGTTTGGTTAAGATATCTCAAAAAACACAAAAGTTTCTCATACTAAGACTTGATTTTCGACCGGTGGGTCGTATGGCAGCTATATGATATAGTGGACCGATTTGAACCAAATTTGGTCAGTCTGTATTAGATCAACTTATATGAATATTTTATCAGATTTGTTAAGATATCTCAAAAAACAAAAAAGTTTTTCAAACTAACACTGGATTTTCGACAGACTGGTCCTATGACAGCTATATGATATAGTGTTCCGATCAAAAAAAAACAAAAAAAAAAACAACATGATCTTTCTGCAATATAGAGGTACCTATATACCAAGTTTAGTGATTCCAGCTTTTATAGTTCCAGGGATCTTGGTGTTTATACAGACATCAGGACTTCAGAACAGACGGATATGGCTTTATCGACTCGGGTATTGATGCTAATCAAGAATATGATAAATATGCAGTGAGTAGAGCACGATATACCTGTGAAGAGTATTATCTATAACACATCCTTATATCATTAATATAATGTAGAGCATTGACTCTTCGCTGTGCTGCTGTTAGCCTTGATTCTCATGTAACATTGTAATTTGGCATGGCATTGAAGCGAGCGCTTATCAGCACATGACTCCAATAAATTCGTTTTTGCCGTTTTGGAGCTATCTCACTTAGCACAAGGATTGAGGCGCATTTAACCCATGTTGCCTTGGCCCGGGGAAACGGGACAGCAAGGGAACAAAAAGACAGGGAATGAGATTAGAACATGGCTCGATCTCAATCCATAGTTTGTTTGTCTGCCAATGCGCAGCAATTGAGTTTTTACGCATTTCGACAAAAGGCTCCCAAAAAAGAAGGATGTGGAATCATAGCCTCTGGCTGACGCTTAGCTTTGGGCTCTGAGCTACATGGTTTCTGTCAAGGACTTTTCTATTTTTCTCTCTTTCTCTTTAGCTTCAATTTTTTTTTTTTTTTTGGTGTATATTCCGTTTGTTTGTGTGGGAGAGACAAATCTGCTTTGTTTTTATCTGATGCCCGTTCGTATTTAGCTGAAGCGTCTTATCCTGGTGGGAATGTGTACATTTGTGTAGAGTCCAAAGTCGGCTTGGAATTCGTGGCTAGAAGCGGAAATGGCCGAAATTTTAGGGTGAGAATATTTGTAACTTTAACGCGTTCAAATAAAAGCGCTCGCTCATTAATCTGAGGCAATTTCAACTCAGAGTTGAAATTTTGTAATTATTACGACTGCGCCTGGGAAATTGAATGTGCCACAAAAGTGCCATAAAAGCCGCCGAGCGCCAATAATGTTAATTGAGCGACATTTCAGAAGCAATTAGAAGAGGTCAACTTGGCCAACACCCAAATGAAATAAAAAAAAATAAAAAAAGGCAAATATTCATGACCAAAACTCCAGTCTGCACTTTAATCGCGACTCTTAAAAATGTCCGAGGGCGGAAGAATTGCTGAGCAGCGCCAATTGTATCTGTGAATTTGGAATCATCATGTAATTTTCAAATGGAAGTGAAAGATACAATTACTTACTGTATAAGACGTCGCTTGCATTGGTTCCAATCGTCAATCATATTGCTGAACAAGGATTGCAGAAAGATGCGAATCAAGACAAGCTCCACAGAGAGGTCATAGTGCAGCTGATGATGACATCTCATGGGCACCAAATGACGCATTCTCGACTCTGTGTGGTAAATCATGGCCTTCATCTTTGAGGCAAAATCCTCGTTATCCACTTTGCAACACTTGATTTGCTCATTGCGTTCAATGCAGATGCCAAAGTAATCCATGGCTTTCAACTTGAATGCCTCGAATTTGGTCAGTTCGTCTGTCATCTGGGAGAGACGACTGTTTAATTGGCAACGTGTTGCCTCCAATACCTTCATTTGGCTGCGTGTGGCATGCAAATGTTGCAGCAACTTGCGTAGCTGACACTTCAGTAGACAATTGCTGCGTCGCAGTTGCAACAAGTGTTGTTGATTGGGCGTTAAAAATGTTGTATCCTCCAGTTCGGATGGTTCCTGCTCGCAGCTCTCCGATCTTGTCAATAGCTTGCCTCGCAATTGAATCAGTCGTCTTTTAATCGTCTCCAGTTCATCATAGACCACATCCAAATCAGCTTCCTCATCCGCAATCACAGTGCATTGGGTGGAGTCCATAATTTCGCTCTCCTCCTCAACTAATATACCCGGTGCATGGCATTTGCCCTTGTACCATGTGGCTAAATTTTTATAATCCATCTTTAAAACTCAAACTAAATTAAATGAAACTAAAACTTGAATTGTTGACAACAAGTGCCAGGATCGTAAAATCAAAATTCCCTGCCTCATTTAATTGAGTTAAACAAATCTGTTTTCGCTCGTTTCACTTTCAATTAAATAAACAATTTTTCTCCCACTCTCTAATGCTCTTCCCTATCCTTTCTGCTTTGCTGTTATGGCATTTTAACCCCTAATTTATTAATGACTGCCGGCATTCGTCAGCGCAACGAGAACTCAAAAAGTTCATATTTCAAAAATGGCTGCTTAACAAGCTAAAACTGAGCAGAAAGTATTAAGGATAAAGGACGAAACGGTGGTAAAAAGGGTTGGCAGACGCTGACGCGCCGACGAAATTATTGGGTACCATTTGATTAATGACACTTACGACTTACGAGACTGAAGAGGGAAGAGGAGGTAAAAGACCACTTTGTAGGGTGGGCTGCTTTAACTTTGGAGTCGATGCCCCAAAAATTGTTTGCTTGAAAAATATTTGCACAGCAAGTTTCACTTTTCGTTGAGTCTTGTCACGTGCAGCGTGTGCAGCCTGTACAAACTACTCCAAAAAACCTCCATACCCATATCCATATCCATATCCATGTCGATATCTGTGTGGGGGGGATGAAAGCAATTCGTCTACCCTCTAAACATTTCTGCATGCCGTTGCGCATTGTGACATGGCAGATGAATTTGTCGGAACATGTGTTCCTCCAGCTGTGGCATCCTCAAATGCCTGCTCCTGTCATCTGACTTTCAGGCCAACTGGAACTGGAACTGATACAGATAAATTAAATTTCGTTTGGCAGCAACTGAAGATGTACATTGAACTTGCATGCCAACACGAATTTTGATTCCTGTTCTTCCTTCTCCTCTGCTTTTCGTTTTCTTGTCTGTCTTGTGTTAGTTTCTGTTTATTGACGATTGAGCTAAGGGTTGGGGACAAGTCTAACGTGTGGGGGCAAGTCAGGTTATTGGCATTATAAACACGTATACCAAATGAGAGCAAAGCATGTTGCATATTGCTTTAATAACAACGTACAAAATTGGTTTATTTGTGGCCTTAACGGGTGCTGTGATATGAGCTGAGCGTTTTAGCATTTGAAATATGTATAATCAATAAGGGTTCAACTATGAAGTAAAAATACCTATATGCATCCGGACAGAATGTCGTGCTTTTAATAAAAAAATTGCAGCGATGAACTTTTTATTTTGTATTGCTTGTAAACGAAATATTTGCAACTCTAGCATTGTTGGACTTTAACAAGAAAAAATTTAATAAAACCGCCTTATACATTTTTCGTTGAAAAAATATCAAATTTTCTATATGATAAAAATTGATATGCAGAATCAATTTAGAGGCCAAATCATGATTAAAATGACATTCCGCTTGAAAATTGGTTAATTTTTGATGAAGTTATGAGTGATCAAAGTTTTCGAAAAAATGTCAAAGGGTAAGCATGGAAAATTGGATTAAAATTGAAAATATATCAAATTTTCTAGATGATAAAAATTTAAATGCAGAGTCATTTTAGAGGCCAAATCATGATTAAAATGACATTCCGCTTAAAAATCGGTTAAATTTTGACAAAGTTATGAGAGATCAAAGTTTTTGAAAAAATGTCAAGGAGTAAGTATGGAAAATTGGATGATAGACGGCTTAGAATCGAAAAATTATCAAATTTTCTAAATGATAATAATTTAAATGCAGAATCAATGAAGAATATAAACAAAGATAAAATTGACATTCCGCTTGAAGTTTGGTTGATTTTTACAAAGTTATGACCGTTTGAAGTTGGCGCCTTTAGCAAGTATTCACTACAGGAGTATAACCTTTAGCACTCTAAAATTCAAAGTATATATCTCCTCTTTTTCCTAGACTTGGCTAATATGCAAACGGGTATATGGTTATCATAAATCAGAGCACACACTCGCAACAGCAATTTGTTTATATACATTCGCATATGAATCGACATCGCGGCATAAATCTGAATATTTTACACAAGCGCATATAATCCCAGGCCAAACGTGACTCAATTATATGGCCAGCACTGTGGGGCAACAGCAGCAGTGCAACAGAGCAGCACAGCAACACAGCACCACCCAACATTTTATGCCGCCCCACACATGTGTGCGAGTTGTGTCTCAGATTTCATATGGAATCTGCCAATGAAAAGGAAAATAAAAAACAATGCATAATTCTGTAGGAGAATGTGAAAAAAAAAAAACAATTTATGTGAAAAACAATAAAATTAAATTGTTTTCGCATTCGACATTCAACGCTCAGCGCATTGGCAGCCGCTGCAAAATAATGAACTCATCTAGATGAGAATAATAAATTTTTGAACAATGTGGCAGCCAGCAGCGGAAATGCTTGCCGCCATTTTATAGCGAGCCACTTGAGTTGCCAGTGGTGCATGGCCAAAAGGGAGAAGGCAGCCAAAGAGCCAAAGAGCCAAAGAGCTGAAGAACTGAAGAGCCGAAGAGCTGAAGCCAAGCTCCAGGTCGTAAACCACAAGTGCTCGCAACTGGCAGCGACTTTGTCACATTTGCCACATTGCCACATCCTGCCTGCCACGAGTTGCAAGTGGAGTTGTAGCTGTACACTGATAAAAAAAATATCCTAAAGTTAAGATTTTGTTCCTAAAACTTAGAATTTTGGTCTAAGAAATGCGTTGAGAATATAGGATGATACCCTGAGCCCCGGTACTCTACTCTGAATTTGATTTTCGACCAATTGTTCGAATGGCAGCTATATGAAATAGTTAACCAAGTTTTTGCCCATATAAGTAGGCAACACTATTTTTGCCCACATAATTAGGCAACACTATTTTTCCCATATAAGTAGGCAACACTCTTTTTGTCCATATAAGTAGGCAACACTATTTTTGCCCACATAACTAGGCAACACTATTTTTCCCCACAAAAGTAGGCAACACTATTTTGTCCATATAAGTAGGCAACACTGTTTTTGCCCATATAAGAAGGCAACACTATTTTTTGCCATTATAAGTAGGCAACACTATTTTTCCCATATAAGTATGCAACACTATTTTTGCCCATGCGTATTTTTTTTTTTTTTAGTTTTGATATACGTACGATATTATAAATTGTTTTTTCTTGCTTATTAATTTAATAGCATAAAATTTATGCAATATATATTTCTCTTTACTATGATAGATAGATATTCTTAGTATTAGTAATCTAGCCCTAAAATGTTTTTAATTCAAGAATAAGATATTTATTAAGAAAAAAAAAAATATTTTATAAGTGTATTGGAGTATTTAACTTATTTAACTTATTTATTTATAATTCATATATTAAGAACTGCAGTTTTTTTGATTAATATTCTTAGAATTAGATATTTGGTCTTAGTTTAAGAACAAAATATTTATTAAAAAATAAAAATATATATATATATTTTTTTTCTCAGTGCATTGAAGTGTTTAACTCATGAACGCCCACTTTGATTTCCATTTGAATTGGGCGCACAGACGGCGCAGAAGCCACTTGTAATGCCAACATAACATATGTGGCTCGATTTATGGTCCTCATTCCAGTTCCTCATTGCCAGTTGGAGGAGTCATCAAGCGGAATGGCAATATATACTTTAAGGCACACACTTCCAAATTGAACACAGTAGGTAATAGAAAAAAAAAAAACAGAAATACTCAGAAACAAAGCAAAACACAATACGCGATTCAAAAGGTGAGTGTGCAGGTGGAAAGAGAATATTATGATTATTGATTAGAGATCTCTTTCTTGCAGGCAATGTCCCCAGTACAAACACAGACAGAGACACTGATACTGATACTGACACCACAGCAACGACAACTGGCCGATGGAATCGTCAAGTGCATCTGTCGTGGCAACTATGAGAAGGCTTTAAATGCACTGAATTATATGGTCGGGACATTGCCAACAATGCAGGAGAATCAACTGCGACAGATCCTTAAGCGTTTGCAGCGCATGAATAAAAAGTTGGATAATTCACAGATCAATGAGTTGCAGTTGCAGCTGCCGCATTTGGATGCAAGTGTAATTCGTGGCATGGATACACACATACCACGCAGTATGCTCGCCGAGATCTATGAACTGATGCTCAAGCTCAACTTTGAGCAGTTCCTTTTGCAATTGGAGCATATGCAGTGGGTAGAGTATTCAGTCATAAGACACACCTTAATTCTCTACGAGCATTGCACCAAGTTGAAGGCAGCACAGCTGGCTTTGGATAAACATCAGTTAATGTCCGGCAAACGTATGGAATTATATTTTCTCTACTCTCTCATACTACCCATTGGCATTTATTTGGTGTCCTTTTTCCTTTGAGCGTCCATTAAAATATAGCAAAAATTGTTTGTTCTGCAAGTTGAAAACTTTCTCTCTCTCTTTCTGTTTGAGTCTTTTGTTGCTGTCTTGCTCGGCAGACGTTTCAATTAAATGCGCGCAACGTTTGCCAATTTGCACGCACACATGTGACTGCCAACAACCCCCCCTTCTACACCCCTTATAGCCACCCCCTCTCCTTCTGCCATGTTTTGGAATTTGAAAAATAGATTTCTAAAACGTTTGAGCTGCTGCATGTGTCTTGAATTTTAAAACTCCAGCTTCATATTAAAATTGCGGCAAGGTAAATGCAACCTAGACGTTACCTCACCCCCACCACCACCCCCACCCCACCCTCTCATATTAAGATACCACCCCCATTGGAGCATATGCCTTCGCTGCCAAATAGCACAAACGTGACCAAACTTTTTTGTGACTCTTCTTTGTGCATTGTTGGCAGGCGATCATTTATCTTAAATGCCAAGTCCTCCCTCTCTATTGGGGGTTGAGCTTTCATTTCTGTGTGTGTGTGCTAACGTCTTCTTTTGGCCACCTTGAGTTTGGAGGGAGTCTGGTCATATGCTAGGCAACCCAATGGCGTTTCTCGGAGCAACGGAAGTCTCCAGGTTGCTTAATCAGCGGACAGACGGACGGACGCTTCAACCGGAAGCGGATTCATGAACTTAAGCGGCTTTAAAACGCAGGACAACGGCTGCCTGAGTTATTAGTGGGTGCAACTTGGACAGCGTGACCAATGAGTTTACTAGGGTAAGAATGATTTAGGATAAAGCGTGCTCAAAAATTACAAAGAAAAGCGAAAACAAGGAAAGTGGAATGAAATAAAAATGCTCGGAAAATAAATTACAGATTTCTAAAAAAAATATTTTTTCTCACTTTTATTTACTTTCTAATGATGTTAAGGAATATAATAATAAATATACTATAATTTCATCACTTTTATTTATTTTTAAATAATATATATTGCTGAATTTTCCGTATCAAAAATGCTTATAAGAAATCAAAAAACTTAATTTTTTATTATTTCATTTATTTTTAAATAATAGATTGCTGGATTTTCTGAATTAAAAATTATAATAAAGAATAAATTATTATAATATAAAGTATTACTCTATTGTTTTTATTTGTTTTCAAAAATGATATATTGCTGGAATTTTCGATTAAAAAATGATAAAAAGGAATACATATTGGAAAATGTTTGTGGTTTTCTAGTTCCCTTTAAGAATTTAAGTAATAAAATGAAATATTTGTATACTTTAACTACATTTCTTATTGATGTCCTGTGGAGTTTCACTTAAATGCAAATCTTTGTATATTTAGTTATCGAGTTGTCGCAAAGTAGCCAAAGGAATTTTCCAGTAAACTGCTGGAGTTTTCCTATAAACACACAGCTGCTTATAAAACTTTTCGAAAAACAATTACAGAGCAAACATGGACAAACAGAGAGTTGTTCTATCTTTTGCATTGAGAACTGCGAATGTGAAACTTGAATGGGAACTTTTAAATTTTTGTTGTTTGCCCTGCGACTTTGTGTATAGAGAAGTTCTGCTGGCAACCCACGTGTGTGTGTGTGAGTGTGTGTGTGTGTGTGAGTGTGTATGTGTGTGTGTGTGGTTGTGTGTGTGTGTGAGTGTGTGTGTCCTGGCAGCACCTTCCTGTGGCCCGGCAACGTATTAAAATTGCAAAAATTTTAATCTTTTTGAAAAGTATTTTACATATTCTATAGATTCAGTAGCAGGACGTACTGGTAATGTCCCTATTGGGTTTTACTCGAATATAACCAAGAATTTATGTATGTATTCAGGCATCACAATTTCCCATTCTCACACAGCAATAAAAGGCATATCCTGTATAACGTTTTCCCCTTCCGTTTCCCCCCCTGCAAACTACCACCAAACCCTCAATGCCTTTGGCAGACCCAAGCAAAAGTTTTTGTCCTTGCCGATGCCAAACGACGTAAAATTTTTATAGACACGTAGGTGTATGAGGTATATATATATGTGTGTGTGTGTGTGTGTGTGTGTGCTTAAATCCCAGTTTACTACTTTAGGTGTTTACCACACAAAGGCCAAAGCCGCCGCTTCTCGCTGCAATCGTCGAATTATGCAGAGATCGGAGGGAGAAGCAAAAAAGAGAAGCTTCGACTGCGACTGCGACTGAGATTGTTTTGGCGCTTGACTTGATGAAAGATTTTTATCATGCAAATAGTTGAAGCTACAGAGAGAGAGAGAGAGAGAGAAGGTGGGGAAGTGTATTTTCCTTGGGATTGCTGCTACTTTTATGGTAGCTACTAAATTGGATTTATATCGGCATCTTAGCCAACTCAGCCTGCTGAGCTTTAAGCCAGCAAACTTTGCACATTTATCAACTGACTTCGTCCCCACCTCATGTCTTGGGCACGACTTGTGCTACGAAAATATGTTTTAATCATATTTATAAGTCAAAGTTTAATGCCCTGGCTACATATACAATACATACACAGCTCGTTGGGCATTTTAGCATGCCAGTCACACCAGCGACCAGAGGCTGCTTAACGTGACCATGCCCACTTAACTTATTGACATTTGGCTTGGACCCACCCATACCAATATCCACAGCATCAGTATTATGCTCAATATATCCTCGACAGGCATATCCCAAAATGTCTTTGGTATATTTAACGAACCAGCAAAATCTTCAGCTCCAATACAAAAGAAACTAGTCGGCCAGTTTATAGTCGAAAACCCGACTAGAGAAATACCCGTTGCATACATTTAGGCGCTGGTTTTTCCCTAAAAATTAAAACTGTTATTCAAAACTTCAAAACACCCAAAACCAACCTAAAAAAAAAAAAATTAAATATAAAAATAAAAAAAAATAAGAAATAAAAATAAAAAACAAATAAAAAAAAATAAAAAAAAAAATTAAAAAAAAAATTTAAAAAAAATTATAAATAAAAAATATAAAATAAAAATAAAAAATAAAAAAAAACATAAAAAAAATAGGATACCCGTTACTTATTTCAATATATATTTAAGTATATTAAGGAAATTAGTGTCTAAAAAAACTACTGCATACTTTTAGGTGCTTGTATTGAAATAATAACTTTATTAATAACTTTGGTTAGCTATTACTCCCGTTCTACTTGTTCGATCTTGCTGCGGTTAAGTGAGATTATAGATTATATTAATAAATAACGTTAATAACAATAAAAACTATAATATCTTACAAACTGTGGGTGTGGTGACTTTTAGCGATTTGCGGTGTGTGCTACATTTGATTGCTCTAGCTCTTATAGTCCCTGAGATCCAAGTTCATACAGACAGACCGACAGACAGATATGGCTATATCGACTCAGTTGTTGATGCTGATCAAGAATATATATACTTTATAGGGTCGAAGATGTCTCCTTCTGTCTGTTATATACATTCTACGAGCACAATATTACTTTTACTTAGTTCTTAAGTAACGGGTATAATAAGAGTGTATGTATTTCCATTTGTCCGCAGGCTCTGCTGCGTTGTCCTTTTTTTCTGCTGCTGCTGCTGCTGCTCATTGTGGTTGTTGCTATTGTTGTTGTTGGTCCTGTTGGTCCTGTTGTAATAATCCTGCGCGTGCTGCGGCTTGCGGCGTTGTCCTGTGCGTTGTTCTGCGTTGTTGCCTTCTGAATTTTGCCTTTATCTAATTTATTTCCCTTTTCGCCTGGCGCCGGCTTATTTGCATTTGCTTGTTAATTTAAAGCATCTTCCATCATTTGTTGTTGCTACTCCCACTCTCCTCCTTTCATTTTTTTTTCTTCCCCTTAAATTTCTTCATTGTCGATACTTTTGGATTGGGTTGCCGTTTTCCGTTTTCCGTTGCTTGTTTGGCATTGATGATGGCATTATTATGTGTTGCCGCCTTGTTCATTTCTTTTGTTGTTGCTCCCTCCTCCCACTTTGCCTCCCACTCTCATTTGCCGTGTGCCGTTTTCTTATTTGGCATTACTTCCGCTTCCGTTGGCTGCCACCAGTCGCCATTATCATCGACATCCAAAACTCGAGTTGGAGTTTCTTCCATTTGCATTATGCCATTGTTGCCATTCGCAAAAGTTTTTCGTTTTTCGTTCTTCGCTTTTTCTTTTTTGACATTTTCATTAAAAATTGTGCGTAAAGTGAATTTACGAGTAGCGCAGTTTTCAAATTAAATGTGCTCAAATTTATGGCTGCCTCTATTGAATTTTAATGATTTGTAATGCAATAGGATTTCTATTTCATTAATTATGGGTTTTCAGACTGATTCGACACTTCAAATTAGTTGAGTTTGCTTTTTAAATGATTTATTGCTGAAACGTGTTCAGGAAATTACATAAAAAGGCCTCTTAAAATCGCCAGAGAATTTCCTGTTTATGCACATTTTAATTAATTATCGAAATGCATTACATAATTTAATTAAGTAAATTATTTTTAATGAAAATGAATGTAATTTTTGCGTTGGCCTCTTCAATTAGTTGCATGCATACATTTTGGATAATTTTTGTGGCCTGTCTAACGTTGCGTATACGCAATTAAGGGCTTAAAATAAATACTCGCAATTAATGTGCAAATTATTTATTCAGTTGTAAAATGTTTTGTGGTTCATTAATGGTCGCATTGCATTTAAATGCATTATTTACATGAACGTGAATTGTTATTTTTACAGCTAATTGAAATTCAATATGATGAACAATGCACAAAATATTGTCAGGCACTTTAAACTTTAAAGTTGTCTGACCGCAAAAGCACCTGCCACACGCACCACAGCCACAGCCACAACCACAGTGCAACAGTGCCACACAGTGCCACACAGTACCACATCCACTGCCAGAGCCACGGGAGCATGTGTTAATGACTTGGCCGCCATGGGCGACCCTACAACTGCCCTCAAATGGTCCCCAACCAACTCTGATTCGGATTCGTATTCGTATTGCACTGCCGTGAGCAGTCACACATAATCCTGAATGCAAACATGCAGCACACAGCTGAATCCACACTGATAAAAATAATGTTCTAAAATCAAAATTTTGGTCTCAAAACTAAGAATTTTGGTCTAAAAAATGCGTTGAGATCATAAAATTCTTAAATTAAGAAATCACATCTTGGTGTTAAGAACATTTCAAAAAATACCAAGTTCTAATTTTAAGAATAAATGTTCTTAAAATAAAAATCAATTTATTAAAAAAATCAATATAATTTTTGATGCTCTATTCTTTTTTTAATTTTTATTCATTTTATTCTGTCTAAGTAAATTCAATTTGTTACGGACTGGGGTTCGAACCGGCGCCTACAACTGAAGCGGTTTCTCTCACCGGAGCGCCACAGCTCAAACATTTCTTCCTTCTAAAATAGTACATAATTATACTTTTCTTACAATTTTAGATTTTTATTCTTGTATTAAGAACTTTAATATTTTAGATTAAATATTCTTAAAATTAGTAATATGATCTTAACATGTTTTTATTTTATGAGCAGAATATTATTCTTGAATTTAATAGTTGTTTCTTTTTTTTCAGTGCTGGACAGGAACAGGAAACAGGACTCAGGTACTCAGGACTCAGTGGCATTTTGACCACTGTCAGTGCTAAATTTATGCACTACATACACCCACAACTAACTGCGGCTTTCGGCTTTTGGTTTTGGTTTAGGCAAATGGAATATTTAATTAAAACATGCGCAGACAAAGGTACCCCCGATATTCAACCGTTGCGGCAGCTGCTGCAACCAGGTGATACCAGGTGATAGCAGGTGAGACCAGGTTGCAATTTGCGGTTAGCCCCGGCAAGAGCATTTAATAAAACTGCGGCGGCATTTGAAAGTCAACGCCATATGCACATGATACGAGTATTTATATTGTGAGGGTAACAAAAAGAAAAAAAAAATACAAAATTTGTTATAACATTTATGGCAGTCAGTGTGAGCCACAGCCCATAGCATTTAAATGTTATGCGGGCAAGGCTTTCAACGCCTACTCCGGATATGGGATGGGATATGAAGATGACGCTTATGATGGTCATAATGATGATGTGAATGTTGCTGCCACTAAAGCAAAGCTCAAGACACTTTGCCACAATAAAAGTGTGCCCATAAAATTATATTGTCCACACAATGCTTCTCTCTGCTGTCCGGCAATCTGCAATCCAAAATACGCTCCCGGCTTAACCCACATCATACCGAAGACTCAGAGTGGGGAGTGTGTGTGTGCGAGTGTGGAAATTTTTATTATGCTAATAATACGCACTGCAATGGGCATTCGAATGGGATCTTTACAGCCAACTTGGAGTATTATAGCAGACGGGAGAGCATTATGTTCCCATCGAGTAGAACTTCACGTGCGCCTAGAAGCAGGCACTGATTTTTTTCTCTTGCCTCTAGATTCTTTTTAGTACAGTTTAATGACCTAAATCCGCATCGCAAATTTATGGGCATTTAAATATATATGCTTTTATTATTTATAACAGCTGCTCATGGGATTTATGATACGGCAAACAACAAATGAAAGGCCTTTTAAATATTTACAAGTTTCACTTGATACGGCTTTTTGTTTTGAGAACAATCTTTTTGTATTTTTTAATATGCCATTCATTATTATGATGCGGGTGAGTTTTTTTAATAGCGATAAGTTGACTGTTTAGAGCATAAAGCTGTTCTCTTAGCGCAGGTATGGCATAATATTTTACAGAAAAATGTTAGAAAATAGCAAACCTTATTTTCTTTGATACTTTTTCAAAAACTTTAAACAGTGATATCGTGGTCAAAACTTAATTTATTTTCATGCGAAATATATATTTTATTATTGTTTGGCCTCTAAATTAATTCTGCATTTAAATTTTTTTCATCTAAAAAATTTTATATATTTTCAATCCTAAGCCATCTGTGATCCAATTTTCCATACTTACCCCTTGACATTTTTTCAAAAACTTTGATCTCTCACAATTTTGTCAAAACTCAACCGATTTTCAAACGGAATGTCAATTTCTTCATGATTTGGCATCTAAATTCAAAGTGCATTTAAATTTTTTTCATCTAAAAAATTTGATATATTTTCGATCCTAAGCCATCTATCATCCAATTTTTCATACTTACCCCTTGACATTTTTTCAAAAACTTTGATCTCTCACAACTTTGTCAAAACTCAACCGATTTTCAAACGGAATGTCAATTTCTTCATAATTTGGCATCTAAATTCAATCTGCATTTAAATTTTTTTCATTTAAAAAATTTGATATATTTTCGATTCTAAGCCATCTGTGATCCAATTTTTCATACTTACCCCTTGACATTTTTTCAAAAAACTTTGATCTCTCATAACTTTGTCAAAACTCAACCGATTTTCAAACGGAATGTCAATTTCTTCATGATTTGGCATCTAAATTCACTCTGCATTTTCGATCCTAAGCCATCTGTAATCCAATTTTCCATACTTACCCCTTGACATTTTTTCAAAAACTTTGATCTCTCATAACTTTGTCAAAACTCAACCGATTTTCAAACGGACTGTCAATTTCTTCATGATTCGGCATCTTAATTCAATGCGCATTTAAATTTTTTTCATCCAAAAAATTTGATATATTTTTGATCCTAAGCCATCCGGTACTATCCATTTCCGGTATTATTTTCTCATTAAAGTTATAAGTTACATCTGAGAATTTTCACAGAACAAATTCTACTCTTATCTATTCAGATTTTATTTGAGATATTCGAGAGTCTGGCTGACTTGTTGTTTTTTAACTATGCTGATAGTTGCCATTGTAATGGTTGGGGTTATTTACTTTGATGCTTTGATTTCTTAATTTAAAATTCAATTGAATTCGGTTGCCATCCCTGGCTTGGTTGGTGTGCAGTTAAATCAAGCGTTGTGCTGTCTTTGTATTAACAGTTCATTTTAATAATGGCTCGGCTTACGGGACAACCCACATTAACAGGAAAAGGGAGAGGAACAGAAACAGGCGCTGGCAAGTCCTTGTAATGAAGCCTTAATGCCAACTCGACTTGCTTTCATGTTTGGTTTAACACGTGTACAAGACGACACGACACGACGTGAGACAGGAAAGAGAGAGAGGGAGACAGAGACAGGGAGGCTTATTGTTTTGGATAAAGGGGGTTGGTGGAAGGGGGCTGCTGTTTACTCGAGTGCGTGGCAAAAGCATGTCAAGATTTATGTCTCAGCTCATTAGGAAGCTAATTTGTCATGTGTTTCAGACTTTAAAATTTCAACACTTTAATTGAAAATTGTTGAACGGAAAACTCGAAACGGAAAAGCGAAAAAGATGTTGAAATTGCCAAAGTTTGTTTTAGCCAGCAATGCGGGGATTAACTGTGTTTAAGTGCCACTGCCAGGATAACACAAGTAGCAGCAGGACATTCCGCGTAGCTAATTTATGGCCAGACCCCTTTCACTTTCTCTCGCCAAGGAAACCCGGAAGAAAATGCCAGAAAATGCCATGGAAAGCGACTTTGCAGTGCATAAATCTTAAACCGCAAGGAATGAGATCCGCCAAAGCGGATTACTTGCCGTGCATTGAAACAATTTATTTTATTACGATTTTCTCCAAACGCAGAATCTGTTCTACTGTTTTTACATTTTTTTTTCTATTCCTACTTTGCTTTTTATCCCTTTTTTTTTTGTATTTATTTTTTTTTTGTATCCCATTGAAAGAACAATTCGCTTGGTAGGCGTTGCGAACCTTTGCGTTGACAGTTTTAAAACAAAACTTGTCTACTTTGCAGTTCGTAAAATATGCAGACAGTACGGCATTTACATATTGAATTGGGGAAACTGAAAACGTAGCAGGATATAGACTATTGTAAACTCAGACATCTGCACTTCTTCGAATAGAGTTTAAAACTTTTTCTTAACCCAACCAAATGCGACTTAATTGCTTTATTGCTCTGGGGTAAACAGTTTTGGTAACGCATCAGAACTTTTGTTTGAGAGGAAGCAAATCTGCGATAAGTATTGTGTTTTGGCTGAAACATAAGGAAACTTATATGTTGCTCTGAAATTTATATATTTTATTTATTTATGCACGACTAAAATCAGTTGGAAAAGAAAAAATTACTAAACATAAAAATTAAGTAAGTTAAGAACTTCAAATAAAATTAATATTTAATATAAATTATGAACTGTTAAGGGAAAAACTAAAATCAGATCTCTGGTGGGCAAAAATTATATTATAAATGATCCAACATTTGTTGCAAGGATTGGGGAAAAACCCAGATAAAACCTAATCAGTCAATAAAAATTAGTGTTGGTATAAAAAATAGTTTTAAATGTAAAGCATTTTCATGAAATTTTCATTATTATTAATAAAAAAAAATGAGAGTAGAATCTGATTTAGCTAGCATTAAGAATTCCTTACATTATTCATAAATTTTATTTATTCAATACTATTCAAATTATCTTACTCATTATATTATTGATTATTCATTATTACTATTCTTATATTTAATTTATTATTGTTACTGAAATGAGATATCATTAGCAGTACAATTTTTCAATTCTAGTAAAATTTTTTTTTCATTAACATAATTTTTTTTAATGCCAATGAAGTGACCAATGCTTTACAAAATTAGTTAATTGGTTACAACACTGTTATTTGATATTAAAGTATTTAAAAAAAATACATTATTTCAGCTGTATCAATAAAATCAATGTCAAAGTCTGAATGCATTTTTTGGACACCATCTGATTAAATATTGGCATATTATTTTAAGCTCAAACTTGGCACTTTCTGTAATTATACGCAATTTCCATCTGCAGATAATAGTATAAATTTACAGTCGTTTATTGGGTCTGTCCCTGCACTCGGCTTATATATATATATGTATACATAATCATCTGTCGATTTGTGCCAAGGGCTAAGCTTGAGCTTGACTTATAACAACAATGCACGCACAAGCTGAAATGGTGATATCTTTTGGGCCAAAACGACGTGTCGACAGTCGACAGTGGACAATCGACAATCGACAATCGCCAGCGATAAGATATGGCCCTGTCTAGTTAGTCAAAATGGTATAAAGAACTTGGGGCTTGGCCTTCAGGTGGTAAGTTGAGAGAATGTATCGCTAATCTGCTTGCAGCACGAAGTGCAGAAGTGTTGAAGATGTGGCAAGAGTATGAGGCAACAACCAATTCATTAGCATTAGTTGCAACTGCAACAACAACTGCAACAACAACAACTGTGTCTTGGACATGTGTTGTGACTGCAGACAATGCGAAATGCGAAATGCGAAATGTGAATGCGATGCGGATATTTTTTGGCTGTGATGTTGCAACGTTGCAACGTTTGAACATCGCGCATAATTGCCAGAGAATTTACGATAATGTTGAAAAAATTAAAAAGGATGTTCACTCACAGCACAGCTCTGTCTAAAGTTGCTTTCATTTATAGCCGTCTCGGCATTAAAACATCTTGACGCAATTTTAGCGATAAGTCGACAGTCCACAGAACCTGGCCAAAAGGATGAGTCTCAGCACAGAGGTAGAGCAGAAATAATGGCTGGATTATGTACGAATCATGTCGTCGTCGTCATCATTGTTGCTGTTGTTGTTGCTGTTGTTGCTGTTGTTCTTGGCCATGGTCAGCGCATGTCTAGCAGCAAAGATCATGTACGCCTGGGCAAAGGATAAATCAACGAGAAGCGGCCTGAAAAGCAGACCAGACCAGACCGAACACATGCTTGTACGCTTAAAAGGTGTTAAAACTATTTTTGTAAATTTAATGTGCGATAAAAGAAATGAAAATACTTGCAACCTCGTTCACACTCGCTTCTCACTCGCTTCCCATGCCACATTCTGGTTGCCTCCTCGTCTCACACAAAAAATCGTGACGAATGCGTTGTCTTGCCACATTTAAGATTCTGAGCCATATCGCCTTTACTCTTGTACACCTGCTGCATTAAAAAGTCGCAGACAAAAACATGCCAGAAATTTAATTCCTCTTGAGTAAAATTTTGGTGAAGCTTAAGTAAAATTTGCCTTTTAGTAGATTAATCGCATTTTAAACTGCCATAACACGATGTTATCATTAACTATATGTATTTAACAGTACTTATAGTTAGTTAACAGTAAAATGAAATTCTCAAATAACAACAAGTCTTTTAATTAAACTCTTTTTGTTTCTAATTTCTATTTTCAAGATGTTTATTAAATAGAGAGTTAAGGTTAAAGATTAGAGTGTTAAAACTAATGTTAAGTCTACTTGCTATTTAAAGTTACATTTTTTTACATTTTGATCTCAATGGAAAGGTCTTCAAAATACCGTTTGAATGATACAAAACTTTCCTTTACTTATTAAGTAACCTTTGAAAATTTTGAATTTATGTAATTCTTTGTTTTTTGACTTTTTTCCTAGGGCTTAAACAAAAATGTTTTGATGCAAAAAGTTACTCAAAACAATTCTTATAGTGACTGCAAAAAATTGTTTTCAAAAATATCTTTGTTAATATTTTTTTACAATTTTTTGTATGTCAAAAAAATTGTATATTAAAAGGAAACAAATGTGAAAAAAATGCCATATATATAAAGAAAAACAAACTGAATATTAACAAGCATGAAATTTAAGTAATATTACATTTATTTGTAGAAAAAAAAAATCATTTTATAGTTACTATTTAACGAATTCACACGGTAGCTTAATGTTCAACTCTCTAAGTTAAGCACCACAAAATTTGTTAGAATGCCTTTTTATTAGCCGAAGAAGCATTAAGACCAAATTGAAAGCTACTTGCGAATTGCAATTTGTAATTACGCGTTGTTTAGCTGCCGATGCACCTGCAAATTGTCAGCCATGCCACCAAAGTTGTAGACTTGGCCAACCACCGTCTAAGCCAATAGAAGTTAACATACATAGGCCATTAAAATTACAGGTAGACGGGTCGGATCGGTTCGGCTAGGAGCCTAGTCTAGGAACCTAGGAACCTAATGAGCAGCGGGCCATAAATGGCCAAACATTGTGCAGCTGACTTCAGGCCAGCTTCTTGCAGGCTTGTAAGTAAAATTAGAAAGCAATTTAAATTGATGCCCAGCATGTTTTTTGTGGCTTGAGTGCAATGTTGAGGTTTATTAAATGTTATGGGCATGGCCAGAACATTTATGCTAATCATTGTAATATGCAATTGAACTTGAGACTAAGACTGGGCGTGGGTTGCACCTGCTGTTTAGCAGATAGGCTGAATAAAAAGAGAGATAATAGAAGAGAGTGAGCTGTGTGAGAAGAGTGAGAAGGATTGTCGACAACTTGTTATCGATATTTATGCAGACTTTGTTGGTCAGTCAATGGCGTTGCATTTCTCAAACTCACAGTTTAGACGACAGCGACAACGACAACGACAGCCTGACTTCACATCTATGTGCTCTACATCATTATCAATCCACACACTAAGAAAAAAATGTTCGAAAATCAAGATTTTCGTTGCAAAACTAAAAATTTTGATCTAAGAAATGCGTCGAGAACATAAAATTCTTAAAATAGAAAAACACATCTTGGTTTTGAGAATTTTTTAAATAAGAAAAAGTTCTTGTTATAATAATAAATGTTCTTATTATAAGAATAAATGTTCTTATTACAAGAATAAATGATCTTATTATAAGAATAAATGTTCTTATTATAAGAATAAATGTTCTTAATATAAGAATAAATGTTCTTATGATAAGAATAAATGTTCTTATTATAAGAATAAATTTTCTTACTATAGGAATAAATGTTCTTATTATAAAAAAAATTTTTTTATTACAAGAATAAATTTTCATACGATTTAAGTGAAGAATTAAGAAATTTACAAAAGATTATCAATTTTATAATTTATTGTTTTATTTTTATATAATTAATTCTTGTTGATATTCTTATATAACATTTTTTCTGGCTTGGTCTGTTTCTTATAATAAAGTAAATATTTTTACTTTCCTAATAAATAAAGATTTTTATTCTTGTATTAAGATTATTTAGATTAATATTCTAAGTATAAGAAATATTTTCTTAAAAAGTTCATATTTTAAGAAAATGATATTTAAAATAAATTTTTTTTTTTTTAGAAGTTCTCCATTTTTCAGTGTATATGCTCTACATCATTATCAATCCACAGATGTGGTCGTTGTTGTGGTGCTTGTCTCGTTCTCCTTCTCGTTCTGGCTGTGGTTGTGGTTGTATGAACTTGTCGTTATTCTTGTTGTCGCCAAGATCAAGTGGCGAGGACGTAGACGGATGGCCAAAGGCGTCTGGTTAG
Source organism: Drosophila falleni (assembly GCA_035045575.1). Lineage (NCBI taxonomy): Eukaryota > Metazoa > Arthropoda > Insecta > Diptera > Drosophilidae > Drosophila > Drosophila falleni. The sequence goes on from JAWNOV010000011.1 coordinate 12,870,734, forward strand.
CAGATCCGTTAGCAGCGACAGCTTTGGGTGCTCTTCACATCCAAATCCCCAACTCCAACTTCTACTTCAGTTCCAGCATCGGCTCTTGGTTTTTGCTCCACTTTGTTGTTAGGAGTAGCAGCCTACGGCATTTAGTATGTTAATTTAAATGAGAAAAGAACGGTATTTTACGATTATGGCTTAATTACTTACATCATAAAACATAGACAATGATGATCTGTGGCCAAATGGCAGCCACATTTTTAATGGCCTGCTCCTGGCCCGGCCTGACAACAACAGGCTGGCCGATGATGATTAACACTATCATTTATCTAATAGCATAAATGCCGCTGCGTGCAGGACAGGCTTCTAATCGAGTCACAGACTCAACTTGAAGGTGCTTGGAAATCAATTAAATTATATAGCATAAAAGCTTGTAATTTTAATGAGCCCATTTTAGCTCTGGGCCAAGACTAAGCAGGGCTGCAGCTCAGTTCATCTTATTTCAGTTGAGTTGAGTTGAGTAGAGTTCATCTGGCCATTAGTGTCTCTATCTATTCGCGGGCTTCACTCAAATTGCATATGAAATATGATGCGTCTAGTTGCTCAGCGCTCATCAGATAGCCACAAAGTGGATCGGGCTATAAAGTATGGCCAAGAAGTCCAAGGATCGCTAAGCTGACAGCTCATTTCCAGTTCCACTCGTGCTTAGAGAAATTATTATTATCATTGAACAGTCAAAAATGAGTGCTTAGGATAATATTAAGAAATACACTGAAAAAAAGACAAATTGAAATAACGTTTTTAAAACTATCAAGACGAAATAAAATCTATATAAATCAAAATTAAAAAAAACAAACAAAAATTATTAATTTAAAAATTATTTTTAATATTTTATTTTTTATAAATTTAATTTAATTTCATGAAAATTTATTTTTAAAGTAAGAACTTGGTCTTAATTGAAATGTTCTTAAAAATAAGATGTGTTTTCTTAATATAAGAGTTTTATTTTCTCGAAATTATTAATTTTGAGACCAAAATCTTGATTTTAGAACAATTTTTTTAACAGTGTAGTTGCTAAAAATGTCTTTTCGTATCTCTAAGAAATTTTTTGAAATGTGGCAACACTGTCTGCATCTAAGATGCTCCCTTTCTTGCAGTTCTATTGCTTGGACTCTCGCATTCCCAAGTTCAGTTGCAACCTGATGGAACCACAGCAAAAAAACTTGCACGGCGAGTAAAAGAACTTGAGCATTCCCAATGCACTGGCTCCCCATCCGATCCCAATAAACTCGTTGCTCTTGGCTGCGCAGTCGACGTCAGCTGCGACAGCGACAGCGACGGCGACTGCGACTGCAACTGTAACTGCGACCGCGCAAAATGCCGACAGTAATTTTGCCAGTGCGAAAACAAAACTCAACGCGAACAGAACCAAAACACGGATAAAAAACTAATGCAACTAGATTTAAAAAAAAAGAGTGGGAGAAAGAGTGATAGAGAGAGAGAGAGAGGGAGAGAGAGAGAGAGAGTGATAGAGATCTGTAAGATCGGTAATACAACAACTACTTAACAGAAAGTGCATATTAAAAACGCTGGCAGTGCGAAGCCGACAAAACTGCAATAAATTAAAGCCAAAAAACCGCCGCGAGGCCAAATGAAATTTGTGAACGTTGCAGTTGCACAGTTGATGTTGAAGTTGAAGTTGCACGGTTGCAGTTTCGCGTTCCAATTGGCGGCTACTTTTTGGAAAGGTAGCAGCAAACGCAACTCCGCCCGCGGCCAGGAAGACGCAGACCAGTCTCAGTCTCAGTCTTAAGTCCCAGTCTCGGTCCCAATTCCAATCCCATCTCCTTTCCTCACCAACTTGCAACGCTGTGGCAACTGCTGCGCATGCGTCGACGTCTATGCTGCAACCTCAAAGTTTTAAACGCTGTTTTCTCAGTCGGGAAACTATTATTAGTCGCTTGCCAGTTTGCCGGTTGCCTGGGTAATTAAAGCGTGAAAATCACTGTTTAAATTCTCATAAATTTGTGCATTTAACGCAATTGCAATGCATTCCATACCAAGTGTGTGTGCGTGTGTGTATTTGTGTGTGTGTGTGTGTGTGTTTGAGGGTCTTCTAATTGCCGACAACGACTTGCTTATGGATCATTAGTTTGCTGAATTCAATTATAGAGTAGCTGCCACACTGGATTACTAGCTACATTTACGGGTGAGTATCTATTTGCAAATCCACATACACTGGAAAAAATTAACAACTCATAAAATCAAGAATATTCAGCTTTAATATTTTGTTTTTAAAATAAAACCGTTTTATGACCAAATTACTAATGCTAACAATATTATTCTAAAAATCGCAGTATTTTTATAAGAATAATAATCCCAAATTGTTAGGAATGTATAATTAAATAAAACAACAATAAAATAAATTATTTGTTTAAAAATGTTCTTTATTTTTCTGTATATGTTGACTTTAATTTTAATAACATTTATTCTTATATTTTCGACGCTTTTTTTGACCAAAATATTGATTTTAGAACACTTAATTTTTATCAGTGTATAGATACAAATGCATGTCCTAGTTTGAAATTAAAGGGAGGCAGATTGTTAATGGCGAGGGCGTGTCTAGCAATTACTACCCATAAATATTCTGCAACAATTGTTCACATAATTTGTGTGATGCAATGACACTAGCTTAAGCGCTAGATTAATCTCAAAAGCGAAATAAATCGATCTTAAATAACAGAAGAACTTTAAACACAGTCAATAGGCTTCTATTGAAATACTTAAAAATTGTGAAATAAATTACTTTTGTCTAATTTTTAAAATAAAACCACTAATTTTTAGTGTTAAACTTTAAATGATGAAAATATCAGTTTAATTGTTCTTTTTAAATTTTAAATTATATTATTAAGACTATACTAAAAACATCCTGAAAGTACCATAAAAAAACACTAATAAATTTAGCATAATGTTTATATTTATTTTAAATGCTTGGTCATTATAAAATTGTATCTCAAATCAAATCAAATTTGGTTAAAAAGACCACATATTTAAAATTTTTTTTTTAGATAAAATGCATTCCACTGCGATTTATTGAACTAAATTATTACATTTTTTTGCAAATGATTTGCAATTTAATTTAGTTGCCACTTAAATGTGGTGTTATTAGGCAATTTAAACACAGGTTTATGTGGCTTATAGTTTCATTTGGTCAATTGATTTAAATAGGCGCTTTTGTGGCTCGCTTTAAATTGCCAATTATAAGCTGTTTCCCAGATTATACGATAAAGCCAAAACGAAATACGATTTAAAGCGAAACTAAATTAAAGCAAAAATCTTTTGGCTTTTGCAGCATTCATTGTAAATAAACGAGTAATTGGCCGCAACAACAGCAACAACAACAACAGCAACAACAACAATGACAAGGATTGTGATTTAATCACAGCTGGTCAATAGCAATAGCCCCAAATGCCAACACTTTGGCAGCCAGCGAAGCCAGAGAAACCATTCCCAACACAAAACCATGGACCGAGTTCAGGTCCAAAGCACTTGCTCATTAAAAACGCAAAGAGTGCACCACAGTGACCCTAAAGAGCTTAAATAACACACACACACACACACACACACACAACCAAAAGACAACAATACAAAGTGAAACAAAAAATTAAAATAAATTGCTAAAAAAAAAGGAAAAGAAAATAAAAGAAATACAAAAAAAGTCGCGGCATCGAACGAAGAGTTAACAACTTAATTGGATTTGCATGTAATTTTACTGTCCAGATTGAAAAAATCGACAGTTGTTGTCGTTGTTGGTGTTGCTGGTGTTGTTGTTGTTGTTATTGTTGCCAGCATCTGAGATAAGCGGCAACAACAACAAACCGCAGCTCCAGGATGCGTAAGCCAAAAACCAACAGAGAAAACGCGAGCAAAACGCGACAAAAACGCGCCCAAAAATCGCATGGACAAAATATGATTCTTTGAAGTTATCACAAAGTTAATGTTTATATTTATGTTAGTTGCTTACCAGCAGCTACCAGGCTCTCAGTCTCTCTCCCAGGCCCTGCTCCCAGTCCCTTTCCCAGTCCCTCTCCCAGGCCCCGCTCCCAGGCCCCTCTCCCAGGCCCCGCTCCCAGGCTCTGTTCCCAGTCTCCTCTCCCAGGCCCCGCTCCCAGGCTCTGTTTCCAGTCCCTCTCCCGGGCCCCGCTCCCAGGCTCTGTTCCCAGTCCCTCTCCCAGGCCCCTCTCCCAGGCCCCGCTCCCAGGCTCTGTTCCCAGTCCCCTCTCAAAGGCCCCTCTCCCAGTCCCTCTCCCAGGCCCCTCTCCCAGGCCCCGCTCCCAGGCTCTGTTCCCAGTCTCCTCTCCCAGGCCCCGCTCCCAGGCTCTGTTTCCAGTCCCTCTCCCGGGCCCCGCTCCCAGGCTCTGTTCCCAGTCCCTCTCCCAGGCCCCTCTCCCAGGCCCCGCTCCCAGGCTCTGTTCCCAGTCCCCTCTCAAAGGCCCCTCTCCCAGTCCCTCTCCCAGGCCCCTCTCCCAGGCCCCGCTCCCAGGCTCTGTTCCCAGTCCCTCTCCCAGGCCCCTCTCCCAGGCCACGCTCCCAGGCTCTGTTCCCAGTCCCCTCTCCCAGGCTCTGTTCCCAGTCCCCTCTCCCAAGCTCTGTTCCCAAACTGTTAACTGTCTGGAAATCTGGTCGAACAGCTTACCCACTGTCAGTTCGATTTTCCCCATTCCCCGTTTCCCCGTTCCCACTTTTCCTCTAACGACTTTGCGACTTGGCGATAAATGACTTTGGCATAAATTATGTACATTTGACGGTATTTGTTGGTCATAGCCACTGTAAATTGACACTAAAACGACACTAGCTGGTTTTGTTGCGCTTGTGCAACATTTTGGGGCATCTAGAGTCACTTGATAGCCGCAGAAAGTATCCAAAAGTCGGGCGGCACTTAGCAACCGTATCGCAAAACACTTTAAACTCCTTTCGATTTCAATTAACGAGCTGCTTTAAATCGTTTCAGAGCCAGAGTCTTAAAAACAACCGAATGATATCAGAATTGCTGATAACTTCAACTTGTCGCTTGCGGTATTTTGGAACCAAAACAGTAACCGTAGTTATCAGAATTTGTCAGCCATTAAGGTGACTTGAGTTGAATTCTGGTGGTCCACTTGGTTACTCGCAGAGATCAGCCTTAGTTTTTCGGTCAGGTGCTGTTAAATAAGCAGCGAGGGTTGTTTGAATAATAGCAGGACTTTGTTAAGCTTTTACATTGGTACACTAAAAAAAAGATGAACCAGAATCAAGAAAATTCAACTTAAATATTTTGGTCTTAAATAGGACAACTAAGAAATTCATATTAAATTATCAAGCCAGAAAAAATGTCAAAATAAAATAGCAAATAGAAATATAAAAAATTTATTCTTATTATTATTTTTCTATTTAAATTTTAAGAACATTTGTTCTTATAAATAAAAACTTTTTCTTATTTAAAGATTCTCAAAACCAAGATGTGTTTTCTAACTTTAGCAATTTTATGTTTTCGATTTATTTTGCTGAACAAATTTCTTAGTTTTGAGACCAAAAACTTGATTTTAGAACATTTTTTTTATCAGTGTTTTTGTTAACAGACAATTGGATCAAGTTTTTTTTAAGAATTTAACTAATGTTAATATAATGAAAAAATTTAGGCAAATTTTATAGTCATCAATTTAGTTTAACAAATAATTAAATATTTATAAACAGTTTAAAATCAAGAAGACCAAATTGTTAAAATATCATTGCAAAAAGTAACAATAGTCTCTGCCTAATAAACTCAGTTAATCATCTTTTTCCTTAATTTTAACATAATTACATATTACGAACTTCTCGATCGCCCCTTGTTTACATAACGAACTTGTGCTGTGACAGCAGCAGCAATTTCTTATCGAACACGCCCGAAAATTAAACATGTCAGCGCATTAAGCGAACGCTGATAAGCCAAAAGTCCTTCTTGCCATACAAAATACAAAATAGAGGCAACAATTCGCCTGAGGCATTTTGGCAGATTGAGGAGAATTGCAGATTGCAAATTGCGAACTGAGAATGGAGAATTGTGCAACAGCAAGCCTTTTGCATGAGACAAAACGGGGACAATTGGACAACTCGACAACTCTGGGGCCCGGTCAATTGGTGGCGTTTTGTGTTGCCATAAATTTGACTGCCTTTCTGATTATTTCTATAAAAATAAATACTCATAAGCAGTTCATAAGTTGTTGCGTTTTGTGTCTTTGTTTTGCTTTGTTTTGTTTCGTTTTTCGCTGCTTGGCAGATTCGGAGCTTATTGCATTTTGGGCCTTGTTAGGCTCGGCGCATTCGATGCCATAAATTAACGTCAATTGGCGGGCGGGCAGACGCAGTCGACCAGATCACGGAGAGCTGCATATACTCATACTGAGCATGCGCACATAAATCTCTGTTGCGGCGGTCAACAAAGTTCATGTATTCATTTCTGACATGACTATCTTACAGTTTGCCCGTAGGAGAACCTACAGGAGTGTATGTGTGTGTGTGTGTGTCTTTTGCGGGGCATTTAAATTGTGAAATAAAAGTAGAAATTGCTAGTTTAATAAACAAAGAATCGTCACAGGAAACATAAAAAGTCAGCGGCCAATTTAGCGGCAACGCTTTTTGTCTCTTCATGTGAGCGTGTGTGTGTGTGTGTGTGTGTGTCTCATTTTGATTGAATTCAAATCGCAGTCGCATAACATGCCACAGTCGACAGCAACAAAAAGAGTCAAGTAGAAAGACTGCAGCACAGCGAAGAGGCAAATACTCTAACTGATAAACCGAATTTAGTATAAAACAATTAATGAAATGACAATTTCGTTCAAGTAATAAAAAAAACATCAAATCGTATTTATTTTTGTAGATTTTTTGATTGAATATTTTCATTTTATTTGAAAAAATTATAAAATACTAAACTTTTAGCTTTTAAAAAGGTTTTTCGTTGAATTAAACACACTTGCAGGTCGAATTTTTCAAAGCGCCGTCTCATCTTGAGATGAAATTTACTTAGCTATGTTGTGTCAAAATTTCAAGTTTGCACGTCCAACGGTTTGGCCTGCAGACAGACAGTTTTATATATATAGATATGTTGCAATTAATATAAATTACAAGTATGTATACCTAAATATTTATACAAATTGAATGGAAATTTGTAATTTTGTTAAACTGCTCCAATTGCTTGCTTAAGTTATAGTTGCTTCTTGAAAGTGTATGAAAGGAACATTTGCGACAAGAATGCTAAAGTCATTTGGGCCGGGGAGTGGTAACAACAACGGCTGCAACAACAACGACAACAGCGACAGATACATTTGAGTCGAAGTGGAAGACGGAGATCGAGCTAAAGATGGAGCTGAAGATGGAGATGGCGACTTGTGGCTGCCTGGATGGCAGCTACCGTTTGTTTGCCCACGCCTTGGCCAACAAGTGCATGGCAAAGTAAAGGCACTGAATTGTTCATCAAATGAACGCTAAATGCAGTCAATGGCTGACAGACAGACCCCAGCCCAAACATACAATGCAACATTTAAGTAAACAAACAACAACAAAAAGTCAAACCAAGAGCCCAATTTAAGTTGCAAGCCTTTTGTCTCTCACACGCCAACTGGTTTCCACTGACCAACTCGTCTCGTCTTGTTACTTTTGTTATTGTTGTTGTTGCTGTTGTTGCAACTCTTTGCCAAGACATCTACAATTTTTCACATACTCTTTGGATACATCATTGTCAAGTGCCGAGTGCCTAATGAAAGTAACGAGCGACAATGGCCAACAACTTGGGCTTGTCAGCTTCAATACACATACGAGTACGCGTAGAAGCCATCAAATTACCAAGTTGCTTGTATTTAGAACTGTCCACTGTCCACTGTCCTTTGTCCATTGTCCATCCAATGTGCATCCTCGCCTTGACAAAGCCGCACAGCGATTGACATCCTTGGAACGCAATCCAACTCATCGTCCAGTCATGGATTGATGTCCTTTTTAAAGGCAAATGCATTCCAAGATTATGCTAATGTCAACCATATGAAACTTTAGCTGAAAGAGCGAACTATTCTCATTCCAGGGTTTCGCATAAAGATTGACTGCCTTAAAATGCCTGGAAGAAGCCCTAGAATTGAAGATCTAGTTTGCTTAAAAGTATTTCTGAATTAAAAGGGCTGTCCGGACACTTGTTTCTAAAAATTTACAAAGTTTGATCTTCTTAAACACCTGTTGGAAGATTCTTAAAGTGGCACTGTTTTTGGTAGAATATTTTTAACAACTTAAGAAGGATTATTTTTTTAAAAAATATATTAAACTCAAGTATTTTATATGGCATAAAGGGTATTTGTTGGATTAAACTCATTTGCAGGTCGAGTTTTCAAAAACACCGTCTTATCTCGCGATTAAATTTTCTTAGCTATGTTGTGTCAAAAAGGGTCGAGATTACTCTTTGACCAATTTTTTTGTAGTCTTTAGTAACTTGAAAGTATAACAAATAGTTGTGAACTGTCCTTTAAAAGATGATTCAATATGTTATATATATAAAATGATCTATCAGTCCTGTTTCGGCATTCACTTTTATTTTTTTTTTTATTTAACTTTAGCTAAATTCAGTTGTCTAAAAATTAAAATTAAATTTAGAACAAAAAAATTAAAGTTAATATTAAAATAAATTGTAAGTTAAGATGCATAACTGATAGGTAAAAAGCTGCCAGGGTTGTCAGCTTGTAATGCAAGTGTATGCATCTCAATTTATCCAAATATCCAAATAATTGTGGCTTAAAACCTGAAGACAGTTTATGGCATATTTGCCACAAACTTTAATAAAGCGATCTCGACTCACTTATGCAACACATGCCACACACTCACACATCCACACACACACACATTCACACACACACACACACACACACACACACACACACACACACACACACACACACACACACACACACACATCCACACACACACACACACTCAACACGTGTATACAGTGGCAATATGGGGATTATCTGCAATACAAAAAATGAGCATAACAACTTTTGTTCTAGTGGAAAATTTTGGAATTTATATGCAAGTTCATAAACAAAGCACTAAAAGGATTTAAGTTTGGCAACAGAAACAGCAGGAATGGGAATGGAATTGGTAGTAGGAACAACGGCAACAATGAAGCACAATGATGCCATAAACAATAAACAGGCAAGTTGGGAAGCCTGTAAATTGTTTTGGCTAAAGCTGGCACAAGCCACAAAACACACAAAACTATGCCGCACTCATTGGAAGACTCTCTCTCTCTTTTTCTTTCTCTGTGGCAAAAGTTTTATAGGGTGGCTAAGCTGGAGGAGTAAACAGAGATGGAGTTATCCTAGTGCAAGTGTCTGGGATTTGTGCAGCCAAAAAGTTCAAGTGTCTGTGTGAAATTAATTGTTGCCCGTCTTTAGATGCCACTCCCATTTGCAATCCCTCTGCCCCTCCAATTTCAGGCTCTCAATGGCAGCCATATTTAAGCCAAAACAAAGCTATCACTTACACACGCAGAGCATGAAGCTGGCAAGGATTAGTCCAAGCTCCAAGTTCCAAGTTCCAAGGACCAAATGACTGCGTCATGTGAAATTCAATTAGGCGTCCATGACGTGCCACACAGCGCATCAAGGCGAAAGAGTTGTTGTTGCCGGTGCTCTTGGTGTTGTTGTTGTTGTTGCTGTTGCTGTTGCCGTGGCAATAATACACAATGCAGATAATTTGGCGTTTTTTCCTTTTTTTTTTTTTTCAATTTCTTGGAAGCCAAGGCGCTGTAATTTGCCACATAAGTCACAGAGTCAACCAACGGCAGAGAGTCAATGTGCCAGTCTGCCAGGCAGCCCAAAACCAACAGCTCAATTTTAATACCCTGTAAACATGATCTGACATAAAAAGGGTAAGCTCTGCTTACGATAATTGCTTTTACAAATTTTATAATTTAATCTGAAAGCGCATGGAAGTAAATAAATATACACAAAAATTAAAAAAAAAATGTATTAATAAATTATATAAATAATGAAATGAAAATAAAAAATAAATAGCTTAATAAATAATATTAATTTAAAAAAACAAGAAAAGTTTTTCATACTAAGCAATTGTCTCAAAGTGTAAAATTTGACCTCCTTGTAATTCGAATTTCATAAAACGTTGATTTATTACTCTTTAAAATTGTCTCAGCTATGTTGTGTGAAAATTTCAGCCTCCTAGTTCTTATGATTTGGACTGTGCAATGATCAGTAAGTCAGTCAGTGAGTCAGGACAAAGTATTTTAAATATATAAATATATTACCCTAATAAGTATGACTATGATTAGATAAATAAATATATAAATATTTTATAATACTCATCAGGGTTATCTATATATATATAATGCTTTGTCCTGACTCACTGATCATTGCACAGCCCAAACCAAAAGACCTAGGAGGCTGACATTTTTGGGATATTAATAAAAATAATTCTAATGAGTATCTGCTAGTCGTGTTTGTCCCACTGCTGATTCATTTCGCTGCTGCCGCTAACCGCAGACTGACCTCATCTCTTCGCTGGATGCGCTTGTTTGGGGCGTGGTCGCTGGCCGTGTTTGGACTTGCCACACCCACATCCTCTGAATGGGGCACGCAATCGCAGCAATGCACTCACACTTTCAATGGAGCTCTCCACTCTGAGACGTATTAAACTAACAAGATTAAAGTTGAAATTGTAAATTGCTTCTTAGTCTAATTACGAAATGTTGTTGTTGTTATAGTTGTTATAGTTGTTGCTGCTGTTGATCACCATGATCATCAAAATGGACTCCCTTGGAGAGTCTTCTGTTCTTCGCAGAGTTCTGCTTCTGCAGAAATTTCCTTTTTAATCGCGTGCTCTTGTGAGTTTGTATGTATCTTGTTGCAACCGTCCATTTTCGTACTTTAATTACAACAACTAGCAAAACGAGCTGCAACAACAGCAACAACAACAACAACAACACGAGGAGCAACCTGAGTCTCTCTGAGGCAATTACAAAGCCAGGCAACAAGTTAAGATCTGTTTTCGTTTATGTAGCAACTTCAACTCCTTCTCCACCTTCAACCTCTTCTTCTACACCTTCACTTCTTACTTGCCACTTATTATGTTCGTTGTATGTAGTTGCTTTATTACATTTTCTAATCATTGGTCGAGATTTACATTCAGATATGCTTTGAAATTCACCTCAGTTAAACATGATCGCACTTGGAGCCAATCTCGTATAGATAGCGCCTTCTTAAGTGTTATAAACAGAATATACCAGTTTTCCTTTCACTACAAATATTAAACATAAATGAAGGGGATTTAAGTACAATTTTAGATGAATTAATCGAATGAAATACGAGTTTTAAAATAAGGTTTTTTGTGTTGAAAAATATTTCGTTTTTAGTCCTTGCATGAATAAAAATTATGTTGACAGGAGAATTGTTCCTTTAATTCTAGAAACTGTTTAAAGCCCTTGTCTTAACAAGAGTTTTGATACCAATCTTGTCAGGATTGGACTGAAAACAATAAAGATATGCTAATAATAACATGAAAATTAAAAAAAAAAAAAATTTTTCATCTTTAAAAATTGGGATCTATAATTGATTTTAGAACTGTGGTTTCTCAGTGACACCATCTTAAAATTTTTCGTAGATTGCGAATTTTGGACTTCCATATTCTAATTTTGTTTGGGCTTATAGAAATACTTTTTATCCTGTTCAAATAATTTAATTTGGCAGAAAGACCATTTAGTATATGTAGAATTTCTAACATCTTAGAAAATTCCTTAAAAGCAAATCATCTATGTATCTTGATTATAAAAATACTCCTAAAGAAAGTAAGACTCGAACATTTGATACTAGCTACTTTTTAAGGCGAAAGATACTTGATCAAAGTGCAGGAAATATTTTCAATTTACCAGTTATAGATACATAATACTATACGTATGTATGCATTACAAATGGTTGAGGCATCAAGCTGCGAGTGCTTCTCATTGCCAAGTTATGAGTATGCCACCAGACCCTAATCGAGTCCATACAACGGTAATTGCACTCGCAGATAAATATCACTGTTAGAAAACCCACATGACTGCAAATGCGATTGGCAATAAGAGGGACAAGTTAAGAAGAGGGGAGGAAGAGAGAGACTAAGAGTGGGCAACAACAACAGCAACAACAACGGCAACTTTCTGGCCAAGTTGATGTTGTTGGGAAAAAGTGGTCAACAGAAATGGTAAGACGAGCCATAGATTGGCTTGGCATCTTCAGCTTCAGTCTTGTGGTTGTCTCTATCATCGCCACTCCATCTCCCCTCTCTCTCTCTCCCTCCCTCTTTCTCTCTCTTTCTCTCTGTCTCGCTCTCTTTAGCTGTCTAGAACATTGTAAGCAGGCGAAAACAAAACGAATAAAACCAAGACAAAAATGCTTTATTAATTTTAACCGTTTGCTGCGTGCTGAACCTGAACCTGAATCTCCGGACTGGACTCGACTGGACTGCACTGGACTTGTGGCTATAACTATGACTGTGGCTGGGATCCAACAGTTGTCGTGAGACAAGTTTATTTGGCTCAGTGCCGTGTTGACGTTTAATAAATTTACGAATTGTGGCCGTGCGCTGCATGTGGCCAATACCATTGCCATTGCCAATGTGACCATTGCCAATGTTCAGTTGCTGCTGCTGCATTGGCAGTTAGACAAAGTACGTGCACTTTGGGCAGCTGCTGCTCCAACTGCTCCAACTGTTCCGACTGCTGAATCTGCTCCTGCTGCGGTTGCTGGCTGCGGTTGCAACCGCTGCAACTGCCAAAACGCACTATGGAAAGAAGTTCCAAATTTTGGCTTAAAAATCAATTTTTATACGCCTAATTAAAAATAAAATAACGCATCTATAAACTATATATATTCTTATTCTATTAAGTTTGTTTTAAAAACTAACACATCCACAGTTTTTGAGATAAATCGGGTTATATGGTAATTTACGATATCTATTAATATTCTTTATTATCCCACTAAATCGCAGCAAGATCGGACAAGTAGAACTGCTGTAATAGCTAACCAAAATCATTACATTTTAAAGCAATACAAGCACCTAAAAGTATGCAGTAGTTTTATTAAATAACAATTTTTACAAAACACTTTTATATATATTGAACTTGTTTAAAATTGAATTTGAATTTAATTTAATTTAACTTAAATTGAAGCCACGGAAAGATCGGATAAGTAGAACTGCTGTAATAGCTAACTAAAGTCATTAAAATTTAAAGCAATACAAGCACCTAAAAGTATGCAATAGTTTTATGAAATAACAATTTTTATAAAAATCGCGAAATACTACCACATGGTAATTTGCGATATTTATATATAATATTCCACTGAATCGCAGCAAGATTAAGCAAGTAGAACGGCAGTAATAGCTAACCAAAGTAACTTAAAATTAAGGCAATACAAGCACCCAAAAGTATGCAGTAGTTTTTTTATGTAGAAAAATTTATAATTTATAATTTGTATAAAAATATAAAAATTTGAAATTTTACATTAGTGGAACTAAGGTTAAAGAAAAATTTCAAGTCTCTTGCTTTACCTTTAGAGTTTATGCCGAAAAATTGGTCTTTTGTTCCCATAGTGCACCGATAAGCGGAGCGAACAGCCGTGCGGCATCATCAATCTTGGGGCCATACCAATGGCAGTTGCCGGCGATTTTAATGTGCCATATCAATCGTTGTATTAAGTCGCGTCGATGACGACGACGACGACGACGACTCAGCAGAGGCAGCAACTCTTAATTTCTTTTTAAATAAATGCATATAGAACTTGCAACTGCAACAGCAACTCGAGTGCTGAGCTTTGAGTGCACTTTGTAAATGTTGGCAAGACATTTGTTGCAGTAATTAAAATCTTTGACTGAAAAAGGCGTCATCGTTCTTGGTTGTCGTCGTCTTCCGCTTTGTGACTTTACTTTGTTTCGCTTTTGAGACAACTTCGAGTGCTTCCAATGCAACAGAAGCAGCAGAAGCAGCAACAATCAAAAGATAAACTGCCGCCAGTTGCAGGTTGCAGGTTGCAGGTTGCTGGTTGCACGTTGCAAGTTTTGCCAGTTGCTGCATTCATTGAAGTCCATTTAGACTGCAATTAAAAAACTCACAACTTATGCGACAAGGCTGGGGTAGGAGGGGGGAGGGGGGAGGGGGGGCAGATAAGGGCTGTGGCAGAGAGGCAAGCTGAAAACAGAGTCAGATACAGATACAGAGTCCGAAGTCAGAAGCTGAAGCTCAGACACTGGCAAAAGGCTTCAAGTTCACTTAACTTTGGCATAAATGTGAAGCTTCCAGCGAAGGAATGTGCGGCTACTATCAAGACTCACTGTATGTGTGTGTGTGTGTATCTGTGTGTGTATTGGGTGTATCCACCTTGGCAACCTGTTCTCAACTGGCCAAGACTCGACTCGAGACACTGACAGATAGCAAAAAAGTGAATTAAGTGAATAAGAAGAACATGTTTTGTGAAAATTGTGCGAATGCTTCAAATAATTAAGTAGGTGGACGCAGACGTGGAAAACTCACTGTTCAACTAGGAAAAAGCTTCAGAAAATTGAAAAAATGCTAAATAAGTTAAAAGGGCAATGTCATGAGCTGAGAATGAGTACAAGTACAAGTACGAATACGAGTACGAGTACTCGAATGAGAATGAATGCGCATTCGTCGCGGGGTTAACCATATGTAATTTCGTTTTTCTGGCTAATGAGAAACGCGTAGCAGGAGTTCACAAAATGCCACAAAAGTCAGCGAATTGTTTTCCACAAATCTAGCATATCTTTTACCTTTTTGCCTTTTGCCTGGAACTTTAATGAGTAGGCAAAACTGCAGGAGAATTCAGTATTCAGTCTGAATGTCCAAATGTCTGAATGTCTGCCAGCTGCAACTTATACATACACTCAAAAAAAATCTTCTCAAATAAACGATTGTGGTAAAATTGCTAGGTCAAAGAGTTGACAAACTTTCAACTGTCATAACTTAAAGAAAACTGACGCGATTTTCAAGTGGAATGACATTTTGAACATGATTTGGCCTCTTAATTGATTCTGCATTTAAATTTTTATCATTTAGAAAATTTGATATATTTTCGATTCTAAGCCGTCTATCATCCAATTTTCCATACTTACCCCTTGACATTTTTTCAAAAACTTTGATCTCTCATAACTTTGTCAAAACTCAACCGATTTTCAAACGGAATGTCATTTTCTTCATGTTTTAGCCTCTAAATTGATTCTGCATTTAAATTTTTTTCATCTAGAAAATTTAATATATTTTCGATTCTAAGCCGTCTATTATCCAACTTTCCATAGTTACCCCTTGACATTTTTTCAAAAACTTTGATCTCTCATAACTTTGTCAAAACTCAACCGATTTTCAAACGGAATGTCAATTTTTTCATGATTTGGTATCTAAATTCAATCTGCATTAAAATTTTTTTCATCTAAAAAATTTGATATATTTTCGATCCAAAGCCATCTCTGATCCAATTTTCAATACTTACCCCTTGACATTTTTTCAAAAACTTTGATCTCTCATAACTTTGTCAAAACTCAACCGATTTTCAAACGGAATGTCAATTTTTTCATGATTTGGCATCTAAATTCAATCTGCATTTAAATTTTTTTCATCTAAAAAATTTGATATATTTTCGATCCTAAGCCATCTCTGATCCAATTTTCCATACTTACCCCTTGACATTTTTTCAAAAACTTTGATCTCTCATAGCTTCATCAAAACTCAACCGATTTTCAAACGGAATGTCATTTTAATCATGATTTGACCTCTAAAATGATTCTGCATTTAAATTTTTATCATTTAGAAAATTTTATTATTTTTCGAATATCGTATGCATATTATTTTTGATATATGTACATTTTTTCACTATTAGGCTAAAATAACTCTAATTGGCGCCCTAATAGTTAGTAAAGTGTCTATTTATCAGAAATATTTTCATGACTTATAAAAAAAATTGAACCCAAAAAGTGTTTTTAAAAGCTAAGGTGAATTTTTAAAGAGCGAGGAATATTTTTTTTGAGTGTACATACATTGCAGATAACTCTTTTGCCTGTTCTTTTTGCTGTCCAATCGATCACTGACGATCTGCAATCTCAATCTGAACGATTCGCCCCTGCACACACTCACAACACTCAACTCTCAACACTCAACACGTTTTCAGCACTCAAATGATTCAAAAGAAGACAAATGGCATTCGCTTCTGTTGCTGACAGGACAAACGCAGGGCAACATCCTGGCCAACAGAAGCAGAAGTATCTGAACCAAGCATCAGCATCAGCTTTATCGAATGCCAACTCTCAAATTCCAATAAACCAAAAAGTATTTTTATTTAACAGCATTGGCCAAAAACTTTGGCTTCATAAGGTCGTTTGTCGCACATGTTTACTTGCACTTGCAGTCACATAAATTAGATTGAAAACGAAGCTGTAACATTGAATGCCTGTCCCACAAATTGGGGGTCAAGATAAAGGAGAAAAGATGAAAAGGGGGACACTGTCCAACTGAAATCGACAACAAATCAATTTTTGTGCCATTGCAGCAGAAAATGCTGCCCACTTGGATCCCAACCCAACCCCTATGACGATATAGAAAAGTTTTCCCTTTTTACCACCCGCAACTTGCCATAGTTTTCAATTTTCGCATGAGTAGAAAGCGTTTGCCTACACTGAAAAAAATCTTATAAAATCAAGAATGTTTATCTTATTTTGTTCTTAAATTTAGAACATTTTAAGAACATTTTACTAAAAAATCAAAGTTCAAAAAACCATAAATTTAAAAAATTTTTAATTTTCTGATTTTAAATTTTAAGAAAATTTATTCTTAAAATAAAAGCTTGGTCTTATTTTAAATATTCTCAAAACCAAGATGTGTTTTCTTAATCCAAGAATTTTATGTTCTCTACCAAAATTCTTAGTTTGATTTAACTACATTTTTTTTATCAGTGTAGAACGCATTTTCCTACACACAGCTGGAGCTAAAACTGAAGCTGGACACAATCTGTGCGGCATTTGGAGCTGTAACTGGAACTGTTTAGATGGCCAGTAAAAATGCCATTTCCGCTTGTTGCCTGTTTCTCGATTTGAACGTAAAAACTTTGCCAAAAGTATTTCGCTCGTAAAATTGCGACTGACACATGCGAACAAAGTGTTGACTACTGTGCCCTTTATGTTCCTCCTGTTGTTGTTGTTGTTGTTTGTGGCAACTGGCAACTGGCAATCTTTATTACCATTTAATAGTAGACAGCTTTTATGACAAGTCGGCCATTTTGCTGTGCGTTTTTCACACATTAATTTGAGTGTTTCAAGTCCACAGCGGGAATGCAGCTTTCAGAGTTATAAAAGTGCGTTATTGACATTTTTAGCTAACAATAAAAGTCGCCAATGCCAAAAGTAATTTCAATTTCAGATTCAGATTTTCGTTTAGTGAATCATCCCCTCGTCAAGGCAGTCACCCCTCTAGCCAATCCGCCCAACACACAACAATTGCCCAAAAAGAAAGTAAAAAGAGCTGCCAAGTCAGAGCGAAGCATTCAATTCAAATATGTGATGGGGGAGGAGTATCAAATGCACCTTGAACTGCCACACTGATAAAAAAAAAGTTCTAAATCAAGAACACTGCTATATGTAAATCAAAGCAAATGCGAACTTTGACCTTGAATTTAACGCACTTGTAGGGAAAATTTGCCAAAACGCCGTCTTAAACGGTTATGAATTTGTCATATCTGTGTTGTGTCAAAATTTCAAACTTGTATCTTAAGCCGTTTGGCCTGTACAATGCTCAGTCAGTCAGACAAACAACTTTATGTATATAGATATATACATTTATTTCAGGTAGATAATTTTATAGATATACCTTTACTATGATTTCCTTTGATAGAGTGGGACTCGAACCCGCGCTTGCTTTTAATTCTTTATTTTAGAAGTAGGTCTTTTTTTTCAGTGTTTGAGGGTGAAGTACTATGTTTCACCTTCTCGAACCGTCGTCGTCATCGGCAACATCATCAGCCAATGTCACTAAGTATGCTCACATTTTATTCATTGGCCCTGCTTCCCCCTGTCTCCATCTTACCCTCATCTCACCCTCATTCTCACCCAAATTGGCCAACGGTGCGTAACGCATGCACATTTATAAGAATTGCAAATAACTTTAAGCAAAGTTGAAGTTCTTTCTGCAAAGTCACCGCGAAACTGCGCCGGCCACAAGACGTTTCCCGTTCCCCCATTTCCCCCACTTCCTGTTCCCAACCACAGCCACTTGCCCTGTCCCCATCATCATCATCCTCATCATCATCGTACTCATTGCCGATTCCTGGGTTTGGGGTAGCCGCAAGGACGAAGGACGAAGGAGTCGCCTCTCGTAAATGCCAAATCTCAAGGGTGGCATAAATGTTGTCCTTCAACTTGGCTGGCCATGGTTCGTACTTAATACTGGTAGTTCTTATTTTCAATGTTGTTGTTGTTGTTGTTGTTGCTCCTTTCGTTGTCCTGGTTGTCCTGGCTGATAGCTTAAGTGGCTGCATTATTGTCGGGGCTTAACTAACACTAAAACTGATTGATTTTAATTCTCATGCATTTACATTCATTAGAATTTATTGGCCCAACTTTGATACAGCTAAGTTTACAGCTTGATGGATTGCATTCCATTTCATTGTTAATTAAATGCACAATTGCTCTGCATTACTTTGAATTTAATTTTAAATTTTAACCATATTTTAAATAAAGAAATTGTTTAATGATTTATTTTGTTTTTTATAACTTTTAGATAACTTGTCTATAAAAATTGTTTTACAAGGAAACATTCTTTTGTCGAAATTTTTAATAATTGTCAGGTGTATTCTACAAATTTAAAACATCGCTAAATCAACCCAAAAGCAATTGTTGCTGTACCTGAAAAAAAGAAACCATTGCTTACAAATGTCTTAAAATTGAGAGATTAATTTGATAAATTAAATCGATTAGTTTGAGAGATTTAACAAAATTAAACATATATTAAATTTAATTAAAATATCTGTAAATTGAATAAAAATGCAAAAATATAAGTTCGAAAGTATTAAATCTCTAACATTTTAGGAACACCAAAATTTCGATCGGTTGTTTTTAAAAACAATAATCTTCAAAATTTCGAGAGATATTTGGAACAGATTCTAAAATACATGAACATATTGAATTTGGAATATTATATAATATATAAAAATCAGATTTTTTAACTGTAAATAAATAAGTTTTTGTTATTTTATTAAATGTGTTTCTTTTAAAAATATACTTCAAATTTAATATTAAAAAAGTAATAATTATTTTCCATATCTTCATAAAGTCAATTTTTTAATATTCATATATTGTAAATGAATATTATTTAGGTCTAAAAACTTTGTACAAAAATAATTGTTCAGTTAAACTGATTAAATAAATATAATCAAATTACTTAAGCCATTACAAAGCAAAGGTAACAATTATCACAGCCATTGTAAAGCAAAATAAAAAGCAAAGAGAATTTTTGAAGTCTCTCTTAAGTTTTCGTTTGCAGTGACTACAAAGAGTATTTTATACACTGCGCCTGTGCGTATGCAACATGAATTTGGTTCGAAGCCGGTTGAAAGACAAACCAAAACAAAAAGCCCAACCACCCACGCTTGGAATTAGACACACACGCACACACACACTCTCCCACACACACTCTCACTCTCACACATATACAGATACAGGAATACACTTGTTCGACAGCAGACTTGACGTCTCCAGGCAAGTTGCTACTGCCACTAGACAGCGTGTCCTTGCCACATGCTTTTGCTTCTGCTTTTGGCTCCGTCAAATCAGTTGCGGTTTGCAAACGCGGCACAACACAACGTGCAAGCGGTATTCACGGATTTAGAGAACGTTCTCGTTAACGTTAACGCTGCTTTCGCTTTCTGAGTTTCTCGTGTTTGCGTGCTTTGTGTTTTTTGTGGAGCCTTTAATCAAAAAATTGTTTGCACTTTGCAACAGGACGCGACAATTTCCGCTTCGATGCATAATTTGGAGTTTGCCTTTGTGCTGATTTTTCTAGTTCAGCAACTTTGAAAAGGGTTGAAATTTGCAGAGTTAAAACTCAAGTATCGCATATCATTACGCGTGGTAATTTTCTAATGACGATGACGATGACGATGTTGTCAACAGTGCGTGTGGCAAGTGGCAAGTGGCAAGTGTGAGTCGCGTGTGTCTGCATTTATGCATAATTGAATAACGAAGGTGAAAATTGAAATGTTAACAAATTGAATTTGCACTGTTTCCACTCCAACTCCAACTCCCTATCAACAAATACTACAAATATAGCAACAACTGCCCCAAGTTTTTGTGTAAATTGTAAATTGTAAATTGCTTAACGAGCCAAGTCCGAAACAAGACTCTGCAACTGTCGTACGTGCTGGTAGTAAATTTCTAATTGGATTAGGAGTCAACAACCCGCCAACTGTGCAACAACGAGGTAAGCGTAACTTAATGAACTTCAAGTCCAAGTCTAAGTGGACTTCCTTTCTTTTCTCCTAAGCAACTGAACAATCAAGTGAACCGTTTGACAGACAAAAGATTGTCCAAGGTTCAATGCCAGCTAATTTCCAACGGGGGTGGTACAAATACAAATACCATAATGAGTCAGGGAAGGTGTCATGTGATATGAATGCTTAATTTGGGTCCGGATCTTATTTCAACGACAGCAACTATCCGTCAATACGGATATGATTTGGTAGAAAATTCAACAGAATTTTACAAAGTTTGAAAATTGTGCACTCAGAACGAAAATGACTCGTTTTTAGCGCTGAAGTTCAGAAAATCGACGTTGAATAATTCTACAGAGGGATTTGTCTTTTATAAGAGAAAACACATTTTTTTTTTAAATATGTGGTTAATCTTTTTCTGAAAAACAGGGATTCGGTCCCATAAAAATCGAAACATCATTTCCAAACTCGAGGATATTTTTTTATAAAATCTATAAAGTTGTTAAAGAGATTTTGTTTTAAAATTTGGTTTTTTCTTAAATGTCAAAAATTTATTTTTTCAAACATATTTTCAAAATCAAAAAAATCGTTTAAATCAAACTAACTTTCAGTTTTAGTAAAATTAATAACATTGGGAATATTTTAAATAAATTACAAATTCAATAAACATTTTTTTTATGCGTTTTTATTTAATTTAAAAAATATTAAAATTCAATTCAATATCAAATCTCTCTAATTTTTTTGAGTTTTAAAATCAAGGAATGCCGCTATTTATTATCTGACAATTTAATTTAAAAATATGAAAAAAATGAATTTATTTTTTTATTTTATTTAAAATTTTTAGGGAAATTTTTCTATAGTTAAGAAAAACATTTTCCGATAAACAGACATTTTTCCTACTATTATAGCGGTCTTAAATCAGAGTCCAAATTCTAGAGCGAGGATAATAATTTTTTTTTTTGAGTGTAGCACGTCACTTTGCTATATATCATTAACACTTAGCAACTACAACTACTGCGAGCATTAACAATAACAATGTTGCAAGCACATTTATTTTAATTTACTCACTCTGCTTGGGAACAATTTGAACTTGCCACAGCCACAGCCACGCCCACCATCCACCGCCCACCGCCGATAAGCGAGCATTATGCAAATGCAAATGCTGTGAGAAACCGCAAGGCAGCGAGCTTATCGCCCTGAAGCGACACCTAATAATGAATACTAATTTGCTCATTAACGCTATGACACCGACAAAACATTATTTCAACTTTCAGTTGCTTCAAAACAACTAGAGCAACTTGTACATGTGTGAGTTTTTCAACGTATAAATTATTAAAATTAATTAAATGACAATGTCAGCTGAGATTTTTGAGGAACAATCTGCAGGTAAAAACGGAAAGTGCAAATGAAGTTTAATGTAGCTAATCATGTGACTTTAGGCTAAACATGACAAGAGTTTACGACTCTATCACTCTCTCTTTTACTCTTTATTCTCTTTCTCTCTCTTTGTGTATAGGTTTGAGATAATTAAGAATTTAATTATTTACACAGGAAGTATACAAAACACAAGCAGACATTTATTAGCCTAGACACATTCACATTTCACATTTCAGCTCTTTTGGGTGCATTCAATATTCATAATATTTGAAACTCGTAAAAGCCGAGTCCTTGCCAGGAAGAAGGAGAACTTTTAAGCCTGTTCTGCTCACAAAAGCCAACTGTTTGCCTTTGGACTTAACAGTATTCATCGGGTCATTTCATTTGTTTACCTTTATGTCCAATTGTTTAACTGTTTATTGAACCAGTCTGGAGACTGGGACTTGCAACACATCATTTAATTGTGTACACAAGAGCTTGTGGCACTTGCAACACGGTGCGTGCATTGACTTGTACTTTCACCTGTGACAGTGAAAAATGCCTGTCAACCAGTTGCTAAAAAATTTAACACAAAATACTCATCATAGTTTTTTTTAAACTCAACCAACTGATCGATATTAATCATTCATGTGAAACATCACTTTTAATTTGTTTTCGAATGCGTTAAAAATATTTTTTATATTTAACAATTTTCCTGTCCATTGAATATACACTTTTATGAGAACAATTAATTGTATTCGCGGCTCATTAATCAAGTCAATTGCTTAGTCATTTTTAGCCAATAGCTTTTAAAGAGCAATATTAGAATATATTTGTAAGTTTTAAAACTATCTGTATATATAAAAATCTTTATCCTGACTGACTGACTGACTCATTGATCATTGCACGGCCCAAACCATAAGGCCTAGAAGCCTGAAATTTGCACACAATATAGCTGAGACAATTATTCCAATTATTTATAAATATGCATTGCAATTTTTTAGACATCAGTCTGCAATTTGCATATTTACGTCGATAATGGCGCGCAAAACATTGTAGATCTTCCAATACATTTTCATCACATATTCTCCTCTTCCGATAGGCAGATGCAGGTTTAAATTCTTATCAAATTGCAGATGATCTATAATCAGGTCGTTCTGAAAGATTACAGAATAACACAGTCAATTTATTTTTATCACAAAAGTTTGAACAACTCACATTATAGGGACAGGAGTGATTTACATTGCTGTTGGTATCCAATTTTAAGAATTTATAGATGACTTTAGCAATAGGATTACGTCGTTTGCTGGTAATAAACTTACAACAATCTATATCGAAGTTATATAACGACTGCGTATGACCACGTCGCAAAACATCAACACGAAGCTGCACTGAAAATGGCAATAATGTAGTAGATATTATAGGAAATTCCATTTGTACCTACCGAGGCATTTGATACTGGTAGTTGCAACAATTTGACCACCATGTTGACTTCTTTGACGCCTCGACGCAATGGTTTCATGACACAGTTATCGAAGCTACAAAACGATGGATCCACAACGTGGCATTTAAGTCCGGTTATCCTTATGAGTGTAGCCCAAGTAAACGACACATCGAGCAACAGCAAAATCAGGACAACTTTCACAAATATATCTAGTCTCATATTCGTAGGAAACTGAGCTGTCCACTTCACAGTTTGTGAGAGACTAAAGCATTAGTATTGTCAGATTTCAAATAAAGTTGGTCGGTTAACTAATTTGCTTGATTAAAAAGCAATTAAAATACACGTAATACATTAAAAACCAATCCCAAAAATACATCATAAGCTAATAAGTACTGCTTTACTCAAATCAACGTAACGTTATTTTGATTATTGATCGTTGAAATGTATTTATTAAGTTATTTGTATTTTACTTCTATCTAAAACCCGAATAATTCTGCATTAACATTTTTTTCTTGCAGAAAATTTGATATTTTTTCGATATTTTTTCTACTATCCAACTTTCCATTAGAAATTTTTTCAAAAACTTTGATCTCTCATAACTTTGCTAAAACTCAACCGATTTTCAAGCGGAATGTCATTTTGTTCATGATTTGGCCTCTAAATTGATTCTCCATTTAAATTTTTTTCATCTAAAAAATTTGATATATATTCGATCCTAAGCCATCTATCTTGCAATTTTCCATATTTACCCCTTAACATTTTTTCAAAAACTTTGATCTCTCATAACTTTGTCAAAACTCAACCGATTTTCAAGCGGAATATCAATTTTTTCATGATTTTGCCTCTAAATTCATTCTGCATTTAAAGTTTTATCATCTAGAAAATTTGATATATCTTCGATTTTTATCAAATTTTCCATACTTACCCCTTGACATTTTTTCAAAAACTTTGATCTCTCATAACTTCATCAAAAATTACCCGATTTTTAAGCGGAATGTCATTTTATTCATGATTTGGCCTCTAAATTGATTCTGCATTTAAATTTTTATCCTGTAGAAAATTTGATAATTTTTCGATACTAAGCCATCTATCATCCAATTTTCCATACCTACCCCTTAACATTTTTCCCAAACTTCGATCATGGTTTGGCCTGATAATTCGTTCTGCATACAACAATGTATAATTTTTGTATGAATAATTTTTTTTCAATTAAATAGGGACAGAGTTGAGCAATATTAAACTAATCGTATAATATACAAAGTAATATGCACAAAATGTGTCCTCAATCAGAAATTTGTAAATTAAAGTCGAGAGTACTGCGCAGAACATTGTGGACCTTCCACAACAATTTCAACACATATTCTCCTCTTCCGATAGGTATATGTAGCTTCAAATCCTTATCAAACGGCAGATGATCTATAATCAGATCGTTCTGAAAAACCGCAATCATTTAAATATTATTTATTATTTGTTATTTATTAACGAAACTTTGTAAAACTCACATTGTATGGACAGGAGTGATTTAAATTGCTATATTTATCCAAGCGGAAGAAGTTGTAGACCGCATGAGCCATGGGATTACGACGTTTAGTCACCCAAAACTGGCAACAATCAATTTCGACATTCATTAACGACTGTCTGGTATAACCACGTCGCCAAATCTCAACTCGAACCTGTGAAAGGATATGCAGATTAAATGACGGCTCTTAGATTTTAGAGATTCCAATTCTACCCACCGACACATTGGTTATTGGCACTTTGTACATTCTGATCACCGTGTTAAGTTCCTTAACACCACGACGAACTGGTTTCAAGACACAGTTCTCGAAAAAACAAAACGATGGATCGTCAACGTGGCATTTAAGTCCGGTTATCCTTATGAGTGTACCCCCAGTAAAAGTATTGAGCAGCAGAATAATTAGGAACGCACTTAGAGGCAGGTACCGTTTCATTATTCAAGAAAAACGAACTGAATTCCCATTTGATGTGTAGCAAACTAACGGCTAAATATTGGCAAAATTTAAAATAAGTTTGAAATTAACATGGTCGACTAGTCATCTACATTTAAATATAATTGTCTAAAAAAAAAAAATAATTAAAATCAAATTAAGTATATATTAAAAGAATTAAATAGTTGGCGTTTTTCTACACTTGTTTTTAATTATAGGCGTAGTAACAATCAAGAACATATGAGACAAAAAAAAATTCTGATATCTTCCAAAAAAAAAACTCTTAAAGAGGTAAAGGTCTAGTGAAAAAAGTCAAAATATCCCAAAATTTCTGATATCCAATTTTGGTTCGAACAATTGTATTGCAATATTATACGCAAATTATCTGCAATTTTAGCTAAACGGTAATTTTAGTTAACATTAGATTAATTGCAGCTAAAAACAAATTTTTCCATGACTTTCTTTCGGCTGTTTTGAAGCTGTTGAAATCACTTGAATTTGGCTATAAATTGTTAACAAAATTTGCTCATCTGCTGCTGACAGACAGACACAGTAGTGGCATTATTATTGTTGCTGTGTCAAAGTCAAAATTAAAAACGCAATGACAAAAAAACAAACTTGTATCCAACCCTCTTCTCGATAGTACCGCCACTCCCCGCAGCAGCCGTTTGGCGCGTGAAAAAACGCGCAACGCATCAACACAGGGACGATGGCAACAACAACATCAACACTGGCAACAACAACAACAACAACAACAACATGAGCAGAACGAACAATGCTGCCATAAATAACAAAGGCAAATGTTGCGACACACTCGTGAGGGGAGGATGCTGCAAAGGAAAGAAAGGGAAGGAAAGGAAAGGAAAGGGACAGGTGCGGCATATGGAACTGGAACCAGGGGGAAACTGTTGCCTGGTTGTGGCAGTGTCACTGGGGCTGGGTGAATGTGCCGTTAGAAGCCGCACCATGACAAGCAGACACGTCGCTGGGCGGCAGAGAAGGGGGCAAGAAAATATTTACAATCAAGTCGATTAACAAAAGGAAACCTTGTGACGCGCACTTTGAGTTCTACTTCTGTTACCTTTTATTTTACTTTTTTTTCGTTTTTTTTTTGCTCTCTGCTTGTTGCTTTTTTAATTAAAAATCAGTAGACCCACGCAGTTGGTTGGGTTTTTTTCCCCACCTTTTTCCCCAACGATTCACCGACTGTCATCAGCGCCATTTTGCAAATCAACGCAATGATTGCGTCTGCTTGTTTTGTCATCACATTTTGTTTACAGCAACAAAAAAAAAAGTATATTTTTCATAAATATTACGGGACTTCAACTGCTTCTCGTGGCAGCACTTGAGACTTTTGCCACATTTTCCCATTTCCCCAGCAACAAGCAGTTCTCAAGCAGCGACGTCATCATTAGGGCAACATTGCCGCCGCCTACGCAGGAAACTCTAAACTGGAAACGGAGTTGAAGGCGGAGGCGGAGTTGGAGGCGGAGACAAGAGCTTTTGGCTTGGATGCGATTGTTTTGGACTCCCTGCTGCTTTTGCCACAGCTTCAGAAATGACGCTGGTTGCTTATTGTCTTAAGAGCAGCTCCCTGGAATATGGAGTATGCCTGGTACTGCTGTAGGGCTTGGCTTTACACTCTGGCTGTACGCATTCTAAGCGCCTTTCATATGGAACGGAACGGCACTACGGCTGAGCGGATGTAACGGTAGCCTCATTCTTAACGAATGACGGCGAATGTGTTGCACTGTGGGATCCACTCCAGCAATACTGTGATATATCACTGCGAACGGCAGTCCGCGCTAGTGACGAAAGCAGCTCGAAGGTTGCGTTAGGCGACTAGCTATATATACAGGAAGAATGGAAAATTTGTTCGATGAGAGCGAGTCAGAAATTGTGGGGCATGAATATGACTTTTGTCACTAGACTTTTACCTCATATAGAAGTTTTCTTTTGAAAGATATAACTCATTCAAAAAGAATAGAAGAAAACACTTGGGAGCATTTTCTCAATGTCTATTTAAGCGATTTAATAACTTTTAAAGATATATTTTGCCCTAAAATACATAAAAATTCAAGTACAACTTTAAAATGTGTAAAACTTATATATATTTATTTTATTAATCTAACAAGATTACAAATAAATCCGTTATCTACTTTGGGTCTAGCCCTAAGAAGCTACATATAGAAAATTTTTAAAAAAATTTAGTTATTAATAGAAATTTATGCACTCCCTTTTCTTAAATCTAATATTCAAATAAATTGCATAAATAAATTGTACTTTATCCACGGTGCGTACTTTCTCTGCCGAACAATTGCAGCATTTTCTGGTGCTTCATTCTTCCGCCTCCTGTTTGCACTTCAATTCCCCATCCTATTCTTATTCGTATTATTCTTATTATATTTTATGCAATTTTTCACTTTACGACTTTCACGTTGTTTATGCAAATAAGTAAGCGCCAAATGCTATTTGAATTTAGCAAAAGGAATTACGGTAACGCGATTGTCAACGCCAAGGCTCGATTCCGAGCACCGTTATGATTATGACAGTTATGACAGTCGCAGGCATACGAGTAAATAGCAAAGTGGAAGGAGCAGCAGACGCCATGTTGTGAAAGATGAAAAAGTTAATAGCACATCAAGTGTGAGTGTAACTACAGCAGAGGCAGTAAGAGAGTGAGAGAGAGAGAGAGCACATACACAATTGTTCTACAGTGCTCTCTTTACTATCTTTCTCTCTTTCCAACTAGGCTTGGACACGTGCTGGATACAAGCCACACAACAGTTGTTCTCATTGCTATAGTTGTTGTTGTTGCTACTTTTACAAAGTGTAAATTGTTTTAATACTTTTTAGTGCTTTATGACGCCATCTTGGCAGCGATAGCGTTGGCAGCGCTGCTTCCACTGGCGTCAGCTGCGCCAAAGTGCGCTGCCCTCACTCCTGGCATCAACTCTCACTCTCACTCGCACACACACACACACACATACACATGCACAGTCACACTGGCACTTACACTCTCACTCACAGAGTACACGTGTACTCGAATAGCGCACGTTAAAATCTCAACTTTTACGACCTTTGCAGCTTCGTCGCGGGGGAAAAAACGTCGCAGTTGTCGTTTGACGTTGTTATTGTTGTTGTTGCTGTTGCTGTGTCCTACGAATGTTTTTTCTCTGTTGCTTTTCATGTTTTTAGACCCTGTACTTACAAAAAGTGTAGGGGTCTTTTGAGTTTGCTTAAAAAAGAACCTTACAGGCAAAAAGTGGCTTGTCCTTTATGTTCTTACCGAAGTTGGTTTAAATCGGACCACTATATCTTTTAGCTGACACAGAAACGATCGCGAAAATATCAAGATTTAGCATAAATAATTTTTTTTTTTTAGAGATATCTTAGCCCAACTAATAAAATATGCATTTAAGTTGACCTTATAGATCCTGACTAAATTTGGTTCAAATCAGCTTACTATATCAATAGGAAAAATTAAGAAAAAGGGCTCTGTAGGGGCACTAAAAAATCTTCTGCCTACCATTTATCTAAGTGCCTGGTCTCTGCGTATTCTTTAGTCATGAAAACAAAATATTTTTAAATTTTTACCAGTCTTAGTAAGTTCTGGGTCTCCGACTGTCGAGTATGCTCTACTGCAGCACCGCGAGCAAAGGGAGCAGCAGGCGGAGCCCTCTAGTACATTTTTTGTTGTATGTGACGTTGACTTTTACCTGTTGCCCTTCCCATTTTGTACTCTGCACAAATGGCAATTGTCAGAGATTCTGCACGTACCGCCAACCAATCCGTCCTTTCTCCCCCCTCCCCTCCCCCTCCCCCTAACTACCAACTGCCAACTACATTTGGCTGACATTTTCAACTGCCAACTGCCAGTTAGCAAACTGCTCGTCGCAGTTTTAATCAAAATTGTTTCGTTCAGTTCATGAATTGTTCAGCTGGAACTGTCAAATAAAGTTTTGACGCACTTTTCGTTGGTTTTTATTTGAGTGTGGGTGTGTGTGTATTTGTTGTTGTACTTGTTTTTGACACTGTAATTCTGGTAATTAAAATACTTTTGCACTGGCTCTATTTATTTTGCCTTCTGTTTCTGTTTTCTACAATTAGTTACACATTTTTGGTTAATTAACCACTGAGCCTTTTTGTAAATATTTAACTTGAAACAACGCAATTTTAATTTATTTGCATTTTGACATTTTGCTCTCATTACAGTTTGGCAAACAATTTGTGTAACGTTTACAGTGCTGGACAGCAAAATGGAAACGCCATTTGGCAAGTTTTAAAAGTAAGTTTTTTATTTTTGGTAATATAAAAACAAAAAAAATGTTTATTAAGAAATTAATTGAAATTTCTCTACAAGATGTGTTAAATTTAGAAAGTAGGAAAATATGTGAAGTAAGTTTCACTGTTACGTATTACAGATGGCCAAGAGTGAAATCTTGGCATACAAAAAACTGTTTGATTTTCTTTCTCCTTTATCCGAGTTTTCGCTGCATCTTCGTATCGCTTCGCTTCCTAGAGACCCTTCCGGCTGAATAGCTGCGTGATAATGATCGACTATGACGCTGCTAATGTGGCAACAAAAGTGCCTAGTGGCATTTAGGCTCAAACTTGAATTTAAACTCGATCGATCGATCGAGTCTTTAAGTTCTCAGTTCCGCTTCACTCCAATGAAATGGGTCAGTCTCACTAAAGTGCTTGAAATGTGTCAAATGGCCTGCAGCCAATCAACCAATCAGGCAACCAGTAGCATTTACCTGACGCTCTCGACTCACGACTCACACCAATACCAATAACTTGTTAATAAGCGCACAGAATGCGGCCACAGACCAGAAATGCACTCAAAAATAAATAACTAAAAAAAAAAAACACTCATCAGCTCAATAACTCAAGCCTCACTGCAAAAAAACACTCACACTCATTGTCAACACTGGCAGCCGGCACCTGTTGTTGTTGTTCTGCTCTCTCCACTGCACCTGATCACACGCAATCGTCTAATGCTCGCTCTAAACCAGAGAGAGCGCGCGCGCGCAAGAGAGAGTGAGCAACTGCGTGATGAGTGGTGAGAGTGTGTTGAGTGGTGAATTTCTGCGGCTTGATCAGCAGCTCTGTTGAGTTTGACCTGCACCAACCTGCTGCTGTTCATAACAACAATAACATCAATCTTTGCGCTCTCTCTCTATCACGCTCTCACTCGATCTTGTACTGCTCTCTGCTCACCTAATAGCTCTGCTTGCTGCTGCGCTTGGTCAGACAACTTTCTACGTGCGCTCAACGTCTTCAGTCGTTGTCGCAACTTGAAAGCGAACGGTTCAGTTTTACAAGCGTGCGGCATTCTGCAAATCGCGCGCGTTTCTCGTGCGTTTCTGGTGCGTTTTGTGGCCATAGTGATTTCTCATTGATTTTACGCACGTAATTAGAACAAACGGATTGGCCGTTAATTGCAGCTGACAGTAATTGCTGTTCATGCTGCATACCACCATATTTATGTGCCACAGCACTTGCAACCGCGTTGCAACGTCTCGTTAATGTGTCAATTGATTTGCAGTTGTGATTTGTGATTTGTGATTGACGCGTGTGCTTAGCCATTGCCATTGGCATTGCCAACTTGGCCAAGAAAGGGGTGTGTGCTAATTGTTAATTGATAACAGCTACAATTCCGAGCAACATGTCCAAGTTGTTGGCCAAGAAACGCTGGTGGAAGATCTGCTTGCCACAGACTCAAAGTGATGCCACAAAAAACTATCGCGAGATCATCATGCACAGTGAGTGTGCCTCGGTTTTGGCCAACACCGACACCAGCAGCAGCAGCAACGGCAACAGTGTCACCAGCAGCGGCACTGCCAGCTGCGACAGTGCCTCCAAAAGTTCTCAACCGGATGCGGGCAAGTTGTTTCCCCGTAATATGCCCAGCATTCGACGCAGTCGAAGACGCTCTGCCTCCGGAGAGCGACAGAAAACGGAGCAATCTTCAGGAGCAGCTCCTCCAGTTCCCGTTACAGTGCCTGCCAAGCAACCGTTGCACAGTGGTCATAAATCGCGTCAGTCGACGGTGACCAAATTGACGCCCAGGAAAATCAAATTCAGCTGCTCCAAAAATCGCTCACTGCCCATTTCCAGTTCCGAGCCAAGATGTGCCAGTGTTGTAAAGTCAGCTGTGAAGACCAAAACGAGGCCAAAACAACTAACACTGGCTCCCTATAATATTGCGCTGGAATTGCCGGCTGAGACATCCCGGGAGCAACCTGCTCCCAGCTTGGCCATGGCTCTACACTCGCAGCAATCGAGTCTGATCAGCAGCGATCTCTCCAGCCTCAGTCTGAGCCACAGTTCCAAGCGGAGTGGTCAAGAGGAGCAGTTCCACTCATCGGGCATCTCCTGCAACGGTGAAACCGACGACGATGTCGAGGTGGCAATGCTCACAGGCAGCCTCAGTGCCGCACAGCTGCAACACATGCAACAGCAGCAACAATTGCAGCTGCAACAGCAACAATTGCAGCTGCAACAGCAACATGTGCGTTTTTTGCCCACTGTGCCGCCTCAATTACGTAACTTGAATGTTTGCCGGAATCGCAGCGCCGTTTGGCTGCACAACACGGATACGGAGCAATTGCTGCGGAGCAATACGACGGAATCGCAATTGGAAGGCGGTTACGGTTACGGTTATGTGAATGCGGCCATTGCTGATGATATGCAATTAAGCGATATTGAAGAACAATTGGCCAAGTTTGATGGCCACTCAAAGGTGCCGCTAACCCAGCAACAACAACAGCAACAACATTGCTGCAACAAAGCTGCCAAAACGTGAGTTCAACTTTCAAGTGCACTTTGAAAAGCGTCTGCCTATCTAAATGGCCATAACTCTTAGACTCGAACCAAACCAACACACCACATAAACCCTAAGATAAGCCAACAAATTGGAGACTGGCTTAATTGGAGACAGGCAACAGTGGCAACAACAACAGCAACAACTACAACACAAAGTCCAATTTCAAATGCGTTTGACGCGCTTTAAATTCCCATTCCAATTTCTATTTTCAATTCCCATTCCAATTTTCAATACCAATTTCTGTTGGAGTCTCTCCCAAAAAACCTGTGGGAATGTCTCAAATGTATTTAATGCTCTCAGTTTACGAGTGTGTTTAGAACATTTTATGGACTAGTTTAATGGCTGTTTAATAGCTTTATATGTGCCCAACTTTTAAATGCTCGTAAAAGCTGCCACAATTACCTAACCAATCTAAATCTATTTATGTGGGCTGAGTTGAGCACAAATAATTAACAAAGTGTGTGTGTTAGCTAATATTTAAATTTTTATTCTTATCAATATTATGTGGAGGAAAAAGAGAAATAAGAAAAAATCACATTATATTCTTCCAAAGCGACTCTATCGCTTAGCATATTCAAATATTTTAAGCTTGGACTTGGTACGACTTCGCAGACATAATTTTAAGAAAACTATCATTTGTTTTTTCAAATATTTTTGAAAAAATTTCAAGTTGATGGAGGAAATTGAGAAATAATCCTTAAATAACCGACTGGACGAGTATAAATATTAATTACCAAGTTCTAAAAAGTTTTAAAGTTTCCAAAGTGACTCTATCGCTTAGAATACTCAACTATTTTAAATCCAGACTTGACACAACTTGACTGACATTATTTTAAAAAAGCTTTCATCTGTTATTTCAAATATTTTTGAAAAGATTTCAAGTTGATGGAGGAAGTTGGGAAATAATCCTTAAATAACCGACAGGACGAGTATAAATATTAATTACCAAGTTCTAAAAAGTTAAAAAAAATGATGCTCAATAGTTTTAAAAGAGGCTTACTAGTAAATCTAAATAAATAAACGCAGCTTGCCGCAACTTAATCCCTTTGACTTCAAAGGCTTGTCATAATGAAATGCAGTTGAGGGTTTCATATTTCCATGGTCAGAGCGACTTTGTTGGCACTAAAAAGGCGTTATTAATGCGCGGCTATTTGCAAAGCTGACACCAAGAGTTATTTATCAAACCGTTCAGCACGTGGCATCCACAAAGACTCTGCAGAGACTCCTCTCCAGTCTCCAGTTTGCAGTCTGTTGTTGGAAAATCCTGTTGTCAAGTTTTGTTAACAGGCAAATGAATTGCATGCAACTAAGTGGCAACAGCAGTTCAAAAGTGGCCCAGACTTAAATAAGTTAACAAAAACTTTCGTTGCCCAAGGACCAGGACCGACTTTAACTTCAACTTCGTCTTTAGCACACACTTCTACCTTAATATCATTCTGCTTTGTAGTCCATTCTCTGCCTGTTCACATCTCCCTTTGTCATTTCGTATTTGCATTGCCCGCTTCAGAGTTTCTTTGCATCGAGTCATAAATACCATATGTCTTTTTAATAACCTCATATTTAGGAATGCCCCTCGTTAAGCCGCCTCTTGATAAATTAAGATCTCTGCTTTGCCACATGACTGGACGCGCATCGTTTCGGATCGCTTCGATAAGATGCAAATGCCCCAATCCTCTTCAATTCTCCACTCTTTATTTATAATACCCGTTAAAAAGTAAGTAATAGGGTATATTGTGTTTGTTGGAATGTATGTAACAGGGAGAAGGAGGCAACTCTGATATATTCTTGATCAGCATTAACAGCATCGATATGTCTGTCTGTCTAAGAACGGATCTCAGAAACCACCACTCCAACAACTTTTCAGATAATTTGTTTTAATTATCGTTATATATTATTATTATCTATCATCACACTTAATCTAAGCAGGATCGGACATATAGAACGGCAGTAATAGCTAACCAAAGTTCGTAAGGCAATAAAAGTTCCTTAAAGTATGCAGTAGATTTTAACTTGTCGAAAAAAACACCTCTCAAGTGATTTTATCTATATTTAAATAAGTGACGGGTATTAATATCGCTATATATTATTATTATCTATTATCACACTTAATCTTAGCAAGATTGGACAAGAAGAACGGCAGTAATAGCTACCCAAAGTTCCTTAAGCAATAAAAGTTCCTTAAAGTATGCAGTAGTTTTTATATTTTTGGAAAAAAACAGCTTTAAAGTACTTTTATATATATTTAAATAAGTAACGGGTATTCTACAGTCGGTATCTCGACTATAGCCTGTATTCCGACTTGCTTTTCTTATTTTTTTTAAGATCAGAATTTCATTTATCGCATCATTTGCATGGTTTTGTTCGCAGTAGCTGAAAATCTTTTGTTAGCATGCCACTTTGCCACATTGCACTTGCCCCAGCTAATTTATGTTGTCCAAAAGTTGTGCATTTTAACAGGTAAAGAGGCGATATTCATAAATCTGTCGGCTGCTTAATTAGATTTCCGCCTTAATGACTTTTGGCCCGGTCATAAAATGCTGATTGAAAGGGCCACTTGGCAAGGCGGCAACTGAGTTTGTTGCAGTCAAAGTGTTGCATAAATTGTGCCAGTTGATAAAAATCAAAACGTGCCACGAAATTCGAGCTGCCTGCGAATGCTTCCAATGATTCCAGTACTTCCAGTAATATCTTTGGCATTGTAATGGGTTCAAGCGACTCATTAGCACTGGACTTTGGACATTGGTGAGAAAGACAAGTCCTATTGAATTTCCATTGGCCTGAAGTCAAATAAACCACAGTCAATATTGACTGCGGCTACTTAAAGTGTAATTAAGCGAAGCAGTACCACCGTCACCACCGACAGTACCACCGTCAGCACCGTTTCCACTTTGCATTGGAATTCTGTATTATAGTAGCGAAATGTGTACAATAAAATAAAAGTACAATATAAATAAGGCTAAATGGGAGCTGAGTCGGGGCTCGAACTTGGTCTGAAGGGAACGGGACACGTTAATGGAAATGCGAGTGGCTCGAATGGCCGGCTTTTTAGCCGGGTGGTCTTGGAAGCGTCTCTTGGCGGCAAGGCTTATCGTTTTACGATTTGCTTTGATTTAAAAATGGAGCCAAGCGCTTGATTTTAATTGCATTCGATGTGCGCACAAAGCTTTCGCGTCTCTTGCCCCAATGATATATGGCATTTTAATTGAAATGGCAAAGGCCACAGTTGGCCAAGAGCAGAGGGGAATGTAGAATGTAGAATGGAGACTGGGGAATGAAATGGGAGTTGATTTGCAGACATATCAAATGACCGCCCCAAAAGAAGCGCAACGCAAATAGTTTTTTATATTTTGTAATTAATTTTTATTTTCTTTTGGCTTTCCAAATGGGCGTATGTGTAATTTTTTGCAGTTGTCCAACAAACATTTGGGGGGCGTTCACATTTGAACATTCCTTAACTGTCGGCCATTTATCAACGGTGATTGGCGGCTCTTGTGTAAGCCTTCTCCCTCCCCTCCTTTCACTATAAAACTAGTCAAAATTTCAATTACGCATATTTCATAATTGCCTCTTGTTTTATGAGCAATCGTAAAACGAGACGTGCCACAATTAAACGCCGAGCTAAAGTTAGGACACACAACACACGCTAGAAATTAAAGCATAAAATCTACACTCAGAAAAATACGACTAGTTTTTAACCCTGAAACAAACTTACAATTCTCATAACTTGAAGAAAACTCAACCGATACTTGGCCTCCAAATTGATTCTGCATTTAAATTTTTATCATCTAGAAAATTTGATATATTTTCGATTCATCCAATTTTCCATACTTACCCCTTGACATTTTTTCAAAAACTTTGATATCTCATAACTTTATCAAAACTCAATCGATTTTCAAGCGGAATGTCATTTTGATCATAATTTGGCCTCTAAATTGATTCTGCATTTAAATTTTTATCATCTAGAAAATTTGATATATTTTCGATTCTAAGCCGTCTATCATCCAATTTTCCATACTTACCCCTTGACATTTTTTTAAAAACTTTGATCTCTCATAACTTCATCAAAAGTTAACCGATTTTCAAGCGGAATATCATTTTCATCATTATTTGGCCTCTAAATTGATTCTGCATTTAAATTTTTATCATCTAGAAAATTTGATATATTTTCGATTCATCCAATTTTCCATACTTACCCCTTGACATTTTTTCAAAAACTTTGATATCTCATAACTTTATCAAAACTCAATCGATTTTCAAGCGGAATGTCTTTTTGTTCATGATTTGGCCTCTAAATTCATTCTGCATTAAACTTTTTTTCATCTAGAAAATTTGATATATTTTCGACTCTAAGCCATCAATCATCCAATTTTCCATACTTAAGATAAATATACATTTTCCTTACAAATATGACTATTTTAAATCAAAGTCGAATTTCGTCAGCGAGGGTAATATATTTTTTTCTGAGTGTATATAGTTTGAGTCACATTTTGGGCCACATTTTGATGATGATAACTTAATGGGCGAACCGTTTGGTATGTCTCTGTTTGTCTCTGTTCCAGGTGTTGAGGTTGATGTAATGCCCCAAAGCGTTTCTGGCAAATTTATTGCATAACATTCAGCAGTTTTAGCTAGAACCAATAAAATACATTAGCTGAACAAACCGAAGAATGACAGAAATTTACAAGTGAATGGAGACAGAGACGACGACTAAACAAAGCCAGAAAACAAGTTGGCTGATTGATTTTTGTGTGTATTTTAAATTGAATTTCCCAAAGCCGACAAAATCAATCAAAAATGCTGCCAACAAGCCAACAAGCGAACAGGCCAAGAGGCTAAAAGCCAGTGAAGCAGCAAAAGCAATAATTGGCAAAAAGAAAATAAAGCAGAGTCAAAAATGTGTGTGTTATAAAATAAAATCAAAAACCACAAATGAAATTAGCGTATAGCTTGAGTCAAAAGAAAAGACAAGATGGTTAAGTGGGTGAAGTGGTGCAGGACGGATTGAGGGGTGTTAACCAGGCTTAAAGGTAAAAGGGAAAATTGAAGGGCGTTACTGTGAGCTTATTATGTTTCCTGTTCTTTGATTATTGTGATTACAAGCCACAGTCTCTGCACAACCTTCTAACTGGCCAAGCAGCCGGGCCAACACATATAGACGCAATTTAGTGGCCATAAGTAAGTCAGAGGTCGTGGCTTGTTTAGTACGTGTATCTGTAAGATAAACGCCGATTATGCGGCTATTTTTATGCGGCGGCAAAGCGAATGAAAAAGCGACAGAACAATAAAAAAAATAACGAAACAGAAAAAAAAAACCAGTTTCTAGCCAAGACGTTGAGCACTTTTGTAATCAACCTTTAATTGAAAATTGAGGTAAGGCATTAAGCCGAAATTAATTAATTTAATGGCCATCATTTTGTAATACAAAAGCCAAATTGTAAGCAGCACTTGGCCAAATCAAAAAACATACATTAAATAAATAAATAAAGCTTTTGGCGCCCACACAAAAGTGTCCCACAATTTGCCGCTTTTTTGTGGCCAAAAAGTAGCCAAAGTGTTGGCCCGAGGGCAGTCTCAACAATAACGACAATTACGACAATTAACTGAAAGTAATTGCAATACCAAATTGATTTGTCATTGCATTTCAAATCTGATTCGTTTAATCTTCAAGTCTATAAATAAATAGAAATACATATCGAATGTGGCTCAAATGAAATTTCATGCAAATTCTTCGATCTCTCGCCAAAGTGGAACAAATGTCGTCTTAGCCATATTTCAGCACTTTTACGCGAATTGTGAAAGTGTCGAATCGAACTGGAACCAAGACACCACAGCATATTCCCGCCCCCGTCCCGCCCTCTCTACCAACATTAGCTGCCCCTCTTGCCTCATATTTGAGACAGTAGCCAAAAAGATCTCGAGTTGAAAATCGTGATTTTCTTGAAATGTTTCTGCCACTTTTGCGGACATCGTGGAATCAAGCTAAGCTGCTGTTTTGGCCAAGATACGAGTATTTTGCGCTGAATTGTTAACAGCAGCTGTGCACAAGTGTCTTCTATCCCCTCTCCCCTCCAAAAAAATACTCTTCTCTCGTTCCCTCCAGGAAAAAGTGCAACCTAATGCAGTTGAGAGATCACACTGAGAAAAAAACACCAACTTCTAAAATGAAGAACCTTTATTTCAAATATTTTGTTCTGAAAACTAAATAAAATTTTAAGACTATATTACTAATACTAAGAATATTAATCTAAAAAATCCAAGTTTTTAATGCAATAATATATATATATATAAAACAAACTTAAAAAAATATAAACTTAAGTAATTTTTTATTTGTTTATTTTTTTTGATTTTAATTTCAAGAAAATTTATTCTGGAAATAAGAACTGGGTCTTATTTGAAATGTTCTTCAAACCAATTTTCTTAGAACCAAAATCTTGATTTGAGAACACGTTTTTTTTATCAGTGCAGTGCATTTGTTTTTCAAGTCCGCGTTCGCTTCACAATTAAGCTGAAAAAACATGTGTAACTCAACTGGCCAGGTACACAGATAGTTAAGAGCGTGAGTGGCATGGCCAAGAGTCCAAAATCTCAAAAGCCAAACAGTCAGAGCATCAACAGGTCAACAACAACATCATCTTTAAGTGACGCCCACGCAAGTGGCAAGAGGCAAGTGGCAAGTGGCACGTTAATGAGCCTAAAAAGCGTTGCATTTGATAAATTGCTTTAAATTAAGTACTACGAATTATGGCCAGAAACTGGGCGACGAACTATGCGCAACTAACGGCATTTTGTTGCAGTGTTAGCCACGTTAACAAGAAGTTGAATCCTGTTCACTAATTTCTATTCAGCGTTGCTCGAGATTTGCGCTTCAGGCTTCATTAGCCAAACAGTTGGCCAGTATCCAGTACCAAGTATGACTTGGTCAAATAGTAAAAGTTCTCAACAAAGTTGGCTGGTTATCTTGTTGGCCAGGTTGGTTGGTTGGTTGGTTAGCTGGCTTCCTGGTTGCCTGACCAAGTTGTGCATTTGGCTAATGCGTTGCACTTGGCAGCAAGAGTTGCTTGCAACGCGTATGATGACTTAATTGCGCATTTTAACAGAGTTAGACAGACAGACGTGTTCTATATGTCTCAGTTTGTCTCTGCACTGATAAAAAAAATGTTCCAAAATCAAGATTTTGGGCTCAGAACTAAGATTTTTGGTCTAAAAAATTGCGTAGATAACATTCAAATCTTAAATAAATAAATCACATCTTGATTTTAAGAACATTTTAAATAAGGCAAAGTTCCTATTTTAAGAATAAATGTTCTCTAAATTAAAATCAAAAAATAAAATAGATAAATTTGTTTTTTTATATTTCTAATTTTTTTTATTTTTAAATTTAAATATTTTTACATTTTATTCTATTTTAGTAATTTTATAAAAGTTATTTTAATTTATTATGAGTGGGATTCTAGCCGCCGCCTACTGCTTTACAACAGAAGCGGTCTCTCTAACCAGAGCGCCATAGGGCCATTCCGAAATAGTACCTATTTATACTTTCCTGACATTTTAAGATTTTTATTCTTATATTAAGAGCTTAAGAAATTTTAGATTAATAATTTGAGTTTAAGTAACTTGGTGTTAAAAAAATCTTATTTTAAGAACAAAATATTTAAGGTGAATGATCTTCATTTTAAAAGTTAGTTTTTTTCAGTGTGGCCTTTGAGAACTTTGTTTTGACAGGCGGCGATTAGACTAAGTCTCTTCCTCTTCTCTTTCTCTCATCTGGTCAGTTTGCTGCCTCTTTTGGTTAATTGAAATGTTGCTGTCTTTTTGTTGTTAGAGGGACCCACACATGGTTGCAGCTTGTCTTGCATTACAGTTAACAAGGAAGTCGAAAATGGGGCATGCGGCATATCAAAGTGTTGTGTGTGATGTTGCAAAGTTAATCCTTTTATGCCTCAGTGCATTTATAAATGCCGTTGCAACTGTGAGAAAGTATTGAAAGTATCTTTTACTGCAGGTTCTATGCGTATAGTATATTGATGCCACATGATGCATATGCCATCATTAATTAAATGCCACACTTCCGCTCGCCACTCTCGTAAGCATAGTGTTGTTGTTGTTGCCCCTGGAGGTTCTTGTTGCACTTGCAACACACGAAGCGCATCACATTTGGTCGGTCATACTTGGTTGCCCCCGTGTTACTTGCTTCATGGTCAGCTGATTTTGATGCAACCACACAATAGGGTGGGTAGAGGTTCCTTTTCTATTTTCAGGGTTGGCCCAGCCTTTTTGATAATTGTTGATATTCCTCTCTCTTTCTTAGGGGTCGCAACAAGTTTCGAGTTTCCCACGTTTCAACAGGTATTACTTGTGGCACCTGTAAAGCCAACAACAACTACAACAAGTCCAAGTTCCAGACACATCCATCAGCGATGATGTTATTCGCTTCGTTGATTTGCTGCCCGCGTTTGTCATACGAGACCAGACAATAAATTTAATGGCATTTTATCTTTTATTTTTTCGTTACTTTTTTTCGGCTCTTCTTCTACATCTCCGATTTCTTTTCTTTTCATTTCGTTTCTACGAAAATTTCTTACTTACTATGTCAATTATTTTCTTTGGTGTCTTTGTGCTTTGCTTTTTTCATTCTTAATTTAATCAACTGAGTTTTTCATTTGTTATTGCTTAAAATTTAATCTGTTTGATGTGCCTTAATTTGATGAGAGCGCAAAGCAATTACATTTATCATCATTGTCACATCAGCAGCAGCATCATCATCATCATTATTATTATCATCATAACTGAGAGAGTACATCAAATTATAGAAAAATATCTAATTCATGTCTAAGAACTGTGGGAGTCTTTCTTGCCACGATATCTATTTAAACTCGCACCCAATCTACAGCAATTACATTCCAAACTAAGCTGAATTTTGTATGCTGAGAATGGGAGCGAATGGGAGGCGACTCCGGCAGTTGCAACCAGCTAAATTAGCTTAATAAGGCCTAAAGGCCGTTTGTTTTTAAATCAAATTGCCAGCTAATTGGCTAAATTATTTCACAGCTCTGACTGTTTTACTTTGAAAACAGCAGAAAAAAAGATCTATTCACCATTCTCCTAAATAAAACTATTCATTATAATCCAGTTTATTTGGTTTTTATTATGAAAACAATAAAAACTTGGCCATCAACTTGGTTTAATGTTGAACTTGAAACCAAAATTCGTATATTGAATTTGCTTTACGAATTCGATAAAAAAAATTGGTGGATAGATGATAGAGGGAATTGAATAACAGTGGAAGAACAACAACATTTTGCATAAATTAGAGCGTAGCACATGCAACATGGAAATCGCTGAAACGTGTCCAAAGTCGCTGACAGCGCCACACAGTGGGGCATGTGGCATGGGGCAAGGGGCAAGGGCAGAACCATTCTCGTTCTCGTTCTGGTTTGCAGTTTGCGGTGAGTCTGCATAAAATTATCCAAAAAGCTGTTAATGACGACGCGATTCAGGAATATCAGCTCAGAAAACAAACTCAACTCATTGAAACGACTCGATTTGAGTTAGGTTTTTGGTAGACTAATGCCACATGCTGCATGCAACCAAACGAGACACTCAAGATGCGGCTTTGCTCGGTTTCTGCCAGTCAGATTAATTATGCATTTTAGCCAATGTTGTTGACTATGTTGATGCTGATGCCGAAGCTGATGCTGATGCGGCTAATGCCGATGCAGTTGCTACACTGAAAAAAAGACCGACTTCTAAAAAAAACATTCATCTTAAATATTTTGTTTTTAAATAAGAACATTTTAAGATCATATTACTAATTTCTTAATACAAGAATAAAAATTTTAGATTGTTTGAGAAAGTATTATTAAAAAAAAAAATTTTTAAAAAAATAAAAAAAAAAATTAAAAAAAAAAAAATATTTAAAAAAAAAATTTTAAAAAAAAAATTAAAAAAAAGAATTTTAAAAAAAAATTAAAAAAAAAATTAAAAAAATCTTTTTTTTAAATTAAAAAAAAAAACAAAATATTGTAAATTTAAAAATCATTTTTATTATTTTTTATTCTTTATTTTAATTTTAAGAATCTTTATTCTTAAAATAACAACTTGGTCTTATTTGATATGATCTTAAAACAAAGATGTGTTTTTTTAATATAAGAATTTTATGTGCTCGACGCCTTTTTTAAACCAAAATTGTTAGTTTTGAGATCAAAATCTTAATTTTAGAATATGTTTTTTATCAGTGTACATGTTGCAACTGCGCAACTGCAGCTTATCAGCAAACGGGGAATAGGCAACAGGCAACATCAGGCTGCTTGTCTAACGGCACTATTGCACTAAATCACTCGCGGTACTTAAAGAGGCGTTGCTGTTGCACACACAACTTGTGCAACGGACTGGGGACAGGACTGGGGATCAGACTGGGGAGCGGACTGGAGATCGGTCTGGGGCAGGTACCAGCTACAGGTTGGGCCCATGAAGCACTCAAATGACGGAGTCTAAAACGCGCAGACAGGCAACAAACAACACGGCAAACAACTCACACAAAATGTGTGCATGCTCATAAAAAATGCATAAACTTTGAGCGACATCAACACGTGTTGCACACACACAGAGAGGAGATGGAGGAGGGGAAGGGGCATATGTGCGACGTGGTTGCATGTACAACTCTTATCGCTCTTGTCGTTTGGTCTCTTGGTCTTTTTTAGCCATTGTGTTCGTGTGACGTAAACTCAGTCAAATGCTGCAGTTGCCCCATGCCCCCAAGTCAAATAAAATTCAACAAAAAAGTTAAAAAAAAAAAACTAAAACATTTTTAAATATTATGCACTCTTTTTTACAGCAACTGGTTCCGTTTTCTTTTTTTTTCGAGTTTATTTGACAGTCAACGTGGCCACGCCCACTTTAAAGGCAGTTCGGCAAGACAATGAGTGAGAGAGGTGGAAAAAAATAGAGGGGAAACACGCAACAAGGTCAGGGCAACCAACAGAGGCTAAGGTTAAGATTGTGGCTTAGACTGTGGCCAGCGATTTCGTAATGGACTGGGAAAGACGTTAAGACAAGTCTACAAAAAGGGGAGGATAGTAAAGGAGGGAAGGGGGTAGGGGGGGGGATTGCTTGACACGCCCACAGCACAACATTTTAATTTAAGAGCATTCGATTCTGGAGTACTCGTACTTCTGCAGTACACACTGATGAGGCGTGCTCCACGAAATCTTCTTAAATGGCAGCTACGATCTA
The DNA here is from genome assembly GCA_035045575.1 of Drosophila falleni. NCBI lineage: Eukaryota > Metazoa > Arthropoda > Insecta > Diptera > Drosophilidae > Drosophila > Drosophila falleni. The sequence continues at coordinate 12,914,063 of JAWNOV010000011.1, forward strand.
TACAGAGATCGTGTGCTACGCTATGAAGATAATACTGGGATTGCAAGTCCATAGACTTGGCTAAATTGGGAGCTGACGTTTATCTTTTGACCAATTGTGAAAGTAATTTAATGCGGATTGATTCGTTTTCAGATGTTTCGTAACTTTCTGGCTCTTCTTCTTGTCTCTCTCTCTCGCTCTCTCTCTCTGTCTGTCTTCTTTTTATTTCAATTACAAGGAATTGCATGTTTCGTTTTAATTTCCACGTAGTTCAATTGCCGTTGCCGTCTGCGTGTCGTAGTGCACTTCATTCTGGGAAAACTGGTTGGTGTTTTATATCTATGTATCTTTTTGTATCTATGTGCGACTCTCTGTTTGTGTGTGTGTGTGTGTGCCTAAATGATTTTGAACCAGTTACGTGTACCTGCTGCTGCTCCTACTGCAGGTTTCCAGGTTCCAGTTCTATGGAAACTGCGTGTCTAAAAATTTAATGAAATCGCTGTAATATCCATAGCATAGAAAGCAACATTGAAATGGATTCTGCACTCCTGAGTGCCCTGCCAATCATAGGATGGAGAGTACTCTCGGCAATTGCTGCTGCTGCTGTGGATAATTGAGAGATATTATTAGTTGTGGCATTTGAATTGAACGTGCCGCAATTTCTGAAATGTTAACTAATGAGCTGTGTATTGAGTTGCATAAGACTTCAAATGGTCAACCATTTGACCAGATGAGTCAATTTTGAGTGCAGCAAAATGGCTTTAAGTGATTCGAATAATACGGTTAAATATAATTGAGTATTGCCAATCTCCTTCATGCAGGGAAAATCAACAACTTTAGTTTCTAATGAGTTAGAAATGCAACAGAGATAGTAGAATATGCTTAGCATTATATGTTCAGCATTTAATGCACTGATTAGCTAAACACAATCACATATAAATGTATTTGACCCACTTGGAATTCGAATTTCGCAAAACGCCTTCTTATCTCACGATGAATTTATCTTAGCTTTGTTGTGTCCAAACTTCAAGTTCGCAAGTCTAACGGTTGGGCCTGTACAATGCTCAGTCAGTAAAAACAAAGAGTTTTGTATATATAGATTGAGAAAGTTAAAAACTATTTCTGGATTGTCCTAGATAAATCATTGCATTAACTCAAATAGCTTTAAAATATTTGATAGCTCTTCTACATAGTTTCGGATAAGAACGGATAATAAACCCATAAATGCCATAACATTAAAATTGACAGCCTGTGCTCATTAAAAACAGTATTAAGCTGTCCGCTGGTGAAAACTTGTCTTGCCATACCATTAATATTTCAAAATATTTATATATCTTTTACCATTTCCATATTCAATTCCAGTTGCAATAAGTGTCAAGCACTTTTTAATTATACGCAGCAGTGCGATTAGACGAACTCGTTGTGCAGTGTTTGTGACATGAAAGCATCAAGGAAATGACAAGCATCAGGCCAAATAAACTCAAAATCTTCTTAACCCAAATTTATGCATGTGTCAGAGATGTGACCATAGTTGGCCAGTTGCACGTCAACATCATGCAGCCGCATTTTGGGGCAGGCATATTGGCGAATCAAATTGCATGCCGCATAGCAAAATCAAACGTCAAGAGTCAACAGGTTTTTTGTTTTGGTTATGGCTATGATTTTGGCACATAAAAAAAGAGAAAACCATTTGGTAAATCGCCTTAGTCAGGCCAACAAGCTGAAAGCTGAGAGTTGTGAGTTGTGAGTTGAGAGTGTCAGCTTCTGTGACTATGGCCAAACAATCTGAGCCGTATTTGGCAATCGACTTATTCGAATTTGGTAGATTTGAATTGGGCTGGCACTTGGCCAGTTGGCCACCGTTTGCTATCAAAGTCAATCAACAGTCGCACAATTCATTTGTGACAGATTATGCCTTGACTTTGTTTGGGCCAACAACAGACCGAAGACTGTAGACTGTAGATTGTAGACTGTAGACTGTAGACTGCAGACAATCGCAATTTAGAAAGCATGTAAGCGCACATTTTCAGGCCCATTTGATTGATAGCCACGCAGATTGTAGACAAGTCTTCAGCTTTGTACACTTTTTGGCACTATCGAACAAAACAAATGAATTTGCATTCGAAAAAACTTTCACTATCACCCCACGTAGTACCTAACGAATAGACCATCACTGTTTTTATACCCGTTACTTAAAAAATAAGTAAAAGGGCATATTGTGTTCGTTGGAATGTATGTAACATGATGAAGAAGGCATCACCTATACCGTAAAGTATATATATACTTGATCAGCATCAACAGACGAGATAGAGATAGAGAAAACCAAACTTTCACCCACAGACTCCAAGTGCGTTGGAGCAGGTCACATCCACAGTTTTTAAGATAATACAGTTTTAATAGTAAATAACGTTATCTATTAATACTATCTATTAGCTCACTTAATCGCAGCAAGATCGGACGAGAAGAACGGCAGTAATAGCTAACCAAAGTTATTAATAAAGTTATTATTTCAATACAATTACCTAAAAGTATGCAGTAGTTTTTATTGAGTAGAAATTTCTTTAAAGTACTTTTAAATATATTGAAATAAGTAACAGTTTTTAACATAATACAGTTTTTATAGTAAATAACGTTATCTATTAATGTTATCTATTAGCTCACTTAATCGCAGCAAGATCGGAGAAGTAGAACGGGAGTAATAGCTAACCAAAGTTATTATTTCAATACAATCTCCTAAAAGTATGCAGTAGTTTTTATTAAGTAGTAATTTCTTTAAAGTACTTTTATATATATTGAAATAAGTAACGGGTATCCTTTAGTCGGGATCTCGTTTATTACCTTTCCCACTAGCTTATTTGTATTTTTTTTTCGGCCTGTAGTTTGATCTTTGCTGAACCACATTAGCGTGTTAATGGTTGTGGCAATGTCCATCACTCGGAACATGTGTTTACTACCACTATTTGCCACTTGCCACTTGCCACTTGCAGCAGACATTCACTTTTGCCATGGCCATTAATTTGGCTAAGGGAAAGGGCCTTAATGCGTTTAGGTCTTTGCTAAATGCGCTAACAAATTTGTGTCTATTTTAAAGCAGATGCCACTTGCAGTTGCTGTATATTATTATTATTCATTTGTTTAATTTGCATAAATTTACAAGTTATGCTGATAAATCGCTTAGCTTGCTGGCAAATTGTTGGCCAGCTTCTCACGTTGATTAGGCCAACAGTGGAAACTGTTCAGGTCTGTTTTGTTATTTATGCTCCAAATGTTGTGCAATTTAATAGCCATCCAAAATGCGCTATGAATGAAAATGAATGGAAAACAAGTCAGTCAAGTCAGCTGCAACTTGAGCTCATCTTTAATTTGAGCATAAAGCACACAAATGACTTTAATTACAATAATACTAATACTCAAATTGTTGCCAGCGGCTAAAAATAAAAATAAAAAAAAAGAAGGCAAATTAAAACTGAAACATGGCCAAGTCAAGGGGTGCCATATGCAGACGTGGCTAAAAGCAGTCTCTGGAATTTTTTAAATTGTTATTGTTGGTGTTGTTTGTTGCTTCTGCTTGACTGCATAATCGCCGAGTGTGGCAGAGTGAAAGTACACAGAAAGCAGAAAGATTCCACTGGTCAACTTTATGACTGGATATATATAGTGTGTGTATATACACATACACTAGTTGGTGATGGCCATAACAAACATGCGCTGGCAATTTCGAAATTTCATAAATTGGACAGCAACACGCATGCGCAGCAGCTGCAACTCTGCAACAGCAACAACAACAACATCTGCAACAACAACAGCAACAACTGCAACAACAGCAGCAACAACTCGTTTACAATTGCAGTCAGAACGCATTAGAAATGGCCAAAACGTTGAATTCAAATGAGTTTTGTATCTCAGCTGGCTAATTGCAAATGGAATTCAAATTGTGTCCGCATTCATCATACTCATGTGAATGAATATTCATATTTATACTCGTATTAGCTGCATGGTGCAATATTACATACGATCAATGTTTTTTAGGCTGCATGTTAACAAATTAACATGCCACAAGCCACAAATTGGAGGGGGCAAGTAAATGTAATTTGTCATGGGGAAATAAGTGAGGCGAATATCTATTGCATACAACATAACAAAAAATAAATATTAAAAAAATAGTTTGCATAACAATTTTTAAATAGTAATTAAAAAAAAACAATATTTTAAAAATACAAGTAGTAATAAACAGACAAACCTGTTCCGGATTTCATTTCCATTTTTATAGGATTTCATAAAAAGTATTTTCTCAAGTTGCATTTATGCTAAGTACTTAAAAATTATATTTTTTCACTTTATCAGATTTAAATTTATGAACTCAATGGAAATTTAATGTGGAAAATGTTACTTAAATGAAAAAAACAGGTCGAAGATTTTTACTAACGATAAATCTTGCCGAAAATGCATAAAAAGGTTGAGTTATAAATTTACTAGGGGGCTCCGCCCTTTGCTCGCTTTGCTCGCAAGTAATGTATGTATATCTAAAAAAAAGAAACCTAATTCATACTAAAACTTTTTTATACTTTGCTTAAAAATAAAAATATATAAATTATACTTAATAAAATTTCCTTTCCTTTTATTTTTCTGCTTGCAGCATTCAGCCAAATATCAAATATAAGCCCACTCCAGCGCCTCGCAGCGGCAACAGCAACAGCAACAACATTAGTTTAACCACACACCACAAGATGCAACAACCCGGCAGCAGTTACTACACGCAAACGGAAAGTGAGCTGCTGCAACTGGAGGCGGGGGGTGGGGCGCCCTTTGCACCACAACGTGGCGAGCAGACATTGCTGCTGGCTGCCACATCACAGCAGCAGCAGCAGCAGCAGCAGCAGCAACAGACGTCGACGTCGACGTCGACGTCGACGTCGACCAGCCAGGCGACAGTTTCGACAGCAACATGTAACAATTTGGATGCACCATCGACGGCCAGCAGCAGCGGGACACCAGCGCACTTTGTGTCGCCGCTGCAGAGACGCCACTGCCAGCCGCCCAATCACTTGCCACTGAACTCGGTGGTGGCATCTCCGCTGCGCACCGCCAGCTACAAGACAGCGGCCTCAACCGCCAGCGTCTATCATCACAGCCACCACAGCCATCAGCAGCTGGACTTTCAGCGCAACTCGCAGTCGGACGATGACAGCGGCTGTGCACTCGAGGAGTACACTTGGGTGCCGCCGGGTCTGCGACCGGATCAGGTAAGGCCAACAACAAAACGCCAGTGTTGCCACTGTGTATGTGTGGAGGCAGGGCGTGTCATTGGCAACACCACCACACACTATATGTGTACTCCTATATAGCAATTTGTCACAACTAATTAGGTGAAATCAAATGTTGCCAGCGGGGAGCAATTTCGTTGTCGATTTCCATGTGGTTTCTTTCTGTTTTCGTTTTCGTATTCGTTTTAATACCCTGTTTTATACCCTGTGCCGGTATATTAAGTTTGTGCAAGGTCTGGACAGGTAGAAGAAAGCGTATCAGATCCCATAAACTATATATATTCTTGATCAGCAGCAACAACCGAATCAATATAGCAAATGAACGAAAAGATCTCGGAGATGGTAAGAGCTAGACTCACCAAATTTGGAGTGTAGACTTATTAGTATGGCACAGCTAGAAGGAAGCATGTCAGATCCCATAAAGTATATATATATTTTTGATCAGCAGTAACAAGCGAATCAATACAGCGATTAAACGAAAAGATCTCAGAGATGGTAAGAGCTAGACGCACCAAATTTGGAATGTAGATGCTTTAGTATGAAAGACATCTTTGTTTTCTGAAAAATATCAACCAATCCGGCAGAATATGTTGGTCTTATTTGTCCCGACCTTATCGGCTCACTATATCATATAGCTGTCATCAGAAAAATCGATCGGAAATGTTCCAAACGACATTAAATACTAGGCACAGGGTATTCTACTGTCGAGTGCACTCGACTTCATCGCTTGTTTTTGTCTGCAACGCTGAACAATTCGGTTTTGGCCACCTGCTGTGGTTCATGGGCTGGACTTTTGCTTTCGTTTTCGGTTTCGTTTTCAAAAGCGAATCCAGTTCAATGTTGGCCACGTTTAAGGAAATGCAGCGACAACTTTAATTGCAGTCTAAGCGGATTTCTGTATTTTGGACATTTGGAAAATTATCGCTCCATATCGATTGGCAATCGATTGAAAGCGAAAGCGTTTTGTAATTAAATCGCTGCCGCATTTGGCTGCAATTAGACCTGGCCAAGACACAGCCAAACGTGGTTGGGGTGGTGGCCCAAATCGCGAAACAGAAAACAGAAAACGTAAAGAAAAAGACGCTTACATAATGGCCAAGTCAATGGGAGGAAAAGCGCTGGGAAAAAAAGTCAAATGGTCGACAGTTTTTGTGAGTTTTTGTGGATTTTTCTGTCTGTTTTTTTTTTTTTAACTCTGTCAGCTGCATGTTGCATGCTGCATGTTGCATTCAGTCTGCATCATGACTTTTGCGACATTTTCCACTTTCGCACGTTTCACATCGATTTTTGTGGCTTTTTGTCGTGGTCCAGCTGTGGGCGTTTATTGTTGTTTTAGCCAAGTTGGTGAAAGCGTTTTGTCACTTTGATTAATTCGTTATGAGTTGTCTGTCAGTCTGTAATGAATTAACATAATGTCACGAAATGTGTCAATAAAAATGACAATAAATGAACTTAGACTGCAGGTTTTTTGACTAACTTTAAGTGACAGCTTATGGCCATAATAACTGCAGTACTTTAAGCCATTTGTTCTTAACCATTCCACTCTGCTCTCTGCTCGTTAACAGGTTCGCTTGTACTTCAGCCAGTTGCCGGACGACAAAGTGCCCTACGTCAACAGTCCGGGGGAAAAGTATCGTGTTAAACAATTGCTGCACCAGCTGCCGCCGCAAGATAACGAAGTGAGTATTAGCCAAAAGCGCCAAACAGGGCCAAAAGGGAGCACTCAATGGCAATGGCAACGCAATCGGCGACACAGCGAGTCCAAGCATAAAAATGCAGTTAATGTTTGCCAAGTTGTAAAAAGAATTTCCGTCAAAAAACAACAAAAGGAAATGGAAAAAAAGTTAAAAATAAATTTGTATAAAAAATCAAAGAAATCGTCGAGATTAAAAAAGTTGCCGTTGCCGTTGCCTTTTTAGAGTTTGCTGTATAAAAGAGATTTTAATTAAAATTTACAATTTACAATACAAGTAACTTGGTGCTTCTTCTTGGCATGTTGCAGGTACGCTATTGCCACTCACTGAGCGACGAGGAGCGCAAGGAACTGCGCATCTTCTCGGCCCAAAGGAAAAGGGAGGCACTTGGAAGGGGCGCGGTGCGGCTGCTGTCCGATGAAAGGCCCTGCAAGGGGGTAAGTACACAGAGAAAAAAAATCTATTCTAAAAATCAAGTTCAAAAAACCTGATTTTAGTTTTGATTTTTTAAGTATGTTTTCGGATTATAATATCTAAATTAAGATAATACAAAGTTTGGATTTTTTAAGTATGTGTTGGTATATAATTCCTAAGTTAAGATTATCTTAAAGATAAAATAGCAACGATATTAAAAAGTCTACAAAAGTCGATAAAAAAAATCAAAGAAGCCTAAATTATTTGATCTAACTGAAAAAAAATATTACAGAGCCCCATAAATTTAAATATTGTTGAGAAAAATCGGGCTTGACTTAAATATATCATACTTGGTTTATAAGAATCCGGGATTACCGTACTTCTGACACCGCTGGGATTAAATTCAATTCGAAATTCCGTATTTTTTTTTCTGTGTACGCTCTTCCACTTTTAATTGTGAGCACAAAATTTGCATTTTATTATGAGCAACAAAAGGCAATCCCCCCTTTTCCCCTCTCCAAATTCCCCCCCTGCAAGATGGCAAGTTTCGATTTCATATTTTCGCCGGGCAGGACAAAGTTTTGCGCCAAGTTTTGACAGGTTCGTAGGTTTAGCTGCTGAAATCCCTTTATATATATATAGATATATACGTGGGTGGTTCTTAAAAAAGCGCAAAGAAATTGACAATGGCGCCTGACAGAAACAATAAGCGAGCGAGTGAAAGAGAGAGAGAGAGAGAGAGAGGGAAAGTCTGAACGGTGGCACGTTGCAAGTTGGCAGCATTTCAAATAAAAGATGACAAAAAGATTTCATTAAGTACACTTTTAGCAAACGGCAAAGTGCTGCAAGAAAATGAAAAACGTTGTTGCAAAAACAATTGCAGCCAACTTGCTTTGCTTCTTGCAACACAAAAGGCTGTGACTCCGACTTTAACTCCGACTTCGACTGCGACTCCGTCCGTACTCTACGACTGTTGCAAGTTGATGTTTTTTTGTCTACGCCATGGCGAAAAAGTGAATGTGCTGTGCAACGCAGTGAAATGGCACTAAAGCACAATGCTACACTGAAAAAAATTGTTCTAAATTCAAGAAATTAATCTCAAAACTAAGAATTTTGTCTAAAAAATGCGTCGAGATCATATAATTCGTAGATTAAGAAAATACATCTTGGTTTTAAGAACATTTTAAATACGACCTAGCTAAGAAAAAATGTTCCTAAAATTAAAATCAAAAAATCAAAAAGAATTAAAAATGATTTATAAATTTATAATTTATTATATTTTTTTTTTTTTTTTTTTTGAAAATTTGGCTTTATACTTCTTATTCTGAGTTAGTAATTTTATAAATGTGATTTGCTAATTTTATAAATGTGGCTTTAATTTGTTACGAGTGGGATTCGAACCGGCGCCTTCTGCGTCACAACTGAAACGGCTTTTTTAACAACTGTTTGTATCATTAGAAATAGTACATAATTATATTTTCCTAACAATTTAAGATTTTTATTCTTGTATTAAGAACTTTGATTATTTAGATTAATATTCTTATAATTAGTAACATTATCTTAAAATGTGTGTTTATTTAAAAAACAAAATACTTAAGATGAATGTTTTTTTTTAGTGTAGTAGCATAAAATAGTAGCTCTCTTCTCTGCTTGCTGTGGCACTTTCGGTGGCAGTGGCAGTGTTAGCTACCCTTTCAACTTGCCCCCAATCCCTTTGATTGTCCTCAACCAAAAATTTGCATTGTTATTAGCTGGCAGTCTCTCTGGGCGAAAGTCTGGACGGAGAGTCTAGTGCGTGCTGGCTAACCAACTGCAACTCAAACTCCAACTCCAGCTCCAGCTTCAGCTTCAACTTCAACTTTAGCTACAACTTCAAGTTGAACTGGAACTGACACTGCATCCCAGCTTGTTGGCCAGCTTCACATCCATATCATCCATATTGCTGTCTCTGCCACGGTTAGTTTGTGGAGCTTGATTTTATTGTGTTCACATTCGCCACTCGTAAAACTTATTAAAAAGTTTATGCCGCATGCTGCCTGTCTGTCTGCCACGTACACGGACGTTGCAACTTGTTGTTGCCGCATCTTCAGCTACGTGCGTGGGTGTTGCAACTTCTCTTCAGCTTCAGCTTCAGCTTGCCACATTAAAGTTAAAGTTGTGCCCAAGTTTTCAGTGATTTCGTTTCGGTTTGCTTGCGGACAGTCCAAATTGGCAGGAAAGTTGCATTCATTACTTGCTTGCCACAACGACTTTTATGGCCAGAACTTGCCACTTGCCACATGCAACTTGCCACTTGCAGCCAGGACAGGTTAGAGTTCATTAAACAGACTCGCAGTGTGTGTAAAGTTTTCAATAACTTTTGCCGCCTCATGTTTAATGTCAAAGTGCAGCTAAATATTTGAGCTCATGTGTTTGATCAATGATTCAAGGTGTTAACTTGGCCACAAGTCTCTTCTTATACTTAAGATAGTTTGGTTGGTATCTACTAAATTTTGACTGCAACTAAAGAACGATCTTTGTTTAAAAAATCTATGAAACACGCTTAATTTCCAGATTTCCTCTCCGATTTATCATCAAATTAATGAGCAACAGGTGTTCACTTTTTCGGTAGCCAATCAACACGATAAAACTCATTAACTATTGGCAAAATCCATAAAAAATTGGTTAAAGATTGGCTAAGACAGGTTTTATAAGATACCAAATTATCTAGCTATTTGATAAATGATCTGTGGCAAGTTAATCTCAAATTCCAAATAACGACATTAGTTGCAGATATTTACTAATTTATTTTGTTTATTTAACGTAAAGTAAAAGCAGTTCACTAAAGAAAATGTTTAAAAATTAAAATAACTTTAAAAATGTATGTAAGGTTTTTACACTAACTGGGTTTTTAAGTTTTTTTGAAAGCAAAACGCATATTCTTATTAAATGTCATATTAAAAATATTTTTGATATTTCGTTTGCTTAGCGGCATTTCTACGTTTTAGAACTTAAGTAGTTTAGCTAGCTCAAAAATCTATTAGGTTTTTATCTTAACAAGTTGAAGAATTCCATATTTAATTAATAAAACTTTTTTCTTAAATATACGAAACAACAATGGTTTTTTATTGCTTCAGTAAAAATTAAAAATAAGATGTATATTTAATTAAAAGATTCGAAATAATACTTTTTTGATTTTAATTTTAAAGACCTTTTTAATTTTTTTTGTATTTACTAGAGGAATTTAAAATTTTAGTGTGTATCTAAGATAGTTGTAGTTTTTGTAACTCTGCAGATTTCATATAATTTAAAAAGTATATTCGTATTTATAAGTATCTACGTAAGATACTTTTCTGTCTCTCACTAAACTCCATTTTTCAGAGTATCTATAGATAGTATCTGTAGCTATAGATACTTTAGATACTTTAAGTATCTGTATCTTTAGATACTTTAAGTAGATACTTTAAGTATCTGTATCTTTAGATACTTTAAGTATCTGTAGATAGATAGATACTCTAAGTATCTGTAGTATCGAACACTGTATCTATAGGAACTTGTGGTATCTATAGCAGAAAATACGGAAAATAAGAAAATTTGAGTTGATTTTAATTTGGAATATTCCACACAATTGAATTTGGATACGCTTACATATTTGAATAATGAGTAGGCCTAACTTAATCATTGCAAGTGTGATTGACTCTGACTATGGATTAATGCATAATTAATGAAATCTATGATAAGCTTAACCGGATTTCATGCTAGAGAAGAGATTGACGAACCAGAGAGAAGCCACTTGAACTGCTGCTTAAAATTCACAGACCATAACCGACCTGCTAAACGGACGTTAAAATGTGAACAAAGCAAAGGTTGTCCCTCCCCTAAAAGCGAGAAAAGAGAGAGAGAGATAAGGGTGAGGGAGAGAGTGAGAAGGCGAGAACAGTCAGGCAGAAATTATACTTAAAGGAAATTTATGAAAACGCTCAATGATCCTGAATGATGCTGCCAGAAAAGCACTCATATTCACTCAAGCGTAAATGACCAGAAACGTGCGTCAAACTGACAGAAAGAGACAGATAGAGACAGCGAAAGTGACAGCAATAGAGCTAGAGTTTGTCAGTGCCAACTGGCAATGATTTTCTTGGCCAAGTCCGATTTTCCACACGAACAACAATGGAGTCAACGAAAATTGAAGCATGGCCAGAGCGGATGTGACAGCAGAACTTGACAAGGATGTGACACTAAAGGTCGTCCTGCCAACGATGAAATACAAAATAATTATAAGACAGCCCTCAGTGCTCAGCTGGTTGAAATATACTTTTAGCCATGGGATTGGGAATGAGTCTGTTGCCAAAAAAAGTAAGCAAAAAGTTGTCGCTGGCTAAAAGGTGGATCCTAATGCTCCTGCCCTTAGTTTTTTTTTGTTTCCTCCTCTTCTGTCTGGGCCTGTTAAGCAAAAAGTTTATGTACTGAAAAGGGCACGATAACGAGCGTCATTAATAATTTGAGCCACTGTACAGTGTACACTGTACAACACGGCTTTAAGGGATGGGCAGGAAATTGTCTTGCTTGTCTGCAGCGAAGTTTGTCGAGGGAAAAAGCGTCAAAGTTGGATTACAGCGCACACGAAATGGGTTAGAAAAGAACTGAGGAGGAGTCGGGACTGTGCTGCAGGGTATGTCGACAGTCAGGTGGCGCCTCGCCGTGGCAGGGACAGCGTCAATTTGTCAATAGCATAATTGTCTGCAGTGCTCGACAATTTGAGTTCAGGGCGCATCGTGTTCGGGGTCATCAACTGTTTGCGACTGCGACTGGGATTAATTGGATTGATAAGATAAATGAGCAGCGATTGTTGTGATTGTGATTCGCTTGACATTTAGCGCAGCTGTGAAAAATGTCCTTTTAAGTGGACACACAATCACAGGAGTTGGAAAACTGTCGTCACCACAGAAACTACTTAAACCGCTTTTTCCCGGGCAAAGTTCTGAGTTCTGAGTGTGGAAAACCACAGCAAAGTGCTGGCCAAAAACAAGAAAAAAGCGAAAAGATAAAGAAGACGAAACCGCAACAGGAAGAGCAACAAATTCAAATACATCATTAGCAAGGTTTTAGTTCTCAGTTCTTAGTTCTTAGTTCTCAGTGCCAAGTTCTGAGCCTAATTAAAGTGCTCGGTTTGGTTCCTTTTCGGCGATAAATTCTGAAGTTGGCAACAATTAACGACGCATGCTGTGGGCCACGTTAGCAGGAGCTACTTACTCGGCAGCTGAGTTGCCATGGAAATTATCAACCCTGTAGCAGGCAGGCGGAATGGGTACTTGCTGTCAATGTTTAATGGCTTGCAAAAGTAAATGTTGATTGCGGGGGACAGACTGAGGTTTAATAGCCTGGAAAGTTAAGAAGCTGCACACAGGCAACGCCTTTTTGCGTCCTTGCAACGTCTTCTGTGGCTTCTGTGGTAATTTGCGTGCGCCAAATGAAGACGACAAATCGACGGACGGACGGAAGCGGAAGTTGAAGCTAAAATGGCGCAAATTGGCAGCGGCTTTGTCAGAGAAAAAGAACCGCCGAGTAGGATTCAGTTTGAGTTTGCTACCACAAAATGTTGCCAGTTAGCGTCGCATGTGTTAAACTTTTTTTTTTTTGGGGCCAAAAAGGCATTCATAAATCAAGGCAATTGCGCTAATTGCTTTGCCACGCTCATAAAATGTTTGGCAAATTCGACTGGATATAAGTTGTATATACTATGAATGTACCTGTTACCACTGGAAACGTCTTAACGGGTTTGCGGGTGTTAGCCAGGCTTTGTTGACCCTATTAGGTTCCTTGCTGTACGTAAATGAGTTCATTATGCGAATGCCTTTGGCTTTAACGAGTTGAGGTTGAGGTTGAGTCATTAAAAGCAGCGCTTCCGTTAGGTTCACTCCGTGACACCAGAAGTAGCATTTTCCATTTTCCTTGCGGCCTTTTTCAGCTTAGTATCATTTTTCCTGGCTGTTTAAAGTCTCCCATTTCGTGCTCTCTCTCTATCTCACTGTCTCTCTATCTCTCTGTCTCTGGGGAGCACTTGGTAGTCTCCTCTCTCTGCTCACAGTTGGCCGTCAGCTATTTTTGCATTATTTCCGTTGTGGAAAAGCAAAACCGCAAAGCACTGAAGAGAGAGAGAGAGAAAGAGAGTGGAAGAGAGAGAGAGAGAGAGAGACAACTGTGTTCTCTGTCATGTCCTCGCTTGAGGGGCTTAAGCGTTTTATTACCGTTACTTAGCATTTATAGCCGCTTAAATATATTTTTGGGCCAAGCCAAAAGCAGACGCTGCAGATTTCTATCGCCTTCTAACGTCTGTACAACTTTAGCATATTTCTGTTATTTATACGGCTAACCATTCTCTCCTTCTTTCTTTCCTTTCTTCCCTTTGGACAGTGCGAGGAGCAGCTATCCGGTGGTGACATTGTGGTCTTTGCCCAGAGATTGGGTGCCCAGTTGTGTTGGCATCCTGGCTGCTTTGTGTGCAGCGTGTGCAAGGAGCTGCTCGTCGACTTGATATACTTTCAGCGCGATGGCAATCTCTACTGTGGCCGCCATCATGCCGAGACTCAGAAGCCGCGCTGTTCCGCATGCGATGAGGTGAGTCAAAGTCCAGGGACTAAATAAACCATAGAACCACTAAGGATACTATTGTTAAGTTTGAAATATAATTGCTGTAAACGCTATCTGAAGTTTACACTGGGACTTTAAGTTTGTATCTCATTTAAAAATGCATTTTCGCCTATTTTTTTTTTTTTTTTTTTTTTTTTTTGAGGGAGTACGCGTTCAGAGACTAAATAAACCACAGAAGCACTAAAGATACTATTGTTAAGTTTGGATTATTATTGTTATAAACGATATCTGAAGTTTACATTAGGACTTTTAGTTTGTATCTTATTTCAAAATGCATTTTCTTCCATTTTTTTTTTTTGTGTATCTCTTTCTAGCGCTTAAGATTACCTAAAGTTAAAGTCCTATTTACATTCTACCTCTTGTCCGATCCGATTGTTAAGTTTGAAATATAGTTATTGTAATCGCTATCTAAAGGTTACATTAGGACTTTGAAATCGCATTTCCTATTATTTTTTTTTTTTAATTTTTTTTTTATTTTTTTTTTAAATTTTTTTATTTTTTTTTAAATTTTTTATTTGTTTTTTCGCATTTCTTCCTAGCTCTAAAGTACAGGAGATTACTTAAAGTCTAAAGGTTACATTAGGAATTAAAAATAGCATTATCTTCTAATTTTTATTTATTTATTTTTTTTTTGTTTTTCTCCCTATTTAAAGCACTAGTCACATTCTATCTCTTGTCTGTTTGATATATCTCATACTAGATGAATTGAATGCTTTTGCTTTCGTCCTACAGGTCATCTTTTCATTTAAAATTTAATTTTCTTCTACTTTATTTTTTTTTTTTTTTGGTATTTCTTCCTAGTGCTTAAGTATATGAGCTTACTTAGAGTAAAAGCACTAGTCACATTCTCCCCTTTATCTGTTTGTTATTTCTCTTGCTGAATGGATGAAATGCTTTATTTCTCGTCCTACAGATCATACTTTCATTTAAAATAAATTTTTTTTTTTTTTTTTGTTCTCTGGCTAAAGTACATAAGCTTACTTAAAGTTAAAGCACTTCATATTCACATTCTACCCTTTGTCTATGTGTTATTTCTCATGCTGAATGGATTGATTTCTTTCCTTCTCGTCCTACAGATCATCTTTTCGGATGAGTGCACAGAGGCCGAAGGTCGCACCTGGCACATGAAACACTTTGCCTGCCAGGAGTGCGAACATCAGCTGGGCGGACAGCGGTACATAATGCGGGAGGGGAAGCCGTATTGTCTGGGCTGCTTTGATACCATGTTTGCCGAGTACTGTGACTATTGTGGCGAGGTCATTGGGGTCGATCAGGGTCAGATGAGTCACGACGGTCAGCACTGGCATGCGACGGATCAGTGCTTCTCCTGCTGCACCTGTCGCTGCTCGCTGCTGGGTCGCCCCTTCCTGCCACGCCGTGGCACCATCTACTGTTCCATTGCCTGCAGCAAAGGGGAGCCGCCAACGCCGTCGGACACCAGCTCCGGGCCTCAACTAAGGCCAACACATCGCGCCTCCACCTCCAGTCAAATAGCGAGATCTCCAAGACGCGCTGGCGAGTCAACGGGGCGTGGCACGGGGGGCAAGAGCAGTGGCAGCCATGTCTATGTGGGGCAGCCGGGGAAGAGTGTGGGCAGTGCGGGTGACTTGCTGGAGCGGCAGGAGCGGAAGCGCATGGAGGCGGCGGGCGTGGCTGATCTGCTGTTGGGTGGAGGTGTGCCAGGCATGCCAAGACCCGCCCATCCGCCGCCCATAGATCTAACCGAGCTGGGCATTAGTCTGGACAACATCTGTGCCGGCGACAAGTCCATCTTTGGCGATGCCCAGCTCACCTCCTCCATGCCAGACATGCTGCTGTCCAAGGCTGAGGATTCGCACAGTTATCAGAGCATAGACAAGATCAATCTCAACTCGCCGAGCAACTCGGACATGACGCAGAGTACCCAGGAGCTGGCCAACGAGCTGGAGCTGGACAATGAGTCTGTGCGGGAGCAGGAGTTGCCACACGATGGCTACGAGCAGCTCTTTGCCGCCAAGCAGGAGGAGCAGGAGCAGCTGGACAACCGACCGCCCTTGAAGGAGGTGCGCTTCCACAGCGTCCAGGACACCATGTCCCGCTCCAAGAGCTACACGGACAACTCCAATGCCCGACGTCGTCGTCGGCGTCGCAATCAATCGCGTAGTTCCTCCGAAATGCAGATCAATCAGACGAATCTTCGCCTGCACAATGCCCAGACGCAGGCCGGAAGTGGTGCTCTGAATCTGCTGAACAATCTGGACAATTGTGATGTGGCCAGCATCTGCTCCACATGCTCCTCGAGCTCCTCCAGCGACATGGACGACTATGTCTACAGGCTGCCCGCCCGCAAACACTACGGCGGCGTCCGAGTCGCCTATGTGCCCAATGATGCACTCGCCTACGAGCGCAAGAAGAAGCTGGCCCAGGCCAGTGATCCAACTCTGATGGGCGGAGCACCTGGCACCGGATTGGGATTGGGAGCATTGGGAGCAGCGTCAGGCATGCCGGCGATCATGCACGAGAGCAAGAACTGCACCATATCATGACCACCTCCCATGCTGCCGCCACCGCCGCTGAATCTCAGCAGCTACTACATACTGGACACCATTCTGGAGGAGCAGAGTCTCAGTCTATTACCCGAAAAGAAGCCCGGCTGCCTAAGGCGTGTCTGGAACTTCTTTGGACTCGGCAAATCTCGAGCCGGCAATGGACAACATCTCTATAACGTCTAGAATGGTTTGGATTTTTTTTTTTTTTTTTTTAAATTTTTTTTAAATTTATTTTTTTTATTTTTTTTTATTGTTTTTAAATTTTTTTTTTTTAATTTTTTTTTTTTTAATTTTTTTAATTTTATTTTATTTATTTTATTTTTTTTTAATTTTTTATTTTTTTTTAATATTTTGTTTTTTTTTTGTTTTTTTTAATTTTATTTTTTTTACATTTTTTTTTTTTTTTTCTTTACTGAAGTTTAAAATATCGTTGAAGTAATGTAAATAAACATATCGAATACTGTATTATAAAGCATGATATTAGGGGTAATCTTAAAGTGGGTTAACTGTACTGTACATTATATTCCCTCCCATCTTTTTAGCTCCACATTTATTTAATGTCGTAAGTCACAAGTATTTCAACATATAAGATAAAGAGCAGACATATTCAGCTCGTATTAAAACTCTCTGTACAAAGCTAAAACATATATCAATATTGCATTTACACATATATATAATATAATCTATATATTATAATGATATATTAACTGATTAAGTATTGTAGTATTGTATTGTAAAGCTAAGAATCTGCCACTTTTAATCAAGCGAAACGAACACAAAACAAGAAACGCAATCAACGAACAATAAATCTATAAATAAATTAATTAAAAAAACAAAATAACAAATAAACAAACGAAAACTGCCAACAAAAGAATTTGTAAATGTCCAAGAAATCATTAAAAAACCAACTTAAGAGAGCGAAAGTCTTCGCATCGCAAATGTGCAATAAATTTTAGATTGTATAGAAAAGGAACTTCCAAACTGTCGCCCAGTTACAATTTACATAGATATATATACCTTATATATATATACAAACATAATTCTATACTGATATATTACAAAGAAAAAAGGTAGCTTTTTGGTTTTTTGCGGTTTCTTTTTTGGTTGTCAAGTTTTAGCAGAGATTCTTTTGTTTTTCGAATTTATGTAATTTTCAACTTTCGCCAAGCGTGAAAGTGAAAGAGTTATATAAAGGAATGTGTCAAGAATTTTTGAAAGTTTTGTAATAAAAATTCACCGAAAATTTATTGCTCGACGAAAACAGCAACAAACACTTAAAAAAGACTTTATGTTGAAAGTTTTTGCTTAAGCCTATTATACAAACAAACATGATTTTAGTAATGGTACGCATACATATGATGAGTTATATTACTTGTAATTTATTTTAATCATTTCGACTATTGTCTAAGTTTATCATTAAAATTAAAGTCAGTGTATATGGAAACATAATCAAAAATAAACTATACATATATGTGTATTTTAACGTCAAATGAATTAAAACAAGTTGTTCTTATTTTCTTTGGTATACAAGTCAATTCTTTATCTGGCCACCAAATGTACCCAGTAACCACTCTTTGGAGTAAGCTGGAAGCCACGAGAGTCACTCATCAGATCGTTGACGGTCTTGGGAGACCTTTCGATTCTATACTTCAGCAACAGATTATATATCATAGCCTTAGCCTGCATCAGAGCGTAACGATTGCCTGCATAGAAAATTGGTATTAAATATAAGATATTCATAAATAGGACTTTAATGAGGACTTTAATAAAGACTCACCAATGCAGTTACGAGGTCCTACGCCGAAGGGTAGATAAGTGTAGGGTACGAGATTATCCTTGTTCTCATCGCTAAAACGTTCTGGGTCGAATTTTTGGGGCTCAGGGAAGTAACGATCATCCCATTGCAGACCTATGATTGGAATATTGATGCGATCACCTTTCTTGAACTCGAATTGAACAGTGCCATCGTCATCGCGTAGAGTGTAGTTCTTGGAGCAAACTCGATCGGTGGCAGCTGCAAGTGCCCACTTCCGCAAGGATTCGGACACAACCATGTCCATGTATTTCATCTTCATGATAGCATCATAGTTGAGTGGTTCTCCCTTCAGAGACTCTTGGGTTTCCTTGGCCTCTTCATAGAGACGCTGCTGTATTTCAGGGTTCTGAAGCAATTCATAGACTGTGGTGCAAATAAAGCTGGCATTGTTCTCGAAAGCCGCAAAGAAAAAGATGAAACATTGAGCTACAAGCTCATCATCAGTCCATTTCTCGGTAGATTCCTTCTTGGCCTCCATTAGCAACTGGATCATATCTGGCCTCACAATGTTCTTCTCCTCACGTTGCTTCATGGCGTCGACAACGAGACGAATGAAGTAGTCAGTTTTATCCGTATCAAAGATACTGAAGCCGAGCAGCTGAAAGACGAGTTTTGAAAAAGTTAGATAAAGAAATTGGGAAATCGAACAAAGAGGCTTACCTTGAAGATTTTTGGCATTGTGGCTGACAACATGAACTTGAACATAGCCTTGCCTCGGAAGAATGCCACGGATTGGCCAATCTTAAAGAACTCGTTGTTCGGTGTTTTGTAGGAGCTAACCTTAAGTCCGAAAGCAGTTGTGGCAATCAAATCATTTGACAATCGATTGAAAACTTCCTTCATTTCCAATTCGAAACCTTCACCACTTTTACTGGCTGTTCCCTGGTTCTCCAGATGTTCCATACACTCGGCAAAACTCTCGTTCATCAGTCCAAACATAGTTCGCATTTTGGCAGCGGTAAAGACCGGAGTCAGAGTATTTCTCATATGCTTCCATTTTTGATCCTTCATTAAGCTCAACATTTCGTTAATAAGACGTTCTTTAGTTGTAAAGAATGGCTGATGATTGGGAAAATGATCAAAGTCCTTGACAGTAATTTTTTTAATAATCTCCGGATCGTTCACTTGAATCATAGGGTTACTAAAGTTGAAAAATCCGACGAGTTTGCTGAGATATCGTATAAAATTCAATCAGTTCATAAAAATGTTTGACACTCGAGATAAGACATTTTGTACTCACTGTTGCCGTGTACGAGCGTAGAAATCGGTTTGTAGCTTTTGGAACGAGCATTTGCCCATCAGAATGTCCAGGTTGTTTCCAATGAGGGGCAAAGGCTTCTCAAATGGCAATCCACGATTAACAAACTCATTATGCTTGGCAGTTGCCCACTTGTAGAGCCACAGCAAAAGCAGGCCCACAAAGGCCAGTAAATAAAACATATTTGAGAAATTCTATTAAATTTGACCTTGAAAAATACGGGTATTATAGATGTGTTCCCCTATAATGCACAGTTGAAACTAATGTTTCAGAAATTGACAAACGAGTTTTTATACGACGACTCTCCGAAGAAGCACATGTGATCTACACTACCTCAGGTATACTTATCTATTCGTATATAGATAAAGTTTGGTGCGATAATGTGCGCACTTGAAACAGCCCCCAGTTTCAATATCAAGGCAGAAAATAAACCTGTTGAGAGTTTGCTTTGGGTTTGTTTGTGTTGGTTTGTTATTTTTGTTTTTTTTTTTTTTTTTTGTTTTTGTTTTGGTGGTTCTCTCAGTTTAGACTCTCAAAGCTTTAATGAAACAAAACATTTAAAATAATTCTCGAATAGCAAATACTCTTTTCGGACCTCTAAAGCTTTTTATTATTTTATTTTGAAGTAATATAAATTTCAATTCACTTTTTCACAAATATCTTTCTATATTGCATTATTAAATTGATAGTCTATGTTAACTGAAATTATTAATCAGTAAGTATAATAATCAAAGTTTGAAATCTTTCTTAAATAATATAATTATCAATATTAAGATTGGTTGACCCATAAATGATTTCACAAGGCATTCTCACGAGTTATTTATTTGATAATGAAGGTGTACTTTTGGTATTTATTATATTGTTATTTTAATTGTTTGGAACACTATCAAGAATAACATCGAAAACCTCTTATCATATTTGGCCATATTTGGTATAATTGTTTTGGCAATTGTCTGATGAAATATCGACCTAATATTACCAATATCCCTAATCGTCAATTATTGATTTTGTATAGTTTCCTTTAGCTTCACGAATATTTATTATCTCCGTGCTTTGTACTCGTTAGTTGTTTGTCTCGTCGGTTATATTCAGTCGTCAGTTCTCTGTTTCACATGACGTAAATGAGAGAATTGACTTGTCTAATATTTGAGTCTCTCAATTGATAGTTGATATAACCAAATTGAGCAGTCTCATTTATATTCGGTTTGCATTCATCGCGAAAACAATATATATAGTATGTAAATGTTATTTTTTATATTGTATATTTAAAATCTGCTAATTCCCAGTAAATGGCTTTGCTGAAAATTTTTTTAAATACTTTCTCATAATTAGAAAACATTTTTAGAAAAGTTATAAATAATAAATTAAATAGCCTGTTTTTATTTGTTGAATAAATATGTTCTTTTAATTATATTTGTTATGAATCTTTGATAGATTACTTAGGTATTTGGCAATTAAGTAAGAAACTCACGAGCTTCTACTTGAAATTTTTTATTTATGTATGTATATATTGACTTTTTGAGTGGTGCTCGAGACATTTAAGATAACAAAAGGAATAAGAAGTCAACTATTCGATAGGATTGATAGCGATATAGATTGATAAGAAAATGGCTGATGCAATGAAAGAACACGTTAATTAAATAAAATTAGGATAGGTTAGTTTTGTTTAAACAAATTTTTAGATTCTAACAGGGTAATGACCTTGTGTGATAAGCATTAGATAAAAGAGCTTTTAAATCATAAAAATTATATTGTCAACTTTTTTAATAATACCAGTAACAAATAAACTATTCGAGTTATATTAGTAAAAATAATAATACAACTTAAAAAGCTCGAGAATTTATGAATCACATGTCAGTCCTATGATATCCTTTTGAGTATGTCAAGCTATTCAATTAATTTGATCAATGCCTTTCTTTAAATTGTCACGCTAATATAATCTCTGAGAACTTTAAATTGTGGTATTCATATTGATTGTGAAACTATGACATAAACTTCTGGCAACCAAAACAAATAAAACAATTCAAGAAACCGCTCTGTGTTTACGGTTTGAATATTTTAGCATTTTAACCAATACTTGGGATACAACTTGAAGTCGAGTCGGGCTCTGAATAGGCAATAACAAAACGACAAACTTAATACAAAGTTGGAGTTAAACGTAAACAGTTAAACAGCAAATTAGCCCCGAGCGTTGTAGCAAAATGTGTGTAATTAAATATTTAGTCGGTTTACTTAGCTGCCCATGGAGAGATGGAGAGATGGACGGTTACTTGACTGCTTCGTTGTGTTTCTTGATTACCAGACTTTGACTGGCACATTTCGAATTTGGAAATTCACAAACTGCTCTTGTCATGTGTCGCTACCAGACAAATTGTACTGATTATATTAGGAAAGAATAGAAAAGTTAATTCATTGTCCAAATAACTGAAAGAAGAAGTCTTTCTGAGGCTAACTTTTGCACCCCTTTAAGTTAATCCATACCAATCCTTTAACATTATTTCAAAAACTTTGATCACTCATAACTTTTTCAAAACTCAACCGATTTGTATTCTGAATATAATTTTGTTCATGTTTTGGCCCCTAAATTGATTCTGCATTCAAATTTTGTTGACTTAAAAAATTTCATTAATTTTCGATCATATCTCAATTTTCCATACTTACCCCTTGTCATTTTTTTCAAAAACTTTGATCACTCATTACTTCATCAAAAATTAACCGATTTTCAAACGGAATGTCATTTTCTTCATGTTTTAGCCTCTAAATTGATTCTGCATTTAAATTTTTACCATCTAGAGAAATTTGATATATTTTCGATTCTAAGCCGTCTATCATCCAATTTTCTATACTTACCCCTTGACATTTTTTCAAAAACTTTGATCACTCATAACTTCATCAAAAATTAACCGATTTTTAAACGGAATGTCATTTTCTTCATGTTTTAGCCTCTAAATTGATTCTGCATTTAAATTTTTATCATCTAGAAAAATTTTTATATTTTCGATTCTAAGCCGTCTATCATCCAATTTTCCATACTTACCCCTTGACATTTTTTCAAAAACTTTGATCTATCATAACTTTGTCAGAACTCAACCGATTTTTATGCGGAATATCATTTTGTTCATGTTTTGGCCCCTTAATTAATTTTGCATTCAAATCTTGTTCACTTAGAGAATTTCAATATTTTCGACTATGTGCTTGGACCGAGGATCAGATTTTAGAGTCGAGACCTATCATACATATAACTAGAGCTACAGTTAGAAATCTGTAGCTTAACCTGTTCTGTAAATTCTTGAAATTGCACTGAAAATGCTTTAAGTTACATGTAGCGTGCTCAAAATATTAATAATTGTTTAAAAAAAAAATAACCACTTAACACTAATCAAATCCTGAAAAGTTAAAATAAATTTAGTGATATTGACACAAAGTATTATTATAATTATAATCTCAATGAACTCAATTTAAAATTTAAATTAAGTGCTTTAATAATTTTATAATTAGTCAGATTGTTCATGCAGAAAAAGCTTTAAATATTAAAGGGCAATTTGAAAAAATATTTGAGTAATCAAAAGTCTTCAGAGGTTTGACAACATGCGCAGCATTTTCATTTTTTTGGGATTCTTTCACATTTGGATAACTCTCAAACTAACTTACAATGTAAGTATGTTGGTAAGTAGTAGTTTTTATATTTAAGCAATCTTATTGTTATCCACAGGAAGCAATTGTATTCAAGTTCTCTAATATCATTTGTGAGAGCTACAATGAATCCTGGTTCGTCTTTCACAAATGTCGACTAAAGGCTGTCAGTAGGAATAAAACGACCTTGAACTTGAACGGAACAGTTCTGCATCCTGCCTATAATATTGGACTGAAAGCTCAAATTTTTAAGAGGGCTAACGGATATAAGCCATGGGTGGTTAAGGCTGATCTTGATATCTGTCGGTTTGTCAAGAAGACATACAATCCAGTTGCCATAATAGTTTTTAATCTCTTCAAGGAGTTCAGCAACTTTAATCACTCCTGTCCTTATGTGGCAAGTATAAAAATCAAATCATACCCTTTACCCATCAATTAGTTCAATCGTATCTCGTACAACTAATTATATGTTTTCTATTCTAGGTAATAGAATTTAAATATATTTGTTCGACTACAACTATTTTACTAATTATCTAATGCAAAGCTTACATTTTACATTATCAGGGATCACAAATCGTTGATGGATTTTATCTAAGACCGAATTATCTGCCGCACACTATTCCAACTGGAGATTATTTGTTATCAATGACCTGGCTTTTTGATAAAAGACCGCAATTTCTGACTAAAATTTACTTTATTTTTACAGAGGATTTGTAAATGGATTGAAAATAAATACATTTTAATAGTATAATAAAAAAACTTCGTTAAAATTAATACAGTGGGTTATAATTCTAATTATTTTCTTTTATATATTTTGTAAATTCACAAACACACAACAAATTATAACTATTAAAAACTTAACAAATCCTATAAAGTTAAACCACGTTACGTTATATTAAAAAACCATTTATTTAAATGACAATAATTATATATTCATTAAACTCATACTCATTTACCATTTGATTTAAATACTTATATAACTTAAAAATAAGCCAGATTGTTCAAGCAGAAAAAGCTTTTAATATTGAATTTTACAAATGAAAATGCACTTGAGTACTCAAAAGTCTTTAGGTTTGACAACATGCGCAGCATTTTCATTTTATTGGGATTTTTTCACATTTGGATAACTCTCAAACTAACTTACAATGTAAGTATGTTGGTAAGTAGTAGTTTTATCTTAAAATATGTTATTGTTTTCCACAGGAAGCCATTGTATTCAAGTTTACAAATGCGATTTGTGAGAGCTACAATGAATCCTGGTTCGTCTATCACAAATGTCGACTAAAGGCTGTCAGTAGAAATAAGACGACTTTGAACTTGAACGGAACAGTTCTGCATCCTGCCTATAATATTGGACTGAAAGCTCAAATTTTTAAGAAGGCCAACGGATATAAGCCATGGGTGGCTAACTTTCAAATTGATGTCTGTCAATTTATGAAAAAGACATACAATCCACTTGCCAAATTAGTTTTTAATCTCTTCAAGGATTTCAGCAACTTTAATCACTCCTGTCCCTTTGTGGCAAGTATAAAGAGTATAAGTATAATTTCAATACTTTCACTTGACCAAAACTATCTTACTTATTATTTAATGCAAAGCTTACATTTTATATTACCAGGGATCACAAATCGTTGATGGATTTTATCTAAGACAGAAATATCTGCCGCATGCTTTACCAACTGGAGATTACTTGTTATCAATGACCTGGCTTTTTGATAAAAGACCGCAATTCTTGACTAAAGTTTACTTTATTTTTACAGAGGATTTGTAAATGGATTGAAAATATATACTTTTAAATAGTATAATAAAATACTGTATCAAAATTAATATAATTTTTGGTATTTTCTTCAATCTGTGTTTGAAATCGTTAACAAACAAGCCAAAATGTATTGTTATTTAAATATAAATAAACTAATAATATGTGAAAATAAAATTTTTTGAAATCTATAATATTAGCTCTTAAAAACCTTGACTTATTTTTTAGCTGATATATCATTAACGATAGTCATGTAGAACACAAGGGAATTGTTTGAGTTAATGCTAGTGAAAAATTATTTAATAAAAATATCGGATAAAACTGTCGGATACAACTATCGGATAAAACTATCGGATAAAAATATCGGATAAAATATCGGATAAATATCGGGAAAGCTATCAG
The DNA here is from genome assembly GCA_035045575.1 of Drosophila falleni. Taxonomy (NCBI): domain Eukaryota; kingdom Metazoa; phylum Arthropoda; class Insecta; order Diptera; family Drosophilidae; genus Drosophila; species Drosophila falleni. Next base: position 12,939,437 of record JAWNOV010000011.1, read on the forward strand.
AAAATTTTTTTTTCAAATTTTTCTATATTATTTTTTAATATCCAAAAAAATTATTTTCAATGCTAAATAAAATGAGTTTTCATTGGCATTAATTAATGCCAATAAAATATTTTCAATTTAATGCCATTTAAATAATTTTTCATTAGCTCTACTTTTTTTTAATGCTAGTGAAATGACGATTTCATTAAAAAAAAAGTAGTTAATAAATAACAACTCTGGAGGTAGTGAACTAAACTTTAAAGCTGTATGTGAACATGGAGTTTATTCACCTGTTTTGCGCATAACTTTCGTTTTACCAGAGATTCTAGATTCTAGCTAGCTTTTAAATAAACGCCTTTAACATTTTATGCGCAACTAAAACGACAGACCCTGTGTGTGTATGTGTGTGTGTGTGTGTGTGTGTATATCTATGTGTGTGTTCCTATTGTATGTGTGAGTGAGTGAGTGCAGTTTATCAAAGCAAGACAGCGCCCAGTAACCAGTTACCCGTTACCCGTTACTCGTTACCCATTACCCGTTACCAGTTGCTGTCAGTCTCAGTGAGAGTCAGAGTCAGAGTTCCTTCTATTCCTGGTTTTCGTCCTGGTCTTCGTCCTGTCTGTTGCCATTCTTTTTTTATGCGCAAATCATGCTGCATCATTAAATCTGTTCGCTGTGTGAGATGTGGTTGTTGCTGCTTGTTTTTCTTCTTTTTCTTCTTTTTCCTTTCTCGCTTTTCGCTTTTACTGCTGCTTTCGGTTTTTAGCTGGCGTTCAGTGGCTTTTCATTTCTATTCACAAGAAATTTATGGCTTTCATCGTTGATTTTGTTTGGCATTTTTTATGTGTTTTTAAGTAGTCGTAAAGCGTAACACTTGATGAGATATTAAACGTTGTTTATGTGAGACAACCTCTCTCTCTCTCTCTCTCTCTTTCTCCCTTTCTCCCTTTAGATCATTTGACCCACACACTCACTCATTGTTGCACTTTGTTTGATTTGATGGCATTTTAAATATTGGTTTTGCATTTTTCATTATTTCCGTGTGGATTTTGATGTGCGTTTAATAGAATTGATGTGGTCGTAAAAGTAAAATCCTGCCACCATGTAAATGATTAGGCTAAGCGAGTGAGCGACACCTGCCACAAATGTCAGACACGAGCATAAAGAGACCACAAAAGCCACAGAGAGTGAGAGAGAGAGAGAGAGACAGAGAGAAAGAGAGAGAAATGTTGTCAGTGTCTGCAAACTTGTCAATGAGCAGCAACTAAATATTTTATTAGGCTGTCGACGACACAGTAAGAACAACAACAACTTGAGTGAGTTGAGAGAGTGTGTGTGTGTGTGTGTGTGTGTGTGTGTGTGTGTAGTCGTGATTGCGTGAAATTTAGTAGTCCTTGGAGCAAGTGAGCTTGTGTGTGAATGATTGGAGGGACAGCAAAAACGCCTTAGACATGTTGCTGCTTATGATGATGATGCTCATCATGAAGATGATGATGATGATGATGTTGATGATGATCATGATGATGATGCCAAGGCCATAACAGAGCGCCTGATGAAGCTGCCATTGCCTTTCTTGCTGTCTCGGACTCACAGGACTCTAGGGAATTTTGCAACGTTGTCGGCAAAGTTGTTGACTCTCCCTCTCTCTCTCTCACTCACTCTCTCTCTATCTCTCTCGTGTGTGTGTGTGACAGTCTTGGGTCTGCTTTTCCTTTGGCCCAACTCACAATTGGCTGTACGTGTGCAACATTTTTAAGTAGCTTTTCTTTTCGTGTTTGCCAGTTTCGGTTCCTGTTCCTGTTCCTTTTTCCCCTCCTGTTCCTCTTCCTGCTCCTGTTTCTGCTGCTTGAAGTATGTTTGTTTTATGGCGGCGTTTGTTTTAACTTGTCGCAGCACATGAGCAAAATGCTGTGTGCAACATATGTTTTCAATTTGCCAGCAAATGGAAAAACTTGATTGAATTCCAAGCAAAACCAAAATGAAGATCGATGCGCTGACTCGACTGTCTTGGCTTTAAGTAGCAAGTTGGCTTTAAGTCATTGCTGCCACAACTATGCAAAGTTCATCAGTCAAAGTTCGGTTCCCAAAAGAGACGCACAAATTACATTTGCGTCGTCTGCCTGGCCAAACACACACCAAACAACCACACACACCACAGAGGCGCAACCACATCAATCATACGCACCGTGTTACGACTTTTGCTTTGCAGAAACAGGCTGCAGGAAACAGCTAGGGAATTGTCGTCAAGCGTCAACATAGAACTCTACTGTTTCCGTTGCCATATGCTGCTTCTTCTTCTTCCTTGTGAATAATTCGTCTAATTGTATACCATATTATTTTTAGCTCGCACTAATTGAACGACAGCAACGTCATTCACTTCCCTGCAAATTAAAACAAATTGTGAAATTAAATGAAAACTTTTACTTTTGCCAGACAAGCACATCTACACTGATAGAAAAATGCTGTGATATTTTAATATTTCCACATTGATTTAACTCTAACAACTGATCCACGGTCCAAAGACTTACTCGAAAATTTCGAAATTCTAAGTGAAGTGAAAATTTGAATGCAGAATCAATTTAGGCTCCATAACATGAACAAAATGATATTCCGCATATAAATCGGTCGAGTTTTGACAAAGTTATGAGCGATCAAAGTTTTTGAAAATATGTCAAGGGGTTAGTATTGAAAATTGAGTGATGATCGAAATTTTCTAAGTGAACAAAATTTGAATGCAGAATCAATTTAGGGGCCAAATCATGATCAAAATGACATTCCGCTTGAAAATCGGTTGAGTTTTGACAAAGTTATGAGAGATCAAAGTTTTTGAAAAATAGTGTTGCCTACTTTTGTGAGCAAACATAATGTTGCCTACTTATATAGGCAAAAAAATACTGTTGCCTACTTATGTGGGCAAATATAGTGTTGCCTGCTTATGTGGGAAAAAAATAGTGTTGCCTACCTAAATGAGCAAAAAATAGGGCTGTCTACTTATATGGGCAAAAATAGTGTTGCCTACTTATATGGGCAAAAATAGTGTTGCCTACTTATATGGAAATTGTTTATTTTTTTAGTTACCTGTTTTATTTAAAAAAAAAATTTTTTAAAGTTATTCTTATCGTTCTTAAATTTATTTTTTTTTTTTTGTTATTTTAATGAATTTAAGAACTTTTAACTCAATTTATTTTCAGTGTATATACTTTACATATATGAGCGTAGATGCAAGTGAGAGTGAGCGAGACAGCAATGCTTGAGTTGGCGTTTGTCTGCTTAGGAATTCAAATGCTGTCGCCTACATGGCTGCCATTTCTGGCTTTGTTGTTCTTGTTGCTGTTTGTTTCCATGTCGCACAAGGACTCAGTGTCCTTTGGCTGACATTCATTTGAGATTCGCAGAGCGTAATGATGACTTGGCTGCTGTGTTTTCGCTGTGTTTTCGCAGAATTCGAGCGAGCTCAACTTTTTGCATATTACGCACTTGGTCACGTACATTTGCCATATTTATTTGCATAAGCTTGAAGTTCGCAGCTCCAGCGACTTGAATCAACGGAATTAGCTCAATTAGAGTATCGCAACTCGTCGTAGTCAACATATGCAGGCAGTAACAACAGTTGCAGTTACAGCGCTGATAAAAGCGACGTCTGATAAGAAGTTTCGAACAAAGGCAATTTCGTGGACACGGTAATTGGACAGGGACAGCAGCTCGTGAATTATGGCAAGCACTTATGAATTTTTAGCATTTTATTATTTATGCTACATTTTATTTAGTGCCTGCTGCAGACTGTTGTTGTTTGGGGGACTCCCGTGGCAAGTTCAATGGCTGTGCTTTTTCTCTGGCCCAAAAAAGTAGGCAACACAATTTTTCATTTCGCATGTTGTGACGCTAAGTGCTTCCTGCCGCCGTCTCTCTCTCACTCACTCACTCACTCTCTCTGTCTCTGTCTCACTCTCTCAAGTGTCGCAAGTGGTCTGAGTTGGCACATCAACTTTTGCTGCCATGCCATAATATTAATTGCGCCTTGCTTTTCAAATAAAAATAAAAAAGAAAAGAAAAAAGAAAAAAACGACGCCAACGGCCACTTAAATGCCATTACATTTTTATACATTTCATGAATGTCGTGCGTGTGCAGAGCGGGTGTGTGTGTGTGTGTGTGTGCGTTTTGTTGCTGCTCTGAAATTTTATAATTATTCAGAGCGATATAATCGCCTTTGTGGCCGTCCAGAGACTGCGCCTTTGGCTATTTGGGCAGCTATTAAAGCCGCTTTAAAGCTATTTGCATTTCCGCACTTGAAGTTTTATTATTGTTTGCATTATTATTACTTTTTTTTCTTGCCACAGCTGCGCTCTGTGTGCGTCCAATCAATGAGACGTTGCACACACACATGGGGCACAGACTTCAGCCCCTGAACTAGTTGGTTGCCATTGTCAGCAAGTGGCACAAAATGTCGAGCTTGATGCCGTGTCGCGTCTGCAACAAATGACAAATTGTCTCATCCGTCAGATGCTCGGCAAAGCGTGCCGTGTAACTGTTTCTCTTACAGTTACTGTTACGTGTACAGTTAGAGGGAAGTTTTCTTCAACACGGCAATCATTATCATTGTCTACTTTTAAGGGCGCTGACTGCTCCAAACGCCACATTGACAGTTATACTCGTATACAGTTATAGCCATAGTATTCGGAGAGTCATGTGCACCTCAGACAGAAGGACGCATGTGTTCTTGACAAGCTGCCGCTCGTCTCCTGACATCATTCATTATATTTCATGACTGCAGACGTCTTACTTGCCAACCAGTAGACAACTATAGTACACTGAAAAAAAAAAAAGCTTCTAAAATCAAAAAATTTTATTAGATGTGGGTAGGAGTATGTGTACCAAAAAGTGTTGCCTACTTTCAAGCGCTCTTTTTAATAGAGATGCACAGGAGTATGTGTAACAAAAAAGAGTTGCCTGCTTTTGAGCGCCCTTTTCAATAGAGATGCATAGAAGTATGTGGAAAAAAAGTGTTGCCTACTTTCAAGCGCTCTGGTTAAGGAAACCGCTTCAGTTGTGAAGCAGTAGGCGCCGGTTCGAATCCCACTCGAAACAAATTAAAATAACATTACCAAGACAAAATTAAATCAATATAAATCAAATTATAAAAAAATTTTTTAATTTTGTAATTATTTAATTTTTTAATTTTACTTTTAAGAACATTTATTGTTCAAATTAGAGCTAGGTATTTTTTAAAAAGTTCTTAAAACCAAATTATGTTTTCTTAATTTAAGAATTTTGTATTCTCGATGCATTTTGTAGACCAAAATTCTTAGTTTTGAGACCAAAATCTTGATGTAAGGACAATTTTTTTTCCAGTGTAGTATGTAAGACCCTTTTTTGGCTACAGATGAGTAATGGCAGCCCAACTTCTGTCGCCTGTCACTGGCATGCAAAAATAACAAATAGCAAAAGAAAAGTTGAATATGACAAACTTTCTACACACTTTAAAGACTTTTAGAATATGTACAAAATAAATTGATACATCTCTCTCTCTAAAGTATTTCTTAAATTAATAAGACTTTCTATCAAACCACATTTAAAAGCTACCCTTTTAAGGTTTTTCAATCCGCTTCCGTTGCAAACATTTAATGAGCAAAGTTTCAATTATATTGAAGGCTTTGCACTTGCCTCAGTCTAAGCTCATTTTCAATCCGATGCCGAAACAAATCGAAGCAAATACAAACAAAGTTCCCTTCCCCCCTTTTACAGCATTTGGAGGAAACCCCCTAAAAGCAATGCCAATAAAACGAAAGCAAAGAGGCAAAAAGTTTATGTGTTTTTTTCAACGATTGCTGGCTAAATCACAGCTAAATCTCTGCGAGCATTGGCAAAACAAAAAAAAAAGCATCATGGCTTTTATTTGTTTGTCGTTTTTGTCGTATCTTCTGTTGTTGTTGTTGTGCTGTTTTGTTTTTAAATGTAAACTGATAAAAACAATTGAACGCAAACAGAAAACTGTGTGGCGAGGGAGAGCAGCGAAAAAGTAATCTTTAAATTAAGGGGCGACCATTCCAGGGCTGGATGCTTGTCGCACAATTCGAGGGGGGAAAAACTGGGCAACCCCCAAAAAAAACCAAATTCCCCCTCATAAGTATCTTCCACATAAGTAGATCTAAGTAAAGTCATTCCATTTCGATTTGAATTCAAATTGCGACTGTTTTTTATTTTCTTTCTACTCTTGTGCTTCGTTTGCTATCACACATTAAAGCATTTACCGCAAAGTATCTGAGTATGAGCATTTTTTTACACACGAATTTCTACACGCAGCCCGAAAGTATGCTATGCTTTAATTGATTTTTAGACTGTGACTCTTGTGCTGCATGTTAAATGCTCATTATGTTTTAATTAACTGCGCACTATTTTCTCGGTAATTCATATTTAGCCTACATTTAAAACCAACATAAGTATATATATATGTGTGTGTGTGTTTGTTTTATAAATTAGGCACAGGCACTGCATAATTTTCACATTTTCTTTTATCTAAATGTGAAATTTAGTTTTTCATTATTTAACACAATTTTGTGGCGTGTTTTTTGAGAAAACTTTCTCTTTTAATCTATGACAATTTGGAAGCGTGCTTAGTTTTTGGGAGTGTTCGACCTTGACATTAACGGAAAATGTTAAAATGTTGAAGACAAATGATATCATTCATAATTATTAATTAGTTGCCAGCTGTTGAATGAATTTTTTGTTGTTAATATTGAAAAATATTTGAATGTTTCTTATTAAATATTGAATAAATTAATGAACCTGTATGAAATAAATCAGCTTTAACAAATCTTAAATTATATTTTAAAAGTCTTTAAGAGAATTTGTTATATTTAATTATAAAGATTTATTAAAATTGATGTATAAAAGGGAGTTCTTTAAGATTGCTTAATTTCAGTGGCAAATAAATAGTTTAGCTTACATAAAAAGTGTATATGATTTATAAAACTAGCTGGATTAATTTTGGGATTTGCAATTGCGAGTAATTAACGGCAACAATTCGTTGAAGCATGATTTTTCTTTGTATTTCTGCTCCACTTCTTAGCAGTTTTGCAGCACTTTTACCTGTGCCATAATTAAGCTATATAATGGCTTTGTGACAAGCACCCTCAACCCCCACACATACACACATATGTGTGTATGAGTTGTGTCCATTTATGGCATTTTCCAGTGGCAGCTTTCTTTGACTGCAGCGTCTCCATTTGAGACTAAGCACTAAGCAGCAGCACTTAGCTGCGTATTTTACAGTTCATTGCATTGTTATATAATTTAACAGGCAAACACCTTGCTTGAGTGCACACTCCTCCCCCCAACCCCTCCCCTGGGGGGAGGTTCTATGAATCGTCAAGATGCCAGCGGGGTGCTGTCGACAGAATGAAAGGGCAACAATGTGGCAAGTTTATTTGTGCTTAAAAGAGTTCTCCAGCCACCCTCGTATGTGAGTTCTGCACCCATATCAAGTGTTCAACACACACACACACACGCACACACATTAACACACATGAGCACTTATGAAATGGCTTTGGGTTCTGCTTTTTTCGTTTTCTTATTTTTTTCTTTTTTTTTTGGAGTGGTATAAAAAATAGCTACAAAAGATGCCATTAAAAAATCTTTGTGTTGCCACAAATAAATCCAGCAAGAAAACACAGACCCACGCACACACACATACGTTCACACACACACACACACACACACATCACAATGGGGCTTTACATCCATCAAAGCAAAACTAAGTCGCAGGCCAGCAACAAAAGTTGCTAAGCTTCAATTCCAAGGGGAGGGGCAAAGGGGAAAGGGAAAGGCTTTCGTTTTTCCCCATTTCAGTTGGCTTAACACATTTTACACTTTGCAATTGTTAACTTTGCGTGTGTGTGTGTGTGTGAGTGAGTTAGCTGCAAACAAAGCCAAACACATACTATTGCATACTTTTAGGCAGTCGCTTTAACTCTCAAATTTCCGCGTGACTCGCAGGCAAAAAGTCGCCATGCGAATCTCGCACATTAACACATTTCAGTGGGAAGCAACACCAAAGTCAGCGTCATAAAACGCACTCTCTAAAACTATTTTCGCAGGCGTGTCGCACAATAAATTTCCGCCTCCCCACCCAAAAAAAGAAAAAACCCCCCAGCCAGAAACTCTGCTCGTAAAAAAAAAGAACGAAGAAAATAACGCGAGTTGTGTGTGCGACAATTTTGGAAATCCGCTTTTAAAACACACACACACATGTGCGCATAGAAAGGCGGCTTTTGTTTCATTTTATTTGCATATTAAGTGGGGATAGGCGACTGTCTGCCTGGGAAACTGTTGGCCTGCTGTTGGCGTTCACACGCCAGCCTAAAATCGTTCTAAAATCGTTTTGAAATCCGCGTGAAAGCAGTGCCAATACGTCAATAAATTGTCCTGCTGGAGGTGGTGCCAGACAAACTAAAGCTGACAGTTCAATTTAGGCGCAAGTTGAGAAGCTGCCAAATTGCCTGTCTAGTTGTCGGCAGCAAAAGTGTTGCATACTTTTAAGCGGGCTATTTTAGTAGAAATGGGTAGGAGTGTGTCTAACAAAAAAGTATTGCCTACTTTCAAGCGCGCGTTTTAATAGAGATGCACAGGAGTATGTGATACAAAAAAGTGTTGCCTACTTTTGAGCGGGCGTTTTAATAGAGATGCATTGAAGTGTGTGGAACAAAAAGTGTTGCCTACTTTCAAGCGTGAACTATTAAGACTAAACATAATAAAAGTGTAGCATGCTTTTAAGCGTCCATATTAATATAATTAGTTCAAATGTTTTTTAAAAAATATAGCATACTTTCTAGCGTACTTGATAAATAAAACAGCTCACACATTGTCTTCCTCTTTCTAACTACCTGTTCCTCTTGCTCATTCTTGTAGTCTTGATCGATGTTTTGGCATGAAAATTAGCATACGTAGGGAAAAAAGAATGAATGCCAAGGAGCAGCACCTACTCTGAGTGATAAAGGAGAGAGGGGAAGGAACATCCAATACAGACAGCATCATTTGTTGGGCATCTGGAAGAGAGAGAGAATGATCGCGTGTGCCATTGTTGTTGTTTTTCATTTGCAATTCAAAGCGGAAAATGTTTGAAAGCCTGATCGTTACATAAAGTACCACACAAAATAGGCGCAGCATCTTGATCTTGTCATTGCATTGTGCTTTTCTCTTTGAATTTCGAGTTTGAATTTGACTTTGAGGTTTTTTGGTTTGACTATTTGCCTTTGGTTATAAATTGAAATAATAGCGCATACATTGATTTCAATCAGTTAATTGACATTTGATGACGGACAGTTTTCACTGTATGCATTGCCAAAACAAATCAATCGATTCAAATTGATTGAAGGTTAACCAAAAGTCCAGTTCAATATGAATTCTTTAAATTGATAGTTTTTTTTGCCCACTTGTGATGCTGCAACATGCAACATGGAGCTATCAATTGAGCTGGGCGTCTGTCAGTTGCCTTAACGGACATTTAACAACATGTTGCGTCAGTCTTGTCGCCTTATTTGACTGCAAAGTTGTTGCCGATTTCGTAGAAACTGAAAGGATCGAGTCGATGCCAACTTGACTCTTCAAGGGTTTATAGTCTCCAACTATTTTAGTGCTAATTAACGAGAACTACAACGAGTTCTAAATACGCATAATGTGTATATTGTTGTTGTTGTTGGTGTTGTGGCAGTTGTACTTGCATTTTTCCAGCTTAATTTGTCGCGGCAACTCGACTCGAATTGGAAAATCCTGTTTCATGTTGCATGCCGCATGTGGGCAGCGTTGAAGATTGACGTGTCGTTTGTGTCATCCGTTGTCGTTGTTGTTGCTGTTGTTGTTGCTGTTGTTTTTGTTGCTGTTGCGCTTGTCAACAAGTTCGGTCCTCGGTCTCAAAGTCTCCTCTGGTCAAGTGGTTGAGTGTCTCTGGTTGCCAATGTTTGTTGCCGCCTCGTGAAGCGTGGCAAGTTTTGGTTTTGCATAAAACTCCATTTGCTTGATTTGTTGTCGTTGTTGTTGTGGTTGTTGTTGTTGTGGTTGTTGTATTGACTGTCGTCGATATCGAGTCGATATTGATGTTGAAATTGAATGAAAGTTTGCCTTGTTTTCACTGCAAAGTGCTGGCCAAACTATCGATTAGATTGCAGCATTGGCTAATTATACACACACAAACACACACTCACACACACACACATACACACACACAACTAACACTTGTCGCACCGCCTCCAAGAAAGTTGTGACTGTCAATTTACAGTTGTTTTTGCCATGAGTCTAATAAGCAATATTAGTTTAAGTTATAGCCAGAAGTCAAATTGGCCATGATAGCAACATGATAGCGAGTGTTGCTTGAAAGAGGAATTTAAATATTTACTTAATTATATAATTTTCAGAAAGAGGATAATTTAAAAAATGGCAATTAACTAGCCAACAATTTTTACAGCCGCATAGTTGATGATTAAAAAAATTGTAGTTGTATTAACTTTTAAAAAGTGATCGTAAACAAGGTTTTTTTAATGCAACATAAATTTTTGGATGAAAGATATTTACATTTATATTTATTTAACTATCAGTCTTTTTAAATTTTTGTTTTGAAAGTAAAATTTTGAAATATTATTTTTGAAAATTGAGAAAAAACTTGTATTTTTGGTATTTGTATAATTTTTTTTTATACTTTTTATAAAATTTTAATGCAGAATTTGGGGACCAAAACATGAGCAAAATGATATTCCTCACGAAAATCGGTTAATTTTTGATGAAGTTATGAGTGATCAAAGTTTTTGAAAAAATGTCAAGGGGTAAGTATGGAAAATTGGATGATAGACGGCTTAGAATCGAAAATATAAAAATTTTTCAAGATGATAAAAATTTAAATGCAGAATCAATTTAGAGGCTAAAACATGATCAAAATGACATTCCGCTTGAAAATCGGTCAATTTTTGACAAAGTTATGAGTGATCAAAGTTTTTGAAAAAATGTCAAGGGGTAAGTATGGAAAATTGGATGATAGACGGCTTAGAATCGAAAATATAACAATTTTTCTAGATGATAAAAATTTAAATGCAGAGTCAATTTAGAGGCTAAAACATGATCAAAATGACATTCCTCTTGAAAATCGGTTAATTTTTGATGAAGTTATGAGTGATCAAAGTTATTGAAAAAATGTCAAGTATGGAAAATTGGATTTAATTTCATGCAGAATTAAATTATTTAACTTCGTTTTAATTTAACCAACCTATTTTTAGAAAATTAGCTTTAATTGTTAGAGTCAACTTTCTGCATAACGGACAGCTTAGTTGTTTAGGCCAACTTCTGACTAAGTGAATAGCATAATCTATTAAAAAGATCTTCCAAGTAGGACAATCTTAACTCTTAATGCTAGGCTGAATGGAAGATGATCTTGATGCTTGATCGTTGATCATTGTTGCTATGCAAATTGCAATTATTTTTGTGTAGTTATGTGAAAATTTATTGTTTATGCCTAGAAACAACAACAGCCAAGAAAGAGATTAAGAAAAGGGTTAATGGGTGGGAGAGAGGGAGAGAGGGAGAGAGTAAGAGAGTAAGAGAGGGAGAGAGAGAGGAGGCGCAATTGCTGCCATTGTATTTTATTATATTTTTGGGCTCGGTTTCTTTCACTTTGGAGTCTTTGTTTTCTTGTGTTTAATTTTGTTTTGTTTTTTGTTTTTTTTTTGCTCTATCATCAACTGGTTTTGGGTTACTTGCACGCAGGCAGAGAAACCCACACTCTCTGAGAGATTCTCCATCCATGAGAGATGTTGCAACGATCACATAATTCGTGTTGTTGTTATGGTTGTTGTTGTTGTTGTTGTTCTTGAAGCTGGCTCATCATTCTTGTGCTTTTCCGCACACGGCTCAAAAGCAGAAGTTTTTGTGGCAAGTTATTTTTATCAGCATCATTTTGCTGCCGTTGCCGTTGCCGTTGCATGCAGCCAAAGCCACAAACTGAGCCAAAGTATTAGCCCCTGTTGCCTGTTTCCCTGTTGCCTGTTTCCCTGTTGCCTGTTGCCTGTTGTTGTTGCCTGTTCCCTGTTGCATGTCTCCTATCTGCCGTCTCTTGGCTCTTGCCTCGTGTGTCGACCTGCTGCATCAACTTGTGCCTCTTGTGTCCAGTCGCAAAACTCTTTTATCGGCATTCCTTTTTTTTTTTTTGATTTTGTTTTGTTTTGCTGGCTGCCGTGTTGTGTATCTATAAAGACAACAGGGGCTGCCTTTAAGACACAGACAGAGCCTTAGCCTTAGCCTTAGCTTTAGCTTTAAGCCTGTGGCAGCCACAACGATCACGATCTTTAACATGTTTTGTCTCGATCAGTGAAATCATTCAATCAGAACGGTCAGCGCTTTGGCAGCTCCGGTCGTTGCCAGGACACACACACACACACACACACGCACACACACTCACACACACACTTACAAACACACACGCACACACACACACAGACAGCTAGTTATATAAGGCATAGGCCAAGTTGTAAGCTGGTTTATCAACTGTTAGAAAGTCCGAAAGTGTTTTCAAAATTCACCCACAATTAATAAAAATCTTTCATACAGTAGCCAAGTCAATTTATGCTACCATAAAAAAAAGAAAACAACAACAAAATGAAAGGAAGACAAAGGCTGTTGGCCAAGTTAGTCAATTCGCCAGCCTGGTCAAGATTTATATTTATTTATGTACAGGGAGCGGACAAGGCTATAAAGCATGTTTTTAAAATTCCATTAAAATTTATTAGCATTTCACACAAACTGTGCATAAATAACAAATTTCGGGACTTTGATACCGAACGGTGCTGCCTTTTCTCTTCTCTCTTCTCTCTTCCTCTTCCCCTTTTCCCTTTTCCCTTTGTATGATAAAAAATTGGATAAGGCCAAAAGCAGAGCGAGTGCTTGTTGGCCCCGCTGCGTTTTCAGTTGGCCAGAAATTGATGTGTTGCGTTTAATTGGAACGCTGTGTGCGAGTGTGTGTGTGTGTGTGTGTGTGGAGTTGGGGGTCAGTCGATAAACAGTTTACGAAACGGCCTGTTTGTTTTGCAGGTTGGATCATTTTTGTGTTGTTTATGGATGCATTATCTAAACAAATACGAAAATAGCCTTCAATAAAAATCAACGCATAAAACACACCAAATTAGAGTTTACACGAATCTTGCAACGATCTGTGGCACACACACACACACACACACACACACTGTGCACAGTGCGCAGCTTCAATTTGACAGACGAGTGAAATTATGTCGAGCCCTTTGAGCAACAGCTAAGGCACTCAAGCTCAAACACAAATACAAACACAAATACAAACACAAATACAAATACAAACACAAATACAATTTCAAATACAGGGAGACAAGTGCAAAAGGCACAAAACGGTGAACTCAAGTGCGACACTTCACTCTCATCGAGCGTGCGACTGAACGACAGAGAGAGAGAGCGCGCGAGTGTGTTCCCAGTATTTCTCACAGTCAGAACGAGAAGAGTCCAGAGAAGAGTCCAGCAATGCAATGAACAATTCCTTCTGCTGCCCTGCCTTTCTTTTTTTATACCCGTTATATATAAAATAAGTTGAAGGGTATATTGTGCTCGTTGGAATGTATGTTACAGGTAGAAGGAGGCCACTCCGAAATCATAAAGTATATATATTCTTGATCAGCATTAAGATCCGAGGTGATATAGCCATGTCCGTCTGTCCGTCCGTCTGTTCGTCTGTATAAACAAAAGAATCTCAGAGACTATAAGAGATAGAGTAACCAAATTTGGCACACAGATTCCTATAGACGCAGATTAAGTTTGTTTTAAATTTTTGACACGCTCCTTTTTGTCCCCACAAATGGCGAAAAACTACCATACCCACAGTTTTTAAGATAATACAGTTTTTATGGTTAAAAACGTTATCTATTAATATTATTTTTAAGCTCATTTAACCGCAGTAAGATCGGACAAGTGGAACGGGAGTAATAGCTAACCAAAGTAATTAATAAAGTTATTAATTCAATACAATAAACTAAAATTATGCAGTAGTTTTTATTAGGTAGTCATTTCTTTAAAGTGATTTTATATATATTAAATTAAGTAACAGGTATGCTACAGTCGGAATCTCATCTATAGCCTTTCCCACTTGTTCTTGCTTTTGCTTTGCTTTTCTTGTACCTTTTTAGAGTCCGAGTCTTGTTGTTGTTCTGCCACTTGAAATGCAAAGCACAAGCGCTGCAGCGTCGTGATTCCGACTCTGACTCCGATTCCGACTTCGATTCCTGGCGCAGCTATAAATGACAGGTTCTACAGCCTTTTCACTTTTAGTCTCAGAGTGTCAACGCAGGCGCAATGAACTACCACAACCGGTTGAGCTGTAAGGGTAAACCTAGTGCGGTGTTTTTTTTTGACTAATGATCGGTTTGCTTGCAGTTATATTGCTGATCTTGCCACTGCTGTGTGTGGCAAATACGATCAAGGAGCGCAATTTGTTTGCCACCGAACTCTTTCAGACCTTGGCCACCGATCGTCAGGATGAGAATGTGATCATTTCGCCGGTATCCGTGCAGCTGGCTTTGGGCCTGGCCTACTACGGGGCGGAGGGAAAGACGGCAACAGAGTTGCAGAAGACGTTGCATGCCTCGGCGCAGGAGAGCAAAGATGGACTGGCCGAGAGCTACCACCGTCTGTTGCACTCATACATCAAGTCCAAGACGGTGCTGGAGATCGCCAACAAGGTGTACACACGTGAGAATCTCAAGGTGGCGCCACATTTCCGTCAAGTGGCTGAAAAGTACTTTGACTCCGAGGTGGAAGCTCTCAACTTTGAGCAGGAATCGCAAGCGTTGCAACAGATCAACAATTGGGTAAAGCAGAAGACCCAACAGAAGATCGAGCATGTTGTGGACAAACTGGAACCCGACACGAATGTGGCACTCATCAATGCCATCTACTTCAAGGCCCGCTGGGCGCGACCCTTCAACGACGAGGACACCAAGGATCGCGACTTCTGGCTAAGTGAGAGTCAGGCGGTTAAAGTGCCTACAATGTTTGCCGACAATTGGTATTACTATGCCGACTATCCGGAACTGGATGCCAAGGCCATTGAGCTCTTCTTCGAGAACATCAACATGACCATGTGGTTCATACTACCCAACCAGCGTACGGGTCTCCAGCAGCTGGAACAGCAGCTCAAAGGCGTCGACTTCAAGCTGCTCGAGGAACGTTGGCAGTGGCAAAGTGTCGCCGTCTATTTGCCCAAGTTCAAGTTCGAGTTCGACACGGATTTGAAGCCGACTTTAAACAAGGTAAGCTATAGTTTGATCTGCTAAATTAAGGATTTCTCTTAAAAGATATATCTCTTCTGCAGCTGGGCATCAATGCCATGTTCTCCACCTCGGCGGACTTTAGCAACATCTTCGATGATTCTCCCATTGGCACCCGCATCACAAAGTTGCAACACAAGACTTTCATCGATGTCAATGAGATCGGTTGCGAAGCCGCAGGCATTAGTTGTAAGTTGATACTCTACAGGAATGATTCTTCAGTTAAGTAATCCTTATCTTCCTTTTAGATGCTGCTGGAGTACCCATGTCTCTGCCCTTGGATCCCAAGACCTTTGTGGCCGATCATCCCTTTGTCTTTATCATTCGCGATCAGCACGCTGTGTATTTTACAGGACACATCGTCAAGTTCTAGACTAAGCATAAAAACCTTCTATACATATTCCATTTTATATTATCATATTTTCAGCAAATTTAATAAATTCAAAGTTCTAGACTAAGAATTAAAATCTATATACACATTCCATATAATATTATAATATTTTCAGCAACTTTAATAAATTTTATTTAATTTTCTTAAATTTCAACCGAGTCTTACTTGAAATCGAATTCGTGGCACTTTGGTATTAACAATTCACTACATTTTCCCTCCGCAACAAACTTCAGGGCTGTTGAGTTTAATTTTAATTCAAAAGATTAGTAAAATTAGCAACTCTTTGGTATATAAGTTAGATACTTACGCTGTTGACCTCTTAGTTCGCGATCACAGTTTAAATATTCCAAATCTCTTTGAGCTATGTTCAAGTAGCAACGGTAATAAGCACAAACTTCTAAAAAAGGCAAAGTACTTCTACATTTTGAAGTTTTTGCATCTGTTAGAGCTACAAGGGAACGTTAGAGATCAAAAAAGTGATCTATATACATATTTTTAGTCAAAATAAAAATTACTTACCCAGAATTGTTAAAAGCAACAATACAAACTTCATCTTGGAATCACTTGGAGAACTCTGAGTGTTAATAAGTATAAGATCAGCATGCAATTGGTATAAAACATTGATTATTTCCAGTTGATTTAGTCCGATTACTTTGTTAACTGGAACCTTCTTATAGCCGACACTTGTAGCCTCTGCACACGTTCAATATTTGGTCGGGCTAAAAATAAATACACATATATAAGAGGTAAAAAAACAAAAGGAAATTTTGTGTTAAGTTATGCCTCGATGGAATTACGTGTGACCCAAAAATGAAACAACAAAAGGTAAATAAAGTTAATAAGAAATATAAGTAATTTAAATCCCTTTACAAACAAAGCTAATGCATTCGATAAATATTTATTGTAATATTTTAATATAAAATGCACTTAATGCGCTAAATATTAAAAGTTTCTATATGATTTTGTAATCAGATATGTGATATACTTGCCACAAACATGTTTTTAAAAAGAGAAATATTAGTATATATTTTGATACATGATATGATATCGGATTGAAACCTTTTTTATATTCTAAGTTGACATCTAAGATGAATTTAATTGAATCACAAAGTAGTCCAAGTCATTAGGATCAGCTAAACAGAGTTTAAGCTGGGGTGTAAACGAGTTTCGGGTTACTTCAGATCAGCTCAGATCAAATGCATCAGATAATGCTGCGTCCCTTGAAGCATTTGTGGTATTTGTATTTGTTTTAAAAGCGCCTGCGCCTGCACCTGCTGCAACTTCTGCCTGTTGCTGCAACTTTGAATTTAAGAAAGAGTAGAGAGGGGAGCAATGAAGAGAGGGGAGAGAGGAGAGGAACCTACTTTAAATTCCAGTCACAAAGCGAACATGAAACAAAGAAAAACTTGTCAAGCAATACAAACGAAATCTAACAAAGGGACTCGCGAGGGAGAAGGGGTGTGAAGAGAGGGGGAGAGGGGAGAGAGGACAGAGGACAGACAGAGGCTTGACTGACCACAAGCGAAGCGAGGGCGCGCTGCAAGAATTACAATTACAACGACAATTACATGCAGCCCAGTCAAAGACAACGCAGCAAGCGTGCCCAGTATTTTCTCTCTCAGCAGCAACAGCAGCAGCAGCGCTTAACCAGTATTTTCGCTCAAGCGCGCGAGAGTGAGAGAGAGCGCGTGTGTGCTCTGTGCGCTGTGTGTTGGAGTTGTTGTTGTTTGGAGTTGGCGTCGCCGATTGGAGCCAGCGCAACAGCTAGAAGAGAGTGGGAGAGTGGGAGAGCAAGTGAGCGCTTCTGTTCGTCTGTTCGTGCATGCGACCGATCGACCGAGCGAGCGAGGATCGCTTCAGTCTGTGCATTGGTGTCAAGCGAGGCAGACGTATTTCGGCGCATTTGTTCGCCTCGCATTTTCTTGTTGTTGTTGTGCATTGTGCGTGTGCAGAAAAAACCGTCAGATCGCTGCCCCAGTGCAGCTGCCCCTGTGCAACTAGTGCCTCGTGCCTTGTGCCCCGTGCCCCGTGCCTCCTCCACTTCCTCGTCCAATCCCGCCCACGCGTGTGTTCTTTTATCTGGCCAAAAGAATCGGTAGCTGTTTGTTTTTGGTGACTTGCATGGATGCAGGTTACCTTAAAAAACGGCAGCTAGCCAGGAATTAAATTGCAACCAAATAAGTGGCCAGTTTGTGTGTATGTGTGTGTGTGTTGTGAAAAATTGTGGCAGCTGTAAATATGGAAAATGTCCAGCAATTATGCTAAATAATCCTAAATGTCTGCATTAATTTTTCATTTATTGAAAGTCCATCAAAATGTTGTAAACAAATGCTCTAAATAATTTATAGTGTTCATAAAATTTTTCAACATGCTGAGCTTCCTTCAAATCAAATTTTAATTCACCAATCACTATTACTTTTAAATACAATTCAGCTTAACGGCTAATACTCAAATGTAATTTGGCCCAAATCGAACCAGTTTTCCAGGCCGCAATCGACGAACCAAATTTTTTAACAACACAAAGCGCAAAATACAATATAAAAATAATAAAAAAATAAAAAAATTTTTAAAGTAATACCATAAACGCATTGGCTCAAAATTGTTGGCAGTTGTTCGCGGTTTTTAGTTGATTTATGTGCGCGATTAGAAAACCAGCGACAAAAAAGTAAATAAATTATTGAAGCATACGAAAAATAAAAGGCATAAAGAATACGAAACAAATGTGCTAAAGCAAATGCCAAAAGGCTGCGCCTGCGCACAGTCTACACAATCTACAAATTTGCCACAGTCTGTGGCAGGCATATTAATAAGAAATATAAAAGAAAGAGAAAAAAAAAATTAAAGCAGTCCCAATCGGTTAATGTTAATTTATGTGTGCATTTGTGCAGTGTGAAAGATAAATGTAAATCAAGCGAAAACAAAACATAAAATCAACTGATAAACCGCTTAGATAGCACAAAAAAAGGAGAAAAGGATTCGCCAACAACAAAAA
Organism: Drosophila falleni; assembly: GCA_035045575.1. Taxonomy (NCBI): domain Eukaryota; kingdom Metazoa; phylum Arthropoda; class Insecta; order Diptera; family Drosophilidae; genus Drosophila; species Drosophila falleni. Next base: position 12,958,120 of record JAWNOV010000011.1, read on the forward strand.
ATGGATAACACAAATCAAATGCCGATCGAACTCGAAAGGTGAGTCAAAAAGTTGAAACCCACAGCTTTATAATTATTAGAAAAAAAAGCGCTCTTGTGACTAGATTAAAAAAGATAAAAATTTAAATTTTTTAAATATTTTCAACTGTCAAATTAACGTTTAGCTTTATGGTCAAATTAAATTGTCTTTTAATTTGAAGTGGATTTTTCAAGCATAAGCTTATACGTATTTAATTAAATATTATTTTATGCTGCCTTATATAAAAATTATATTTCCTTTTAAGTATGTTAATTGAAAAATTTTACTGTGATAAACAATATTATACATATGTAAATATGTTTTCGATTTGTTATCCTTATATTTCCTAAATTATGCATCTTAGGCATTTTTCTACAGAGATTATTTATTTATTTGATACCCATTTTCTGTCACTCTCGATGCTCTTCTTATTTCAATAAATTTTAATTAATATTTATTTGAACTTGCGCAAAAAGTTGTCAATTGTTTATTTGAGTGTTTAACAAATTGGCATTCATTAACAAAATCAAACAATTCGTGTGATTAATTTACACCTCAAAGTGATCCAGCGGAGTTGAAGGAAAAGAGAGGGGGGTACTATCCATATTTCACACATAGGCATAGTTGGCAATGTGGCCCATAAAGACAATGGAGTCTTTGTATTTAATGGCAAAGGCAAACGGATGATCTGCCTCGAATTTCTTGGAGCGCGAGAAGAGACTCTTTAGAACTGTGGAAAAGAAAGAAAAGTTTAAGTACTAATTAATTGAAATTAATGGATATTTAACAAGCTTACCACCCGATTCAAGAGGCTGCTCCAAGCCCGCCTCGGAGACCTCAACGTGCGCCTTGTGCTCGACGCTATTGATGAAGTGGCTGACAAACATGCGGTACATGTTACCAAAGTCGCCATCCCTTGAGAACATGGTCGAGATGCCAAGCTGTATAGGGTATACAAAATGGGGAGTTAAGAAGAGTAGAATATATATTGTGTGGTCTGTGATTATGTCTATGATTTCGAGTATAAGTATACGTTTTTTCAATAACTTTGATCTCTCATAACTTTGTCAAAACTCAACCGATTTTCATGCGGAATATAATTTTGTTCATGTTTTGGCCTCTAAATTGATTCTACATTCAAATTTTGTTCACTTAGAAAATTTCGATCATCACTCAATTTTCCATACTAACCCCTTGACATTTTTTCAAAAACTTTGATCTCTCATAACTTTGTGAAAACTCAACCGATTTTCATGCGGAATATCATTTTGTTCATGTTTTGGTCCCTAAATTAATTCTGCATTTAAGTTTTGTTCACTTAGAAAATTTCAATATTTTCGATATTTTCAATATTTGATCCGTTGCTCAGCTGTTAAAGTCGGCAACTTACCCATGTATCATAAAAAAAAGAATATGTAGTGAGGAGCGGTATTGACTCACCTGCTTGAAGGGTTGCTCTAGGCCAAGTCCGAAGGTCACACTAAACTTGGGCAGCTGTACTTCGACCTTATGTTGGCTCATCTCACTCAACTCGCTCAGCAGATTCTTGCCAACGAGACTCTGTTGCAAGGCACGCAGTCCATCCTTGCGATTGGGCAACAGCAGAAGCATGGAGAACTCAGAGTTCTGGTATGGCAACTCGACGACCTTGGCATCCAGACTGCGCACCTCGGCATAGTTGAAGTTCTGCAGTGTCCACATAGTCTCCACCTGGACGGACTGTCCATTCCCGGTGCGGAACGAACGACGCTGGGTCTTGTCCAGCTTGAAGGCCTTTTGCCAGGGAGCCGAATAGGTAACGCCATTGACAATGACACCCTCGGTGCGATCATTGAGCAGTTCTGGCTTTAGGATATCCTTGATCTGATCATTTGTCTTGAGGGCAATGCCACGATTGATGCCATCGGCTGTGCGCTTGTTGTACGGCGGATGAAAGTCCAGTTTGTCAATGTTCGAGTCGAATTGACGTTGTGCCACATCGCGAAAGGCGCCCTTGAACTCCAGATTCTCGTTAATGTAAATGTTGTTGGCCAATCGCAGATTGTTGTCGCGTGTCAGCGACTTTTGGAAGCTGCCAATTCGCTGAGCAACTTGATCAGCATCACCAATACCCAATCTCATGCCCTCCTTGATCTCAGTGGCTGTCGTTCCCTTGGCACCGTAGAAGGCCAATGCCATGGAGCTCTGTATGGCCGCCGGTGAGATCACAATATTCTCATTGAGACGACCTGCACCCACCGCATTGTAGAGATCCGCTGCCAGCAGATTGCGATCCCGAGCTGCATCCGAACCGGCTGAGCTTGTTGCGTGACAACAGCCGACGATTATCGTCAAGGAAACTGCAAAAACAATTTCACCAATTCTTCATTCACATACACTGATAAAAAAAATTGGTTCTAAAATCAAGATTTTGGTCTCAGAACTAAGAATTTTAGTCTTAAAAATGCGTCAAGAACGTGAAATTCTTGGTTTTAGGAACATTTCAAATAGACCAAGTTTTTATTTTTAGAATAAATGTTCATAAAATTTAATACAAAGAAAAATAATTAAAAATTATTTTTTTAATTTTTATTTTTTTTTATTTTAATTTTTATACATTTGATTTTATCTTAGTAATTTAAAAAATGTTGTTTTAATTTGTTACGGAGTGGGGTTTGAACCGGCGCCTACTGCTTCACAACTGTAGCGGTTTCTCTAACCAGAGCGCCACGGAGCAAACATTTGATCCATATAAAATAGTACATATTTAAACTTTTCGAACAATTTAAGATAATTATGCTTATTTTAAAAACTTTGATTTTTTAGATTAATATTCTTAATATTAGTAATATGGTCTTAAAATGTGTTTATTTTAAGAACAACAGTTTAAGATGAATTTTTTGATTTTAGAAGCTGGTCTTTTTTTTCAGTGTAATAACTACGAAATATGCGCATTTATTACAAATAACTTGGCATAAACATCCAATTTAATTATGTGTTGGATTCTTTTATGACAGCACAATACATTGAACCTTGAGGAAGACAGATTGACAGACTGACAGAAAGACTGACTGAGTTTTTATTGAGATTTTACCGAAATCGAGCAATAAATATTGTCACTCTCTTTTATAACTTGATCACAAACTCATAAAGATCGCAGATTGAGACTTACGTAAGAGACATTGCAGTCTGTGGAACGTCATGATCATCTAAATTGATATATATGTTATGTATATATATGTAGTCTATATAGACTCGGTTTTTTCTTTATTGATAATTTGCGCTTTACACTATTTTTTGACTGGCGTCGTTGAGCGTCTAAATGTGAACTGAAACTGAAACTGAGCGAATGTGGAGGCTAGACTTGGACTGGGATTCAGTTTAGACTCTAGAGATTTCTAATTCCGATTCACTCAGAGCACAGCTGAGATTGTTCATATGTTCGTTTGTTCATTTGTTTACTAATCATTTATCACCTCTGGCATGTTGTTTACTGAGTCGCTGATAAGGCGATAACCTTTAGTTAGACCGACCACAAAGACTAAATGTCGACCACATGGCCAGCGAGCAGCTGAGTCTTTCCATTGCCGAGGATATAGAAGAAGGGATGATTGATCACCACGGAGAGAGTGCTGCGAAATAGATCGGTGAAGGCAGCCACTGAAATGTGCAGCTGATTAAAGAAAATTCTATGCGGTAAAGATGCGTGCCACCTACCAAAAGTGCGATCCACATTGCCGCCTGCCTCTTGCACCTCCAGCAACGCCGTATGTGGCACGGCCGTCAAATGTGGCATGGAGCTGGCCAAAAACGAACTAAACACATTGTGCAGCTGTGCCTCCGTTGTGAAGAGTTTGCCCAGACCCAGCTGCAAATAAATAGAATGAAGTTGCAACAACATTCAGTTACTGCCACTCACCTGTTGCAAGATGTGACGCAGTTCGGTGTGTGCCAACAAAGTAAACTTGGGCAGAGTTAAGGCCAACTTGCGTTCAGTCAACTGTTCCCTCAACTGTTGCAGCTCAAGGCTCTGCAGCTGATTCTCCAGCTGAGCGAGTCCTTCCACCTGGTTGGGATAGATGATGAGCAGACTGAGCTCGGCTGTGGCATAGGGCAGCTCAATGAGGCAGGCATCCAGTGCAGGCAACTCGGCATAACGGAAGCTGTGTTGCAAAAACATCGCATCCACAAGTTTGTGATTTTGTCGATCGCTGAAGAAGTTGATGCGCTGCGTCTGCTGTGGATCGAAGCCCTGGGCCCAGGGAGCGCGGAATGTCAAAGCCGAGGCATGCAGGAAGGGCGTGTCGGAGCCAGTTGTGGCATGCAACAGCGAGCTAGTAACCAGTTCGCCCACACTGAAGTTGCTGCGTGTGAGAAACTCATAGTTGATGGTTTGTGCCACGCTTGCCACATTGCCAAAGTCCAGGCGATGCACGCCGATGCCCAATGCCGTTGCACGTGCCACAAACTCATCGCGATAGTTGAACGTGTAACGTTGTGCCGCATAGAAATCGCTGAGCAGCCGCAGCTTGCAACCAATTGCCGCAGATTGTTTCAGTTGCGTCAACAGTTGCTGAAAGTGTTGCAAAGTTTGCTCCGGTGTGCCCAAGTGTTGCAACTCCAATGCCACCCGCAATTGTTGTGCCACAGCCGCATCGGAGGCGACTCCGGCGTACAGCAGTGCCAGTGCCGACTGCAGCAGCAACGGCGAGACTGCCACATTTTGACTTGGCTGCGATAATCCCAATCTTGTGGCCAGACGCAGAGCAAAGCGTTCGTTGGAGACACTCACAGCATCCAGATTGCCGTTTGTCGAGCAACTGAAGCCGAGAAGTGACAACAACAAGGTGGCAACTTGAAGTCGTCTCCAGTTGTCGGTGGTCATGCTTTAAGTTGGGTAATTCCAAGCTTTCAATTACTACTGTATACTGTATACTCTATAAGTGTTGTTGCTTCTGTTGCTCGCACACAACTAAATTGCGACTCACATTCCACACACACACCACAATCACAACACTCACAGCACTCACAACACTCTCAGCAATTGGCATTGAGCCGGCCAAGTCCAAACAAAAAGCTCTCGACATTATTATTTTTAATTGAAATTTGTAGCTGATATGAGCGGAGAGTCACAGAGTTGATAGGCAGTTGAATGAAACGGTTTAATCAAAGTCTAGTTAGTGACCTAATTGGCGAGTCTTACTTTTAGAATCTGTATAATTTGAGATGCAATAAAACCTGTTGGAGTATCTTTCAATTACACCATACCATTATGAACAAGTGACTAGAAATCAAAAAACAAAACAAGTAATATGAGACATTGTAGAATTCTTCCCCTATGGGTGGAAATACTGTTTAAAAACTTGTTGAATTAAATTTTTTTGAACATTGTATATATAAATATAATCATATATTTCTAAATCATTCACTTTTAACAATCATTTCTACAAGTTAGCAAATTTTCCCAATTCAGAGTTTATTTTGAAGTCTATAATTTATTTTTTTTTTGCATGTTCTCATGCGCCTAGCTTAAGGTTTGATCCTATTATTGATCCTATTATTAATATCTATAATTATGTAGTTATGTTACTATTTTTGTATTGAATAAATTCAACACTTAATCTAATAAAAAATACTGTTTAATATACTCCAATTATTTATTATTTATAAGTCGCATTGGAATGTTTGTTTTTAATGTGATTATTTACTGAGAAACTGGTTTTTTCTTATCAGTGGAAATTCTAAATAAATAAATAAGTTGATTCAAGATCGTTTTCTTCGTATCGACCTAGAACTATGTTCTCTCTCTCTCTCAATCGTAGCTATCAATAACAATTCTTAATAGTCTGTCATGACGCAATACAATATTAAACATTAGTTTAACTCTTGGCTTTTCAGTGGGCTTTTCAGATTACTCATTTCCAAATGCTACTACTCTCGTCGAAGCTGGACTTCCCGAGTTGAACCTGAATATGTTTACGTTTCGACTGTTGAATCAATGAGGAAGGTATTTTTTTTTTTGCCAATGTGATTGAGAAATTTGCATTTATAGCTTCCAGCACCCATTAGAGGGGGCAAACAACAATGCCAAACGGGTTTACCAGCTTGAAATCGATTGGGTTGCGTTGTAAAAACCGTTCAACTGAGACAAACAAACAGCGTCGACTCACAGCTGCATTTGGAAAAGGTACGGAACTCGAACAATCACCAGGCCAAAGGTTATCAGGAAAGAATATATACACAGTTTAAATCAGTATTTTTTTTTTTCTGAGAAATTTAAGATGTATTTTAATGAAGTATTTGCGATTACGACTATGTAGTATAGAGTATTAAAATGCGTACAACTTAAGAGCTAGGGAAGCGGCCATTATTGGGTCCCAGCCAGCTGGGTCGGTACCACCACATGTCCGATGAAGAGTACCGACTCGGGTGTACGTATGGCAAAGATGAAAGGATGATCGGCAGTGAATTCGCGTGACTTCAACGGCAGCGACAGAGGCACAAACTTGGCATCTAAAAATAGAATCAGTTAATTGTTGCAAGGTAAATCCCTTTTTGAGGGCCCTTTTTTGAGGGCCCTTTTTTGTGGGTTACTTACAAGACGCGGCGGCTGCTTCGGAGCCAGCCTCATTGACATCGATGAAGGCCTTCTGCAAGATCTTGGAGACAGTCACCGGACGCAGGAGCATTGAATCTACCTCTGACTCTTGGGTGAACATGCGACGCACCCCAATCTGCTGCAGTGGACCAACCATATCCTGCTCGAACTCAATGCGGAACTTGGGCAGACGAACGGTGACTGTGTCACGGCGCAGACGGGACGCAATTATGTTTAGATCGTTCATGGGATTGGCCAACTGACTCTCCAATCTCGCCAGACCATCCACCTGGTTGGGCAGTATCAACAGCATGGTTGCGGTGGTACCAGCATAAGGTAGCTCCACTGCCGTCGCATCCAGTTCCGGCAGCTCGGCATAGGCGAATATATCATCGTTGTACATCATGTTGACTGTTACGGCGGAATTACGGTTCACCTGGAACTTCTCCGGCGTGGTGTCCATGGCTGAGAATTCGGTGGCCCAGCGGGCCTTGAAGTAGATCGCATTGACCAGGATGGCTTGAGTCTGTACATTGATATCAGCGGGACTAACCAGTTCCCGAATGATTCTATTCGTGGCATCCGATGACCAGGCATTGATTCTGGCCGCCGTATTGGCCGATCTCTTCATATTGACGGCCTCAATGTCCGAGCCATAGTATTCCTTGGCAAAGCGCCTATAGTCGGGATTAAGATCCTCCAATTCACGATTGTAGAACAACTTGTTGGCCACAATCAAGAGTGCATTATCCATTTGTCGATTCAGTGCATTAACTTGCTTAAAGTCTTGTGCCACAGCGAGTTTGTTCTGGACAAATTGTCCCGCTCTCATCAGTTCATCGGCAGTTTGTCCACTGGAGACGCCATAAAGCAGGCCCAACATTCCATGCAGGGAAGAAGGCGAGTAGACCACATTCTTGCGCGGGTTACTACGAATGATGGGCTGGAAGAGTACCGAGCTAAAGCGATCCCGGTAGTTCAGTTGTGCCGGAGGACGTGCGGGTCCCGCCGTGCTGACACTTGGCTTCATTCTACGGTTATCCGGGTTCTGTCCGGTGATTACAATGGGAGCAGGGCCTTGAGCGGAAGCTTGAGGGGGGTTTTGAGCGGGCTCTGGAGCGTATGCGGGAGCTGGAGCAGATGCGGGGGCGTATGAGGGAGCTGGAGCGGCTGCGGGGGCGTATGAGGGAGCTGCTGGACGTGATGGACGTGCTGGACTACGTGCTCCATTCCAGGACTGTTGCGCATTTAGTTCCGGTTCCTGCTGTGGACGCTGTAGGTCCATTTGGGCAGGTACTGCAGCGGAGACTGGAGAGCCCACTCCGGATCTAGACTGTAGACTGGTTGGTTCACTTGGCGCCCAAGCGTGATTGCCATAGACAACATCGTTAACCCTTGTATAATAGTTAGTAGAGTCGACGAAACTCAGAAGACAAAGACTGCTACCCAAGAGAAGCAGCAAAGCTGAAGAAGCTGTGAAACAGACTTGGTTAGAACTCTGGAAGCAGTCGACAGTATTTTGTGTTGTTGCTTACAATATTTGCACGACATGGCTGCCAATTACTTGCTGAGAACCGAGAACTGTGAACTGAGTACTGAGTATACGGAATACCCTGGGAACTTGTTTATTTTGTTCTTTGTTTTTATGTGCTGTTCTGTCCGTTTGAAAGTCAGCTCAGCTCGATCACAGCTTTAATACAAAACTGAACTTTGCAAAAAGTGTCGAGCACAGCCAAAGGCGAAATTTTCTGCTGAGAGCGTGAAGCTCTCAAGCTGTGGATGAGCTGGTCGAGATAACCGGTCTACGGTCTACGAGAACACTGTGTACAGTGGGTGCGTTCTCGCATGTTGTAAGGAAAAAACCAGTTGCCAACTTTGAGAACGAGTACGAGAACGAGAACTGAGCACTTTTTTTGGCTCTCAATTTTTGCCGGCAGCAGCATTGAGGCATCAAGTGTGTTCCAGCTTGGAGCTTGGAAAAACCCCGGCATTGTTGTTTCTAATTATATAAAGAAAATTATGCACAATTGCTTCTGTTTTACAGTCACTCAGTCATATAGCATTGTCACTTGATTTTCCAAAGCTTTCGATTAGGGGCGTTGTCTTCGTAGACTTTGAAAATCGCGTGGGTCTGCATTACACACACGTGCAATCTCAATTGCGATTACATGAACTCGTGAGTCAGTCGGAGAATGCTAAAGACGATCTACGTGTTATCACATTAGAAAAACCAGCTGAATGCTTGTTTGTTTCTCATTTATTTGCATACCCGTTACATAAGAAATAAGTGGAAGGGTATATTGTGTTCGTTGGAATCTCCGACCCTATATAGTATATAGTATATTCGTGATCAGCATCAAGAGCCAAGTCAATATAGCCCAGTCCGTTTGTCCTTCCGTGTGAGCGATTAGATCTCAAAGACTATAAGAGATAGAGACACCAAATTTCGCAAAAAAGTCATCATAACCACAGTATTTAAGACAAAACAGTTTTTATGGTTATTAACGTTATCTATTATTTTTATCTATAACATCACTAAGCCGCAGCAAGATCGGAGAAGTAGAACGGGAGTAATAGCTAACCAAAGTTATTATTTCAATACAATCTCCTAGAAGTATGCAGTAGTTTTTATTCGATAGTAATTTTTTTAAGATACTTTTATATATTAAAATAAGTAACGGGTATCCTATGGTCGGTATCTCAACTATAGCCTTTCCCACTTGTTGTTATTTCCAGAATAAAAGTCAGAGATAAAGATTGACACCGGGAGAAACTCATAACTTTTCGATTTCCTGCAATTAATGACTGTCTGAATAACCCATGATGTGGAATGGTTCTCCTAACTACCTGCTGACATTTTTATGCTGTTTAACCTTTTGTGAAATATTACTTGAACCGTTTTCCACATTTCCTATTTCGTAACACTCACTATAAATTGTAGCGGCGAGAATTAATTAAATATTCCAAAATCTAAATGCGAGATAAAACTCACTTTGGGACCTCACACGACCCGCAGTCAACTTTATTCTTAATTATGTAAAATCGAGCCACAACATGCAGTTCATATCATATCACAAATACAAACACACACACACACAGAGAGTGTTGACCTAATTGCACGACCAAATGTGTAAACATAATTTACTCCAATTAGAGCCGCTGACGCTGCCACGCCCACTTTTCAAGCACATGCCGCTGCCGCCTTCTGAAATTGGGGCAATTGTTACGAGTTTGAGTTGGAGTTCCAGTTTGCAGTTTGAGATATGAACGAGCATAAAATGCAATCAATTAATTTCGTAGAGCTCTCTCTCTCTCACTCCACCTGAGTTAATTATCGAGTACACAGCGTCAGTTATTTTTTTTTTTTATGTACCGCCAGCTGACGGCAAAAGAATTTCGATAACACTTACAATTCGAATTCGATAAGAAAAACTATACCTGATGGTGAAAGAGTGTTGCAAAAAAAAAAACAAAATATATATATATATAAATTAAGAGGCTGATGCTGCCACAGTGTGGCATGAAGATGAGCGACATTTGTAATTGTTTGTTTTTGCCATTGCTGTCGCATTTTGACAGTTGCCTTCAGACAGAAGTGCAATGTCAAGTAGCTGAAGACAGTATTATATACACTGCGAGAAATACAAAGTAAACATGGGAAAACATTTTGTTATTGAGAAATTTAGACTTTGTTATTATTCAACTTGGGTTTTACCGTTACTAATTTCAATTTCGAGAAGAGCAATTTTACATGTGAATAAAAACCCAATTATTTTTAAATCAATTGCATTATTTTATTTACTTTGTAGCGTCTACAAGGTATGTGATGTTGATTTTATTGACTAAAGTTAGTTTGGGTGTTAGATTGTAAAAGAAGTAAATATATATTTGATTTTCAAAATAATAAATTAAATATTTTGGAAAACTTTAAAATGCACATCTTAATTTTACTCATTAACGAAGGAAATAAATTTAAATATAACTGGGTTTTTATTCTCAAGTATTTAGATTTAAAATTAGAATATTTTGGAATAGCCTTATATATGCACTTCTCGAAATGACGTTGTGTAAACATTTCAATTAGGATCAGTAAAACCCCAGTTTAATAATGAAAATATTTAATTTTCTCAATAACCAAAAAGTTTTTCCAACTTTCATTAAATAAATAAATTTTTAGAGACATTTAAGGATATTTTAAGGTTCTTATATTTTACAGCTTTCAAATTTAAGCTGTCCAAAAAAGGGTGAAACTACTTACTCTGTTTTATATTGATATTTTTCAATTTATCATTTTAATAATAGTTTACAATAAATATTTGCTGTAATGATATAAAAGCGAGAGAGAGAGAGAGAGGGATATTATAAAATGAGAAGATCAATTGTTTCCATTTTAATGGCCAGGTTCAGGGGCAATTTCAGGGTCAAGTTCAACTAATTGAGTGTCACCTGCGGGTTCAAGGCACACGCAATTTACATGGGAATCTTATAAGATGCAATTGCAGCATGTTGCCACAATTTGTATGCAACAACTTGTTGTTGTTGTTGTTGTTGCAACCGCACAGCAATTTGTTGGCAACACACTCAAAGCCGCAGTCGCAGTTTTTGTTGTTGTTGCCGTTGCAGTCGCAGTCACATTTAATTAATTTGCGTGTTAAGTCAGTCGAGCATTAAACTGACACTTGGACAGACTGACAGACTGACAGACTGAGAGACTGAAAGACTGACAAAGCGGCAAACTGGCCAACTGGCAATAAAAGGCGCGAAAAGCTGTGCACAGGCAACTTTGTCATTTGTCGCTGATCTCTGTGTCTCTTTCTCTCCCTCTATCTGCATCTGTGTCGCCATCTCTCTCTACCTCTCTTCCTCCCCTTCTTCAACTGCTTCTCCCCAGAGTCATTCAGAGTCAGTGTCGGCGACGTTGTTGGCGTTTCTTACAGCAAAATCGCATTAAATTACACGTTTGCCGCACGATTTAATTTTGCATATGAATACAAATACGATTACAAATCAGAGTATGGCTTATGAAATATTTATATACATACATGTACATATGTGCATATAATTACGGCAATAAATCAGAAAAACTTATTTGCAATCACAATATTTACACTTGTCCCTCAAATGTGCAGTTTGCCAATTTGTTTAGCCAAGTTTGCAGGCGAAGGCGGACAAGTTGCGACAATTGTGGAGCGTGATCACCACAGCAACAATGACAACAACTAGAGGAACAACAACAAAAGGAACAACAACAACTGGAGCAACAACAAAAGGAACAAAAATAACAACATAAACTAAGGAGCTCCAAGATCCCGAACTTACTATAGAAAGAGCTATGACTGGTAAAAATTACAAAAATTTAGTTTACTAGATTGCAGAATACCCAGAGCAGCATTTTTGACTAACTGTTCCAATGACAGCTATGGTATATGATATAGTGAACCGATTTGTAGCAAATAATAAATGTATAAGACTTTATTAAGTGCATATTCTATAAGTTTGGTTAAGATATCTTAAAAAACAAACATTTTTCATACCAAAATGTGATTTTCTACTAAGCTTTTTTACGGCAGCTTTATGATATAGTGTTTTGATTTGAACAAAATTTGGTCAGGATGTAAAATACCAGGCAAGATGTATATTGTGACAAATTGGATGAGATATCTCAAATATCTTAAAAATAAAAAAAAAATTTCATACTAAATCTTTATTTTCGACCCATCTTTCCTATAGCAGTTATATAATATAATGGACCGATCCAAAAAAACAAAAACAACTTGACCTATCTACAATATAGAGGAACCCACATACCAAGTTTAATGTCTCTTTCTCTTATAGTCTCTGAGATCTGGTTGTTTATACAGACCGGGACAGACGGAAATGGCTATATCGACTCGCTGATCAGAAATATATATATATCTAAGATTTGCCTGTTACGCACATTTCATTTCAAACAAACTTAATAGACTCCTTCTTTTTTATTAAAGTACGGGGTCTAAAAAGCATAAATCCATATAGATGTATTTATAAATAAGGGAAGTTATGTGAGTACATTGTTGCTGCTTTCCCATCTTAACGAGCTTGTTGAAAGATGGCTCCGCGTTGCATGCCTCATGCTGCATGCTGCGAGCTCATCTGTCAACTCTGGCTTCAGTCTTCATAACTGCCTGCTGGTTGTTGTAGTTGCTGTAGTTGCTGTACCTAATGCTGGACTGGCCCTCTTCTACAGCTGCCCTCTCTTTCTCTTCCTCTGTCTCTCTTTCTCTCTCTGCCTGGTTGGAGCGCATCCGGAGATGCATCAATTAAAGCGACATAAAAGTTCTAGCGAAACTATAATTTTCATGCAACTTAATCACAGCGGCATTTTGTGAAAGCCCATAAATCCGGCCCAGGCTCCGTCTGCATCTCCGGGTACGACTCATAGTCATAGTCATAGTCATAGTCATAGTCATAGTCATAGTTGTTGTTGTATTTGTTGTAGTTGTTGTATTTGTGCGTTTAGCTGCAGTTATAGAAATTGTCAGTCCCAAAAGTGGACAGCAACCATGAAGCGAGAGAATGAGTTAGAGGAAGGGAGAGAGAGGCAGAGGGAGAGAGAGAGAGAAAGAGGGAAGAGTCAGAGAGAGAAGGCGGTAATCGGCGTTTAAATTTGTTCTTCGTGATGCAATCATTTTGATGAGCATCCGATGCAGCAGTCAGTCCTTCTGACTAGCTCTCTCTCTCTCTCTCTCTTTCTCTCTGTGTCTCTATCTCCCTCTCTCTCTCTCTCTGCTATGCTGCATCCTAGTCTCTACACTCGTCTCTTCAGTCTTTAGTCTCAGTCTCAGTTTCTGCTTTGTGTGCAATGTTTCGTACGTTAGGCGCCATAATGGGTTAAGCTTAACACACACTTGCACACACACACACTTACACACACACTTACACACACACACACTCTCAGATACACCCACTCAGTGAGGTCAGCTTCGCTTTTGGCATTGTTCTGTGCGCTTTTTGGGTTGGTCTCTTGGCCAACAAAGTGGTATTAATGCCCTTACAAAAGGCATATTAAATATGCCATTAAATTTCAAATGCTTGAAGTAATACTAAACATTTCCAGCAACATAAAACAAATAAAATAAAACAATTTTCATATGAATGAAAAATTCTATATATTAAGAAATTATTTGCTTTTTTTTTAGGAAATTAAAACATTTACGTGCCCATAATATTAATTTAATTATTTTTACTATCATTAGTGTATTCTAATTTAAATACCTCAGGTTTTCTTTATTGATTTCGATTAAGAGCGCATTCCGAGTGTTTTTAAGTATATCAGATATTCGGTTATTGTTGTTGTTTCTTTTTATTTGTTGGTCTTTTTGGAGCTGCCGCTGCGTGTTTTTTTTTTTTATTGATCTAAATTTGAGGTTGTAATTTGGTAACGTTAGCGTTTCCTTATCGCCAGCATTCCATGGCCATTTGGCCGGCCTAAGCCTAATGATTGTGGCCCAGCCTCTTTTGCATTTGGAGGTACAGTGAAGCCTGCAGCATAGACAATTGCTGTTATTTTAGTTGTCTTTCGGTTGTGGCAAATGGTTAGACTTGAATTTAAATAAACAAGCTGGCAGCCAAGTTTGTTAAACCCGCCGCCTAATGAGCACAAAGATTTGCTGCAATCATGTGGAATGGCCGTTAGAATTCCAATCAGTTAACGCCTAATTGAGGCGGTGGCTACGCTGAGCCAAGACCACGCCCACAGGCTGAAGTACACGCAACACGACTGAAGTACATACGAGTACGAGTACACTGATAAAAAAAATGTTCTAATATTAAGATTTTGGTCTCTAAAGTAAGAATTTTTGTCTATAAAATGCGTTGAGAACAACAGATTAAGTTCTTATTTTAAGAAAATATGTTTTTTATTTAAAAAAAGACCAAGTTCTTATTTTAAATGTAATTAAAATTAAAATAAAAAAATTAAAGAATTAAAAATTATTTTAAAATTTATAATATTTTTTTTTTAATTTTTATTTATATACATTTTATTCTGTCTTGGTGGTATTTTATAAATTTAATTTTAAATTGTTTCGAGTGGGATTCAAACCAGAGCGCCTCAGATCCACTACTTATTCCATATGAAATAGTACAATTTAAGATTTGAATTTTTGTATTAAGAACTTTGATGTTCTAGATTAATATTCTTAGTATAAGTAAAAGGCTCTTAAAATGTTCTTAATTTTAAAACGATATATTTAAGATGAATATTCTTAATTTTAGAAGTTGGTTTGTTTTTTTCAGTGTACGAGTATCTATGGATACTAGGAACTCTAGTCATGATTAGCCGGAAGAAATACTCTTAACGCTATTAACATTTTGTTTTTATTTCCATGTATTTTCCTTATATATATATTTTATGTTGCCAATGTCGTGTTGGGCCGCCAACGATTTCATGTCAATATATCAAAATGCGGAACCCCTTCATTAGAGTCGCAGCAAGTCTGACGTGCAAACATGGCCCAAGAACCCAACAAAAACACACAGTCACAATATGAATACAAGTACGAATACGAGTATGAGTACGAGTACGAGTATAATAATGATGAATTGCGGTATTATCGCAGGCATAAAAACACAGTGAAAAAAGGAGAACAACTCCCAACTCGAAACTGGAGCAGCCGCACGAACATTGGGAAAGTGCAGGCCGAGAAGGCCGAGAAGGGGCCATGGAGACAGCCCAAGACAAATATTAAATTGGCAGACATAGACACGAAGGTTCAGAGTACTGAAGTACTCAAAATGCATCGACATCGACATGGCTTAGAACTTTATGCCTGGTCTGCTTCTTCTTCTGGCTTTCTTGTGGCAAGCGATGATGATTTATTTTGAATTGCAAAACGAAGAATGAGCCAATTTTCCGACAACTTAATTGAATTAGGCCTGGGAAGTGCACAGACAACGTGTCGTATACGCAACGCAGTCAACAAGTATACGCAAATGCGGCCACAACTTGAGCTCATTCTCATTTGCAACAGTTGCATGCTACACACCCCAAATAGAAACTGTAGCTGTTGCTGTTGTTGTTGCACTTTAACATTTTGCCACAGATCTGCAGAGATTTGCGCAATTAAAGCTGGAGCTGAAGCTGAAGTTGGCCGTAACGCCCAAGAGCAAGGCAAAGGCAATGGAAAAGGCAATGGAAAAAGGCGGCTTGCCAATGTGCATCCAAGCGGATTGCAATTGCATTTGACATTTAGACAAACAGCAAAGGCAGCTGGCAACTCTCGACTGGCAACTGCCACAGAGCAAAAGCAATTTAAAAGCTACAGGGATTTGGCCATAACTGTATTAAGGCTGAAACTGAGGCTCAAACTGAGGCTGAAACTGAGCTCGCGGTTGAGTTTCCAGCCGCACCTTTGGCGGCCCGTCAAACTGGCCAATCAACCTACAACTTACCACTAACAACGAGCAACGAGCAACCAGCAACAACAATTGCAACAGTTTTGACAATTTAGCAACAACTTCTGACTATTTGTATAATTGGCATTTCTAATTTTTCAAATCTTCAAAATGCGCCGACGTCACCGAATCGCATTGGGAATCGCCGGCTACCAATTTAAGCGCAACTCCGCTGACTTATTATAGACCAGAATTGCAGTTGCCAGTTCCAAGTTGCGAGTTGGATCTGGAGTTGAAGTTGAAGTTGGAAAATTCACGACCAGCAGCAAACGGCGAGTTCTTGTTTTTTGTGGCCAGTTGAGCGTGAGTAATCAGAAAGCTAAACGCGTTGCATAAATATCAAAATGTGTACAATAATGAAACTGGTTTGGGCGGCTCACTCAGAATAACTTACACAGCCTGGCTACTCATACACTCTAAAAAAAAACTGACTCGTATTTAGCCCTGAGATTCTGAAAATCGGCTTTGAATTGAGCTCAAGGTCGATTTTTTTACTTTTCTAAAATGTAATACTATTTTTCTAAAAAAGTATAATCTCTATAGTTCAGAAATTTTTTTCTAAAATGTGAGGTTAATATTTCTCTCAGGTTCAGAGTTTATTTTTCCATGTTTCACTACAATTCTTTCTGAAAATTCATTATGTGACCATTATTTTTAAAATAATAGAATTGGATATAGAATTGTAGTAAAACATAGAAAAAAAACTAAAATTTAGAAATATATTGCCCACATTAAAAAAAATATTTCTGGACTTTAGAAAATATTTTATTTTAGAAAAATTGTATTAAATTTTAGAAAAGATAACGTGTCGTGTACGCAAGGCAGTAATTTCATTTTTTAAAGTTTTTGAAAATTTGAAAATAATTTCTTAAGGTCCACCTCTTATGTAATAAATGTAATAAAATCTAATTTTCGTCATATATTGTATAATCTTTTAAAATAAATAAGCGAAATTGTAAGCGCTTTTCTTTGATATTATATTTGTTAAAAATCACTTTTAGGACAGATATTTTTCATACAATTATGGCGATTTCAAAGCAAGGCCAATATTTTTTTCTGAGTGTTGAAGCACACACACAAAGTGAGAAACACAGATACATAAATGTAGTGTGCTCTAGTGAAACCAGTGTTGCCATAATGCTTGTCATAAATTCTCCAAATTACCCAACACGTCGCGCAATGTCGCAGCTTAGTTGGCCTAGGACAGCCATTTGGTATCGCGTATATCGTATATTGTATCTTGTATCTGTAGCTGCGGCTGTATCTGTATCTGTATCTGTATCTGTATCTGTATCTGTAGCTGTATCTAGTGAGAAGTATCTAGTATATTTGCAATGTTGCCTGATTGCGAATTGTGTGACAGCGAGTGCGCTAAATTGAGTTTATGTACTCAAACTCATACTCACAGTTCTCTTCAATCTGACCACTTGCTTAAAGGATTAATTGTTCGGACTTTGGCGCCTGATTGACTGCGCAGGCGCACAATCAACTGCGCAGCTTTGTGTCAATCAAATTACAACTATAACTACAAACTGAAGCTAAAACTATCAAAATGAAATGTCTGCAATTTAAACTGATTCCCTCTGATTTGATTTGATTTGATTCAATGCGATTCGTCATGATTCGAATGTAATCAGCGACAATGTGTTGTTGTGAAAGCTCCGCACTTGAGTGCAACAGAGAGAGAGAGGGGAAAAGAAGGATGGAGAAGGAGGAGAAGAGGGAGCAGGGGATAAAAGAACGCACTTTGTTGCTTGAGGTCGCCGACAGCGTTCAATTAATGCCAATTGGAAAAGTTGTTCTCTTGTCAGACCATTGAACTGCCAGGCAATTCAACTGAACCGAAAGAGAGTAAGAGAAAGAGAGAGAGTGAAAGAGAAATAAAGACAGTGAGTGAGAGAGAGAGAGGAGAAAATCAACTGCGCAATCGTCGTGGGGTTTTATATCGTAAGCAGAGATTTTAAATGACCATAAAACTCCGTAATTTAAGCAGCAGTTCTATACAAAGAAAGTACGATTTTAAATAAAGAAGTATCTAAAAGGCAAGATCTTAAAGATAGTTAAATGAAGTTTACATATAACAAACTTGGCTTAAACATTTCTTTAACAAATTGCTTAAGTTTATGGGCAACATTTGGTAACTTTGGTTGCGGCCACTTCACAAGACACTTGAGTCGACCTTTATTGTAGGCAGTAGCTCAAGTTCCTAGCCAACATTTTGTTGCCAAGGCCCACGCGCCTTCAAAAGCTGAAGACCTGGCTAGCGGAACGCTTTACTGTTATTGCTGTTGTTGTTGCTGTTGCTGTTGGACATTTGCATGTGGGCACACATTTAACCATTACCGAGTACTGAGTACTGAGTACCGATTGTATTCATACTTGTATCTATGTATCCATCCATATTCATGCGCATTACGCACATTTGCGTAACTGATTCAAGTGCGCGATATGCGAGGGTCTCAAGTACCCACTGCCGAGTACCGAGTACCGACTGCCGAACCGAGCACATCCGACCTGCCCTGAACAAACTGTTTCGTTTCTCCTCTCTTCAGTTTATTTTAAAACTCATTTTTATACCCGTTACTTATAAAAAAATAAAAGGTTATTTTTTGTTCGTTGGAGTGTATGTAATATGGAGAAGAAGTAATTTTCGACCTTATAAAGTATATATATTCTTAAGTAACATCAACAGCCTAGATCTAAGAGACTATAAGAGCTAGAGCAACTAAATTTGGCATACAGATTCCTATATACCCCACGCAGATCTAGTCAATTTTAAATTTAAGCCATGCCCGAAATGGCAAAAAACTACTACACTTATAGTTTTCAATATAATACGTTTTCTATGGTAATTAACATTATCTAATAATATTATTTTTAATCTCACTTAATCGCACCATGATCGGACGAGAAGAACGGCAGTAATAGCTAACCAAAGTTATTAAAAATGCAGGCAATACAAGCACCCAAAAGTATGCAGTAGTTTTTATTTAGTAGTAATTTCTATTAAGTACTTTATTATTTATTGAAATAAGTAACGGGTATTCTATAGTCGGGGTCTCAACTAATGCCGACAAGTTATTTTTTATTTTCATGTTTGTACGAGTATTTGGTTGTTATTATTGTTATTGTTATTGCTGTTGTTGTTGTTTTTGCTGTTGTTGGCAACATTACGCAGCAATTCGAGTTTTCAAGTGCTTACAAAACTTTGAAACTCTGAAATTTTGTTTCATTTTTCACTCGATGATGGCAGGCAACGCTCAACTCTTAACTCTGAAACTGGTAACCGGTTTGCACATTGTGCTATAGCATTTTTATCCAATTTAAAATTAACTGTGTTTTGATTAATACTCTATTATTGAGGCGCTGCATGTGTCTATAATCTATAAATTAGTTGCGTTCTTCTTGTCGGCGTTAAACTTCTAATGAATATGTTAAATGATGGCCAGAATCAGCAGAATGATCAATGCAGGCAGCAGCTGCAACAGAGCAGATCGCCTTTAGCTGAAATTCGAGTAATTTATGATCAGTTTTGCCAGCTAATTGGGCTAATTATGCTGCAGTCTTAGCCAGACCATAAATTGCACAGCAGCGAAGCTTGAAGACAACAATTCACACTTCCGCGATAGACAGAGAGAGAGAGAGGGACAGAGAGAGGGGGAGACAAAGAAAGAGGGAGAGACAGTGACTGTTTGAGTTTGTTTTCTTACAGTACCTTCAGTTTGGCCTTAACGGCAAACAACAAAGCCAAACAATGGCAGGCTGAAGTCAGAAGGCAGCAGGCGGCATCGATGGCCAAGACAGAGAGACTTGGCCAAGTCACAAGTCGAATCGAGTCGAGTCGAGAAGAGAAGAGAATCGATTGCATGGCACCCAAGACGCCAAGACGGGACATCAGTGTGGACTGGACTGCAGTGTGACTGCCAACATCGTGACTAATTACATGCGACATAAAAGCGATGCCAAATGCAAGCCGAGTAAAAGCCAAGCGATCTGGCAACCAGGTCGTATACGTAATTGTTGCCGCCACAAAACACTGAGCAAAAAGAAAAGGCAAACAGCAAACTGCAATTGCCAAACGACAACAACTAAACCAACAGTAACAACAGCAACAATGTCTGACTGTTGGCAACAGTAATTGGCAGGAAAGGCAGCCAAGTCCAAGTCGATCTCTTGGCCATATATATAACTATTCCACAGGCTTGACAATTCAATAAAACTGCGACAGTTGGACAGGAGTTACCTTTTGCCGCTGCTGCTACTGTTATTGTTGCTGTTGCAAGTTGCAAGTTGCTGTTGCAAGTTGCAACTCGAGCCTAATTATGCCGTTGTGTTTATGTTTATGTGATTGCCCATTGTCAAATTTCCCAGCCAACTTTTGCAAATGAATCTGTGCGCTTTATGGGCGAAAGTTGTCAAAGTTGCTGTTGCAATTGTTGTTGCTGTTGCAGTTGCAATTTCTGTTGCTGTTGTAGTTGCAATGCCAACAGTTGCAGTTGCCACATCTGCTAACTAATTGAATTCCACTTTGCCAACAATTTGCATGACCTGCTCCGCCCACTTCGCTCATTACGTTTGCACTTGGGCGTAACACACAACTACACACAACTACACACAACAACACACACCCAGATCTTTCTTTCTTCCTTGGATAGAATACACTGGATACACTGATAAAAAAAATGCTCTTCAATCATGATTTTGATATAGTTATAAAACCTTTTAAATATATATTGAAATACCGACCATTAGGGTTGTTTAAAAAGACTTAAAGTGTATAGAAATTAGTGTCAAATTAAATAATATCTATATGATACAGTTTAAAGAGACATTGAAAACCGGACCTTAATGTTACAAAACACATCTTGGTTTTGAGAACATTTTAAATATGTATTTTAAAAAATAAGTATATTAAGATTTTTAATTTTAAAATTTTCTTATTGTTGTTTTATTTTAAAAATATAAATATACACTTTTATCATATATGACATATTAATTCTAAATAGCAATTTAAGATATTTGTTCTTTTATTATAAACTACAATTTCTTAAATGAATATTGTTAGTCTTAGTATGTTCTTAAAATGGTCCTATTTTAAGAACAAAATATTTAAGTTGAATGTTCTTTATTTTAGGAGTTGGTTATTTTCTCTCAGTGTAGCACATCTGGAGATCTGCAGAGTTTGAAACAATTTATGTATTTTTAGCTGAACGCAAACTCTCTGTTACCATTACGTTTGTGGCTCTCAGCTTGGACGCCCACTAGCTGCAGTTGCAACGCCATCTGCTGCATGTGGCATGAGGCATGCTGCATGAGGCATGAGGCATGTTGCCTGGCCACACGAAAATAGCGCAAAGTAGTGCATCAATAAACAATAACAATGCTGCCGACGGTGCAAACGAAACAGGAAAACAGTTCCAGATCCAGATCCCGAGATCTACACAGAGAGTCCAACCCATTCTTCGTACCATTCCCCGACTCATTCCCATTTCTTGCCACATGTGCGGATGTTGCAATTGCAGCCGCTGGCAGGTCTCGACTCTCGACTCTCGACTCTCGGGAGCTCTGCCCGTTGTTCCATGTAACATTCGACTGGCTGTCAATAAAAAAGAAAAGAGGCGAAAATAAAGCAAAGTGAGTCAAAACATGTGCAAGTTGCAGTGGCCCGAGGTAAAGTGAAAGAAATCGCCGCCAATAGCGGAAATATTAGTCTTCTGCTTCTGCTTGGCTGCCAACTACAACTGCAACTACACGTAACTGAAAAAGGAAGGCAATAAAATGTTTGCACCACCAGAAAAGACAATGTGTTTATTATTGCATTTGGGCCAGTGCAATGGAAAGTGCAGCAGCAACAGATTTGGCTCAAATGGTTTCACGCTATTCACGCATATTTAAGCCAATTTTAATTGCTGGCCAAAAATAATATTATGAGTGTGATTCAATGATTCATATTTAGCTTATATCTCATTCGTTTATGTACTTAGTCAAGAATTAATACACTGAAAATAAAAGAAAAACTTTTAGATTCCAGAACATTTATCTGAAATATTTGGTTCTTAAAATAAGAGAATTTTAATACCAAATTACTAATTTTAAGAATGTTTATATAAAATATTGCAGTTCTTAACTAAGAAACAAAAATTGTTTATATGTCAGAAAAGTTTTAATATGTTAAATTTTATTTGAATAATATTATTATAGTCGCCGCATCAGTTCAAAGCAAGTGCGGGCTCGAAACCCATATCTTCTATGGAAAAACATGGTGAAGAAATATTTATAAAATGACCAAGCCAGAAAAATATCTAAATATTAAAAAAAAAAAACAAAAAAAAAGAAATTATCTTAAAAATCTATCTTATTTGTTGATTAAAATGTGAAGTACATTTATTCTTGTAATAAGTTGGTCTTATTTAAAGTGTTCTTGAAATCATGCTGCGATTTCCAATTTTTTTTCTTAATATGAGACGAAAATCTTGATTGAAAAACTTTTTTTATCAGTGTAGAACTTTCCATTTGCTTATGGTATTTTGCATTCCGCTTTATTTAGTTTATGGATCCGAATTCGAATCGATTTGAGTATTCACAATACTCAGCGGATGTTTGACATCAATATGTAGATGCCACAGGGCACCGAAAAATTCCTAAAGTCTGCTCTGTTGCATGCCACCCTCAACTGGACATCATCATCGTCAACAACTTGATGTCCTAATCTAATTGTCAGTCCCCATGTCAGAGTTACCATATAAAGTACTTGAAGCGGCTACGAAGTTAAAAGTCAGGATGTTATGACCATGTTGATGCCACAACATCAAATACCTTGACAAAGCAACAACAGCAAACCGATTGTGTTAAATCAAATGAAGCGTAATTTTTACTTAATTTATGAAGCAGGACTTGGTTGCAAGTAGAGGGGGAATTGTGGCAGCTTCAACGTTTTATAACCCCAATTCCAGGTCCAACTTCAATCCCAGTGGAGCGCTTAGGCTGTCAATTCAATGTGTGTGTGTGTGTGTGTGTATGGTGTGTGTGTGTATGGTGTGTGTGAATTGGGGTTGTTGCTTTGACTTTGACGTTGACGTTGATGTGTTGCAGGTTCCTGCTGCCTTGGGTACATCATATTTCTATTAATGACTTGCATATTTATGAGTTGTTCAACCAAAAACACCCACATAGAGCCAGAAAGAGAGAGGGAATGATGAAAAGACGGAGTTAGAGATAGAGAGAAAGGCAAACGAGCTGATTTTAATAACAAACAAACATAAATACAAATAGGCATTAAATGTGTAGCATTTGTTTAAGTTGCTGCTGTTGTTGTTGGCCGCCAGCAATGTTGGCCAAGACTATTTCTGTGGCCAAAAATTCTTTGACTTTAGCCTTTGCCTCGAGCAGCAGCAGCAGCAGCAGCAAAACAAACATTTAACTGGAATTCTAAGCGACTCGATCAAATAAATGTGTACTAAAAGGCGTAATAAAAGCAGCAAATTAAGAGGTGAAGGGGAATACATTCTGGGGAGGGGGCAGGGGCAACTAGAGACTGGGAACGCCTTAGCCTTTGATGTGGCTGGATTGGCAATGGATTTCGTTACATCAACATGTGGCTGTGTCTGTCTAACGATGCGTAGAAAGTCTTTAAATAAACAACAACGCCACAAAAGCTGCAAAGGAAGTTGCCAAACAAGCAAAGCAACAACAACAACATCAACTATGACTATGAGCATTTGCATATGGTTTCTTTTCTTCTTTTTTTTTCTTACTTTTTGGCACAAAAACAGTTCCAGCCTCGCGAGTGTAACGACCCACAAAACGGCGACTTGGACCTGAAATAGTACGCCATTAAGTGCCCTAAAAAAACTAGTACCGAGTGTTCAGCGACTTTTTATGGCTAGTTGCTTCTGTGTGTGGCCATCAACTGCTGTGAGTACCTCAAATTACACCGCATTTTCCCACAACAAGTTAAGACTGGGCGACGACACAACAACAATGGCATATCAAAGTCATGCAAGCAACTAATAGCAGCTCATAATGAAGTGTTAAGACATATCAGACAGCTGCTAATGAAAATGCCTAGTGTCATGTCAACCCAAAAGATACTAACTTGGCCAAGACGTACTACCACTCGTACTGCCAATAATGGGACGACGACAACACATTACATTTAAAAATTACACGCATCGTCGCAATATTCGCTTGTTTCTTGATAAAAATCACAATATTCTTGATAATAGTGGGAAATTGGAAACAGCATCGTCTGTCTAACGGAAGTACTTTAAACAATTTGTAGCTTTAAGGAATACCGGAAATAAGTTTAACGAATTTAATTAAAGTTTGCTATTTTCCCATGATCAGCTTGATCAGAATTTTGTTTGTATAGTTCATGATGTGATGAAAAAATAACATTTTCTAAGTGAGAAAAATTTGAATGCAATATCAATTTAGAGACCAAATTATGATCAAAATGATATTCCGCATGAAAATCGGTTAATTTTTCATAAAGTTCTGAGAGATTAAAGTTTTTAAAAAAATGTCAAGGGGTTAGTATGGAAAATTGAGTGATGATCGAAATTTTCTAAGTGAACAAAATTTAAATGCAGAATCAATTTAGGGGCTAAAACATGAACAAAATGATATTCCGCATAAAAATCGGTTGGGTTTTGAGAAAGTTATGACAGTTCAAAAATTTTGAAAAATGGTATGGTATGTAAATTATGAGTTATGAGCGGCTTATACTCGAAAATAGTAATAATATTTGAATTTTAGGTAATAGGCCCAACAATACTAAAATTTTAGAAATATACAGGCCTGAAATATCACCAACTGAAGACAAATATATTTAAAATTTATTTGGAGCAGATTAAAGATTTTCACTTTTGATAGGATTAACCAGAACAAGTCTGGTTATTTTTCTGAGTGTATATGCATTTCGAAAATATCTCATTAACCACCCCGCACAATATGTTGTGTAATTTTGGCCACCCACTTGACAACACTTTAAACTGCATGGCCACAGAATCAACAAATTACAAAACACCCAACGGCGACAACAGGAACAACAACAATACCGAACAACGAGACATTCAGTCAGTCAGTCAGTCATTCAGGCAGCTGATTCAACCCTCCGGGAAAGAAGGGCTAGCGAATAGAATTAGGAAATCTTGGCAAATCCAACAAATCATGTTAAAACCGACCCAAATGGAGTCAGCCCATTTTTGGGACTTTTGGCCCATTGGCGAGGTGAGTTTCAGCCGGCGGCTGAAATGTTTATACCGCTCTCTGGTTTTGGTTGTTTTCAAAACTGTGCGGTTGGTTTTTAGATGGAGGGGGGCTAAGAGACGTGTGTGGGACATTATCGAGGGTGGAATTGCATGGCAGTCGCTGTTTAACAATCAAAGAATTGCCAGACGGCAAGGGCATCAAGTTTATATAATTATTTTTATGCCATAAGCGAGGAGTGTGCCGCTCTGTTGTGTTGTGTTGTGTGTATCTGTGGCATCTCTTGGGGGTTGACAGCTTACCACCCCCTCAACCCCCAACCCCTTCTTTTCCCTTCCCCTACCTCTACTCTTACTCGACTCTTTTCAGCCATTTGAGTTGCTTAACTATATTCATAATGCAATAAATAAATTAAATAACACAAATGTCATTTACTTGGCGCTTAGCAACAATGTTGCTAGCAGCATGTTGCCAAGCATTCTATGCATGTTGCTGGCTGCATTTTTAATTAAAATTGAGACTGACTGTAATGTATCCACAGCAAAACGGATATTGTGTGTGGCTATTGAAGTGTTGTCGCTTGTCGCGTGGGTGTTGTTGCAACCCCTCCCCCTTCCCCTCTCTTTTAACCAGTTATGTTGTTGTTTGTTTGTTGTCGCTGTGCATATTTGTTGTTGTGCTAACTGCTTGGCTTGAAGGGTTCGGTTGGAATGTGTGTGTTTGGTTGGGTCTGTCTGCAGGGTTGATTTGGCAAACGACGCAATTTGTTGCTAGCAACAGCAACAATAACACGTGGAATGGTTGCAGTAGTATGAGCTATTTGCACATTAAATACCGTAACCCGTAATACGTCGTCCGTCGTCCGTAGTCCGGCGTAGTCAGAGCTTTGACGTCACACAAACAAATTTCACTTTCGTTTCGGGCCTGTCCTGTCCTATTCCCCATGGCCTCGTAAGTGTTGCCAAGTTGATTGTTTTTACGAGTGCATTGCATACTCTGCGGCGCCCAAGGGTGGACCCCTTACACTGAAAAAAAATACCTTCCTAATAATTTAAAATTTTTTTATTCTTGTATTAAGAACTTTGATTTTAAAGATGAATATTCTTAGTATTAAAAGAATGGTCTTAAAATTTAAATATTCAAGATGAATGTTCTTGATTTCAGAAGTTGGTCTTTTTTTCAGTGTACTCTCTAGTTACTCACTCAGTACAGTTGAGTCTCGGTTAAAGCAACACACAACTTGCAACTTTCAACTCGCACGCTAATTGCTGAAAAAGCTCAAAGTGAGCTTGTTGTCGTTGTCTGCATGCCTCGAAGCATAAGCAGCATATGAAATCATAAAAATTTACGATCGTAGCAACGTCTGGTTCGGTCTGAACTGGTCTGTTCTGGTCTGCTATGCAACCACCCCCCGAGGGTTGACCAGCAGCTACCACCCAAAGAGACCACCAACAAGGTGAGCTGAGGACTGAGGGCTGTGGAAAGAGAGGTGAGGAGTGAGGAAAGAGGGAAGAGTGGTTCGCTCAGCTGCTCGGCACGTGTTCAAATTACCGTGAAGACGCTTAGGGATGAATTCTACAAAACAGAGAATAACATTCAAATTGAGTGAGTGAATTAAAAATGAA
The DNA here is from genome assembly GCA_035045575.1 of Drosophila falleni. NCBI lineage: Eukaryota > Metazoa > Arthropoda > Insecta > Diptera > Drosophilidae > Drosophila > Drosophila falleni. The sequence continues at coordinate 12,984,985 of JAWNOV010000011.1, forward strand.
AAACTTGGCAATAAAGAGAGCAATGCAGACAGAGAGAGAGAGAAACGTTCGCTGAGAGAGAGCATATATCTCAAGCGCCCTCTCTTCTTTTCGCTCACTCTCTCTCTATCTTTCTCTTCCTCTCTCCATGAGATTGAAAATATTTGTAACAAAATATGAGCATACGTTCGAGCGTTCACTTCCTTCCTTCCTACGTTGTAAATGGCCTCTGTTTTTGGGGTTCATCAATGTATGAGTGTGAGTGAGTGGCCATAAAAGGTTGTGCTCCTTGTACGTGTGTGTGTGTGTCGGTGTGAGAGAGTGAGTATCAGTGTGTGTGTGTGAGTTCACGGGGATCGTGTCGTCAGACCTTTTGTGTGCGACTGAGAACAGTGGTAGTACTATGATTAAAAATTGATTGACTATTATTTTTAATAAATTAATTTAATCATAAGAAAGTTGTTATTTTATAAACACCAAATTTGACCCACTTTCAGCGCGAATTTCGCAAAAAGTCGTCTTATTGCACAATGATATTTGCTCAGCTATACTGTGCCAAAATTTCATCCTTCTTGGTCTTACCGCTTGGGCTGTACGCAGATCAGTCAGTCAGTCAGGACAAACTGTTTTATATATATAGAGAGATCAGTTTTTACAAATTAAAACCACTCGCATTTCCTTAAATTTCAATAGTTAATTTATTTGTTGTTCTCAGCTGTTTGAACCACTGTGCAAATCACATTCAAAGTTCGTTCAAGAGCTTAAAAGGTGAACACTCACATTCCCCCGCCCCTTTCTCTGTACTTCCCAAGTCTTTGGCTACATAATTTCAACAATATGCGTGTATTGAGCACAACACCTCCCCTGTCCACCCCCTGTTCTACAGTGCACACGAAAACGAAATCAGACATAAAAACATTAAATTACAAACCCTTATTTTACACACACACACTAAAAAAAGAAAAAATAAAAGCTGTCGAGCCAAGGCGAAAGAAAACCGAGACACAAAACTGAAACAGAAACTGAAACAGAGAATCGGACAAGGACCAAGGACGCAGCACAATGGGGCGACTTCAGTTTTGCCGAGTTGCCGTGTTCTGTTCTGTTCCGTTCAGTGTTCTGTGTTCCACAAGGGATGCAAAAGCGACTGCCAGATATTAACCCCTCTCTGTACGTGTATGCGTGTGTGTGTGTGTGTATAGGTGTGTGTGTGTGTGTGTGCTGCTTTGTGCGATGTGTTTTCGCCGTGCTTGTCAATTTTCCGTGCCAAAACAAACGCAACGAACATTTTCGCCGATTAGAAAGAAACAATTCGTGAGTGCAACGTGAGCGGTTCGCGCCGCTGCCAAACGAGGCGCTGTTGCAATTGGATTTTAACGCGTTTAATACAACAATTACCAAAAATTATTAATTTAAATAAATACCCAAGGTATTCAACAGAAAAGTATATAAAAATACCAAAGAAAACAAGTGAAAAAGTCCCCGGCAAGTTCAAGAAACCGGCGAGTTTTGACTTCGTTGTTATTGTTTCTTCTTCTTGCAAGAGTTCTTTGTGTCTGTGTTTGTATCTTTGTGTGTGTGTGAGTTAGAGTGTATTAGTGTGTCGCTGACTCAGCGCAAATGGAAGTGCGCATCTTTGTTTACCTTGACAGTCAAAGCCAGTGAAAGCGGCGCCAAAAACAAATCAAAGACAATGAGCGAATCCATTGATAATTTGCATGCTGATAACAACAGTCAAGGCAATGCCAATGGCAACAACAACAACAGCAATAGCAACATTGCTGCTGGCAACAATGATGCCGACTCCGATGTGGAGGTCATCGAGGGCATGGAGCTGCTCGAGGGCAACTATCAGGTGCTCCGTCAGTGGGTGCCACCAGCGCCCAACTATTGGGATGCTCCGCCCAAAGCGATCATCAAGTCCGCCGAAGTGAGGTAAATTTAAAAACATACACTGAGAAAAAAGACCAACTTCTAATCAGGAATCAAGAATCATCTTAAATATTTGGTTTTTAAAATAAGAATATTTTAATAGTATTTTTCCAAAACTATGAATATTAATCTTAGAAATCAAAGTTCTTTATACAAGAATAAATATCTTAAATTGTTAGGAAATTATAAAAATATGTACTATTTCATATGAAACATATTGAATATAGACCGCCTAATTAGTAAAGCAGTAGGCGGCGGTTTGAGCCCCAGTCGGTACCAAATTAAAATAACATTTTTAAAATTACTAAGACAGAATAAAATGTATATATAGTAAATCAAAATTACAAAAAAAAAAAAAAAATTATAATTATAAAAATTATTTTTTTTTTAATTTTATTTTTAGATTTTAATTTAAAGAACATTTATTCTTCAAATAAGTACTCGGTCTTATTTGAAATGGTCTTAAGACCAAGATGTGTTCTCCTAATTTAATAATGTTATGGTCTTGATTTTACAACGTATTTTTATCAGTGTAAAAATATGCAACTGCAACTGCAACTCAAACTCAACCAGGCGATTGTCATTCAATTGAAAGCAGTTGTTCATTGACGTTCAATGGGCTTTAATTAAGTGCCACCATTTGACAGCGCATTCCACTTGCTGCACAAATTGCACAGCAATTAAGTCCGGAATATTATCAACTTGATTCGAACTCGATCTGCCGACCATTAGGCCGCTCTAACGGTACCGTTCAATAAATTTGCAGTTATTTGTAACGCACTTTTATGGCCACACATGCAATTGGTCGACCAGCCGCCTTTCCGCTGCCTTCCAGCTCCCTTCCAGCCGCCTTCCAGCCTCCCAACCTACATGCCTCCAGTGCCTCAATGGATTTGGCCTCGTCGCGAATCGCCGCGTCTAACGAATTCTGAAGATGCAGCATATATTTACAGCTGGCAATTCATTCAATAAAAATTTGATTATTATGGGCGTCATATAATGCAACATTTGCATAAAAAATAAAAGAAACTAACGGAAGCTAAGCAAAAATAAATAAATCCATATTTATAATGAAAAAACAAGATAGCAAACTTGTCTGAAGCGGTAAAGCGTTGCAATTTATACCCTATAAAACAGAGTTGTTAAAAGATTTTCACAAAAAAAACAGTCAGATTTTTATCAATATAATATTATTTTAATAAGTTTGAAATTTTATCTTTATGCATGTGTCTTTTGAAAATGGAATTTTTTCCAACTATCATTTATTATTAAAATACTACTTGACATATTTATAAAAATTTTAAAGTCCTCTATACCATATATATTATGAGAATGTTGCTTAAGAATTTTAGTTAATATAGATTAGAAATTGGCAAAATGAGTACTAACATACAAATACCCAATTGTTAGGGTATACTATATACTATGTATTTGTCTGAGTGTCAGTCTTTTCGTCTGTCTTCACTCAACAAGCGCTAACAGTTGCCGTCTGAGAGTTGCTGCCGCTGCCTGTCAACAGAACCAAGTGGTATGCAACATGTGCAACATTGGATCGGCATCGCCTAGAGTTGACTGGAAGTGGGAATGGGGGAATAGAGGAATGGGGGAATGGGGGAAGGCAACTCTCGTTCACAAGTGTCTTCGTCTGCAGCGTTGACAACTGCAGCATGAGTTTGCGGAATTGAATTGAGTTGCCTCAGCCGCCTGTTGCCCGTTGCAAGTAGCACGTACACTGAAAAAAACAGCCTACTGAAATCGAGAACATTTATCTTAAATATTTTGTTCTTAAAACAAATTAATTTTAAGACCAAATTACTAATACTAAGAATATTTATCTAAAAAATCGCAGATATTAATATAAGAATAAATTTCTGAAATTTAGTAGATAAGTATAAATATGTCATATTTTATTGTAATTCAGTAGTGGTCTCATTGGAAGCGAAGGTTCAAGTCCCAGTCTCTCCGAAGAAAAATATAGTAAAGGAATTTTTATAAAATTACCAAACCAGCAAAAAAATTCATAAATATAAAAAAAAACAACAATAAAATATATAAATTTATTATTATTTTTAAATACAAATTTGAAAATGTACACTATTCATTTTAATTTGTTTTCTTAAATTTGAAGCACATTTATTCTTATGTTAAGAACTTTGTTTCATTTGCTCTCAAAACTAAGAAGTATTTTCTAAATTTAATATTTTTATGTTCTTGACGCTTTATAGTTTTGAGCAAAACTCTTTATTTAAGAACATTTTTTTTGTCAGTGTAGCACGTTGCACATTGTCGGATGCCTGTTGCCTGTTGCCAGGCTTGGTAAATAATAAATGCGTTACTTGAGTGCATGCGAAATGGAAATCAAAATGCAAACGCTGCCAGATTTTTGCTGCTGCTGCTGCCACAGATGCCTCAGCTGCCACCGTTGCCACTGCTGATGCATCAAGTGCAGCCGCATAAGATGCCAATGTTGTTGCTGTTGCCGTTCTTCGACTTGGATGTCGATATCCCTCGACTCGACTCGACTCGTTTTTGTTTTTGTTTTTATCCGGCGGCCCGTTAAGTGCGGCCAAAGTTTCAGATTGCACAGTGCATAGTGCATTGTTGTGCAGTATCTTTTGCACGTTCTCAATATGCATTTCAGAATTACAATATGTTGATTGCATTGCGCCCAAGCACGTAAATGAAACACATGCTCCCAACCAAACCAAACACAACTCACAACTCACAACTCTCAAGTCACAAGTCAGAACTGTGCCTTATAATAATGATGAGTATTGAAATTGCTAACAATGCCAGACCGGTAGTATTTTCCTCTCCCCTCTCTCTCTCCCTCTCTCTCTCTCTCTCTCTCTCTCTCTCTCTGCCTGCTCTTTATCCTTTCAACTCACTGATTCAACCGTGCTTCCTCTCCTGCGGTTAGTTGGCTTTACAACAACTCGACCAGGATCCGACTTTTGTGCTAAATTACTTTATTTTCAACTCGTTTCTTTTATTTTATTTCATTTCATTTTACTATATATACTTTTCTATTGTAGTTGTTGTCTGGGTAATTGATATGGCTTTGTTTTCTGTCTGCATTTCCGTTGCGATTGTTGCCTATTCTTTTAGATTTTAGTCAAGAGAGTTGGCTCCATGATATTTGCTGCAATTTGTGGCAAGTTAAGACCCTAGCAGAAATATTCAATTATTAATGAGCCTCGCAACTATCATGAATATCAAATTTTTATAGTTGTTGTTAATTTTGCACATGCATTGACAATAAATCAACTTTATTTTCGGGCTTTTTTCGTTGCCACAAAGTTCGTTTGTTTACCACGTTGACAGCTTTGACTCCTTTCACTTTGTGGTTGTTGTGCCCCATAGTTTTTGTTGTTGTTGTTGTTGTGCCAGTCACAAAAGGCAACAATTTTGAATTGTGTGAAGGCGGCACGTCAATGTCGTTGAGACACCGCCATAGAGAATGGGGAATGGGAACGGGAATGGAAATTCGAGAAAAATGTTGATGAAAATTACGATGACTTGTCACACGAGTAGGCTGAGTAGGCTGGCTTTAATTTGGTATTGTGGATTGTTAGCAAATTAGCAGAGCTGCCGTCAATTTCGGGCACATAAATTGAACTCCAATTGTAGGACACACATAATTTAGATATGTTAAACACGTAAGCAGTCGAACAAGTCGTCAGCAAAACCCGTAAATAGCTGACATTTACTGCTGCCCGATATTAGATATATTTGTTATAATACAGAACATATTAAATATACAATATGCATACCAATTTCGATGACGTCAACTCAGATCCTTCGCAAGCCAACTATCATGAGGGTTCCATAACCAATATGCCAACGTTTTTCGCCAATGACTTGGTCAATGAGATCTTCGATGTGATCAAGGATCAGGAGGGAACTTGTTACACCAAAATTAGTGACGCTGAATGTCCAATTCCAATGCCAAGACCCAAGAAGGATTCCAATGAGGATATGGATCCACGTCTTAAGTGCTGGAATAAGATGTTGAAACAACGTAAGGCTATAGAACAACGCATACAGCTACACACTGGAAAGCGATCGGAGGATGTGCTCTTCAATCGTCATGTTACCATCGATGATCAGTCCAAGAAAATGCTTTTACGCGTGCTGGACAATGCCAAGCGGAGTGAAGGATATCCGCCGGATCATGGCCAGAGTGTGCTCAAGATGCGCCTCGATCTGGACACTTGTCAGGAGATCAGGGAACTTCAGGCCACGGATCCACAGCTGCAGGAGCTGGAATTTGTAGGATTGCCGCAGGTAACTCAACTGGAACTCGCTGGCGTTATCGATCCGCCGGAGAGTCAATTTCAGCGCTCCAAGGTGCTGGAACAGCGTCTGGAAGAGCATGAGGAAGACATCATGCGTGTGCTGAGCTATTGTCCACATATTGAGAAGCTGCAGGTGGCTCCTGGCTTCAATCTCAGCACTATACCGGTCATGGACAGCATGCAGATGGGCGAGGAAAAGCTGGTGAATGTGTCGGAGACCAGCGAGGAGATACCACCAATCCCAGAGCCCAAGGAGTCCATAAAGAGTTCTTTAGTTGGGAAGAAACCACATGTGGTTATCGAGAAGCCACCGCAAAATCTCATTAGGATCAATGGATGTGTCTATGGCTTTGGGGATATAGAAGGACCTTTGAGCAGTGATCTGCAGTTGTTCTTCCAGTGCGATCCCTTTCAGCGCGTGCGTAAGACCATAGTTCTTCTCGAGAACATTGGCAACAAGTTCGTTATGGTGCGGTGGCAACAGAATACCCTGTACAACAGGGAACTCAATCAGCATCATGCCACCAATGGCGAGTTCGTTTTCGACACTCAATCTTTCATATTGGTGCCGGGTCATCAGCGTCGCATCGATGTCATGTACAATCCCATGGTTGTGGGCATCAAGAAGCAGGCTTGGATCCTCAATCTGCAACGTTCCTCGTTTTGTGGCGTGCGTCGCATCAATATTCGATTCCATGGCATCTGCACGGAGCCAACTTGCTATGGACAACGCATCAATCGGGAGCTACAAAGTGTCGTAAGTAAGAGGAATCGACAGCTTGCCGGTCGTCTGACCAAATTCCATGCTGAGTTGGCTCCTATTGTGGAACAACCCCATCTGGATTGTCCCTATGAGCGGCGATTGGACGAACGTGAAGTGTTTAGTGCACAGAATCCGGGATTTCAAGCTGTACGCTATGCGGATCTTGAGACGCTGAAGCAACTCTATATGCTGGTGAAGAAGCCCCGTCAACCGGCCTGGGACTACAAGATTGAGACAGTGCGTCAATGCATCTATCAGCATGAGGCGCAACAACGAGAAGCACTCCAGAAGCTATTGCTCGACATTATCGAGCCCATGAGATGCAATTCCAATGAGATCTACACTAAAGTGGAAGCCAATGCTGAAAGACAGCGTACTTGCTTTGTCTATGTGAAGGGTATTATCTGTAGTGCCATTGAGGAGTGGGAAGTCCTAGCTCAAACCTTGGATCAGCAGTTCTACAAGTCGGAACTGCAACGCTTTATAAATAGCCTAATCGATGCTGGTCAGCTGATTCCGAAAGACGATGAGATTATTGAGTGGTATGTCTCGAAGAAAGTGAAGAGCTGCAAGTATTTCAAGGACTCTCTATATATACAAACCTATACAATACTCTGTGATGCCGCTGAGAACATTGTCAGTGCTATTGAGAGCACTGTGCATCTCTGAGTCTATTCCAAGTCTTTTTCTGTTCGTCTTTGAATTCAATTTGTAAGCCTTGAATATTTTGTAGACATTTCTACTGCTTTTGTCATGCTCCTCAATTCAAAATCATTAACTAAATAAACACTTCACTTGAGATTATTTGACGATTGTTTTCTTAAACTTTGAAAATGTTGCCCAACTCTCAAGCAATGTCAACGATTAGTTTTATGGGCAAACTTGAGCCGCCCAAGCCGGTAACATGGGCTCCCTTAACGTTGACCAATCTGGTCACACTTTATCCCTCCTCGACAGATTTTCAAAAGGATCTGCTCGATGGAGCACTGAAAGCTGGACCAAGCATGTCCCACTACAGCGGACGCATTGTGGATGACATACTGGAGGAGATATTTGCCGAGCGTCGGGGACTTTTCCCAGAAACCTCCTCATCTTGTAAGCTTGATGAACCCCCAAAGCGTTCCCCGGAGCTCCATGTGGATAAACGCCTCAAGTACTGGCGAGAGATGCTCGCAAAGCGACAGAAGTTGCAGCAACGAGTTCAAAATGAAACAGGCAAGACTCCAGACCAAATGCTATTCAATCGACTCTCGACATACGACAATCGCAACAAGGAGACCGTACTGCGAATTCTAGACTATGCGGACCGCATGTCACCCGAAAAACTATCCGTAAAGCCAGTCAACACTTTGAGAGACGTTGTAGACCCCAAAACATGCGAGATCTTGGAGGGAGTAGATGAAACCTGGCCAAAGGCAGAACAAGACGGCTACAAAGATGTCGAAATCATTGGCATACCCAAAGTGGTACAGGAGGAGCTGATGGGAGAGAAGGCTGTTCCAGAGCAACTACCTCACGGCTGGATGAAGTCACGTGTGCTGGAGGAGCGCATTGAGGAGCATTTTAATGATATACGCGATGTGGTCGAGTTCTTTCCCGATCTCGACAAGTTGCAGGTAACAGGCACAAACATTGAGAAGCTAAAGAAACAGCCGTACTCTGCTTTTCTTGAGGAGGAGCAGCTCATTGACATTAGCACGAGCAATCCATTAACCGGTTCTGAGGAGTACTTGGACGAACCAGATTACCTTGAACCTGATTCACAGCCGGAACTTAATATACCTGAAATTGGACTTAAGATCAATGGCAAAGATTACATTCCTTGTGATAAACCACTCAATGAGTGCTTTGAGGTACTTACCAAGTTCAAATGCGATCCCTTTCAACGTCGCATCAAGCACATCCTGCAACTGACCAACATTGGTAGACAGACATTGTCCTTCAACTGGCAACAGGGTATATATTTCTACAATAAAGCCACCCTGCTGCTGGCCAAGGACAACGAGTTTCTCTTTGACACGGACAGTTTCCGCTTAACCCATGGTCAGAGCTACAACTTGATTGTTATGTATCAACCTCGCAAGGTCAGCATGGTCATGGAACTGTGGCGTCTTCAGATTGACCCCAAGATCATCTGCGGCAACAAGGAATCACTCCAGCTACGCTTTCATGGCTGCTGCACAGCTCCAAAGGAGTACACAGCCAAGCTGAAGGAACTTCACTGTGCGGTCATCTGTAAATCGAACCTGGAAGAGATGAACAGTTTGATGCAGCAACAGGCTTCGCTGGTGCCGCTTATTGAGCCACCTTTGACCTGTTGTGCCTACGAACGTACTCTGGATGAACGTGAGCTGTTCAACTCACTGAATCCGGGCTACAATTGCGTTCGATTCGATGATCTGGAGGTCTTCAAAGGCATGCACAAGCACCTGAAGAAACCACGTGAACCTCAGTGGGATCTACGCCTAGAATCCATCAAGTTGCTCATCATGCGTATTCCGAGTTTAGACACACGCAAGAAAATGTTTGCCAACTTTATGGTGATTTCAGAACCGCTTCTGGGAACTGCTCCCAACCTAGAGTTAACGGGTCAACTGGAGCTGCAAAAGCAACGCACTAGATTTATTTATGTGCGTGGAGCCATTTGCAATGGTATCGAGGAGTGGGAGGACCTTATGTTTACCATCGAGGAGTCTTTCTACAAGTCGGAATTACAGCAATACTTTATGAACCAGATGGTGGACGAAGAAGAAGAGGAGGACGACTCAGAAGCGAAAATTGGCATCTTTACAGGGTTCAGCAACAATACAGAAGAAGATGAATACAATTTGGGCGAGAAAATCGCTGGCGAAGTTCTCAAAAGTCTCCATCATTCCAAGTACTTTCGTGATGCGCTCTATATTCAAACTTATTCGCATCTTTGCAATATTGCTGAGAACATTGTTTCGGTTATTGAAAGCACTGAAGATGTGCCCAATTGATGGACTGATCAATTGAGCTATTCAATTTATTTTAAATTAACTGTCTGTTGAAAATTTAAATGAAAAAATAAGATTTTTTTAAAAATTTGTATATTACTTGCTGTTTATTTGTTGTCATATTAACATTTGATAACATAGAAACAAAAAAGGCTTAAATTGAACTTGGTAAACAGTTTCCCGTTCAGTAGCATAATGGATAGACAGGTTGGCACTATCACTGATATATGCTTAGCACCCGGAAATGAAACAAAGAATGGGGTCTTGAAGAATGGGGATGTCTTTGTCAACCAGATCGTTGATGACATCATTCAGCTTTGCAATGGTCAGTTTGGGGAATCTGAATATCAGGTTAACTCCGAGACAAATTTGCGATCCTCAAAGAGATCTGTGGACAAGCGATTGCAGTACTGGAAGAATATGCTGCGTCAACGTCGCCAGCGAAGATTGTGTCCCAGTACAGACAAATATCCAGAAGACCTGCTCTTTTCTGGGAGCAACGATTCGACTTTATCATCGTGTAGAGCAGATTCAACAAGGATGCCAAAGAACGCGATTGAGATGCTAGGGAATGTGACTAAGAAGAAGGTGCTTGAGTCAGATATTGGGGGAAATTTTAAAGCTATCAGAAATGTTAAAGAACTCTATTCGCACCTCAATGAACTAGAGGTGATTGGACAGAATCGTTGGCAGAGTACCTTATGCGTACGTCAATCTATTCATACAATTTCAACTCTAAGTTCAAGTACACAGAGTATGCATTTGAAAGAGAATGTTAAAAACAATGCATTGCCTCAATCTTCCATCATGACTAGAGGCACCATGACGACAACATTATCGGTTCTTATCAATGGCACAACATATCGAAGATATAGACCCGAATACTCACCCTATCTGGAACGTATGTTTGTCTGCAATCCCTATGAACGAAGTCTTCGCACCATAATGCGAATTGAGAATAACGGTCAGCGACCTCTGACCTTTAACTGGGAACGATCCGATTTCTTTGCGTACAATAACACGCTCTTTAATACTGAGGAGCAGGTATTTGTATTCGATAGAGAACCATTTCAACTGCGCTCGGGAGAGGTACGAGAGGTGGTAGTCCTTTTTCGACCCACTAAAGTGGGCATCACAAAGCAGCGTTGGCTACTCACCACAAAGCCGAGGATCTTCTTTCGTTGTCCCATGGCTCTGACCCTCAACATGCACGGTAGATGTAAGCCTCCACAGGAGTATCTGGATCTTATGGAGTGCCAGATGGAGCTGCCAATTCGATTCTGTCGTCAATTGTCAGTAATCCAGAAGCATCTTAAATCGCCAGGCAGTGACTTAGATGAGATCCACACTCAATGTCCATTCTCTCGGGAGCTGGAAGATTTTGAGGCATTCAATCGACGCAATGTTGGCTTTCATTGTGATCGATACAGTGATATTGAAGATATCAAGAACTTCTTTGAACAAATCAAGTCAGAAACGAGTCATTTGCATTGGGACTATAGCGTTAGCATGTTGATCGATCTGATCTGTACCAAGGAGAAGGAATTTCAGCGAATAGAACTGTTTGCAAAGCTAATGATTCTTCTAGACAATATGCGCGGCAGATCAAGTCCCTTAATCTTCAGTGATAGTTCAGCCAAACTGACAAATCGCAGTAGAACAAAATTCATCTTTGTGCGTGGAATCATTGCCAACAATATTGATCTGTGGGAAGAGAAGATCTGGTCACTGGAATCGCAAATACTCAAATCCAGCCAATACTCAAAGCCTTTTCGGGACTCCATTTATATATACACATACGATCAGCTGTGCAACGTTGTCGAAGACATTGTTTCGGTTATCGAGAGCACTGAGCATGTCTAGACTGAAACTTAACTATACTCTAACTTTGACAGTACAAACTGTATACACTTGTAAAAAAGTAAATATTCAATATCAAATAAAAAAAAAAAACAAAAAAAAAAAAAACACAAACCAACTGAGAACAATGGCAAATAGAACGCGTTTGGTATCGATTCTTCAGTCCGTGGAACAGGAACAGGTGGGCGATCAGACGAGGAACAATACATTTTCCATAAGTTCGAACAGCACAGCAGCCATGTATATTGAGACAGGTACCTTGAAGGGTGTAACACTACGTGATGGGAAAGAAATGATTGAGGACATTGTTGATGGCATATTTGATGCGAATATTGGAGTGGCCAATTTGTCCAGTTCGCAGCCCTCGCTTACCGATACCTTTGAGAGTTCGGAGGAAATGGATGAGCGCCTGAAGCGTTGGCAGGACATGTTAAGGGATCGCTTAAGGATGCAGGAAAGAATATTTCGAAAGACTGGAAAAAGTCCCAATGAAATGCTTTTCAATCTTGCTCCGTCTGTGGAGCAGCGTGAAAAGGGTACTCTTCACCGATTGATGGACTATGCTAGTCGTATGAATCCCATAAGACTGAAACAGAAGATTCCCGATGTTCTTCCCCAGCGACTTAATAAGGAGACGGGCATGTGTCTACTTGAAGTACAGGAGACTCTGCCCCAGGCGGAAAGAACTGGCACGACTTCAGTGGAAATAAGTGGACTTCCCAAATCGACAAAGAGAGAAATACTCTCTGCACCTAGAGGATTCACTGTGGCGAGTCCGAAACAAAATAAAAACAAATGGTATAACTCAAAAGAGCTGGAAAATCAGATACTATCAAAGGATGAAGATATCAAGCGAGTGTTGGAGTTCTGTCCGGATATAGGGGGACTTGAAGTAGTCGGTAATAATAATAACAAGTTCTATCACACCGAGGACATTGACCTGCTGCATAGTGAGGATATTTATACGGTTAGTACCAGTACCGCAAGCTATCATGAAAGTCAGAAAACGAGCGAGATTGACTGTCATCAACAATTGCAGCCAGAAGAGATAAAAGCTGGCATTAAGATAAATGACATGATATATACGGCGGATCAAAAGCGTCATATTTCTAATGGCGACTTGCAGTTCTATTTTGAATGCGAACCATATCAAGTTCAAGTGAAGGAGGTTTTCCGTATACAAAATATTGGCAAGAAGGTTATGATTTGTGAGTGGACCAGACATTTCGAGGCTCACAAACAAAGAACACAAGATTGGGAGGATTGCGAGAATTGTTTCCTGTTCGATCGCAAATTACATATACTTTTTCCCGGTGAAGTTTACGTATCGAAGGTCCTTTTTCAGCCATCTGTCGTCTCGCTTAGCAAACAGAGCTGGGAGTTGAAAACCTTTCCCAATATCTTTTGTATTCCACGTGGTGCACTTGTCGTTCACTTTATTGGCAAGTGTGTGGTACCTTTGATGTATGCTGAGAAGATTAACCGACTTCTCCAGTTTGTTGTCGATAAAAGCAATGACCAGGCAATAAGAAAGTTGAGCACGAATCAGGGAGAATTGGCACCGATTATACAGCCAGCGGAGAGGTTGCTTCCCTGTGAAAGAGATCTTGATGAACGCGAGCTATTCAATGCTCTAAATGTGGGTTACCATTGCAAACGGTTTGAGGATCTCGAAGACCTGCGAGTTCTGCACAATGCTCTGAAAACGCCACGCGAACCAATTTGGGATCTGCGACTTGATACTATTAAGAAGATTATTTTGCGCCTGCCAATTCTTGAATATCGGGAATCCTACTTTAACAAGTTTATCGATATACTGGAATCAATGAAATCTTGTGGCGATACTCTGTTTTCTACCTTTGATCATCGCCAGGAGAGGGAAAGATCACGTCTGATTTATGTGCGAGGTTGCATTGCCAATGGCATTGAGGAATGGGAAGAGCTTATGATATCTATAGAACTTACCTGTTTGAAATCGGAGTTTGTCAATTTCTATTCAGATTCCCAGGATAAACCAGGTGAAGGGGATAATTCTGGCAAGGATGAAAAGCCATGGCAGAAACAATTAAAAAACAATAACCTAGAGATGTATTTACTTAAAAAGCTTAGATCCAAAAAGTACTACCGAGACTCGCTCTACATACAGACCTATACTCTAATGTGTGATATTGCCGAGAATATCGTGTCGATTATAGAGAGCACAGAGTTCATTTGAGGATTGCAGATCATTGTCCTGGTTTCGGGCTTATTCGTTTAGCATGGACACAAACCACGTAAAGTGTCCAACGAAATTGTACAAAGTGCAATTGATTTTTACTTGGTATTAAGTAGGGTAAGAGACATGCACACAAATTGTAGCATACTTTTAGGCAAAAAGTGACAAAATTTATGGTATGTAAATAAATATATTTGTATAAAAGTTTCACTTTGTCATTGTAATACTAGTAGCACAGTGCAGCTGTATAACAGATTTGCAAGCTCAGCCTAAAAGTATGCTCTTGTTTTTTATTATTTGACTTGAATTGATAAAATATTTAATAAAAGTATCAGATTCGAAAAAAAACTAGATAAAATGATTATTATTTTCATTTCCAATCTTCAGTATTTTTACCAATAATTATTAATATACATTTTTACAAAATGCACATACAATCAAACTTATTTATGAGTTTCAGCACACTCCTTGGGGAACGTCTATTGATTTCGCAAGATGGACACAAAAAATCTATTAGCTGACATGGCAGAGGGAAACGAAAACTATTTCATGCCTAAGGACACACCTGTGTCCTAGTATCGTGTCTGGGTGCAAACTTTTTCCATTATTACGACGTTTTATGAGCAACAGAATTGCCCATTCTCGTTTAGTGGCTTCAAAGGGCCCATCTGAGGATTCCACGACCCCAAACTGAATTCCATTTCTAGTTTGGGCCAAAACACTTTAATGGTTGTAGCAAATGTTACCCAAAAAAGTTTCACCTACCATTGGGTTCCATAGTGTCTATTAGTCTTTTAGTTTGGGTTGCGATTCCCGCTTCGATTTCTGCTACTTTGCATTGATTTGATGACACTTTGGGGGTTATTTTATTTGGCTAATAAACGCTCCCACCATTGTAACTTTGCGTGTCAAAAAGTTGTCTGTTCATTTCAGCTCCTCCCACTGTGGGTGTCTGTTGAAATGTGTCGACAAACGAGGCCATTATGTTTGCAATTAGCCAAATTGATTTTCTGATAGCATTAAGGAAACCTATATTCATACTTATCATAATATTGTACATTTAGACTCATATTTAATACTTATTTAATTTATTTTTCATTTGCAGGTAAGCTAACGATTGCATTCCCATCACAATCATTAAACACTTTGGGTAAGTCTTGAAAGTAGACACCGTCAAGGTGGGCAGCCCCTCGGGACTCAGCTTCACACGCTCCCCCGATTCCCCAGACGGTCCGTAAATCATAAGACAAACCAGAAGATGCTCGGAAAAAAGCACAAACACATCCGCTCGCGATTACAATGTTTGACTACTAATTAACCCACAGACCTCAACGGCCATCAAGTGTTAATGTCTTGCTTTTGGCTTAATGACCAGTTGGCCTTTTATGGCTGACCAACTAAGGTGTAACACAATCGAGTTGCATTTCTTATATTTCAAAAACTTTGATCTCTCATAGCTTCATCAAAAATCAACCGATTTTCAAGCGGAATGTCATTTTCTTCATAATTTGGCCTCTAAATTGATTCTGCATTTAAATTTTTATCATCTAGCAAAATTGTTATATTTTCGATTCTAAGCCGCCTATCATCCAATTTTCCATACTTGACCCCTTGACATTTTTTCAAAAACTTTGATCTCTCATAACTTCATCAAAATTTGACCGTTTTTCAAGCGGAATGTCATTTTGATCATAATTTGGCCTCTAAATTGATTCTGCATTTAAATTTTTATCATCTAGAAAATTTGATATATTTTCGATTCTAAGCCGTCTATCATCCAATTTTCCATACTTACCCCTTGACAATTTTTCAAAAACTTTGATCTCTCATAACTATGTCAAAAATTGACCGATTTTCAATCGGAATGTCATTTTCTTCATGTCTTAGCCTCTAAATTGATTCTGCATTTAAATTTTTATCATCTAGAAAATTTGATATATTTTTGATTCTAAGCCGTCTATCATCCAATTTTCCATACTTACCCCTTGACATTTTTTCAAAAACTTTGATCTCTCATAACTTCCTCAAAATTCAATTAAAGATAATACAAGCTTAAATGCAACTGTGACAATTAAGCTTAAATAAGCCTAAGAGTTTAATTACAATTCAATTTTTATGATTTCGAAATTATGAATGAGTTGGGATTTCTAATAGTATTTCTAGATATATTAACAGATAAATCAATACATTTTATAGGTTTAGCGAAAATGTTAAGTGTAATATTTATGAACATTGCTGAAAAGTAGGCAACATAAAATTGTTAGCTCCAATGGGAATTAACAGCTGCATAACAGCAAACTGTTATTCGGGCAGCTGAAAAGTAGGCAACATAAATTTTAAAGTTCTAATGGGAATTAACGGCTGCATAACAGCAAAATGTAATTGGTGCAGCTGAAAAGTATGCAACATTAAAGTTAACAGCAATGATATTATGAATGTGAGCTTAACAGACTGACTTTGTGTGAGCATGCGAGCAGTTTGAGAGCGACAGCGAATGCGAACGGTTTGCACCTGTTGCCAGCGCGCTTTGTCATCGTCATCGTCATTGTCATTGTGGTGGATCGGGTCTCGGGTCTCGGGGTCGATCACGCTTCATGTTGTCGTGCGCCAGATCTGTCGTTTACCGTTGGTCTCTACGTAGTTGAGTGCCAAAGTTCATCAGAAGTAGCATAATTTCTGCGACTTGCAAAGAAAGAAAAGCTGCCTTCGAACCTAATAATTTTGATCGGCAAATCAAAATCGTTTAAGCCTGATCGTGTGACAGTGCAGTGTAGTGAAATTCAGCTAAAAGGATATGCAAAAACATTGTGTTGTTGAAGCCTTTGTAAAATTGAATAGCTGTTTCAGTTCTCGAGATCGAGTCGATTTAAAAAATTGTGCAAACTGCCAAATCGCGGCATGGATAAGCCGCTGTCCAAAGGCAAAGTGTTAAAGGTGCGTCGTCTACATTGTCAACAAGTGTGATACACAAACACCAGCAAAACAACAACACAGAAATTCACATAAAAAAATTACATTAAAAGCAAATGAAATTCGAAACTGATTTGGAATGCCAAACACTGGCGTCGGCTCGGCTGGTTTAACGATTTTTTCTTGTATCTTTATCGAAAGCCCAGAATCAAGTGATCATTATGAAATGTTGTGTTGCTTTTAGTCTTCTTTCCTCACTGCGTGTGTGTGTGTGAATATGCGCTGAGCAAACGAATAACTTAGGCAACGAACTTGACGTTTAATATTACCACACAACAACAGCAACCAAGAGCATCAAGTTAATGACATTCATAAAGCCATGCACATTATGCGCACTTTATTTGATTTATTTCGATGCGTTAAATTTGAAAATTTGAAATCATCTTGCGCACTTTCACCAGCTGCAAATGAAGTCATAACCAAATAAGTTTACGAGCTGGACAAGCTATAGCTATAGCTCCATAAAACGATAAAACTAACAAACTAAAAACTATTCACTAAGCATGCAGTCCAACCATAACAGGAGAATAACAACAACAACTACAGCAAAATTTGATTATTACGGCGGCTTTCTCTGGATCTTGATCCAATTACGCGACTTAAAAAAGGCAAATAGGAAAAAAACTCCCACAGCCAATTCGAATTGAACAGAGTCATGTACTTGTTGGCCAGGCAGCTGCCGAATGCAATGACATGGCTAACATGGCTGGCAATGTGTCAACAATGGCTTGTTAGCCCAGCAGCAGCCATTGCCAATTGACATGTGTGTACTTTGTGTGCACACTCTGTGTGTGTGTGGGCTGCAACGAAACATGTAAAGACTTGGAACACCTTATTGACATGAACAGGCCAGCAGAGCAAGACTAAAACCAATACCAATACCAAGACTAAGATCAAGTACCCGGCAAAACTTGAGTCAGTTATTTGCGTGTGGGCGCTGAGTAAATTATCTGTGATTTCTAATTGTCTGACATGGCAATTAATGTGCTTTTGGCCAATAGTTTTATTGCATTAAATGGCAAACACATTTTCAGCGAGAGTGTGAATTGAACAGGCTAGAAATAGACTCAATTCTTATGCAAAGTGCAACAGCAACAACAACAACAACAGCTTGAAGCAGCTAAGGCACGTACGCCCGCCTAAGTGTCTAAGTGCCTAAGTGTCTATGTGTCCATGTGTGTGTGTGTGTGCCAAGCCAAGCCGAAACAACGCCTTAATAAAAACTGGCAACTGTGGATGCTACCATTTTCTTCGTTGCTGCTAACTTTTTAATTAAAAGCAGCAATATGTGGCAACAGTGGCAATCTCTTGGTGTCTATTTGATTGACAAGCGGAACCCGTAACGGCAGAGGAGGGGAGGGGGGAGGACGGTTGTGGCCATCGCCTAGATACAGGTTAATTGTGTCCATTTAGTAAGGCCGACGCCAATAGAGGAAAGTGCCAAGGCATCTGGCCAGCAATTTGCGGCCATATTTTATGCGGCCGCACATTGATTACGCAGCAACATCAGCCACAACAACAACAACAACAACAACAACAACTGCTGCTGCTAATACAAATTTTTGTTGTTTCGCATCTTAGTTTAAGGTCTACGCTTAATTTCAAAATTCTTTGCGGCAAATGTTTTTTTCGCTTTGGCGTTAATTATGCAGCTAAAAGCCGCTGCAGCCGGCGGCATCAACAGCAAACTGTTGTTTATGGCAGCGATCATTGACTATAGCCACAACGGACAACTGGTCGGCAACTGGCAGCCAATTACGGCTGGCGATCGACTTTCTCCGCTTCAGCACCCTCACTTGGCTTGCTTAACCCCAATTGCAGTCTAGGCAGCTGTGTTAATTTGTTAGTTTCACGCAATTGCCAACGTTAAAGCAAAAGCGTAAAAATTTTAAAGATTAAACAGACTCAACAGATTTATTATCTGACGCCTAACAATCACATTTTTCAATCGAAGTGAGGCTTAAAATTTTACAGTCAATAGTTTTAGCATAACAAAGCGCCAGCTCCTCCAAGGTGTTAAAGTGTGTGTGTGTGTGTGTGTGTGTGTGATTGTGTGTGTGTGTGTGTGTTAGTGTTTGTGCTGCTATGGTATGCTGTGTGTGTGTGTGTTTGTGTGTGGAGTGGGTCAACAACCGTTTAACAGCAGCACATAGCATAGTCATCAAGTTCGTTGCCTAAGTCTTTTGTTTTTAGTCATCGCATTCCCCTCGTCAAATAATTTGTATATGTTTGAAATCTTTTTAAAAAATTCTTGGCAACTATAAATGTTAGACGCATTAATCATTTACATATCAAAATTGTTATTGCCATTTTTTTGGACGCTAATTGAGCTTAGCTTTTGGCGTGGCCATCGCAGACAACACACACACACGCAATTAGCCAAATATTGTGTTGTCTTTTGCGTTGTTGCCATTGTTGTTGTTTGTTTTTTTTTTCGTTTGTTGGTAGCGATTCTCATAAAAACAACTTTGCCTAGTCATAAATCATATAGAATGGCCAAAAACTGCTCGTAAATTAATTAGGCAACATTACGACTATTTAAATGAGGAAGTTATAGCTTATGACCGCTAATGATGTCCCACTTCGAGCTGAACTGAGTCGAGTCGAGTCGAGTTGAGTTGAGCTGAGCTGCTGAGAATGGGCGCAAATTTCTAGTTCGATGATAAATGATAGTGCAGTCAGCTTGAAGAAGTTGCCGTTGCTTCAATTTCAATTGACCAGCCTGACCAGGCATGTATCATCATCATTATGATCATCATGATGATCTTCATTGATGAGTCGAGTGCAATTGTATCTGTCAAGCTGTCAGCTTGTGTTAGCGTGCAAATCATCTTTCAAATAGATAACAACTGGTTCACAGTCAACGCTTTGGGCGGCTTGTGCCGATTTTTTCCAGCAAAACGCAAATAGATCGCCACAAATCTGAACAAATGTGTAAATGGAGCAGACATATCTGGGTGCATGTTTTGCATTTTGATTGCATTTGACATTCAACACGGATGCGCGCAGCTTCTACAGATAAGACTTGTCTCCGCCTTTTAATTAAAAGCACATGCCACGACAAAGTCAACGACAACGACAACAACATCGACAACATCAACATCAACAGCAATTTCAATTGCAACAACGCCCACACTTAATCTGAGAAGGTGTGACTTTCATTTGGTTTTTAAGTTTTTGCATTTCCCTTTACCAATTAAATTCCCTATCAAATGTCAGCGAATTTCATTTAAAAGGCAATCAATTTGCCAGACACAAAGCGTTTTGCACTCTGCTACAACTTAATGACCAACTTGGGGGCTAAAGCCATTAACAGAGGCGTTAGATTATTATCAGCCCAATGAAATATGAGCCAAAAGCAACAATCTAGACAATGGCTCATTAACTGGCTCAGAAACTAGTTTGGCTAGCTGAAAGCATTCTTTTTTTTTTTGGGGCCTTAGATTAAGACTAAGACTAAACTGTGTTATTAGAATTTCCACAGCCAGACATCGAGACATCGAGAGAGTTGGGCACACTTGAATTAAAATTATAGTTCAAGCAGCGCTGCCACATAAAATATGGAAACAAGTTAATCCATTAGCGGGCGCGGTTGTCGTCTTCATCTTCATCTTCCTCTCTTCATCTTCATCTTCCGCTGACGATCTATTCTAGCCACAATCTAGCTGAGTGTACAGTTAAGTTATAACTGGAAAATCGTACATTGTAGCGCCTGTTATTAAATACATATTTCTCTTTGTACTCATGGCATTCATTCACTCATTCACTCATGGCATTCGTATGGTAATATCGAATATATGTCAGCTGTGTCGGCTGCCATTCCATTCCATTCCATTTGAGACCCCATCAGCTTCTCCAGTTTTGACTTTGATCCACGCTACAGCCTCCGCCGTATACAATTATGAAATTTACAGTTTTACAGCATACACTCAGAATAAAAATATAACCTTCTTTTAAGAGATTCTCCTTTGATTTGAGGTCAACATAATGGTTACAAAAATTCTTATTTATCGAAAATATTATTACAGAACAAATTACCTTAAAAAGTATTTTTTTAAAAATATTAATTTAATAGGATACTTTTCATTTTCAATCTAATCTTAATACTATTGCGAAATTCAGCCACGTTAGCTATACCGTTTTTTTTTTTTCTTATATAAAGAAAATCTGTGTTTGAATTTAGAAAAATTCTGGGAAATGGAAAATAATCGGAGAGAGCATTTTTAACATTTGTCCAAAAAAAAAAAAACAGTGATATAGAAATATTTACCCCACTTTTAGATAAGTTTTCAGTATTTTAGAAATTATGTTTCGAATTTTAGTGAAATGGTATTACATTTCAGAAAAGTTTAGCCATGTTAGTATTTAGAAAATGTATTTTTTATTATGAAAGACAAATCGTTCTTTAGAACAATTCAAAGGCATATTTTTGAATTTCGGGATTAAAAAGAGTCGTTTTTTTTTTTTGTGTGTACGAGTATTTTCGAATGCCGACAGAGGTCGAGGCTAAATGAGTTGTCATGTCTTGTGGCTTTCTAGTCGCATTTGGCCTAAGCCGATAACTAAACTGAAAGCCTGTGGCATTGTCTGCCATTGGAAATGAGAGATTTTTGATAACACAATTTGAGCAAAGATAAGTGCGGCTTTCTAGGCCGCCACTTCACATACTAAGAATTCGACTTTGCGGTTAGCATTTGTTGTTTGTTCTTTGTTCTTTGTTGTTTGTTACTCGTTCTATTCGTTCTTTTGATGTGGCTTCTGTGTTGTTTGCGTTGGCTGTCGACCATGTTTCGTGTGGGCGTCCGAGACAACAACAACAACAACAGCAACAACAACAGCAACAACAACAAAAGGGCGTTATTAGTTCAAAATCGTGAAAAGGCGTGGGCTTCAAATGCTTCAGGTTGTTAGATGTCCTAGATAAGAAAGAGAGAGAGAGAGACAGACTTCCGGATTATCGCAACGATTGCTAACTGACCTCAACTGAAATTCATCTCATTAAGCAATTGAGATTTCCGGTCTCTCAGTTAAATAGCTAATAGTCTGACTCAATTTGGCATCATTAAAAACGTGGCTAAAAGTAAACCAAGACAAAGCAATTGACTTTTTAACCTGCATTGCTACAAATTAAGCGCTGCTTTTACACAAATATGCATAAATAACTCAACAATAAAATTAATTGCCTGTCTGCATTTTCCACGCATTTTTCCACGCAAGCAAAAAAATCGCCGCTGGCATTAAATAAAAATAAAAAACTTGAAACCTAACAAATGTTTCATTGCAGTGCGCAAATCACAGCAACAGCAGCAGCAACAACAGCAGCAGCAGCAACAATTGTAATAATAATAATAAAAGTACAGAATAATAAAAGGTACAATAAAACTAGTCGGACACAACAGACATGCGGCAATTGCAGCTGCAGATTGATGGCAACGCCGCCAGCGAAGACGGCAGCAATAAAGCTACAAAAAACTTGGTAACAACTGCTGCCAATTTAGGCTTGACTACTCACTGTCAGCTCAGTTGCATTCTCTCTCTCTCCCTCTCTCTCTCTCTCTCTCTCTCACTGACTGTCAAAACGACCTCAGTTTAAGTTACAGAGCAAATTCAAATTGCTGCATTGCTCATACGACACGTTGGCAACATAAATAGCAGCAACAGCAACAGCAACATTAACAGCATTTGCAGCAGCAACAGCATCGATTCCAATCAATTAGTTTGCTGTTGCCGGCCATTGGGTCAACTCACTTAACATAAACTATCGGATTTTATTGATAAATTATGCGCTGACTATCGCGACACCGATCGCGTCGCTTACACATGTCCCCGTCCATCTAGTATCAATAAATACTAACGGTGCTTGCAGTCTTCTCCCCTTCCTCCCTCATTCACATACAACCAGACACACACACACACACACACACACTCTCAGCTTCCCATCAATCTGATCGCCGGAAGTCTTTGTGCGGCAAATGCTTGAGTCTTTTGGTTTTTTGTTTGTCTGCTGAGAAGATCACTCGAGAAGAAGAAGAAGATGCACTCGACTCCATTTAGTTTGGTTTGGCTGGGTTAAAACAGCTCGCTCATTATGTTGGTAACACATTGTATTCAGCTTTCTTACCGGATATATGCTGCCCAATATTATTTTATTTAATTATTATTTTTGCCGCTGACTGCGATTTTCTCTAAAAGATATTTTATCTTCGACATGAAAGAAATCTGACTCACAAATGTAAAAAATGCCTGGAAAATTTGTAGTATTATACTTTTCTTTAAATTAATTCAATAAGGGACATAATCAATCATACTACATATAAAACTCAACTTAAGATAGCTTAAGATAAGCAAGTTTCTCAATGTGTGAACTATGACCCCGAATTTGATCCCCGTGCAATGCGAATTTCGCTAAATGCTTTCATATTGCACGATAAAATTGTCTTAGCTATGTTGTGTGACAATTTCAACCTCCTAGTTCATATGGTTTGGGCTGTGCAATGATCAGTGAGTCAATGAATAAGTCAGGACAAAGAGTTTTATGTATATAGAAGAAGATTGGAGAAAATTCAAATTTCATTTTAAAAATTATTAAGAAATATGAATGCTTAGCATCAAATCAACTGAGTACTCGTATTCGTTACCCTAACAGATCATAATAAACTTAAAAGATCATAATAAGTTCTTGAAGCGTATCAGTGCTTCGATGCAAGGTGAGGCATAAATTTTCCTAGAGCTGCAAGTTTTTATGATTATTGTGTGATCGCGTTTTAATCGCATGCAATTGAACGGAGTTGAGACTGGGACTTGGACTGAGACTGACTGTAAGCTTTAGTGGCACATGTGAAAGATGTTGAAGATGCCCAAGTGCGGCATTTCTTTGGGAATCATTGACAGTAGATGGGGTGGGGGGAGAGGTAGGGGCGTTGTTGCTGCCTCCTTGAACTGGTTTACTAGCAACCACTCGCTTACCAGGCTAATCACACCCGCAGCAGCAACTGTTGGTGGTTGCTGGTACCTCTGATAGGGTGGGGTGTTGGTTCTGTAGAGGGGTAACTGCAATGTTCTCTAACTGCGAATCTGACTGCCCACATTCACATCGCGTGCTGCGGTTTTCTTTGGTTGTTCACTGCAGTGCTGTTGTTGCTGTTGCTGTGGTAAGTGCAGTTGTTTTGCTGGAAATCATCTTCATTTTCTGTTTTTACCGGAAGCCAAATGCCAGTTTCTGGTTTGTTTATGTAGGCGTCGTCCAGTTATGATTGCATTTGTTCTTCATTCTTCTTTCTGTTGTTGTTTATAATTCAATTAAATGCACGTATGCAGCTATTAAGCGTGTGTATGTGTGTGTGTTTGTTAACTTGGCTAGCTGAGTGCATTTCGCTGCAATTAAGTCACTAGCAGATGCCAAACAGAAGTTGATTTCTTTGTTTTGCTTTTAGTTGTTGTTGTTGGACAACTGTATGTCAAACTCATTTCATATCCAATTCACACACACTGAGTAGTTGTTGTGGATGTTGTGGTTGATGTTGTTGTTGCATTCATAACTTGCAGCTAATGCCAATAATATGAGTTGGATCCATTAGTCGCCTGGACAACGCCTTCTTTGCTGATGGCTCAAAAAGCGACTAAGAGCACTAAGCGTAAAGCGGCTTAATGCACACGCTAACACACACATACACACACATACGCACACACATACATACAGACAAAGCTGGCTGACAGTTGCTAAGCTGCAATTGCTGCCAAGACTTTGACCAGCACTCAAAGTGGCCGCCAATGCAACTTATGGGATGCTGCATCTGATGTTGTTGCTGTTGCTGTTGCTGTTGTTGCTGTTGCTGTTGCTGATGATGATGATGATGAAGATGAAGTTATTATTATCTGACAAGGGCATCGCCGTGCGGCAATCTCCATTGCATGGAAGACTGGCAGCATTGCTCGCACTTAGCGAGGATTTATCCAGCAGCAACAGCAGCAACATCAGCAGCAACAGCAGCAGCAACAGCAGCAACTGCTACGTGGTTGCTATCTTTATTAGAGGCGTGACTAATCGCCCTCTATCCCACCTCCGTCTAGTGGTAAATGTGTACACTTTGCTATTTGCAAAAGCACAGCCATCATTATTTTCAATGTGTAAACGGCGGCAATGTCTGCAAATTTGATTAGCTGCAACTGCAGCCAGCAACATCGATCGATTGCTTCCGTGTGCAACAGCAACAGCAACTTCAACTTCAACTTTAACTGCAACTGCAACTAGAACTCAACAATCAAGTAGAGTTTCGTTTTGTTGTTTTCCATTTATCTGACAGCAATCGATGCTATCGCTGCTGCAAACTGGAAAGTGTTAGATTCCCTTTTGCTGTTGCTGTTGCCACTTCTTTGTTCTTTGTCTCAGCCATGTCGCTTGCATACCAAATGAGCCTTTGAATTCGAAAGTCCATTTTAGATAAATATATTGAAAGCCAAGGCGATCGATCAAACTTGCATTCATTTTCCTTTTCAGCTGTGTGAAAGTGGAAAAGCTTTTAATAAATTGTGTTGCTGGCAATTAGCCGAGTATTTGTGTATCGCTTGACAACTCAAGACAATGTCGACCATAAATTTCCAATGAAAAAGAAAGCAATAAAAATTTAAATACATTAATTTCCCGCGCAGTGCAACAGCAACAATAAATACATAAAAATTTATTAAGCCAAAACAAAGTTAAGCTAAATAAAAAGTAACAAAAAAAGCAGGCTAACAAGCAGTGTTTGTAAGCAAAGTCACTGAACCACTGAAAATAATTACAAGTCAAGAACAATAATAATAAGCAGCAGCACACTGGCAACATGAGCAGCCTGTCAGCAACAGCAACAACTACAGCAGCAGCAGCAACAACAACTGCTGCAACAACGGGCAACCTGGAGCCGGCGGTGGTGCCACGTACCGCCAATTTGCTGGCATGCAAACAATGGTGGCGCGTCTGCTTTTTGTATGGCGACCAGCAGAAATATTATCGACAGCTCTATAGCAAAGCGGCTGCCCAGCGACTGGCGGCCAGTGGCAGCGCCAACGAGGCTAATCATGAAAATGACAATGCCAGCAGCAGCAGCAACAGCAACAACAATAACTGCCAATTGAGGGGAACGGTCGATGACTACGATACGGTTGGCTTTAACTTTGGCTTTGGTGATTTTATCGCAGCGCAATTAGATGCCAGCGAAGATGCGGACGATGGCATTGATCTGGGCATTGATAGCAGCCAGCAGGCAACAGGCAACAAAAAGCGACCTGCAATTGCCGCGACGACAACAACAGCAACATCAACAACAACGAATCGTCCGTTGTTTCCCGCCAAATGCGAAACAACGTCAACAACGCCAAGACGCAGTAAAAAGTTGCTGCGATCGCTGCGTGCTCATGTCAAGGGCGAAGGAAAGCAGAAGGAGCCAAAAGAACGTTTTGAGCACAAGGAGCAAAAGGAGTCGAAAGAACGTGTTGAGCAGAAGGAGCAACAACACTCACACGACGAGCCAACACAACGCAATGCCAAGGTAACTGTGCTCGATGATCCCTTTCTCTTTGGCATTGATGCAGATCACTTAGGTGATCTGATCAGGGGCAAGAACTACAGCACACAAGATGCCAGCGAGCATATTGCCAGCTATTATACCCAGCAATTGGAGGCGCAGGCTATGGAAATGGAAATGGAAATGGAATCGGCGTGTACGGCACAGGTGCTGGAGATCATTGAGCAGTCGGAGGAGGAGCTGCTGGAGGAGCCGAAGCCCGCATTGCCGCCCAAGCAGAAGCAACAACGTGCCGCACCGCCGCCTCCCGCTCGCACTGCCACAACGTTGCAACCACTGCAACCGTTAACCGACAGCGATCTTAAGTTTCTGAATTTGAGCCTGCGACAGCGAAGTTTGCCGCGCAGCATGAAGCCGTTTAAGGATCCGCATGATATCAGTTTCACTTTCAATGAACTGGACTCAACCCTCGACTCTACAGTGACTCAACTGCAGCCGGAAGTGGTTGTCGGCAATGGTAAAGGATCAGGAGCAACCATTGCATTAGGAGCATCACAGCAGGAGCCAAATGAGTGAGTAACTTTTGCTGATCATTTGTCAGATGCAATTTCATTTTAGCCCCGTGCGCTGACAATTTAAATGCATAACTTTTCAAGTGGTTTGGCATTGCTGCTGTGCCCTGTGCAAATAATGATTGATTACCCGGCAGCAACAGCAGCAACAGCAGCAGCAGCGACAGCAACAACTTGTTGCGCAAGCTGGCAGCCAGAAGTCAATGAACACACATTGCGTGTTCTGCATCGCTACGAAACCGCAAACTGCACGCAACGATAGCAACAGCAACGCACAACAGCAACAACAGCAACGACAGCAACAACAACTTGTTCTCTATAGGCTGACTGAAATTG
The DNA here is from genome assembly GCA_035045575.1 of Drosophila falleni. NCBI lineage: Eukaryota > Metazoa > Arthropoda > Insecta > Diptera > Drosophilidae > Drosophila > Drosophila falleni. The sequence continues at coordinate 13,012,391 of JAWNOV010000011.1, forward strand.
AAACCACTGTAGAGACGCTTGTCTCTTGTCTCCTGTCTCTTGTCGCTTGACTGTTTGCTTGACTGGCTGAGTTTGTTGGCCGGTTTCGCTTGTTTATTGAGCGCTGATGTTGTTGCTGTTGTTGCTGTTGTGCATGCGCATCACTCACAGCAACTGCAGCAACTGAGCGACAGCAGCAGCGACAATGGCGTCTCATTCTCAAGTTACGCATACGCCGCATTTGCCGGCAACAAACGGCAACAACAACAATAGCAATAGCAACGACAACAACAATAACAACGACTGCCAAAGTGTGATTTACCAGTGCCTTTGTCTAGCGCGGCTCGCTTTACATAAACATGAGCAGCAGTTGCTGTTGTTGCTGCTGTTGCTGTTGTTGTTGTTGTTGTTGCTGCTGCTGTTATGGCTCATGTCATGATTGTGCATAATGCCATGCAAATATCGTTGCCCTAAGTTATTGTGTTTGTGCAGCACGCAGCTTATGAAATATGGACGCTGCCCAGGATTGTCCAGACTGGAGTCCAGGTTGAAAGAGGGCCAACAATTGTTTTCAGTGTCATGACATTTCCGTTTTTGGCCGCAGTCGAGCGCACAAAATATTGCATACATATATTCTGAGCCGACTTTTCTATACGATGATTTACAATGCATGCAAAAAACAAAAGACTTAGGCAACGAACTTGAGACAAAGTTAATATATGCTGCAAAGGGAGCTAACTTAAAGCTAATCAAAGCGTATGCAGTACAGCAAAACACAACTCAATTAGCTATTGCTGTTGTTGCTGATGTTGCTGTTGTTGCTGTTGCTGCTCGTGTGAGCAACATGAACTGAAAAAGGCATTTAAATTATACAGTGCCAAATCAATGCAGTTCAAATGGGCTGCCAACAGGAAAGGGTAACAAATCGCAGCTAAAGCATAATTAATAATAATAACAGACGCCGTTTTGATGTGGCCTGACAGGCAACTCGACAGCACCAAAGTTCGGGCTCTAAGAACTACAGTAGCTGCTGCCATTTGCCACACGCGAACACAAGCAAATTACCCTGCGGGCGGACTAACTGACTAACTGACTAACTGACTTGGCTCAGTGAGCTAACTGATCAGATTTGGCAGTGGCAATTTGCGGTTAACTCGACGCTGCCACCAGTTTTAATGCATTCACTGATATACGGGGCATTTTAATTGCAGAGACTCTAGACTGTAGACGGTAAATGAAGTTATTAAAAAATTGCCAGCAAATCATTTAAAACTCCAAGTGCAATTTCAACTCCTAGTTGATCCTAAAGTCGTCGCCGTTCTTAATGACTTCAGGTTTTCCACAGTCGCATCCACATTCTATTCGCATTTAAGATGTGTTTGTATCTGGCAATGAAGTTGTGCTCAGCTCGTGTCTAAGCATTCAATTCAATCTTAACTACCATCGACAGTTGCATAAATCTTTGGCTTTAGTTCGTCGTCGTCGTCGTCGTCGGCTTAGAGCAACTAAACTCCTCATGCCATGCATTTTACGACATGTTGGCTACCTTTTTTTTTTTAAATGACAAAACTTATGTCTCCGGCCGTCAGAGTTGGCTCAAAACATTATTAGTTTAAAGCCCAGTATAGTACTTAATGCTTAGCAGAAATTCTCTATGCAATTAATGAGAACTAAGAATTAATGCTATAAATGTTTTTCGCGATTTTTATTAACATTTTATATTTCCCTATAAAAGCCAATTCTAGCAATTCTAAGCAATTTCGATTATAAGGGTATTAGGTACACAGAAATAAATGTCAGAAGTACGCTAATCCCGAATTCTTATAAATCAAGTATGAAATACTTAAATCAAGCCCGATTTTTCTCATCAAAATTTTCATTTTTGGGGTTCTGTAATAATTGTTTTCAGTTAGATCAAATAATTTAGGCTTCTTTCACTTTTTTAATGTTGATTTTTTAATATCAAGCGATATTATCTACGCATTATCTTAATTTAAAAATTATATTCCGAATACATAATTTATAAAATTCAAGCTAAAATCAATTTATATTTAGCTGTGATTTTTCAGTGTATGTCTCTGAAAAATTGAAACTACAAATTGTTAAGGAAGTTTAATAAATAACTTAAGGTTTAGCATTAAGTTACTTACTGAAGAGCATAAATAATCTGTAAGACATAATAAAAGTCAAGTTTTCTACAAATAATATGAATAAATTATGTGCTCCATTTGCTTGTTGGGTCTTATCAATCGTAGATCAGCATAAATTTGCAAAAAGTCAAGAGAGTTATTTGTCACTGCAAACGCCTCTCTACAAGACATTCACATTCACATTCATATTGATTTTGTTTTTAATTAACAAAGCCATTAAGGGCACTCGGGCGAATAGCTGCAGCAAGAGAGATACAAGATACAAGGGAGAAATGCCAAGAGACAAGATACAAGATACAAAAGTTCCACTGGCACATTTGTGCTTGAGCCAAAAGCGACTGACAAATGACTTTGGGGCGTTACTGAGGCATTTTCTGTGACTTGGCAAATGTTGCATAGTGTTGATGCTGTGGATGTTGCTGTTGCTGTTGTTGCATCCATTGCAGATGCAACTTAATTACAATAACAAAACGCAACAAATCTTGTGAGTGTGCATGCAATAACAACTTGTATGGCTTGCCAGACAATTGGCCAACTTGCACAGTTGCCAACTGAGACTCAGACTCAGACTCAGACTAATGTAGACGGCGCCACTAAAATGAGAGAGAGAGCGAGAGACAAAGAGAGAGAGAGAGATGGCACAACAAGTGGAGCCGCCTCGTGATTTATTTATGCAAAGCGATAAAATATGATTTTGTTTTTGTCGCTCAGCCGTAGTAATGTGAAAATAAGACAGGCCATTAAAGTAATTTTTTTTACATATCTCTCATTCTCCCTCTCTTTCTTTTGTGCCTGCTCGTCATGCTAATTACAAAGCAAAGAGAGAGAGAGAGAGAGAGAGAGAGACGAAGAGAGGCTTGGCCACAACAATTGCGTCGCATATTAATTGTGTATTTTGTTAAGCGCGATTTTGGAGCTGCGATAATGGCCATAAGTAAGTTGGCCATAAGTAAGTTGGCCCTTTAGCGCGTTGAAGCATTTCTCAAGCGCTTAAGCAGCTGTCAAAGTGTCAGCGAGACATGTCCAATTGCCAGAGAGATATCGTTTGTGAGGCTCTAAAGAAATTGAAATCAGTTAAGAGAACCGAAATCCGTAATCCGTGTAGAATTCGCCTTTCTGCCAACTCACGATACATTTTGTTTGACTTCAACATGTCTGCGCCCACGTCAAACCAATTGGCTATGGATACTCAGACAGACAGAGAGAGAGAGAGAGATAGAGAGGACGAGAGAGAGAAAGAGAGAGAGAGAGAGAGGGCGAGACAGAAAGAGAGTAAGGTAGATACACTCAGAAAAAAATATTACCCTCGTTTTAGAAATTCGTCTTTGTTAGAAAAATTTCTGTTTATCGGAAAACATTTTTCTAAATTTTAGAAAAAATTAAAACTTGTGTGTTTTTTTTAAAGTATAATTTTATAATTTTTAAAATCAGGACAATCGTTCTTTTTCTAAAAAATAGGTTGATGTTGATCTTCAGTATTATTAAAAGTATTGTAGTGAAACATAAAAATAAAATATCTAAAATTTACAAATATTAAACACACATTTTAGAAAAACATTTCTGGATTTTAGAAATTTAGTTTCGATTGTTCTAGGTCCGAAGGCCATTTAAAAAAAAAAATGGTTTTCAAAAAAGATTAGCAATATATTTGGGAACAATTTAAACGCGAATTTTCTGAATATCATTATTGAAAATAGGTCGAATTATTTTTATAAGTGTAGCGAAGTGCGTATTTTGGCATTATGCAGATGTGGCTTTGTTGCCTTTTGTTGCCATTGCCAAAAAGTAGACAGTTGACTGACAGTCTGATCTTAAACATGTTGTTGATATGACCAATGAGCATTGTTTGAGCCACAATATAAGTGTATAGTACAGCATTCCAGCCATATTTGCAGCTTGTTGGCGCATTTTAAGAGGCAACAAATCACTTAATGCATTTCTTGCTAATTAATTAAACATTTAACGCACACAACCACACACACACACAACATGCAGGCAATAAATTAATTGCTGATAGGCGGGCAGCTGCTGCAAAAAATACCCGTAACCTGTAAAATGCAGAAAGAAAGGAAAAACCGCGCGTAATTTTCATTGACAGCTTCACTTTGGCATTGGCTGTTTTGCTGGCTTTGCATTTTGCATTTAAATTGCCTGCATGCCACTGGACGAGCCACTTACTTAGTGGCAAGTTGGTAAGGTGGCAGTGTTGCAAGGTGGCAAGTTGGCTGTGGCAGAGGGACAAACTGATCTCCCCCCCCTTGGTCGACCCCTTTGAGTAGCATTAACACTCTTGGCATTCCTCGACTCGTTAGCTGTGGCAAGTTCAAAGATACTGGCTATTTCTGGTTTTGGTTGCAAGTGTGGCAAGTGTGGCAAGGCGGCGATTTTCTAATCATGATAAGCGTTTTTGGGGGCCGGCAAAAACACGACAACACGTTGCGCTTTATCATTGTTTACGAGTATATATATATGCATTTGATATCGAGTTGCCACAAATCGAATACGAATACGACTACCGTTAACATTGACTGCCCCTTAAACTGACAATGTGACAATCTAACAAATCATGTTGCAGTCAATCCTTTGAGGAGTCGCTTCCGTTTATCATTAGCCATTCATGGACTCATAAAAGCAATTAGCAGCTAATTATTTGCCATGTTTAGTTTGCAACTTGCAACTGTTGCAAGTTGTCAACATGCCACAAAAACTACAGTTAGCCAGCAGTTACCGTTCAGTTCAGTCAAACAGTTGCCAAAAGTTTCTAGCTTAATTTTTTTTTGAGCATGTTGTTGTCGTGCAGCAACAACGACAGCAACAACAACAACAGCAACATCTATACACAGACAACTCGGCGCAGTTGGAGTTCAATATCAAAGGCTTCAAGCTGCGTAGGCAGCAGATTCTCTTCCTCTTCCTCTTCTTTTTCTTCTTCTTCTACAGCTCCTGCTCTGCTTTGACTCAGTTTGACTCAGTTTGGCTTGGTTCGGTTTTGTTAATGGCCAAGAAATTAGATTCCGATTGCAGTTGGCCATAAATCAAAGCATGCAACTTGCACTCTGGGAAAAAGGCGCAACAACAGCAACAACAACAACAACAGCAACAACAGCAACAACAGCAGCAACAACAACAACAAAGCGGCTTTCTGTAAATCATATTACGGTTAATTTGTGAACAGTTTTGTTAAGAAGCGTTGCACATAAATCATCCTCAGCCTCTGCCGCCGCCTCTGCCCTCCCTCTGCCTCTGTCGATGGGGTGGACATGTTTAACGTCTGGTTGTGTCATTAATAATTGAAGTGGATTCCATAAACCAAAATGGTGCCAAGTGTTGTCAATGTCTGGCCTAATCAAATGATTTATCTGCCTTCCATATGTTGAAATTAATTTAGAGTTAATAACTCGACTGATATTAATAACTATAGTTAATGCATTTAGGGCAGGGTGCATCGATTTTTATCACAAAAAAAAATTGTTAATGATGGGAATTATTATATTAAAAAAGGGAAAATCAATTTCTAGCCCCTTCATTTGCAAAAATTATGTTTTAAGAACAATTGGTCCTTTGATTTTATGAAATTTAGAAATTTCTATTTTTAAAAAAAAATTTGATACGAATATTGTCAGGATTTGACTAAAAAAAAACTAAAGATAACTAAATAATAACATGCAAAAAATTTTAAAAATAATCAATTCAAAATGTGGTTACCAGAAATTGATTTAGAACTTTTTTGGTGAAAACATCTTAGAGCTCAATGTAGTATAACGAATTTGGGCTAACATTAATTAATTATTTTTGGGCCCATACCAATCGATGCACCCTAATATAAAGTTTGCTTCATTTTCCCACAACTAACCCCAAGAAATATTCAATCTTTTTGACCTTCAATCATTCACACGACTCGATAGTCAAACACTCCAAGAGTCTTAGTCAAATATTGTTGGCAACAATTCAAGGTCTTTACAAACGAGTACTCGTATTAGTATGAATACGAGTGTGAGTGCGAATGTGAGTACTCACAGCATGGAAACTTGAACATTTCCCGAATGATTATTTATTTTATTTAACAATTGCTTTTTGGAGTAGGAATAAATATCAATCAATGCCAATTTGCTGTACAAATAGCAACAACGTAACAGAAACTAAAAAAAGAAGATGAGCAAAAAAAGATATAAGACAAAACAATCTTCAGTTAACGGATATATGGTTGGTCAAAGCGTCGAAATAATTATGGTCAAAAACAAAATTAAGCATAATCACCACGCACTGAGGAAACATTAATGTATAAAAATCGAAGCAGCCGCATAATTTATAATGGCCAGACGAAGCACAAAAAAAGGCAAAGAAAAGAAAAGGAAGAGACGAAGACGAAGATAAAAAACATAAAAAGCAAAGACACGGCTTCAATTAAAACTACGAGAGGAGTTGATAAAAACAAGTTCATAGACCAAAGACAAACTAAAGACCGATCGAATGATGTTGACTGTTGGTGGTTGCCGTGGGCCAAACTGACTTGGCCAGAAAGACAGACAGAGAGAGAGAGAGAGAGAGTGAGAGAGTGAGCAGGACAGTCAATCAGTGGGCGAAGCGAAACAAATGCGTTTCAATTTTGATGAATTTACAGCGAGTTAAAAATTAATTAGAACTTGTCGTGTGCAGCAAGTAAAACTACAAAAAATTAATAGCCTAAATCAATTACCATGGCTAACATTATTGGCCGTTATGTCAGCCAGCATTTAGCGCGCCAAATTTGCATTGATGATGCAATTTCACTGCCAATGCAAACGATGTTCAAGCCAGGCCAAAACGAAGGCTAAAACGAAGTTGAACTGAACTGAAGTAAAAAACATTTCCATGCATTTTCCGGCTGAGTTCTGAAACCTGCTTTTGTCTTCCAGCTAACACTCTGGGTACTGAAGAGACCCAACTTCTTGTTGTTGTTGTAGTTGTTGTTGCGTCGTGTTGTTGTTGTTGTTGTTGTGGCAACTTTGGCCGCAGCTAAAGTTGAAGTGTTGGTTCATCTTTTGCTTCGATGTTTGCCGCACAACACACTAACACTAACACACACCCTGGAAAATTATTGGCATAGTTTGTTGCTGTTGCAGCAGCTGTGAAAATTTGCACGCTCAGTAAAACAATTTTCGTTGCCGTTAGCAGAGCACAAACAACAACAAGAAAGCGCTAAGCAACACTGCAAAATGTTGCAGCAACATTTTTGCCGCCTCGCAAATGTTGTTAACGTTGCCCGGGAACCAAAAACAACGACGACGAGAGAACTACATTAATTGGTCAGCTTTGTTACCGAAAGATAAGCAAACAATTTGTTCACTTGCCACATGCCGCACTCTCTCTCTCTCTTTCTCACTCACTCACTCTCTATCTCTGTCTTTCTCTGTTGTTGCCTGGCAGCAACATGTTCTTTGACTTTGGCTGTGGTGTGAAAATTGCCTGTGATCCGCACAAATTATGCAATTATTTTGCTTATGCGCGACTTTCTAAATTGAACAAATACAAATTAACAGGCTTTCATTTACAGTTAGTCGCTTAATTGATTTCTATTTCTATTTGTGTGCATGTTCATTGCAATTAGTGCCACTTGGCGTATGCGCAATAAATGTTAAGACTGACCACACGCAACTTCAGCTTCAGTCTGAGTCCCAATCCCAATTGCAGGTACAATCCCAGTCCCAGTCCCAGCAACAACAACTGCCTCAGCATGGGACACAGACATTCTTAATCAACTTTTAGCTGCAACAAAACAACAACAGCAACAACAACCTGGAATGTTTTTTGCCAGAGAACGTGGTACGAGTAGATGCCAAAGTCAATAAAAATGTCAACACGCCAAATGTCATGTTGACAAGGCAGACAGCCTCAGTCAGTGCCAGTGTTGGAATACGACTCGATTCGACTCGACTCGACTCAAATCGACTATCGTTGCCGCCAAACACAATGCACACCAGCTGAGAACAGGAGCGGAACAGGGACGGAAGAGGTAGAGGTAGAGGGTAACTGAAGTAGACCCCGAGGGCAAATCGTCGCTAGTTGTACGTGTGTTCTCTTCATGTTCGCCATAAAGTTTACGGCAATTTTTATTGTCAATTCAAAAATCGTTTATGACAATCGCACTAGTTGTGAGCTTGTTTGCCAGTTGGGTTTTTAATAAAGCCTTACCACTTGTAGGTGCTGTAGTTGTTCTTGTTGCTGTTCTTCTGCTATCAACACATACCCTGGAATGTAGTTCAATTATGAAAAATATGAATACATGAATGTTCTTTATGAAAGATATGAATACAAGTTAGTTATTATAATGCAAATACCACTAAAGCGTTGATATTGTCGGTTAATAAAATTAAGCAAATTCAATAATAATAATAAAAATGATTATTAAATATACTTATCATTAAATAAACAATTAAATAGAAAGCCTCGCTGATCCACATTTAATTATTTGTTCAATTTTGTAATTAATTTTGAATTATTAGTTAAAGATTATATTAAAATTGAATATAAATGTTTCAAAGTATACAAATTATTTACTCATATTGAATTTTATGCAGGATTTGTAATCATTATAAGTTTTTTTATAAAATTCAGAATTATTACACCCTATATCAATATTTAACTAAAGACAGGGTATCTTAAAGCTGTCGCTGCAACTGTGAACAAATAAAAGTCAACAATTGCTGGCAAAAGGAGTCGAAAAAGGAGCCTGGGCAATAATTGTTGTGTCGCAGCAACATCGTAAAACTTACTAAACAAGTCTCACCGGTCAAATTCCAGGACATACGAGTAGTTCGGGCATTTAAGGGACCACCTGTCGGTCTGGATCGTTAAATTGTTGGCAGTAGTTCTATACGGGGTCATAGTTGGGCCAGAGTTAGTTATGGAAAATATTTGTAGCTTAAAGTGGAAACTTTCGCTTTGTTTGATGCTCGGCATTAACCTAAATTTGTGGCCTAGCTAACAAATGACTCAGAAACCACACAGACTGATGGACAGACAGATAGAGAGACAGACAGACAGACAGACTGACGGTCTGACTGACAGCAACAATTGTTGGTTGGGTTTTCTGTCTCTGGCCAGCCATTGAGACGTCCATCGTTTAAGAGCAGCAACTTCAGTTGACTTCGGTTGACTTCAGAGTTTTGCAATTTGTCAACGCGTTCGCTGTGCCGTATATAATGATCATTCATTTAGATGCCAGCTAGCAGATAAGCAGGCCCAGCTAAATATAGTGCGAGTACAGCAAAGTGATCTTCAGGCTGAAGCCGTAATGGAGATGGCGAGTGCTTAAACCATGGCTATATTATACACTGATAAAAAAAAAAAAAAAAAAAATCATATTAAAAATTTATTTTATTAATCTAAAAATATTAAAGTGCAGAATGAATTAAGAGGCCAACTCATAATCAAAATGACATTCCGTTTTAAAATCGGTTAATTTTTGATGAAGTTATGAGAGATCAAAGTTTTTGAAAAAATGTCAAGGGGTCAGTATGGAAAATTGGATGATAGACGGCTTAGAATCGAAAATATATCAAATTTTCTAGATGATAAAAATTTAAATGCAGAATCAATTAAGAGGCCGAATCATGATGAAAATGACATTCCGCTTGAAAATCGGTCAATTTATGACAAAGTTATGAGAGATCAAAGTTTTTGAAAAAATGTCAACAAATGGATGTTTTTTGCCAGTGTAGTTGCCACACTTGACACGGTCGTGCTGGGGCAGCTGCAAGAGGTTGAAGTGTTGCGATGTTGCTATGTTGCGGTTATCAATGGCAACGCTTTGAACTAGTTTTAGGGCCCGAAAGCATTGGGCCTAGAGAAATCAACGGATTGTATCGGCCAAGTGAGAAACCTGTTTTACTTTTTATTATTACTTTTTTTCTTTCATTTTTTTTGGTTCAACGACTGCCAAAGTGAGCCTCGGACTGAAACTGAACCCTTCTTCTCCTTCGTCTTTTTTTTTTTGAGTTGGCTTAATGCAAAAGCAAACATTGGCAACAGCTGCCCGCAGGCAATGCCCGCATTTATTGTGTGTTCTTTATTTTTTTTATATATGCGAGTATGTATCTCAAGGGTGTTCTTTGTATGCTAACAACAGCAACAGCCAGAGCAACATGTTGCAGCAACATTGTTGCGAATTGTGCGTTGTGCGTTTGCTAATGCTAAGCAGATGCATCTTAAAGCCAGCCACTTTCCATTTCCAACGGCAATTCACGTCAAGTTGGCCTTAATGGCTTAATAAACCTGGCCAACAACACTGTGCAACACAACAACAGCAAGAGAAAAACACGCGCAAACCAAATTGAAACTTGCCACAATTGCGGGCAATTTTACGCAATTCGTTGCAGTCAACAATAAATTTGTAAATTGCGAAAATACCGCGCGAATGAAAAGAAATGCAGGTCGGCTCAGTCCGGTTCAGTTTTAGCCTGGCCCGCAGCTGACCGCACAATAAATTCAAAAGACTTCAATGTTCAGCCACAACTATCCTCTATCCTCTCATTTTCCAATGCAACAAATTTGTGTTTAGGCACAGTTTTTGCAATGCCATTTGATTCGCTTTTCATTTGTGAACAGCGTTGTACACTGTTAAAAAAAATATGGTAAAATCAAGATTTTTATCTCAGAACTAAGATTTTTGGTCAAAAAAATGCATCGAAAACATAAAATACTTAAATTTAATTGGTTTTAAGCATATTTCAAATAAGACTAAGTTCTTATTTTCAAAATAAATGTTCTTTAAATTAAAATTATTTTTTATATTAATAATTTTATTTTTTTTATTTTTGTTTTGACTTTTAAATATATTATTTTGTCTTGGTAATTTTAAAAATGTTATTTTAATTTGCTCAAAATGGGATTCGAACCGGCGCGTACTTTTTATTTGATACGAAATAGTCCACAATTATACTTTCCTAATAATTTAAAATTTTTATTCCTATATAAGGATTCTAAGATTTTTTTTCATTAATGAGCTTAGTTTTAATAATTTGTCTTAAATGTTCTTATTTTATGAACAAAATCTTGATGATGAATGTTTTAGTTTGTAGAAATTGGTCTTTTTTTATCAGTGTAGCGTTGTATAGAGTCGGTCCCCAGTTGCAGTCTGTAGTTTGTAGTTTGTAGTCAACAGTCCACAGTCTCCCAATCCCAGTTTCAATCCCAGTTCCAATTCCTGTGCCCGAGTGCCGCCAGCCGTTTGTTTGGCTTGTAATTTGAGTTTGAATGCGGCTGATTTGACAGCAGCCAACACTTTTGGTCCCTGTCGTCGTCGTCGTTGGCATCTGTCTCCAGCTGTGACTGAGACTGGGACTGAGACTCTGACTTGGATTGGGATAGAGACCCAAACTGCACGTGCAATGTTTCCCCTCTTTTTTTTCCAATCCCACGCCTGCAACGCATTCTTGGTCCCCAGACCATTGAGTTTTTCAGCTTTAAAAAATGCAAATGTCGACGCTACATAAAACAATGGGAAAACTACATTTTAGCCGGGTTTACAGCCAGTTGTTAAAAGCCAAAATCTGTGCAATTAATTGCTGGCAAACCGCAGAGCAAGCGACTCACACACAATATTGACACATCAGCAGCTACAGAGTCAGCGGACTAGAAATGGAATTGCAATCGCTAAAGCGGATACGGATACGGATACGGTTATGGATGAGGATGTGGATACGAATGCGAATGCGGGAACTGAAACGGGGGAAAGGGAATAGACAAAAAGAATTCGCAGGGCCCGAAAAAACAACAAAAGGGCGGTCACATTGTTTTGATAAAACGCCCGCATGAACAGATACACACACACACACACCACACACACATTTACTTCCAAATGCACTCACACATTCACAAATGAGAATATATATATAGACAGAGTCAGAGGCGGTTACGCCCACAACCATTCCAATAGAGTTACTGTTACATATGCGCATACAATGCACAGTTATCCTTTGATAGCTACAACAACAAGAACAACAACAAATACTGGCATGAAATGGTGCATGCCACCGTGGATGCCACCACATGAGTCGCGAATGCGCTACAATTGAAATACATGTGCTCAGGAAGATATTTCGAGAGTCAAAGCTAGAAATCATTGTGTTAGTTTTGATTAAGATGAGATATTTAACAGATTCGGTTCTATTTAGAAGAGTAAAAAATATACAAAGTAAATTAGATTAAATTAATAAAAAATTAATAAATAAATTATTTTTATTGATTCATTATTGAAATAATAATTTATGTGTATGAATTAATTTTTATTCCGTTTACATATGAATTAATACATACATACTACATATTATTTATGATATTATATGAAAATCTGAAAAAAAAATAGGGAGTAACGAGTATAATTTTTAAGATACATTTATAAGATACAAGATTTAAGATTTTTAAGATACATTTATAAGATACAAGATTTAAGATTTAAGATACAAAAATATCTTTTGAATAAAAATTAAAAACTTTAGTAAAATTTAAAATATGAGTTAAACTATAACTTATAATTAAACATTACATTTTAATTATTATTTTTTCTCGAAGAAGATATTTAAAATTTATTTTAATAATTAAAAAAGATCTTTTTTGCAATCTCAGAGCATTAGTTATTAAAGTTATTTAAAGCACGACCCAAAAGCACACACATACCTACACACATGCACAGTCAAAAAGGACTGCATGACAAGGCTGCAGGGTATTTGAAGCGTTTGCTAGGATAACAATGTCAGGCAACAACAAAATGACAAACAGCGACAGCCCAAGGGCCCGGAAGGCAGACAACAGACAACAGCAAAATATACGAATATATCAGACGAAAACAACAACAACAATAAAATAGAGCTGTCGATTTGTTTGTGTAAATGCTGTGAAGCGAATTTGTATTTTCATTTTGACGTTTCGCAGCATCAAAAAAAAAAATAATCCTTTTTTTAGCATCGCACAAAAAAACGCATAAAAAATTAACTAAAATTGACAGCTTGTTCAAATGAAACTCGAGCAGAAAAAAAGTAATATGTATATAAAAATAAATATGCATAGGAAGTGCAAAACCGCATAAATCCAACCTAGCGAATTACAAAGGAATAAAGACAACAAAGCAGGAAAAACAAAAAAAAAACACAATGTATTGTGGTTTTATATTACATTAAAAATATGATTTGCGAGCTTAAACAATTTGTGGTGCTTTTGTGGTGCTACAAACAATTTCCCAGGCCAACAATTGATCCTTTAACCCGACATGGCATATCGCAAATATTTTAATTAAGTTTAAATTAGCCACGCCACAAACAACACCAATAACTAAACACAATTTTCACTCTTTTACATTTTTTGCAGGCCCATCAGCCGCACACCATTGACGCAGATATCGTATCTGCAGAAGATTCCCACCTTGCCACGCCACTTCTCGCCCAGCCAGGCACAGGGCGGTTTAGGCCAGGTCGGTCTTGGCCAGGTCGGTGCAGGAACATTGCCGCTGCCGCTGCCGCTGCCGCCACCGCTGGGCAGCTTGGCAACTGGTCTGCCCAGCAGCTCGTCGGCCAGTGCATTGTATGGGGCACAGAATGCGGGTTGCATGTTGCCCACATCGCCGTTGCCGCTGCAACGACATCAGCAATACTTGCCGCCGCATCATCAGCAGCTGCCAACAGCATCCACACAGTATTCGCCCGCTGCCTCGGGCTGCTCCTCCAACTCCAACTCCAAGTACTCGAACTCGTCGCTGAAGCAGCTGCAACATCCACATCAGCAACATCAGCAACATCCACATCAGCAACATCAGCAACATCATGGACACCATCAATTGTCACCGGCGCTATCGACACCCTCGCCGCCATCGCTGCTCCATCATCCGGCGGGCTCCTCGTCGACGGTACATGCTCCATTCCTGGCCGGTCCTCATCTGGATATGCAGCGACAATCGCATTCGGACGATGACAGCGGCTGTGCGCTCGAGGAGTACACTTGGGTGCCGCCTGGCCTGCGACCAGATCAGGTGAGTCTTTCTATCTGTTTCCCCAACTGTCCCCAGGGCCAAAGTCAAACAAAGATTTCATGACTCGCTGATCACTTGATTTGTGGCCAGCGATAAGAGAACTTGACTTATTGTGCGTTACTTTGTCAGCCTGAATCAGATCTGGCCAGATCTGGGCTGTAAATAAATATGCAATACAAGGCCATAAATCAGTCAGTCAGTCAGTCAGTCGTTCAGTCAGTCAGTCAGTCAGGCGTTGCCTCGGATCGCTTCTCAGTGTGAGAAAGCAAGCAAAACACTCTTGCTTCTCTCTCCCTCTCTCTCTTACAACGAGCATTTTCTAGATACATTTCTATACTTAAAAAAATGTAGATATAATAAGAATTGACGTAAGACGTAAAAAAAAAGATTTTAGAATTTTTTTCTCACTTCTTTTTGCACATACATAATCAGTTATTTGGTAAGGAAAGGTTAACTTTTGAAACTACGAACCATTTTGTGAAAATATTTTCTATAATTCAGGCCGAATCATCTAAGAATTTAGAAAAAAAACTTGATTAATTTCAGAAAAACTATAATATTTCTAGATACTTAAGAAAAAAAGCTCAAAAATTGAGGCCGAGTCGCTTTTGATTATAATTTTTGATTGATTTTAAAAATTTTAGTATGAAAATTATTGAATTTTTTAGTGCGATTGTGTAGTCGAATCTTCTTCTGGTTAACGTGTGGGCCAACATTGACTAAAGATCTATCTACGTTGGCTGTCTGCATATTGCAAATTAGATTGCGCTAATGAAACTCAAGTTGCAACAACTGCTGCCCACAACTCGGTTGCAGCTGCATTTTGCTCTTGCTAGCCATTTTTCAAAGCGACATTTATGGCCAATTCAACACATTAAAAAAACAGCTACCATTTCGAACGATTTTTTCAATTATTTTCGCCTGACATAAACGCCACATAAATTATTTGCGTAAAATATGCGCCAATGGCGAATAAATCTTGCGCAATCTTTCAACCCGTTGGGCGCCTAAAAGCGCGCTACTAAATTTTTTTGGCAGCCTCGGTTGGGAGCTGAGAGTCTGAGAGTCGCTGGCAGCTTGAACTTCAACCAAAAACCCTTCCTTCTCCAGAGTCGCATTAATCCCGCTCAACATACAGTGACAACGCCGCCTATCACATGTCTCGCAGACCAGGAACAGTTTTTTAGCCATTGCCATTTGCCGTATTGTATTTTTGGCAAACGTTACAAACAGAATTGAAAATTTATTTACAGCCATTTACGTTGACGCAGCATAAGCCATGTGTCAGTCAGTCAGTTGCCAGTTGGCCAGTTGGGAAACTGAGAACTGAGAC
Source organism: Drosophila falleni (assembly GCA_035045575.1). Taxonomy (NCBI): domain Eukaryota; kingdom Metazoa; phylum Arthropoda; class Insecta; order Diptera; family Drosophilidae; genus Drosophila; species Drosophila falleni. Next base: position 13,027,854 of record JAWNOV010000011.1, read on the forward strand.
AGCAATTGGAATGGGAATGGGATTCAGGATTGGGTTTGGGATTGAGTTTGAGATTGGGTTGTGGTCATCATTTGCTTGGAAATTTAACAGCTCTTGCAAAAACGTGGCCAATAAAGAACTCTGGACTTAGAAGTTCACCGAGTGCAGTGCACGTTAAGCACCTTTCAACTTGGCCAAATGGCAAATCAACGTAATAAAATCAAAAATCTTTAGGCCGAGTTGCCTGCTGTGTTGCCAGAGTCAAGCAATGTTGACCGGTTGACGTTCTACCTCTCTCATTCCCACTGATCAACGTGAGGATGATGATGATGACGCTCCAGATGAGCATGATGATGACGATGATGATGTGGATGATGATGATGATGATGAAGTGACAGCAACTGGGGACTTGACTGGGGGAATTGTCTGGCTTAACCCTTTTTATACCCGTCACTTAAAATTTATGTAAAAGGGTATACTATGTTCGTTTGAATGTATGTATCATGGAGAAGGAGGCATCTCCGACCCCATAAAGTATATATATTCTTGATAAGCACCAACAGCCGAGTCGATATAGCCATAACCAAAGTTATTAATAAAGTTATCATTTAAATACAATCGCCTAAAAGTATGCAGTAGTTTTTATAGGGTAGTAATTTCCTTTAAGTACTTTTATTTATATTAAAATAAGTAACAGTTTTTAAGATAATACAGTTTTTATGGTAAATAACGTTATCTATTAATATAATCTATTAGCCCTGTTAATCGCAGCAAGATCGGGCAAGTCGAACGGGAGTAATAGCTAACCAAAGTTATTAATAAAGTTGTAATTTCAATACAATCACCTAAAAGTATGCAGTAGTTTTTATTCAGTAGTAATTTTTTGAAAGTACTTTTATACATATTGAAAAAGTAACGGGTATTCTATGGTCGGGACCTCAACTATAGCCTTTTCGACTAGTTTAGCTTTAGTTTATCTCGCCAGGCGCACAGTGTATGACCTCTAACTCTATCTCTCTCTAGCTGTCAGCTGCATTCCAGCATTCATTCTTCTGATTATCCATTCATTCTTGATTCATTCTTTGCAGGTACGCTTGTACTTCTCCCAAATACCCGACGACAAAGTGCCATATGTCAACAGTCCCGGAGAGCAGTATCGTGTGCGACAATTGCTGCATCAACTGCCGCCGCATGATAACGAGGTGAGTGTACTCGAATTCACAGTATTCACAATAACTATGCAACCACTGTACAGTGTCCCTGGTGAGCGAGACTCTGCCCTGTCAATTTCGTGGTATTTATTTAAATGTGTGCGCGTTTTATCGTGATTGAATGGATTGAATGTTCCCCTGCCTTTGCAAACAACAACAACGAAAAACAACGACAACTCAAATTACGACAACGGCATATCAAAGTCAATGCCAGCGATTTTCCCACACATTTGTGTTGCCTTTTAATTAATCAAGGAAACAAGTGCAACTAACTGACCCTGGACAGTCCTCCAAAAAACCAAAAAACCGAAAAACCACAAAAACTATACCACGTTGAGCGGATAACCAGAGTTAGTTGCAAATACGAGTACGAATAGTCGTATCAGTTACCGCTTTTAGCATTTTAACCACTGCCACTAACTGGGGGTTGCCATGTTAACGACGAGTTATCTTCAGTAGGGTGCATCGTTTTGTATGGGCACAAAAAAATTAAAAATTGGTAACTCAAATTCGTAATCTACGTTCAATTCTAAGATGTTTTTACAGAGAAACCATAGTTCTAAAATCAATTCTTGGTAACCGGTTTTTCAGTTGAAAAAATTTTTTTTTTGACTCTTCATAAATTTTTAGCTTATTATTATTAGCACATCTTTAGTGTTTTTAGGCTGATCCTGACATGAGTGGTATTAAACTCTTGTAAGGACCAGTACCTTAAATTTTTTTTCAAATTAATGGACTATTTGTTTTTAAAACACAATAATTTTTATTTATTGAAGTTCAAAAGAAACAATATTTTTCAACACAAAAAACTGCAAATAGGAATTAACTTTAGAGCTATAGTTTCTTGGTGAAAACAGCTTAGAATTGACCGCAAATTACAAATTTGGCTTAAAATTTTTTGTGAAAAATATCGATGCACCCTAACTTACAGTCTGGGGTGCAGGGAATGTGTGGCAAATGCCCAAATTCCAAGCCAGAGAGTCAAATCAAATGGTGCCAAGAGGCAGGAGGCAAGAGGCTGGCAACAAAAAAGAGGCAGCCGAAAAATTTGCATACAACACAAACGAGACGCTAACCGCAGCAGCAACTGAAGCAGGAGATGGAGTTGGAGATGGAGTCGAACTAGGAGCAGTTGCTGTCGACTACCGGCTACCGGTCTCTGTCTCTGTCTGCGGCTGTCTGCCCTGCCCACTGACTGACCACTTGAGTTGAGTTGGCAACGCACTGAAGCTGTTGTTTTAGACAAACAATCTTTGGGTTGAGTTGACTTCTGGGAAAGATCACTTTAAGTTACCTTTCTTTCGCTGTAGCTGCTTCTGCTGCCCACGGGGCGTGCTTCAACTTGCCAGGCCATCAAACCATCCAACCAACCATCCAACCATCCATCCATCCATCCATCCGTCCATTCAGTAAACATATGATTTGCCTGTCTGTCTTCTGTTGTTCACCTAAAATAAAAAACGGTTCTTTCTGTTACCTTGTGTCACTGCAGGTTCGTTACTGTCACTCACTGACGGATGAGGAGCGCAAGGAGCTGCGTCTGTTTTCCACACAACGCAAACGTGATGCACTTGGACGCGGCAATGTCCGACAACTGATGAGCGCCCGTCCCTGCGATGGCGTAAGTCTCTTCCCTCTTCCCTCCTCCTTAAACTAAAAACAAATCTTAAACTAAGAGAAATTCCTCACAAATTTTACAGTGCGACGAACTGATTTCCACTGGCGACATTGCTGTCTTTGCCACGCGACTGGGACCGAATGCCAGCTGGCATCCTGGTTGCTTTACGTGTTGCATCTGCCGCGAGCTGCTCGTGGATCTCATCTACTTTCATCGCGATGGACGCATGTATTGTGGACGCCATCATGCCGAGACGCTTAAGCCGCGCTGCTCCGCCTGCGATGAGGTAAGTGTGGCAGCAATCGGAGCAATCCATGCAACATTCCCATGCAACTTGAGTGTTACTTTACTTAGCATGGAGAAAGTAAAGTCTAATGTAGTGTATAAGGTGCGAAAGAAGCTAAACTAATTAGGATCGCATAATAGGCTAACCCTAAAGTGGATCTTTGATCACATGGATATAGCAGAAAACGACGCAGCTGACAAATTTACCAGAATAGGCGCAGGTAGGGCCCTATATAATAGGTCTTAAGTCGTTTTGTGGAATGGGAAGGTACACAATCCGGAAGAACCTACGTAGAGAGGAGAAACGACTTCGGTAGTCTCAGATAAGCCAAATACCTCCTAGGCAGCTACAACTTAAAGAGGTTCAAGCATGTAATCTTCTTGGGAAAGAACAGACTTCGAATACTTACGAGCATTCTGAAAGGGCATTGTAGACTGAGAAGTCACCTATCATAGTGACTAGTGTGATTATTTCTAAGTAACTTTAATACTTGTAGCACTAAAAGAAAAAAAAAAAAAAACTAATAGCAGTTGTAATACAAATTGTAATAGGAATTGAACGGGGAGTAATCCTCAAAGCATCTTCTAGCAGAATGCACTGCTCTATCTAGACGTAAAAGTAGTTCTGTAAGAAAATACCGTTAGAGGACATTGTAGTCCTTAACCCTGCGAAAAATAAGGTTGAAAGAGGAGCTATAGACTCAGAAGAGGGCACACAAGATCCAGACGGTCGTAATGAAGGTTTCTCCACTTTAATATTAATAATGAGTGTTACTTTAGACCGTTAGAGGACATTGTAGAGGAGAAATAGGGTTGACAGAGCTTTAGGCTTTAGGCTTTTAAGTTATAGGCTCCAAAGGGGCCACAATAAATAGATCTAGAGGGTCGTAGCTTTCCCCACCTTAATAATAATGAATGTTACTTTCGGCCCACAGATTATCCTGGCAGATGAGTGCACCGAGGCGGAGGGTCGTGCCTGGCACATGAATCACTTTGCCTGCCACGAGTGCGACAAGCAGCTGGGCGGACAGCGGTACATAATGCGGGAGGGGAAGCCCTATTGCCTGCTCTGCTTCGACGCGATGTTCGCTGAGTACTGTGACTATTGTGGCGAGGCCATTGGCGTCGATCAGGGACAGATGAGTCACGACGGACAGCACTGGCATGCCACCGACGAATGCTTCTCGTGCAACACCTGCCGCTGTTCATTGTTGGGACGCGCCTTTCTGCCGCGACGTGGCGCCATCTATTGCTCGATAGCCTGCAGCAAAGGGGAGCCGCCCACGCCGTCGGATAGCTCCGGCACTGGCATGTACACCACGCCCACACCGCCCACGCAGCGAGTGCGGCCGCAACAGACGCGGATTCCCAGCAGCCACGCCTCCAGCTCACCGCCCATGTCACCGCAGCAGCAGCAACAGCATCAGGCGTGCTTCAACCAGGCCATGTACCAGCTGCAGAGCCAACAGCTGGCCGCAGGTGTGGCCAGTGAGGCCAATGTGCCCACCGCCGGCGGAGGTGCTCACCTGGTCTCCCATGGGAAGCCGAGCTATGCCACCTCCGACTCTGATGCGGGTGTCGTCAAGGATCTGGAGCAGGGACGGGACTTTACCGACTTCACTTCCAGCTCGCAGAACATGTCGCCTTTGAATTCGCCGGGCGACTTCCAGCCGCACCTGATGCCAAAACCCATGGAACTGCAGCGGGATGGAGTCTACAACTTCAACGAGATGGCGACCAACTTGGATGCCGCTTGGCCCGCCAAACCACCGTTGGGTGCCACACACGGCTATCAGTTGCAACGGCAGCTGCAGCAGGTCTCCAAGATGGAGAACTCCATCACCTCCAGCATGCCGGAACTGGGCTTGGTTGCCACTCCTCCGCAGCACCTGATGCACCTGCCTGCCCCGCCGTTGCATGCCTCCGCCCAGCAGTTCCATGAGTATGCGGACATTATGCATCCGCCGATGCCGCCGCCACCGCCAACAGCTGGCAGTGAGATACCCGAGCTGCCCACGCCCAATCTGAGTGTGGCATCCACAGCGTTGCCGCCGGAACTGATGGGTTCGCCCACGCACTCCGCCGGAGAGCGCTCGCTAAACACGCCGCTGTCCACGCAGTCGGCCACGCAGGCGCCCACGCATCCCGTGTCCATACTTAGCGGTGGGTCTTCCTCCTCGCCCATGAGCGGTGAGCCGGGCAAGAAGAAGGGCGTACGCTTTGAGGGCATTCCGGACACCTTGCCCCGCTCTCGTAGCTACTCGGGCAACGGAGCTGGCACCAGCGGCGGTGAGCGGGAGAGAGAGAGGGACAGGGACAGGGACAAGGAGAGGGACAGAGATGGAAGTCGACATGGACACGGATCGCGCAGACGACGACGTCGCAAGTCATCGAGTCATCATCGCAGCGGCAGCGGTCACCGCTCCCACTCCACAACCAGAGCGGACACCTATGCACCGGCCCAGCCACTCTCCTCCTCCTACCAGGGACCTCCTCCTCCAACGATGACGCAGGTCGACAGCGAGCCAACGAACTTGCCACACAAATCGCCGCGGCACCAGCGTGAACGGGAACGTGATCGGGAGCGAGATCGGGAACGGGATGAGTCTGAGGAGTCTGATGTGTGCTCCACTTGCTCGTCGAGCTCGTCCAGCTCCGAGGACTACATGATGATGTACCAGCTGCCGCAGCGACGACACTACGGCGGTGTTCGGGTCAGCTATGTGCCCAACGATGCCCTCGCCTACGATCGCAAGCGAAAGCCGTCGGAACTCGCCGGCGACAAGGACAAGAACTGTATAATCTCGTGATGCTCGCCGGAGGCCATTTTAATTAGCGCTGATTGCGCCAGTTCCACTCTTCCCACTTCTCCACCTTCCACTCCTCCACCTTCCACTCCCACCTCCAGTTTTAGGTCGTTAATAAATGAGGTGCGCCGTGGGCGCTGAAATCAGCAGCAGATGCTAACGAAGCAGCCACCAGGTGGTCATCAATTATTAAAGCACACAGATACAAGATACAAGATACAAGGATAGATGGAGATACATTTATAGTTACAGATACAAATAGATATATAGATATAAAGAACTCATATCCCGCATTCGACAAAGCAATAAAGTTCAACTTTGAGATTAAGGCGCCTAGTTAAGTACTGGATCCTACAAATATGGACCACCTGCTAAGTGGGTCTGAATACTGTTCCAAAAACACAAGCACACACACAACCCTATTTAAGCGAATCAAACTAATTAAATTTACGTATGTAAGCAATAATATAAATAATTTAATTATATTTTTTATACCAGACGAAATCATCACTGACTTCGAGTACTAACGATCATAATGATATATATATATGTATTTATTTCGTGTAAGCTTCAACTATTTACCACAACTATTTACAACAATAAGCTTAATTAAACATTAAACATAAGTAGGAAACCGATGCGATATGATTTGGCTAAAGAAACTTACAATAATTATAGACTAAGCTACCATAAAACTGTAAGAAACAAAGTTCTAAATATATACAAATAAAATAAACTTAGTAAATAAAGAGTTCAAAATAAAAAAGTATGCTTTGATGGGTAAAAAATTAAATTCCTATGCTACTATTTCTATATTTTAATTTAAAATTCTTTACAAATTTAAACTCTTTCATCCCTCATTTAAATATAAAATTGCACACTTTTCACATATTTGAAAAATTTCTTTAAGTTGAATTTTCATGATTTGCGCTACAAATATTTGCGCACCCTTTCCACACTTAACATTTAACCTTTGCAGCACCTTGTTGGCAGTTATTTGTGGCAACAACAGCAATTGGCAGGGGGCAACATTGCGATAAGCTTAAACAAGATTAAGAAGTAGGCTAGAAGGGTGTTAGGAGGGAGGCAGGTTGTCAGAGATGTTGCTACCAATTGCGTTAGCCAAATATTTAGACAGTGAATCAGCATCCGCTTGGATAACGCATAAGCTCAAGAATAAACAGAGACTAAGGCAGAAACTGAGACACAGTTGGGTGATGTGGCAAGTGGCAAGTGGAGAGTGGGGAGTTGCAAGTAGCGATGTGGAGTGTCGCGATACAGAATGCAAGTTATCTATAATTATGCATCAGATAATGAATATAAATTAGGCGCATGTCGAGCATAATTTTTTTTTTTTTTTTTTTTTTTGTGTTGCAAGAACGCAACTACCACAGGCGACGACGGGCCGCAACATGGAAATTAAAATCGAAAATAAAACAGCAGCATTTTGTGGCAAATTATGGCAGCCTGCAACGGGGACAGTCGGAGACTGGAAGACTGGAGGAGACTGGAAGAGACTGGAAGACTGGGAGACTGTAGCTGCAACAAGCAATCACATGCATGCAACAAGCCGCTGCAGGGCGTAATTAGCCAATAAAGCAGGCAGAACTTGTGTTGTCAAGGCGAACAAGAGGAAGGGAGAATAAAGATGAGGTTGGGAAGGGAGACGAGTTCGTTAGAAATGGCTGTTAGTGGCCACTTGGTTGACCATCATTAGTGCAATGTTTGCATACATGTCAATGAGCTGACCAGGCCAACAGCAAACGTTAGCCAACTGTGTGTAATTTGCTCACAACTTGGCTCAGTTTGTCGTCAGAGTCAGGTCTCAGTCTGGCTAATGGGCGTTTAATAATACAACAGATGCAGCCCCAAATGGATGGCATTTAATCAGCAGGGAATGAGCAGCGATTGAGTTTACCACCTGCATGAAGTAAGGAAGAGAGGTAAGAGTTTCACGATGTGACCAAGCGATAAGACCAAAATTGTCTGCGTCTGGCATTGATAAGCCAAAATGACTTGGCGTTAACGCACACAAAGGACAACGCACTCCTAGTCAGGTTGAAAGAGAAAGGGAAAGGGAAGGGAAAGAGGGAAAAGGGAGAGTCGACTGTCCAGCAGCTGCGGGTTCTTCAACTCAACTCGTCTCTTCTAAGTATGCAACTTTTGCAATTGTAATTTCTGTAAAAGTTTCTGGCGATGCATTTGCCAGATAGATTTTTGTTGTTAGCTGCCATTTTGTAATATAATCCATAACAGACAGCAGGGAAACCTTTATCCCTATCCAAAACTCAATTTCAATCCCAAAACGCAAGCGATCGAGTTGTTGCCCCAATGCGTGTGTCTTTGTGTTTTATTGCATGTCATTTCCGTTTCCTGCTCCTGTGTCCTTCGTCCTGTATACTCACTGATGATTGGTCCGCTGTCTGCTGTCTGTTGTCTGTTGTCCACTGTCTGCTGTCTGCCCCGCTTCCTGGCAATGCAATGCAGCCATTACGTTTATCCTGTACACTCACCCAACACACACAGTTGTACATCAGATATGACAAAATTTATATTCGCATTTCCGACGCTCATTTTTATCAAGCCCAAACCGAACTGAACTGAACTGAACCAAAACCAAAACCACACACACCACGTACAAATTGTGAACGTGCAACTGCAGTTATTACAATGGCCCAAAGCGGAGCAGAACAACAGTCTAACAAACAAACAGACAGACATACATACTTACATACAATGGTACAAAGAGGTCCTTCAGTGTCCCAAAGAATGTCACACACAGGCCTCATCCGCATTCGACTTTTATTGTTGCTCCAGGATTGCAGGACATTGGCTTCTACTGGCTGCGCATTTTGCCAGCGATTGTTACACGCGTTTTCAATACGCTTTTGCGTTTTTATTACGAAATTACATTCAAGTTTATTTGCAATGCATTTTACAGTCCACAATTCACTGCGGATGGTTTATTATGAGCGCCAGGCAAATACGCAAAGTGCACAGAGTCGTAAATAAACTCAATTCAATTTTCAATCACATATAAATTAAATATGGTATGGACTGGGTTGATCTGTTCCAAATTGCGTTTTAGCATAAAAAACTTTACTGCAAGAAATATGACAAAATTATAAAAACATCAAATAAATCTAAAATACCAAAATTATATTTTATGTTCAACAATTATGCTGTACCCATTTGTCAAAATTCAATTTAAATTTATTTGAACTTTGAGCAAATCCTAAAAGTATGCTTTAAAATTTTTAAATCTCATTTTCAAATTAAACTTCAGTTTACATATTATGAAATTATTCCAATATTATGAAAATATAATATTTTTTATTATATTTTTTATTTTACAATTATACTCTAACCATTTCTCTAAATTAAATTCAAATCTATTTTAATTTTTGAGCGCATCCTTAAAGTATGCTTTAAAATTTTTAAGCCTCGTTTTTAAATTGAGTTTCAGTTTGTGAGATTCACCTTTTTTGTTGTCAACGCAATTTAATTAGTTTTGTTGTTTATTGTTGATTTTCCAAAATTCTATTATATCATAATCTAGTTGCCACGCCCCTTCCTCCGCCCGCTGCTTGGTTAATCAAAATTCATATGCAAATATTTGCCAAATAACTGCAGATTTATGTTGTCTACTGCAAAATTATAAAATAACTAAAGTCAATTTTGCAGAACGCCACAAACAGAACATGTTATTAATTCACCAATAAACCGGACAGAGAACCCTTTTGTGAACCGGCTGGAATTGCAGGCTCGCAGCGTAATCCGTAGCCTTTTTGTGCTGGCCAGGAGCCAGGATTCCAGGGCCAGAATACGTTATGGCCCAAACCCTCGATGCGTGCTAATGGCGCTGCTTTCAGCAATTGCTTACTGGCCCATTAATTAATACAAATATAAATTGCCAATATGAGTGCGTGCTGTTTGTACAACAACAAAAACAACAACAACAACGACATGAATCAAGTGTTGACCGTATGCCATTAAATATGAGAGAGTCAGGCCTTTGGCAGTAGGTAGAGGGGCAGAAAGGCGCTGTAAAAATGGCCAAAACATCAAGCGCATAAATAACCACGAAATGGCCGAGCAAAAATTATTTACACCTCCCACCAAACTCCCCCCTATGCTCCACGCCTGTCGGGCAAGAACGTTTAATTAATTTTTAGCGTGTTTCGCAGACGTCGACGAGCCCGAAAATAGAAAAAAAGGCAACAATTATTAATATTTGCCAGGCCTGGCCCACGTAACCAACACACCCACACACACACACATGCACAGGGACTTACACTGAAAAAAAGAACAACTTCTAAAATCAAGAACATTAAGAAGATTGTTTTGAGACCAAATTACTAAATCCAAGATTATTAATCTAAAAAATCTATAAATCTTAATATAAGAATAAAAGTCTTAAATTATTAGAAAATTATTATTATAAAGTATAATTATATTATGCGACGGTTCGAAACCCACTAGTAACAAACTAAAACTACATTTATAAAATTACTAAAGCAGAATAAAATAAATAAAATATAAAAAATTTTAAATATAACAAATAATTTTTTTTTTATATTTTAATTTTAAGAACATTTATTCTTAAAATAAGAACTTGTTCTTATTTGAAATATTCTTTAGAATTTTGTGCTCTCGGCGCATTTGTTAGACCAAAAATCTTAATTCTGAGACCAAAGTCTTGATTCTAGAACACTTTTTTTTTATCAGTGTACACACATTAAAAGGATACATCATCGCAGCTAATAATAATAATCATGTGCTGGACACGTGTGGACGTGTGTCGAGTTCCCGCTGCTGTGTCCTGGCTTAAAGATAGCGAGGCTTAAATTAAATAAAGCCTTATTGATGGAGCTCTCTCTAACTTGCTGGCTGTTTCACAGTTACGGTCTGGTGTTTATCACCTCATAGTGTGCGTTTAGTAAGTCCAAAGATGACCATAAACAGACCAAGTCCATTGCGTGCATCGCATACTGAGGCGAGATGTCATTAGCCTTGGCGTTGTCCTCTAATGTGCAAATCTAATTAAAGCTGCCCGCTGACCGGACATGGACTAGACTCTATACTCTATACCCCAGACTCTGGACGTCTTCTCCATATGTGCGGGATTGTTAAAGTCACTTTCTGGTCGCACACACAATAAACGACACAAATAATCATAAAAGTAATGCCACTGAGAGTCTCAAGCGCCTGGTTTACTGCTACACTTTTCTCCGTTTGCCAAAAACCAGACCTGCAACTGAATCCTCCTTCATCTTCCTCCCTTGTGCGTATTTATTACTCTACATTGTTGTAGTTGTAGTTGTAGTTGTAGTTGGCTGACTGGCTTCGCCTTGGCCATGGACTATCTTTGGGCAGTATTTCATTATGAATTTATGATTGGCTCTGGCAACTGTAATGTGTTTATTGGCAAAGCCAGCCACAAATGCTTATGAATGTTGACTTTTTGTAGTTATTTGACTTTAACTTGGCCAAAACAAGTCTGGACTGTCTACGTTTGCATTGCCAACTGTAGCTGAGTTCTCTTTAACAACATTATTGGCTCGTTGTGTAAATAAAGAATAGGTAAAAGCTAACTTATAATGGCATTCAATTGATTTGGGAGCACAAAGTTCAACAAATAATTAATTCAAAATGTATCTGTACAGGTCAAACCGTCTGACGTGCGATCTTGATATTTTGACAACATAGATAAGACGACGTTTTTTTAATATTGATATTAATTAATTAAATCTGTATTATTCATTCACTAACTGAGCATTGTACAGGCCAAACCGTTTGACGTGCGAACTTGAAATTTGGACACAACATGGATAAGATTAATTCATAGAGGATATGTTTATATAAATTTATAGTTGCAACTGCAATTGCAATTCGAATACCAGTTTCAGCTTAAAAGGATACCTTTAATAGTAGAAAAACAGTTGCTTTTAATTAAGTTTTGCCTGTTTTGCCTGCCTGTCTGCCTGACAATGCCGTCGCCGGCATTTCCGCTTCACATCCGGCTCAACGAGGAGACAGAGTGCTATTGGAGTGACTAGGAGTAAGTAGCTCAACACAACAATCTAAATAATTAAAATATGCAAATGCCGCCTAATCCGACACAGCGACACGTACAGACAAACAGCCAGCGATTTGCTTAAATTATTCATAGCCATAGCTATACAGTTGCTTTATGGGATGTCAGGAAGGTGGAAAGGGAAACTAGGATGGGAGTCAAGTAACATAGGTAGTAAATTAAGTGAATGACTTGGCTGAATGGTCGTTTAATTGCTGAAAATGAAAATGGGAAAGGTAGCCGAGTGAAAGTACTACCTTTATATATGAGAAACTACAAAAACATGAATGAATTTACGAATTTATTCAGCATAGCATCAAAGGAGAGTTCGTCGAATACTTTCCAGCAATTAACTGCGATGCTGAAATGTATGCTATGTTTTTTTTACTGTCTGCAGCTTAGCCAAAAGTTGAAAGTATTCAATTATATCGAAACGTATAGCAGCATTTTAGGCGCTGCCAACTTTTATTGTTTGGCTTAATTGTAAAAGTTTACACACAAAGTTTTTAGCATATTTTGCAACTGCTTTAAAGCGGCAACTTTATGCTTCATATTCTCAACTTTCTTTTTTTTCCAAATGCCTTTTTACAATTTTTTTATAGCTATTGTTGTTGTTTTTGTTGCTGTTATTGTTGTGCAGCAATGCTTGTAATAAAATGTAAAAAGGAAAACATAATTTTTAATTTCGTGTGCAACGTTTTATTGGTTTTTAATTTCGTTGCCACAGACGCGTCCACACGAAAAGTCCTTCTACCGTTCGAATGTAAACAGCATCCTTAGAAGTGAGAGAAGTCTACCATAACTGTATCTTTTTTGGGAATGCTTGTCATAAGCGTTGCTTTGTATGTTGCCAACAATATCATCGTCATCATCATCATTATCAACGACGTTATCATCATCATCATCATCAGAGGTCCTTCCTGCCTTGTCCTTGCCTGCGTGTACTTGAATGCTGCTTGTGTAAATATGCTTTGTCTATAGCATTCGTTTCGTTTCGTTTCCTTTTCTTTTTCATTTATTTCCCTTTTTTCTATTTTTTGCTACTCCAACTCCAGTTGCTGCTCGCTGTTACTTTTTCATTACTTTGGCTTAAAATTGATATGAAAGTTTTTGCCGTCAGAGCTGCTCCCATCAATACTCTCATGTTTATTTTACCACACACTCGTTCACATCTATACTGTGTGGTGTGTGTGTGAGTGTGTGTGTCTGACTGTCTGTCTGCTCATGCGATTGTGGCCAGTTGTTTGGTCGTCGCTTTCATGGGTTTTTAATTACGACAAAAATAACAATATCCATGTGTAAGGGATTGCCAGGACAAGAGCTTTGGAACTTCTTAAACCTGCTGCACAAATTCAATTTGTCTTTGGCCATAGATAAATGCATAAATTTGTCACTGCCAAAGGGAATTAATGTTGAAAAGCAGCCACAAGATGACTGAAATAGATAATACCATTGACATCATGCAACTTAAACTAGTTGCGGTTACATTTACCCAATTTGTCTATCACAAATCAAAGCCTATGCTCACATTCACTGCCAAACTCATTTAAATTTTACAACTTTTACAAACACTCACACACATACACACTCAAACACACACGCACCCTCATCTCAATATGCGCATAATTTGATTGCAAAATCGTTTATCAGCCTTAAACTTTATTATCGCAGGCGAAAAAGGGGCTCAGACATTGGATTCCATCAGATTTGACTCATTGTCGCAATAGCTAAAATATGGCATAAATATTTGATGTATGAAAATTTCAAATAAAAAATAAATGGAAATCACACTTACACACACACACACACACACGAAAAAGTACTTGCAACCCTCGCGGCAGTTAAAAATTGGTGAGAAATCTATAGCGCACACAATCGTAAATATTGCGTATACGCCGTGTTGGGCTTAGAGTTGTAGAGTTGTATATCCCCTCAGGTGGCAGAGCAACACTTGCTCGGTCTGAGCTGGCAAAGCGCTAAACGTTGTTTGCCATTCGCATATCGAAAGTTATAAAGCATAAAATCAGTGCCAGACTCGACAGCAGCCACGTGGCGGGTGCACTATGGGCAAAAGGCCCAATTTTTTGGTATGAACAGCATATATATTATTTAGTTTTTTAGCCTGAAGCTTACCATTTCATATATAGTACCGCAACTAAAACCGTAACCGAAAGAACCGTAACGTTTGTACCGGTACGGTGGTAGAAAAATTGCTGGGTCAAAGAGTTGACCAACTTGCAACTGTCATAGCTTGATCAAAACCCAACCGATTTTCAAACGGAATGTCATTTTGATCATAATTTGGCCTCTAAACTGATTCTGCATTTAAATTTTTATCATCTAGAAAATTTTATATATTTTCGATTCTAAGCCGTCTATCATCCAATTTTCCATACTTACCCCTTGACATTTTTTCAAAAACTTTGATCTCTCATAACTTTGTCAAAAATTGACCGATTTTCAATCGGAATGTCATTTTGATCATAATTTGGCCTCTAAATTGATTCTGCATTTAAATTTTTATCATCTAGAAAATTTGATATACTTTCGATTCTAAGCCGTCTATCATCCAATTTTCCATACTTACCCCTTGACATTTTTTCAGAAACTTTGATCTCTCATAACTTTGTCAAAAATTGACCGATTTTCAATCGGAATGTCATTTTGTTCATAATTTGGCCTCTTAATTGATTCTGCATTCAAATTTTTATCATCTAGGATATTTGATATATTTTTGATTCTAAGCCGTCTATCATCCAATTTTCCATACTTACCCCTTGACATTTTTTTAAAAACTTCGATCTCTCATAACTTTCTCAAAAATTGACCGATTTTCAATCGGAATGTCATTTTGTTCATAATTTGGCCTCTTAATTGATTCTGCATTTAAATTTTTATCATTTAGAAAATTTAATAATTTTTCGATTCTAAGCCAATTTTCCATATCAACCCTTGACATTTTTTCAAAAACTTTGATCTCTCATAACTTTGTCAAAAATTGACAGATTTTCAATCGGAATGTCATTTTCTTCATATTTTGGCCTCTAAATTGATTCTGCATTTAAATTTTTATCATCCAGAAAATTTGATACATTTTCGATTCTAAGCCGTCTATTATCCAATTTTCCATATTTACCCCTTGACATTTTTTCAAAAACTTTGATCTCTCATAACTTTGTCAAAAATTGACCGATTTTCAATCGGAATGTCATTTTGATCATAATTTGGCCTCTAAATTGATTCTGCATTTAAATTTTTATCATCTAGAAAATTTGATATACTTTCGATTCTAAGCCGTCTATCATCCAATTTTCCATACTTACCCCTTGACATTTTTTCAGAAACTTTGATCTCTCATAACTTTGTCAAAAATTGACCGATTTTCAATCGGAATGTCATTTTGTTCATAATTTGGCCTCTTAATTGATTCTGCATTCAAATTTTTATCATCTAGGATATTTGATATATTTTTGATTCTAAGCCGTCTATCATCCAATTTTCCATACTTACCCCTTGACATTTTTTTAAAAACTTCGATCTCTCATAACTTTCTCAAAAATTGACCGATTTTCAATCGGAATGTCATTTTGTTCATAATTTGGCCTCTTAATTGATTCTGCATTTAAATTTTTATCATTTAGAAAATTTAATAATTTTTCGATTCTAAGCCAATTTTCCATATCAACCCTTGACATTTTTTCAAAAACTTTGATCTCTCATAACTTTGTCAAAAATTGACAGATTTTCAATCGGAATGTCATTTTCTTCATATTTTGGCCTCTAAATTGATTCTGCATTTAAATTTTTATCATCCAGAAAATTTGATACATTTTCGATTCTAAGCCGTCTATTATCCAATTTTCCATATTTACCCCTTGACATTTTTTCAAAAACTTTGATCTCTCATAACTTTGTCAAAAATTGACCGATTTTCAATCGGAATGTCATTTTGATCATAATTTGGCCTCTAAATTGATTCTGCATTTAAATTTTTATCATCTAGAAAATTTGATATACTTTCGATTCTAAGCCGTCTATCATCCAATTTTCCATACTTACCCCTTGACATTTTTTCAAAAACTTTGATCTCTCATAACTTTGTCAAAAATTGACCGATTTTCAATCGGAATGTCATTTTGTTCATAATTTGGCCTCTTAATTGATTCTGCATTCAAATTTTTATCATCTAGGATATTTGATATATTTTTGATTCTAAGCCGTCTATCATCCAATTTTCCATACTTACCCCTTGACATTTTTTTAAAAACTTCGATCTCTCATAACTTTCTCAAAAATTGACCGATTTTCAATCGGAATGTCATTTTGTTCATAATTTGGCCTCTTAATTGATTCTGCATTTAAATTTTTATCATTTAGAAAATTTAATAATTTTTCGATTCTAAGCCAATTTTCCATATCAACCCTTGACATTTTTTCAAAAACTTTGATCTCTCATAACTTTGTCAAAAATTGACAGATTTTCAATCGGAATGTCATTTTCTTCATATTTTGGCCTCTAAATTGATTCTGCATTTAAATTTTTATCATCCAGAAAATTTGATACATTTTCGATTCTAAGCCGTCTATTATCCAATTTTCCATATTTACCCCTTGACATTTTTTCAAAAACTTTGATCTCTCATAACTTTGTCAAAAATTGACCGATTTTCAATCGGAATATCATTTTCTTCATAATTTGGCCTCTAAATTGATTCTGCATTTAAATTTTTATCATCTAGAAAATTTGATATATTTTCGATTCTAAGCCACTGCCTCGCCTCTCGATGAATTTGTGTTAGCTATGTTGTGTCCAAATTTCGAGATCGCACTTCATACGGTTTGGCCTGAAAAACAACAAATTTTTAGAAAAGGCATAAAATCGGCCTTTTTTCCCATAGTGGGGTGGTTTAGGTGTTTTCAGGTGGTGCGCCGATGCTAAAAGTTTCCGGCACATTTAAATGTAGCTGGCGGGCTTACAAGGAGTATGTGGTGTGAAAGAGACAGGCAGAGACAGAGAGAGAGGGAGAGAGCGTTGTCTGTTTGGGTTTCGTTTACAGCGTGCAGACAGTCAAAAATGTTGGAAATGTCTCTCCAACTCTCGAAGCGTCAGTCGCTTGTTGGAATTTTGGTAAACAGGAATTTTGCATTTGAAGCGATAAGCATCTTGATAAAGTTCTAGCTGCCCGTGGGCTCAATGCAAGCCAAACCAAATCGAATTCAATGACGAAGAAATGGCTTTAACTAAAGGCGGCTTTAATAGCATTTTAACTCATTGTGCCACATGAGAAACAGACGTTAATTTCTTGGACAAATGTTGTCTTTGTTGTTGTTGCTCTAGTTGCTCTGTTAATTTTCCGCTTGTGGCTTTTTATTTTGTAATTTTCTACTTTGTGGCTGTGCTTTTGGCGCACTCCACAAGACCGTGGACATCAACGGTTCCGGGTCTGGCTGCCGTGTAATTATCCGCTTATTTTGTGCCCTGCTTTTCAGTCTCTTTCTCATTCTGTTTGTCGTTATAGTTGTTGTCATTATTGTATGGCATATTGCCATTTGCCTCGTCTTGCGGCCATATAAAGTTGCTCGCCGTTTGACATTTTGCTGCAAAGCTGCTTAGGCATCGCTCCAATCTTCGCAACCGGAAATTGCATAGAAGCGGAAGTAATTGCTACTGGCAGGAGAAGAGGCAGAAGCGAAAGAATTGAGCAGGAGTTGGTCTCTCTCTGGCCAGGCTAATTTGGGCTTGTAATTAGCAACTCTAATGACCTTTTTGTGTGATGACAGCAAAGACAGAACTCAACTTCAAGTTGAACTTTAAGTGCAACAGACAACAACATCACAAATCGAAGTGTGGCCAAATAAATTAACTCGAAATGTGGCCAGACTCTAGAACACTGAGACTCCTTGGAGGACTGAGGACAACCGCAAGCAACGAATCTATTTGAGTAGCTCACTGAGTTGCACTTCAATTACTTGTTTCAGTGCCGCAATTACCATTCATTTGGCCAACATAATGTGTCCTTGTCAACGCAGGCAAAACACAGAGAGACACACACACACTCACACACACACCCACACACAGTCTCTGCTAGCATGCATAGATGCATAAATAGATATGTGTGTACACTGAAAAAAAGACCAACTACAAAAATTATGAACATTAATCTTTACAATTTTATTCTAAAATAAGAGCATTTTAAGAACATATTCCATTGTGAAGCAGTAGGCGCAGGTTCGAATCCCGCTCTTAAAAAGATAGACTAACATTTTTAAAATTACCAAGACAGAATAAAATATGAATAAATCAAATTTAAAAAAAAAATTAAAAGTATAAATATAAAATTCATTCACATTTTTTTATTCTTATTTGAAGAACATTTATTCTTAAAATAAGAACTTGATCTTATTTGAAATGTTCTTAAAAGCCAGATGTTTTTTCCTTATATTAGAATTTTATGTTCTCGATAGATTTTTTAGACCAAATTTTTAATTTTTGAGACCAAAATCTTGATTTTAAAACATTTTTTTAACAGTGTTGTGTATGGAAGCTGGAGCTGTGGCTGATGCTTGTTTGCACCTTTGTTTTGGAATTTACACATGGCAATGACAATAATAAATCAAAAGTGAAAATGCAAATATTTTGCCGGCAACAACTGCCAGACATTGCTGCAGGTTGTAAGGCAGCCAGACGAAGCCTTTGGATCTCCCCCTCTCTCTCTTTTTCTCTCTCTCTCTCTCTCTCTTTCTGGTCTGTTGTAGTCCCACCACAGTTGAGTTCTAAGCAAGGGCTGAAAATTTATTGCTCTTAACTTTGTAAAGGGGAAAAGGTAGAGCAGTTGCCATGGTCTGCTTGCTGGCAGCACACACACTTATCAATAAATAATTGGAAAATGAATGCTTTGCTTATGAGAGATTTCAAAATGGCCCAAAAACAATGCCAATGGCCTGCTTAGCTTGTCTTGCAGTTGCCCACAGCCATTATCGAGCTATGCATTCACAATTCGACTCTACTTACTTGGGTTTGCAAATGAGAAATGTACCTGTATAATAGCAAAGTAAACCACCTTGGATATTCAAAGGGAAATTCTTACTAGACTAACCTATTCTACACGAGTCTGCTTTATCAATTTTATCATTGCTTGACAAAAAATTAACATAAAATTGGTATTCATGAAAGATTCCTGATTTCCAATTCGATTCTTATTGATCCTCATTCGATATGGTTTTAATTTACATACTTTGCCGGAAATTTATCTGTGATTCAGTTTCTATATATCATAATCAAATATCATAATTATGTTATTATATTGTAAAACACTCAAAAAGAATATAATTAAGAAAACAGATTACTCATTTTCATTCATTTTTCATTTTTTTCTCAAGCTTATATCAAGGCCTCGGTGGCGCAGTTGGCAGCGCGTAAGTCTCATAATCTTAAGGTCGTGAGTTCGAGCCTCACCCGGGGCAGGTAATTTTTTTTTTTTTTGGTTCCATCGCCAGATCAGAATTTTTTTTACAAATCCTCTATAAATTGAAAATACACGCTTGTTATCAATTGCAATTTCTTATTAAATATCCATTTCAATGTGAGTAAGTAATCGCCAGTAGGAATCGCATGCGGAAGTAACTCAACTCTTGGATAAAAGCCCTTTACAACAACTTCATCCTGTAATATTTTAATTAATAGTTAAGTTTAAATTAAAAAAAAATAAATTAATTTACTACTTACTGTATAGGGGCATGTATGGTTAAAATTTGTATAACTTTTAAAGACATTAAATACCATAATAGCGACTGCATTATAGGGCTTCCTGATGAATCGACAGGCATCCAATTTAATATTATACAACCATGGTTTGTAGCCATTGGCTTTTTTGAAGAGTTGGCCTTCAACCACAGCATTATCGACGGGATGCAGAAGATTTACATTAAAGTTTAATACCGTCTTATTACGGTTAATAGCCCGCAGACGACATTGCTGTAAGTCTAGCCATGATTTATTAAAATTTGTACAGACCGCATTCGTCATTTTAAAGACTACTGCTTCCTTTAAATGTAAAAATTTTAACTTTCAAATGATACGATTTTAAGTACTTTACTTACATTATAACACAAGTTTAAGGCAAGCAACAAAAGCAATTGTTCAGACCCTATAAGTTTGACACCCATATCGATTGATTTGTTCTAAACACTAACTTTAAAGCGCTTAATTTTTTGTAATTTATACACAAAATCAAAAATATAGTTAATGGGAAATTAATAATGGCATAAACAGAGGGTTTGTACGGCCATTAACAAAGTAATTCGAATTTCGAATAATGATATGGTTTTTATTAGATGATCAAACGTTCGACATAAAATCATGTTTTGTTAATTACGGTAATTGCTTTATTTACATTTCTGATAACAATTAATAGCTTCTATTAAACTCGTATATACTACGATAGGTACAGTGGTCCCTCTCAGGTAGACCTTTGTAAAAATAAAAACAACTTAAAATTATTTATTATTAAAATTGCTTTACGAACTATGGTTAGCTATAACTCCAGTTAAACTTGTCCTATCTTAAAACGATAAAATAGTATAAAAGATAATATTAATATTGTTATATTTAAGCCAACCCGTTTATTATTAGTTATTCCATAAGTATCCAATAATCATCTATTACTATTAAAGCAGCTTACAGATTTTACAAATCCTCTGTGAATACAAAATATACGCTTGTCAAAGCTTGTGGCTTCTTATCAATATACCAAGTCATTTTGAGTAAATAATCGCCGCTTGGTAATGGAAGTCGTAATACCTCAGATCGGAGATAAAGTCCTTGAATTAACAGCGTACCCTGCATAAAAATCCAATATGTGGAAATGTAATCCATTTTAAAAGTTCATTACTTACGTTATAAGGGCATGGGTGACCAATGTTTGAGAAATCCTTAAAGAGATTAAAAACAATCTTTGCAAATGGATTATATAAAGTCTTCACAAATCGGCAGGCATCAATGGTCTCATTAAAGAGCCAAGGTTTGTATCCATTAGCTCTCTTTAAGAGTTGAATATGAATATTTATATCGTTTGCAGGATGAAGGAGAGTTCCATTAAAATTTAATGTAGTCCTATTGCGATTAATAGCGCGCAGACGACATTGGTTAAAGTGAAACCACGATTCATTGTAAGATTCACAAACAAAATTTGTAGATTTGAAAACTAAAGCTTCCTGTTAATACAAAAAGGTATGTATTACTTTGATAACAAGAAAAAACATATCGACTTACATTATAGCACAGCTTCATAGAAATCCAAAGGAGCAAAACTCCAATAGCAATAACTCTGCTCCGCATAGCGAACAATTTAAACTGACCATTTATAGACTTAATATTATAAATATATATTATATAATGAGAGATAAGATTCGCTTGAATACCCAAACTAATTCACAACACGTTCTTTACTTTTTTTCCATAAAAATTTTAACATAGTCAGTAGTTTTTTATCTAATAATTGTTAGTTTTGGGTTAAATGAGAGTCAATTTAACCCAAATTGTTAAAAAAAAAAATCATATTTAAATAGCTTTTTTAGTAGATTCCAATAGATTTCATCATTTAATTTCATTTAATAAGTAGTTTTTACAAATCCTCCATAAATACAAAATATACGTTTGTTATGAATTGTGGTTTCTTATTAAAATACCAAGTCATTTTTAGAAAATAATCGCCGCTTGGAAATGGAAGTCGTAACACCTCAGATCGAAGATAAAATCCTTGAACTAACTGCGTTCCCTGCAAAAATATCGCAGAATGTTTAAATATAAACCATTTTAAAAGATTATTATTCACCATATAAGGGCATGTGTGACCAATGTTTGAGAAATCCTTAAAGAGATTAAAAACAATCTTTGCAAATGGATTATATAAAGTCTTCACAAATCGGCAGGCATCAATGGTCTCATTAAAGAGCCAAGGTTTGTATCCATTAGCTCTCTTTAAGAGTTGTAGATGAAGATTTATATCGTTTGCAGGATGAAGGATAGTTCCATTAAAATTTAAAATAGTCCTATGACGATTAATAGCACGCAGTCGACATTGGTTAAAGTGAAACCACGATTCATTGTAAGACTCACAAACAAAATTTGTAAATTTGAAAACTACAGCTTCCTATAAATGCAAAATGAAATGAATTTCTTTGATTACAAAAAAAACACCGACTTACATTGTAACTCAGTTTGATAGAAATCCAAAGGAGAAAAACTAACATAACAATAGTAGAGCTCCGCATAGTGAACAATTTAAAACTGTCCATTAAAGAACTAAATTTTATACACAAATATTGAAAAACAAGATTCGCCTGAATAGCTAAACTAATTCACATACAACAATTAATTTCTCATGTTCAACGCTAGATACTTTGGTTGGATTCTAATCAACTTTTATTCCAATATCTTTAGATTACATCTATAGTTACTTAATTTTTAGTTTTTAACAAATCCTCCGTAAATACAAAGTAAACGTTTGTTATGAATTGTGGTTTCTTATCAAAATACCAAGTCATTGTGAGTAAATAATCGCCGCTTGGAAATGGAAGTCGTAATACCTCAGATCGAAGATAAAATCCTTGAACTAACTGCGTACCCTGCAAAAATATCGCAGAATGTTTAATTTTAATCCATTTAAAACGATTATTACTTACCATATAAGGGCATGTGTGATTAATATTTGAGAATTCCCTATACAGTTTAGTAACAATCTGTGCAAATGGATTATAAGGCTTCTTCACAAATCGGCAGGCATCAACTGATATATTAAAAAGCCAAGGTTTGTATCCATTAGCTCTCTTTAAGAGTTGCACGTGAAGATTTATATCGTTTGCAGGATGAAGAATAGTTCCATTAAAATTTAAAATAGTCCTATGACGATTAATAGCACGTAGTCGACATTGGTTAAAGTGAAACCACGATTCATTGTAAGACTCACAAACAAAATTTGTAAATTTGAAAACTACAGCTTCCTATCAATGCAAAAAGAAATAAAATGCAATGATTTCAAAAAAAAATCCGACTTACATTGTACGACAGTTTACTAGAAATCCAAAGGAGAAAAACTCCAATAACTATAGTATTCCGCATAGCGAACAATATAAAACTGATCATTAAAGAACTGAATATTATACATAAATATTGAGAAATAAGATTCGCCTGAATAGCTAAACTAATTCAAATATAACAATTAGTTTCTCGTGTATCATGTTCAACGCTAGATACTTTGTTTGGATTCTAATCAACTTTTATTCCAATATCATTACATCTATAGTTACTTAATTTCTAGTTTTTAACAAGTCCTCCGTAAATACAAAATATACGCTTGTCAAAGCTTGTGGCTTCTTATCAATATACCAAGTCATTTTGAGTAAATAATCGCCGCTTGGTAATGGAAGTCGTAATACCTCAGATCGAAGATAAAATCCTTGAACTAACAGCGTACCCTGCATAAAAATCCAATATGTGGAAATGTAATCCATTTTAAAAGTTCATTACTTACGTTATAAGGGCATGGGTGACCAATGTTTGAGAAATCCTTAAAGAGATTCAAAACAATCTTTGCAAATGGATTATATAAAGTCTTCAAAAATCGGCAGGCATCAAGGGTTTCATTAAAGAGCCAAGGTTTGTATCCATTAGCTCTCTTTAAGAGTTGTAGATGAAGAATTACATCGTTTGCAGGATGAAGGCTGGTTGCATTAATATTTAATGTGTTCCTATCGCGATTAACAGCACGCAGTCGACATTGGTAAAAGTGAATCCACGATTCATTGTAAGACTCACAAACTGCATTTGTAAATTTGAAAACTACAGCTTCCTATCATTGCGAAAGGGAATGTATTTCTTTGATTAAAAAAATAGTACCGAATTACATTGTAACACAGTTTAATAGAACTAAAAAAAAAAATTACCGACTTACATTGTAACACTGTTTATTATAAATCCAAAGGAGAACTCCCATAGCAATAATTGTGCTCCGCATAGCGAACAATATAAAACTGAACCTTAATGAACTGAATTGTATACATAA
This sequence comes from Drosophila falleni, assembly GCA_035045575.1. Lineage (NCBI taxonomy): Eukaryota > Metazoa > Arthropoda > Insecta > Diptera > Drosophilidae > Drosophila > Drosophila falleni. The sequence goes on from JAWNOV010000011.1 coordinate 13,051,892, forward strand.
ATAATAAAAAAAAGACTCGCTTGAATAGCTAAGCTAATTCACATACAACAATTTATTTCACATATAACATGTTCAACGCTAGGTACTTTGGTTGGATTCTAATCAACTTCTATGCCATTATCCTGAGATTACATCTATAGTTATTTATTTTCTAATTTTTAACAAATCTTCCGTAAATACAAAATAAACGTTTGTTATAAATTGTTTCTTCTTATCAAAATACCAAGTCATTGTGAGTAAATATTCTCCGCTTGGAAATGGAAGTCGTAACACCTCAGATCGAAGATAAAATCCTTGAACTAACTGTGTACCCTGCATAAAGATCGAAATATGTGTAAGTGTAACAAACATAATAACTTATTACTTACCATAAAAGGGCATGTGTGATTAATATTTGAGAATTCTTTATAGAGATTGTTAACAATCAGTGCAAATGGATTATACGCCTTCTTCGCAAATCGGCAGGCATCAAGGGACATATTAAAGAGCCAAGGTTTGTATCCATTAGCTCTCTTTAAGAGTTGTAGATGAAGAATTATATCGTTTGCAGGATGAAGGATGGTTCCATTAAAATTTAAAATAGTCCTATGACGATTAATAGCACGTAGT